>CM072887.1:74625502-76068002 GCA_037013685.1 Acridotheres tristis | reverse complement strand
CTGAATTTATGTTTTGAAAAGTGAAGGCTATTAAACATCTTTTTAAAAATAAAAAGCACTATCAGTAATACCACTGACATAAATAAGGCAGAGCCTGTGATTAGGCTGAAGCCCTGTGAGCAGACACATAACATGAAAGATCTGACCAAAATCCCACACGAAACCTGTAACAGAGCCAATACAAAGCACAGCTTAAATAAGCTAAGTTTTACAGCCACTGAGAAATCTACACACAGACAACCAAAAAATAACCAACTTGGGCAAACTGAAATTATTTGGAAAGATTCTCTAGACCATAATTTTAGCACTACTAAGAGCCAGCCTAAAATTCACTTTGCGATAGATCACTATAGCTTTCAAAAGGTCAGTTGAGAAGTACAAGTACAGATACCATTGGTATGGATTCCTGGAGGTTTTAACTTACCAACGGACTAAAGTGTCATGACTCCTTAGGAGTGGGACACACACGCTCCAGTCCCAAAGTTCCCGGAAAACTGATGGCTCCTTTTGCAAAAACCTATAGGCAGCCTCCATGAGGTCCCGTAACTTCATTCGTCTGCGCCCATATCGGACTGTGTTTGCATCTGAGCTCTCCAGGAAAAGCCTCTGGAAAACTGGTGATGTAGTTTTGAAGTATCTTAAAGCAAATCTTTAGAAGAGAGAAGGAGATGGAACACAGACATGTATGTCAGAAGAAACACACTAACAAAAATGTCAGGGCACATGTTCTAAGACAGTAATTGAGGGCACTAAGAACTATGGCCTGTAATTAACTTTGTCCACACAGGGTAAGACAACCACTTCAGCAGCCAGCTGACAACAGACACTTCATTCACCTTATTAGAAATCAGTATTTCATTATCAAGGGGAAATTTGGTGAAAACTTTGATTGCTCTTGTTCACTGAAAAAGTAATACTGATTCCTACTTATGTAACTTTATGTTCTACCAGCCTGGAGGTCTAATATTAAACTCAGAGATTTTGACTGTGGACTATTTTTGTGGCAGCTGTTTTGCTTTTCTGTAGATCACAGCTGAAAGTCAAATTGCATCTTACAACACGATTTAATTAAACTGTGTTTGAGACTCGTATTTACTTAATAATTATTTCTGTTAAAATATGCATTTCTTATTGCAGGATACAATTCAAATCCTGACATCACCTCTCTGCACCAGGGAACACCAACAAGCACATTCTGCCAGGATGAAATGTTAACTGCAATGTTAATGGTTAATGACTCAAACAATTGGCCATTTGCAAAGGAGCAAGCACTGCTTTGCTGAGGATGTGCAGGGTCACAGCCCAGGGGCAGAGCGGGTGAGCACCCATCACCGGGGGCTACAAGCCGGGATTTGGGCCACATCTGGAAGAGACCAGTAAGAAGCAAATCCTGCAAGGTGCGATAATGCTTTTTATCATGACAATGTCTTCCCTTACACAAGTGGCTCAGATGTGAAAGCCCTCCTCGGGGAAGTACTGGGACATTCACACTGAAGGTTTTCATCCCTTCTGATGGAGCATAACTGGCTCAGCTACATTAGAGATGAATCAAAGATCCACGAAGTGCCCCCAGATTCACTTTTAGGAACTGCCACCAGGGAACTGGTCACGATCCATGGAGTTGCAAAACATCGTAAAACTCCCCCCCACCAGGGGAGGTGCCTCGGCATTCCCTCCTGAACCTGAGTGTTTATTAACCCAAGAAATTTTGTGTTCCATGGGCTTCCCCCACCTCCTGATGGATCAACACTTCGACCATCACTTGGACTAATGGACACTGAAACTGCAACACCCAAGTCTCACCACCGGATCCGTGGGTAGTGAGATCTTTCTGGGTTTACCCTCTTTCTTTCTATTTTTATCCTCTTTCTTTCTTTTCCCTTACACATTTTCTTAAGTGTTATTTTTTGTGCTTATCAATTACACACACATACATATATGTGTATATATATATATATATAGAAAAACACCAGTCAGTCAGGATCCTTCTCTCAAATCCATCCCAAAGGATCTATTAACAAGAACCTGAACTACCCTGCCTCCAGGGGCAGGCTGTAACACTTCCAAAGTTCAAACATTGACAAGTCATTACTCACGGCAAAACATCAGGGTGGTCAGCAACCAGCTTGCTCATTGCTACACACAGCCTTTCATGGCGATCATGGTTGATTTGGCCACCAGCTTTAATAGCTTCTGCATTTCTTTCCAACAAATCCAGCAGGATGGGCCGAACTTGACGGCCGATCAATACAGTACATTCTTTATCCAGCAATAACTGTGCCAAAGTATTGAGGATGCACTGACGATCTTGCTGAGTCCAAACCTAAAGGAATAGGAAGTGAAAACAGGTTAAACGGAAAATTATTTTGACTTTAAACTTCGGAACTATTCATGCAGGAGTCAGAGTGAATTTTTACAGCAACAAATAGCTGAAAACCATAAGGGAGTCCAAAATCCCAAAGCAAGTACTCAATTGACACAGTTCTCAGCACTTTAAAAAAAAAATTACAGTATAGAATGAGTAAGATGCAGAACGATACTCTAAACAGGAATTACAAAGTAGTCCCAAAATCCTAAATCATACTTTACAACTACAAGAAAAAGCAATTTGTAAATTTTTTTTTTTAAAGAAAAAGATTGGAAAAATGTTGAAACAACTAATACATCTTTCTTCCTAGAATTTCCATTGATCTTAACAGCCTGGTCTCATGACAGCCAAAAAACATTTAAGAATTTGAGTTAAGTTGCTTCATGTTCACTATCTCTTTACAAAAAAGAAGCATTCAGTCAGTCATGATCACAGCCTTATTTTCATAGTTCTGACAAGAACTACAGCGAGCAATGCTCTTAACAAGAAGCAGCTTGTATCTGCAGTTTTGAAGTTGAAATTATTTTTCTTTTCATGCTGTTATACAAAAATAATAATTTAGTTTTTTAAAATACACGGAAAACATACTCACATCTGCTCGAAGAAAGAAAAAAAACAAGCCAACACACCTTAGCCTCACATCTCCCCCAGCCCTCCTAACTTTGTTACTGACGAAAAACCCATTTCTTGTGCTGTACCCTTCAATTTCTCTGCTCTTAGAGCTCATGTTACTACCCAAGCATCTCTCCACTTCTATTATGTTTAACACACACTGCAGTATAAGTAATTTTGAAAACCAGAATTATGAATTTGCACTGTAGCAGATTTTTGCTCTTAACTCGGATGCTCCTTGTTCACCTCCCTTACTGAGTGAACCCTTATCCTCTTTTCAAGACAGAAATATTCTGTAATTGAGGTAGTCTTTTGTTTCAGCACCACATGCAGCCAATTCCTGCTTTTCCTAGGCTTTGGTTACTTGGGGAAGACCTGCTCCTGGTCTCACAGATGGGATGGTTTCATTGTGACAAGAGTGCAGTGGTCCTTTGATTATACCACTGTCTACACCCTTCTAGAACACATGCAAACCTGCTTCAGTTCCTTGGTCTCCTGAATTTGAAAAGACATTCATCTCCAATACAGCATTAAGAAGCCAGGGAAACTGAGGTACACACACTACAAATTATCAAACCCATCACATTAATTGCAAGCAGTTTCTTACAGGCGTTCACTTTTACACAAGTTTATCTGCCTGTCATCTATCACAGCAGCATCAAAAATAATTTTAAAAATTAAAGGAGCAAGGCCCTGTTCATTATAGGGAATCAGATTTTGAGTGGCAAAATGACTGATAAACTGTTCAAAGGCAGAATGGCCCAAAAGAACCAGAAATAAACTCCACCATTGGAAAAATAAAAAAATACTCCCAGTTTTCAAATCAATTACATCTTTGGCTACCCAAACAAGGCACAACAGGGTGCTCAATTTATTAACCAGCGTTAACAATAAAATAACGTGACTGATTCAGTAAAATTCTGTATTTACATATCTACTGTACATCAAATTCATGCCATTAGCAATTTCCTGAGAGGAAGCAGGCTTTTTTTATCGTTGTGTGCAGTACCCTTAGGACATATAAAGTTTTTCAAAAATCACAGTGGCAACATTCACATTCCACAAAGAGACTTTCTATCTGATATCGGAGCCTAAATGAAAAATTGTATGGAAAAGCAGAATACTGTCAGAGGGTTGTTTTCTTTTTAACTAAACATGGCTTTATGAAATACTAGCTTTTTTAACAAATAGCAATAGACAGCTGATCTGAAAGTGCTCAAGTCTGGGATAGTATATCTGCACATTTGGTTCCAAACAGTTGCTTTAAGAAAGCATCACAAAAGCCTGTGCCTCCAAACACAGAACACATACACACACTGTCTATCATTAATGAGACACAAGGCAGACACACAGCAGGGACTCAGACCTGGAGTCAGACATGATCCCAGTTCCTGCTCCAACAGCAGGATGCACATCTCCTTCCCAACCTGCAGAGTACCTTTGCTCAGTGCACACAAGGTACAGAAATCTTTAATAATACCTAGCTTAATCCAAACCCTAAATTCATAAAAGAAAGGATCACAGCAATGAGCAAGCTGGTATCAAATGAAATTCACATCTTTGCTCATGACACACTGGTTTAACCAGACACAGATTTAACTCTGGGATACTCCTGAAGATCTGGAGGGCATGAGAAATATCTTTCTTCCCCTCCAACACAGGAACTCATGTTCTTGTCTCTGTTCCCTCACACAACAGCTGTATGACTGTGCAGCAACCAACTTAGCAAGATGATCCAAATTAATCCTTCTTACAAGGATTCTTTCTCACAGGGTGGGAAAGCTGAATGGATTTTCCAAATCAGCACTCTTACTCAATTCAAGGAGCACAAAGGTGTGGCTTGGCCTCGGAAAGAGGCTAAAAGAAAACAAAACAGCATCACCTTTTTGGCAGATGTTCAGTTCAGCAAGATAAACCAAAACATGAGCCCGCACTCTTCCTATAAACCACACAGTTCAAGGGGAAAAAAAAAAAAAAAGCAGAGGTGATATGCAGTCTCATAGGGAGGACAAGCTGGAACTTCCTAAACCTCCTCCAACACATCTTTGACAGAGTTGGACAGATTTCTCCATCCCAAGAGAGGATGCAAGCAAGAAGTTTCTTGTTGACTTTGTATCAGTGGCATAAGGTGTGCCAAAAACCACAGCTCTTCAAAAACCAGCAGAAGGAGATGACTATACAGACCAACATGGAAGCCAAAGTGCAACACACCTTCCCTTATTTCTAATGCTACACAATGTAAAGTTTAACTAATCTTTCAATCAAAATGTTGAAGTCACATTTTAGTATGAAAAAACCTCTGCCTTAGTTGCCAGAGCATCAGGACATTTTTCTGACAGACAATGGGTAACTGTATAACTCTGAGACCACTAGGTCACCTCCTTTTTCCTACATTTATAAAATATAAAGGAATAAAGGCATTTCTCAACACCTAATGCTAAGACTGAAGGACTAAATAAGAGCTTGGAATTATTATTAAAACAACTTTCACTGCTACATAAAAAATGAAAGGCAAAACGAAGGATGCCAAGATAAACCACCAACAAATTAAAAGAGAAAAATCAAGAATGGTGTGCTCAAGATCTCCTGTCCACTTAGGATGGTTGTGTAGACTAAATAGAAGAAATATCCAAGGGGGGTCAGGTTCTTTGATAAATATCTTTCCATATAAGCACAGTGCTAGATGCAAAGGACAGAAACAAGTAAGGGTGTTTTTGCATTAAAGTTCCATTCTTAGGAGTGGAATCTTCACAGTGATTAACTTCTCTACTGAAATTACACGATCACAGGGAACCAAAATACATACATTTGCACAAAAATTCACATTTGGAATTCTATGCAGGAAGCCTTTCTGGCAGAATTCTGGTAACTCAGAGCCAAAAGCACATTCCAACAGTTTGTGGAGACCTATTGCTTCTAGTTTGCTTAAATTATTCAAATTTGTACACGTAAGGAACAAAGATTGGCTCAGAGAGCTTTTCATCCCATATTCCTCATTAAAAGCACAGAAATTTGCTGTATCTTTGCAGAGTTCACGGTATATAAAAATACTTTACAGAAAAGGCTCTAATTCTATTACATAGCCAAGCACAAGGAACAAAACCTTACATGACCACGTGAACTGTGCTACACTATGAACCTCAAAAGACTGCTCCTTATTTAGCAGCTGTGGGCAAGTTTCATTTCTTTGTGGAACACTGTTGAAAAAATAAGCTGCCAGAAAGACATAACAACACTGCAGAGCAAAGACTGCTCTAGAATTCCAGAAGGTATGCTTCCTAGGTTATACACGAAGCAACTTGTAGGAAATCAGGTATGCTGTTTAGTGATGGAGTTTGTTTACTGACAAGACAAGCTTAAAATATTCTTAGAGCCGTAGCTTCCGAGCCTGGAAACAGCAATTCAGTTTTCAAAAGGATGTGCCACTGTTAAATAATGTGCTGTTCCAGACTCCCTCTATACAATCACTCTTCAGGAATTTCCACCCAGCAAGGCTTTTAAACCTGAAGCATATCTCCAAACAGTCACCTAAAGGGAGAGGGCACAGTGTCTTTCCCAATCTGGGATCTCAGTGACTCACTTCTGGTTTGCTGCTCTGTCTGCCATTATAACTTCTATCCACATCATCCCCGTTTCTATTTCTCAGCAGCTTCTCTCTCTTGAAACGCAACTCTTCATCCCTGCTTCCCACCAATTAGCTTCCACTCAGGACTACATATTCACGTGAATTTCACTTTGATCCTGTGATTTGCACTGATAGAAGAAAGACCCATCTGTCTACCAAAAGAGAACCTTGAGTACCAGTATGAAAGACTTCCCCGATCATAACTGAGACAGCAACTCAGGCTAAAAGCCAATATTCTGAAAAATATGATACTTTAAACTTTTCATCTTCAAACAACTGGGACATTTCCTAGACACTCAAAGAGAAATAAAGACTTTGAGCCCCAAAATGTGTAGACATCTTAGAGGCTTCAAAAGCTCTATCATGAAAAATACTAATAAAACAATATTTGATATTCTGATATCATGTTATTACATGTCCTCAAGCATTTCAGAGAAAGAAAGGAGATCGGCCCTAACTCTCCTAGAAAGCAGGTGTGCTTTTCAGAGCTAAGGCAGCCTAAGCATGAAAGTGACTACAGGACCATGTTTCCAGCATCACTACAACCTGTGAGACCGTAATTAAAAAAAAAAAAACTCAAAGCAAAGCCTAGAAAATCCATGCCTCTTTTTATCCCACGTGCTGCTTTAAAGTAACTAAAGAAGACACGCAAAACAGCATCAGGGTAGGGAGTAGTTACTACATCAGCGCTTGACAATAAAATGCCATCTCTTGCTGTCACGCTTCAGAGTCACCTTAGGGGACATGGAAGGAAGGGATCGAAGATTTTAACTGCGGGGCGAGGAAGGGTACCAGGATACAGAAGAGGACTTCCCTTATGGGCTGTGCCGGCGCATCCCCGAAAGGGGCGAGGAAGGCAAGAAACATCTCCAGGGAGAGAGGGAGGGAGCGGGGATTAGCTCCTGCCAGCTGCCCGAGGGCCAGGGGCGGCCGGGGGGGTCGGGCACGCACAAAGCTGCCAGGCGGAGATGGCAGCACGGGGGAGGCAGAGGGGTGCGCTCCTTTCGCTCCACAGTGGTCCCTACGAGACCCTCCGTGACGGAAGGAGAACGGACATCCCAGCTCGGGGGCTGCCACCGAGCGCCGCACCGCCCGCTCGTTACCTGCTTCGCCAGGAATCTGCTCAGCTCCACGCCGCTCTTCTCGTTCCTGCGCGCCACCAGCTGCAGCGGCTCGGCCAGGCGGAACCGCAGGTCCGCCGCCATCCTGCTGCTGCTAGTCCCGCGGCGGGGGCGCGCAGCACGTGCGGCGCGCGGCGGACACGGCACCACCAACTTCCGCTCTGCCGCCGTCACGGGAAGCGCGGCCTCCGCGCCGCCCCGCCCCCCACGAGGCGCCCTCTGCTCTGCCGCACTACAACTCCCGGCGTGCATCGCGCCACACCCCCCTCTGGTGTCGTGGGCGCCGTCCGGGAGCGGAGCGAAGCGAGGCTCTAGGCGTTGGAACCTCGCCCGCGTGGGGCTGCGTTCGCCTTGTCTTTGGCCTCCCCCGTTCTCTGCTCCCTGGACAGCCATCTGCCGCCGCTGCCGCAGGACTCTCCTGCCCGCGAGCCCTTTAAATCTGGGTCAGGGAGGCGGCGGAGGGCGGGCGGTGACGGACGCGGCAGCGGGTGGCCCCGGCTCGGGCGGCAGGAGCGTTACGCCCCCGGCGGCAGCCGCTCGTGGAGGCCGAGCGCGGTTGTCGGGCGCTAACGATGTCCCTACAGGGGTTTGACAGCGCGATCGCCGATAGCAGCAACCGCTGGGATTAAACCTTGGGCTTCCCGGGAGCACTGCCGCAGCAGCGGGGAACGGTACCAGGTGAGCGCGCGTGTGTCGTACGGCGCAGCCCCGGGCAGCCTCCAGCGGCCGCGACACAGGCCTACGTGACTAGCGATTGTTGTGAGCTCCGGGCCGGAGCAGACGGGAGGCTGCCGGCTCCTCCTGCCGGGAGCAGCGCTCGATTTCCCGCGCTCGCGGCTGGGCCGGGATGGGGCCCGTGGTCGGGAAGGGGGGAGGGGGCGGAGCCACGACGGAGGGGGCGGGGCGCGGCCGCCCCGCGCGCCTCAATTTGGCGCCAACTGCTCGGGCTTGGGGGCGAGGTTTGTCGACGTCACGGCGGTGGATGCGCCGTGCGGCCGCGGCCGTTGGCTGGCGCGGTGCTGGCCCCGCCCCCCGCGCCCGGCCTGCGGTACCGCGGCGGCGGCCGCCGGTGAGTGCTCCCGGCCCTGCGCGCGTCCCGCCGTACCCACCCCCGGCTCGGCACCGTACGGTGCGGCACGGCACCCCCGGGTACAGCCCGCCCGACCCGGGCCCCCGGTGGCTGTGGGAGCCGCGACCGAGGGTGCTCCTGCCCTGACCCTCGAGAGGTCCAGAGCTGTTCGGCCGTGGCAGGAATTGGGGCGGCGGGAGCCTCTTCCCGCGTGTGCGGGGACAGCGAGGCCTGGGGCGCGAGGAAGTGCCGCTGTCTCTGAACGGGCTGGGGGTGGCTCAGCGCTGCTCGGTGCCTGTGCCTTCCCCCCTGCTAGCCCCCCAGCCCCCCTGCTCGGTACTGGTTTGACTGGTGGTGTCAGACAAGGGGCAGTGTTCTTAAATGGTTAGTAGGGAAGAAATCAGAGTTACAAATCAGATTATTTTAACTGAGTAAGATGCGCGTCCAGATAACCTGTTCATAGAATGCAGTGCTGGTTTTCATATCGAAATTTCTTTGTAGGATCAATAAGTGACAGTTGAGGATCTTCAGCATGATTATTCAAGTAACAAATAATTTCTTATGTTTCTTAAAAATCCGGTTTGTTGTCTTTATCTAAGAGTTTTCTCATTCTAGTGCTGGATTTATTGAAGAACAGGGGCCAAAGGTGGCTCAGATGTAATTAACATACTTCAAGATGATGCTGCTGCTTTATGTTGCTGTTCTGAAATTTTTAATTAATTGGTTCCCTTTGCTCTGATATTTTGCTCGTAGATGGGGAAGCCATAGGGAGTTTGTATCATGGCAGCAGATGAGGATGGACTGGGACTGTATGATATCCGCTACAGTGGTAAGAAGAGTTAGATTACTTCCTGGTTTGTGGGGAGTTAATGCAAGCAGTCTTATGCAAATGCATAGGTCCAGAAATAACTTAGAAAACACATTTGAAGTTGTAACATACTGATGAGCTTCAAATGTAATTATATGGCTGTGGCACAATATCATGCAAGCCATATCCCATTAGTAAGTTTATATTTAAAACCTTACCTATGTACTTTGGATTTCTGGAATGTTTTGAGAGGGTGCCCAGAACTGGTCTCTCCCCTGTCTTCCACAGTGTATAATTTAACCTTCATTTGTATCTTAATGAAGCTTGCATTTGAACAGTGAGGGGCACTGCCACTTTGCTGTTTGTAAGGGCCAATGTGCTAGCAACTGCCACAGTACTCATAATCAAGGTGCTATTTATTTCCAGCTCCACAGTTGGTTGATTTGACACATCTTTGGGAGATTCCCAGTCTCAGAAGGACTGTGGATATTGATGTTTTTCTTTATAGCAATAATATTTGTTGCAGAAATGGAGAGGTTCACATAGAGGAGACGAGAGTGATAAGAGGCATTGGAAAAAGACATGAAGAGAGACTGAGGAGATTTAGATTAAAATACACTTACAGAGCCAGTTAGTGTGTGAGTAGATGGCAATACTAAAGTAAATTGTTTGTATTATGATACAGATTGCTAAATACTTTCTTTTTAGCAAGAAATCTTTCTTTTAACAGTAGTGGTTTTATCATGCCAGATCTTTTGGTTTTGAGTTGTATATGTTTTGTATTCAGTGTATTCTGGAAAGCAGTTTCAAAGTTAGGTCAAGTTTACTTAATTTATCATTTTAAAATCTATTTGCTGTAGTTTGCTTTATGCACAGTTCTTGTAGTATTTATTAACTGATCTTACAAGACTGTCTTTGCTCCCTGGTGACTAAAGATTTTTTCTCCATGGTAGCAGTAGTTTCCTGGATAAAGTTCCCCTTTTACTGGTCTGTACTGTTACTTCTACTATTTACTACTGGTATAGGATCACAACTACACATACTTTATGGGAAAGGTAGAGTTTGCAGTTTGCTAAATGCCTACATTGGCTTTTTTCTTTTTTTTTTTTCTTTTTTTTTCTTTTTTCCTCCATTGCTTTAGCTGAAGCTTCCCCCTTCAGGGAAGGCGATGAGAGCTCAGTGGATATTTATGATGGCTTGGACAGCAGTTTGTCGATTTCTGGTAGGTTAATTGTGTCTCACTGCTTGGTTTGGAACATTATGGAGTCTCTGCATCTTAGGCTGATTTCAAGTAAGTTTAGTTTTAAGTTTACATTCAGCTGGTGTAGACTTCAGTGAGCAAATTGTTTAAATTCAAGACATATATATTAGGCTGTATAAGTGCAGCAGAGAATTCTTGAATCTATTAGCTGAATGAATGAAAGACAGTTTTCTTCTGATACTGGCTATTTGAAGATACTTGGGCATTTAAAGGGGTGCAGAGAAACCTTAGCTGTTTTATCTGTGCCTTGATAATAGGACATTTTACCTTGGAAAAAACACCTTTATTTTGTGTTCTTGTAAGCTTCAGGATGAGGTCCAGCAGGCACTGTTGACTAAATCCCCAGTGAGAGATCCAAAACATACTTTCTATGTGATACAGTAAATTCAGGATATCCTTTCAGCCTGTTGTTACTTTCCAAATAATTTGACATGCTAATGTAAATTTATTTCATGTTTTAATGTATTTGAAGGTGAGAAATAAATGGTTCCAGCACGTGTTCTTTTTTGTGAGCCTTAGAGTACTGTTTAATGAAATGCTCTTTCAATATTTGAGCAATTATTTCTCTCCTGATATTACTGTCATAAGACCATTGAATTTTTATGAAGAACTGCACTATATCCTACAGACATAAAGTATTTATATGTCTTTTTCTTTTTTTGCATTTTGTATTTAAGTTTGTTTCACATATGGAGTTGCATTGTTTAGTGAACAATAAAGACACAAGGAAGAATAGCAATACAATGTAAACATTTTATATAGTCCAATTTTGAGGGACCTTGCTTTTCTAAATTTGAAGAGAGGACTGGTGAGATCTTTGCTTTGTACAGATAAGATAGTATTTGTATATTCTCTTGCACTGTGGTAATAATACTTTTTGCATTGTGGTATTGTTCACAGGATGGAAGCTCAGCTTTGATGGCTGACTTCTTTTATTTGCCTGCAAATGCGTCTGTATTACAGGGGTGTCATAAGCCAGGTCCTGTCAGTTAAGTGTATTTGGTGAATGGAGTGCCCAGGCTGATTTGAGAAAAAGCAACTGTCATTAAATAATTTGTGTGTTTGGGTGTTGGCTTCTCAGTTGGTTTTGGTTGCTTGGGGTTTTTTCGTTTCACTTCACTTACAGATGGCTATTTCAAGAAATCTCTGTACCTTATTTCAACATGGTATGACATAAGCATGTAATAATTATTTTGTGTGTTGTTGCCTTGTAAGTACAAGAAGTAAAACCAAAATGCTCAGACAGTGTAGAGCAGTGTGTACAATGTAACATGGTTAGAAAAATACCTTTTTCCTTATGCAATTGCTTTTCTTTACATAGACAATTTCGCTGCAAATACCACACCATCTAGAAGCAGCTTAAATTTATTTGATGAGATATTAATTGAAGAAGGGACTGCAAAGAAAGCATCCTATGATGAGGTATGTATTAATATGGAAAAAAAAAATTCTGGTGTTTTGGGAGAGGGGGACGTTTGTTCCAAATTTCCTTGTG
Organism: Acridotheres tristis; assembly: GCA_037013685.1. Classification (NCBI taxonomy): domain Eukaryota; kingdom Metazoa; phylum Chordata; class Aves; order Passeriformes; family Sturnidae; genus Acridotheres; species Acridotheres tristis. Next base: position 76,055,643 of record CM072887.1, on the reverse strand, counting down.
TAAAAAGTACAGAAAATGTTGTCAGCAAGCTCCTATTGTAGGAAAAACAGGCTGTTTCTAAATAAGTAAAAACAGGAGTGTGCTAATAAACTCTTAGAACAACAAGTTCATCTGAACAATGAATCTGTCACTCTGTGACATGATCTGTTCTCATTTCTCATCCTTTGCATGCAGTTAAGTTATCAGCTGTGTTATGGAAAAATGTATTGTGGTTTCCCTGGATCTGGTCAGATACATGATGCAAAGCTCGTCTTGATATTTCTCCCAACAAGTTTTGCCAGACTAAAACAGATAAATCCATGACCTATCTTATGTGTTGTTAAATTCTGTCCTTGAGGCTGAAGGTGGCTGTGCAGTAGGTAACTGCTTCTAGCAAATCAAGACAGCACTCACTTAAGTAGCATCACCTATCCTGGCCTGTGAGACACATTTGAATGGCATGAAAGAGACAGGCATCCACAGATGTTATAGAACAAGCAGGAGCAGACCCTCCAGGACTCCACTGAGTGATGAAACTATCACTTTGCAAGTTTGAAAGTTGTTAACTGTTTGAATGGAAATTGTCCATTCTCTTGTGAAAGCTTTGTCACTACCTACCTCTAAAGAAGAGCTCATGCCAAATTTATTTTACTTTACTTTGTGATCTTAGCAGGATCCTGTCCTTTGCAGTCTATTTTTACAGTCCGAGTTTGTTTGTAGTAACTTTTTGTTGTGTTTTTCCCTACTTGTTTTGTGTTACATAAAATCTGACAAGAGAGTCCCCATCTATTTGGCTCTCAGAACTTCTGCTCCTTGGTAATTGTGTCTTTAATTTCACAATAATATGGCTTCCTGTTATTCTTAACCTATTACTGTGAGGCAAGCACACATAGATTTCCTCTTATCTGAGTGTTTGTGTTGTTTTAAAGACCTGTATATAAATTGGAGCATATTGAAGCCTTCTGTTTCAGTATGTCTTTCATATGTTTCTTTGGGGGGGAAAACGGAGGTTTGTAATAGACATTAGTGTGTTAACTAACTATAGATCTAGAGAAGTAACTCTTCTGTTTAATTAAGTCCACTTTTGTGCTGTGAATTCTTCTCTCCTTGACAGTTGCAAGCAGAATATGGAAAATGTCAACAGCAAATTAAAGAGTTGATGAAGAAATTTAAAGAAATACAGGCACAGGTATTGTAGTTCAAAGGGAAATATTGTCAAGATCATGCAAAGAAATTAAATATTGCTTTGAGAATGCAATTTCATATGCTTTCCAGACTTGATCCCTTGCATGGATGGTTTGTAAAGCACACCCCTGTAGATGCTAGGAGCTTGGTCTGCTTAGGATGGTTGGCAGGGATAGCCTGCTGACAAGATCAGTAGGTAAATTAATTTGTTCATGATGTTGTGTGCAGTAAAACTTTATTTGGTTAAAAGCTATCTTCTGTCTTCTTAATTAGAAAGTAGACATGTCAGATGAATAGTAATCAGAAAGGTCGCCAGTACTCTTGTTTTTTTTTAATGCACTGTGGAAGGGGCTGTAAAGTTACCTGAGCTGTCATTAGAGCTGGAAGCAGATTGCTTTGAGCATAGTGCCATTCTGATAAGTCTGAGCTGCTCTTCAGCTTGAGCTGATGTTCCTTTGCTGTGCCATTCTGTTGATCTGCATTATTTGGGGCAATTCTACAGTGTGCTCTACTGCATATTACACATAACTCACAAAGGTTCTAAGGTCTGCAGTGGTAAGCAGCTGCTGCCCTGTGACACTTCTGTATTGTTTTCTGCAAAACTTCTCTGCCTTCCTGAACAGGCCCTGTGGAGAACAATATCAAGAGAAGGGACTATTTCTAGGGTTGACAAGTCACTAGAATATTATAGCTAGTAACGTTAAATGATAAAGCACCCAAAGTTGGTTTTGATACCTTGAAAGAAGTACAGTTATCTCTGAAAGTGTTTTAGAGCTACATCTCATTTGATACATAGACCAAGAAGACAATAAATTGAGTAAAACAGTGAAGCAAAGAGGTGGATTATCACTTCTTAGCTCACCTGTTTCAAGGCATATTTCAGTTTTATTAAATTGTATGCTTGAAATGTTTAAAATAATTACCACAAACAGAACCACGAGACCACAAACAGAAGCATAAATGTGAGTCATATTAAAAAAAATCAGTAATTCTGATTTCTTCCAAAGAGTTTATATATGTTTTACTGTCATTTTGCCAGTGATTGGACATTTTTCTAGTGGTTGTCTTGCACTGTTTTTCATTGCATGTTTGGATATCCAAGCTAATTCTGTTTTTTTCTTTCCCTCTCTCTCGCTATCCTTTTTATATATATTTTAAATAGAATATCATTCTACAGAATGAAAACCAAGCTCTCAAAAAGAATATTTCAGCCCTTATCAAAACAGCAAGAGTGGAAATTAACCGTAAGGATGAAGAAATCAGCCATCTGCGTCAAAGGTACAAATAAACAGTAGAACTGAAAACATGCTTTTGGTATGCTCATGTTTATATACTGTTGCGTGTATTTTAAGAAAAATTAATGGAAAAGTCATTACTTAGTAAATTATTGTGTAGTTTAGAACCAATATGATTAAAGGAAATTCATGTCTCCTTTGCCTGATGAGGTCTTTAGTTTCTAGTTTAGAAACCAAGGAGGAGCCTAAGTGTGACCATTTGCATTAATTTTTGTTTGTAATCCACTGTTCCTTGTGGGTTGTCTAACCATCTTAGATGTTTGAAAGCATTATCTTACTAGTTTTGAAGCTGAATTGTGTGCTTTATGGCCTCAGACATGAATTCCATGGAACTTTTCAGACAACAACTGAGAAGAAATAGATTATATAATGTTTTCCTGGCAAGATATGAAATCCCTGTCTCCAGTGGTGGGGGGATAACTAGAGAATTCTTGGGTTTTTTCTGTGTACCACTGATGTTAATGGAAGCAATTGAAAACAATGAAATATGAATTAGAGAGTAGCTGGCAGTAAGGTTTCTGAACCATGTAAAGCCACAGCAGGGGTTCAGGATTCAGGATGCCATCTTGTCAGGAGGTTACATCCCTGTCACTTGCCTGACCCATCATTGGTTTGTTTTGTATTTTGTTTTGACCTTTTGATATTTTCTTGCACCAAAGCATGTTGTAAAAAAGGTTCCTTTGATGTTCCTGTGCTAAAGGATACGTGCATATAAACTATGCAGGTTTCTTTGCTAAATACAGAGAATTACTTGATGGAGGTCAAGAGGTTTATTACAAGTGTAATTCTTGCAGCTGATCGGCTTTCACACAACAGCTGTCATTTTCACACCTTTGAGTACAGTATTCTGAATTTTAAATTCATTTTTTTTAATTTTTTTTTGTTTTGAACATTTAACCACTTTATATACTTGAAAGCTCCATTGCAATACCATCTGATGGTGGCGGAAGTTTGTGAACGAGGTATTTGATCTAGGTATTTTGGAGACATCCATCATGGGAAATTGACACCCTGAGTTCTTAGAAATATGCCTTGTCTGCTGCATAGTATATAATAAATTAGCTTTTCTTAAGCAATGCATCTATCTGAAAAGATTATTTCAAAGTTAGTATCTCTCAAGGAATTGTTACTTAATATGATCACTTCTCAGCAGTAGCCCTGATGTGGCCCTGATGGTTATCATAATGTACTACTTGTCTCCTGGAGCTTGCAACAACTCCCAAATGTAGTTTATTGACTTAGTGAGAGTTTTTAAATTATTATTATTTGAAATACTAATACTGTAAAGAACAACTCTTTTTTTTTCCCCCTAGGGGAGAGCTCTTTTTGTTGCTGGACAACGAAATACTAATTTGAATTACTGAAATTGTTAACTAGGCTCAATCCAGGTTTTTTCCATAAATCTTGCTTTTCTATAGATTAATTTCTTTTGGAAAATATGTATATAAATTATATTCTTTTGTTCTGTGCTGATGGAAATTATTAAATGTGGTTTTATATCAACCTTTTTTTTCAGCTTGAAAGTGTTAAGAATTGTTACAGGTACATGGATTCATTGCAGTTTTAAATAAATTTTAAAATAACATAACTTTTTTCCTTTTTATAAACAGGCTGTTGGAATTTCCCAACCATCGAAGTATTTTCACCAGAACATACCTCCCAGGATCAACTAAAACAAAAGATTCCAAATTCAGATCTTCAGATTTTGGTGACAATATGAAGATGGAGCATAGAATGAAAAATGACTGTTCAAAAGATGCATACCACAATTACTCATCTCATAACATGGACAGTGGGAAGTCTGGCTCTGAAAAAAGGAACACTCCAGTTTTGCTGAAGTACCCTCCTGAAGAGCTCTGCAATGATGGTACTCACATGTGTGCACCAAGCTATGACCATAGCTCCAACAAGGATAACAGAAAGGAAAGAAAAGAAACTAAAAGTAATGATCAGCACAGCAGGGGGAATGTCAGCAAATACAAAAGAGAAGTACATCAGAGCACTGGAAATGATGGTGATGGTGAGGAGGGGAGCTTGGATCCTCAACAGAAGCTGAAAATCCTTTCAGAAAAGGCTAGTAAAAATGAGTTGCAACAAAAAAATCAGAGCATGAAACTCAAATGCAGTCCAAATGTAGAAAGAAGAGTAGAAAGGAGTGTTTCTTCCTGGGAGAAACAGACAGGTGGTAAAGACAGATTTCAAACAAGAGGTGAATTGTATGGTGATGAGAGATTACAAAATGTATTAAAAAAGGACATTAAAACACACGATAAAGGTGAAAAACATGCTGGCCAAAAAAATAAACCAAATGAGAAGCTGCAAGAGCAACCAAGGAGGCCTGGTAGGGGAAGTAGTCCACACTCCAAGAATGAACATTCAAAGAGTCTTCATGAGTCACGTAAATGTCGTGTGGAAGAGTCTAGAAAAGTGAAGCACATTGACTGCAAGAGAGACAGGGGAACAGATGATCATACCTCTCGAGAAGGAAGGACTTCACCTTCTAATTCCAACAGCAGAGAGCATAAACATGCACGCTTGAAGGAAAGCAGTAGTAGACATGAATGGGAAACAGCACATTCCAAATCAGAAAGACACAGAACTGAAGAAAAAAGGAAAAGGGAAAGAGAGGATCAGGATGAAAATAGACATTTTAGAAATGAAAAAAAGGTTGCAAAAGAATTTTCTCATCAATCTGTAAAAGACTTCAAGAAAGGGACACATGTTACAAAAAGTAAGAGAAACAAATCCTGTAAACCAGAAGGAACATCCAGGGTAGCAGATAGCTTAAAAGATAAGGTACCCAAAACTAAAGGTAATCGTGCTGGGCCAAAAAGCAAAGACTTAAAACTTAGCTTTATGGAAAAGCTAAATTTAACTCTTTCTCCTAATAAGAAACAATGTCTCTCTGCAATGGATAGACTTAAAAAACCTTCCCAAAAGGCCACTGATGAGGGAGGTACAGAGCTCACACTGCAAGCAGAACTCTTAGATTCTGCCCACCCTATAGACTGTGGTCCCACAGAGCACAGTCATTCAATACTACAAGTTCTGGACACTGCAGCTCAGGGTAACATGGAACCAGCACTGCCTGTTTCTGTCAGTTCTGAAAATGGAGCCTTGAAAGTGGCAGCAGCAGATCCAGCACAGCCTGAAGCATTGCCAGCAGTCACAGCTGATGAACCAAGCTCAGAAACCTCAGCAGAAGCAGAAGGGGGTCAGGTACAGCCCCAAGCCTTGCCAGAAGCAGCAGAGGTTCCTGATGAGATGGAGGCTGAAACGCTGTCAGAAGTGGCAGAGACTTGTGATCCGGTTGAATTGGAAGACTCAGTAAAAACAGCAGCAATGACAGGTCTGAACCACCCTGAATCTTTGACTCTGGAGGTGACAGGCAGTGTGGCAGAGTGTGAAGAGCTGCCTGTGATAGAGGGTGAAATGCAGGATGATTATGTACCAGCAGCAGAAGTGGCACAACCTGAACCTGCGCATGCAAGTATGGAAGACATTCCAGAGTCAGCAGCAGAGAAGAAAGAGGAAGATAAAATATGGCTGGCTGCTGACACAGAAAGCTCTGCAGATCAGTGTGGCTCTCAAAATGTTGTCTTAGATGACTCTGAAGCCAGAAGTTCTGATGACCTGAAGTCCTCTGATGCTGCAGATGATATCAGTGAAACAAAAACAGACTCTTTAATGGAAGTTGTTAAGGATGGTGATCACCTGGCTGCAAAAAATGTTGGCTATCCCATTGAGGAAAAGAGTACCTGTGAAGTGAATACAAGTACATCTTGTTCACTGGACAGAACTAAGATAAGTGATAAGGATGAGCCATTAGTTGACCAGAATACTTGTGATCTGGGACCAGACCTAACTGATAACAGTACTGCAACAGCATCTTCTCTCAGTGGCGAGATGTGTCCTGTAACTAAAGAGAGAGAAACTAACCCAGTTTCTGTGGATGATGACAGCTCAATACTGAGCATTGATCTCAATCACTTGAGGTATATTCCAAAGGCAATCAGCCCACTGACCAGTCCAGTGCGTCCTTCAGCTAAAGCATTGAAGATGGAAAGTCCCTGTAAAGGCCTTGTGAAGACTTACAACAAGGGTATGTGTGCATTTATATTTTAATTTACTTTCTACGTGAAACTTAGAAGATCCACTAATGGAAAGCAGAAATTACTCCTTTTAACTGCTTTCAGAAAAATACAAATTGTGTCTTCTTCAGCTGTGTACGTCTCAATGGTCCTTTTTGTTAGTGGTGGAAGCATTTCATGTTGCAGCCAAGATTCTACCCATTTGAATATTAGTGCTCTAAAAATTGGAATTGGTCGGTACTGACAGAAGACTGGTTAAAATAAGAGTTTTATATTAACTTACAAAAAAAAATACACATTTCTTAATTGTGGCTAGTTTTGCCTAGATCTCTTCAGGTTTGTCCCTGAAATTTTAGAAGCAAAAGTTATGTAGGATCATATTCTTTCAAGTATTTGTGAATTTAAGTCTTCCTTGTAATGTCCTGCTGCAACTAAAACAAACAAAAATTCTTAGAAGTTTAGATTTCGTACTAGAAAACATTGAAACCTGTTTTTTTATGTTTCAGAGTGGAACTGTACAGGATTATTAAAACATTAATGGGTAATTTGTTCTCAGTTTGTTTTAGTTTTGAAATTGTTAAAAGAAAAGCCACCTGTTGTATGTAAATCTTAGTTCAAAATGATGTGACACTTATAATTTAACTGGTACAGCAATTAGAAAACTCGTTAAAGCAAATGGAAAAACTCAAAGCTTACGAAAAGTGCTATATCTTTCTCTTTCCAATTGATATGTATTTGTGAGATAGTTCACATGTGTTTGGTGAAATGTTGAGGCCCCTTAAAGCTCCAAATTTGCTCAAAAGAAAGCTCAATGTGCCTTTTAAAGCTCAAAGAAATATATTAAACTAGCAGCTGTGGAAGCAAACCACCCAAACTTACTACAGCTCAGGCTTTCCAAGTTCAAACAGTTCTGAATAATCAGTTTACAGAAGAGAATCTTGCAGGTTTTTCTGAAAATACCTGTTTAAGATTGCATTCCTAAGGTGATTAGCAAACTGTTTTCTTTTTATAGATTTGATTCCTGAAAGTACTGTTGTCATCTGTCCTTCAAAGAACTTGTCAAAGGAGGTGAACAAAGAAAATCAAAAGCCAGTTAGCATGTCTGATGAACACTTAGAGATCGAGTCTCGGCTAAGTATCTCTTCAGATGAAATAGAAGAAGGTGAAATCTTAAGTAGCGATGAAGAAAAAGAAAAATCTAAACCAGAGAGAGGCTCTGAAAATACAAAAATGTCAAGACCAAAAGCTTCTTCTGAGACACGAAATTTGACCAGCAGCCCGCAGAATCAAAATAGTAAAACTGTGCACAGCAAAGAAGATAATGGAAAATTTGTTTCTGCGCAAGTAAGTGCACAAAAGAACAGAGAGAGGCATAAAAATCAGACCTTCAGGTCTTCGAAGAATATAAGGAAAAAGAAAACTGTGAGCATTGCTTGTCTTGAAAAAATAGTTCATGTTATTGTTGAACCTTCAAATATACATGAAATCATGCAGATGCTCAGAGCTATACGAAAACAGATGAGGAAAAGTTACATGAAGTTCAAAGTACACTTTCCAGTTCAGCATTTTCACAGAATTATAGAATCTGGCATCATAAATTTTACAGCATTAATAAGATACTTGAACTTTTCCAAGATGTGTGCATTGGGTGATACATTAAAACTTAATATATGTGATATTATAGAGTCAAAACTTAAGCAAGTTAAAAAGAATGCAATAGTGGACCGTCTTTTTGACCAGCAAGTATCAGATATGAAAAAACAGTTGTGGAAATTTGTAGATGAACAGCTTGATTACTTATTTGAAAAGATAAAGAGAATTATAATAAAGCTATGTGATGTGGGAAATGAGGCTGAGGAAGGGAAATTTGAAACAGCCGGAAAGCAAAACCACAAGATGAGTAATAAAAATGATGTCCAGAGATCTAGAAAAAAGTCCCTGAAAGATGGTTCTGAAAAGCCTGAAGAATATACTTCAAAGCAAACTGTGGATTATCAACAATCTAAATGTCACCATGAGAAAAATAAGACAGGTACACCAAAAACTGCCTTTACAAAATGTCTTAATTCCATTGATAACACAAGAAATTCCCAACCAAAAGTTCACCTCTCTAAAGAGAATAATTTACAAAACACTCTTACTCCACTGAAGGGTGGTAAATATGACAAGGAAGGACTCCAGCAGTCCAGAGATGCTAACAAGTCTGATCTTAGTTACGAGCTTCTCACAGAACAGCAAGCATCCAGTCTTACATTTAATCTGGTAAGTGATGCTCAAATGGGTGAAATTTTCAAAAGCTTATTGCAAGGTTCTGATCTCTTGGAAAAAAATGGTGGCACTATCAACAGAAATGATTGTGAATTCAGGACTCCAGAAAAGCAGTTCTTAGACAGTCATAAATGCAGGGATAATGCTGCTGAACTGGAGCAAGACATCACTCCAAAGGAGACATGCATGGATTGTAAACTGGAAGAGGATATTAGTTGGACTATTGTTTCGCCTGTAAGAGCTCCCTCATTAACATCTAGATCTCAGATGCCTGTTGATCCAGATGTGCTGGATGAGAGCTGTATGTTTGAGGTTTCCACAAACTCAGCTTCATGCAAAGAAGATGCATGCAATTTACAGAAGAATAAATCATGTGTTTCTTCTATCCTCCTTGAAGATTTGGCTGTTTCCTTAACAATTCCATCACCTTTGAAATCAGATGCTCACCTCAGCTTCCTAAAACCTGAGAATAATTCTAGCTCAGCTCCGGAGGGTGTTGTTAGTGCACATTTCAGCGAAGATGCACTGCTTGGAGAGGAGGATGCCACTGAACAGGACATTCATTTGGCTTTAGAATCTGATAACTCAAGCAGTAAATCAAGTTGTTCATCATCGTGGACAAGTCGGCCTGTTGCTCCTGGTTTTCAGTGTCGCCCCAGCCTACCAATGCAAGCAGTGATCATGGAGAAATCCAACGATCATTTTATTGTAAAGATTCGGCGGGCAGTGCCATCTGCCTCACCAGCATCTGATCAGGCAGCTCCAGTGAAGGAGAAGGAGGCACAGGCATCCTCAGCCAAGATTGGAAAAGAAGGGGACAGCCAGAGTGCCACCATGAAAGAAACAGTCAAACCAGATCTGGTTAAGATGGATCACTTGCCTCATGTCAGCACTGAACAAGAACAAAACCCTACCTTAGCTCAGCCTCTGAAGGAGTCACACAATAGTATTGGAAAGGAAGAAACTACTGGCTTGCTTGTAACCTGTGGAAAATCTCCAGACAAAGAGAGCCACGACACTGAAAGCTCAAATAAAGGCTCTGAGCAATCTGAGGCACAGAAATTGCAAGTATCTGAAAACATAAATGAAATGCATATTAGATCTCAAGCTTCTTTTCCTGCTGGATGCAGTATGAAGTCATGCATAACAGATGGTATTCTTAGTGGAACTTCATGTCATGCAATGAAATCCAGAGCAGATAATGGGACTTGGGAAACTTCAACAGGAAACTCAGAAGTCAGCGATAAAAAGGAAGAACTGGAAAAGTGCTTTGATGCATCTATAGACCTAACAGAAGAGCATTCTAATGAGAGTGTAGCAGCTGAATGTGATCTTGAAACAAAACCCAGTTCAAAGACTAATGGAGGGTGTCAGATAAGTATAGATGATAAAACTAATAAAAAGAGGAAAAAAGAGACTGTCAAAGAGAATTCCAATTCAAAAAGGCAACGAAAAGGAACTGAATCGGCAGGTGAGAGGAGTGATGAAAGTAATATCAGGTCTGAAGATAGAAATTCATCCCCTAAGGAATGTTCCAGTAAGAAGAATGAGCTACAGCAGAATAAAGACCCTTCTCCCTTGGCTTCGTCTCAGTCGTCACCTAGCCTCTATGCCAAAAACATCATTAAAAAGAAGGGAGAAGTAGTAGTTTCCTGGACAAGGTAATTTCTGATTTGATCTGCTTGATTGCTTTAGGGTTTTTTAAAACTATGTGAAACGCTGAAAAGAGGGAAGAAAAGGGTATTTAGCTAATGACTGAAGTTAGTTGGTAGCTCTACATCCTTCTCTAAAAAGGGGAATGGGAGCCTCCTTTTATCAGTGGAGGATTGCTGTGGGGGATTGATGTCCATTGCTTTTCCACATCTCCCAAAGCAAGAGTCCTCTTGGCTTTTCTTTTGAAAGCTTATGTGCCGAGGTAACGTCACCTAATGTAATGCACTGTATGTTTTTATTATTTTCTTTGCCCGGTTTATTTTTTCTATCCAAAAATTCCAGCCAGGCTTGGTAGGGGATGGAGATCCTTGATGTTCCTGCAAGGCCTTGGTGACTGGTGAAGAGCAGCTAAAGGTTTCCCTCTCTGAGGGAAGGAATGGCAGGAAGCAGTTTCCAGTTTTCAGGTCTGAGCTGCTCAATCTTGGAAATGTACCAGTCAACCATTCAGCTCAATATATTCCGATTTGTAGGATGTGGGTGACAAATGAAATGGCTGTATGTGTCAGTAATACATGCAAAATTATTGTTCTATATTCTTATTTTTAAGAATAGTGGCAGATTTTGCTGTTTTTGCTATAATGATACAATCAACACTTCCTAAAGAGACTTCTTAAATTTTCAGGACAAACTTTTCTAAACTATAGTTCAGATATAAAGTAAGTTTCCAGGTAACATTTTAAAAGAAAATCAGTTCCTTCAGGGAAAAAAGATAGCCAAAGCTAATGTGATTTTTTTTTTTTTAATGTGCAAACCAGCAAGGCAGAAAAATACTTACAGTTTTCTATAAAAATACGACTTTATTTGAGAGAAGTCAAGCACCTCTCTGGTTTATCTTTGAACATTAGCCTTAGGTGAAAACTGCTGTTCAGCCATGTAAACTGAGGCCGGAACTACTCACTGCTGTTGAATTTGAGTTCCTTTCAGTTCAAGTTTAAATATCTGGTTTAGAAACTTCAAACTCTTTGACTTTGGTTTGGAGCTAGCTCTATTCTAACAGTCCTGCTCTTCCTAGCAGGGGAACATAATCTCCACTACCACTTGTTTGTACTGACTATTATTCTGTAGTGGTAGAGGAAAGGATCCTCCACAAACTTGTTGCTGCTCTTTGAACTCATGTTCTGTTGTTTGGAAATACTCTGAATTTTGTATATGCCTGTATGTATTATTTTGTGTACATGTACTCAACTGTATGTATTAATTTTTTTTTTAAATGCGTTTTTGCTGTAGAAATGATGACCGAGAAATTCTACTGGAATGTCAGAGAAAAGGACCATCAAGCAAAACCTTTGTTTCCTTGGCCACTAGGCTGAACAAAAGCCCAAATCAGGTAGGTGATGATCATTCTTATCTGTACTACCAGTAATATTCCTACATTTACAATTGCAGTTGAACAAAAATCTTTGGAGATCTTCTGCAGATGTGTAGTTTTCTTTTCCTGATGTCTTTTTTGGGGGGATTCCTGAAAAAAAAAAAAAAAAGACAATCTTAGATTCTGCCAGTTGTAGCTTCTTAAAAATACAAGTAAATATAGGGGTATAATGGAGATTCCTCAGTACCTCTTTGATTGGTACATTAGAACTGCACCACTCATAATACAAGTACAACAGGATTGTTCTGTTGTTGGATCAGCACTTAGCTAAAGAAAGGCAATTTTGAGAGGCCTGAAGCCTTTACTAAATTAGAGAAAGATTCAATTTAGAGCTGAGAAACAATATCATGATGGTTCAGAAATGACATTTTTAATGAATGTTTCCTTTTTCCCTTTCACTTTTAACGTAAAAGTTTTGAAAGACACAAATACTAAATTAATGTAGAATATTCTCAGAGGTTTGCATATAACTTTATACATGAGTTAAATTGCTCTCTTAATCTGTGTCCTGCAAATCTAGAAAGGAAGAAACACATTTGACTCCATTAGGAAATCCTGCATGATTGGAATTTGGCTTTTAGGATGTTGTGTATGGTTATAGAGTTTTTGTGGGGTTTAGAAGCTGTTGGGGTGGCTGCTTGGATAAAACAATGTTATCTATGTATTTATGCCTCTCTTCCCAGTCAGTTTGGTGGATTATCAATATGTTGTAGTAATATGTATACAGCAATAAAAAGTACTAGCTTGGAGCTGAATGAGGTCACTATGTCAGCTCTAGCTATGTTCAGCAACATTTTTTTACTGTGATCTACAGACCAATTCTGTAAAATCTCTTTCAGGCAGATTACTCCATGATGAGCAAAAAATACCTGAAGCAGCAATTGTACAAGAGGGTAGAAAATAATCAATAAATGGTGCTTTTTATGGAATACAAAATAAGCTTTTGTCTTTACATTTGCATCTTACTCATGGTTACATGTGGCAAATTCAAGGCTAATTGGCTTTGAAGCCTTCATTTTTTCCTTTTACATTTCCTTGTAAGGAAATCTATATTAAACCTGTGTTGGCTCTAGCTGTCTTTGATTAACCTGGAAGGTATTTCAAATATGAAAGATATAGGGAGACTTCTTAGATCCAGTTAATCTGTTAATGGTGCTCCTAAAATTCTCCTACTAAAATTTATTGGAAATTAATAATAGTGGTCTTAAACTGGATGTCAGATCAATCTTCTGTCTTGGTAGATGTGGAAGTTGGGGGCCTTATTGATGTGTCTCTTCTGGTTTTTTGTCTTCTATTAGGTTTCAGAAAGATTCAAGCAGTTAATGAAGCTGTTCAAGAAATCCAAGTGCAGGTAGACTCAGAAGACTCAGACCAAGTTGCTTCATGGGTACAAGGTTTAGCTGTTACCTGCAGGGATGGACTGGAACCACTGCATTCATTTGGTGGGATTACTGGGAAGTATCCAAGTCAGAGTAATGAGTTTGGTGCATCCAGTGCACTGTTAGTTATTTACTTGTCTGGGTTTCCTCTGAACTTCTTTAACAGAGTACTGGAGAGGGAACTTGACAAACCAAGTGGCCAGGAAAGAATGGGCTTTGACACTGCACTGGGGGCAGTATCATTTCAAGGGGGTCATGTCCTCTTAGTTAAAGGTGCTCTGTGAGCAAAGGTGGGCAAGAGTGGAGTGGTGGCTCCTGCTTCACTTGTCGCAAGTTCTGCGTGTGCTGGTGTCAAACTGTGATCTTAAAAAGTAAGAGTGCTTTGGAATCCAGTTGGTAGATAATCCTGGAAAATGACAGGTAGGTCAGCTTGGTGACTGTGGAACATATTTTAAGAAGTGAGGCCATTTTCTTTTAAAATGAGGCAGGGCAATGATAGCAATGATTCCAAAAGTTGCTTATCGAGTAATTGAATTCTGTTGCTCAGGAATAGATGGATCTTGTGGCTTATTCTTAACAAACATTTGTGACAATTGTTTACTTATTAGAGATGTAAATCTAACAGAATCTGTTTTCAGAGTAGTCAGTGTGCAGGGTAGCATAAATGTTACTTTACATGAACACTACTCTGCAAAGGCCATTATGTTTTTCTGTTCCAAATTACATCTGGAAAAGGTACTTCATTTAGGTCTTCAACATAATAAACGTTCTGTTTTATTAAAAAAAAAAAATTGAGAAGTGATTTTCTTTTAAAAAGTAATTTAGAATCAGACCTTTCAGTTTCATAAAATGTGACTTTGTAGTTACTAACCAGAAGGAAAACTTTTGTAAAAACAGTCAGTTTTCAAAAGCTTGTCAACTTGGCATGTTTTGACAGCAATTGCATCTATCTTTACAAATTGTTTAGTACATTAGAAATTCATTATGTTCTATTTTAAAAAATCTGTTATAACTGTTTCCAGTTTTACTAGAACATACCTAAAGTGTGTGTGTGTGTATATATATATTTACACACACATCTCATACATACTGCTGTTTTATCCCAAATTTCTAAAAAGGTTTTTTTTCTTCTCTCTGAGAAACATCCCTGGAAGTTGCAAGGGGTTTTGGTTAATAAATTAATTGATTTTTGGGGTTTTATTCTCTATGGAGGATCGAAATTGCTGTAGTCTTTATTCAGTCAGAGGATCTGCTGAGTTCAGTTAGGCTTAATTTAATAGCCCCTCACCTAAGTGCATTGCCTTTCAACTTGGATTGAATTGGCTCTTTTTCAGAGTCCAGTGACCATTTCTTCAATGTCAGCATGTTTTTTGTTCCCTCTCCAACTAAGGGGACAGACTTCTCTTTTTAATAAACCATCAGATAATTTGTCAGTGATGTTGTCACTGACCCCTTTGGAATATTGTACATGTGACCTATGGAATGGATTGTCATGCTGCCAAAAAGTGCATTTTCCTTGTTTTAGGCAGTGCTCTGGAAACTGTTACAAGGAGCAACTTGAGTGGGTGATGATGTCAGTTCTGGCAGTCTTCCATCTTTCGTGCTTGCTTCTGAAATGTTTGCTTTTAATGATCAAATCTCACCTTCCATGCTACTCTGCCAGTGCCTGGTAATTTCAGTGGGGGATTGGTGACAATTGTTAATTTGTTGGAGGTTTAAATCTAACTGAAACTGTTTTCAGAATAGTGAGTTTGCAGAGAAGTGTTGATGTGTGGAAAAATCAGACTCTCCTAAGAGTATTCTTTCAACCATATCCTTATAGATCGACATGTGCACAGTACTGAAGGCACTGAGGGAAGTCACTTCTCTCCACTTAAGTGCTTCCTTTCTGTGTCAAAAAAGGCAGGCAAAGTTGTTTATTCCTTATCTGTGTTTACTTATTTTCATATCTGTATAGGTGATGGGGGCAGGGCTTGACTGTTTTGAATCTGACTTGGTTTCCTTTTTTGTAAAGTGTGAAACTTGGTTCATGTTCTCTCTATTGTATCTATGTGTACAGGTTCCTATGTGGTCATGTAAAATATCTGATGTTTGTATATATATAAATATATGTATAAAAATAGAGCTTTGTTTAGCCAAAGATGATTTTTCTAACTATATAAAACTACAGGTTTATTTTGTATAAACTAAATAGTTTGCTTACTGTAAGAGCAATACAAGAAATAAAACTGTAAAACTCACACACATGTTCTTGTTGAACAAAGGTTGGCTTGGAGTGGTTTTGTACCATTGTTTGTAATTTATTTCTCCAACAAGAATTTTGATACATATATGCCAAATGTACTGTATGTAATTCTACAGTCTTCTTTGTGAAACCTCAGGTAAATCAAAATATTTTTTAGAACTGTTGGTTAATGGCTTGACAACTACACATGATGTGAAGCAGCATTAAAATTTACTTCTCTTAGTTTGTATAAGTGAGTAACTATGTTGATGTTCTGGCCAATAAACATGGAAGTTGTCGGCTGTTTTAATTACTGCTCTGAGTACATACTGCTTATTTCTTAGTGAATGTGACTGGAAACTGGAGAGTTTCACGAACTGCATAAAACCCTTAAGCCACTTATGAAACAGGAACTACAACCTTAATCTTTTTTTTCTGGAAACATTGGGTTAGTGTTGAGTGGAATGTTACAAAGGAGAAAGACTTTTCGTATCCAAGACCTATCACTGGAAGAGTGTAGCTGGTGGCCCTTTGAGACCTTATTCCAACTTGCTGCTGAAGAATAGGTCTACTTCTATCCAACACACATATTTTTACAGGATTCTGTTTATTGGATGTGAGTATTCAAAAATTTTCCAGAGTTTAAATTCAGAGAGTGGGGTTCATGGAGATGTGCATGATAGTGAAATCACTGGGCATTGAATTTTGAGGGATTCTCTCTAAGGCAAGGTCTGTTGCCAGCTAAAAGTGTACATACAATAGTTGTCATAACTCAGGACACTTCTCTTAGTTGTCAAGCCAGCAACACATAGCTATTCCCATTAAGACTTTCCTCGAATTGTATTCACTCTAAAACCAGATGCAGAATAATCTTTAGCAATTTGTCTTTGTGAAGGGAGGCAGCAGTAATTAAGTATGCTGAGGAACAGTCTTAAGGATTTCTTAGAAGAATCTATGAAATCAGTTGAGGCATTTCAGGAGCAGAACTGGCTTTGCTAGGAAAGATGGATAAAGTTTCAGGGGTGGCTGGCTGGTTCCTGTGAAAGGCAACTTGCTCCAGAAGGAGCAAGTTAGTACCAGTAGTAATGGTAATACTTGTCTGTAGCAAAATGGAAAAATGTGTTCAAGTGAAGTGACTTTTTTAATAAGCCAAGGTGTTTCTAGACAGTGAATATACCTGTACCACGTTAGTGATTTAGGCTAAAGCTAAAATTCTGTCGACTCATATTTGCATTTCATAATGCCCATACTTGAATTGCTCCAGCCTGTTGTCCAGCTCACTGTTCACATCCAATTTGTGATGGGTTTCGTGAGACAGCAGAAAGCGTGTGCACTTGGAAGTAGTTTTGACCCTGTAGTGTTAGCTTTGTTGTGATATCAGAATTGTAAAGTATTAGTACAAGGAAATACTGCTGTCTATGTTACAAGAAGATTACTTTTAGTTCCCACGTACACCTTTTTCTGTTTTTCAAATGTGTGAGTTCCTGACAAGAATATCAAAACCTGCAATGCTATAAAAAGTGTATTTGGACGTAATACTAGAAGAACTTTCTTTGTACTACCCTCCTTTGGATGTTCTCTCCTATAGCTGAATGTCTCTCTTACACTGTGGCACCCCAAACTGCCCCCAGCACTGGAGGTGAGGCTGCCCCAGCTCAGAGCAGACCAGGACACACCCCTCTCTTGCCCGGCTGTGATGCTGTGCCTGATGCCCCCAGGACAGAGTTGGCCCTCTGGGCTGCCAGGGCACTGCTGGCTCATGTTCAACTTGTCGTTGACCAGGACCTTTTCTGTGGCTCTGCTTTCCAGCCTGTTATTCCTCAGTCTGTGTGTACATCCAGGGTCACCGCATCCCAGGTGCAGAATCCTGCTGTCACAAGACAGAGTAAATGCCCCATACTGGATTTGGGTACTGAGGTTTATTGAATAACCACCAGGACCAGACCTTTCACTCTCCTTGGTTGTGGTCAGCTCCTGCCCTAGCACTATGTTCCTTGGGTTTCTGCTTCCCAGCAGGGCAGTCACTCCTGCTCCAGGAAGTTCAGGCATGAAGATACACTGAGATACACTGGTTCCCACTGTGCTGCTTCTCACTGGAATAGTTGCCTATTCCAGTCACCACTGGCCAAGGTCCCATCTCTCTCATTTGCAGAATATATTCCCTCCCACCACATCCACACACAGCCTGCTGTCATTCACACTGTAAGCTGATTCCATCTGTGGCAGATGCTTATAGCAAGGGAGTGTCCTGAGGCAACACAGTTTCTTGCTTCTCTCCAAATGCAAACATCACCACGTCTGTGCCTTCTCTCTGCTTCCCTTTCATGCATTAATTATATGGTCCAATAAAAACCTTGTATGAGCGGTTCTTTAACAACACAAATAGTTCTGCTAAAGCAGAAATGCAAAAAATTGTCCTTGAACAGCCCGCTGTCACCTGCCCTGTCCCCTGAGAAAACCAAAACCTTAAACCAGGTTGCTCTGAGGTCAGAATGAAGTAGGCAGGCAGCCTGTGGTGGGATGGGACAGACATGTGCTGGCCCAGAATGAGCTGCTTCTGCAGTGAACAGCAGAACTCATTCTCTGACATGATGGACACATCATAGGTGCTGCAGCTTTTGCTGTTTTCTCAAGTTTTCACAGCCAGCAGAGGTGAAGAGGGTGCTCCTGAAAAGTACCTGGGCACTGTGGCAGCTGCTGAAAAATGTCAGGTCAACAACATCTGATGAGACAGCACAGAGGACCCAGGCCTGAGTGGAAAGTCTGAGACAGCTGAAGCAGCAAGGAAAAGCTTTAGGGACTTGATGACCAGATTTGGAAAGAAGAGACGTGAAAATAAAATGGCAATGACAGGTATGTGAGAGTATACAGGAAAGAAAGGCCTGCGGAGGCCTGGGTGGTTTGGATGAATATTAATGCATCTCTCAGAGGTGAAAATTGTAGTCCTACTGCCCCTAAAGCATTTGTTTGTAATGTGTGCATAAACCGTACATCTGCTGTGTTAGACTGAGGCTAGAGGAAAGGTGCTGCAGCCACCTCATCTCCTGCAGGGCAGGATTCTGAAGGCATATTCAAACAGGGCTTTCAGGGAGATGTGTACAGCTTGTGTGTGAGAGAAGGATGCAGTGGTACATAAATCAGAGATCATTTCAAAGAAGGGGTGAGGCTACTATCATTTGAGAACTGACCACTGGTTAGGAGGAGTATCATCAGGGAAAAGAGTCTGAAATAGAAATCATACATGTGCCTTATAAAATGGAATAAAAGGTCCAAAAGTTCCACAAAAAGTGAGGAAAAATGAGTATTTGGAATTTCCATCAAATTTAGGCCTAGGCCTGGGCAGGAGTAGGCAGTAGAAGTCTTAGTATCAGCAATTCAGTTCTAGTGGCTCCAATCTCTCACAAAATACCATTTTGACAACTTGCCTTCCTTTTTTAAACCTTGTCTTTCACTGATACCAGTTCTGAATGGGCTTGAGGGTGGCTTCTTAACCCAGCTGATGAAGGGTTACTGTGCTGAAAACCTGAGTTTCTAACTTAAGAGTCAAGTCTTACTTCCTGTTGGCCTCCATTTTCAAAGGCTCAGTCTAACACATCCTAAATTAACTCACCAGGCAACAGAGTATGAAATCGGACATGACCGATCGATCCTCGAGTATTGATTCAAAGCGAAACTAATGGAATGTAAAGAAAATGCAAGACTCTATTGTAGTGTAAAGGCTGCCTATTTAGCCATTTTACAAAATAAAACTTCATTTTGGAGCTGGGAGGAGGTGTAAAGTTTGAAGAACTGGCTAAAATAGCGCGTAGGGACTTTACAAACTGCTGCCGTACAGATTAAGCCTTGGGGGAATGGCTGTGTTAGATGCCACTGACTAAAATAATTGCATGATAATTTGGCTAGAGGCACCATCCTATCATCTGATGATTTTTAAACCGTGCATGAATAGTTTAGACAGAGCAATCTTGGCATCCAGCTACACAGAACTGAGAAGCCCGTGCAGTGTACCACATCTATGCTTTGGCTCTTGGGGAAAAGAAAAGAATGAAAAAAAAAGATGTCCTAGGACTGTGGAAGAGAGGTCTCTGAGAAATAGCAACAAGCTTTTCTGCATGCTCCTTCTGAAATGCTCTAAGAGACTAACCAAGGGCATTCTCCTAAGGTAAGTAGCAGAAAAAGAATTCTTCCTAGGGCAGGTGCCTGTCAGACTTGAAGCAATACAAATTAAATCCATTAGTATTTACATCTAAACATTTAACTTCTGACAAGAAATTTAAAGTTTAATGCTGTTTTTTCATACCTCAACTGATGAAAACCTGGCATGAATGTAACATGGAAGTGATTTGAATAGTGGCAAATGACAAGATGATTTTTAAAGAAGTAACAAAATAAAAAAAATAAAGGACCTTCCTCCAAGAGAAATGGTGGATTTCCATCTGGTTCTAACTGATTACATGCATGAATTTTAATTGTTTGAAATAACCATATAAAAATACTTGGGCAGACACAAAGTTGGATGGTATAATGAGAAATGTCTCAGATATGCACTTTCTATACTAACAATGGTATATTTCTAGTCTACAATGCTAATAGTATAGAATAGGCTGTACTACTAGAATTTCTAGTCTACTAGTAAACTGGAAATAATGATATCATTGATATTTAAGATTACTGTCAGAGTAAACTGAAATTACTTTGTTACACAGAGCTCAATTAAAACCAGGGAAGGAGGAAAGTGGAAAAATTACGGGCACATTGCTATGACAAGGTTGTGAAGTAGTTTGGGCAGATTTCTTAGAAACGCTGGCTTTTGTAGCTCTAAACTAACTTCTGTATTTTATACACAGTATTTACTGTGTGATTATTTATACTGCAGTTCCACCAGTGCAGAACTGAGGGGAAGTGTCCTGGTATCAAGGGCTCAATTAAAGGGTGAATTATACAATCCCTACAATTACATTGCTTTCCTCTGGTGGCTTTTACAATGCAAAGGTGAGGATAGAGTTATTTAAACACTGGTAGAAGCAACTTAAGAAACAAAACTCTGTAGAGCCAGAGTGATATCTTTATACAGCTCCCTTGCTCAGGATAGTTACATCTGCTTTCTGTTCCAAAACCAACAATGACAATTTCTATTGCTGGAGAATTTAATCTTGGGGATTAAAACATATTTATTCCTGAATTTACATTGTAGCATCACACTTGGGGTTTTGTAATTTGGTTGGGGTTTTTTTGCTGAGTCAATTAATTTCAGTGAGGGATCACCCATTTGCAATGAATTTGCAGTGAATATACCTAAAGCTCCTTTGCTTAACTGTTGCATTGGACTACAATAATTATTGCTGACTTTATGTTTTCCTCATGTGTCTCATTGCAATGATATGCGTGGGAGGGAGGGAAGGGGAAACAAGATATTCTGGGTGCATAACACCAACTAAGAGATTGCTTGACTAGATATGTTTCCTTAGCCAGTTCCATGTGTGAAAAATCAAATTTGCAGACCCAAAAAAAACAGTCCCAGAAACATAATAATAAAGTCTGTAGGATGCCTATGCTGAAAATTACTTCACTGCTGGTTACAACTGAAAGTTTTGATTTGCAGTGTGGATAAATACAGCCTTGAAGCAAAACTGAACTACCTGGGATTATGTCATGAACCAAGCCATACTAATAATGGTGATATCACCCATCTATGCTATCATTTAAATATATACAAGTTTTTGGGTACATCAACCAACCACTTTGAAAAAATAAAGCTTAGAAATTGCACTTTAGTAAAGGTTGTGGTTTAGTGGAATTTGGGATGTTTTGAAAATATTGTAGCATAAAAATTTCAAGTGCAAACCCTAAGGTAGATATGGTCCCAGCTGCTTTCAATAATTTATTGCTGTATTAGTAGAAAAAGTTCCAGGGACCCACACCAAACATGTAGTTGATTCACAAATAAACAATCTTACATTTCAATTCCCCACAGTACCAGAAGCTCCAAAATAAAGCTTCAAAAGAAGCAGCTTGTAAATCAAGCAGAACATAGACCAATTTGTTTGTGAATCAGACAGTTTCTGGGATAGAAGTAGTTAAAAATGTTTTCACACACTCACTGTTTAAAACCTCCACATCGCTCTGATTTCATTATATGTTAAAATTTATAATTAAGATGCAATAAAACTTGATGCATAAAGATATTAACTCTAGGAGTACTCAGTTTATTGATATTGTCCTATAACTGAGACTGCAAATGTACTGCTATGTGTAAATCAGCTACTTATTTGTAGTTTTAGGAAGCCAAGAGAGAAACCTGTAAATTGCTACCCAGGTAGGTGGGAAAATATTGTATGGATGGCACTAAAATTGCTACTACCTTGGGGTAAAAAATAATTTTTTTTTTTTAAAGTCACAGTTATAGGACACTTCTCAAAACTTTATCCAACAAATTAAAGCCAAGAACTTTATCTGTTATGGAAAAACTATGGCAAATCCACAATCAATGTGGAATGGACTGGGTGTAGAATTAAACTGTAGTTGGCAAAGGATTTGCAAGGTGGGAAAAAAGTTGTCTTCCTTTCTAGTGGGAAAAAAATAATATAAAACTATGGGCAGTTATGAAGTACTGTGGTTAACAGCTGAAATCAATCTCTCTTGATCTTAAAATAATCTCACATTTGCATATTTGACCAGTAATCATGAGGTTTGAATTCATTTAAAGACCTAGTAAGCAGAAAATAATGATGAACTTCTAAGAGCTCTCCAGCTACCAGAAAAATTTATCTGAAACACATTTATTGAAATTTAAAGAAAACAACAAAACAAAACAAAATAAAACACATTCGAACAACAACAAAGCTAAAAATGGCCATTTCCAAAAGAAACCCATCATGGAAAATAACTTTTTTTCCCCCAGAAATGAACTTCTGACCATGGGGGACTGGAACTTGTTGGGCAGCATCCTTGAAGAAGTTCACATCCACTCCACCATAGTTGGCAAAATCTGGCTCACAATCCTGTTCATATTCCGGATGCTGGTTCTGGGAGTGGCTGCTGAAGATGTCTGGGATGATGAGCAGTCCGAGTTCATCTGCAACACAGAACAACCTGGCTGCAACAATATCTGTTACGACAAAGCCTTCCCCATCTCTTTGATCAGATACTGGGTGCTGCAGATCATATTTGTCTCCTCCCCATCCTTAGTGTACATGGGCCACGCGCTCTACAGGCTAAGGGCGCTGGAGAAAGAGCGGCAGAACAGGAAAGCCCAGCTGCGGGCTCAGCTCGAGGACCTGGAGCCCATGCTCGAGGAGCACAGGAGGGCGGAGAGAGAACTGCGTAAGCTGGAGGAACAGAAGAAAGTGCATAAGGCACCCCTGAGAGGGTCCCTGCTGCGCACCTATGTCCTACATATCCTGACCCGGTCGGTGGTCGAAGTGGGCTTTATGATAGGTCAGTATCTTTTATACGGGTTTCACATGTCTCCCCTTTACAAATGCACTCGGCCCCCTTGCCCTAACACGGTGGATTGTTTTGTGTCCCGACCCACAGAGAAGACCATCTTTATGGTTTTCATGAACAGCATCGCCGCCGTCTCCCTCTTCCTCAACATCCTCGAAATCGCCCACCTGGGCATCAAGAAGATCCAGAAGAGCCTGTGCGGGCAGCCGCAGTGGCCGGCGGGCCCCTCGGAGGAGGACCCCAGCCTGTACAACTCCAAGAAGAGCTCGGTGGTGCCTCCGCCGCCCTGCCTGGCCAGCAACGCGTCCCCGCCGCGCCCCGTGCCCGCTCCTCTCCCGCCGCCGCCGCCGCCCGCCCCCTCCGCCCCCGCGGCCGCGCCGGCCCGGCAGCACCGCGGGCAGCTCCGGGGCACGCCGCCTCCGCGCCGCCGGCACCACGGACAGCACCAGCCGCCCTCGTCCAGCAGCGAGGAGGCGCCGCGGGCCGCCCCTGCGGGCGGCGGGGACGGGGCGGCGGGGGCGGCCGCCTCCCGCAGGGCTCCCCGCAGGCACAGCCGGGCCAGCGCCTGCAGGGACCTGGACGAGGAGCGCGGCGACTCCCCGGACAGCGGGCACTGCCCGGGCACCCGCAAGTCCAGCTTCCTCTCCCGCGTTCTCACCGGGAGCCGGGCGGGCAGCGACAGCGAGAGCACCGCGTCCCGCGGCGGCTCCGGGCTCGGCCTGGGCTCCGGCTCCGGCTCCGGCTCGGAGGGGAAGCGCCATGAGGAGAGCGCGCCCAGCCCGCCGCCCGCCGCCTCGGGACGCCGCGTGTCCATGGCAAGTAGCGCCCGGGACAGCCCTTGGGAGGGGGGCGGCGGGGGGCCCCGGCAGCCTGTGCCGACCCTGGGGAGGAGGGGGCGAGCCAGGGGACAGAGCGGCTCGGGCAGCGCTGCCAGCACCGCCCCAGCGCCCCGCGGCCTCCCGGACACAGCCCAGATCCCCAACGCTCGGCCTCCCTCTGCGGTGAAAGCAGCAACGCCAGGGAATTACTGAGTCCCCAGGAGCTCTAAGTTATCGGATCTCAGCTGCTTTATACTCATTCCATCATCCAATCAACTCGACGAGGATTTTCCCAGGGAAAACTTCTTCAGCTCCAGCCACTGTAAGAAAGAGAAGCCTTGAACACATTGAGTTCAATGACACAACTTCTCTCAGTTTCAGGTTTGTCCCACAGGTGACCTCCAAGCTGAATAATTGTTCAATTGATAAATCAAAAGATCTACATGTAAAAACCCCCACCAAATAATTGCAATGCCAGAGCCAATGACTGCAGAATTGCTTTTTCAGCAGCTCTTCCTTTACTTTTGCTCTAGGCTCTAGGCTTGCTTACAGTCATAATGTTGATAAGATATAGTGCTTGCATTCAAGAATCAACAAGGCTTTCTTAAAAGTGATTTGAATTCTGGTTGCCTCAGATCACAGGTTTTGTTCTTTGAGAGCATAGAGGCTCCTTTACAATCGCTTGCAGTAACAAGGCCATAAATACCTTTTTATAGGGCGTGTAATAAACAAGATTACTTCACACAATGCTCAAAGTCAGACATTCTGTTCAATTGTTTTCCTCACTCTTCGTAAACATCCCCCTCCTTTTTTCCTATATACAAAACAAACAAAACCAACCAACTTCAAACTTTTATGGTAAGAAACACAAGGCCCCGTTGCATTGCTCATCCAAAAATTGTTTGTGAGTTCCAGTTTTCATGGGGTTACAGTTCCTACAGTAAGCCAGTCAGCATAAATCATGTTAAATTCTCACTTAGGTGCAATTTAACCACTTTCCACTTCAATCTTTCTAATAGAGGCAGAGGGCCTAGAGCCTGATCTGTTGATCTGCTGGATCAGATAGAAGGCTCTTAAAAAAGTTGAAGTGCAGAAAGTTATTCAAAGCAAGAGAGAATTTCAGTAGCACTCTGTTGAAAACTCATAGAAGTTGCTTGGCAGCTTTTCCTATGTAATGACAATGATTCTACCTCCCAGGGAAGATCTTCAGAGAAATATAGTCAGTTTGCAAAACAATGTCATTACTCTTGAAAGTAACACTCTTCCAGCATGCTGTCTTTGGAGATCATTATGTACAGGACTTGTGCTAGCAGTTTAAAATGTGACTGGTGTAGGTATGCTGCCTGGTGCTTCCTGCTTACAGCATGCAGTATTTAAAAGTACATGTACTTCTTAATACAGCTGAGGCAAGGTTTAGGCAAATGCACTTTATTCTGGCAACAATTTATGAATGCTGATTTCAATACACAAATACACTGGTGCATCACAAATATGTTGAACCCGGGCATTAAAACTTGAATACTCTTCCAGTCTGTATTCCTCAATTCCTATATTAACTGTTTAATTTGGTCAAAGGCACTCAGCATTGGTTTGCTTTGTTTTAACTTGATTTCCAGAAGACAATAATCATGTGTTAATGATAGAATCGTAGAATGATTTGGGCTGGAAGGGATCTTTAAGATCATCTAATTCCAACCCTCACCCTGTCAAGAGACACCTTCTACTAGACCAGGTTGCCCAAAGCCCCATCAAGCCTGGCCTTGAACACTTCCAGGGTTGGGGTGTTCACAACTTTCTGGGCAACCAGTTCCAGTGCCTCACCACCCTCACAGTAAAGAATTTCTTCCTACTAAACCTACTCTCTTTCAGTTTAAAGCCATTCCCCCTTGTCCTATACTACATGCCCTTGTTAACAGTCCTTCTCCAGCTCTCTTGTAGACTCCCTTTTACTTACTGCAAGGCCACTATTAGGTCACCTTAGAGCCTTCTCCAGGCTGAACAACCCCAATTCTCCCAGCCTTTCCTCATAGGAGAGGTAATGTTTAGATAAAACTGTGTATGATTAGATTCAAAATATATTAATTTTTTTTAATAAGTACTTTAAAGTTATTATATTTTAAAAATTCCAAATGAAGCATACAAAAACATTGCATACTGCCATCCCTGATTAACAGTGACTTGCAACAGTAATGTAGAGAAAGCACAGACACTTTTTAATATAACAGTGAATCCACATGCACAAACATACTCTAAACAGCCAAAATATAGTCTGTTCTAACCCGGATTTTACTAATCTAAACTGGGTAGCCTAAGAGCAGAATTGATACTGTTCTTCAATTTTCTTTGATAACTTTCCGAAACTATCATCTTTAGTTCCATACTGGTTCAAGTCTTTTCTTTTTCATCCACACCATTCTGCCAGAATTTGTCTGTAGCATTCTTTGTATTAGGTTCAGTGGGAGAGGAGTATCAACTCAGCATTGAAAATATCACTTTCTACAGCTCAGTAACTATTCTAGCAACCTCCAACCAAATACATACCCTGTGCTAAGACAGCAGGACAGCTGCAGCTGGCCACAAACACCATAGTTTTCTTCCTAGCTGAAAAAACCCCATGAAGTTACACAAAATTCATCCATCTGATACTCCAGGAGTGTTCAGACATGTCAACTGCACTCTGTGAGCTGTGGCATTGAAAGCACAGAGCACGTTTAATGGTACAGTTTATGGATGCTTGACCTTCAACCAGTGATGAGCTTTTTTCTCATCAGTATTATCCACGCCATTTCCACGCCAAAACTGCATCTCTAACAAGTAAATAATAATCATTAGAGACAAATGAATGTTTTAAAAGTTACCTCTCATTGTGTATTGCACCCTCTGGATCAAATGAAGACCAGGTGGTGGATTGGCCGGGTCATACAATGGGATTTTTTTCATAAATACAAAACTGCATCTCTCAAAGAGAACAGGAAGTTTGTCTCTAGGACTTCCTCTTTGGAGGAAAGGTTACTTTGGACCCTTAGGAGAGAATGCATTTAATTCTTTACTGAAAGCCCCCTATGAATCAGTGCATTGAATACAAAATGCATGTTTGGCTATCAGGATTCCTCAACTTTTCCAGACTTCAGCTCAAACCAGACCAGCTCTATATATAAAAAAGAGTGTCCTTCCCATTGGTAGGATTTATACAGACCGACCATATTTGGCCACAATGCAAACTAGAAGGCTATTTAAAACTTCCTTATCTGGAATTGGTGGAGATGAAGAGCCATTTCATCATTTCACATCCAGCTGCAGCATAAACCCCTGACAAAATATTTACATTGCAACTGTTTAGTTTTACACTCAAACCACTCACTCTTCATGTTCTATTCCATTACTTTCACATGGCATTGTCCAAAATTAATAATTATTCAGACCAGGAAGCCAAAGTGAGAGAGACAGAAAACCTAGAAAACTTATTTTACTAAAGATCCATTGGGAAAAAAATTAACTTTTTTTGAGCCACTGCTGGTCAAGCTTTAGGTTTATTAGATTCTGAAGACAGACCACCAAAACTGGAGCTTCAAGCACATAGCAAAGTGAAGGTAGAGAGTCAATGCATGACAGGAGAGTGGTTTCCAACTGATTTCATTCCACCTAAACACAGGAGCATTGTTGACTATACAGGATGAGCTAATCTCAATATAATGTTACAAAAATCTACACTGACAGGGGAATTCAGCAGCTGTGTACAGCTGAAGTCAGACTACCACAAGTCTCCAAAACCTTGGTCCTGAGAACCACAGTCAGCATGCTTTGAGGTGACAGAAAACAATTTGTTTACTGATAACTGTCTCCAAGCTAATAATTTCCAAGGCTCACTTAGAGGATACATCTTAGATAATAAACAGTATTTTATCTTCTAAGAGATATTGTGGATAGACACATAGTTCTGCCCTAGGGTTTGCATCTCTCACTACATTTTAACTTTTATTTAAGTGGAGATACAGCTATGGAGCAAGAGGGCATCTTCTGCATGGTCCCAGGCTCCAGACTCCATTAGGCAAAGCAGGCCTTAAATGGCAGCTTTTCACACACAACTGAGTGAAAAGAGCTTCACTGAATTTAGTATATCCTTAATCATAGCTGACAGCCAGGAGGTGGATCCACAAAAGTGTGTAGGAATTATGTTGATGTCAATAGGATTCCGCAAAATGAATGATATTATAAGAAAAAAACCCAAACTCATAATTTGCACCAGTCAGGGTCTTGACTGGTGGATAATACATGCTTAAGCCTGATAAGATTAATAGACTGATGCAGTCAAAGGTCAGTATATAAGGAATACAGATATGACTCGTGCTCTCTTGGAACAGGCACGGCCAGGAATTACAGCCCAGAAGAGGCACATGGCTCTTGGAGCATTGCACTTAGGGGTATTGTCTCACAGCCTCTGCATGCAACCCTGTGTCAAGCCACTAGGACCAGCTAATAACTCTCATCTTACCTTGGGGACATGGAATACGGATCTGAGTACTCCAAATGAACAACTAGAGAATACAGCAGCTTTCCTTCCAAAGGCACTGTTTGCCACAATCAAGCAGTCTTCCTGCTCACCCATTTCCTGCAAACCAGGGAACGATTGCAGAACGATCAGAAAGCTCAGCTGAGATGACCAAAGCCTGATGTCCCATCTTCAGAGTGTCACAATGTCTTCCCAATTCAATAGCTGAATGCAAACATTTCTACAAAAGCTGAAGGCTGTCTGGTATTTCAATGCTAGCAGCATTTGAAGTCTTTGCTAGCTGTGTTTCCTGCCTTTCTAAAGCAGAGGATTCCAGTTCCATGCAACCCGAGCAGGATCTCCAGCATCAGTTCTTTTTGGTCGTTATCTATATTATAGTTTTCTAAAGAATTCTGTGGTGTGCTCTAAAACCTAAGAGTTTTTATTTGGTTAACTGGGATTGGGAATATTTACATTATATTGACTACTGTCTTCACAAAGGTACCAAATTTCAGATGACTTGGAGCTAATTATCTTATTTGCAACCCATGCTTAAACCTGTATTAAGAGAACTAATGTGCTTGTGCTCTTGATGGAGTACCCAAGGGTATTCCAAGAGGATGGGGGGCTTTACATTATCTAATGTTTCTGTTTCTTCATGAAGCCATGATAAGTTCCAAATCAAAAAACAAAAGTGGAAATTGTTAGAAGATGTATAATGACCTTAGCAACCAAAATTACTAGATCAAGATTTTCATAAAGATTTAGGCATTTTAGGCACTCTAGATTTTTGTTTTTCAAGAACTGCTGCATCTTCTTCATTCTCTCCTCCAGAGAGCCCTGAGCTTTCACAGGGTCATTTCCCTAAGTCTGTGTTTTTGGCTACAAAGTAACCAATGTATCTTTAAAAGCAAGGCTCCCTTCTCATGGCGAATGAAGGGAATAAAATTGACAATGAAGCAGGTGGTGACACTAATACTCTCAGATTGCAGAATTGAGATAGGGCTGCTGATTTTATTCTTTTGCAGAAAGGAAAGTCTCTGGGGCTGAAATCCTGGTTCTGTCAAAGTTGTGAAAATTTTACAATTCACTAGGTTTGGTTTCCCTCATTGAACTGCTCTTTGATTTCTCCTTGCTGTTCAATTTTTTCCTGCTTCTCAATTCTCCATTCAGCTTTGAACCTCTTACCCACTGGGAAAACACTCCATAGTGAGCAGGATAGGGAAGAGAAAGCTACTGTTCAGCATGAGCGCTTGCCATCTTCTTCAGAACAGACCATGTTTACTCAACCTTTCAACAACGTGTGAAGAATAAATACCCACTCAGTTAACTAGCTGCTCACCTGCTCTTGCTTCTGGGACTGCAATAGCTTGATAAGAGTGAACGTACATTGAAATAACAAACCTGATAACCATGGAGGAGTTATTTATACAGCTGAGCTCCACCAGGAAAATTTACAGGTGGGATAAGGGACTGGCAAAACCCTCTGTTCCTCTAGGATTTTTGAGAATCCTTAAAGGTGGTCACATTCACACCTGCTGGTAACTACTGCTGGTTTTGTAGTTGTTCAGTGTAAACATCTCTTAAAAAAAAAATAAGCCCCACAGTACTTTTATTTTATTCTGCCTTGGAGCACTCAGAAGAAAGTTGTAGTGGTGACAACAAGTGTACCAATTATCCTGCAAAAGGCACTTGGCCACCCAAAGGTAGCTGTTCACCACTTGCACACACACAGATAAATTTTGGATGTCAGCAGCAGTTGAACCCTAACTAACCTCCCTGGGGATTTGTGCAGCAATAAACAAATAGCCTGGATTTTAGAAAGTGGAACTTGTTTAATTGAGCCCATCTTTGTAAGGTTTTAAATAATTAAAAAATATACAAACCCTCTTACTTGGTACAGGAAGAGCTACTAGGATGTGTTTGCTGATTTCAAACAAATTACTAAATTACAGAATCAGAATGGTTTGGGTTTAAAAGGACCTTAAAGATCATCTAGTTCCAACCCCCACCCCTGTGGGAAGGGACACCTTCCACTAGACCATATTGCTCAAAGCTCCATCCAACCTGGCCTTGAACACTTCCAGGGATGGTGCATCCAGAACTGCTCAGGGCAGCCTGTTCCAATGCCTCATTGCCCTCACAGCAAAGAATTTCTTCCTAATACCTAATCCAAACCTGTCCTCTTTCAGTTTAGAGCCATACCCTTTGTCCTATCACTACATGCCCTTGCTAACAGTCCCTCTACAGCTTTGCTGTAAGCCCTCTTTAGGACTGGAAGGTGCTATAAGGTCTCCCTGAAGCCTTCTCTTCCCCAGGCTGAACAACCGTAACTCAGTCTGTCTTCATAGGACAGGTGTCCCAGCCCCTCTGACCACCCTCATGGCCCTTCTCTGGACTTGCTCCAGCAGGTTCATGCCATTCTTATATTGGGGTCCCAGAGCTGGATGCAACACTCTAGGTGAGGTCCCACTGGAGAAGGAGAATCAGCTCCCTTAACCTGCTGGTCACACCAATGCCTGTATTTATTTTGGTTTAAAATCAAAGTGCTTCCCCTTTTCCCACCCTCCTCTTAGCATTGAACAAAGACCTACAAGGTAAGTATGTTGTCAGCTAAACACCAGATTCCATTAACTATGTATATGCTGGGGTTAATTACTATTATAGCATTTCTTTTTCTCCTTTAAGTCAATTCAGTTTCATGCTTTCTTTCTCTTATTCTTTCAGAGCATGCTCCTAGAACTATCATCCATCATGAAAAAGTAAGGACATTCTAAGGAGAAGAAATAAACTAAGGGACTGAGCACAAACTGCCTCCAGCAGAGAGATGAAAAGCAGGTTTTCTGTCATTATGTTCCCCTCTCCCACTGCTAAATGCTAAATTGATAATACAGTTTAAAAAAGCAAACAGTTTATTCCTCCATTTCATGCCAATCCCAGCTGTACTGTACTCTGACTGCCAGTGTTAATGTGTAGCTCGCTTCATGACTCAAGATTTCTCTCACGTAGACGGCGCTGTGTGCTGCCACTGCAGAAACACCCTTGTGTCTTTGGGGAGCGTTTTGGGATGTACAACTTGTTGTGCATGCTGGTGGTGTTCATATCAAAAACCAGCCTGATCCATAGAACTTCAAGGTAGTGTAAGACCCAAGGCACCAACAAGAAAGGAATAGTTTGATTTGAAAGTAACCTGGAAGGCTACATGGCCTCTATCTCTCCAGCAGCTGATGAATAAAAAGACAGAGGAAACACTCATGGAATCTGAAAGGACAGAAAATCAAAGAGAGAGAAAAAAAAACCAGCTGAAGAATATCTGCTGCTTGTCTGCCTGTGCTAATGTAATTCTCAAACTAATGTAGCCTCCTCATAGCTACTGCTTTTGGATTCAAAATTGAAACTAAGTGATATCAGACAATTTAAGTGCAAAACATCTATATACTTTCCAGTTTGCTGTTTGAGAAGATCACATGGTGGTTACAAAAATCTTATTTGCTTCATAGTTTCGTTCATTCATACAGAAGAACCAGAAGACGAGCCCAGTCAAAAAGAACTCATTTCAGTTTGCTAGTACAGCCTAGCTCCAGAGGGTTGGCATTCTGGGTTTTATGCAGCCCAAGGAAGCAGCTCTTCCACTGGTGTACCTGGAAAATAAAGCACCTTCTGACTGTCCCTAATCCTGTTTCTAGCCATATACTTTAAGCTGGTTTTATTTGTCAAGCTTATCACAGATCACATTTGCTATCACCTCAGTAGGGAGTGATGCTTGGAACAAGTTTGTTTGCTATGCAGCTTTCCTGAAGCATAAAAATCCTGCATGACTTGACAACTCTAAGGCAAGGCTAGCAGAAAGCAGGACTGCAGGAAAAGAACTCAAGCATAAAGATTGCAATGTTTTGGTTTTGTTTGAGAGCACAATTTACATTCATATTTTGCCTCACTAGAAACTCGTTGACAATTTGCCTGTGCATTTGTTCAGTATTTTAAGGCAAAAAAAAAAACAACAGCAGAAACTTGCAATGGTGGCCATTAAATGCCAGCAACAACTGAGGGATGGAGAAACTGCTTTGCTAATGTACTTAGTCTACTGCCAGGCTGTGTAGACATGGTGGATGCAACATCTTTGACAGATTTGATGGGGTGGGAAGCCTTCGTCATATATGCTCAACAGAAAGATTTGGAAAACTGAGTAATGCAACTGAAAAGTAACACTTGATTTTCTTCCATGAGAATTGTGATTGAAACATAGCAGTCAACTTTCACTGTTGCAAATGGAGGAGAATGCAGCTTGCATGTCCAAGGTTGGTGACCAAGGGAACATGATCTACAGTCTTTTGTCTGGTGACAAAAAAGCCTGGTGCCCTCCCTCTAGCAGCCTGCCCTCCTCCCCACTCCACAGAGTATCATCCCAGCAAGTGTGTGGGTCAGGGTAGGACAACTTATCACGCCATTCCCCCCTCCCTGGGTCTCCTCTGCCAAGCTGCTGAGCATAGGCTCCCAGCCTGCATCTGACACAAGGACAGAGGTGGTTGATGTGGGACTTCCACAGCACAAACATCTCCCTGCTAGACCCCATGTCCTGCTTGTGGTAAATACCATCTAAAGCTGTTGTAATTTCTTCTTTCCTTTCTGGCTTTCCTGTGAATGGTCCACGGCACAAGTTTCCTCTTTCAGAAGGGAATACTACAGAGATGTTTCAGCTCTGTTTTGTTTCTACAGAAACCTCTCTCAGTTTCTCTCAGGTTTTCCTTAAAGGGGAAACAAACCCCAGAGTCTTCCATTACCTTCCAAGAAGTACACTGGCGTTTTAGAAGACCAAAACAAAGACTGAGCAGAATTGCCTTAAGTCATGCACTAGGGGCATGGATATAGACACAGCTTATTTGATCTTCCAAAAAAACTTATTTCATGTTTGCAATGAACACCCTGGGCTGTTCCTGAAGATCAAAGGTAACTGGATCCCTGGATCAAAGACTACTAGTGAATTAGCAGTGGGACCACGTGAGTAGAAGTCTGTTCATTAGTCCAGAGATTCACCTGGCAGTAACAACCGCATCCAACCCACCCTCCTGTATCTCACCTAAACCTGCGTGTTAATTGAGCCCTGCAACATTGATTTCAGAGTCAAGATGAGACAACTTACAATACATAATGATATGTCTTTATTTCATCAACAGAAATGGTGTCTAGACAAAATTCAGTTAACACTAGCAATTCAAATGAATGAAAAGGGTTGGGTGGTTTTTTTTCATTTTTGTTTTTTTGCACAATACTGTATTTACAATGAGTAAATGACATTTTAAATTCATTAGTTCATAGCAATGCTTTCTTCCAAAAAGGTAAAAATTCTTAGTAACAGAGAGTAAGCATCAACAGCCACCTCATTTATTTATACAATAAAAATCACAAGAAACCACAGTCACCTAGAAAAAAAAATAAAGACAAGCTTAAGAACTAGTACAATAAAATGATGCATTGAATTAAGTTACATTAATCGCATAGAATTTGTGTAAAAAGTATGTAGAAAAAACACCTGATGTAACCTGTTACAGTCATTGACCAGTTATGAGAGGTACAGAGGGTTATACAGGTAGATATGTGTGAAAACTGTCCATACTGTTTGACCTGGGGAGGAAGAGAAGAGGGGTTGCACCCCCTTGCATACACTGATAAAACCCTGTTTTGAATATGGCCTCTGAAGTTTGTAAGGCATATATAAGAGGTGCACTTGTAACCAACTGGTTCTGGAACAAACTCTTAGGGCATCCCCACCCTTGAAATCAAAGGTGATGCTTGCAACTTTGAGTAAACAACCACGCACCAAATATCACCAGAGTGTTTAGTATCATTCCTGCTGGTCTGAGGGATCCAGAGAGCTTCAGGTAGAGCAAACGCAGCAGTGAGAACAGGACTGAAACCATGCACGATTCTCTCGGGTACATCACATGCAGGGTGCCACTGGCCTGGGTGGGGGGTTCCAGCCACAGCCCCCAGCTCAGGGCAGCTGCTCCCTCCTCTGCCCTGCCCATCCCAGAGCTTGGGCTCCTCTGGCTGCAGGCATGAGCCCCCGCCTGGCTCCCTCCAAAGCTGGGGGGGTCGTCTGGGTTTGTAACCTGGGACCATCTCTGCTGCTAAGCAATCAATGAGATCAAACACTGCCAGTTCCCACTTTCTATTTTGGGATGCTAGTTTCCTTCTGCATGCCCTTAATTAGCCAAAAGGGACAACAGGGGCACTGCATGAACCACACAGTGACTTTCACTTATGGCAAGGGCTCTGCCCACAGTCACTTAAGTTTGCACAAGAACAGGAGTCATCTAACTGGCTTTTCAGCAGTCGTTTGGTTGGGGTAATAAGCTTATAAAAAGATATTTTTAGCATTCCTGCCTGCCAAAAAGTGATTTTGATTGAAAAAATGGCAATATTATCCATGTGATACCTTAAAATGCTTATCAATAATTGACTTGGATATAAATAATACCTATCTTGGTGGAGTGTAGGAAAATACTGTACACTTAGTCTTCGCAAGTAATGCCATTAAAATTTTGAGAGTAAAGGGAATATTATTCTACAGACCACCAACCATAGATCTTTTAAATATACACACAGTATTTGAACATATGCATATACACATATAATTGTATTCTACAGCATCAGACCTGATGCCTGAGTCATAAAATACTCCAGGGAGTATTATAAATATACATATATGTATTATAAACAGGAAAATACACAAACACACACTCTGACTAGAATTATAGATGTATGTATATATACATACACGTATTTTATATATGGATGCAAAATTAACTTGGACTGTGTTGGCAGAGACAAAACTGAAACGAAGTCAAAATCTGTTGAGAAAATTTTTAACAGGAAAGAGAGCAGAAATTCTTTATGTTAATAGTTTGAGTTTCACCTCACTTCTGATAAAAATAAAACTGCTCCATACTTAGCAGATCCCCTCCTTATGCAAAGCCGCTGCTCATACTGAGCTAAAACTTCTCAAGGCAGCCCTAAAATAGAGACTTTTAAAATGCTGTAGCCATGGGCTACAACATTCACCCAGAGGCACCTTCAAAATCATCTCAGATCAGGGAAAAAAAGAAAGGTGGAAGCAGCACTCCTTGTTGCAATGGTAGAGGATGTGAAGTGGAGCAAAATGTGAGCCTGTGGAAACCTGGCAAATGTCCACTTCGGCTCACTGCAAAATTTACTGTGGGTCTCCTATTCTGCGAATGCATCCCTTGCTCTCTCTTCACCACCACAGCAGCAGATTACAAGACACAGGTGAGGATGTGGTGTTGATTCTGGAATTTCAATGCTTCACCATGCTTTCTCCTAGTGGATCAGTTTTCATTTTATTACAGGATTATAGTGATTGCAGCATGCAGATTTGTTTTATTTACTAGGCAATCATGAAGTCACATATTAAAAAAAGTATATATCTAGGCATTTTAACTTCTATTTAAGCACTCTTTAGGATACAGACATGATGAAGTGTTGCTCTCCAGATTAACAACCACAGTATCAGCATTAATCATTTCTCTGGCAGGAGTTAATCCACTTAGCAAAGTTACGTATCTCGTTCCCACTCTCCTTTTTAAAGAGAAGTAGCAGTTAGCATACTAATCACTGTGGCTTGCTTTTGCAGCACATTTTACTTCCTTGGGAAAAAAAATAATACAGGGATTAGATCCAAAAATATAGTGCATCTTAAAAGCAGCATATACCCTTAGAAAGACATTTAATAAATTACTTGTACAATATATAAAATAATAGTTTTATACTGCAGCATCAAACTCTTGACGCCTGAGTCACCACGTTAGGAAGTCAGTGATATAAATACTGGGATCTCCTGATAACACAGCCAACATTTTTGCTTTTGTTTTGCTTGTTTTCTGTTTTGTTTTCACTCTTTTTTTTTTTTTAATTTATTTTTTCACTACCTTTTTGTTCCAGAATCAGCTTGCAATGAGCTTTGTGTTCAAGGCACCCCCAGAGAACGCAGAGAAACAAACACATTATATAGTGTAGTACTCACCTGACAAAGCATAACAAGCCTAAATGAAATGAGGTTTCCTGGCAATACAAGTATAGCAATGGCAGAGGAAAAGGAGGACTAGATACAGACTGGACAGAGCTCCAAGGGCTCACATGCCCATGGCAGCAGAGCAGTGCTCAGCAGGGAGATGGGGTCCCACTGTGCCATTCCCAAGCAACGTCCAGCAGGAGAGATGCTGCATGCATCCTCTTTGACAAATGCAAAGAGATTCTTAAGATCACAGTGACCACTGGCCAAACTCTTAGAATTCTGCAGTCAGATTTTTTTTTTTCCACTCTTTCCAATGGTATTTTGTGGTCATTTGGTTTGACCGCGTGAGACAAGAACAGTTGGGTATGTAAACTGATGTCCAGGTCTGAAACTAATTCTCCCAGTATCTTCCTTTAATGTTAGCCCAGTAACTGCTTTGAAAGCCACATGGTTCAAAATAGCAAAAAAACTTCAAAACAAAATAGAAACAAAAAACAACCACCACCACCACCACCAAAAAAACCCCACTGAAAAACCATGATACATGTAAATATAGGAAGCAATGACACAAAATCAGCCACTTCTAATGGGAAAGAATGAAATCAAACATCCAGAAAAGCTTGCAGGGCAGGGAAAGAGAGAGACGAGAGAAAGGTTGAGGAAGAGACACTTATTTGAGCAGTGGTTTTAAATATCAGTTCCCAAGGTAGAGGAAATCAAGAGACCCAGCACCAGTATGAGGCCAGGTCAAACCTAAGAGCTGCAGCGCAATGGGTTGTGTGGGTGGGTTTTTTAAACCGTTGGAATGAGGTCAAGAGTACCAGTTGCACATGAGTTGTTAGTAGAGTAAATCTTCATGTCAGGAAGCAAGTTAAAACTTGGTTTTATACTCATAAAACATTCTATCTATTCATATATATAGGAGGTCACTTAAAAATAAAAAAGGCAACAGAAAAACATCTTTAAAATACTGTGTCAGTTGACCCTTCCCTCCCGCCCACCCCCAACCCCCCCCAAGTAGCTATGACTCTATAATGTGATTCACATTTAGTTTTAAATTCTAGCTTTCACCATGGTCTCATAGAAACAAAACTTTCTCTGCGAAGCACAGAACTGCTTTGCAACGTCAACAAATTAAAAGGAAAATCAAATCCCACCCCCCCACCAAAGCGCTTCTCAGTGAAGTTACCTGCAAAGGATGGTTGGGAGGGGGTTCAGATATTTTTAGGTTAAGCTCTTTTAAAAAGAAAGGACAACTCCTCCCCCTTTTTCAACCGTGTGAACTAGGAGTTTATGGCATTTGTATATTTTTGAACATTTAAAGGTAAGGATTTTGTACAGTAATGATTAATACTTAAACATAAATATTCTCCTACATTATATACTAGTTTTTCTTTGTACATGCGGGGAAAAAAAGTATTTTCAACAAACATGGCACATGCTATATGCATTTCCTCCTCAGTAGCTTGGCTACAATTACAATAGTTTGCATGAGGAGGATAAAAGCAAGACTTTGTGGCAAGTGGGCGACAGTCCATGAGCACAGTCTGAAGATGGAAGGAAGTGGAGAGAGGGAGCTGATTCCTCCTCCAGGGTTCAAGATGCTGATCTACTTGAGTGCCTCAAAAAAACACCAGCGCACACCTCTAGTGTAAACGTTAGCACAGAAGACCACATTATCATTTAGTGCTTCTGAGAAGCTGCTTCTCCACACTTTTTTTTTTTAACAGGTGTGAACAGCTGGTAATTTTTTTTTTCAGCAAGAACAAACAATATCAGCCAATAAAGCACATGACAGTTGTCGTCGATAAAGCCACACAACCTGGCACACGTAGGGCAAAGAACCACAAAATAAAAACTCAGTACACTTAGAATAGTAATAATTATTAAAAAAGCATTAGGAGGTTGCTCTTCTGTCTACACTGTACATACAGATATTATGCTTGGAAAGCTGCTGTCTCACACAGTCATAACATGAGTCAACATTAAGATACAAGTCCAATACAGTTACAACTAAGCCAATTCACTGAGTAGTCTCCTTTGAGACAGCGCTCTTTTAGCTGCAGTTTGTGCTGAGGGCAATGCTGCAGGATGAGAGGATCCTGGAACAAAACAATTTGATGGGTAAGTGACCAAATCTGGTGTTGGCAAATGCATGTTTTGCTCTTAGAGGAGACAGTGCTAGCTGGACTTCCATAAGGAAGCCAAAGTCAACAACTAGGGGTGTGATCCTGCAACCCTGCCTACCTAGGCAGGGTGACTGACTTTACCAGACCCACCTCTGCAACTTGGGTCTGGTGGGGAGAACAGGTAAGGTCTGAGGACAGCTGAGGTCAGGCTCTGGGGACTAGCCGGAGCAGCAGTTGCTTCCATGAGTAAAGGATGCAGAGTGAGGCTGGAGAAAAAGCCCCAAATATATTGACGTGATCTCTGTTTGCTTTACTTCGTGGAACATTTGATGAATTGATCCAGTTGTCAAATACACTTTTCTCTGAAGAGTGAAATATACTTTCCCCTATAAGACTCCAAAAGCATCATTAACAGCACTTAAACTTGGTTTGTGAAACAGAAAGAAGTCTAAATACAAAAATAATTCAAGCAGATTCTCTTTACAAATTGTATAGTGAATTCAGTATTTGGCAAGACCGTTTTTACTACATAATGAGCTCCTGAGTGTTTGTCTATTAGATAAAAATTTTCTATTTCCTTTAAGCCATAAAGCAAAGAAAACCATATACTCAAGTTATTCTGAAGTCATGACTTCATTTATGAAAAGAGGTTTGACCAGAAACTCAGTGCAAGTGGCAAAGTTGACCATTACTGTACAGTATCTGCAAGAAAATAAAATAACTCCACATTGCTCAAGTGGCACAGAATGGCTGTGCCAAAAAAATTGTCTATAATAAAATCTCAAATAAGTTTCCGACATTAAAGTTTTATAAATAAGTACAAATTGAATGCTATTGCTGAACTGTGAACTGAGGAAAAAATTATCGTGTAACAAGTTACCAAACTAGTTCTAGCATCAAAGACAAAAAGGAATGTTGGAACTTGTTTGTACAATAGAAATGAAAGCTTCCAGTTTGTAGGATGAGAAAAATTGAGGCATGCAGGGACTCTTGCATATGGATATATATATTTTATATATATTATATATAATATGTACAGTTTAGCTATAAAACTTTGATGTGTAAAGAAGCTGTCTTCAATGAAAAATTGAACATTCAGAGGAAATTCCTGAGTTAGGGTTTTGTGACATGGGCCACTGAGAAAAAAGCTGCGGTTGGGTCCTCAGAGGTGTTATGTCCATCCCTGTTAAGATTGAAATCAACATACAAAAACAGACAGTGTTGCCACTGCTTCGTTCCCTGCCTGAGCAAGGGATAGCACCATTGTGAAGAGAACTCCTGCTTGTAGAGAGGAGGGAATACTTAAAAACAGTATTGCTGCTAAGACCACTGTAGTGTGCACCAAATACGTTCTTCTAGACAACAAATGAACACTGCCACTGGCTGACTGAAGAACACCTGACCAGGTGTAACGTTAAGGTTACGAGTCACTAGGTGTAATCTTTCCTAGGTTGTTCATCTGTTGTACATTTATCAGTCATTTCCTGACAGAAGTCTACCGTGACCGTCTGGCTGCTCTGCTCTGGTGGAAGCTCTCTCTCGGGGTAAGTACCTGCATCGGCTCCATCCAATCCCGCGCCCGCCGAACAATTTTCCGAGATGTTGTTGGGCAGCCAGGGTGCTCCCAGCTGCACCGAGCCTTGCTCCGAGCAGCACTGCATGCTCTCCCCGACGCACTGGGAGGTCACCAGGCTCTGCTCCACTCCAGCTGGGGTGGGGCTGATGGTGGTGACCGGCTGTAGATCCATGGGTCTGAGAACGGGGCAGTATCGGTGGAGAGCTTGGATCTGTTCCGGGCTCTGCATGTCTCTACACACTTCTTGGGAAAGACACGAGAAGTTGTCTAACAATTCTCCCATGCTTGCTTTCAGCTGGTTCCTTTCTGAGAGCAATTTCTCTTTCTCACACACCTGAAAAAGAAAGGAGGCACCTTAGGCTGAGGAAGGGACATCCACTGCCTGCTCACTTTGGGCATGTATCCAGCAGTACCCAAGAACGCCAATATGTCACACCTGTTTTCATATGGCCAGGGGAAAAGTCAGAAAGACATCAAGTATTTGACCACCACGGTCTGTGTGCGCAGTAGTTTGGGAAACATCTGGAGAAAAACATTTCAACTGGAAGAGGATAGAATCTCAAGTTATTCCCACAGAACTGTTCCCTTTATAAACTACGGCTGCCTGACAGATGGTACAAAAGAGCTCTGAACAAAACATTTTGAGGGAGAAGTGCCATTTCCCATCTAATCAGCAAGAAAACGGGTTAATTCCTGAGGTGAGGATAAGCTGCTGATGTTTGGTTCACCCTTGAACTGTCAGATTGGCTGCTTGGGCTGGGTGCACCTCCTGAAGCTCGGTTACCACTGAGAGAGGTGAGTTCATTCAGAAGAGAGGATCTAAGCGTGCTCTGTGGCCTGCACCATGGCTCATTTTCTTATGTTCTGGTGCTTAATGGGTTGGGCTTGATCTAATACAGATATTTTTATGAACCCATCTTAGGGTTTCACCTCTAAAAAACGGTGTTGACACAGTGTAGACTGACTGGGATGGTCCTGCATCTCCTTCTGTCTCAGGCAGGTGGGCATACAGCTCGAGAGAGTAGATGAGATTTTGTAGAGTACCAGAACTATTTCCAGAGCTGAGCTGGCCCTAAAAGCAGCACAGCCACGTATCTCACCTAGTAACACTGCTAAACCCAAGATGTCTCAGCATCTGAGGTGTGAAAGCTCCACAACTCAGATAATCCAGCTATGGGTGGTTGTTGACAGCTGATAGTATTGCCCTGGGTCCAGAGCTCACACTGGAAACATACAGCTGTGTGTATGTGAAAGAGAGCAGTGCACATGAAAAGAACTAACTGCTAAAATATTGATAAATCTATCAAGAAAGCATAAAAATAATAAAAAAATAAACAGATGCTCAAGTACATCTTGAGATGATGAATTATGGAGGAGAATATGCTGCGAGTTTGCAGGGAAAAAAGGGAATGTGAGTGGGTAGATGAATGAGTGAAAGCAGGCAAAAAAAATTACCTATCAAACTCTGAGGATACAAGCATTTCACTCACTGTCTGCTGTGAAACCATCTGTGTCAAGAAATGGGCGACTTAAAGTAAGTAACTACAGGGGGAAAAGAGGTCTTTCATAAAAAACATCCAGACAAATGAAAACCCTTAAACCACAGCACCATTATGTAATTAATGAGACTGGAATCTGCTGATCACAAAGTGGACAGAAGACAACAAACGAATTTTCAGTGGTCATGTGTTGTGTGTTTATTCTTTTCCCTGTCCCTGTCTTCCAGCTCAGGGGG
This sequence comes from Acridotheres tristis, assembly GCA_037013685.1. Taxonomy (NCBI): domain Eukaryota; kingdom Metazoa; phylum Chordata; class Aves; order Passeriformes; family Sturnidae; genus Acridotheres; species Acridotheres tristis. The sequence goes on along the minus strand of CM072887.1, from coordinate 76,013,915 downwards.
CTGGGTACCTGGAGAACAACCATTCTTACTATTGAGTAAGACTAAGGCAATGAAGGCATTAAGTACCTCAGCCTTTTCCTCCTTTGTTGCTATATTTTTCCTGCATTCAATAAGATATGGAGATTCTCCTTGGCCTCCCTTTTATTGCTTGTCTATTCCTAAAACATTTTTAATTGTCATTTACAGCAGTAGCCAGGTTAAATTCTAGTTGGATTTTACCCTTCTAATTTTCTCCCTGCATAACTTCATGATATCCTTGTAGTCCTCCTGAGTTGCTTCCCCTTCTTCCAAAGATAATAAAATCAATTTTTTCCTTGAGTTCCAGCCAAAACTCTCTGTTCATCCAGGCTGGTCTTCTCCAGTGTCTCACATTTTGGCACATGGTATGCACATGCTCCTGTGGCTGCAAGATTTACTTCTTGAAGAATGTCCAGCCTTCCTGGACTCCTCTGCCTTTCAGTACTGCCTCCTAAGGGATTTTTCCCAGACAGCTTCCTAAACAGACCAAAGTCTGCATTTTGAAATTCCAAGGTGGCAGTTCTGCTGATCCTCCTACTTAGTTCTCCAACAACCAAAAACTCCATCATTTTGTGATTACTGTGTCCAAGAAGGCATCCAGTCATCACTTCACCCACCAGCCCTTCACTGTTTGCAAACAGGTCCAGTGGGGTGCCTTCCCTACTTGGCTCACTCACTGCATACTGCCACATATTCAAGTCCCCTTTGCTAAACAGAAATATGAACTTTTTTGGGGAAGAATCCTGCACCTCAAGTGGATTTTGATTCCTCAAACGGAGCAGGGCTCAAGACTACAGGGCCACTTTCATATGCTTTCATTCATTCTCCTGAGATGTTTGTTTGTGCTAGGGAGACGACTTGACATTTTTATTTTGTCTGTCGACAGTTTATTATATCAGACAATAACAGCAATGTCACAGGATTGCATGAAATCAATTAACTCAACTAATTTTCATGTGAAGGCTACAGGTATAAGGCTGAATCACCCCCTGCTGCTAGTCCAGCCCTCAGAGTGCTGCTCCTGAGGCTCTGGAGAGTGAGAGACAGGAACTCCTCCCCATCACCAGCTCAGTGCAAAGGGACAAGCATGTGCAGCTAAGGCTGGACCTGCTTCTTCTGACAACCTGATGAGGATCCATCCACTCTTTCGCTGTGCAGAACCTCTGACTCACCCTGTGCATTATACTCAGTGCAGGAAGCAGTTGCTCACTATTTTGTTTATCTTTGTTGTTTGTTTTGCATCAGTGGAGCACTACTCTGAAGAATGTTTTGATTTTGCTTTTTTTCCCCCCAGGGCTTCATCAGCACAGCATCTGAAGGCTTCACAAGCCTTGGTGACTGAAGCCTCCCAACCAGCTTGTGAGGTCAGTGTCACCTCCCTGTTACAGACGGGAAGCAGACAGGCACAGGCAGCAAGTGAGTAACCCAAAGTCATGTGGCTTCCTGCCATTTGTGAGGTGATGGTAACTCAGCTTCTTCCAACAGATCCCTGCCTCTTTCATACTATGTTTCCTACAGCTTGAGCAGAGAACAAAAGAAATTAAGCACATCAAACCCCACCTGAGGTGCTCATACCACGACTGAAAGCAAGAGGAATTTTCTGAGAAGCCACTTGGCCTTGCTCCAGTCACCTCACTCTCTTACATTAAAATGTGGTGGCACTGGCCGCTGTGCATTCTGCCCATGAATGTACGAACTGACTGAACCCACTGAAGTCTGGAATTGCTATAGGTGCCCTGCAGGCTACAGTGTGAGGACGAGCTGGGCTGTGATGAGGGCACAGAACTCACCAACTTGCGGATTTCACATTCGAGGTTCTGAATGCAGTCCAGTTTCCTCTTGCGGCAGCGCTGCGCTGCAATGCGGTTCTTGCTGCGCCGGCGGACATCGTGGATGAACTCGAGCTGCTCTGAGGTTAGCTTGTGCATCTTTATCATCATCTGGAAATCATTCCTTGGAAGATCTGTGATTTGATCAACAGGAAAAGGAAGTTTCACCTAAAACAAACAAACACAAGACAAAGCAAAGAGTCATATTTTGCCTGCTCAATGCAAGCTGAACAACAGTGAGAGGAACGACGATTATCTTCTGCTGCCACCCCCTCAATAAACAACAAACCAAGTTTTACATTGAGCAAGTTCCTCCCTTGTGGCACATTGTGGAGGTCCAGATGGTAAGGATAAGATGATAATTGTACTTAAATCAGCAACACATATGAATCCCAGATAAAAATTTCATCTTTCTACAAAGCCTTAATAAATGATCTCATTGCATTAAAAGAAGGTTCTGTCCACGGCCTGTTGGAAAGAGTGAAGTACCTTGCTGCTATTAAATTCAAACTAGTTTCAAGGAAGGGGCTATTACCACAGCAGGAAACGTGTCTCTGCTTGGACTGCAGGACTGAAAGTTTGATTAAGCATGAGGTTAAAAATACAACCTGACACCTCGAGTGGATGAAAAATACTGTATTGCAATTAGGAAAGGTCACCTAATCAGCATTTCAACGGAGCAGTACACTATGTAAGAAGAAAGGGTCAGAAGAGTGAGATGCGACATATCCTATCCTGCTAAAATATATACATTTAAAAATAAACCTATATATGTTGACACTCTAATATTCTTGCAGATTAAAGAGCACTGAAATTGTGTTTCTTGAAAAGGTCAGGGTCTGACTTCAAGAATCTTAGCAATTATGCATTAAAGCAGAGCAAAACACAAAGCTCCCAGCAGTCTCAAGCAATGAACACACACTGTGTGAAAAGCTGGAGAATGGTGGATGTGCTCAAAGCATTTTAGTTTTTTTCCACCCAAATCAAAGTAAGCACTTCTTAGAACCTTGCTTCACTTAGAGCCTCGACTGATAACTATCAGAAAACTGATGCTCCTCGGCCAACTGTTGTATTTGGTGGTCAAATAAGAATCAGCTGACAAAACTGAAGGAGATGCAGAGTAATTTCATTGACCCCTTTTTTTTTTTAGCCATACCCACACTGCCCAAAAGATGGCAGTAAATATTTACGTTTCTGTCCCTATTTGGTACAATTGAACCTCTGGAACAAGGAGACTATTCTGCACACAGGCTATCAAAGAAGGTAAATTGCTCCAGCCAAAAGGAAAACATGGGTTGAAAACATTCCTTTGATATTTGAAACATGTATTGTCTTCAAATGGTGCACTTAAAAATTATTTGGAAATAAAGAAAGTAACAACATGGATTATAAGTTATCTTCTTCAGAGAGCTGAGTTGTTGAAGCAGAACAGTTTGCTGAGGACACACGTACACCAACACACAGTGGTGGCCCCTGGCATTGACAGCCATGGACCCTCACCAGACACCTGAACCTGCCAGTAACCAGCTCCTCACCTTGTTTATGGGTGTTCCTGGGTGTTTTCTTGTACCCTTCTAACATTGCCCTGTGCGCTGGCAAGCCTGGGGTATATGGAGTTCTGTGCAAACACTTACCACATGCTTTCAGATGGCTTCATGCACTGAATGTTCATTCATGCCCCTCTGCCCCACATTTCCAGGCACTGCTTCATAACACCCTACTTGACAGGTCAATTTAAAGCAGCAAGGAATGCCAAAGGCTGCCCAAACCCTCCCAGATTCTTGCTTGTACACACAAAGGCTGACCTTAGGCACAGTGATGTGAACTACCTTGTTTACAGACTGCCAGTAAATGACATGAAACCTGTTTGATTTCCCCTTCCCAGCCCTTTGGATGTCAACATAAACTCAGTGTCACCTGCTTTTCTCTCAAGCTTCAACCAGGGTCTGAAAATGAAAACAGCCAGTGCTTTCCTCTGAAAGACACCACAGTTTCACTGCAAAACCAGCCCTTTCATGTTCACAGTTTTTCCTTATTTTCTTAAGACCAAAACGGAAAGCAATGTTAACTTTATTTCTCCCTACCTCTCCCTTCCAAAACATATTTACTTGCAAGGAGGAGATGTGCTTGCAGCTGGAATGGGAATGAAAGAGAAGCAATTTAAATATGTCAGGTAGAAGTTGCTGAAGGGATATGGGAAAATAAACAAAAACAGATTCATTAAAAAAAAGAAAAAAAAAAGGGTTGAAAATAAAACCATCTACACAGCAGACCACAGACTGCTATCAGTAATCCGAGCATAATCCCACTCCTGTCACAGGCAGCACTGCACAGGATTAAAAATGTGAAAGGGAAAGTGGAAGTGAGTCAGACTCATTTCCTTCACCATTCACAGCATTTTTATTGCCTGTCTCCCTCTTCGAAATCAGCTGTCAACTGAAAAAAAAAAAAATACCAACCCACCAAGCTTTTGGCACGGACACAGTGAATAACTGCACCGGGGTGTTGCTGCAGTGAGAGGCTAAAGTGTTTTACATCTGCACAGGGCAAGACTCTCAGCTGCTATTTATCATAACAGAGTGGTGAGTCATTTAACTAGAGCCTGCAACTGTGCAGTGCGTGGGATTCATCTGACTCACCCAGAACTGCCTGAAATGATGGGCTAGGACTACCTAGTGTCCTGGTCCCTTCAGATGGCAATGCTGCACGGCTTCTCCCTCCTTCTGGCTGCAGAACGAGTGGACTTAAAGACTCAGAAAAGATTCTGCATCTTACAGTATCTATGGGAGATGACAGAAACCTTACCTGAGGAGTCTGAGAAAGACAGTCAATCTTTTCTAAGGTATGAAAAGAAAACCCCAACGAGTATGCTTTCTCATAAAGTTTTCTTTCCAATTATTATGATTTTTTGGTTCAAACTATTTAAAATTAAAAATGTAAGTGGGATCCCTGCTCCTTCCAGGAGTTACTCCAGCCAGAGCTAACCTCACAGAGCTCCAAAATCTTGCCTTATCAGCACAATTACTCTTTCCCTGCATTTTTACACCGGCAGCACAAGCTTGCTTTCCACCACCCAACAAATAAACTGGCACCTTCTACCACCACTGCAGACTCTATTGCCCCAACTCTGGTGAGCACAGCCAATCCACCCTGGGGAAAAAGGAAACTTGGTTAGGATTTTGTGACATTTCAACCCCATTATTAGCATTAGGATGCCAGTGTAAATATCAATGCTTTGTGAGGCTAAGTTAGAGCAGTGATGTAGACAGAAGGGACAGCGACTTACTCAGCACATGCAAGGCCCATAAATAACCAATTAATTCCTTCAAGCTTCACTAGTTAGTGCCAGCTTGGATCACATGCCAGTTACTGCTGTTCTGCTCGTCTGTTGTACCAGTTACTGCTGCTGCTCTCCCCCCTTTCTTTTTCATCTGGAACAAAGGAAAGGACTGAGGACCTACAGTCACTCACATTAAAATATAAATGTCAACTCTTGGAAATTTCTTTATCCTATGGGTAACTTTAGTTTTTTCATTCTCTCTTTATATCTTAATTAAGATATCACCTCACCCTAGCCAAGTGCTAGTAAAGACAATGAACTTCCCAAGTCTCACTTTAACATCACAGTAACTAAAAGGACAAATATATTATCCATAAGTAAAAGCAACCATTATGTAGTGGGCATGGGAAGGTGGAACTCATTGTACCAGTTGGTCAGTTGCTCCAGAGTTGTAAGAAATAAACCTGCTGCTTTAGTGCCCTCAAATCCTGAAAGCCTCTGACACTTAAACCTGCTGACTCCTTGGAAGGCTCTCAGGACCCACCCAAGCAATCCAGCACAGGTGCTCAATCATACTACTGCCTTTTTTTTTTTTTAATGCAGAAATGGTTACTTGGCTTCACACAAAAGAGCCCAAGACATTAATGTTGTGTTTCCAAGTATCTTCCTTAGCATGCAAGTCTGTCTTCCACATTCAGAAAGAAAATTCCTTCCAGGACAGGAGCTGAGGTATGTTCACCTCACCTATGTGTTAGGAGCTCAGTTGTCTACAGGGTATTTCAGGCACCACCTGTGGTCCTACAGACTAGGAACCCATTCCTGTCCTGATTTCACCTGGACAGAGGCTATCTAAGAAGCACAAAGGTAATGGGTCATACTTTGTATAAGGGATAGCCAAGATGCATTTTCTCATCCTGCTGTCTACTGGCACAGGTGGAGCTTTCAAAACACCTCCTTTTTCCAGGTGTCAACTACACCAAGATGGCTGAGGACTGCAAAAGGGGAATGATGAGCCCAGGCAGTGAAGATCTACCGTTGTGTCAACAAACCAGGGACTAAATGGTCCCCCTCCAGATCAGTAGATTCCACTGCAGACAGTGTGTTCCATCTGACACAAGACAACTGATGGCCCCATTGTGGCATGGGGTCAACTCCAGCCTCACCTTGTGAAGGCCATGAGAGGTCATGTTTGGGTCAGTAAATGCTGTCTGAGAGGACACAGCTGTGGACCTAATGGAAGCAGGCTGGGCAACCTTTTGGTTTGCCACCTGCCTCACAGAAGTGGGGGACCGGGCTAATCCCACGGCTGAATGCTTTAACCCAGCAATCAGGAGATGTGGATGGGGTTCTCATCCTTCAGCCCATGACTTGGACTTGTAGTCAGAACACACACTGCTGGTGCTTAGAATGCTGGGCTGACCTCTTCTCATTCACTGCTTGCAATGTCCCCAGCTTCCAGCCCTTCAAAGGGCACAACAGTATGATATTCCTGCCATTTAACAGGCTTCTCTGAGACCAGAGAGAGCACAGAAACACAGACAGAAGCCACAGGTGCACTTAAGAATGGAAGATCAGGCAGTGAAATGAGAGGGGATAAAGTACAGTATTTCTCTGAAAGAATTGCTTTTGCAGCTTAAGAACTGGAGTCCTTCAAGAGCTCGTGCAAGGTCTTCAGATCAGGGTATAAAAGAATTGGTTGTAGGGCTCCACAAAATTATATAGTGTTTAAAATGACCCTCCTGGAATTTCAAACTCTCAGTATTTTTGTAGTCTACCAATTCTTTGCTGCCAGTATGGAGACCATTCCTACTGAAGAGAGGAAAGAAAAAAAACTTCCATGAAGTTTATCTTACAAGACTGATGTTTGACAAGACGCTGTTTAAACAGACATTGAGAAACAATTCCCAGTGCTCTGCTGATGCCATCCTAGTCAGGAGAACATCTACCAGAAAATCTGGAGACTAACTTTTGTCATTTTCAAATTTGCAAACCTAGTAAAAACAGGAAAGGTGGTGTTACTGATCATCAAATTCTGGGGAGGTATCACATACCACAGCAAGTTAGAACCTTCTCATGTATTTTTCTTGGTTGCCCTTTTTTCCATGTAACATTCTTCACTGATTAGGAATATTTAGTAGTGAAGCAGTCTCCGATTAGGTAACTCAGCATAGTTACAGCACATTTCTGGTAGAGTAACTTTGGTTTACTCCACTTTTCTGGGGCTCTGACTTGCAGTACTTCGCTAAGCACCAGCAGATGAACAGAGGCTGCCTATCACTTAACATGGAGGGGTTTCGACTCTTGCTGAGAGTTATTTACCTACAATATCCTCAAAGGTCTAATTGCATTAGCTTTCCCTTTATGAAAATTTCCTTTGAAAAGTGAGTCACTAACCCAGGTGGCAAATTCTTTTGAAATACAGATGAAAGGACATTAAATGCAATTCTCTAGATAGTAATAGTTCTTGGAAAACTCCACCTCTTACCTCCTCTTACCCTTGTTTATTTTTTTCCTCAGAAAACTCACTTATCAAATTAGACTGAGCTGAGATTTCTTTTTAACTGGTTTAGTAGTACAGTATTTTTTACAAATTTTCTAGCAGATAAAAACTCTTTAAGTACTCTCAACTCTTCCTTGCTGAAGAAAAGGAAGGCCAAGAAAAGTAGGTAGTACAGAAGTTTCTGTTCCTAAGTAGGTTAACAGATTGACAGACTACTTCCTTCTCAACAATTCATTATTTCAGGGCTTATTGTTTTGTTGTTGCTATTTTAAGCAAGATTGTCAGTACCTGCCGGTAAGCACTGAGCTTTAAGTCTTCTCTCTAGTATTATATCTCAGTAATTGATTTTTCACAACCTGTGGAAGTCTGAGAGCTGAGTGAAAAGACAAACTATTAAATATTTCTGTGATAGCTCAAGTAATAGCCCTGTTCCTGCAACTCCTTACCATGGGTACACCCTACATTCCACTTGCTGCTTTTGTCAGGAAGCCTTAACAAATGCAGAAGAGTCTTGGTGGCTCCAGGAAGGGAAGCAATAAGCAAGGACATCCTGGAGAAGATTTACCAAGGAGTGTTCCAAGGACTGCCACCTCCTCTGACAGCTGTGACTGTCATCTGCACCCTCAATAAGACAGAGGCTCATCACTGGGTGGGGTCACCTTCACCCACATGGCATCATGCTGAGCCCTAGCACCCCACTTCTGGCACCAAACAACGTCGGCCATGTGCTTCTGAATGGCATCTCTCTGTGGGAAAGCAGAATGCCTGAAAAAAGCAGATAGAAATCTTTAACCTACTTCTCACACAATCAATACCCCAGCAAATGATGGTTTGTGACATTAATTCTGGCAGCAACAGCACTCTGGGAGCCAAATTTAGACCAACTGGGTCCAAATTCCAGGGGAACTGAGCAGCCCTGTGAGATAAGTGACAGTCAGAGTCCACCAGGCTTATTCCTGTCAGGCCATCCCACCCCAATGAAAGATGACCTGCAGCAGAAAAACCTGCATGGCCACTCTCCAGAAGGGCAAGCATGTCAGCCCCAGATATCTTATCAGGTGCTTTTTGAATAGAAGCCCAGAAAACACTGTGTGTTCTGATATGGAGGGGGAAAGGGACCTGTCTGTGTAGTCATCAGGACAGGAAGGGCAAAGCAACAATTTCAGGAATGGAGAAAGATTCCCATGCAGCTTGCAGGGAGGTGAGGAACAGAAAGCTGTCCATTTCAGACAGCTGTGAGTCTCTCCTGCTGTTTTAATCACAGCCAAACTGCTAAAAGCAGGTAGAGCAACTTATACAAGAACTTCCTGCTGCTCTTACATATTTTCGACTGTCTGGTTTGAGATACCCTTTACTGAGGTTTCCACAGCAGCAGATCTTGCAGCATTGCAGGATACACACCCCAAGTCACTGTATTAATACAGTATTTTTTAATGAGGCTGCAAAGTCTGTTCTTGTATTGGTAACAACCTTCAGAAGATCAATTTTTAAACAAAATCTCTACCAAACCACTGGTGTGATCTGTTTAACCGTGGCTTGTTCAGGATAGTACAGTGCAACCTCACAGAGCATTAATTTCCTCCCTACATTTTTAATGCCTAACACTCCTAATCAAAATGCCCTGGGCTAAAAAAAAAAAAAAAAAAAAAGCCTTATCAGCAGTCCCAGGGAGAAAACTTGCTCAGCACAGTTCAGAAAATTTTCCCCAGAGGAAACCAGCAGCAAAACCAGGAGTGGAGCAAACCTTTCCTAGCTCTGTCTCAGAGCCAGATGTCTGCCTGCCAGCAGCACACCCAGATAGCCTCCTATAGCTGCCTGTATGCTCCTTGTGTGTCCCTCATCTCATCTATGGCCTCCTGAACATATTCACACACTTTTTTTCTAGGAAACCACCACCAGTCCCCTGTAACCTTCTAATTTCACTCTTCCAGGCTCATTTTTGCTGCAGCATATTTCCACACAATTAGGTAATTATGACAGCTAATTCATTATCAAAACTCAAAAGTCTAACCTCTGCCCTCTGTGCTGCCTCATGCTGAACAAGCAGCACACATGGGTGGAAATGGATGGTCCCTGGTCCCTGCTGCCCTCTGCCCCTTGTAAAGGCAGGACATCACTGAGTAACCCAGCTATACCCAAATAGAGCTTCCATAGGGCTTCCCAAATGAGATCTCCTGCACAGTATCCCAGACAGCCTCCCAGAGAGACTCCTCTCCCTTCCGCATCATTCCCTGCTTACGACATGAGGATGAAGAACTGTCCTCTCAGAATCACTGGCCCAGTGTGACTAGGGGTTAGAAAACTAGAGGCTCCCCAGGCTCTTCAGCCCTTTCTTAAAGCTAAGCAGACAGCTAAAGGAAGCACCCACATCTGTCTGAAGAATAAAGCCTGGGATATAGCTGGAATAACGACTGAGGGACAGAATAAATGACAGAATAAATGATGAACGCTTTTCATCCCCATTCCATAACTAAGCTGACATAGTTCTGAACTGGGTGCTCTCAGCATATGAACACCCCAAAGCTGCACTCGTTGCTCCCCACACTGAAGCACAAGTTCTCATTGGAGAGCACTACTAGCACTACTACTAGCACTACTAGAAGAACCTGATACGTGATTTCACCCAGATGTTCTCTAGGTCATGCAGATTACTAATGAAACTTTGAGAATAAATATCCAGTCTTTTCCACTTTCTGGGCTCCACAACACATCTCCTTAAGTCTGCCCTCAAACTAGTGACTTCACACAGAGAGTTTATTTGGTCGTGGTTAGTTATCACTTCAGCACCTTCAGCTGGCCCACTTCTAGTTTTAGAGGGGGTCCCTCTTTCTCCTCCTTCTCTTGGGAGAACTACATGGAAATTGACAGCTTGCTCTTCAGTCTTAGATCATTCTCTTGTCATTTCCTTAACAATCCTGGAAATTAAAGGATAACTTCTCTCTGAAACCATTCGTGCCATGGATGCTACAGCTCACCACCCAACAAAATGTCACAGGCAGGGGACATGATCTCAAGTTGTCACATAATAGAAGCAAAACCCAGTACCTGAACATGCAAGATACACACACACACACACACACACACATACACATACACGTGTGAAGATGACTTGAATGCCATTCCCACAGCACAGGGTGGCCAGATATGCAATTGTTTGAGTAATTTCACACCTCTGCTGGCAACATGCAGCCTGGCTCTTCAAGCAGGGTGCCCAACCCTTGGTGTGAGGAAAGGCACAGCTTGAGCAAACACACCTGCAGCAATACCTAGTGGAGCTGGAACCACCTCAGCAAATTAAGAATAAGGAGCAGCTCTTTGTGCCACGGAAGAGGGTGAGGGAAGGAAGAAGACAGGACACTGCTGGCAGACTCTTAAGCACATCAATGCACTCTCATTATTCAGCAGTTTGCTGTTTTCATATACCCAAATTTTTAGAAGTGCTGAACACCTTGGAGGTCAAGCAGACCTATTAATGTGAAGTCAACCATGTGCACTCAGCTGGTGGGGGAATAACCAGAAGTTACTTTTTGCCTCTATAAACAAAGAAAGTGCTGGGGAAATGCAAAGTCATTTGAGAGAATCAAGGAGCAATTAACTGGGTTATAACAACTGTGATATTTGTACTTATCTTAAATCCCTACCTCATGCCCTCTGTCTTGCACAGGACATGATTCACTGTCTGCTTCTGAGAATGACCCAGACTCATCGCTGGAGTTTGTTCCATAGGATGGCTCACATTTAATCTGGGCTCGGACCGGGTTGTACAATCCATCCCCCACCACGCCGGGCTCCTGGTGCTCGGGCGCCAGGAATCGGGGGCCTTGGGAGCAAGGGGAAGAGGAGAGCTCGCACAGACGCAGGCTGCAGGGAGAGCCGCCGCTGCCGTCCTCTGCGTACGAGTAGGAAGAGCACGAGCTGGAGGTCCTGGTTCTGGTTTCCAGAGGAGGAGAGCGAGGGCAAACTTTAATTGGCACTGGACAGCTGGTGTTCGGCCGCATCCTTCCCGGCAAGTGATCAGCTGTCAGTCCGCTGTGCGAGTAGGTCTGAGAGCTGGGGAGAGACTGGCTACTGCCAGCCCACAGACCCTTTGGCACAGTCTCAGTGAGGTCTTTGTCCAAGCTGCTCACACCAGAATATGAATGCACCGAAGTGTTTACTTGGTCACAAGCATTTGAAGAGAATATAACGCTCCTCCTGTCCAGTTCCCCTTCTTGCTTACACAGAGTCTCAAAGCCGGGCCCCCTGAGTGGTGATCCCACGGTGAAGTTGGAAGCATCCTTCTGCATGGCATGGGACTGTCCATAGTTCCCCGTGAAAGGGACATAGTCAGTTTTGTGGTCACCCTGAGTTGTCCCTTTTTCAAAAGGGCATGCTGGACTCCTGCCAAAGTGCTGTTGGGAAGTGCTGGGGAAGCCAACCAAATCTATGCTTTTTGTTCTGTTGAAGAAAGACCGCAAGCAAGAAGGAGAAGACCCACTTTTTGGCCGGTCGACACAAGTGAGGCTTGGCTGTTTCCTGTCCATTTCAACATCCCCTTCTTTATCCCTGATGTCAGGTTCATCTCCAGACAGGCAAAGTGTGATGCTTTCTTCATCGTTCTCTTCATTCTGAGGCTCGCTTTTTATCTGCCCCATAGCAAGTCCTGATTTGAGGCCATTTCCAGAGCTCTCTTCACTGAATGTGCTTGCAAAACCTGAGGTACTGATGTGTGATGTGTTGTAGACATTCTTGGTACAAGCAAGCTGGTATTTCTTGTATCTGGGGTACCGTGTTACTGCATCTTTATCCAAATTGTCCTTGCTATCTCTCAGCATGTCAGAGTCAGGCAGCATCCCTTCGCTTTTGTCTGCTCCAGCAACAGTGGTTTCAAAATTGAAGGGTTCTTGGTGCATCCTCTCCCTTGGGCAAGATATTTTTGACGTCTCTGATTCCATCGTCTCCTCCTCGTCTCCATCGGAGTTCTCCTCATCGTGCATACGCTGGCAGGTGGTATCTTTTTTGCACAGGAACAGGCCATCTTCGTTGTTCAGCAGTTGTGTCTGGAGGAAGCTGAAGCAGGAGTCCTCCAGGTTGTGCATGCGCAGGAACTCTGCGCAGTGGATGACCTCCTGGATGTTTTCTCTGCTGAGTAACAGCTTAGCAGTGTAGGCGAACTGTAACAATGGACCAAACCCCCTGACAGTGACCTGTGAAAAGAGAGAGGGAAATTGCCAGCGTTACCATCAGCTCTTGCTACCATCCCAGGTCCTTCATCGTGTGGTTAGACAAACAAACAGATCTGGCATTCAGAAATAAATACTGCTCAACACCAGCTGTTCTTCTGTCACACCTGCAGCAATGCTACATCCAGGAACTAGCACTGCACCCTTTGTGTTGATTCTGTACAGCACTGTACAGGTTGAACTGAGCACTATTTTTCCCAAGCATCTTGAAGATCTATGAACTAAGTCTCTGCCCTAATAAAAGACTGACAAATTAGCCTGGACATTGCTAAGTCTTAAATGGATTTCATTTGAACTGTGCTACAGCACCCAATCATGAAAGCACCAATTCAATTTTGATTCTTCTGTTCTGATGGAAGGTCCAACAAAGAGTGGTTTCAAGCTTAAGACACCACTTAAATCCAGAAAGTGTTTTGGGAAGGAAACACTTAGTATTACAGCAAAATTCAACAGAAGGCATCTTTCTACCTCTTTCAGAAGCAAGCCATTTCCTTTTTTTCTTCTCAGTTTTTTGCAAGCCATTACTGAATACATAATAGGTAAGTACAGACTACATAACTTTCCTCCATCCCATGGAGATTATTCCCCTCATACTGTTCCCGCTTTTAGTGAGCCTGAGGTACAGCTAACAGAAAAGAAATTATAGTTCAAATAATAGAAATTATTCTGAGTCCCACCTCAGTACTTAATTTTCCACCATTTTCTTTGTAGAAAGAATAAAAACTGTTTCCAGGAGAGTGATCTCCAGTCAACTGTTCCAAGTCTGACTTATGCACTGCTACTCATCTTGTTTTCTTTCCATATTGTCTATAGTATGGAAATCTATGTATGTAATCCATTTATTACATTGATATACCATGCATTAAAAAGTACACACTTCCCCCTCCCCCATTTTTTACCGTTGTATCTTTACATACAGCTATCAGATAGGTTGCTAAGCCACATAGTAAACTATACATATTGTCTATTTGTGAAAAAAATACTTTGACTGCCACTAACGTTTGTTAACTTTTTTCTCCCAGTGGGTATGAAACAAAGAGATTGGAAAAGTTATTCTTCATGAAGCAGCAAGAGGCTTCTTCAGAACCACATCTCACCATCAAGGATTAAGTTTTCTGCACAAGAAAATTCAGTGTCTTGGCCACAAGGTTGAGAAGACCACAACTCAATTTCCCATTGCACCAACCACCTACTACATGACTCTGGTAAGTCACTTCAGTCTCAATTCACTGAGACACCTTCTTGCCTTTCTTGCAAGTAGCACTCATTTATCTGAGCTCCCTGTGCTTTGCATACCAGGCAAAGGCCTCTAGATGGGATTCAGCAGAGCCAACACCTGCATGTCTGTGTGAGGTTGGGATGTACAGCCTGCAACCTCCTTCTGGATGCAATGTCTCTCGTAGGCATCCCCAGCTCAGTTTCTTCTATTAAAACAAACAAGAAGAGGAAGCACTGCTGCCTCCTTTTTTTGCAAAATGGCCTAAAGGCAGAAGGGGAACCTAGAAAGTAGGAGACGAAGTTCCTTCCCCAGGCTGTGAGGATTGAAACTCCCATTTCCCAGCTCCTCAGAAGGGTATATTTGGGATGGTACGGGATACCCTGAAGGTGAGTTGCTTTTTACTATTCTTCCAATTGAATTAATGCCACTGAGCAAAGAAGCTGCTCAAAAGGCTGGTGAGCAATCAGGCCATGAATTTGCAAAGGTCTAATTCCTGACTGGAGTGTATCTGAGTGAATAATTTGGTTCATCTCAATGAAAAGCCTATACTGCCTCAGGAGCAGTGGTAGAGTTCAGAGATTTTTATAGAAAATCCTGACTTCCAGAAACAAGCCTTTGTTATTCATAGATCTGTATTTATGATGGTGGATTATGAAGACACCACAAGTGGTGCAGATTGTGATGGGGAGAAAAATATTTTCTAACACCTCTAAAATTGCTCCCAATAGCTATTCCATCCATAGTATTACTGCTCTATCTGCTATTTTAAGAAGCAGTGCATTTTCATGCACGCACTTACACACTTGCACATTCCTATTTTACAATATGCCTCTGGTACAGAATTGCCAAGATTTACAGCTGGCTATAAAACCAATCTCTGCTTTATCAGTGTTACACTTTCTGCCTATTTGTTAGATTATCAGCTCACTAAAGGCCTATCTGCATTTTATCTATGCAGCATGATTAACAAAATTGCTCGGGAACTTAATGAGCTACTCGCAGGCTGATGGTAAGATCTTCAGTGTGGGGGCTTACATACTGCTGCATATCTTGTAAGCTCGGCAGCAGCGTAGGTCTGCAGGGACTCTGGAGCACAAACACAGCTCGCCTGGCAGTGGTGGCTCTTGGCCACTAGGTGGAACGGCTGGAAAGCAAATTAAAATAATTTTCTGCGCTGGGCCAGGGTTTCACCTGCCTGCCTGCCGCCCCAGCACAGGCACTCTGCACAGCCTGGGGCTGACTCATTAAACCCCGCAGCAAGGCTGTCTCCCACGCTGGCACAGGCTTTTGCTCCAGGTAAATCACCAGGATAACAAACAGCAGCAAGGCAGCTGTTAGAGCTGTCAGAGAGTCGGAAGCAGAGCATGAGGCTGTGCCGTGGGCTCCCCATGGTGCCCAGCAGATGCCTCATGTGAAGGATGACGAAAACTCCGAGCAAATGTGTGCCTTGACTTCCTTTGAGGTATTACCCAGTGACACAACCTTCACTCTCACAATCTTCAGATCCAAAGGGGGAGAGTTTCTTTTCAAGCACGCGGCACTTGTCATTGCCCTCAGGCAGAAATCTCTCTAGTGCCAATTCCTGAAACTGCACAAACAATAACTTTGGAAACAAACGGGTGCAAAGCTTGCTGCCAAGTGTGAAAGCCAGCGCAAGCTCTGCCGCCTGAAGCTGTCTAAATATTGATTCGGCTCCGGTGGCAGGTTCCCTGCCTCGGCCCCACCAGTTTTGGGACTGTTCGCATCTGATGCATTCTGGCAGGAAGGCTGGAATCGAGCCACTGGAGCATGACTATGAACACTGCACGTTGGGAAAGAAAAGGCTTTGAAGCTGCATGTACTACCACCACACAGGCATTTCTCTAGCAAGAGATAAGGACAGTCTTTTAAAATTATTTGATCTGACTGATGCATCCCAAGTGAAAAAAGTTAGTGATCTACGTTTGCAGAAGGAAAGAGATATTTCCTCTGCTACAACAGTCTTCATTTACACGTGAGAGAGACCTTTGTTGGATGGGTAAAAACCCACGCCAGCAACAATCCCAGGGGGCTTTTCTCTATTGAAAATAAGATATCCAAGAGTTGTTTGCTTTTAAACCTTATTTTCTGTGTAAATTAATGTTTAAGCAGGCAGATCAGTTTGTGGGAACCTCCACCGGGCACCCTGTCCAAGCTCATATGCCAAGTTACTATTTCCCTGCCTTTCAATCCTTTGCCTTTTTCCAATTCCGTTTAAATGGAATTGACTGGCTACTAGAAAACCAGGCAGAGAAAAAGTAAAGCATACATACAAAACAACAATGCTTACACAGAGAGAAAAGCAAAGATCCTAGCTTGATTTCTTTCCCTTATGTTTCAAAGCAGGGCATGAGACGACTTCTTCTTTGTACCTGGAGCATGACAAACAGCCCACCAAGACTAAGGATAAAGCACTTACTTGTCTTGCTTCTGTCACCAGCTAGTCTCGTATGCATTAAAACCCATCTAGTGCACAGAGGACATGGGCACTGCAGCCCTGCCAAAGGTATCTGGCACACCTTGCTCTACAGCAATCCAAGAGACCGAGTCCATGTGCAGCTCCTGCCTCTGCTATCCTGCTGCAGGTACACTGTGCTCAGTGTGCAGTAGGGAGGTCTGCATCAATCCAGTGTTGTGGTGATAACAAGCCTGACCACTGTTAAGGTGAGAGGAAACAACTTGTCCTGCCCTTTATCTGCCTCTTGTCTTTCAGACCGAGCCAGATGAGCTGGGGGACGTGTTTTGTATGGCCATGCCCTTGTGAGTGTGTGCTATTGAGGAACAAGCTGGAAACAATGCAACGATATGATCACCATCAAGAGATGTTAATCAGCATTAGCCATATTGAATTTACCAGCAAAACACAGACAGCAGCCCTGCAGAAAATAAGCACGCAAAGTCTATTTTAGTTCAGTTTGACATTGCTTTTCTCCTTACAGAGTCATGAGGAGTGCGATGCTCTGCTTAGTCTTAATTGATTTAAGTGACCAGACTTCCACTACTTCCTTTGGGAGATCATTGCCAGACTCTACTTAAAACCTACTTGTGAGGAAATATTTCCCTTATTTTCCTCCATCATCTCTCATTATATTTCCTTGATGCATTCCGGGCAATGCTTTTTCCTTTTGGAGAAATAGTTGTATTGTTGTTAGACTCTCTGCCTTCCTTTTTTGTTGGTCATTAACGAAAAACTGGCTAATTCAAGGAAAAGAATATTGATCACTGTCGGATGGGAGAGTAAGAAACTGAGAAGACAGTCAGCAATACATGCTAGTAAAGGAGGCAGCATTACAGATGCAAATAGAGCATTCTTAGCAAAGCATTCCTCTAGTTCTGGGCCTGTACTATTCTAAAATTAGGAGGGTTAGCTCACTTCCACATTGGGAACACCATCTTTTTGTAAGGGACTTCTAGGTCAGAAATTCTATTTTAAACGTAGCTGTACACACACAGGCACCGTGGGAGATGGAGCACTGGGGGTGAACTCGGTCTGGCTCCCTGTTCTATCCGTGTCCTCCATGAGGGCTGATCAGGCATGCCATGGAGGGCTCCGTGCTGTTCTGAGCACAGGAGACGTGGCCTTGAAGCACACGCACAGGGCTGACATTTCTGTGAATGGGCTGGAATCACTGTGCGCCGCAGAGTTCATCAGTGCATGCTCATTAGCGAGCTGCCCAGACTTCCAGATGTCTCAAAATCCCAGACAAATAGACAAAATCCCCCAATTCTGCACAGACAGTTTTTCTTATGGGGGGTGGGGGGGGGGGTGGGAGGGAAGGTTATTTCCAAAGGAAACATGGATGTCTGGTAACCCTGCTCGGAATGGCATCTGTATGAAAAGCTGCATCTGGAGCAGGGAAGGTCAACCCCTGCAAAAATGCCAGCAAAGTCTGACTTCAATTTAAAGAGGGGAAAAGTGATTAAGGGCAAGGAAAGATCACTGTAAACATGTAGGAATGTAAAACTTGGCAAGGCAGTATCTAAAATGGAGCAAGGAAATGTTTACAGTAATCTGATGCAAACTAACATCAAGAACAGAGAAGAACTGTCTAGTTTGCTACGGGGTGCTATTGGCATTTGCAGCAAAAAAAATTAAAATGTAGGGATTTTTTTCTCCGACTCTTTACCTAACAGTCAATTCAGAGCGATCTTGGAAGGCTTTCCAGGGAAGATGATGGATACTTTATGAATGAGTACTGCAAAGGAAAACTAACAAAGCGCAACCTTGTTCTGCAGAGCTGGGCTTTAATTTAGTAGACTTTTCCAGGGCTAATTTCTGTGTTAATGAGGGCACAGTGCCAATGATCTGCTAGAAAAGAGCAATAAAGTTCAACAGCAAATGCACATGCAATTGTTCCTTTCCAAATAAAGCATACCTGGGGCACATGCAAAGAACAAACTCATTGGTGGTGGCGTGAGAGGGCAGAGCCCTCTCCTCCCCTCCAGGGATACAATGAAATTTGCAGAACATTAGTTGCTAAATCCAACTGAATTGGGGGTAATTTAGGTGGTGAGACCTCCAGACCCACTGAGAATCACAAGTCCTGACAGAGCAGCGCAGGCACATGTTATTATCTTTACACATTTGAGTAGACTTGTTAAAACTCTATAGGAGCCAACTGATAGGTTTGTTGGGAAGCATGCAAGCTGCTTTTAAGTTAACGGTTTATATTTTTAGTATTTTGATTTTCAGGTTAAATTCATCACCAGGCACCTAAGAACAGTTAGAAACCCCTCATCTTTAATCTCCAATCATCGATTCAAATAAGCCATTTTGGGGAAGGAAGAAAGGAAGATTGAATCAAACCTCACATACTGAATATCAAATCTCGAAGTATTATTTAGAACAACTGGATGGAAAAATAGCAGAAATGTAAGAGTTTCTTGCAGAACTCCAGATGAATCAGTTATTGTTTCATAGCAGGTCTACTTCGGTACCTGTTTTACTGGCCTTTCAGCATTGCTACTGCAGTCTAAAGGCACACATAGAGCTTTTTAATCCATCTCAGCCCTGACGTTGCCTAATATGCTCAAGCATGTAGCCAACAAACCACCAACTTTTCACTCAGCCCGTGGGTTCCCAGCACTACAAGTTATATAATCAAACACATGCTAGAAAAATAGGAGATAAGATTAGTGACAGTTAACTGCTGCTATTTTTTTTCCATAGCCTGAAGAAGGTCTCTGGGATTAAATATTAACTCTAATCTTATTTGCTATATTTAGCACACAGTGTATTCTTTTTCTTCTACAGCCAATTGCAAGTATAGCACAGAAGTTATTTTCAGAGGGTAATCTGATAACCAAAATCAGTCACCAAAGCTGTTATTCCATTAAGAATTAAGAGACTTCCTAGGTATTTACTTAGTTATTTTTACCTGGGATGGTGAAGCCTGGCTTTTTACTAGCTTGATCTTATTTGGTTTGGGAAAACTCTCTGAAAGATTTAAATATATTACTAGGCTCAAACAGGTCAGTCACTTGCAAAACCAACGGTGTTAAGACATCACGGTTTGTTCCTACATGTGCACACAGGCAGGATTGTTTTGAAACCATGATCCTTTTACATAAGGTGAGAACATGCAGGAGGCAGGAAAAAATCAGAAGAGATGATAAACAGCAGAGTACTTTTGTAAGGCAATGCCACACCAGTATTTTACTGCACTTCCCCTCTTTAATGTAACAGCATTTAAGTGTACTCTTACCAGATGTATTTCCCTTATTTATTTACTCATAAGGCTGTGGAACTCCTAAAATGAGTGACCGCTCTTTAAAAATTCCACTTGGGTGAGAAGCATCAGATGCTTGTATTTGTAATATGTAAGCTTTTAAACAACAAAGGAATGTACAAGTTGTTGATGAAGAAGACCAACAAAGAGAGGCTTTTGTTTTCACTCTAAAAACATTTTTTAAATTAAGCAGATACCCTGCCAGCCCCAGTTTAACATTCTCTGGTGGTAGTGCATACAAATTTTGTGCAGAAGAGTAACCTGAAGTCCAAGTGACAGTGTGGCCTCTGCCACATCACATCACATTGCAGGTCTGGGAGCCCACCACACCATCACCATGCATTCCCGGGGCACAAACACACACCAGGGGAGCAGAGAAACCAGACACACAGCTCCTTTCTTTAGGAGGCCCATTACCCAATTATTAATTTCAAAAGTCCCCCCGGAAAAAATGCCATATGCAAAGCCACACCCTGAGTGGTCTAAGGGGTATCCTGGTATCTTTCCAGTGCATCCTCCACAGCCTCTTGAGGATGTCAGACTGAGAGCTCCAAGAAGATGCTTAACTGCCCTTAGTGGTACTTTTACTGAAGATGCCACACTGGAAGTGCTTGTGCTTTCAAAGGAAAAAACCCTCCAAGTGCCCTCCTCAGCCTTCCCCCTGAAATCTCAGCTGTCAGCCAGACAATAACTTTACGTTAGAAGCCCTGGCTGTCTGCGTGAGAGCAGAGGGAAACCAAGTGACTTCTCATTCTCCTCTCTCTGGCATAATGAACGCTTCCAGGGGCAGCAAAGCACTTCAAAGAGCCTCTACCCTCGGCAGCCGGCAGGGAAGGAGAGACCCCGATCCCTCAGTGCCCGCATGGCATTCCAAGGTGGCAGGTGTGACCGCAGGGGGGGAGACGGGGAGCACGGAGCAGTCATTCACGCTAGGCTCGCCTGGACGATGGGAAGCAACAATGGCAAGCTGTGTCCAGCGCTCCGTGAGAAGTGCGTCAGTGCTGACGGCGGGACAAGGGGCTTGGAATTGATCGCCAAGCGCAAAGATGGCGTAAACAGCCACGGGATCGATGAGCGTGGTATTGGTTATGTCAGCATCCGACCACACATGACTCACGGGTGGAGTGCAAGAGCTCAGGCACCCACATACTTAGCTCTGTCTGAATCAAATTCACTGTGGCAACAGCCCCAGCTTTGAAGCACTCTCAAAAACCCCAGGTCTTAAGTCTGGCACCAATAATGTCAGAGGAACCAAAGGGGAAGAGAGAATCAGAAGATGTCTAGGAAATAAAAAACCATAACCTTGAGTGTAGTAAAAGTAAAAATAATCTTTGATCCAACTGCAATGCTTATTTTAATCCACAACTTCTAGTTTTATTTCCTCTCAGAGTTACTGAAGCCAAATTGAAATTCTTTCAACCTTTCAAAAGTGAGACTGGTTTCAAATCAAAGCAAAGAATTTACTTTTGGAAATCATGACAGTATCCCTGCATGTTTTCAGCATCTCTGAAAATTCTGAGGAAAAAGCAATTTATTGAATTTGCCACACCTTTCAGAAAAAACACAGTTTATTGAGAAGGAAGGTAGAAATCATAGGCATAAGCCTCTAAACTTTGCTGCAGACAGATCTCCATGCAGGAGACAGCAGGCATCTTACCAAAGATCAAGGAATACACTTGGAAAACTGAAAGGCTACAGGACAGGAAGTTCCAGTGCTCTTTCACAGCAGGGATGCACTGCCTGCATCACATCTACCATAAACATTGGTCACTGCCAGATGTACCCATTGGGCAGCCTTAGGTTTTACCATTCACAGCAAAAAGGGACATTTGTCTGCATGGCTGCTGCTCTGGGCCACAGAGAAACTCAGAAACTCAGTCATGAGAAGCTGGGCAGCTCAGGGAGGCAGGTCTGTGCTGCACCTCCCTCTGCCACCTCACAGCAGCACAACACCTTTGGCAAAACAGCTCTTCCACTGGAGGGGAAACTTCTTAAACCCCTGCAAGCAAACCTGCCACATGATACCTGCCAGAGCCCTTATTTTAAAATTTCACTCAGTAACCTGTTTTGAAGTCAAATACCATTTTATTATTTTTTTCTGAACTAATTCTGTGGCTTGGCCAAGAGAGTACCTGCAGGCAAGCCTAGCTGAGAAGGCTTTGGGAGGAGAACTTTGGGGCTGCTAAGGTGAGACTCCGAGTGAGGGTGTTAAAAAGGAAATTAGAGATGAGGATGTTTCAAAGAACTGTCTCTCTAAAGGGACAACATGGCCACAATGTTACTCAATCAACTAAGCACACTTAAAAAACAGTGGCACTAATTAGCAGTTTAAACACTCAGGCATGATCTGGAAGAGAAAACAGAGGGAAACATGGCTGTGATACCTGGCTGTTTCAAATACTTTTGTGTTTCCCAGTGCGTCTTAAGAAAACTGGAACACAGTAACGAAGGATGACACAAGAAGGTGGCTCAGCAGAAATGCTGCCTGCGCTCCCTGGGTGCCTGTGCAAGCCATACTGAAACCAGTGGGGAAGAAACAAGCAGAAATGAACATATTTTAACCGAAAAGTATCATCAGAATTAAAGTGCAACTGTAATTTAAAATTAAAATTAGTCCCACATTTTTGCAAAAGGAAAATTAAACTGACCCCAAGATTAAAAAAGAAAGAAAAACAAGAGGAAGTGTTAGCAGTAAGGGGGGGTGAGGAAGGAGTGGGAAAGCTTTCACAGAATATAAATTGTGAGAAGAGTCTGTGAAAGATCTGTTTAAGTGCACAACATGTGCCAAAGTAGATAGAAAAAGAGAAAACAAAAGCAGTTTCGGAACTTTTAGAATAAAGAAAGAATCCTAGAAGCCTCCAAATTACATTAGGTAATACCAAAATAGTCAGAAATTGAAGATAGTGTAGAAATTTGCTAATTCAGAGGGTGCTTAGAGTTTCCGAAGCTGTAATTGATATACAAGTAAGCACAACAACACTGAAAAATTACCAAGACTTGTAAATTCACCAAACACCTCCTTCCCAGGCATGGCAGAATGATGTATTTATGCACATGAACTATGTAATAGTGTATTAAATACACAGTGCGTTCAATACGCTGTAATTACTCTATAAAAACAAGGAGTACTTCACAGCAAGCCACCTCACTACAAGCCCTACTATTATACTCCATGAAGTGTAGGAGAGGAAGAAGCAGGCTCTGTCAGATATGATTTATAAAACCACAAGGTTGCACTCCGAGGAAGAGCACTAACTCAGAAGAGGAAGGAGAAGCAGGCTCAGGAGATGGGGCTGGGTAACATCCGAAGCAGCTCACGGCTGCTGTCGTGGTTTCCACGGGGCTGATGACACCCATGCTTCTGGCACTGCCTGTCACCGTGTGCTGGCACAGCACAGCAGATAAAATCACTGGCATCCTTACACTGGGGGCAGCAGACAGTGCTGCCCAGCAAATACTGTAGCATTTTAAATCCAGAGACGCTCTCGCTGGGTTGTGGATGGAAATGAATGTAAAAGGCTTTACTATTGCACTTCAAGAGGTAACCAAGCAATTACAGCTATTAACTGGTAGGCTGAAACCCTGTAAAAGTGACCCAGCTTCCTACAAGCATCTTATTTTTAAAAGAAAACCTGTCAAATGAGGCATTTGTTCCAGTTTTCCTTCTCCTCCGGTATTTGGATGTGCAATTCTTCTGCCATCACCTTGTTTTTGTTCTTGCATGGCTACAACACATCTGAGGATTACAGATCTGAATGGCTTTTGTTCCACCGCTTGGTGTTCACATTTCATCAATGATGTCTGCTCAGCTCAGCAATGCAGGTTTGCAAGGAGACCCAGCCACTGCTGAGCTGGCAAAGTTGGCTCCCTCCCATCCTCCACGAGAAGCAGTTACCTCTTCTCTCAGTGGCCCAAAAGGTTAACTAGGCTCTGTAAATCCCACCAGAAAAAATTGTAGGCATTTGCCTTCTTGCTGAGATTTCATGTCTGCTACGAGTAAAAGGTAAATGGCTCTTTTAGTCCCTAAAGGAGTGCAGGCTTAGCAAGAGTGACCCAGAGTAAAGAGGTCAAAGGCAGGGGAAGATGGGAAGGTTGAGCAACAGCATCCCAGTGCAGCCACGACCTTGTGCCCAGCTCTGGGCTGTCCCCAAGGAAATGACTTTCCCCTTTCTGCTTCATACATGGTATTTTAAAGATCTACCCAAAAAACAAGGGGTAGAAAATGCCATGTACCCTAGAAGCCCCAGTAAGACTCTTCACATAGAAAAATTATGGCATTTCCAGCTTGACTTCCTCAGAGGGTGGAAGGTGGGACTTTATAGCTATTTGTGTGTGTGTGTGACTACATATGCTCACGTGCACCCACGCATGCCAGTGTGAGAAAGAGACTAAATAACGTGAATGTTTGTGAAAGGGATTGAATTAGCCCCATCTGCTCCAAAAAGATCGTTTTTTCCTTGGATTTCTATTACCATCATATCACTGCCACACTGGAGTGATTCTAAAAGGCTACAGCTCTGGCAGCCAGCATCATTACAGCTGCTCAGATTATTAACAGCATAAATAAACTCTCAGAGACACTACTAAGAAAATATTAACTACAATTATCACTGTCTGATAAAATAATGAACAGTGAAGTGTTACTCTGCTGCCTCTGTCACCACTGCGTATTAGTGTGTGCTGTGAGCAATGAAAGCCAGTTTATGTGCACACTGAAGCACTCTGGAATTGGTTCATGCTACTTTATTTTGTTTTACTTATATTTTTCTAAAGATCAAGCAGCACAGGCTGAAGCTCTATATTGGCAGAATTCAGTGTACCCCGCCTCCTCTCCTGCTGGATATAATCCCATTAATTCCAAGTGAACAGAAAGCCATGCCTGTAGCCATGCACATGTCTGTTGGAGGAAGGAAATGGCAGTGTGCAAACTACCAGCAGCAACTCTAAAACCTCTTGATGGATTTTTACTCTTGGGCCTTGCTGGATTTTTCCCTAGATGAGGAGCAAGGGCCCATACAATGTCAATGCTGTGTTTGCTGCATGGATACTCCTTGCCTTCATCTTTTCCACTGGCCTGCATCACTTTGGCTTTGTGAACTTGTTTTTCTTCCCATTCCTCAGTGATACTTGACTCCTGTTCTTTCTTGAGTGCACTGGGGAGATTTGGCTTGGTTTCTAATTAATAGAAATTATTAATTCCCTTGAAGCACTGGGGAAATAAGTTCTTAATTGCATAGAGAGCAGGAGATGGGAGTGGGGGCCTCTTGCACCATGTCCCCAGGCTGGGCTCCAGCCCCAGCAACACCTTCCTTAGCAGTCATCTCATCTTCTTCACTGTCTCTTGTTTGTTGGAGCTCACCACAAAGAGGAGAAAGAAGCTGCTTGGTCCTGAAACCACTCACTGCGGGGCAGACATGGTGCTGAAGCTCCAGCCCGGGCAGATGGTTCTCACAGCCCCAGGGCAGGAGAGGCTGCCCTCCTCCGAGTGGGACCCTGTGGTCAGTGCCCACCTTCCCTCTGACACCTTCCATGTCTTCCCAGGAAAGAAGGGTGATGGTGGCAGGGTGACACAGGAAGAACAGGCATGTTACTGACCTGACACACACACTGGGATCTTTCTGCCCAAGCATGGGAGCCTGGTCCAGGGTGAGAGCATCTGTCAGACTCCTGAGGAAAGGGACACATTCCTGACAGGCATGAAGGAAAACTAGAAAGATGCTGGAGAGGGCAGCTGCAACTAAATACAGCTAGAAAGGAAGGCAAAACCACAGTGCTGAATGAGAGAAAAGAGAAGGGGGTATTTTCTAAAACAGCTTCCCTCAATCTAAGCCGAAAAAATCACGCACTGTACCTTTAGTGTTTTTATCTCACTGCCTTTTCTGATTGTCTCTGCAGCATCTCATGCTCCCTCCCTGGTCTCTTTTTTCCCTCTGCAAGCCTTTTGTTCCACCAACCCCCACTCCAGTGCTTCGTGCCAGATTCCAGCAGCCAAGCAGGACCACCTTTCCATTTGTGCACCCCGGGGCTCTCCTTGCCTGCATTGGTATGACAGTGAGAGATGAAGAAAAGTGAGGTGCAGAGGCAGGAGGAAACATCACCTTCAAGTGTCGCCCTCTGCCAGCTGTGAGGAAGGAAAGCAAGGAGGAGGTGACCTTCTCCCTCCACAGAAATCACTGTAAGAATGAACCTCTGCTCCTGGGAGGGGAACAGTCGAGCCACAAGCCTCCTCACTATTTTCCCTCCAGTATCCTCCCTCTCTTCATTCTCAGCAATTGGCCTCTTCTGGCCACCGAAGCAGGTTAGCTCTAGCTTGCCCTGAATAAGTGACCTACATTAATTTTTCTCTGTAATTAAAGTTGTCTTCTGTGAAACAATTTATAAGGACTTTGGGAAAGAAAACAATGTATTGTTCCATATACGTTTTCAAACAAAAAATTGTTCTCTTCAAATGAACTTTGTCCCCTAAAAAGCCTCTATGGAAGGTAAAACACAGAGAATGGTAAAGGATTTGTTGAAGAAGAACTGAACTTCATTTTAAATCAGTGTACCATGTACAAATGCTGTCTTACAAATAGGATTATTTAATTTAAACCTTAGATCTGTCAAGTTCCATTACTTCAAATGGAGCCTGTCATTTCTTGACTTCATTATAAATCAGGATTATATTACAATTTATGTTAGGTAAAGTCTCTGCTTCCACAGGAGGTGGTGAAAAAAAAAATTACACAGCAGTCAGTAAATAGAGCAAAGTCACCGCACTGTTCTTGAAAGGCAAAAAGTCATCTTGCTAAATGAGGGTCCGAGCTGTCCTGTACCAAGACTGTTCCTAATAAATAAAAGACCTCTGGGAAAAGTGCTGAGCATACGCTGGATCTATTTTCAGCTTGCATCAGCAGCTGCTGCCCCTGGGATCGCATCTTTGCTCATACCCTGCACCATATGTAATCACTCCAGTGCTGCAACCAGTAAGATAATGAAAGAGCATGGCATAAATCTATACTTGAGTGGAATGCTAAATGAGAAAAATAATACAAAAAAGGGGGAAATAAACCACATTTTCGAGTCATTAGGAAGAAAGACTTTGACATATGAAGTGTTGCAACCATTAATAGCACTTATCATATAGAGTGGAGACAAAGAGACAAATTAATCAAACTGACAGAACTGGGACATTTTATGCTAATGCAGGCTCCTGGGTTTTCGTTTGTATTCCTCTGTGTCTGGAAAACTGATACCATTACAGGGCAGGAAATTGCATGAATAACATGCAACAGATCATAAAAATTCGCACACCAAGTGCAGAAACACTGCCAAAAGCACTGTAAAAACAAGGCTAGAGACCTCAACAGAGGAGCTCCCAACAGCTAATGAATGCAAATAAGTACAGGAATATTTCCCATCCATGCATAACAATGAGACATAGGCTGTGACTCCAGAGTCTCCAATAGTGTTGGTAAAATAAAGCCTGGAGAGCAAACATGCAGATAGCTGAGGGGAAACTGCTGGTCAAGCCAGGGTCTGAATGTGTTTGCAGTATTGCAGCCAGCAGCTTAAAGCCACTGGGGAGCTGGAACAGCCAAGTGTTGCCTCCGTCTGAAAGCACTGCTATGTTAGATTTAATTCAATGTTTCAGGTACAAGAGACAGGGAAGGAGGATGTAAGAGGAAACAGAACAGTCACAAAGCAGCACACAATGACACAAACCAAAAATCCCCCTGCCTCTGTGTAAATGCACCGCACACTGTAAAACTCCCACAGATAAAGACATTTAAAACATTTGTTTGGGAAATACAGAATGTGCTTGCTGTCCAAAGTCAGAGCCATGTTGTAAGAGACAGGAAATGGTAAGAACTACAGGAATGCTGGGCAGGGCATGGTGTAATGCAGGATCTTGCCAAGGTTCCTTCATTTGCTGTAGAAGCTTCTCAAGGACCTTTAAAAAACCCCTGGCAAAACAGAGCACTGCTGAAGTGCAGAGAACTCATCAGCCGTATAAACTCCAAAGGACAAATGCTATCACTTGACGGGCAGCCATGGCATTTCTTATTGTTGTTTCCTAAAAAAGTGATGTTTCCCCCTTGTACGGTAGCTACTGCACAAACCTAAAGCAAGGAACAGCTTTTGGGGGGGTAAAAGGAGTAAAGCTGATACCTTTTCGAGCTGAGTCATTTCCAGCACTGCTCTCACTTTCCCCAGAATAGAATGATATGCAGCTGATAGGATTGAGCATGAGCATTTACATGCCAGTACTATGTGCATAGAGAGGGTGTGGAAATACCAGCCTGCCCAGGGGTTGCTGCTTTCCCAAATCCTTCCCACATTTGGTGCTGGAGAACCCCATATTCAGGGGTGGCAGGGCAGCACCTGGCTCACCTCAAGAGGGACGGGCAAGGGGAGCACACAACACAGAGCCCAGCTCTCCATCACTCTCCAGCAGATCAATGTGGTGGTTTTTACAGAATTTTAGTCATGTGAACAGGGTTTATCCCCAAAACTCCTTCTGTTGCTTTGGTCACTACTAGAGTACCAACAGGGATCTCAGCATTTCATCAAAAAAAGGGCATGCAGACACCAAAGCAAGCTAGTCCAAAAGCTTTCTGAGGACAATGACAGAGTAACCTTTGTTCTAATGGGAGAGATCAGAAACAGGCATTCATCTTGTAAATACACACCCATCTGACAGATGGAGAAGAGTTGCAATCTGCAAATGAAATTACTTCCTCCCTTAAATGTAAAAAAAATGATAGCACAGACAACTAATTACAGAAAGGCCGCATGAAAACCTTGGCTTTAAGAAAATAGTAGTATTGGAAGGAAAACAAATTGGTCAAATATTTCTTCTGATTTTTACAATAGCAAAGACACCTTTGGATTCTCTTGAGAACACATATGACACCCGACCTT
The DNA here is from genome assembly GCA_037013685.1 of Acridotheres tristis. Lineage (NCBI taxonomy): Eukaryota > Metazoa > Chordata > Aves > Passeriformes > Sturnidae > Acridotheres > Acridotheres tristis. The sequence goes on along the minus strand of CM072887.1, from coordinate 75,985,196 downwards.
TTCTTTTCCTTTACCCAAATCAGAGTAGTTTTGGAGAAGAAAAGCCTAGATATGAGTAAAATTATCCATTCCTGAAAGAGAATATTTAGAGGTCTTTACTACCACCTTATCATTCAACCAAAAGGTTGAAAGCACAAGTGACACGAAATGACCATAAATTCTCACACCCTTCTAGCTAAGCAATTCCCTTGCAGAAAAGCAGTTATAAAACCAAACTGTAACTTGGTCAAATAATTCAGCTTAAAACCATATCTGAGAACATAGATGAGAGCACAAGAGCAGATGATGCAAACAGCCTGGTTCTCCGAGGCTGGGATTGACTTGAAACCCCTTGAAGAGCAGTTTATGTGCACAGTGCCTGTCTGCCTGACAGTGCTGCTTGCAGAGGTCCAGCACAGCTCCTACTAGGATCACCTTGGCTGTGTACCACCAGCTGAAGACAAAGGCCAGAAACCTAATCAGATGCTTGTCTTTAACAATTTACTTGTGTATGCCCTCTCAACTGCGTTTTCCAATTGGAGAGTTCATACACAATAGTGAAATAAAACCTGTAAGGGAAGAATTAGGCTCATCTTTGAAAAGGAAGCAAAACTAAACCAAGCCTGAGGTAGCCCTTACTGGGTGTTCTTCTCAGTCCCCCAACTGCAAGATACACTGAAGACAGGGAAAAAAGTAAAGGAAGTTAGTGATTTAAAGTCCTCTGCCACTACTGAATGCAATTCTTTCTGCATTTTGAGTGCAGTGATGACTGTAAATGTGAACAAGTTTCTTTGTAGAATGCCCCAGTGCTTATACATCTCAGGGACATCTCTTCATTCTTCACTTCCTTGGACAATGGTATAGATATTATGTGACCTCAATGTCTACTGCTTATATAAACTGTGCCTTGCATTTGACAAATAAATTCCAACATTTAAAATATACTCATTAAAACGTGGTTTGATGTGTTCAGTCTCCTGAACACTAGCAAATTCAAGGAATAGACAGAAACTTCTTGATTTGGCTTTGTGTCCAAACCAGTCAGACAAAAATAAGGTTAAAAATAGTTGAATTCAACAGGCAAATTGAATGGCTGCAGACCTATCCACCTCAAGTCCAGCTTCCCCTTCCAGAAAGGAGCACTAGTCCTCTATGGAGACCAGAAGGGAAGTTGTCAGGTTTTGTCTCTCCACAGCTTTTTCCTGTCTTGAAAGGTTACTGGCTCCAACATTGTCCTTTGAAGGAAACAGGAAACAACTCAAACTTACTCTGTTTTTACTTGACCAGGAATCCTCTGACAGGCAAATTTTCTCTGAAGGCTGCCTGTGTATCTGGGGAGAGAGGTGGCTAGGCATGTTGTACTACTGCTGTGTGGTCAGAGATGGAAAGATATTTTGCTTTCAGAGTTGTTTAAGACTTGTTTCTTATTAGCTGCAGGCCCTTGAAACAGATAACCACAGGTATGAATTTCAAAGGTAAGCGAAAACCCAAGACATTTCTCAGTAGCAAAAGTTTTCTTTATGCAGTCAGAAATGTAATCTCAGCCTCCTAGATGACAGACTCAAAAATCCAGGACCACTTGATCAAAAGTATTTTTTTCCAGAAACTAAGAACTGTACTGGTAAAGTTTGAATGGACAATCCCTTTTTTCTTTTGATCTGCTTTCTAAAGCTTGAAACATTAACACAGACTGCACTCCCATCTATTCTGGGAACATAAAGTAAGAGGTATGTTCAGAGATGAGGCAATTTGGTCCTATCACAACTCAAAGCAAGCAAATTTCAAGCAGAGTGTTACCATGTGTTTGAAGTACAATACATTGGATGCCCACACATCTTTGAATTGTTAGCCCTGTTCAGGTCCTTTTCTGGGCCAATTCATTTATTTAGATGGTGTCCCTTCTCTTTTACTGCCCACATAAACCCACCTCAGCCCTGTCTTTGGGAAGTACATCTGACACTGCAGGAACAGAAGGAAGCACTGAGAATACAACAGCACCCGTGAATCCATCCTGGTTCACACTTGCCAAATCTCTCTGCTATCCTTTTACAGTAAGTCTGTACACTTCCATTTCTCTGAAGTGTTGCTCTGAAATGATGAGCAGCTGCTGCAGGGAATGATGCGGACCAGGTGCAATATATACTCAACTAAATATGGTTCCTTCAACACTAAAAGAAAGATGGCCTGTTTTTGATGTCCTGAAAACCTACAGCTCCCATTTGCCAAGAATGATTAGCTCTCTTCAGAAGAGATTAAGTCTTGCTAGGAACCTCCTTGCCCGTAGTTTGGGATATATGGGATGGTCTGCAACTGCTGTCACTTGAGCAAATTTTCCTAATTAAGAGCTCCTAAAGTGCCCCAGACTTCTGGTGAGGGACAGGAAGCTTGTGGCAATTCATAGGCTCATTCTGATCTGCTCCATGCCTCCAAAGCTACTTTCCTCTCGGATGTGGTAGTTTCAGCAGCTGTTGTCAATGGCAGTACACAGGACCTCAGGAGTGACACAAGAACTGGCAGAGGACACAGAGCAGACCCCATCTGTCACTCCTACCAGTCACCCAGTTAAGGTGAGGAGCTCCATCCTATCCTGATAATCCTGAGAAATGCTGCAGCTAGCCCAAAAAAGTTCCTCAGTGTCTTATACAGAGGGAAGAAAATGAGACTGAAATGGCTGAGGACCGATGAGCTGGAAACTCTGGGTCAGATATGTGGGCTGTGCCAGCTGTGGGTCAGCCAGTTCACCTCCATGTGAGGTAATGTGAACCAGAGCATTTAGAGAGAGGTAAACATTGCTGAGTGGTTCACACAAGGTGATTTAATCATCACTGGCCTGATGCACAGACCTGTGCTGTAATTCCCATCTGATGCATCAACTCTACCATGTACAGAGAGGTGATGACAGTATTTTATTTGGTCACCAGAGACCTCAGAAATCTACTGCTGAAGGTTTTATATTACTATTATTTAACTTCAGAGCTGATACCTCTTAATTCCAGCTGTTTGGTGACACCTTGTTTATATTTTGGTTTTACTGTAAGTTTTATTATTGCAGTTTTCTGCCATTCTCTGTTCAGCTATGGTTATTTTGACTGTGGACCCCAGCAAAGATCAGGGTACCGTTTCAATTGCAAATCAACTTTCTCCACAATGTCTTTTAAAGTATTCTAAATTAAAAAAAAAAATAATAAATTCAACTACTTTTGTGTTAAGAGAAACAGACATAGTTTAATGAACACTCTGAAGCCATGAACTCTTAGCAGGTCAGATTAAACAAAGAGAGAGACAGAAAGGTTGATTAGTAAATCTGATCTATCTTCTTTTAGGATATTGAATTCCACTGAACTACACCAGTGCTGAGCACCAAATTTCTTAAACGGGTGTCTACATTTTGTCGCTCTCAAAGGCCATTTGCCTTACAGTTATGAAGCAATGTGCAGTCATACACATATCACCGAAGAGTTTATTGCTAAAAACCCATGCCAAATTTTTCAGTTGATTTTAATCTGGCTTCAAAACAATTGCCACTGGCTCTTTTGATATCTTTCCCCAGTAATTTACAACATGCTTTCTAGAGAGATGCCTGATACTTTCTTTTCATTTAAGTCTTTAAACAACTACACAAGCCTCCTCTCAAACATTTTCAGAGAAATTCAAACTCACTTTTTTAAACAAACCAAGCATGGGCTAGATCTGTAGTTTGACCAGCTACAGCTGCTCTCATTTATTAACTTTATTAAAGTAAATAAAGTGCCCAAGGAGAAAGCTTTTAGTAGTGTTAGACTGCACTGGGACTCAGAGGTGTTTGCTGGCTGTCTCTTGTCAAAATGGGACAGATGAAAATTCATTACAGCACAAAAATCCTGGAATAAACCAGCCATTTTGCTCTTCATAGTTTGTATCAAATTTAACAGAATGTTTGTGCCTACTTCTTTCTCTAAAAAAACCCAACCCTGTAAAACTCACAAAAAGCATCTCATTCCCAAATCCTAGTACAATTCAACTGTCTTCTGCTCACCTAAAACCCATACTTCACTTCCAAACTGAACCGTACTTCCTAGGTTTAATGCTTGTTGACTGTTGCAATGCATCATTTGAATATACAGCATATTCCATCCCATAACATGCTCAATTTCACTGGTAGCTGAGAAAAACAATCAGTCTGACAATATTCACCAAGGAATCCTTGTCAGAAAGTGCTGTACGAAGATTGGGCTCTTATATTTTTGGGATCTTGGGAGCAAAACTTCCTGTACTGTAATCAGAAAGTACCTTACAGGTTGTGATGTCTGATGCTGTGAGGCTGACAAGTGTCTTCACTGGACCTTGGCTGTCTGTTTAGTCAAATGCCCAGCCTGTATTTCTGGACTCTAAAAGAGCAGATACCTGATTTGAAGTCTTTAAAGAAAATGAAAGGGATTTTTAGATAAGAGATAAAGCAAAAGTAAGAGAATTGTAAGTGGAGGGGGAGAAGAGGAAGAGATCTTTCAGAGTGCTCAGAGCTGAGGCACAGTCATGGCTCAGCCATCTCATTTTCATTCATATGTATTTGAACACAAATACAACCAAAAACTAAAAAAACCCAAACACAACAAACAAAACCAACCCACCTTCTCTTACACATTCGTATTGCTTCTTCTCATGCCCTTAACATAGGACTTACCATTCAAGATATCTTTTACATTTTAGATCATGTTTGTTACACTTGACCAAGAAAGTTTCCACACTGGAAACTGCCTTTTCACTAGCAAGTGCAATCCCAGTCAATCGGCCCAACTAAACAGTAATGGCACACAGGAGTCTAACAAAGGCAACAAAATCGAGTCCAGTTATTGAAATGGTGAATTTTGTTCTGTGCATTCATCTCCCTATCCCCTTTGACAGTATGCTTTTCTATGCCTACTTGAATAAATAAATACATTGTACAGCTACTGCCAAAGGGAGGGAAAGGAGCTATTGCAAGATTTTCTCTATTTAACATGCATGTATATATTACTTCTGTTTTACTTTTTGAAGCCTAGCTCTCACTGCAACATAGATATATTTTGCTTTTCTCCACCTGAAAAGATCAGAGAATGTTATGAATAGCAAGACAGCCCTCATCAGAAAATAATGGAAGTTACACTATGCAGAATGAAAAGCATGTGGCTAGTTTCTTCATCACACTTGAGGCATGAAAAATCAAGCAGTGCTGGAAGCTTTTGCAGTGATACATGGATGGAATTTCACATCACATCTTGAAGATCTCATTTCCGTTTTATTGTTCACCTGCTAGAAACAAAATACATCATTTGCACCTTGTACTGTGCTACATAAGCAACACATATAAAACGACATCCAATTCTGTCTCATAGTTTCTCCTGAATTAGTATCCTGTCATGTCAGACTGCAAAGAGTACCCAAATGCTCAGTTTTACTCTCACTACAGAGCTGCAGCCTCCAGTCCTCCCTCTGTGCGGTCAGTGTTGGCACTGTGGGGCAGCACAAAAAATAACACATTCCCTGGGAGGAATTTTGAAAACCAAAGACCCAACTTTCTATCCACATGGACTGATTGAAGTGGCATTACTGAGGTAAGGTTGAGGTATAAGTAAGTTTGAAGCCTGACGAATATAACCCTTTGCCACTACAAAAGGCTCTGCAGATGAAGGGAATAATGGCTTTCAGGTTCTTGCCACCTCCTGAGCCAAAGCAGAAATAATTCTGGCCAGTGCTGCAATCTGTGAGGAACATCAATGGCCAATACAGCCATGTAAAGAGAAATCCACATTACTGCTTTCCATTCTCTGAGAGCTAACCTTAGCTACTCCTAATATATCTCTGGGGTGCCAGTTAAAAAGGGTCTTTTGTTGTTCCCTACTGTGTTAAACATCCCTCCAGCTGAGAAATAAACTTCTTGCCCTCCTGCTCCTCTTTTCCACATTTATCACCTCTTTCACTCTATGCTCCTGTGCAGAGGACTCCCAGCTCAGTCCCTACATGCTTCAAAGATATTATATTTATACATACAAAGAATACAAAGAAAGGAAAAAGACAAAGTAAGAGAACACTGTTTATTTCTAGAGAGATAAAGAGGAATAGTAAGTGCCTTTAGCCAGCAGGGTATATAAAAGTTGACCTCCTGCATCCTGCCTTTGATTTTCTCCTCATCAGAATCATCTCTTGTTGGCTAATTCCCAGCGTTTTTCCCTCAGGCTGGCAGGTTGGCATGGATGGTTAGCAGCTGCCAGTATTTCTCCTCCCTGTCAGCTACGAGCAATGCTAATGTTAGATGCCTGGCTCAGTCCCACCCAGAGTGCTGCTGCATGCCTTTGCCTTCCAACACACTCATCGTTTGCCAGCCTTGAATCCCAAATCCGAGGTCCTGTCCTGCCTTTCTCCCTGCAAAGCTTAACCAACCGTGTGAGGGAGTTAACCCACGCCAACCGAAGAAGCAGATGACAAATTTCACAGGACTAGACCCTGTGGGGAAAAGGCAGGTTGCTCAGCAGTGAAGGAGAGAGAATGTGGAGGAATTCAGCCTTTGGTGTATGCTTACATCTACTTTGAACATCGTTTTCTTAACAGCAAAGGAAGGAGCTGTGTGGATAAATCCCACAACCTCATCCTGAAAGAGATGCTGCTTCCTTTTCACCCTCCTTTGGAAGACTTGGACACCACAGATAGCTCAGTTTAATCCTTTTGGAAGAGAACATTCCCAGCAGACAGTTCATTGCACTAAAAAAGGTCACAACTCTGAAACAGATTCAAGAAATTAGAGGGCTACAGGTAAAACTGACCAACCTACTGGAGAAGCAAGTTTCTAAAAGAACACAAAGGCTTGTATCAGACCAGTGCTAAAGAAATCATGGTCTGCTGTTTTAGAAGACCTTTGTTAAGCTTCATCTGAGAAGAAGGTATTTGGTGCTCTCATGGGTGGTTAAAGCTTTTTTCAAATGTAAGCCCCCAAATCAAAAAAATGCAAGCAAGGTTGAGAATCTCTATTTGTAACCTGTAGGAATCTAATGCCACTGAGGAGTTTTACTTGTTGCTGCTTATATTTCTGCCTTTTCACCATTTAACTACACCCTCAGCTTTCAAAACACTGAGTGAATAAGGTGTCTGCCCAGACAATGCTCCCCTGTCCAGTGCCCAGCTTCCAGCTTGCCCATGCAGACTCGCTGTGCACTGCCATTAGCAGAGTTAGGCAGGTAATAATAGCAAATAAAAAGCCCATTTGATGAAGCACTGGCTTCTTCTCAAGTAAAGTTGAGTACCACTACAGCATGAATGACTCAATCATCTACTCGAGAGCTATTACTTGCAGCGATGAAGCAATGTTAATTGGATAACGGCCTGCTGCCAGCTAATATTGGCATGACCTACAATACCCCTGGCTGACAGCCGTGTCTCTCTCCATCACACCTTTTTTTGTAATCTGGATGGGAAGTGGAAACCATTTAAAAAGCCTCATAAGTGCCATTTAACTTCTTATCATAAATTAAAAACTTAATTAAGTGCCTTGTTAGAGGAAGGAAGACCAGTTTTTGTGATTAAATAAAACAAAACAACAGCTAGGGGTATGGAGTGAATAACCAACTTTACAGCTTCAAACTCAGTCCTTTGAAAGTACTAATTCTGGGTTGCATTTAGCAGCACCTGCTAGAGGAAAAGTGCATTAACTGCTGAAAAATACCTCAGGTAAAAGCAGGCAAGGTCCTAGTTGTTTGGCAAAACTGCAAATGAAGAAAAAAGCAGAGAAGTTAAGAGCTAATGGGGCCCTCTTTTATCAGCTGTAGGCAGCTGAAATACTCAATTTCTCTAACTTGTTCTAAGGGCTGATAGTTCACACACCATGGCCACATCTGAGCCCTTGCTATTGTGCAGCTGTTCTGTGCAGCTTGTCTACACACTGAAATATATTGTCTTAACAAAAGGTGTGGTACAAAATCAAATTACCAAGGCAAGCACAAAAGGCTTTATGGAAACTCTTCAATCAGTGCAGAATTAGCTCCATACTGACTTTGTTTAAGTTGATTAAGGAAAGGTTTGAACTGAGGCACGTTAAGACATGCTTGAACTAACCTGAAATGTCTAACACAAGGTTTTGCAGTGGTTTAAAATCCTCTAAATCCAACTAGTCCCAATTCTGTGTGTGTACAATGTCTCCCTACTGAAATGACTGGTGTGTTGTAAAGACTGCTCTTGCTTGTAACTGGATATAAACAAGAAATAATGTAAAAAACATCTGTTCCCTGTTTAGCTAGACAACAGTTAACAACGTCTGGATACCAGACTAACAAAATGACCCCAACAGGCTATGAAGTAAAAAAAAAAGTCTGCAGTTTAGACTTCAGAGGCAGATTTACTGCTTTGAATAATCAGAAATAAGTTCTTTTCTTTGATGTTCAACTTCCTCACACCAACATAACATGAATGTAAAAGCGTTATATATAAAGCTTTATCCAGCTCTAACATCAAACCTTTGAGAAATAATAGTAACAACCATGCCCTTTCTCCACAACATACTTCAGCAGTTTTCAAACTATGTTCAGATTTAAAATACAGTGTTTGACCTAAAAATAACTCTGTGAATTTATAAGCAATTTTCACCTTTGGAAAAGTTTTGAACAGTGAAGATTATATTTAAAAATTATTTTCAGTATCTGTTTTTCTGTAATATTGTACAGCAACATAAATTGTCTCTAAGCATGAAAAATGTAGTCTCTCAAGGTATTAATTTTCAACTTCCGTTTGAAATTTTTCCACTGGAGGAATAACCCCCTACATGACAGAGTAAGTCCCTTTTCACAGGTACCTTAAGAAATAACTCATTGCTGCCAGAACTCTGCAGACCACAGACTGAAAACAGTAGCCTTGGGAAGTGTCCTTAGCTTGTGAACCAAAGATGACCCTGCTAACTTCTTTAAATGCAATATAACTAAGATGGTGTTTCCTGTGCTTTATCAGCTTTTAAAAACCAGGAGTGTTTCAGTTCCTCTTGCAGGGAGCTCTGACGCTGCTGGAGGCACTTCCCATATCTCTGCACAGGCATCCACCAAAGCCCTGAAGTGAGCAATGCCAGCAGCAGAGATATGCATCTTAACCAAGGAGTAACTGAGACACAGTGAGGTGCATCAGGCAGCTCTCCTTATCCCAAGTGACTAGCTTTTGTGAGGAAATGATTTAGCTGACCACCTCACACACAGCTATTCCAGTAAAGTAGTCACCAAGAAAATTAAGATTCAATGCATTTAGCAGCAATTAATTTGCATGTGGAAAATATCTGTACAAGTAAACATTGATAACTATAATTATCTCTTTTAATAGGCCAAAAGAGTTCTTTTCCAGGATGACAAAGTCAAGGCCCTGGTGGTCGGCTACTAATAGAAGCAAGTAGCAAAGTAGCAGTGGTGGTCTTAACAAGGCATAACAATTTCAAAGTTCTTGGAAAACCCTGAAGAACTAGATTCACTACTTTGACAACTCCATAAGCTACACTGGAGTCATAAGAGTGGTCAGTGTAAGCTTAAGCCACAAAATGTTTTTGATCTTTCATTCAGATACATTCTAAAACTCCAGTACTTCATTTATTCAAAGGGGATTTACTTAAATAGAAATAATTTATAGTTGAATTGGAGGATTTTTTTCTTAGACAGCATCTCATATAAAACACATATAAACATATAACACATAAAAATCTTCGTATTTTAAATCTTTAGTGTCATTAACATAGGACGGGTGACCAAGTGCAGGCACAATATGACCCCTCCACTGGCGTGCAGCTCAGCACCTCATTGCTGCTGGAATTAGAAATCTTCTAATTTCCAATCTAATTTTACTGAAAGCCAATTGAGAAATTCCTCCTCACAGTTGGATCAGCTCCTCTGCCTAGCCAGATCTGCAGCTCATCTCAGCTGTCACACCTGCAGTATGAACCTGCCATGGTCCTTTCTTCTCCTCCTTTAGGCCAGGCTCATTCTTCTGAACATCTCAGTCACTCTTCTATATGCTTATTTGAATTTCAATTACTTTTCTTTATGCAACAGGACCGGAATTATACACAGAGGTTTCACTAAGGCTTTCTAGAAGAGAACTGATAGTCTCCTGTGCACCCTTGGGCACGTTTTGTCACATCTCTGCTCCTACCCTTGCTATGTGGAGAGAAAGCCATGCGACACTGACTGAGACTTGATTCTTCCACTGGAAATTATTAGTGGACACTGTAGAATCAAAGTGTGCATCCTAGTGTGTCCTCTGCAATATCTCTAAACTCCTATGCAAAATGTCTGGGTTGAAGTGTCTTCATGAGCAACATTCAGTGTCAGGATTCATGAAGTCACAGCCAGTGACCTACTTCTAATGCACTCCAACTTGTGCTGTGACAACATTACAACGCTGCTGAAGTCTCTGGAGAACTAAACCAGAGGGGAAAAAATTATGTGTGACACTTTGGGACCTGTCATCATTTAAAAACACACCATGCCTCTTCAAGGGCACTAAGCAAATGATGGTGGAAAACCTTCTGTACGCCAGAGTACCTTCACACTGAATGATTGCTGTGCTGTGCCCTGGGTACATTGCCACCCTTCTCATGCCACCTTTCCAGCTGGTGACACCGGGCAGGCAGTGCTGAGCAGGAGGTGATGGCAGCCCTGGCCATCAGGCATGCACCGCCCTTCTGTGGGCAGCAAAGCCACCAGCACACCCTACAGTAGCTGTGCTGTCACAGCTCTACGGCTGTGAGGAAATTACAGTGGGGGTGGAAGCCAGCCAGTGAGATTCTGTGATAAAATAAAGTAAACTTTCCAGTGAGGTATGTGTTTTCTACGTCCCTAGGCTTCCTGCTGTGGGAGCCACGCTGCATGACAAAACCTCTGCTCTCTGACAGACTTGTGTTCATGGTTTCTTGGTGGAAAACACAGTTAAATCCCAAACTCTTTATGAGAGGAGCTGTGAGGAAGCTAGTTTGAATGAAGTGCAGGAGAGGGGAAAGAAGCGGAATAAAGATACGAGCTGCCAGAGAGGGGTGGACAGCAATGAAACTCCCAACAACACGACAGCTCAAATGATTTTTCAACAATAACCTGCCATGTAACTGTCACATCACTCTTTTCAAATTTCCTGTCTAGAAGAGCAGAGGAGTATCAGGGTCCTAAGACTGCCCTGAACAAAGCTATGGTAATGAAACGTTTGGGTACAATTCCTTCAGCAGCAGTGACAAAGGCGAGCTGAAGCATCTTAGAGCTTTGACTGTCAGAAGGCTGGCATGACATGAACATGTCCATCCTTCAGTGATTTGCACCCCACCCAGACACAAAAAGCACATCCTGCTGGGGCAGCCACTGACACCTGTGTCACCCTGTCTTTGGCCACTGCAGCAGACCACAGAGGTTTTCCTCACCAGGCAGGAGGAAGGGGCGGGTTGTCATGGAGGGGGCATGGTGACATACTGTACCTCTTCCGGCAGGCTGACCACCAGGTCATTTTCCGTCTGCCCAACCAAGGCCTGCAAGAAGTACTCGCTGCAGGCAGCCAGCACAGCCCGGTGGGCGCGGAACTCCTTCCCCTCCACGATCAGCGTCACGTCACAGAGAATGTCCTGCTTCCGCTGGTCATTTAAGCAGAGGAGAATATTGGTACAGTGCACCGTTGACTCATACACATACATGGGGGAGTCAGTCTTCTCATCCACAGACATGCCGTTCACACCCTGCAGGGCACAAGGGAGGAGAAAGCACAGACAAGGTGGTGAGGAGCAGCGCGGTGCCTGGGTGAATGTGGCATGGTGAGATTCAGCCCAATATCCCGATACTTCAAGACCCCAGCCAAGCAGCCCGTTAATGCTTAAATCCAAGTAAATTCCTAAGGAAACATACCATGATTTATACTGGTTTGATGCCACTAGATTTCAGCCTGTCATGCTTCGATTACCTACTTGCCCCACTGATTTCCCCCCTCTAAACCAAAATAGGGTTTAGACAGACTACAAAGTGCTTTTCTTCAACCACCTACTATGCATCTCCAATTTCCAATTTAGTAATGGCAATAACATGGGGACACTGGAAATTTTAGAAGATTTTAGAAAAAAAAAGCTAGAGTGACTGTTGGGTTTTCTAGTGGTGAAGAAAAGGGCTTTGTGCTTGCTTCTGATAGTTTCAGAATAAAGGGAAAAACCCCTCAAACCCCCAAGTTTATTCTCCAGCAGACAGGCAGCATTGCACAGTCACCCTGAAGACCTGGGCTCAAGTAAAAGGCAAGGTGGAACTGTGCCTGACGAAGACAAGCCACTAACTACAGCAACTTAATTTCTCAATCAAAATTTTAAGCCTCAAGAGGGAGAGAAAGATATTTAGCAGCTCCAGAAGAAATCTCTTTCCATGTGTGGCTAAAGCAACACACCTTCATCAGTGGCTTAATGCCATTTACAGAAGAGTAGATCTTCCCAAATTCCAGACCCACAGATCCAAAAAATCCCTTGACCTGAATGGATGCCCAGCCCTAGGCAGCACATGGTGCCAAGGCTACTCCTGACTCCAGGTCTTCCCCTTCTGACAGCAGAGCAGAGGTTGGAATGATGTCAGACATCCATTACACACCCATTACTACTGTCTGAATCAGGGAAATTCTCCGCCTGATGTTCTGCAGTTTCTGCCACAAGTAGAACTGGCAAAGCCTCTGTACATGGTGACTGGATTTGCAGTGGTGATGGTGGAGGGAAACAGCCCCCCCAATATCCCACACTGCATGAACCCCCTTTGCACTTGAACACATTGAAGTAATTAATTTACCCAAAACATCTTCACCAGCATTAGACTGAATCCTCTTTGCATTATTTTCCCACTTCAACTTCTCTGAGTAGGAAGATATAAAAGCCTGTGCTGTGACTGAACAGACTTTCCCGCTTGTTTTCAGGCTTACATGGGGAAAAGGATTATCTGTATGTATTACTCTATCTGCTGTTGAAGGGAAAGTTGTGCAAATGCACAAACCTGCAGTATTTCTAAGGAAATATTTTTCCTTATTGAGAACAACAACTGCCTTCTGAGAGGTAAAATTCAGAGGCATCAAGGGCTAAGGGTAAGATTTTGGAACAGTACTGCTGCACTGTAAATATCTGACTACAGTATCCAGTAGAAGCAAAATTCCTCCTCTGCTACTTTTTAATGTGGATTGTTGCAGCATTCTCTTTTGCTACTGCAACATACAGACACAACATGACTTCAAACTATTTCTCTTGCTGTGAGTTCAAACTAGGTTACCATTTTCCTACAGTGCCATTTAAAAGACACTAATCATCTAGACAAGAATGGACTTAAGAGGACACACTTGTTACTTATATTGACTAAAGTTCTCAATGGTCAACTTCATCTTCCCACCTTTATATGAGAATTTTTAAGCCAGTGGCTATGATGACTCTGTACAAAATAGGTATTTTTGCCAACAGCGCAAAACTGTAGTATTACTGGAAGTCTTAATGGAATGCTTACAGATTCTCTTTTGCTGGTATTTTCAATCTTTATGCTGACTCATGCTACACTTCTGAGCACTCAGCTGAAATGCTTAAATGAACAGAAAAAATCCCACAACCAATCAACACAGATTAGCCCTTCAACAACTTAACATCTACAGAGAAGATACATAGCTGCTAATTGATCTGCATACAGGCAGGGGAGGAAGACACTTCAGGTGGTGAGTTATACCAGCTGGATTTCTTAACCAGAAAAAAAAAAATTCTCTGTATAAATTGAGCCTAATGAGAAGAATTGACAGCAATCATGTTATTAGCACTCTACCAAGGTAAAAGAGAAAATGACACTTAGCTCATCTCACTCACAGCTTTCTGTACAACTAAACTCTTATGCTAACGATAGCACTATAATGATGTTCTAAGTGGTCACTCTTGCGTGCTATGAAATGAAAGAGTTTACAAGAACAATCTTGTGGGAAAACCTGAGAGTTGCAAATGACGATGCAAAGGGGAAAGCAGTAGGCTTTTTTTCCCTTTATTTTCCAGGCATGTCTTATGCCTGTAATATCTCAGATGACGAAAAAAAGGACAAGAAACCCGAAACCTGGCAGATAATGAACAGAACATCAATTATATTTTCAGTGCCTTAGAAAAAACCCACCAAACCCCAGCTAGCCTGAAATTGCAATCCTCTTTTACAGTAATAGTGCAATTTGTGTGAATCAAACCCCGAATTACTTGGTTACTAATTAGTAATTTCTCACTTTTTAACTACAGCTCTCATCGAGTGTATTTTTTTTTAAATTGCTGCATGTGCTGTGAAGTGCTGAAAATACCATGGTGTATTTCCCCACTGGTGAGCAAGCCTACCTTCTCTGCTAGGAAACCTGACCAGTGCAGTCCTGAGGTGCTGGGGCTGCCAGCTGTGCCATGTGCTCCAGAGGATCCCTACCTGCCCTCCCGGGAAGGACCTCCACCCAGCTGCTTGTACCATCATACTTTCCCAAGGCTACTGTTGTGGCTCCAGGGGCTTCCTGCAGGTGGATCCATGCCATTCGCCTTCCCACAGCCACTGAGAATCCACGTGGATGCCCTGCAATCTCAGCCTTCCACAGACTTCCCCCCGACCGTGCCCCTGACCGCTGTAGGAAGCACCCGGAGCCCTGCATTGTGCACAGGGAAACTGGGGCTGGGCTAAGGCTCAGGCCCACCTATTTATCAGCTTTTAATGTTTCAACACGAGTGATTTACAGTCTTTCGTTTTCCACGGTCTGCCATCCACCACATGACCTCCAGACATGAGGTGTTTCCTCTCCAAGAGGGCTTTATCCTGCAGGAAAGGTGCAAGATGGTGAAACCCTGTGAAGTACATTGTTCATTTTCACAGAGAAAGGGTTTAGAGGGCGAAGAGAAAAGGTCACTGTAGGACTTTGGCATGTAGTAGCATGAAAATTAGCAGAATTCTTGTTTTCCCCCTCTCCTTGGAATGAAAAGATCCAGGGATCTGGTATTATCTCTGAACTCTGAAGCAAGCTGGGCTGCAAGCCTTTTACACAGTGTTAATTCAAAGTGCATAATTTTTTGCTGAATTCAGTATTATGCTGAGTTTGCAGAACCTTATTCATGGAAATCATTGCTACACACTTGGTATTTCTTCAAACCGAAAAGAGAATGTCTTAGCAAGCCTTTCTCTGGCTCAAAAGAACATGCTGTGCATTTGTTTGCATATAGGTCACCATGCTGCCAGAAAAAGCCTCTATGAAACAAAAGTTTCCAGAAACTGGCACAAACTATTGTGGGCAAGGAAAGCACCATTGAAACTGAGCCAAAAAAGTTGCTGGTAAAGGCCAGCAACTGCAGTGAAGTGAACTGAAAGGTTGCTTACATGTTCCTTCCATGGTGATGGGCGGAAGATCCCAGCAAACCCTTCTGCATGGGCAGCGTGGAGGAAGCATACAAAACCTCAGGAGACCAAAAATGTTGCTCATGGAACATCCAGATCACTCTGGTTTGCAGCACATTGTCTGTACTGGCTGGCGCTCATCCAAAACTCTCCAGGAATGCATAAACAATGTTGACTGAGCTGCTACCAAAAATACATTACCTCTCACAAAAAAGCAGCTCCTGCCTCACAAGACTGGAGCACAGGCAATGTGGTGTCTGTTTTTAAAGGGAAACGTGAGGGGAGAGAAAATCTTATCAAGACACACCAGAAAGTCCTGCATCAGAACTGGGCTAATTATGTGAAAAGGTAAATCTCTATCATGGCAGAGCTACAGAGCACTTAACCAGGCAAATTATCATAGTGACAAAGCAGCATGGCTTCTGCAAGGGGAAGTCATGTCTCCAATGGGCTCTATTAGAATTCCTGAAGTGTGTCAAATTAGCAGTGAGGAACACTGGTACGTGTAATTAGTGCTGACTTTTAGAAATTCTTTGACAAAACCTTTGGAAATGGCTGTTAGAGAAACTCAGTTGTCATAAGCTGAGAAGTTGCATCAGACTGGAAATCACTTTGGATAAGCTATATTCAACGGAGGAGGAATGCAGAGACAATTTTCAGCAGGTTAGCAGTGAAATTTCTCCAGAAACTGGCTTACATCTGGCTGTGATCATGCTGTTCAACATGCCCGAGCTTCTCTGATCTCTGGAGCTACAGCAAAGTTGGGCACACTTAATTCTTGGGTGGCAGACTGCCTGGATGTACATACAGGGTCCTCACAGCAGCCTGACACTCCTCCTGCAAGGTCAATGATGATCGTGGGAAGTGCCAGACACTGGGAACAATTTGAAACAACAGAGGTTTACACTGAACGTAAGGAAAAACTGAAGAACAGGTTGCCTGGAGAGACTGTGATGCCTGACCATTGAAATGAACCAAAATAGTACCCCATCCTCACAGCAGGATGATTGTTTAGGTTTTCCTTGAGAGATTTCACAGTCACTGCAATAAACCACAAGGTACAGCTGACCACTGCTGCATGTTACTGGGAAAATAATTTACTGCATATGTAAAAGGACTAGTTACTCCTAATAAAAATATCCAGAGCCACATTACTGAGAGTACAGGTTCACATGGGATGAATATTTACATGCTGCAGCATGTATATTCCACTGTCCAATATTCCACAGACAATATTCCACTGTACAACAACAAATGTGCTTGCATTATCCATCCTTCCTGACCTATCAACCACAGCAAAACCAAGAAACCAATTATTTGATGGATGTCAACACAGATGAAACCCCAAATCTACTGCTTCCTAGATCTCCTGACCCTCTGTGTCCCCAGTTGCAGGAGACAATGCAATGGACATGCTGCCTGGTGCTCTCCTTCTTCAAACTGAAGTTTTGTGGGATCAAGTTGTTGAAGGCAAGCAGCAGAAAACATCTGTCCAAAGATTACATGTGGTGGATGTCACTGACACCAGTGACTCCCGCTCCCAAGGGCTCCAGCAGAGCAGCTGGTTTAGGACATGAGAAGCCATATGATGCTAAATTCAACTCATAAAAGGTGTATAAACTGCAGCAGAAGCATCTTTGTAAGTCTGTCCATAGCAAACCACCAGCAAGGATGGGGGAAAAGAGGCACCTAAAGGCATTATCTCATCCTTCTCCTTGTACCCTAGGCAATGTAAACAGGACATCACATCCACAACAGTGCACAGAGGACTCCCAACAACTTCACTGTGAAGGCCTAAAAAGGTTTATCAGCATCTCCTCGTTATGCCTGTAATGCTACATTTTAATAGAGAAGCCAACAGGCAACACTGTGATTCCTCATTTAGGAATTGCAGTACCTGACCTGGTGTAAAATGAACCACAGGTTTTGCTTGGAATCGTAAACTGGAGTCACATTTTATATCCTGCTACACATGGTGACTCTGACTTTCTCTATTGTGTTAAGAGAGGATCAACACTGAACTGGGATTATTTTTAGTTCCAGTTCACAGTCTGTCAATCAGCTCCACTAACAGCAGAAGAAAGAATCTTAGGAACAGTTTGAAGTGGCCAGCTTGAACACATCTAAGGCTCATTGGTCACCAGTAGCTGGAGTCTGCATTACAGATTTGCATGTAAACGTCTCATAGTATTTCTGTTCAATGGGATTCAGGCAAAGAATGTGAAAAAATGCTCCTTTGTTCTGATGTTTTCTATTTTTTTCCCCTCCTAACAATTTAGCAAAAGGTACTCAGAAAAAAAATGGGGAGAATGATGATAAAATAATGAAAAAAGTTGAGAGCAGCTTGTACTTCTGACAATTGGCAGCAGAAGCACATCAGACTTGACAGTTTTTAGGGATAAACATGCACTGTTTTTAAGTGGCAAGTGGGAGGAAAATAGTTTTCCAGGCTTCCTTCCCCATCTCCTAATATTTTTTCTATTAAAAGACTCGTTCTGTGTAATCAACACTTTGTTTTTAAAGAAAGTTATCAATAACTGACACTTCAGAGCTCCTAAAATGACCATGCTTATAATTGGTTATTACGATCTCTCAATTATAGCTATAACAACAAAGGATATGATTATATTGTCACTGCTTTCCTTTAAAAAGAAACTATTGAAAGGCCTAATGATTAATTCACCATTTTTGAGAGCTCATTGTAATGACAGCAGACTATATACAAAGGTCTCTTCAGTGAGCCCATTATTCAATTAATAAATGCTGAATACTGAGCAGTCATAGTCATATGAAACTCCCAAGAATTGTGTGAATTTTTAACCAATTAATTATCAATTACAACATCATAAAACACCAGCACAAAAATAGAAACAACGAAATGTAATTATAGATTATTCTTCTTAGTTGCCACAAATACTATACAAGACTGATTTTGATTAATAATTCATACAGCAATAAAGTATCAGGAAAGATAATTATACTGTGCCACAATTCTCACACTGATTTCTGTAATTACAGATTACAACAGTGTTAGCAATTTAAAAAGGTTAGGGAGCAGTAGTAATTTGCTATGTCATCCTCAGCAATATTAATGTCTTCTTCTCTGAGCACCCCAGCTAATTGAAAATAGACTTGTGGGCTGCCAGGCTACATGGACTTTTCTCCTGCCAAACATATTGTGGGTGCCAGAGCCATTAGCAAGATTGTCTTAAGAAATGAACTTTTCATGTTGATTAAGTAGGTTCTGTTGTAAAGCAGAAGGTACATGGACAACTGGAAAAGACACTGTAGAGCATTCCTGGCCAGCAGCTGCAGACGTGCTGCTCCCAGGAGTGGAGGCTGGTGCTCCTGACCATAGTGCCTTGAAGAAGGACCTTCACTGGACTGTGAGTGGGAAGGGGAACAGCTAAGAGAAACCCAGGGAGAACCTGCCGCAGACGGGCAGGTCAGGCTGGGCACACAGCAGGGCCCTGCAGACATTTGCTAACATCTCCTAGAGGCAAGAATTCCTGTTGCTGAAGAGGTCAGTGTGGCTCCAACACATTGAGCATCCACAGCCCAGCAAGCCCCCTTGGAATTGCTGAACAGCACAAGTGGTTCAAGGGCCACAGACTGGTCCCCCATGAGATACACCACAGGCAGTGAGTAGAAGCATCAGTGCCTGGGCTGGCTGCAGGGCTGGGCCATGAGCTCCATTCCTGTACAGCAAGCTTCACATGGATTCCAAATGGAGACGAGAATACTGGAAATTCCTTCTTTAGCTAAACTGATAGGAACAGGGATGTATCCTGCAGACTGTGGAATAGCTGTTTTTGAACAGCTCATTTGTCATCACAGTGCAGAGGCTTTGATGCTGGAAGTAAGTCCCACTGCAAAGTCACTCACTGCTTTTCTTTTCTTATACTGGACCTAGACCCTACAGCACAACTGGATAGATACTGTGCAAAAAAAGAAACCAAACAAAACAAACAACAAACCAAACAAAAAACCCCCCAAACAAACAAACAAACAAAAAAGAAAAAAAAACCAGGTACTCTGATCCTGCCGACCTTTAAACAGAAATTATGAATATGACTTTAATCTGTAACATTTTGGTTATTCACAACGGTTTTGCTACTGGCAGAATGCACACACGAGCAAAAATGTACCACAGCTTCATGTCTACATTGAATCTCTTTTTTTTTTTTTTTTTAAAGTACTGTCAGGATGCCTGTAGTCTCTGTGATGAATGTTTATTTAAACCCCAGGTGTCTACTCTAAAGAAATTGTGCTTCAGGTTGTTCAGAGATTGGTACCATAAGGAGTCAGAGATTCCCAGTGGAGGCTGCTTTGAAGAGTCCAAACAGATTTATGATCCATAAAGAGATAAAACCTATTTCTTGACTTCAGAGGGTTGTGTTGTTATTGTTTCTTGAGAGAGTAACCCAGATGAACAAGGTAATGAGAGCTCACATTCTCTAGGGACTTTAGTTAACATGCAAATAATGTTTACACACAGTACATGCATTGACCTATACATTCTATACAGGCCTACTAGGCAAAGTATACACATGAATGCTTTTATGACTCAGTAAAAATTATATAATTATGCTACTAATTGTCCTACACGGAGTGAGTCAGGCTTAGTTTAACATGCATTTTCAATGTTTTGTAAATAAACTGATGATGCCCTCAGGAAAGAGGCATGGTAGATGCGTGGGGGAAGACAGATTCATAGAATGGTTTGGGTTGGAAGGGACCTTAAAAATCATCTAGTTCCAACCCCCCTGCCATGGGCAGGGACACCTTCCACATTGACCACATAGGTAGGGAAACAGGGGGAACAACACAAAAACTGTCCTCTATCCTTAATTCTCAAAAGCTTCTTAACTGATATACATGGACATGGAAAGTAAGAAACGCAGAATCCTTTCCTGATAAAACCTCCTCTCGCAGCTTTCACATTGCTCTTTACAGTAGCCGGCTATGGTGAAAGGGACCGGAACTAAGTCTGCTACTCAAAATAGCTTATTCAAAGCAGAATGGGGAATGCCCAACACTGAAACACTGCCAGGAAACCACCAAGCACAACAAACAACACATTATGTTCTTCTGAAGTAGTCAATGGTTTCACGGCCTTGGGTAAAGGACACAACCTTTTGGATTGCTCTTGGGTGAGCTGGACTGCCAGATTAAAGAATCTGAGAGGGAAAAATAAAATAGTGACTTGTTTTAATTTTGCCTTTCAGCTTGGTAAGCTCCCCGAAAAAGTTTAAGGTCTCCACCCAAACAGGAGCTGGAAATTCTGGCAAAGCCCCACTACTTTTCTTGCCTTAAATGACTATTTGGGGGTTTTGCTTGAGGAGTGATACAGTGTTATGGCTTCTCCCTTCTTCCTAAACGTTTAAATAATTTATGTGTACATGTGTGGGCATATATGTATGTATAACTCACAATGCAGAAATGCCATCTGAAATGATGGAATTGCTGAAGTAATGGTTTGTCAAATATCTGGGTCACTTGCCAGTATGACAATACCTCAGGATAGTAAAGAAGGTGCCTCTGTATTTGACATCTCTTGTGTTAATATGACTATGTAACAAAGGCCCAGCCGATACTGCCCTAATGCCACCGAAGTTTGGAAGCTACAAATTACAAACAGCAGCACTGTGCAGCTCCTTCTAGCAGCCTTTAAATGTCAAAGATTATGCCAACAAGTTATTTGAATAAAAGTTATTAATCTCCTTTATGTTCTATTCTCAAGTTTAAAGCTCCAGTGGAATTCAGTGCTGAAGCTCTGTACTTGAAATGTTGGTTGCTATCAAATGACTATTGTTTTCACTTTTTAAAAAAAGAAAAAGAAACCAACCAAAAAAAATCACAAAAAAAACCCCACAAAAAAACAAACAGGAAAGCTCTCTCTCAAAATTGTTTTTTTTTTCCTTCACTAAGATGTACTAATTACTGTTTTTCCAGCCTATATCCAGAACTGGTGGAAGCAGTTCTGTCTGTTTGAGAAGCTATGGCCAAAATCACTGCGAACATCTATGACTACACAAATTGCAGAGGCTGTGACAGCAACCCAGTCCCATTTTCTCCTGTCATCCATGGATAGTTGTTACGGGAAAAATCTGCTCTCTTTGTTTTACCCCCTAAAATGCAAGCTTTTCATCTGTGCTGCAAGTTAACGGGTGGTCAAAACATCCTTCATCCTTCCTTGGGACACAAACTGGCATGTCCTTTGGAACTTGTCTGTTGTGATTAATGTGTGAAGAGCAGGGATGCATGCAGTAGGTCACTGGGTTAAATTTGGGACAGACTTGCATAGGGTGTAACTTTGCACATTCTGCTCTCAGGAAAGAGTACAGGTGTTGCCTTCTCCTTGAAGAGTGGGCCACTATCTATCTTTGCAGCATTTTCCACAACCAAATGGAAACCAACTATAATGTTCTCTCTTGAAAACTGAAGGAAAAAATGTTTCTTTTTGATTAGATCATACATTTTGACTAATCTATAACTAAGTAACTAAACAAATAAATAAATACATTCTAGTGACTACTGCATTAGGCTTCACAGATTTACATATCTCAATCTTGGAAGTACTATCAATACATGCAAAAAAGCAATTTTCACTTTTTTTTCAATGATCCAATGATCAGAAGATCACTGAAATGACTATTTAGAAACTCGGAGCAAGTGCCGAGGGGATACCTGGATTACACCAAGGGATTCTGACTGCTGTTTTGATCCTGCAAAGATCTGAGAACTGTCGTTTTATTATCAGAAAGTTTAAGCAAGAGTTGCAAGCCTTCCCACTATTCTCAGTGTCTGACACATACCTAGATGCCTATTTAAAGTCCTTTTATCCATGGACTGGCCTCGATTCTGGAACTTGACTGCCTTTCCTGTTCTAGACAATAAATCACCCCACAGAGAAAGGTGCAAGGAAAGCAATCAATTCTGCTGCCAACACATACCAGCCAAGGTAAGGAGAGGATGTGAGACAAAAATGGGCATTTGGACTCAGTGCAACTGCAGTCTGAAGGAGCCCAGAGAAAAAGAAAAGATTTGATGTATTTGGGCACTCGTTCTGAGGGTCCATAAAGACAACGTAGCATCTGTATCTATAATTTCTTACAGGACTGCCAAGCCAGCAGAAGTCAAACATAAGCTTTCCTTCTCCTGTAAGATCCAGAAGAGCTTATAAAATCTTCTTTGCCATGGTAAAGAACAAGGGATTAAAGCTACAAAGACTGCTATAAGAAGAACTTGGATTTTATCTTTGTTTGAGAATACATGCATTATTTGTTGAGCTTTTCATGAAACTTTTTGAAGCTTGTTTTTTGCTTTACCCCCACAGAACTACAATGTACTCAAACACACTTAAACCTGCAAAAGCCATCATATCGAATCAAATCAAATAGGAGATTAACACCCCAAACCCAAAACTAAGCCACGCTTTATCCCAGGGAAACAGAATGCCTTGATTACTTCTGTTTGAAATTCTGTCATGGGAGTTTTAATCTCTGGGCATTCCTTATATGGTTCACAAACCCAAAAGCCAGAAAGGACCACCTACTCTGGCTTCCTAAAGGCAAATCAACAGCTGCCTTTATCACACAGGCTTGCAATCCTGACAGAGCAAAGAAATCCAGGGAGTTTTTTTTGACAGGCTCTCTCTCCAACTGTTACTGGAATTATCTATACCTTTAACCTCCAAGTTCTCTCTTGACAGATTCTGAAATAGCTGTTCCACTATTTTACCCTGGACTGACGTCAAGCTAAACCAGCCATCAGTTCCCCGGGACATCCCTTTTATCTTTTTGAAATATCGGAAATACAGTTGGCAGCCCTCCAATTTTCTGGAATTTCCCATTTCCCAAGATTTATTATAAATTACCAGCCACTTAACAGAGCTTTTCAGCTACTTCCTTTAAAATTCCTGGATGTAAAATTTAGTAGGATATGAGAATGTTTAATTTCAACCACTCTTGCTTCTCAGATCCTCCTTTGTTATAAGCAGCAAACTTTCTCTTCTTTCCATATTACCGCACAGGATGGACACATCCTCTTCCACAGTTTCAAATACAAAAAACACCTGGGGAATACTTCTGCCTTTTCTATTTTCCCTTTTTGGATATTAAACTAATAAATGTTTTACCACGACTTGTATTTCTTAATTTAACCAGAATGGCTTCTCATTAGAGTAACTTTTTTGTTATTGATGGCAGTGTAAAATTCTAATTTTGAGAGCTGGCAGAATATTCTTTAACAATTCCCAGTGCGTTCAACGCTTTTTACTTTAAATGCAATGTTATGCCAACACAACAGATTCTAACTTTGGAAAACATCTTTTCCAGTTCTGAGTACAGCGCATGTATAAATTCATAATCCCCTAGTAGATGATGTACTCTGATTGCACGAGGTCACTGTATGGGATTTGAGACCCCATGATTCATGTTATTTAAGACTGTCCACATATAGTACTGCTTGAAAAATTACTTCCCTTCTTGCTTCATTTTCTCATGCAATAAGTCACAAACATGTATTTTCCAGTCCATTTCTATAAGAGAACCACTCCAACTGAAAATCTTTTGGATTCCTGCTCATGTACCATTCTCTCCAATATTGCTGCCATAGTGCTAGAAATCTGGCTAATAAAATGTCAAACAATGTGATTCTTGTGCAATCCTAATGGTTTAGGCTTACAGACACTGGTTTAGAGTTACAGCAGACCTACGTAAGGCTGGTTTATGCGGTTGGGCATTCACTGATGTCACTCTCTCCCTCTATGGTTATTTACAGCCCCCGTCTGCTCATTTGTCTTCAAGGGGAATGTACGGTTGGTGGAGAAAGAGGCCACTGAAACCAGACATTCCCCACAGTCTCTGCAGACCCACGAAATCCGAAGCCTTGTCCACCCTCAGCAGCACAGTGAGTGCCATCTGCTGCTACTTTCTCCCTTTCCTCTCCATTTACGAGGGGACAGACACTCTAGGACACCTTGGCTGTACCATATCTGAGGACAACACAAAAGGAATTAGTGAGGTCCTTGTCTGCACATACCTTCAGGACCATGGCAGGTTTGCTCAGGATGTGTTTTGGGCACCTGTGACCTACAGAAGCTTTGCCTGGCTGATGAAATGTACACCCATACCTACAGTCTGGACAATCTTTAAGAGAGAATGCTTTTTTTTTTTTTTCCTGAGAAGAAAAAAGTCTGTATGATTTTTGTGATGTGAATTGAGAAGCTATATTCTCCACAGATCTTGGAGACATGCAATTAAAGACTGTCAAATTTGCATGCACGCAGGATTCAATTGAAGGCTGAGCAGGCGATGTTATAACATTTCTCACTTGACTTGACAACCTTATATTCTTTTAACAGCTTTTGTGCATAATTTCCTTGCTTTAAACAAACTGAAGGTGCCATTGTGTAACCTGACCCCTGAGCTCAGGAGGGTGAGGATGAGGGTAGGAGCCTGGAGATTCCTGCTTCCCAAGCAGAACTGGCTGACCATCACTGGTCAGCAAAATCCCACCCGAGCAGTGTGCAACACCACACCAAATGCAGATGGAGCAAGCAGAGTTTTGCCAGAAACTTGACTTTTGAGGATGAATTGAGCAGAAGCCACTAGCTGCCCTGGGCTTTCTTTAGCAAACTTTCTGGTTGGCCAGATGGATTTCCAGCAATGGCTGCAGTGTGTCCCCAGCCTACTCTCCAGCTGAGATCTCATGTTTTTGCTCCCCAGCATGAGGGCATCAGACCTTTAGAAGAGCTCAAAAAAATCCTGAACATTGGGAGATCAACGAGCTTTATTTTCCTTTCTCCTTTTTCTTTCGCTCTCAGCTAAAACACTCTGGTGGTGGTTTTCCAACAACAGTCTGAGGGAACATCACAGCAAGAAAACTGTAACTCTGTGCACCAGAAGTCTGGAAAACCTACCGTGGTTCAAAATAAGGCTTCATAGAGTGAAATTTCATAGAATGACAAACAAGACACAAGGCAGTCAGCCTTGTTTCTGCTGCACACATAAAGAGGCATCAGGAAGTCTTCACGCAACAGGAGGTAGCTGGCACATTCCAGCACTTTTTTGTGAAGGTGTTGAGTGCCATTAATCCATGTCCTTTAATTAGATTTGAGATCCCTTGCAATAAGCAGGATCAAGCCATAAAAGCACGAGGACAAGGAGATTAAACTACAGATTAATAATTATATAGCATAAACAATCCGAGATAAAGTAAAACTCTTATGCTCCACGGGAGATTGGCATGTTTATGTATAAAGCAGGAGATCTATAAAGCTCATTGATTAGTATTTCAAATGAAACTAATCTAAAAGCATTACAAATTATTAACTGAAATATGTAATACAAACAGTGTGCTAGGAAACAATCAATACTTCTCAGTGCCTGCAAACCCCTACAGCAATTTTTGTGCTAAAACGAGGACTAGCCTAGATGGCAAACTCTAGTGCTTGCCAGAGAGCTTGTCTCACGTAAAAGAGAACAGTCCGCAATGTAAAAACAAGCAACATTCTTTTTTTTAACTTCCTCCTCAACTTCTGCCTATCCTAAATGCACCTAACCTATATTGCAGACTGCAATAAAAAAAATAAATAAATTTAAAAATCACTCTACAAGTCTTTCTAACTAAATCAATGAACTTTGTTTCTTGGACTGCCATAAGAATGCAAACATTGTTATGCAGGACCCAGTCCAATCTTTTTAGACAAACTTGACCACATAGAGACATAGCTTCAGGAAAGGGAGAGAATTTTGAATGAGAATTTTGCCATTAGGACAATTTGAGTCTTGTAGAAGTAGGCTCAGTTAATTTCTATTTATCAGAGGTCAAGATCAGGTAAGTCTATCCACAGATTCATGACATTACCTCAAGAATTTAAAGTGCAAGTAAGACACAGTTTGGTTACATGCCCAAGGGAATGTTAAAATGCTTTAAATAAATACCTGTTGCTTGATGAAATACAGGACAGCCACCACTGGATAATGAATGGCATGATGCTATTCCATCACAGCATACTCTTCTCACATATAGCATCTTAAAAGCAGACACATATATGCATGTGCCTATAGTTATATATATGTGTGTGTCTATATATAACCACACATATGTATGTATGCATATATACATATATCTAGAGCACATGCCTACATATATGCACAATGTTTAATTACTATCTCTTTAAAAGTATATATTATTATCTCTGTCTTTTTCACGCCACCTGGCGTGAGCTTTTCAAACTTAAAAAATGACATGTCCCTTAATTAAGAGCCCTATCCACAGAGCAACCCATCCTCAGGCAAAGGAAGAAACACTCCTTGTACTCTACAAAGTAGGTGTCTCAATATAATTTGTAGCCATTATTCCACATATTTCTCACCTGAAGTACAAATGCACACATGCATTCTTCTCTGTTACATGTGGCAAGAAGGAACACAAGAAAGAGAGGAAATTAACATCCTGAAAAATATGTTTGTGCAAATGTTTTTAGTAATAATAAAGGAGAAGAGAGATGTGAAAAAAACCTCTGAAATGGGAAAATCCAGAGGCAATGGTGAAAAGTTGAAAGGATGGGGAAGAGAAGCAACATCCACAAGGATGCTAAGAATTGTGTTATTATGGATGTGTGGTAGGGTTGGAGAAAAAAGAAGGGAAAAGACCAGGGTTACCTTGGACAAAGAGACTGCTGAGGAGGCTAGGGGCTCATGGATCAAGAGCTGCACAGAAGGAAAGGTGGAGGAGGGATGGCTGGAGAAGTTTCCAGGGAGAAAGGTCTGTAGTAAAGGGGCAGGAGCCCAGTCCTGGCTCCATTGCTTCCAGGGAGGCAGAGGGGCTGGAGTGAGAAGAGGGAAATGAGTTGTGAGAAAGAGTGGCTATTGTCCAGTGTTTTCAGTGAGTGAAAAGAAATTGAAGAAGCTGAAGATAAAGCACTGCACACTGCAGCGAGTATGTCAGTTTGTTGGGAGAGAGCAGAAAAGAGGGTGCAGGAAGCAGAGAGAGAGAGAGAGAGAGAGATATGTTTCACTGCCCAGAACAGAGAGGGGAACGACTGCCAAGGAGCTTGAAAGAGCAGTGGGAATGAAGGCAACGCTGAGGAAGAAGATTCGCAGAAATTGTCTGTTCTCCCTCTGGGAGGTGGGATGATGCTGGGAGGTGAGGAGAGAGAAAAGTCACAGGCACTCAGAGAAGCAAACAGGGAGAAGTGTCAGAGTGGAGAAGAGATGAGAGGGGAGAGGTAATCACTGGTGAGAGGCTAGAAATGGGTGAGGACACAGTGCCAAGAGATGATAATCCAGCTGATTAGAGAATTAGGCACAAGAGATGTCAAGCAAAAGGCAGAGAACAGAAGAGGCTACGCATGTAGCAAGAAGACCCTGAGCTTAAAATAAAACTGTCAAGCAGTCCAAATGCACCAGCCATGCACTTCCCCTCTGCCTGCCCTCTCTCTCCATTGCACCATCAGGGATCAACTACCTTATTACTGCAGGGAACAAACAAAAACCCAGCTGCCCTAAAGCTGATCCTGAAGGAACAACAGAATAGGAATGAGGAGAAATAAAAGCAGGCTGACAGTAGCTGCCCGTGGATAAAAAGGAGACCTTTAGCACAGTTGTGTGGCTGTATTTGATTTACGAGGGCTTCTTCATGCAAAACGAGGCACAGCAGTGCAAATGGCTTCCTGTGAACAGCAATTCCCACACATTAGAAAGAAAGGAAAGAGGATGTCCTGGGCTGGATTACGATGGCTCGGCTGGGGAGCTGGGGCTCCTGGCTCAGGCACTCAGCACAAAGGTGCTGGCACCACGCCGTGCCCACCAGGAACAGATACGTGCCCGCAGTGCCAGGACCCAGCCACTGAGCCCCCTGCACTTCCTTAGGCGCCTCTCACTGTTCTCATTTTGAGGGTGACATCCCCCTGTAATAAAAAGGCTCGGCTCCTCAGGAAAAGGACTGCCAAGCACTGTAAAAATCCTGCTCTTTCTGACAAAGATGTCCACTTCCAATTCAAGGAACAAAACACAGCAGTCTGGATTGCACACTACACATTTTTGTAAATGTTCTTTTGTAGTAGCAAGCAATTCATCTTGTATTAGAGCCCAGAAAGTGCCTACGAGTTTTTGAACTTGCAAACAGCTGGAAAATGCCTACTTAGGCTAGTGTGCACATCTTTAAGTAATTTCTATTTGCTAATTACTCTTCCAGAAGCTGCCAACAGCTATTCTAACATTTTTCTAACCAGGGAGGGATATCACATCACATAATCACGTGAATTAACAACAGGATGGCGGTGAAGAAATGGGATAAAAATCAGGTAGTTGAGAAAGAAATTAAAGCTAATTGATTCACACAAAAAAAACCTGCGGTATGTAAACATCATTTCAGAAACAAAGGACACAGCTGGGAAACAAGTAAACAAAAGTGAAACCAGCATTTGCAGAAGTTGTCAGAGTAGATTCCTTCTCTTGGTGACAGATGAGATGAGACTTAAGCCCAGGACCCCTTACAAATGAGACTTGCTAGTACTCCAGTAACCCACTGCAACCAAAGCAATATTCCCCTCTGCAACACAACAGATGTGATTCAAACTGGCAAGCCATGGCACATAAAAGCACGATGCCCTCCCCTGCTCAGCACAGTTTTTTGCAATATTCATGGCAGTGGCCCAGAGGGAATTCCAGCTCACGGTGTGCAGAGAGCTCGCTGATGCTCCAGCACAGCAGAGCAAACCCCCCATGGCTGAAGGGGCACCAAGGGCAACAAGCAGTGCTGTTGGAGGAACCACCTCGAGATGGAGCTGCCGATGAGCCAGTGGGGCTCCCTTGGGCCTGTGTGGGAGGTGGAGTGAGGCAGAGGAGGAAAATCAAAGAGGTACCTTTTAGATGTGTGTGTGCATATTCAACTGCAGCAAGCTAATGCAGGATTTGCAATAGGAACGCCTGCTCTGAAAATGGCAAAGGCAAGTTATTACCAGGATGAACATCCTTATTCAGCATCTCAAGGGAAGCTCTGGCCACTTTCAATCAAATGTCTTTTTCTTGGAATGCTGTTAAGCTGTGGTCATCAATCCTATTTAAGGAACAGGAGGAATGGCTTCCTATCACCACTTTCCCTCCTCACTTGATGTGACATAAAATACCAGCACATTAGCACAGGTGAAAGAAACGGAGCTTGGCTGATAATGGCCACATTCATGTATTTATTACGCAGCCCAGGGAAGGAGGCACCAGGCGCAGAAGGTGCAGCTCCTTCATCGAACGAGCTGCCTCGAGCAGCACCTTCCTGCTACAAAGAGGTTTCCTTGAAATCCCTCCAGAATCACTCTGCAACCAAAGTGTAAAAGCAGCCACTTGCTGTGCTCTGATTGTCCACTTGAACTTTTCGAGAAGGCTGTGCGTGTTTACCGTCGATCTTCAGCACTGTGTTGCCAACTGACTTGTGGTGGAAAGACTACAAAACCTGATGGTGGCACTTACACGACCCACACACCACTCTGCCCCTACACCTCAGAAGGACATGAAGGGACATGTAGCAGCACCCTCATGTGCTGGTGGGCCACAGGCAAACCCCCCATTTAGGAGCTTGTGCTACCACTGCTGGGGCAGTAAGAAGAAATGATTGCCCCGACTTGGCTGCTCAACTAGATTGGTAAAATCTGTTAAAGGATAAGGTGATTTTCCTGATCATCACAGCATAGACAGGAGCTGGAATCTGGCTCACATTGGCTGTTCAAATGCTTCACTACCAGGCACTGCTAGAGGGTTTAGCATCACTGCCTTCATTATCTCTCCTTGGCTTCATCTTGTCTGTGCTGTGTATACATAAGGACACATGGACCATGAGACTCCCAATGAACTCTTGTAAGACCAGCTGTCAGCAGCCGCCTTCGAGTCAAGAAAAACATACTTCAGCAAGAGATCGTGTCTATAAACATGGCAAAACTAATTATCCCAAGAAGGGTTCCCCTTCCTCTTAAAATTAGCAGTGTATACAGTCAGATAGCTCAATGTAAACACATCACTCTGAATTTCACCAGCTTCACTATCAAGCAAGGAAAAGTATGAATCCTGTAGGAAGCCTCTGCTGTAACAGATACTAAATCTGACATATGAAGAGTTTTACTGCAGTGTTTCTAAAAGAGTGAAAAGGGACAGAAAGCATGTGAAGCCTAAAACCAGCAACACACCAAAGGTTATAAGAGAACTGCAAAATGAGTGTCTCTGTGAGAAATGGAGAGGATAGCTGAAGCCCCTCCTACAACTAAGGCAATGGACAAGCTCCAATGAAGAGTCCACGAGAGAAAAGAGGGAGGTAGTCATTAGATAAGACATCCTGAGTTAGAGCATAGGAAGGTTTTCCAGAAAAACTGCTCTAGGTAGTTTAAGCAATCATTTGTAAAATATAGGACAAGGAAGAGCCCCCAGGACCAGCCATGGTCTGAGGACAATGTAAGCCATATCTCTCAAGCCAAAAGAGTCAGACGGTTTGAAGTATTTAAATTCTTATGGGTATTCTTAAATCTCATCCAGTTGTCCCTTTTTCCAGAGACAAAAGCAAAGCACTATATTCAGTTAAGTATGGCTGCTCCTCAGACCAGTGAACAGGACATCTCCTGCAGTGCCCAGTGGTGCTGCACAACTCAGCAGTAGCACTGGGATAATGGGATGCACACACCCTTGTATTTAATGAAGGAGCCTTCACAAAAGAGATGTCTTCCAGTGACCACTGCAAGACTGCAGAGCCCTCTAGCATGAAATAGGAGGGTGGAAAGAAGGGCTGAATGAATCATGAGCAAGGAAAAAAGGCTTGTGGTACACCCCCATGCTTTTCCATTTCAGGTCTGTAAAATTCAGCTACATCGAGGTGATGCTAGTGGCACCGCTACTCAGAGAGATAGAAGCAAGCAAGTCTGAATCAATCCGAATCTGTCTAAGAACCGAGCAAAACCCAGCAGCACAACACAGGACAGAGAAGTTGTAATAATTTACAAAGGAATAACACAGAAAAGTGAGCCCAGCAACCTCATCCTGAGCAAAGGAATCATCAGCAAAGCCTCGCCCAGTGCAGCTCCTGGGAGAAAAGGTCAGAGGAAACACAGCCAGATTTCGGGGCAGAAAATCGACTCATCTTGCAAACCCTTTCCATGTCCTTAGGTACAAAGGCACTGCAAGATTCTGCAGAGGCAGCCTGCCCTGGAGCCCCACTGGAGCAGAGTGGGGGACATGACAAGTGCCACAGGCCAGTCTTTCAAGCAGAGGAGCAGCAACCACTAAACCAATGCAAAGCGACAGCCTCGAATGCTCGTGCAACAACGAAGCATCAGCAAAAGCCAAATGGAGATGAACAGAAACATGCTCTCGTCTCCACAGCCATCTGTCCCTCTTCGCTCGTTGTTTTACAAATTGACCTACTGTTCCAAATCCCAGATTTTCAGAAATAGCTCTGGCTGAAGGTATTACCGGAAAAAAACGATCAGTGTCAGCTAACCAGTGTAACTGAGGAATTCTTTCCAGGAGGATGAGGCAGTGATGACAGAAGCTGGAAAACCAAAATCCCAGAGAGGGGGAAGCGCTGGCCACTCGGATACATAGGCAAGGAGCAGCAGGAGCAACATTTAACAGTTCAAGTGATATTCTCTTCTGCCAAAAGCAGGTGAGAAGCTTAACAAAGACCTTTTCTGTTTTCTGGTGCAAATGATGCATTTCAGAGAACTCCAACCACACTGGCCTTGGAGTAAAGGAGACCAGAAAACCAAGGAGATTCCTAAAATCTTTTACTGTACCAAATAAACAGCTAGTATTCTCCCATGAACTGAAAATCCCTTCAACTATTCCCAAACAATTACTGCCTCCCCACTCTGTACACAGATAAATTTACTCTCCAATGTAATTTTTAATATCCTAAGTAGGCTTGGTAATGGCAATCCTGTTAATTTAATATCCTCAGAGATCTTTACCATCTCTCCCTGTTAGGGTTTTCTGCAAAGTACCCATCCTCATAATTTTTCAGTCTTTTGAGCCCTTAGTTTCCTATTAACTTGGCATGCCTGTACTGGCCTGACCAGTTTTATTATGTGCTTTCACCAGTGGCAATTGAATAACCCCCTCACATGGCTTTTGGGGGGGGATTTCCCTCCAGCACTGCCAAAGGAGCCACGACTTGCCACGTGTCCTCCCCCACCCCAGCACTCCTTCTCCCTTTGGTATGGGGAAAGATGAAAACTCGAAAACGCAACAGATGGTCTGAAATCCTCTTCCTGCGAAACCTACGGCAGCAAGCTTAGGCAATATTTCAAATATTTCCGCATGTGCCAACAGCGGTATCCATGACTAGGGATGATGAGGAGACTGCTTGTGAAACTCCCCCATAGACACTGTTTGCAACAGCCTAGTCCTCTTGCTGAAGGCTCTCTTCCCTACTCTAAATCCAATGAGAAAAACTAATCTTCTCCAGATTTAAAGCTGACAGGTGGTACATACATAATTAAAGATGACCTAACAGAGAATGCTCTCATTTCTGGCATATTATCAGACACTTAAGCAAAGCAATTATCAGTAGGCAATCTTTTCTGTCAACAGAGATTGGATGAAGCATTTTGCCAGTCAGGAAGATATTGTAACGATGATACATATGTATTTGCAGATACTCCAGCAATATAATATAGATTTAAATCACTCTTGTCTCAGACAAATGTCTTCATCATCTGTGAAGGACCACAGTAACATCTCATATTTTTATATTCTCCTGTGCCATTTCCACAGACTCACCAGACAAAATATATAAACTCCACCTTGCTCCTACTCATGTCAACCTTTTCCTTCAATCCATCTGCACTGCAAGTCCTGCCATTCCTGTCCACCTTGAGAAGGACAATCTTATTGTCCTCTCTAGCTCCTGCAGTTTTTCCAGCTCCACTACCTGGTAGATGGCTGATCTGTGGGCCAGGAAACTTTGTCCTTCTGCCTTTTTTTCTCCCCCAAAAGCAAGCAAAACCCCAGAAAATGTGTCCTCCTCCTTTCCAACTCAAACAAAAACTCAGCTCCTCCAATAGAACCCAACCAAGCCTCCTCCAAACACCTTCTTCATCCACAGGTAGCAGTCACCTGTGGCACATCAGGGGCTGAGCACTGTATTGCTCTTTTACTCCTTGTCATAGCTTTTGTGACATGAATACCTCTAGGGAAGAATTAGGAACCTCACACGTCTCGATGGACCTATGCCTGCTGTGAACAACCATGTCTTACTCAGGACCACAAGCTGAGCATCTTTACCTTGGGAGCTGTGACAGCAGAAGAGATGACTTCTCCTTAGCTTATAAAGGGGGCAAACACAAGTGGAGATCAGTTGGAATTTTATGTGGAATCAACCCAAAAATCTATACTAGAACTAGGAATATCTTCCCTGCTTTTTGGTTAACAAGCAGATGGTATGGTCTCCCAAAATAGCAGTGTCACCCATGTAGTTTGAAAGAAGCAGAAACTTTTTAACCTAAACTCTTAAAATGCTTCCTTCAAGCAGTGTTTTGCAATGAATCCAGAGAGTGTTCTGTGCCTTTTTTTTTTTTTTTTCTCCTGAGCAGGGATTTAAAAAAAAAAGGATATTTTGTGGAAAAAAGACAGGGAGAACAAAAAAACAATTAGGAAAAGGAAAGCCTAAAAAGGTTAGTGGTTTTCTTAATTTTGGGAAAATTAGGGCTGTGAGAAGTATTATAAATCGCAATTACATACACACATGGGATTGCATTTTACCTTACAAAAGAGCTGCTCTTAGGGTATAAAATTGCTTTAATATTGCAGTACGACAAACGTTTTTTTTTTTAAAAAAAGGCTTATGATAATGGATTTTCAAAGCAAAAGTAAAGCTGCTTTTCCCTGAGAACAGGGCTTTAGAGAAGGGAAACTTCACAATGCCAGTGGTGTACGTTTTGCTGCATTTCACAAGATCTCTCATTATTTAAATTCCAATGTATTTATGTCATACATGGATAAATGATCTTATTGTTCAGAACACGTCTTTATATGAACATCTCTGCTGTTAGAACTAGCATTATTTAGCTGCTTTTTTTCCCCCTCTTTCCTTACCAAGTCAGAACAAAAGTGTCTTTTATTGCAGTTTTGTGAACTCCATGCAAATGGCAGTTTTTACACATCAATCGTCAGTTTAATAACACTAATGATAAGAGGGGAATTGAAAATAATAGGCTGATTTTTTGGCAAGCAAATCAGAATTTATAGAGAAGATTCTACAATGTCAAACTTTATAGCCCTGTGTTATCAAAAGCATGAGGAGTGAGAGTTAAGACTAAACCACTGACTCGTTAGCAAGCTACACTTACTAAGCCGCAGCTTTCCTGCACCAAGATTGATTATTTAGAAATGCACTGTACAAGATAGGAAGAGATAGTGACAGTCTTCTGGGACTGCAGGGAGCCATTTACACAACAAAATACATTTGCCAGGGGATACCGATCTAACTGAGCAGGCTCAATAACTCTCTCCGTCAAAGCAATACTGGTTAGTCTCCCAGTCTTCCCTAAGGCATAGTTTGGTCATTCCTTCTCCTGCTCTATCCCACTCTTGCAATCACACTACTTTGCAGCATTTAAATTCCAGTTTTGCACCTATCACTCTCCTGAGTGGCCCTGGTGACTTCACAGGTGCTGGTTACAGGCATTCATGCTGCAGGACCAAGCATGGGAGGAGGAAAACAGCTTCATATGAATAGCTAGGGCTGTGAGAACTAATGGACTTTCTGTGGATTAATGGATGACTACAGAGAACCACATTTTGAAAACACAGCTTGATCATGACCACAGGAATAATAATAAATAGAAGAAAAAAGCATTTGCTTTCCCAACATGCAAAAAAACAGATGTGTCAAAATGCCAGCTTTTTACACAAAATACCATAGGAGAAGTGAGTGGCAGCAGATTTTAATACTACCAAGAACAGGTGCTCAAGCAGGCATAGTAGTTTCCCATGACAATGATGGTCTAAGGACAAACTTTACATCTCTAATGTCTGAAATCCCTTTTTATGCAGACAGACAGACAGACAGACAATGTCTTACACCCTGGACTACTCCAATCCAGTTCTAATGTGGGAGGTATAGACAGAAATTGCACTTTGCTTCCTCCCACTCACCTTTGGCTATGATCAGGACCCACTACTAAATTGCTCTACTATTGAATCCCATCCCACACAAGGCATCTTCATTTCCACAGATGCCTGACTGCTTTTCCACACAGTCTGTGGGTTTGTTACAGCTACAGGCTGTAGGAGATGAAACCTTTCCATGGGAGCATTTGAACTGCTACCTTCCTAGAGTCAGCACCCCTCAGTTTGGCCATATTTCCTGGTTAATGGTCCCACAACTTGAATCACCATTTCCATGTGGAGAAGCCTGCTCTATGGAATACTAAAACTGTGTTGCACGTCCATCTTCCTGCCTTGTGTGGGCTTTGCCAAAAATCAAATTTTGTAAAGGACAAACAGAGCCCACTCCCTTATCTTTACTTACAGCATGTACTTTCAGTGATGTTTTTTATGCGTAAACAAGTGGGAAAGTATGTTTTTAAGAAGCACAAAGACTGCTGAAGTTTTACAAGAAGCCTCAAGGCCAGCAGAGCTTATTATGTAACACAGGATGAAATGCAGCATCTTCAGAGAACAGATGTTTTATCATCAAGCAGCAGTTTGGGAGAACTGTGGGAGCTGGGCTGTCTCACCCATGAGCAAACTAGGAAATTACAGGAGTTTGTAGGTGTTGTCTGTGTGTGAGGTCAGAGACAGAAAAGCAGTTAAACCCATCTCTAAGGTACAGTCCCTGTGCGGGTGGATGTAGTAGGTCGTCACAGCGAATAAAATTGTGAGAAATAACTATTCCACTCAACACCATCACTGTGGCTGGGACTACTGTTAGCAGTGGAGTTTGGTGGCAAAAAGCAGAACAGTGGGAGGAATACACTATGTTGCATTAGTGCATACATGCTGAAAGGGTAAGTTTCTGAAGTTTTGCTGGGTTGTCCCCATGACATCATGGCCCTACCTGCCCACATCACAGATCTCATCACGCCTGTAAAAGAAACCTTAAAGTTTGTGTCCTGTGATCTGCTGCTGCTCACCACAGTCCAGTCCCTCACTGCTCGTGAGAAGAGTAACAACCCATCTCTCTCCACAAATCTGTGCTAGAATTACTCCACAAGCAAAATCCAGGACAAAAAGGAAGTCCTCAGTGAAATGAAGCAATGCATTAAAACACACTGCTTGAGCTGGGAACACATGACTAAATTTTTCTCAAGTCTGAAGAAGTCCCAATTCCTAATGAAAAAATGGGAGATGTGCATGCTCACACAGCTGCGGGCTGGCATCCACTCCAAACACCATCTCAAAAATACTTCTGCTTCATCAATACATTTGTAATTCTACCAAAAAAGAAATTTAAATAGCATCTGAAAAGCTTTGCATGGTAAACATCAGAAAAAAACCGCTTTCCAAGCCTGCAGCCAGTTGTTCTATAATATCTTCTGCTTTGTGCTGACAACCTTTTTTCCCTCCAATCATTCAGACACAATGCCTTCAGGTCTGTCTAAGTAATGTAATTTACTGGAGTGGAATTCCCTTGATACCTTCTGTAGCACTCAGTGACAGTATCATTTATACTCTACACTGTCATGCCATGACACTGATACATTGGCTTTCATCTCTCATTCAGTGCAGAGGGTGCAATTTCACCTTCCATTGTGCCCTTCTACAGACTGCGCGTACAAATTCCCTCCATTCATTCCTAATTACAAACCTCTGCTGAAATACTCTCATTAGATTTATATTTCTCACTCCAAAGTGTCAATCTTATTTCAAAATCCCAATTTTCTGAGAGATTCATCCATTAGCAGCAACCTCCAAAGCATTCCTTAACCGAGTGCATTAAAAGTGAAGCTGGCAGAGTAGAGATGCACTTAAAATACACCATTACAGAAAATCTCCATTGCTAATGTTTTTGCATTATTTGAGCAATGCAATACGGAGCCTGTGACTGGCCAGCCCTGCTCCTCCAGCAACGATGGGCAGAAGCCACCAGTCGTCTTCTGTGTCCAGCTCTGCTCCCACCAAGAGGCTGCACCACATCCCAGCGCATCTGCGGCTGCTGTCATTGTCTCACATGAGTACAGCATGAGGTGGCTGTTCAAAGGACTCCAGAGGGCTGAGAGCCACAGAAAGAATTTATGACAACTGTAAAAATGCCTGAGTACAGCTTGTTTTCTGTGGTAAAGTTAAAAAAAAAAACAAACCAAAAACAAGCTGGGGGTTTCCCAAGGTAGCTCTGCTCTGCAACCCAAAAGGGTGTTAGAGCTCTTCAGCTGAAAATCTCAACCACATTGTTTGTGTCACTTGCACTAATCCTAATTTAGTGGCCACATGTAGGACTGTTTCCTTCAAACTGTGTACAGAAAATACAACTTCACAGATTCCCCAGAGTAGCTCTACAAGTAGTTAAAATATCAAAAAGACATCCTTCTACCTCTACAAGAGAAAGGCAAACACCTCATCGCCATACAAGGGAAAAAAATGAAGAGCACAGCAGCGGGTACTGATAGTTGCACAATGCACCCAGTGTGCCATCTCTAAAAATAGCCAGTGTGGTGATACCCCTGGAAGAGTCCAGCATATCTCATCCTGCTGGAAAGTGCAGCAGCAGTGATCGGCGCAGGAGTGCCGCTGACACATGACGCACACGTTGCACTCTCTCCTGTCATTATCTTCAAAGCCATCAGGTTTGAACTTACCTGCAGCAGGCACAGCAGTAGAAAAAGAAGAGTGGGTGGGAAGAAAAAAACCACCTCTACAACTGTACTGAAAAAGGGAAAATTCCACAGAAAAATATTACAGCAAATGATTACACCCCTTGCCAGCAT
Source organism: Acridotheres tristis (assembly GCA_037013685.1). Classification (NCBI taxonomy): domain Eukaryota; kingdom Metazoa; phylum Chordata; class Aves; order Passeriformes; family Sturnidae; genus Acridotheres; species Acridotheres tristis. The sequence continues at coordinate 75,946,952 of CM072887.1, read as the reverse complement.
CTGGGCACCTACGGGACTGAGAAATGCAGGTGATTACAACAGAAGTAATGTAATTCCCTGCAGAAACCACTGTGGGGGAAACTAATAATTGCTGAAGTTTTGCCCGTTCCCATCTGAAATATCTGAAGTTTTGATTACTGCATCAGCTCTCTTGCCATTTGTACTTTGCATCAAGGCAAAAGCTGTTCCAATGAGCAGGCTTTACCGATGTAAAAGCAGAAAGGAGCATTTCAGCAAAAAGGCAGAAGTAAGGCAGCAATGACAGGCACTGAGCTCTCCTAGGAAGAGCAGGAGGACTACACCAAGCTAATTTAAGGGGCTTTCTTATTGCCTAATGAAAGACTCACCTTTGACAGTGTGACTAGTCCATGGAACAAGCGCGTGTACCTCTCAGTGCCCCCAGCACCTCACATGCTCTGCACCACGTGGTGTTAGTCAGAGTGAAAACCTATTGTCTTCTAAGCCCGATTCTCAAGACCAACACCTCTGCTACCCTGCAAAGCTGGGAAGGTCACGAAGCTACACGAAAGCAGTGATGCTTAAGCTGCCACACAGCAGAATGCAAGTTTTCAGCCTCTACCTTGGGTCCTGCAGCTCTTGGATAGATGCTCTCTCTTCTCATCCATCACAAGAATGACATCAGATTGAGAAGCCTGACATGCACAGGCACACTCATTCTCTGGAAATGCCACAACTACTTAATGAGTGAAGCTGGGACAGTACCAGAGCTGACACCATGAAGCTACGAATTTCCCTGCATATACTGACATCTCTCTGTAATATTTCTCTTAGCCATGAGCTGACATATCAATTAATGTGGTCAGAACACATTTAGTAGTTCAAGATACCGCAGCTCGTTTAGTGGATTCCTAACCAGTGCAACTACCTGGAAAAGCATCACACAGTGTATTTCAACAGTCACCCTAAAAAGCAAACCAAAAAGATTTTATCTGCCAAAAGTTAACCCTGAGAATTTGTTTCTCAAGCTCAGCAGATTTATATAGATTTCTTTTTTCTCTTTTCCTTTGCTTTTTCTTTGCCAGAAGATGAAATTCTGGATCAACAATTCAAGGTACACCACTGAAGTTTTGGAAGTTTTGACTTTAAAGATCTTTCAGTCCTCTCCAAAGCTGCTTTTTCCAGAAGCAGAACAATTCTGCTTCCAAAACTCTTTCATCACCACCTTTAACTTACGTACTAAGCATAGCTCCCTTTTCTTTTTTTTTTTCCAGTAAGAAGTTGATGAATTAACACAGCCAGACCACACCACAAGTAAGCTCTGACTCTCCTTCCAACACAGACCCATTTACAAGCATTAAAACCTAGGACTTACCCACCAGACAGAGCTGGAGCTGCAGGCAAGCCAGTCATCAGATCTCAGAGAAATATTATGCTTGCTCCACAAATGCTGAAGCATTTGAATCTTATTTTTAGTTGTACACAAAGGGCAATAAATGGAAAATCTTATTGTAACCACTGCTTTTTCATGGCCGCCCACACTTCCAACACCTACAGCAAAAAGTATATAAACGTAAAAGCCCCAAAACTCATGGCTCATCTGAACAAGGAATGCAAACTAGCTAGTTGCTGTTACTTTTTTTCCAGTTTATATCTAGAGTGCCATTATATTCTGTGAAATGTTGAAGACAACTTTTCACATGCTGTGCATATCTACTGTCCAGGATTCTGCTGGATTTTCATACATTTTCCCCAGTACTAGTGTCCCTGGTAAAGTCCTTCTCTAAGTTAGCTGACCACTGACTGATTTTCAAATTATGAAGTAGAGAAGGGGCTTCCCCCTAACTCTCAGTTTCGTCCCCCACTGCCCAAACTACTGAGGTACAAGGAGTTAATGCTTCACTTACCTGTGAGAAATTATGCTGAATACTCTACCCAGAAACCGGCAATTAAAAAAAAAATCCCTTTACACTCATAACAGTAGAAGAACTTCAAATAAATTGCTGTCAAGGATGATTTCATTGTGTTTAAATCCACTTTACTTCAAGTCACTTTGCAAATTACTCTTTAATTTTATACCTAAAACTCTCAGGTCTACTATGATGCCAGTTTACTCTCCTGCATGTCCTATGCCTGATTCTTTCCATTTACAGAAAGTAACACAAGCATGAACCTAATCATCATCCGAAAACCCACAGAAAACTAATTCAACTAACTGAGTAAAAAAGAAATAAAGGAAAAAAGGTCTGTCTTAAGACCAGACCCAACAGGAGGGTGATGCCATGTCTGGAGATGTTGAGAATGAACAATCTCGTGCCATTAATCATCTTGCTGTCGTGGAAAGTGCAGGTTATTATAGTGAGAAAATGATCCGACACAACACTTTAACGTCTCCACTCTTTAGACATTGCAACAGGAAACATGTCCTACCAGCTAGCAATCAATATTTAACCAAATGATCGAAGACAAAGTGCTGGCTCCAGAAAAATGTACCTTTACCTGCCCCTGCTCATCAGCTGCCCGCTAGACCCAAGAGCACACCACGTTCCTGCAGCTCCTGACAAGGCAAGGGCAGAGCCGGCTGCTCTCCACGCACGCTGCTGGAATCAGGTGTGGGCTTTCCTGCCCAGGATCTAGGTCGCAGGACCTGTGTGCTGAACGCCGCAGAAGCGCAGGTATCTAAGTATTATGAAAATAAATGGGTCATACACCACTGAGCTAACAACCACACCACCCCCAAGCCGGGCACTGAATGACTGTGCAGGGCTCTGCCAGAGGGAGAGGAGAGGTTGAGCCAGCAGTGAAAACAAAACTGATGTGGTGAGATGGATTTTACTTTTCACTGGTTTGGGTTACAGAGAAAGTTGGTCTTGCTGTCACCATCTCTCAGGTTTTTCTGTAAAAAACCAAAAAAATGCAATGTACAGGCTGGTAAGATGTCCTGTGGAGATGAGCATCTCACCCTGCCGGGAAAGGGGAAGTGCTGCTGGCCCTGGGTGGAGGGAGGGCTGTGACTCAGTCTCCTGGGCTGGCACACACACACACACACACCAGCGCTGTCACCTGCCACAGTGAAAAATAAAAAGTCCTCGCCACAACACGGCGGCCACATGGGAAACACCGAGTAAACAGATCAATGATGCTGTGCGCCCACGCAGCCCGTGGCACCACTGGGGTGACGAACAAACAATCCTGTGGTCAATGGCAGCAAGGTGAGAGGTGTCAGAGTAATTCGGGTTCATATGGCATGCCACACTACAACAAACTCCGCTGTCCCCTGCTGCTGTTACAGCTAAACAGGAGCAGGGCACTGCCACTGTGTGTGCCCGTGTGGGGATGGCTCCAGCACGGGGGTCTTGGTCAGAAAACTGCAGGAAGGGACACTGGCTCACCATCCTCACACTTGTGCATGCAGAAGTGCCCTGCCTGAAGCCACACCAGCAATTCTCAGGCCATATATTTGTCCAGATACTTATTTTACTTAAAAAGTCATATACATATATATCTACCTATATATATATATATACAACTCTTATAAATATGTACATTTCATTTTTTTATATATGCGCACATCTGCACATATAGATAAAATGATGTTTAGTCAACAGATGTTTTTGTATCAAAAGCTGTCCCCACACCAGTCTGGCTGAGGTACAGAGGCACTGAGGGGGCTGAGAAGCACCTGATCACATCAAGGGACTGACACAGAGCTGCTGGCAGTGGCCAGTGCACAGGATGCCATGGGACGCTGTCAAGGTCCCCGAGGCAGGAGACACTCCACACACTGGTGGCACGAGGTACAGAGTCCTGACACGCCAGTACCATAAAATGGGTAAGAAAGTGCCTTCACCCCTATGAAAATGGAACAGGAAAATGTACCAGAAAAATCATGAAATGCAGATGTGGCCATATCTCTCATCCAGTAAGATAAACCTGTCAGTGTCTCAGGTATGGTTGTGGCACTTGGGAAGAGGGTTTGTTACTGATGGTTAGGAGTGTTTACTAAGACAATGTCCAAAGTGATAAAATTTTGCCTTCAGAAATCTGCTTTTCTTCTGAATTCTGTTATCTGACCTTTAAGTGCAGATTTTTAAAAAGTTACATTTTTCCGAGGCTATGGTGGTAGGCGGGTGACAGACATTTAACCACCATTATGGGCATATTTCAGATTTTACATTATTTACATCCGTCTAGAGATGGGCAGAGAATAGATTTCAAAAAATCTTTCAAAAAAATTTTTAAAATACTCTGAAGAACTCATACCTAGCAAATATGAAATTTCTGTACAGAACTTTCTGTGTTTTGGGTTGCCTAAATTTTTTATCCTGTGTGAACCACTTTTAGCCCTTTGCTGAATTCACAACATTGGATAAGCAGTACAAATCTGGTCTTTTTATGAGATGCAGAAGGACATTGATTGGGATGTTATTTTTGCTGCTTTTAAAGGAAAACACGGAGGGCTAAAGCAAAATGAGAAATGTGAGCAGGGTATGGACACTGCAAGGAATAGTCACCTGTCTCCACTGGGATGCCAGCAGCCCTGCCCAGCAGCTGCTCCAAGACACAGCTCTGGACATTCTCTGTCATTCGTGACTGTTTGGGATAACAAATGGAGAGAGCCTCTCAGCAGAGAGCACAGCTTTTCCCCGACTGCTGTACTCCCACATTACAATACACTCATCTAACCTAAGCAGGATTAATTCCCAGAGAACCTGGAGAATTGGGTTTTTCTTTACTATCTTGGCACATGCTCCATAACAGGGTTTTGCAATATGCTCTGTCAGAACAAGCAAGGGGCATTCCGCTTTGAACTCACACATCAGTAAGAATATTTCTATGGAGATTTTATCAATCAGCATCCTAGTGATATTAGAGAAACAAAATAATAAATGGAAGGGGGGTAATGCATACTTGTTTATCCCACTGCACCCTGGAAAAAGCAACGAGAATGCAGTTGCTACAGCTGGGTCAACCTTGTGCAACTGCTCCTTCCAGCAAGGCTAATTAACAAGTGAAAGCCCACTTCTTTCTATGGAAATTGCTATAACGAGGTAATTGTTACAAGCAGAGTCTGTCATCGAAAACAACCAGACAATGGGAAACAGTGAGAAATCAAATAAGCAACGGGGCAGCTTGCCCTCATGTCTGCCTGCCCACACGATGGGTGCAACCCCAGCCAAAAGCCTGTGAGGTGATGCATGGGTTTTCTAAGAGCTAGAGAACACACCATGTTTTAAAAATGATAGCTCAAGCACATAACCACAGTTAAAAGAGAACGAAGAAAGAAAAAAAAAAAGGTAAGGCACATATTTGATGATGACTTTATATCCTCACACTGGTTTTCAAGTTCGCCCTTGAAAAGGAGATGTCTGATTATTTGTAGCACAACAAGAAGCAAGACAAAACTTCCTATGCACTTCTTGGAATGAGAGAGGGTTTTTCTTTCCCATTTCTGTCAGCTATTTCAAGTCCCCCAACAAGGATGATATTTTTGAAGTTAGTTCCTCTGGTACTATTTCACTATTTTTAATAGTGAATTTGCAAGATGCCTAATGATAAGCTTTTCAAACATCATGAGAAAAGCCTGCAAAAAATTGTGAATAAGGCTTCCAAATCTCATGGGAATAGTGCTAAGTAGGACTAATGAAAAACAAGCTTTTTCTGCCTGCCTAGCTGTTACAACTCATATTTTCAAGCCTTCTTCCCTTAAGACAAGCATTAAAAACAAATTTCAAGCCAGATCCAAAAATTTCCTGTAGTCAGACGATTCCTGCTAAGGGAGATTTGATTAATAACTGCACCAGAGAATCCCAGACCCTCAAGGAAATTGCAACATTCTCCCTTTTTTGGAAAACAAAATCAAACTCACACCTTGTAAGGCCTCCTTGACAGTGAATTCTGTGACTACTCAGACTTTCTCCACTGCCTATGACTTCACCATTGTTTTTGCTGATACTCGTCACACCAGCAAAAAAAATTTCCTCTCTTTAAAAAACTGAATTTCCATATGCATTAACGAACACTATCCTCCTTTTGCGGTAGACTTTTCTTGTTTTAAAAAAATCCTTTAGTGTCACATAAGCAGACAAAGTACTTCAAATAAAGGTGTATTTCTAATGTAAATGCTTTGGTTCCAAAACGCTCAGATTTTTTAGAAGTAGTATTACAGATCAGTTCCCAAGATTAAAAATGGTATTAGCAAGCATTCAAGAAAAACTGACCAGTAAGGAGTGGTCTGCTTCACTGACCTGTTCGGACTAAACTGCATCATATGCATTTGTTACTGCAGTGAACAAACAAGGGCAGTAACATGCACAGTGCCACACTGTGAACCACAATTTTGTGTCACCTCCTTTTGCCAAGATGCTCTATAGCACAATCCCAAATATAAAAACCTCTTAACCACAAAGAGTTTTGGTTTTGTTTTAAAAATAAATGAAATTGGGTTGTGTTCAAGCCTTTTCCCAAACTTGTCAGCTCTGGGGTGTCTCACCCTCCACAGACCATCACATGCATGCTATCCTTATAGTGGTCCAGAAGCTTCTTCTGCCTCAGAAACCAGAATTAGGGTTAGAACTGCTGACAAACTGCAAAGGGTCAAACCAATTTCTCCCCACCGATTCTATGCCAGGCTGTGCTATGGAATGTTTCAAAGGAAGACTCAGTCATCGTGGGATCAGGGATGAAACAGATGCACAGGACAATAAGCTGCTCCCCATCCTGGGTGAAATACCAAAGCACAACAAGCACCAGGGACTATTACCCCAGCTGAGCAGTTAGGGAGAGATCTGCAGTCCCCTCAATCTGTCCTTAGTAGATCTATGCACAACTTTCTCTACACTGCCCACAGTCAGGTGGAGCACTTAATTCCACCTGGAGGTAGCAATGAAGATATTTCTGATGCTTACAGAGCCTTTTGGGGCAGCAGGCTGAAGGATGAAGTAGCACCAGGGCTTCTCCAAGAGAAATACTCCAGGAACCCAAAAGGAGAAGGATATGGATTTTATCATGGGGGAAACAGAAGGGTGCCTGCAGTCCTGTTGGGCAGATGATGGCCTCCAAGCTCACATGGAGCATGTGCAGCTTTGGCAGAGCACACCAAGGTAAGTGAGGTAAGTGTACACACACAGAGCCCGTTGCAGAGAAAAACAAAGCGTAGTTAGAGCAATGGGATGAACAGAGCTATTTTAAGTACTTCTCACTATGGTTTACTGTAGTAGCAGAACACTTAGAAAAGCAGTCAAAATGACAATCACTATTTAGGTTAAAAAAGCAAGTAACTACTTCAATAACAATTTATTCACCACCTAATGTTTGCAGTTGAATTACAGCTTTTACAGTGTTTTTCTAAAGTGTGATATTTACTGCCTCTACCTTGCCTCCCCAAGATCTTTTCTTTCCCTTTTTTTCTTTCGTTTTTTCTTTAAATAGAAAGGAATTGGAATCATTACTTACATGTAACTTTTCTAGGTTCTGTGCTGGCTAAAATGTCCTCACGATGCAGGGAACAGGATCAATGGAGAAATTAAGAGGCTGCAGCAATCCATTAAGAAGTGACCCTCCAAAGTTCGGTAGGGCAGTGTTCTGGCAACTCAGTTGGAGTAACCTAAAATAAAATAAAATAAAGGAAAGAGTTAAAAAAATCAAGCACTGAATCTTCACAAACGCCTCTTTGTTGTTTTCCTTCTGATTCTAAAAACACGCTGGGGCATCTTTTTTTCTCAAATATAAAAGGTCTTTATGACAAACATCACAATTACTTTATGTCCATTTCACACTTCCTCAAAGCTTTAAGCTGTAGATAACTTCCTACAAAGACCATGTTTTCCTTTCATTAGTATAGTATGAGGCCCCTGAAAAGAATTACCAAACATATAAACGAACATTTCTGTATCTATTCTACCAGATCACACTAAAGGTATGTGCATTGTTACATATATATACTAAGGAATTCTTTACTGTGACGGTGGTGAGGAACTGGGGTAGGTTGCATAGAGAAGCTGAAGATGCTCCACGCCTGGAAGTGTTCTAGGTCAAGGCTGGATGGGGCTTTGAGTGACCTGGTCTGGTGATAGCTGTCCCTGCCCATGGCAGATGGGTTGGAACCATATTAGCTTTAAAGCACAACCTAAATCACCCTGTGGTTCTATGAAACTGCACATCACACCAGAAAGGAGTTATAACAAAACCAGCAAATTTATCTAGTAGGCTTTAAATAATAATTAACACTGTCTTTTGTCAAAGCTTTGCATTGATTTTATCAAGGAATTTAAAGGAACACAAAATGTGTTCCTTTGTTTCTCCTTTACTCGGGGGAGCTTCAGAGAAGAAACACCATCAGCGTAATTTGGTATCCCTGGGTTGATGTGATGTGTGCCATAATCCTGCAGCCACCCTGAAGCAAAGCCACCTGTCACGCCAGTCCATGTCAAAAGAAAACTGGAGAGAGAATGAAATGTTCATTTGCCCACAGAAAATTCACTGTGCTGCCACCTCTGTGCAAGGGGCTCTGGGCTCAGTCCCTGGAGGGGAGGCACTCTGGGATGGGGAAGGCTGGTGAGAGCAGGGCTGGGGCCAGGGGGCTGGAGGTGGGGGGGTGGAACCCCCAACAGCCAAGTCCCAGCATCACCACACAGCCCAGATCCCACAGTGTGCACAATCCCAATCCCAGACTCCGGAAAAGGCTTCCCCCATCTATCAAGGAAGCGGTCACACTCTGAAGTAGTTGGGGAGGAAATACTTGTGGAAGGAGAAGTAATTAGCTTTAAGCTACAGGGGTTCTCAAGCTGAGGTTTTTGAGTTGCCAGTGCCCAACACTTTATTGTTTTCCTGGAAAATACATTGGAATGCTTAACTACTATTTACTTGAGTGAACTTGGCAACTGGGAGTGGAAAGGAAGATGGTTTTCTTTTGAACAGAAGGGGACAGCAGCAGTACAAGCAGTGGCATGTATCTGTCTTCACAGGATCACTGCAAAGGCTGTGTCTGCAGAATTAACACAAACTAAAGCTAGATAAAGAGAGAGGTGAGGAAGAGAAAAATAACCCCCTAAAGTTTAGATTTAAAACAAAATTACTCTTATCTTTTAAAAAAGCTTGCAAAATTAACTCTTTAGTAAAAAATCCGGTTTCTCAAGAGATGTCTGCTATGCCTATTTATGACTAATGCCTGTTTACGACTCCAGAAAAAAGTGGGGGGGAAAAAACCCCAAAACACAATGCAAATGAGAGAGATGGTTATTTTTCTAAGCATGCTGTTCCTGGTAAAAAAAGTTCAATGTTTTCTGAGCATTTCTGCAATGATCCTACTGCATTTTACTCTAAGTCTTGTGGAGAATTGGTTCACTTATGAAAAGCAGGTTATTTCCTCTGGATGGCACCCTATTAGATGGTTTACCAACAGATGCTCTAACTCTTGCTACCTTTACGGATTACCTAATAAGGTACTTGAAAAGAATCATGAGGCTGTGCTAGGAATACAATGCTTGTGTCTCTTTAGTTTATACAGTTTTCTCCAACTGGGCATAATATTCATTGACAGACTGTAAGAGTACCAAATATTTATGGTCACAAATATACATTAACTAAATTGTCTATAAACCTAAAAATAGAAACTCTAAATCTGTTCAGTCATAAATCATTGGTAGAACAAAAATAACTGTGGCTTACTCAATGGAGAAAGGACTAAAACCAGGGAAGTCTCTATGTTTTCAATGATAAGTTAGTTTCCTGAGCAAAAATTGCACATGCCACAGTGTATCAGAAGAAAAAGAGAATAAACAGAAGTTGGGAATAGAGAAACAAGAAAAAAAAAAGCGAGCGGGGAGGGGAAAAGAAGACTTTCAGCACCACTGAAGCTTTTCTGAGAAAGTCTGATTGATGTTCACTGCTGTAGAAAGCATGAGGCTGCATCCCAAACATTTCATTCCCTTCTGCAAATGTCTCACTCCATACCTCCTCCCCATGCTCCCCAGATATTCTTGCCTTATGCGGGATGACCCAGCCAGCATCAGGTTTTACACATGATCTAAAAGACTAAAGCAGGAATCTCTCTGTCCAGGGGTCAGCGTAGGGTAGAATGAAACTTAACCCCCGCCTACGCTCAGCACGAGGGCTTCTTCATGCTTTCCACTCGACAAAAGACTTTTCCTGAAACAGGCAAATTATTAAAAGCAAAGCTGTTACTACAGCTGCAAACTTACAGGAATACATAAAAACAGAGTTAATACGAAGAGCCATCGGTGCACCTACTGAAGAGGAATTTCAGCAGGTAAACAGGCTGATCAGCCAGGTTTACAGCATTGGGAAGAGATGCATCTTAGGCAGGGTAAGATGTACTATGCTCCAAGGTCTCACCTCTCAAGACAGACCTGCACATGTGGGCCATCAGTTAACAGGGTCATGAGAGGCCACAAAATCACTGTCCTACACCAGCTTAAAGACCCAGCTCCTGCAGTCTTGGAGGGTGTGATAAAAACCTTATATTTACTCTAGAAAGAAGCATCCGCCTTAACAGCTGGCAAAGAAATCTAGAAAAATAACAATACTTCCAAGTGGACTTTGTAAAACTGTTTGTTTTTTTAAAAAACTTACATTATTAAAAAACCTCTTGTACATTTTTGAACCAGGTTACCTTTTTTCTCCCCTTTTCTGATGGCTTCCAGTACCACCTGGCAGCTGAAATTAGCACTGTGGAATGCAAATGTAAAGCAAGACACACCAGACACTCTAACTGGCAGAAGAATGCATGGAGTTGAAAAACCATTTGCTTCAATAAAACACCTTCCATTTTGGATTTCTGTTATACAGAGAGAGTGTTCAAAGGAGAGGTTTTGTTTTTAATACGGCTTTAATGCTTAAGAGGAGGAAAACTGGCAAGTTCTTCTGTTTGCAACAAACAAACCAAGAAAGGTGAATTGAGAAGGGCATGATGAATGCACCTGGGTATCACTCCACTTACCATGAAAGACATTTTAGACACAGAAAATCATGTAGTTGTGCTCAAGAAAACCGGAGACGCTGGGTGGGCCATGAGGGAAGTGAGCAACAAATACACAAATGTAGCAAATACACAGTGGGTTGTTTATCCTGATGTTCAGCATAGGTGGGTAAAATGAGGGCTAAGTAAAATGACCCACACAAGGAGCCAAGTTGGTGAGCTTCTCTCAGATATGGACTGGAGGAAAGAATATTTAAGGAATGCTGAGCACCTGCAAGCTGGGAGAGATGACCACAGGTGTGCAAACAGGTGTGCAAAGAGCTGGTGTTTTCTGAAGCAGTGCCTTACTTGGTGGAGTTCAATGATGCTACTCACACAAATATGTGCAGAAATTGATCCCAGTGAAGTCAAGGATCCTGCTTTGTTATATGCAATACCATCACAGATCAGCAAATGTGTTTTCCTTACGTTTTGTGTGTAATTTCTTTCTGGTTGAAACAGCTTCATTGGAACACTTGCAGCTTGAAGGGTCGCCTGAGGCTGAGAAGGCATTTGCAGTGCTCCTGACATCTAATGCATGATCTCCCCCTGAAATCTGTAAATTAAACCCAAGATGATATCGATACCTATGTCACAAAAGAGACATGGTCTGCTTCACCCTCAGTGCACCTCATTTCCTCATAATAACCTGTGTCATTCTTCCAAAGAAAAAGAACATGCTCATCCATCACTCCTGCTTGTTCCCACGTGCACTGTTTTACTAGGGGCAGCCAAAACAGGAGTCAGAAGGGCAGCAGCTTCCTCCCCAGTGCCCAGAGGTGGGATGCAGAAAACCAACACAACCAAGGAGGTGTGGACCACAAATAGGGAGGTACCCACTCATCTCAGGGCTGTGAGGACCAGCTCTGTAGTGTGTCCCTATCTGGGTGAGCTGTGTCAACAGTTAGAGGACATGAGATTGAGCTATTCCCTCAGAAAATGGCAAAATGATGTGAGGAACCACCCTAGGTAGAAACTCTGACTGAACTCACCAGGACAACCATTGCTGGCTGACTGGCTGCAGGGGAAGGCAGCTGCTGCTGCCCTGGAATGCTCTGGAGTCTGCAAACTGGATTTTCTCGAGCTACACTTAGCAAAACCAACTAGGCTTAAACAGAAAACTGTCAAACCTTCAGAAGAGCTGGGGAATGTGTAAAGGGAGAATTTTCTACCCATCTTTGTCTTCTGGTTGCAGTCAGGTCTGTGACACATCAACCAGGCAGGGCCAGGAGAAGTCAGGCTGTATTTCAAGAGTATTGCCACAGGAACTTGTAAATCATTTTATGTAAAACCTGAATGATTTTCTCATTGGAATATACTTGACTTAAAGCCACCATCGAAAATATTGTATCTTGGGGTTATGACTCATGAAAGAATGGCTAGGTGTGAAAGGAAAGTTAATATATTCTGAGAGAAAAACCCCCTCCCCAGCAACCTTATCAGATGACATGAGTTGAATATTTATGTTCTGTGCAGTAAAACCAATAGAGAGCAAAAGCCACAGCCTAATACTTTGTGTCAGATCTGATGAAAATTCAGATACCTAGCTTATTTCCCCTTAAGGGCTGGAAATTATGGTTAACATACATGCAAGCAGGAGAAAACGAGATGGTTCAGTGATGAGGATGAAACTGCTGTCCCTTAGTCTGGCATGCTGGAAGATGATACTGCACTAGCAGCGCTGGTTCTCTCGGATAAGAATGCTTCCCAGGTCATCGTGATCACTGGATTAATGCTCTAGTATTCCTGACCCAACACACATGACCCACAAAACCACACCCCAGCCATGCCAAAAAGACGCTCCCATATTGAATGATTATCACAGTCAGACTTTTACTACTGATTTCTTTTAAAAATTGCAAATTGAGAAAACAGTTAACATACAGAATGAAAGAACAGGCCACAGTCAACCACAAAAACTTCCCATAAGGTTCAGCATGTGGGAAACAGATAAGTAAATGCTGTGAAAGATGAACAATATTTAAGTATTAACACAAATGTTTGTTTTGGGAAGGTTTATCTGGCATCTCTACCGGTTTTCCTCCAAGCTCTAATACAAAAATAACTAAGTCTAACTGCAACTGGGAAGAGATGGCAGCAGCTCAGCATTGCTCCCTTTTTTCCCTCTGTACTCAGAAAAAAAACCCAGCTGTCTTACAGTGTCACACAAACTAATTTTAAGGTGATTTAGGATGAAGTCAGCCATCTATCTGCAAGTTCAGAAAGTTCAGTGAGTGGTCTCATTTTGATCATCCCATGAAATGAGGACATACATGTGCAACATAAGGGCAGGAGAAAGTTTTTTCTCCAGCTGTACAACTGGTCCCCCACTTTACAGCATGAAGTGAGGAAATTATCCTTTAGCTCACATAAATCCTGGATGCAATAGCTGCTCACCAAACTATGAAGAGGGAGCCCATGTTGATGGATGTACACATCTTGCTGGTGCAAACTGTGGTAGGATTGAAAGTGGCCAAAGGCTGCATCTCCCATGAAGGAGCTGCCTCTTTACTTCTGTGTCTCCACTCTCACTCCAAGCAGGGGAAAGTCAAAAGACCTGAAATTGTTTTGTAGGTAATCTTCAGTGGTTGTTAAAAATGTAAAAAGAGAAAGGCAGAATGGTGATGGGAAAGAGGTTCAAAAGTATGTTCCCTCTTGGGTAAACTCAGGTCTTTTTAACAAGAAAAGCCAGAGAGGCCACGCACAGTAATGCTGAGAAAAAGGAAATGGTACTTCATTTTAGCCAGAGTCATAAATCTTACCAGTGAGCCTCTAACGGCACAACGGCGAGCAGGGGAATTTTTATACAGAGATAATTAGTTGCAAGCTGATACCAGGTTTACTGTGCTGTGCATTCCGTGTGTGCAACATGCTCTCAACCTGCGAGGCTCTGGCTGCCTTGCTGCCTCTGGCTTTGCCAGAAAGCGTGCAGCTGGAACTCCCAGAAATCCTTAGGAAAAAAAAGGTGAAGATGGAAATGGGTATTTCTGCTCCACAGAAATCCTGTCTGTAGCCCAAAATGCACCATGTTTATAAAACCACACCCCTCTGCTACAGGTAAGATGGACCAACCAGACACTTTGTGCCACCATTGGCACTCTCATCTTCTGGGATACAGACACAGGACCCTGCAAAGCAGGCAGATGGGTCAGGGAAAAGGTTTATCCATAGAAGTGTGAAACAAAATGCGGTTGAGGGAAATTTATCAGTTAGGGAAAAACAGCTCTGGAGATGCCTCACAAGGACCAAAGCCAATGAGACATTCCCTCCACCTGTGCTAGGAACAAGACAGCCCATCCGCCAGCACTTGTTCCTCGACATCTTGCTCTCAGAGAACAGCCAGGGACTTGCACTAGTGATTGACAAAGCAAAGAACTCCACCACAGCTAATAGTCAGACCGCACTTCCAGCCAAAGAGAAGCTGCTTTTCGGTTTCTAGATGAGAGGCAGTCCAGGAGCCAGCAGCACGCCGGGTGTGCTAGGTGCCAGCGAGCATCCCAGCACTTGTGGAGCTACTGTAGAAGGGACCAATTTGGTCTAGATCAGGGGGTCTGGAAGCCTTCATCCCCAAAAGATGCCCAAAGTAGGAAATGGCCCAGAAAGGACAGCAGCTTGAAAAGAACAGCTCGATGAGAAGAAAGCCCACCCCAGCTGCACAAGGAGCTTTGAGGCTCATGGTCCCCACAGGATACCTTGGTGCTCCCTACCTACTTTCTGCCCATCCTCTGTTTTCTTTTTCATCCCCAACCTAGTGCAACAGGACAGATACACCCATTGCTCGATCACACTCCTCTGCTGGCCCAAAACAGCAGAAGGCAGGTGGAGCTGGGGGCAAATCAGCTTTGTCTGCATGGGGTTAAAGCAGCAGGTCTTTTGTCAAAGTTTGTCTGCTACCGTATGTTAAACTGAAAGACCAATCTGTATTTACTGCGCTAAACTACAATTATGGAGTTTTTTTAATCATTCAGCCTAATGGTACACAGCTGTCACAAAAATCTTTGAACACATCGCTGGCTCTCTTTGATCTGATTAACCAGATAAGGAACCACAGCCAAAAGATATGAAAGGATGAGTCCAAATTTCAAACTCTCAGCTGAGTAAAGAATTTCATTCAAAGCAATGTGCAAAATGAGGAGGGAGGAGGTTCACAATGCAAATGAAGGTTTTATTTACTACTGATATAAGCAGGTGAAATACTCTCGGTTGCATGGTTAAAGAATCAATGGATCCCAGCCTCAAAGTGGTGCTGACAGGTGTTACATCTGCCACACTAATCTGTGTGGAATGCCAATATTTGTATCATTTTTTTTCCAGACTGGAAATGAGGGGCTTTCTTCCACAGGCATGCTTTTTAGACTGAAGAAGCCTCCCTGTGATATTGAAGAGCTCCAAGGGCATGGCCCCTTCACCCAAACTTCTTCTGTTCAGCATGTTTCTTCAGATAGCATAGTATTTCTCTTTTTTTAAATTCAAGACAGCTTTGTTTATTTGTTTTATTTCTAGCATAATGTTTACTACTCCAATCAGAACATTCTGTAATCTCATCTAAATGTTTTATTATTAATTGCTGCACCCCACACCCCGCCCTTAATAACTATCCTCAGGAGAGGTAAACATTTCAACACGACTCACTCTAGTTAAAGCCATGAATATGCATTATTTATTTATTTAGGTAAACAGTAATTAAGAAAAATCACCAAACCGCCTGCTCTTTGAAATGAGCTCTACTTTACCAGCCTTGCTGTGGGAATTGCAAGTCCCTTAAACACATCTATTACTTTGTCCTCCTCCACCATGATTTACATTGATGGGCCTCAGACCACACTGCAGCTGCCGAAAAGCAGTCCTTACACTGTCTGAGGCTGAGTGACAAGTCCAAAGCACCCAGCAAGGACAAGCAAGAGGCATCAAGATGTCAGCAGAGAAGAAAGGTGCAGGATGAGGAAAAGAATGTTGCTATCACTCAATATGCTGATTTTTAAGGCTTTTTGCAGCAAGACAACCACTACTAACATGAAAACACTCTGCCCCTTCTGCCCTCTCCCTACAGACAGAGGGCTATGTCCTGACAGAGGGGCTTGTGACCACTGGAGCCTCTCCATGCTAAGCTGGGGAGCAGCCAGCCCCAAACCAAGGAGTTTTTTGTGCCAGAACAGTCAGATAGCCCTGTATGTTAGATAGATAGATAGATAGATAGATAGATAGATAGATAGATAGATATACACAACTTATGCACTGCGTAATAAGCAGTTGAGTGATTCCACTCAATTCCCCTGCTTTTCTTCCTCAGAGTTACATTAACTCAAATATTACAACATCCCATCCAGACTTATATCTCCACTAACTTCCACCACAAGCCGTGACAGAATATGGCAGCACTGGAGGACTGGTGGCAATGCCTCCACTAACAGGACACTCAATTCTTTAAACCAAAAAAGTCAGACACACCAAGATAATCCTGACATGGTTGATTATCCAGCCTAAGGATTGCACCAGCACTGTAAGAGAGGAATCAAAATGTATCCCAAAGACAAAGGGATTTTCACATATCTAAAATTGTTAGGTAAATAGATAAAACTGCGGTTGGGGCTTTGTTTCATTTTTCAAAGCTAATTTCCGGCCACCGTTCAGAGAAATGCTTTGCATTTCCATTTCTGACTCACCCGCTTTAACAAGCGCACTCGCTGGAATTACTAAGCATGGGATCTCATCAAAACATTTCACTTTCTGAATCAAAGTGCTTTTCAATTTTACTGATGTGAACTTATCTATAAAACTTACCATGGTAACAACACTGGCAATGTGCAGGTACGAGTGCACAAAGCGATGTGTCAGAGGACCCTCCTCCCACCGAGCATCCTACCAAGGTACAGGAATGCCTCCCAAATTCTGCCCAACCACTTGGGAGTGAGCTGACACCAGTCTCTCACGTCCCCATCACAAAGTGATACATGCTTCCAGAGACACATTTAAACATCAGGTATGAATGAAAAGCATTCCTGAAAAGAATCTGTTATGAAACCAAAAATCGGAGATCGCCGCAGCGCTGTGCCTAAGTTGAGTCATCAGTTCCCTTTACAGCCTAATAATCGACACTGCCTTGATCAGAATGACTGATCCAAATGTTGCTCTGTGTTTGTGTGTTTTTGTTGGTGGTGTTTTTTTTAATTAAAAAAAAAAAAGATTTCTTATGTAAACAAGCCGTCTGTCAACTTGCAGGAGTGTTTGTATTCTTCAGAGCATGGGAAACATCTGTCAAAAACAGATTTTGCTCTCCTCAATCAACTTGATAGAGTCTTAATCAGACCGTACTACAAAGAAACTAAAAACTGGTCTTGTTACAGAAAAAATACACTGCCAACTCTCAGTGGAAGTGCTGATTTTATTTCACTTTCTTGGGATTAAATGCTGCAAAGATTATTAAAAGAGTTCCCTCCTTCCCCTGCGGGATCTCTCCCCAAAGGAAATCCAGGGATTTTACATGCTGCTTTTCTCCTCTTTGTGTGTGTTTCCAAAATTAACTACCTTCCAGGGGGAAACAGATAGGAAAAGAATCAAGGTATAGTGAAATTTCAGAGCATGCTGATTTCCCACCTTTTGACATGGGTACTCGGATAAGGGAGTGATTCCCCTTCTGATGCTTGCAACAAACAAACACTCCCACGCATCTGCATCCCGCAGGTCACACCTCCCCAAAATGATTCATTAGGTATTTTCACATCTTCTACACAGGGAAAGATCAAGTGAGGTTGCAACTGCCTCTAGCGGTGTTTTCTGAAGAAAAGGTGACACAAAGCAGGGTGGTTGCTACTACCAGGATATGGGTGATGTTAGACATACCATGAGTCTTCTGCCAGGGAAATCTGCCCTGGAATAGCAGAATACTTATGACAAATGAAAGAAGAAGCCAATTAGAGAAACAATGTGAGACTATAACAGAAAGAGCAGGCTACCCCATTAGCAAGTAAATGAAGAGGAGGTGACTGCGGCAGGAGGACCAGGATCAATGGGTACCAGCCAGGTGTCTGAGCTGGGGCTGTATGCAGAGCCCTGTTAAATGCACCAATAATTTACAGATCAAGAGGACAGTACTGGAAACATTCAATAGTGTATACATGGTCTTAATTAGATGTACGCCCCTAGAGGGGTGAGAAATTAATGGCCATGTCTATATTAGCTTTTACCCTTAGACCTAAACTACTCCACTGGAACCATGTTGCTGATATGATGCCCAATTTTTGTATTTTATCTGGCAGTAACTCCAGCCTGGTGCTGCAGACTGAGCACCCACCAGCAGCTGGAGTATATCACCAGCACTGCTGGTGGCACAACTGCCAGCGTGTATCAGTAACTCATGGATTACACATCATGCCGCTAATTCTTAAATACCAGGCATGAGATAGGAGGAGGAGAACCTTGGTATGCTTTGGAGAAGATGGAGGAGGACCCATCTAAACACTAGGTACTGAGAGTAATACAACAGTAGATTTTAAAACAAGAAGACAGACAAAGTCCAAAGCTGTGGAGAAGAAGAAAAAATAAAACAAATGGCAAAAAAAGGGGAAAGGAAACAATCTACTGGCTGAAGATGACGTTAGATTTTATTTCCTTAAATGTGGTAGATAGTTGGGCATGAAACTAATATCAGACATATCTGCAAAGACTATTTTTTGAATGGAGTGGAATTGGACTTAAAGTCTTGCTTTAAAAAAATCTTCAGGCAAACAATTTCTTTGAGGTAAGAAATTACTGCATAGCTACACTTAGGAAACAAACCTATGACAATACTAAACAAGACAAAATCTGAACTGTGTTTGAGAAATAATGTCCAGAAGCATATAGATTTAGCTCTGCTCAGCACAGAATCCAATGAGTATCATCAACCTTGCAACATCTTGGGGAATCATATTTTTCTGAACAACACTTTTATCAACTTCAGCTATTTTAGAGAGAAATGGACTGCCACACTCCCCAAATGTAGGTGAAACATTGTTTTGGCCAGAATTGAGAAGAGACTGGATTTAGCACTGGTTTCATCTGCCTGACCTATGATAACACATTTTCGACTGTGACTTTCATAACGCTTTGAAGTTTCATTTTACTATTCTAAGGTTCAAGGGTGGCAATACGAAGACAGAGAAAGCAGAAAAAAAATGGATAGGAATGAAAAGCACTTTGGACTGTCAAGCCAGCAAGAGTAAGAATTGTACTCGACTTCATGAGAGCATTGCCAATACTAACAAACCATTTGCCATCTACTGCTGCATACCAGCAGGTCGTGCACAAGCTTACATTAATACTTTGATGTATGCAAAAGTGGACAAATTTTGAAGTGCCCCCCGTATTTGCTTTTAAGTTAATTTTGCCCCAACTCTTGAATGTCCTGATTAAGAAAATAAAGGTGTGGGAAACAAAGTGAAATAGGGTTTATCACCTCATAAAGTTAACCAAAACACCAAAGACTGTATTTCAAATGTCTATCTAGCTCTCCCTGACTGCTCAACTCAAACTGAAAACTTAGGCGTGACATGAATTTCTTCTTCAGTTTCATGTCACTTGAAAAGAGAAGTTTAATATCAGTATTTTCACCATCCCAGTTAACGATCACCCAAAGTGGTGGTAAGAACCAGCAATCAGGCCACAATCAAAGCCAACTCCAAAACTAGAAAAAAAATTATTTTCTTTTCAATCTCTCTTCTCTGCTCTTAAAATGTGACTGCAGCAGCTTCAGGGACATCCTGCATGATCCATTCTTACTGCTTGCTCCTGTAAGAAAGATGTTCTCTGCACTCAGTAATTATAGCTTAACTTTGTCAGGAGAAAAGAGCCTCTTTCTACAGTTCTCATGGCTTTTGGAGATGGAGGTCTTTTTTTTGTTGTTTTTAACTTGTACGATGAAACCTACCTGTTCTGCCATTATTATTTTGTTTTATTATTCCCCACAGTCTTGGCATTTGTTTAAAATGATGTAAAAGGTAGGCAGTTACACAGAGAATGATTAGTACAGCATCTGCTGTAGCAAGCAATATTATGTATTTTATTGCTCATGAAGTCAGAGTAGTGGAACCAGCCAAATCTGTTACTTTAGTCTGAAAGTACATTTTTCCTTCCCTGCTTGCAAGAGGATAATTAATAACTGGGAGAAATAATGGAGAAAATAAGCATGGTGTTAGGTAAGCGCTCCTAATTACACAACCTTATGTTTGGACCAAGAACTGATGTATGGGATGTCGCTCTATAAGAGAATAACAAAGTTTGCACCTCATGTGTGTCACAAAGACCGTCTGCTCCACCATCATCCCAAATTACTCACTACTTGTGTCAGTGTCCTCATCCCACTAAAAAGTCTGTACTTTTACCTGAAGCTCTGCAAGTGAAAAATTAAATCTAATGCCTTCCCATTTGTTCAGAGCGGCTGATGAAAAGCTCAGTATTGAATACTTGGGCAAAAAGGCTCTCTACAATTGCAGCACACAGTCATAAAGCCAACACACAATGGCCAGAGAATGTTTCCATGTAGCAATTGGCTTTACACAGCTTCCTACTTGGTAAATAGTGAGAGGAAATACTGAATAAATACTTGTTTTCCCTTATTTATTTCTACACTGGGTGAGTCAAGACAAAAGGATGTTTAGGCACTGAACTGATTTCAGGCCTCGTCCTCTGTGAATGACTTGGCCTGCAATGTTATAGGGCTTTTAATCTCACACACCTCATGGATCCTATTACCATCACCATCATAATGAAACCAGACATTGCTTACTTCCCATTCCCCTAGCCCCACTCTGGCTGGGCACAAAGAAATGAGAGCATCACTCACACAGAGCTCACTGAAGAAGCCACTCATCATTTCACGTGCGTGGGTTCACCTCCCCACACCAAATGGTGTCACCTTAAGCTGCTCCCACCAGTGGGCAGGTCAAGCAGCAGTATAACCCAAACCGTAAGGATCAGAAGATATTCAGTTCACCTTGTTCACGGGAAAGGCACAAAACAATCCCCAGGTGTTTCTATAATTCCTGTTGCTCTCAGCACAATTAGATTTTATTGAACTGTAATCCTAGATAAGTGCATTGAATCTTACAGCTGAAGTCAATTACACTCCGTTAAACAGCCTTCCTGATTTGCAAGATGAACATCACTTCTGTATAAAACTAAATTAGCTCAATAACTCATTATTTGTAGCTTGGGCAAGGGGTTGAAACAGCAATAGACAACTAAGCAGTTGCAGTATTTTCAGGCACTAGCCTTTTAGAGCTGCAAGCAGACTGAATTTCCAGTTTCACCAGTTGGGAAAAGGGACAAGCACTGCAGGCAGAGAGAGGACATCTAGTGTCAACAGCACTACATCTTAAACCATCTGTGTTTTCTCATGGCAAGAGACTCTGACCTGACCAGCCTTGGAAGGAATGAGACATTGTTTTTCGTGTACTGAGAAGTCCTCACACTTTAAAGTTTAACTACCAACCCAAAGGAAATAAAAAGACACATCAAGAGGCGTGTGACTTATCATTTCTCATTCCTTACTCAGAATTAGCATCAGCACTGAGTGAGAGTATATAAAAACTGCTCAAATGAATATTTTTGCTTACCAGGGATTGAATGGAGAAGCAGAGGGACTGAAGGGCAATGGTGGTGATGGGCTATGTGGGCACACTTAGCAGCCACACTGTGCCAGAGCATACCTTGGCAGGAGTCTGTGAGTGTGACATTCCACTGCCTCTCACCACCTTCCTCAGCTGCTAGTGTCACTTTTGATACCTCTCCAACCAGCCTCAAGCACTCTTTGGTTTCTTTCTTACAAACAACCATTATTTACATGTTAGGAGATCTCCACATAAGTTGGAAGGTGACAGAAGCTATTTTTCTGATCCCATTGGGTTGTGCTGGGTGCACGTATTGAGCAGACAGGAGTGATTCAAAGCCATAAGCAGACAGACTGAGAGAAGAAAGGTGAGAGACAGGGAATATTCCAAATGCCTGCTGCTGCACCAGGGTAGCCAAACTCCACAAAAAAATAGGCCTGAAAGACTTGGAAAGAAAAAAAGCAACTCTTTTGAGATCTGGAAATAATTTCCTTTACTCTTTAACACAGAAATGCGAGCAGCAGGGTGACTATCCCCTGTGAGGATAGTCTCTGGTCTCTAGGGTGGCTCTCCCCATTGCAACATCCATGTCTTTCAGCAACATCAGTAGGCTTTGTCCTCACAATGAATGTGAGGAAGGTGATCTCCACTGCACAAATGAGGAAGTCAGTCATGGGGCAGATGAAGGAGGTTGCCTGAGAACACACAGGAAACCTGTGACTGAGGCAGGGAACTGAACCCAGACCGTGAGTTCCAGTTGGGTGCCCAGTCCAAGATGAGTGGCTGGCAAATCACCTCTTCTTTTGGGGCTTTGAAATTTTTAAGTTTGGTGACTTTAATAATGAACTTTGTTTTTTTCATTTGTCTAGTCACTACGTTTCATTACACTCACACTTCTGCTTTATGAAGGCTTTTGATCCTGCTTCTTTTCTGTTTTGGCTTAAAAAACCAACACAACTGAATATCAAACAGAATTTACCCCTCACAGTTTGGTCTCCTCCCCTACCAACATAATTCTCTCCCTACTGCTCAGTGCTAGCATCCTCTCCCTAGCTCTCAGTGTTGTGTCCTTTGTGCATCCTGTGCTCACGACTGTGGCTTCATCAAAACCCACCAGTTTAGGAGGAGATATCTTATTCATAGCTTCACAGAGTTAGAGCAACTTCAGTGCTGTGAGGCAGCAGAACAGATCTGGTGGGAAAACCAGAGAAAAGAGATGCACAAAAAAGGTAAGTTACAAAGTGAATGTTCTGACACTGCTATGCATCATGTCGGCATGAGCAATCATCTGAAGAACAGCTACCAGTAAGCCACAGTGTCAGACTGCCTAGGATGTTTTACTGGCTTGGCTAATGAATCACTTGAGCCATGTGCTCACTGCCAGGGCAATCGTCACGGTGGGTGAAAACAATGTCTCTTTCACTATCATCATGACCTGTGGTTTAATTGGTATTAAAAATTTTTTTAAGATCTTTCTGTGTAAAACACATAATACGCACTTCTAAGAGAAAAATTCTTTGGTATTATACTATTTGCAAGGAAGTGCAACAAGTCAAACCACTATTTCATGAAATAATTCACACTGGCTGAATCCCTCACAGAATGTCTCAAGAACTTGAAAAGGAAAAAATAACTAATTTCCACATATGTAATAACTCACACAGTGAGAAAGAAAAAGACTTCACATTTTTGTGAGAAAATTTTGCAAAACCACAAACTTTTAGAAGTGCCCAATATGCTATTTTCAGCTTATCTGGATGCAGCCCAAACTATCCACAGCTAACCAAGGTGCATCAGAAGACTGTAATCATTCCACTCCCACCACAGGCTTTTTGTGCCCACTGTGCATCCAAGGCTGTCAAGCCCTACAAAATAACATAGGACTTTTATGCTTAAATCAGCCAAGCAGCTGCAAAAATAACTCTGCAAAAATATTGAATACTTGGTCCCACTCAGCAGCTGGAAAAACAATTACTGCCTGAAAAATTCAGTGTTTGATATTACTTAATAGTTGGGGAAAAACTATTTGTGAATCATAATTAACGTTTATTTAACCATTTAAAAGCATGCATCTACTGTTTGAAGCTTCACAGAGTGCAAATATGTGGCCTTCTGGCACCATTAAACAGACTAATACAGTTAAACTGGAAGGACATGAGGCAGAAAACCACACTGGAATAGTCAATCCTTCAAGGAATTGGTGTGACTGAGATTGCCTCAGTAGCATGCATGCTGCAACACCAGGTTTGAACCAAATCAGTAGCAACTATCCTGGGGTAAATTAAATGAATGCACAGCTCCAGCTCCTGGTGCCAGAGAAATGTAAAAAAAATGTCATAAACTGGATGAAAATCCATTCCCAACAGTGATAGAGAAACTGCTCCCCTTGAAACAGCCTCAGGGCTTTATGGGCAACTCTGTGGTGGCATCAGCCCGGGGCCAAGTGACAGTGGGATCTCCCATGAACAGGTGCAGCAGAGCCCTGTGAGAAAGGACCAGAAGGGCTCATCGCCCCCAGGGCTTCCCATGCTCTAAGTGTGGCCAACAGAACTAAGGCAGCAATCATCCATTTGTACTCTGCACTGGTGAGGCCACACCTCAAATCCTGTGTTCAGGTTTGGGCTCCTCACTAGGAGAAGGACATTGAGGTGCTGGAGCATGTCCAGAGAAGGGCAATGAAACTGGTGAGAAGTCTGGAGCACAAGAAAAGCTCCAAGATATTCAAGCCACTAATCTATTTAAGAAGACTGTGAGGGAAAAGGTGGGTTTTTTCTGAAGCATTTTTTGTTTGGTTTTGTTTGTTTGTTTCTGGATTCGACTTGTGAGTGTGAAGAAACCACCCCCAAGCAGAAGAGCCGTTCTTGCCAAGTCCCTTGTGTGAGTTTGAGCTTGCTCTACCCAATGCAGAGCCAGTGCAGGAAGGTTCAGCACTGGGGAAATGCAGAGCCAGGATCTCCCATGGCCTCTCTGCATCACACCACGCTGCTCTGCCCTCCAGGTTCATCATGGGGAGGATGGCAGAGTCTTGGCTGATCCTGCAGCCACACTCCCTCAAAACTGCTGTGTGCAGGGCATCAGAAGAAAGCCATAAAGATGGCATTCATCCCAGCAAGCCATCACCAAGATTTCAAAAGCAAAAGTTAACATATAAAGGTATCCTGCTCCTTGATGATGCATGCACACAGCTGAAGGAGTAAATTCATGAGGAGCAGCTGAGGGAGCTGGGTTGTTTAGCCTGGAGGAAAGGAGGCTCAGGGAGGACTTTACTGCTTTCCACAACTGCCTGAAAGGAGGCTGTAGCCAAGTGGGGGTTGGTCTCTTCTTCCAAGTGACAAGATCAGAGGGAGCAGCCTCAAGTTGCTCCAGGAGAGATTTACACTGGACATTAGGAAAAATTTCTTCACAGAAAGGATTGTCAGGCATTGAACAGGCTGCCCAGGGGAAGTGGTTGGGTCTCCATTTCTGGAGGTATTTAAAAGCCATGTAGATGTGGCATTTAGGGACATGGTTTCGTGGTGGACTTGCCAGGGCTGGGCTAGCAGTTGGACTTGATGATCTTGAAGGTACTTTTCAACCTAAACAATTCTGCTTGTATGATTCTTAATGATTTTATGATTCCATGAAAGCAATGGTGACTTAGGTCAGGATTTAAGTTCCAGATGCAGATGAATCATTTACAGGCTGCTGAAAACAAATATTAGGCCTTGTTTTAAATTTCTAATTGGAAAAACGTTTGACTTCAGACTTTTTGAAGTCTTAATTTCCCCCAAACAATTCCCTCACTGATTCTCTGAACATTTGCCATAGCTGAAATGTCCCATCACTGACAGTAAACAGTCCTTTTTTCATCTCATTCAACTTCACCATACAGAATTGGGCTGAGCACCTCATGGGTCCAGCAGGCACTGAACAAGAACAAAACAGCAGTTACTGTATCTGGCAGATAACTGCAGGCAGAGCCAAGTCAAAGATTCCTGTCCAGCAAAATCTCACCTAATAGAGAGTGATCCAGATGTGTCAATTGACTGTACAAAGATTCACAAAAAAGAAACATATGGCAAAAGAACTAACTCAACTGCTGTGTTTGAAGAACTAGGTGACAGGATTAACATTTAAAAAATATATATTTTTTATACCTAGTATATGTACAGCAAATGTCACCTGTGGGGAATATTCTGCAAGGTGCTGAGGAATGTGAACAGTCTGTATAATAAATATGTGTAACTAAATGATTTGAACTCTAAGTCATCAACTCTCCCACCACTATTCTCTCAAGCAACCATGTTATCAGAGGCCATTTCAAGGAAATACACTTATGTCATAAACATTTCTCATACCGTACTTCTCATAACCTGAAGCAACAGGAAAATGAAGGCAATATAAAAAGAAATAAAAGGTACAAAATTTTAGGTCACAAATATCTCTGAATGGATTATGCTTTCAGAATGAACTGTATGAATAGCATAATAAGGTTTTTTTGGTGTAAATCTCAAAGTTTTCTAGGATGATGTTATTAATTCTAAATGCAAACACATTCTCAATACTATATACAATGCAATTGGCTTGTAACCTGAAATACGGCCCTTTTCATTAAGACTCACTCATCATTAGGATGCTCTCAAAAATCGTTGTGGGTCCCTTTCAACTCAGGATATTCTATGATTCCATGATCACAGAAACAGATACAGCTGACCAAATTCCCCTCCATTCACAGCCTACTGAGGTTGCCTAGCTATGCCCTGTGCATGGCCAAAGGGACAAAGCAGTGTTTTGGCTCAGACAGGGCAACTATTCATGGATCATTCCAAACTGAGTTAGGCAGATCACAATTTATGAAAACCTCCAAAAAGCATTTGCTCTAGCAAGGCTACATCAGCGTAGCTAAAAGGCTGGAATGAACACTTGAAAAATATGTATATAATAGAGTTAATGACAAAATAGATCACCATGTACTTGGTCAAATTTCTTTCTAGGCTTCTGCTGCCTGTTCTCAGAAGTGTTTAGGTACTATGCTGGGGCGTTCTAGAGCAAGATAGCAAAAAGCCTTGAAAGGGCTTTAGCTTAATGCTATGCAGATATGGGGGTGCTCCAGCTCCCATATGCATTGCTAGTATTAGAATAAAACTGTGGAACTGTAAGAAATAACCAAAACATCTCAAAACCACCCCAAAACTGAAGAAACCATTTGATGATTCTTTTGTAAAAACACTCACAATGCAGTCCTGGAAGTGATTTCCAAGCAAGCCAACTGCTGCTCTAGACAGTTTACTGGATGGTGTGGCTCAGCTCTTTCATACAGGCAGCACTTACAGTTGTATCTAGAAAAGGAAATATAAACAAAATTCTTTATGAGCAAATACACAAATAAAATAATCTTTCTCTTTAAAAATAAGACCAGGTTAAAACTAGCTTTAGCAGGTCTCAGTAGTTCTTGTGCCAAGCTTCACATGTGCTGCCTGCTCACAGGAACAAGCCCCAGGGTGCAGCCAAAGCCAGCCTATGGTGTATAAGCCAGGAGAAGCTGTGCCTGAGAAAAAAACCCGCACTGAGCACATCAAAGCACCAAACAAACGCGCCCAGCTGTTTTTCTCATCTAGTTCTACTTAAAACATTTGCAGGAAATGCAAGATGAATTAGTGCCAAAAAAATGTAGGTGATTTCAGTAAGGCCAGGAATTCCAGGCACCAACTTCTATTTTCTCTCTCTTGAGTGGGTGTTCACTTGTAAATTGTAGACATGTTAGCAATTCAACGACTGAGCGAATTAACATTCAACTTAACAGTCATTGTTAGGTTGGGAGGTTATTACTGCTTGTTCTGCTAAAGTGACAGGCTAAAATACGTTTGTATCTGAAAAGTTGTTTTCTACAATACATATTCCCTGTCTTTTTGCACCAAATAATTTTCTTCCATCATGTCAACTCCTATTGTATGAACCATCATTGCCAGCTCCACCACAGCAGCTGGGATAGGCAAGGAGAAACAGCAAGGGGACAGGTGAGGAGGAGAGAGCACTCAGCACCCACCATTTCTCTTTGGGTTGTCTTATTAATTTTTTTTCCAGGCATTTTACGTGGTTGATTTGAGACTTCTCAGCAAAAGAGCATGCTCGTATTTGCAGGATGTTCTGCTTTTAAAGCAAGCAAGCAAAGGCAAAACCCAAGGGCAAAGAGGGGGCTCTACTTCACCAAGTCATGAGCCTGAGAAAGCTGCTTGCCATCAGGCACTGCTTGGGGCACAGAATGGAAAGTTGTGATTTCCCAGCCTTGCAGGTGATTATTATTAATGGAAAAGACAAGTTTTCACGGTTGAGTTGACATACCACCACATGTTGAATTTTTGCAGACTCAGATCCATTTTGTACTAGTAAATGAGCTTGCATCCTTCCCTCTGTGCCCTTTTTTTTTTTTAGGGTAGCTCACAAGCTGCTGACAACTCACACTGTACTAGGAGCTGTTCACACTGCACAAAGTGTTTACCACTCACAAGTGATGCTAAAAATTAATTTACAGTACCGCTACAGCAAGCTTTGACAAATTGTCATGTGTTGACACAGTCATAAGTTGTTGGTTAAAAAAAGTAACACTTCCCTCTTCTGCCACTTCATGTTTGAGACCAGGGATGGGCACATTATGCAAAGTTTGAGGGTTTGTAAGCTTCAGAAATGTTTGGGCTTCGCAAAACAAGCTTGGTTGTGAAAGTTTTTCTCTTACAGTTAGGCATGTGTTTATTGCCAAAAAGACTCTAGTAAAAAAAAATCCTTTCCCAGCTCCCAAGATCTGTGTGTTGTGCAAAACTAGAAGAAAAGGCTGTAAAACAAATAACCTTGCAGGATACTTGTTCTAGATAAGATCAAAGCAGTGCCAAATAGCCTGTATCAACTCCTTAGCGCTGCAGACACCACCCTCCTGCTGTAGAAAGGAAGGGAAAAAATATAGCTATAAGTAAAGAGTTTTAATTGTTCTCAGCTGTCACACGATGTTATCTTAAGTGAACGCATTTAGTTCTTCATACGTAGCTCTATATGGAAAAGAAAGAACTCCAGCAGTGGCATTCATCAGACAAGGTCCAAATTGATTTCTATGTACTCAAGGTGTTAGCCTATGCCCACCAGTGGCAGCTCTTAAATTTAACTCCTTCTCTTCTTCCTCAGGGCAGGACAAATAATCTATCTAGTTTACCCTCTGGAATCAGTAATGGACACAAAGTTGTTGCCAGCTGAGGTGAGCAGGGTTTCAGTGGTGATGCAAACTTGAAAAATTAACCCCAAATTAGCCTAAATCCAGGGAAAGAAACAAAGCCAAGCAAAATGAGCACTCACAGCACCTGCCAAGTAGGCTTCATGAGGAGCCCTTAAAAGCCACTGCTTCACATTGTGCACCAGTGACCTGGACATCCAGTGCTTCAGTAGCTCTCCCTAAGATCACCAAATCTCAGAGCACAGACCACACAGGAATGCAGAGTAAATTCATTCATGAAATTAGCTTGGCAATACAAGGAATTAATTTTCTTTCCCTCCCCCTTAACACTTGCACAAAGTAGAGATGCTTTGAGGTTCCAAAGTCCTGAGGAGAGGCAACATTTTACCTTTGTAGAACCTGCCCTATGCCTGCATCAGTGCAAGAATGACCCACCCAGTTTCTCTACAAAATTCACAGCATGTTACTTCAACCAAAAAGAGCTCCTGCAAAACATTAAGGAGGGATGAAATTTCATACAGACTCTTCACTTGCTCCCACTTCACACACCCTGTATAGAATTTCTTCACCACCTGAGATGCTACTCTGATAGATGACATACTCTCAGACAGATCTAAGGAAAGCAAAGGACATTTACATTGTTATAGTCAGGATGGACGTTACCTTGTGCTGTTGACTGAAATGAAATCATCCATGCTTAATCAGTGTAGATTGCTGTACATTCAGAAAAGCACTAAAAGGGCAACTCCTACCTTCCTCCCCCAACTAACAAAAATTTATAAATATTTTCAATGCATCACATGAAATGCATTATTTCAGTGGATTCAGTCCAAGAGTCAACAGCATTGAAATAAAGATGATTTAACTATTAAGTCAAAAACTTCAGCTGACAAGTTACCTAGAAGGTAAAAAAAATTCTCCTCCACAACAGCATTGAAATAAAGATGATTTAACTATTAAGTCAAAAACTTCAGCTGACAAGTTACCTAGAAGGTAAAAAACTTCTCCTCCGCTTTGGAAGAAAACTAACAAAATCTTAAGTTTTACTGTAAGTTATCTCAACTGCCAAAATATGATTCCTCCTATACCTTTTTACTTTGCTGTAGAGAAAGGAACAAACAGATTCCCTGAGATCTTAATTTGGGATGGAAAAAGCCCAAGATATTCAAGCCACTAATCGAATTAAGAATACTATGAGGGAAAAGGTGGGACTGGGGTTTTTCTGAAGTATTTTTTGTTTGGTTTTGTTTGTTTGTTTCTGGATTCAACTTGTGAGTGTGAAGAAACCACCCCCAAGCAGAAGAGCCGTTCTTGCCAAGTCCCTTGTGTGAGTTTGAGCTTGCTCTACCCAACACAGAGCCAGTGCAGGAAGGTTCAGCACTGGGGAAATGCAGAGCCAGGATCTCCCATGGCCTCTCTGCATCACACCACGCTGCTCTGCCCTCCAGGTTCATCATGGGGAGGATGGCAGAGTCTTGGCTGATCCTGCAGCCACACTCCCCTAAAACTGCTGTGTGCAGGGCATCAGAAGAAAGCAAAAGGGAATATATGAAGGTGTCCTGCTCTTCGATGATGCATGCACACAGCTGAAGGGGTAAATTCATGTATTGAATATATATATCCTAAATATGCATTGATAGTCACTGCTTGCATGGGATGCAGACTGTGAAACAAACTCCCGTGGTTAGAAATTAAAAAAAAGAAAAGGAGGATTTCACCTTTTTTATTCCATGGGAATTGCTTTTCCAACAAGTGAGACAGGACACTAGCCCAAAGGCAAGTGACACCAGCGACTGCCTACATCATGAGCAATGTCTCTGTTCTATGCCTGTCTTCACCTCACTGCAAAGGTCACCATGTCACCTCTGTTTACACAGAGCTTTCCCATCCACAAGAACGGGGAAATAGCTTAACTGGCCAACCTGGCAGGATCTCCTATAAGCATTTGGGGTTGGGAGGAAACCTCCCAGCTCCCCATTTGTGTGAGTGTGGGCACTTTAAAAGTGCTTCCAGTTCTTAAACCTTAAGAGATGCTCAAATTGCCTTGAACTAAAAAGATTTCAGTATTGGAATACTGTAGGTCTTTTAGACGTACACATCTAAAAGATGTGTAGATACGGTGCTTAGGGACATGGTTTTGGGGTGGACTTGGCAGTCCTGGGTTAAAGGTTGGATGCGATCTTAGAAGTCTAAAGATGCTGTTTCCTTCCTGACTCTATCCCCAGTGCAGGAGGTAGCAAAGGGAAACAGTATCTCTGCAAGCATGAAACAGTGGGAAAAACCATTAGATCTTTGTCTTCATCGGGAGCACTTCCTTGCACTTCCAGCCCTTTCAAGCACAGGAAACTTGGTGGCCCTGTGGAGAGTGTAATGATTTGAAAGCCAGCATCTGTGTCATGCAAAGATCCCTCAGGAGGCAGACTGGGAACTGCCTGGCCCCCCACCAAGCGTACTCACATACATGTACATGGGCACTCCTCTCCTTTGCCCTTCTTTTTTAATTGTATACACTAGTATATTTTCCACTACTTTCTTAGCATGACATCCATTGCATGGTATGTAACAATCAATGCCAACATTATCTATAGCACAGAAACGTAATCTGATGAAACAGGACTTTCTTCTTCCCCAGTTTCTCATAGCTAGTTTTGTTACATAAATCCATATGACTTCTTGCTTGATTTGGATCTATTCAGATCAAACCTTTACTAAAGCCAGAAGCATTTCGTTTTTAACAAATATATTTCCATCCTCCCAAATCAAATCCCTACTTCTAGATGAGACAATGTCATCCAAGTTTTACTGTACTGTACTACTTCTAAGCAAATGAACTTGAAAATTCAGTTAATGGCAATGTACAGCTAAAGGGCTCTGAAGGTTTATCTATCACATGGAAAAAATCGTTCTTTGTACATCATCCATAAAATACCCATGGTATTCTCTGGGTATTTTTGAGTCACCTCAGGCCAGAAAGATAACTAGGTAATGAAGAAAATCATGTCAAGTTTTATGAGATCTTTAGCAAAATGGCTTCAATTGAGCCATGTTGGCTAATACAGTCTGAAATCCTCATCTATATATTCCACATGGCAGTATCTTGTTCTTTTGATCCACGGTGACTTCCGCAGGAGAAATCACTGCAGGAAAGGTACAAGTCAAAACAGTTAAGTAGTAGTGTACACTCCACCTTTAATACCTGCTGATAGTGACAACTCAATGAAAAGATGAACATATTCCCATGTCTTCTGAGGCAATTATTCTTTACGGGGTATTCAAGGAGCCACAACTCCACTTATATACACTTTGCTACTTCACCCAAAATTACAAAAACATCCCAGTTTCAGGAGTTGCTGGGCTGCAGTGGAGACACGTTCAAAGTTCTGTCTGTTCAGCAATGTAGACACCAACACTGGCAACGTAAACATTGAAGAGGCATGTGGGTATATGCAAAAATTTCATTCAGCACAAAGAAAAGCAAAACTAGTACAGAAGGATCCTAAATTAATCCAGTTCTTGTCTTCCCACTGACTTCCCTCACCATTGGAAAGACTTTGGTTTGGATTTTAGTCAAGTCTGGTTTACAGTGCCCAACTTCGTGTGTCATAAAAAACCACCAACCCTGCTGGAACGCCTTACTCATTACGCAGTCCTGCAAAAATTATTAGCTATGATACAAGGCATTTCCCTTTGGGGACCAGAAAGGGTGAAGAAAGGGGATGGAGAGTGACAGCTTGTGGTTTCTAATGCAGCAGCAAAAAAAAAAAAAAAAAAAAAAAATAAATAAATAAGCGAGAGGAATACAGGATATAATGTGTTTACATTTGTCAAAACAAGTTTCCTGGAGACGTGGAGGGTCCGCGCTGCTGAGCTGTCACTTCTGCTTGAAACTGCTGCCTCATGCTATCGGGAGGTCAGTCACTGACCTACTTTCTGATAGGGCTGAATTAATTTGCTACTTCTGTACACAAACCTTCTTTATTTTTTTTAAAGGAATATTTAACAAACCCAGAAAAAGCTGCCTTTTATCCATCTTGGAGCTTCAACTGGTGCTGTGCAAGGCTATTACATACCCTGGCATGGGGCCCAGTGTGCTTGGGCTGCTTATTCTTTTGGAAAAATCTGTACAGAGTATTTTTAATGAGTTGACGCTGCAAATAACGTCTTTCCTTTTTGAACTCCTACACTACACTAATACCAGCGATTTAACCCACTACACACAATAAGGGAGGCCAGCACTCAAATAAGCTGTGCTTTGTCTGGGCTGCTCCTGAAATAGATGCCTACCACTACAGGATTAGCTCCCCAAATAGACAGATGCATGGCACAATACACTTACAGGATTAAAACATAAAGTTATTAACAGAAAACAAGATGAGTAGGTGAAACTTATGATCTAGACACCTACCAATCCAATCATTCCCTGCACAGAGCCAGCTAACCAGTGTCCACCAGGAGATGCTGGCATGCCAGGAGCCCTTAAACTAAAAAGCATTCTCCTCAGAAAGTGAAGGGGCAGAAGTAGTAGTAAGAGACATGCCACCTACTTCCCCTCTTTGCTAAACAGTATCTACATGCACATAATGTCACTATCCAAACTCTTTCATTAAAATAAATCCATGGTGGAGGGTTTCACAGATCTTTCCAATACTGAAATACTAGAAGTCAGCTCTTGAAATCATCCTTGATAATGCCATCCACTGAAAGCTTCATTGCTTGGGTGGACTCCTCTTCCCAGGTCTCTTGTGGGTAGCAGCACTGCTGTTTGGAAACAGGAGAGCCGTGTACCAATCCGCGAAAGCAGGGCCATTCTGTGCTAAGGCTCTGGACTAACATTTGGAAGACGAGACCTCTTCAGCAACTTGGCCTCATACGCTCACCTCACCCTCCATCTGCTAAGCAAAGATAAGGATCTTCTCCAAGTGCTTGGCTTGCTTAGTACCAAAACATCGTGGGTGAGACTCGCACTTTCCTTTGCATTTCCCCAGGGTCCAATCTAATAATAGAGGAGGTAGTACTGACTACTGTAATACAAGACGACTGTCAGTATCACAACAGATTTATGATCACTCGAGTTCCTGGACTTGATTAGGTTTGCTGCCAAAGATAACTATGCCAAACCTAGCACTTGCAACTGCAAATGCATTCTTGTCAACCTTTTTAGCTTTCATCTGTGCATATTTACAAGCCCTGAATCTGAAGTTCAAATAAATCCAGTAATTCATTCAAACCCACCAGGATTTGAAAACATTAGGGAAGTGTCAAGATGTCATTGAGCTTGTTCTGCAGAAAAGAGTGCTTTATAGTTTCAGAAAGAAATAGACAAGGGAGCTATTTAACGAGATGGTGGCATATTGAAACATGGATAGATAAGTAATTAATAGCTACCTTCTCTAAGTGAAAACTTTTCTGAGTGAAAAAACAGCTTATATGAAAAACTACAAGTCAACTGCTGCCATTTTTGGATGGATAAGAACTGTCATGCATGTTAGCATCTCCATTACCATGAAGGATTTTATTCCTTTAAGCAATTTACAGAGACTTTCACATAGAACAGCATGTGGGAAGCAAGGAACTAACAGAAGGAGACACCAAAGAAATGCTGATATTTGCAACTAGAATTCTAATGAAAAATGTAATCAGGAATACATGAAAACAGGAGAGAACTGCCGTGAGAAGCTGAAGCTTTAGTCCCTTAGGATCAAGAGTAACTACACAGTTGTATAGGTGCTATCGTTAGTGTACAAAATATTGGCCAAATAATCTCTTTATGTTGGTAGCTCAAAACATTTTGTTATTTCAAAAGTCCAATATTCAAGCAGCAGATCACCTAGTTAAGAACTCTTTTAACCCTGATGTGCAGGTTTCTTTAGCAAATTTCCATACAGCTTCAAGTGAAACATATGGCACCTTAAAGTAAACAAAACAGGAGAGGGGAAAAATAGTCATGCTTCAAGAAATAGGAAGTATAAACCTATTAATTAAGCATTTAATTCCTTTTATCCCTCATGTCTATCTTCACAGGTTCTCTCGGCAATCAACCAATTTTGAGATTACTGCTGTCATGCCAAACGTGGCAGTACTTCAGCTAAAAAGGCACTGTCAAACATAATGAAGTTTCCCTTCAGCTTGTTGCCACACTGGTGCTGCATACAGCACACACACTGCCTGGTGAGGGGAGCTGGAGGGAAGGCTTGATCTGCCCTAGTTCCAAGAACTGCAGACCCCTCCCAGGTGGTAATGGCACAACTGAATCACACCAATGGTCGAGACTATGTGCTACAGAAACCACCTCACACCCTCCTATAAAACACACAAATAGCACCCAGTGGTCCATTTCTGTCCAACTTAGCGGTGGACTTGGCAGTGCTGGTTTAAAAGTTGGTCTTGATGATCTTAAAGGTCTTTTCCAACCTAAACAATTCTATGACTCTTTTCCAATCTGCACATGCCTTGGACCGAGATATACTATAAATATGAAAAAATGTCCCAGCATTTCACTATTACAGCTCAACCTCTCACTTGAATCCATGGACATCATCCCCTGTACTTCACCCAGTGAGGCTGCACACAGAGCACAAGGAAGAATATGGCAGAGACATTCCCCCCTGAAGGAGTGAAGGAGAATATACATCTCTCTACTTCTAACAGTTTGTTTTCACAGTGGTCCTGTGCTCTATGGGAACTGATGTTGGCAGAGATCAAATTGTAGGTCAGGGCTTATAAGACTTTGAAATTGTAAGGACAGTCACTGGCAATGAGCTGTGCATTTCTATCTGCTGACTCGGGCAAAGAAGGCACTACTGGTGTCCTGGCTGCATTTAAACTGCATTTAAAACACACGTTTGGCTGCCTCACCTGAATTATCCCTGCTTTCTGTCCTAGTATGCTCTGGCCCGGCCACTGATGCTCCCAAGCAGCTTGTGGCAGTGGCCATCTGAAGCCAGTGACCCAGGCTACTGGCTCCTGGGGAAGGGACTGTCACCCTGCTGTCACCCAGCACACAGCACAGCAGGGCCCTGACTCACTCAGCCTCTGGGCATCACTGCAGCATAAATGAGGATAACCAAAATGCCAACGAAGGGCAGATACTCAGCCCTGCAACAACAGCACGCTGTACAGCAAACACCTTGTATCCCAGAGCTTGAAATAGAAATTTCTGTGACAGAAACTTCACAATGTGAAAGCCTGTATTAAAAAACCAGCAAGCTGCACCGTTTGGCATCTTGTATTCCAACCCTTGTGAGAAGTCCAAATAGCTCAAATACAAATCTGTAATATTGCTCTCTGAGTAACAGCTATTTTAAACCGATTTTGGCAGACGCTAAGAGTCATAAATGGAATGCCAGCTCTGTGGTTCCTTGAGTCCTTCTCCTGGATCCAGCCAGTCAGCAGTGGTGATGGGACACCCTCCTGCTCTGCTAAGGAAGCTCTGACACCTTCACCTTCCTTTCAGTCCAAGTGTGCTGTTTTCCAGCAGCAAGCAGAGCTTGCCTTCACTGCTCCAATGACAGAAAAATATCACCAATAATTATCAGAATCTTCCAAGTTTCAAAAGTTCCCTTTCCATAAAACAAACCTTAAAAAGAGGATAGACAATGAACTGCACTATATTTTTTACAGGCACTCATTTGAGATGACCCACTTGACTTCACATTTCCAAAGTTATAGTAATAAACAATATAAAAGCTTTTACAATCATGCACAATCATGCTCCATTTTTGCTTTATGTGTAAAAGTGCCTAGTGTAGTTTGTAATTTATCAGCAAAAATTAACATCCTCACACAAATACATAGACTGTGATAGCAATTTACAGATACCTGAACATCAAACACTTGCTGATCCTGGTCACTTTAACCTTCCCAGCAGCCTCCTCTGAAATCTCTGTGTTCACTAGCTTTCTGAGCACCAGCCAACCCTGAAGTGTGCCTGATTCACAACCTGCCATTTAGCAGTTTCCTTTCCCTGGATCTCCAGGCCACACAAAGCTCCCATCCCAGGCTCCTATCTGAGACTTCATGATGGGAGGGTAAGATTATGCTTTGTGACCCCACAGCACAAGTTACAGTGCATTAAACTAAATATAACAAAATATAAGTAAAACCAAGGAAAGATCCACAATAAATAAATCCCACTTCTTCAATGCACACCACAGGAACACACATATCCACAAAAGGGATTAGGTACTATGTCCTTGTTGGATGGAGGGAGGTGGAGAGGTCAAGCCAGAAAATCTCAGAAGTAAAAGCAGAATTATTCAACTTAGTGATGGCACTGCAGAAAGAAGGATTTTTTGCACAACTGCAGCAAGGCCTGCAGGGACAGGGGGAAGCAGAGGGGGTGGGAAGGGATGATGTTCAAACAGCAGTGCTGGCAGAGCATGAGGTCAGTCAAAGAAGGTCATGTCATTCCAGCAGAAAACCCTGCTGGAATTATCCTACTGGGCAGGAATGATCATACTCACAGAAAGACTGCAACATGCACTCTTGGTTAAACTAAGTAACCCAGGGCTCCAGCTATGGAAAAACAAATCCCAGGAAGCAAGGCCATTCCCAACAAACTGGACACAGACAGACTGCAGCTGCTGAAACACATAACTGTAGTGACATAATATTAGAACATATTTTTATGCTTACTAAGACAACAACAAACCCAAGCCTGAAGCTGTATTTTGGGCACACGAGCTCAAACTATCTTTAGACAGGAAAGTATGTGTGTGTACAGATGTTCCAGCAGGCACGGAGACCAGAGAGCTGGAAAAAGCACTTGTTCACTTCCGAACCTTATAAAAATCGTCTGTTGCAAAATAAGGGTGGGGATAAATACACCAGGCAATGCTGAAACAAAATTAAAACAAAAAGCAGGCAAGAAGCCAGTAGTTGGTCACAGATTGGTGAGGTATAGTGGCTCCATGCCTTCTCCAGCTTTACTTCTCCCAACAGATGTTTCCAGGTGTTATCCCCTCCTGCAGTCCCCCTGCTATGTTTTACTCCTCCTGCCAGCTCTTTCATCCAGCTTTCTAACTATCTCACTTTCACAGCTGCTCTCTTGGAAGCATGATTGAAGCTATAAATTCACGTCTACACATCTGTAACAAAAATAGTTTTTGTAAGAGCTATTCTTCTTCCCTATCGATGGTGACACAAATGATACAGAATCGCTGGCAATTCAGGGGTCTCACTGCAGCTTTAATCACTGATCAAGGCAGACAGCAATACTCTGTCTCACAAGGAAAACAGTAATAAAGCATATATATATATATATATTTATATATCTTGGAATTATTTCTATTTGTGAAGATCTGAAAGATACAAGAAATGGCCTCAAAGCTATTTTTCCATTGGAACAGTTATTATTTTTTAAGTAAAACATAATTATCAACTATTATCTACATGCCTTCTCCTTTGCCCTCTTGGATGTAAGGAAATCCTTGGGGACACAGCTGAAGCAAGCAATGCTTTCAAGGTCCCTAAAGTGACCCAAGCAAGACAATGATACAAAAGACTGCCAACCTCATAAGGTCCAAATCTTTCTTAATCTTTAGCCTATGGCAAGGCAGAAACCCCAAAGCTTGTGCTTTGGGCATGATACAGAAGTGATTATTCCTGCAAGCAGTGCTTGTACAAGAAAACTGATTTGCATGGAGGCACATTTCCTTTGGGTTCAATTTGCCTTTATGGCAAATAAATCAGCCATGGGCAAGCATTGGGTTAATACTGGCAGGGCAAATTCCAGGAAAAAAAGCATAGCTTTATGTGATGGAGATTGGCCACCAGACTGCTGTTGGTAGGGCAATGGAAGAATCAAATAAAGAAACACAAAATTGCACCGACAGGAGCAAAAAGAGATTGCAAAGAGACTGATTTAACAAAGAAAGAGACAAAGCAGGGAAGTTTGACAAACATGGGCAGTGCTTGTGGAAGAAGCTGACATGGCATTTTTATAAAAAGGGCAGGGGAACAGGAGAAGAGTTCAGCACTGGACCTGGAAGGGACTGCTCCACCCCAGTGACTGGCTCTGCCTCCAGGAGAGGCTGGGAGCTCTCCTAAGCTCCTTGGCTCTATGTGAGCAGCACAACAGGGCTCTGCATGCAATGGGTGTGCCAACCCACTGCTACTACAGCGTGACAGCAGCTTCCCAAGATGTAAGGGGATGCCTGTGATTCCAGTGCTGCAGTGCTATTTGCTGCAATTTTTGTTAAGGCTTTCATAGTTAGCAAGCCACTATTGTTTTTATTGAAATTTACACGCACACACAGTACTTAAGAGAGAGAATGGGGTGAAATTGAAAGTTCAGCTTCTTTCAGCTTAATTTGTTGGTAGGTTCATCATAATTTTTTGACAGAATAATCTTTCCATGGTGAATTATTTTCACTGGAAAAAAAAGAGGAGACCAACAAATTGCTGTATAAAATTTGTGCTTTAAATAATAAAGCAATTAATGACATTTTAGCAAGCACTCATTATTCTCTCCAGAAATAAAATCCCTATTTCATCTCATCTAAATTGCTTGGTCAGCTTCATATAAGCACAATATAAATCTCCTTCCCATACTGCTGCTGTTATCTATGATAAAGGGAAGAGACAGAAGGTAATCCTGTGTTCTGTATTCACTGACACATCATTTTCATGCTACACTACACTGTAATTTATTTCTAATGGGATAAACCTCTTGTAGTCTTCCTGCATTGTTCAGCCACACACGCATTCCCAACTGGTACCAAGATTGTAGGACTGGCAGGTGCAACACACAGGGACCCTGCTTGTTGGATTTAGGATGTCTGCTGCACATTTCAGCAAAGCTACAGCTGTGAAAATAAACAGAGAGACTGTATAATTAAGGTACGCTTTTATTCCTTCCCACCCACTGCCTCCTGCAAGCAAGGCAGTCAAAGAGTATGACACTTTTCAGTACTTCTTGTAATTTCCAACTAAACTTTTTATTTTTTTATCTAATCGGTTTGAGATAATGCAAAAAGACAGGTGGAACTGTGAGAGATTAAAGGGCACAGAAACCAATTGAAAGTGAGAAGTTCTTATGGTCTTAGCTACAGCAGAAGAATAGTTTCATACAAAGGAAAATATCTTTGAAGCTCTTTCTCCTGTCCTCATCAAGAAGAATACATGAAATAAGTAAACCAATGTATGAAAATCAAAAGCTACATTTTTGTTTACAATATTTTCATAGCATTTTGCAGAAGAAGATAAAACCTACCAAACTCAGGGCTTGTAAAAACTTTATTCAAATTAGAAGTTTGAACTGAAAATCCAGTTATTCCTGATGCAATCCTAGACAGATGCAAACAGAAGGCTAGCTATGATAGTCCTGCAGAAATTAATATATTTTAGAGAACATCCCCATTAATGTGTTCAACACTTTTCTCTGTCAAAATATGCAAGACCACCAGAGATACTTAAGCTTCTGCCAGTTAAACACTACTATGAAGCATCATGACTTAAAGAGACAAGAATCTCAGTTTTACCATGCCTTTCACACCCACCTCTCCAGCTCTACTGATTGCTACACTCATATACAGAGGACATCTTATAAAGTAAAATATTGTCTAATAAGCTGTCCACTATCTGGCTACTTCTATGGCCCAATCACTCCAGCCATTTACAAAAGGATTAATTCTGTCTGATTCGGATGCAAGGTAGAAACTTGTAGCTGTGACAGTCAGCTCTCCAGATTCCCTGCACTGTTGATGCAAAGTGACAGTCCCTTCCAGGGCACTTGTCACACCACTGCAAGTACCCATCTTCAAGGTGGTGAATGAACCCCTTGCTGCCGAGGGAAGGGACTAAGAGCTCCACTGTGGCCACCTGCAGACGGACAAACGCCAGCTCAAAGGAGCCTAGCAGCGGGAGAGCTGGCTCTGGTCTCCTGGGCAAAGGCCACTCACAGCAGCATTTCGGCTGCTTTGCCATCTCCAGCTGCACTGCGGTCCTCAGTGCACCCCAAGGCCCTAGGAAAGCAACAGCAAGAGCCTGTCTGCAAAGAAGGGGCAAGCAGGGAGGTCATTCTTCCCCTGTGCTCAGAATTGGTGAGGTCACACCTTGAGTGCTGTGTCCAGTTCTGTCCCCTCAGTTTAGGAAGGACATTGAGACACTTGAGTGTGTCCAGAGGAGGCAACGAGGCTGGTGAGGGGCTTGGAACACAAACCCTGTGAGGAACGGCTGAGGGAGCTGGGGTTGTTCAGTCTGGAGAAAAGGAGACTCAGGGGTGACCTTATCACTCTCTACAACTCCCTGAAAGGTGGCTGTAGTCTGGTGGGGGTCGGTCTCTTTCTCCAGGCAGCAACTGACAGAACAGAGGACACAGTCTTAAGCTGCACGAAAGGAGATACAAGTTGGATATTAGGAAAAAAGTTTTTCACTGAAAGAATAATAAAGTACTGCAATTGTCTGCCTGGGGAGGTGATGGAGTCACCATCCCTGGATATGTTTAAAAAAAGACTGGATGTGGCACTCTGAGCCATGGTTTAGTTGAGGTGTTAGGGCATGGGTTGGACTGGGTAATCTTGAAGGTCTCTTCCAGCCTAGTGATTCTGTGTGTCTGTGTGGAATACAATGCCAGGCACCAGCAGCAGAGCTGCAGCTGCTTTATATTGCTTCTTGCTACAGATTATGAATGTTAGCTCTGGTTTACCAACAATTCATGCTTCAAAAATTTGATAAAATACCCCAAAGGCTAATTCCTCCTGAACTTCATCCCTGCTGCCACAATCAATTTGTATTTTGACTTTGTTCTGGGGATGTATCTGCAGTCACTTATGTGAGTGGCCCAAATGACTTGATCCAGCCCAGCCTAGGCAGGCAGTAATGCTCTCGTCTACACTGGGTCACGGGCAAAGGGAAGCAGTCACAATGAGGCTGGCTACTACTTCAGCAGGGATCCCAGCTGAGATCCTGTGAGTGAAGGTCCCTGCAGAAAGCACCAAGCAGCCTTGCCAGATGCTCCTGAGGCTGCACAGTGCACTGGCCAAGGAAGCCCTTGGGCAATCAGATCTGCTCCCACAGCAGGGCCCAAGCTCTGGCAACAGACCTCTGCTGCATTCCACCCAACCTACCTACAGGGATTGCTGCCAGTCTGTATTCTGATGCCTGCTGATGTCAAAATTTCAAATACAGCAGATCCTGTGGTCATTTAGGTTTTAATAATCTCAAACTCCCTCTTAAATGCAATCCAGATGAGCTCCTTGGTGTGGATGGCAGCTGCCCTTACTGTCTGCAGCCTCACTTAGCAGACTGTTTTCAAAAGGGAGCAAAATCAATTTAGATGGACTGCCTTTCCTTTGGAAAGGGGACCCTTGATCATGTTCCCAAGGTCATACCCTGCTTTCTGGTTATCTCTGGAGAGGGATGGCAGCATAACTCACACTACCAGCTGAGGAAAGCACTGTGGGTGTATTTACTGAGCTGCTTGTGTTGCCTACCAGCTCTCAAAGGCAAAATGCATGGCTTAGCTCTCCCTGGCAAATAGGTGACTTTTGTAATTTGTCACCTGGCTACAGACACAAAAAGATGGTACCATGTGAAGTGTGCAGGTGTGTCTGCACCTACTGCCACAGCTCACCCTGCTGCTGCAGAGGGGGGCAGCTGCATGAAACAGGGCAGGCTGAAAGCAAACCCTCAAAAGAGATGCTTTTGAGATGAGATGCTTGGTCCCAGATTTGTAGTGCCCAGGAGTCACAGCTATCCCACAGGCCTACAGGGGAAGAAATTGAAAGGGCTAAACCTGGCTAGACATCACCTGGTCGTGGTAAATGGTAATAAATGCCTTTGAGGTATGTGCAAGTAAAAAAGAATGCTTAAATCTGGGAGAAGGACATTGGGATTCTCACTCCAAACACAGCAGAAAGCTTTGGTTTGGGTGCTATAACAGTCTCCGTAAGCACAGGGCTGGGATCTTCTCACCTCAACCTTTCAAAGCTAGGCTCAATATGAAATAGTAAGAGTTTGGCAGGAAAAGCATGAGCAGATGATAGGATCGGTCTTTACTGCCTTGAATTTTTAAGTCTCTGGAAAATCAGCTTCTTATCCAATAGGCAGGTGACACCACCACCACTAGGAATAATCATTTGACAGCTGTCCTCCAGCAGAGATGTCAAAGGAGAAGCAGCAGAAATGAGGTAGCATGACTGGCCTAGCAAGAGGGGTGCAAATTGCTTCAACCCTGACACACAAGGTGCTAAGATGCAGTGATAAATGCAAGAGGAATGAATAGGGTCTGGTAATTTTTCTAAGAAAGCAGGGTTTGCATACAGGAACCAGAATTATAAAGCATGAATAACTGAAGAATCTATTTGTACTATTGATTAAAAAAAAGCATGGGGTGTTATTTTTGTCCCTATGTTCTACAAACTGGACCAAAGTTGCAGAACCTCAACATTTTTTTTTACTCTAGTAACTGCCATCATCTAAAACACCAGCTGAACTAAACTCACAAAATTGTATTAACTATAACATACAAGCACTTTGTACATACAGTACAAAGCTAAGGGCTACCCTTCACCTCAGAAGACAATCTGTAGCTACACTTACACCATGTTAGACCATTTATAAATAAAGATACAAGCAACTTCTTTATTCTCAGTGCAGTGTATGAAGCACGTGGGGTTTTTTCCATTTCCACAGAAACTTACTTCACCTACTAGCCCCTCAGGACAGCTTGTAAAACTAGAAAAAATACTGTACTGTCCACTGCTTCTAATTAAAATCTTACAGTCTTGTGGTCAGAGAGCTCTGGAGAACTGGTGAGGTCGCGTGATTTCCTTGAGGTCAGACAGCAAAAGCACACTAGACCAGAGATGACAGATTTCTTGGCTTGGCCACGCAATGCAGCCCTCCACAGCCTGAGCCAGAAATGCCGTCACTGGGAAGCTCTGGTTCCTCTCAGTAACCTAACTTTAAATAGTCTAAATCTTTAAAGGAGAAAATCTCATGTAAGCACACTCTCCCCCACAAGAGTACCAAGAGTAACTTTTTTCCCAAGCCTTCTTGCACCTGCAGATGTTGCTCTGGGAACCAATGTGGTTCCAAAGCCTGTGCCAATCTTCAGCCACGCTGCAGTTTTTCTGTATCACTGAGTGCCAGTAAGTGTTCACACTCCAAGCAATATCTGGTCTGACCATTTGCATGTTC
This sequence comes from Acridotheres tristis, assembly GCA_037013685.1. Lineage (NCBI taxonomy): Eukaryota > Metazoa > Chordata > Aves > Passeriformes > Sturnidae > Acridotheres > Acridotheres tristis. The sequence continues at coordinate 75,903,091 of CM072887.1, read as the reverse complement.
CTCCAGCTGCTTCAGAGCCCATCTGCTCAGACAGGATTGCTGGCTCCACTCACTGCACACGACCCAATGTTTCCATTGCTTACCCTGGAGGACTTGGGGGACACACTGGTGAAGAAGTGACAGATCTTTGCATTTGTGACACATTCACTCCATCTGTTACCTAGTATTTTCCCCAGGTATTTACCTCTGGAGTCATAAGATGTCTTTGCCTCTGGTGAGTTTCCAATACTCACATCCACATGTTAAGATGGAAATAACATCTGAGTGGTAGACTCCTAGTTTGGTCTTTACATTTGTATTTTCAATGACTAATTTTGTTTAAGTTGGTAAACGCAGCTGCTACCTTGCCAGTTGGTGACATTTCCTTTTGGACTTCCCCCCTGGTTGGTGTGTCTCTGCCAAGACATGTAAATTGACTCATTCCTTGTATTCCTTTGCCTTTTTATACAATGCTTCAGTAGGAGTTTGCAAAAGCTCTCTTGAGATTTGTTTCCTTAAATAATTATTAGCCCTGCAATGCCAGCCAGTCTTTCATGTTTTTTTGAACTGTCACTTAAGCATCCCATGCTCAGGATGCTGGATCTAACTGATGTAACAGCTCACTATACTAAATCCAGTTCTACTTTTACTTTTGGTGACTTGGCCATGTCACCATTCATCAACTGTTAAGTGGTGACAGAATGCACGCTGGTTTTACACCATGATGAACCATTCATGCAGCTCTCTACTTGCTTCAATGGCTTGAGCTTGTCAGTGACTTCACTGTCATTATAAATACATACTTGAAAAGAATAGATTTATATCCTGAAAAAGGCAATAAAGATACTCTCACCAAGAGCTCCAAACAAACAACCACATCAAACTGGCAGGTGATCTGCCTCAAGCCAGGGAGCAGGAGGCTAGCCAAAATCTGGATAGCAGAGGCCATCCAAAAATCTGGCTACTGCTTTATCTCCTGAATTGAAATGTCTGAGCTGAAGCTTTAAGAAAAAAAAATTAGAATCTCAGTTTTTAATTTTGATTAGTATTTTTTTCATATTTGATGCTTGTACCAATGAAAAGAACAGAACTTTTCTTCAACTTTTGCAATTGCTTGCCTCACCTTTCTGAAATACTTTATCTGAAATGCAATTTCTTTGTATCAGTTGGATTATGTTAATTCTGTCATATTCCTGTAGTTCTTGAAGAATTCAGCAACTACTCATTCAACCATTTTTCAGCGATGGCCTCCAGCTACTCCAAATTGTGATTTTAGATAGCTTTTCACATCTGCCTTTGTGCTGTGAGACAGCATCTCTACTTTGGGATTTTCAGTTCCTTTGGCAAAGCCACAGTGCTCCTCCCACCATCATCATCCTTCTCCTGTCACTAAATAGCTTTCACTTGCTAACCTCAGACAGGCTTATTGGGTGGTAGAACCTGGTCTGTTGAGCAAAGGGAAAAGCTTTTTCAGGAACTAGATCAACGTCTTGGGCAAGGCTATCTTCTTATTTCTCTTGGGGCCTCTATGCTTGTTCTGAAACTGATTTTCCTGATGATTTTGCTGGACGCATTCAAATGTCTAATGTTGGTTTTGGGAAGTCCAGTCTCTGGGATTGCTCAGCTGAAAACCAATTAAATTTTTAGCAACATATGGCATGTTCACGTAAGTAGTAAAACTAATTTACTAATTCTCCTTACTAATTCTCCTGCACTTTTTTATCTTTTTTTCTTTCTTTTTTGTATCGTCACAAAAAAATAATCACTTCTATTGCATGCTAAGATATGCTGAAGATAAACACTGTGTTTGTCTCCAATACACTGAGAACACAACAATTCTGCCAACTGCTGTGGGGACCCCTTTCTTTACACTATGTCCAAGCATCACCAAGAGAGCCCAGAGAGCAGGCACAGCTCTGCCAGGCCTCACGTTATTACTTTGGAGACAGAAGATGACATTTGGCCATTGATTCCTCTGTTCTGTCACTGGCCTTAACCCCAAGAAAGAAGTCTCCCTTTTAGCAAGCAGACGTCAGCTAAGGAATTTGGTCCAAATCTGCTCACAGCTCTTATCTCATCGCAGTAGTTGTCTGTTGGTAATACTGTGTAATTGTCATTTCATGTACTGTGTTTGAAATCTAGTTCAGAGCAATCGACCACTAATTGGTTCCCAGTCTACAAGCTATTTTTCTGCCTTGGAAGTCATAATTAATGCTACTCCCTCTGAGTTATCATCAGCGTGCTTCATGAATATATTATAGCTTTGTTTTCATTCTTAAGACTGCTCTTCATCAATTCCTGGTCACAGTTTGCTTACTCAAAACTCTATTCCTCCATCTCCTTCACCTGCATCTCTTTTGATGTTGCAGCCTTTATTTCACTGTTCCAGAAACCCACTTTCTGTGGTTAGTTTTTTTTTCCCAAACCTTTCCCTAAAGAACTTTTCAGAGGCTTCCCTGGCTCACGGCTTTCACCAAAGCAGGTTGCATCATTTCACCTAAGACAGAATCTACTACTTACCTGGCAAGTACTTTCCTGGAACAGCTACCTTGCCATCTTCCTCGAATTTGCCTCTTTTACAAGGACAGATGCTTTGCCTGTAGCTGAACCCCAAACACAAAGTGTTGTATCACTGTTTTTCATCACAACCATGATGTTTGACCAATTCAGTTTGGGCCATGGGACTCTACAACCTTGCCCTAAGCAAGGTCAGTTGAAGCCTTGATTTGGCCTCTGGGTTGAAGTGGTAGCCACACGCTGCCAGCTGCTAAAGGACCACAGCAGTTTTCCTATCACCTACACTCTACTTGATAAGGATGCTGCAAGATTAAAAGATTCCGGGTATTCACATTTTACAGTAACAGCAGCCATTTCAATACCTGGCTTAAAAAAGAAACCACATCTTACATCTCAGAAATGGCTGTGTTCTGTCTCCAGAGCTCATGTAAACTGTTCATGCCTTCTTCTGCATGACATTTTCCATTGCCTCCCCGCCTCACCCCCAGCACCCTAATATGTTAGGAGTTATCACCACCTGAATCTTATGCAGGTTCACATTAGGACTCCCTAAATATGGTGAAACACAGAAACGTAAAACCTACCAGAACCAGGAGAAAAAAAAAAACTAATTTTTTTTTTTTTTGGCTACTGAACTCGATCATATCCTTCTACACTTACGGTGCTATTTGGTTCCACAGATGGAGAATTAAAAGAAAGGTCCCTTTTACCAACAATTCTTACTACTTCATGTGAGAGATGCTAGCTACACTTGGGTCCCATGTGACACAGTAATTTTGGACCTGACAATAGGTAAACTGTAAGGGAAGAGCAGACTTTTGCACTTTAACGGTCAAGCCACAGACCTGAAATATTAACATTCAAAAGTCAGGTTCAAGGGAGAGCCAAAATGGGTCAGCAGTGTTCAAAAGAACAGTTGCTCATCCTTGCAAAAAGCCTTTCAGGGAGACACACTCCACAGAGAGGAAGGAAATTTAACATAGGGGGCCAGTACCTGGAACTTGCTAAGTCACTTATCCACAGCAAAACTGTATTGGATAACTATCGACCAAATAAGATAAAGAAGCCAAATCAGGATGGTGAGGACTGTTCTGAAAATCAATGGGATGGACAATGCATTAGGTCAGTGCATGGAGGTCATCTGCACTGAGGGTATCATCTTTGGCAGCAGCCAAATGGGGTGGGAGATGGATGGGGCGAGGGAAGAACAAAAAACCACAGTTCGGGGTCAAAGTTTTCTGATTTAAAAAAGGAGACCAAAAAAATATGCTATTTCTGAGATACTGGGAAATGAGTGACAGTCTTTTAATCAAAATGGAAGACAGAAACAGGAAAGACAAAGAAGATATGTTCAGAAGAACATAAAAAAACAGATATGTCTTAATGATATTTGCAGATAACAAGCTCTCAAGTAGTATAAATACAGTCTGAGCAAGTGTAACCAATATATAGCTTGCTTTAAAAAAGACAAACCATCTGCATTTCACCTCTTCATGTTAACACACTGTAATAAACAAACAGCTATGGAAAGCAAATAAGGGACCTGGGCTGTGTTAAAAACTTTCTTGTATAACCCCAAGTAACTACTTTGTGCCTCAGCTTACACACACATAGAAGCTGTATATACTACAATTAGTGTCTGTAAGGTGAGTTTAATTAAAATTTGGTGGTTGAAGTACTGTTCTAGTTTATAACTTCGAGGAAAGTTATGCAATTTTTGCCATTTATGGTTATCTGGCACATCATTTCTCCCTAGAAAATGCACTCTTTTTTTGAAAGTACGGAGCATAAATAAATTACCTGTGTTTCTGCAACAGAAAGAGGCTGGAATCCACTTGTTCAAATCCAGACTTTAAAATGACATAAGCGACACCCCTAGACAGTCTGGGCCATCACACTGTGGAGTTACCTCCCACTGAAAAAGAAATCAGCAGGAGGATACAGGACATGGCTGGTACCTGTCTTCACTAACTCCCTACACCAAGTGTCCAGGAAAGAAAGTGTAGTTTTTCACGTGCCAAAGGCAGGTGTCTGAGTAAATACAGGTGTCTGAAAAATCTGCAGCTAGTAGGTCTCAGAGGAAGCAAAGAGAAATTAGAAGGAAGACTGAAATGACTATTTCAGATTCCCAAGAGGACAGCTAGCTTCTGTTGCTCCAAGTAATACGAATATTGCTTCATTTGCTTTGATTATGAATTTCAATTTTGTGATACCCGATTTTCTTTGCTTGGCCTCCTAATGGCAAGACAACAATTCTGTGCATGACTGTGCTGCAATTTTGTTTCTACATCCTGATAATTACACCTCTTTGATGGAGCATATTTTAATACTATCTGTAGATAAGCTGAGCTGCTGTCAAACCCATTGAGATTGGGTTTGTTCTCAGCTTTTGATTTTATCAAGTGCAGACATGGAAAGGCAAGAACTGAAGCATCAGCTCAAACAGGAATGAGCTCCAGTCCCTGTTCCCAAAAGCAAGAACTTTGAGATACGTGGGAACCCCAGGGAGCACACAGGGCCACCTTCACCTTAGTTAAACTCCTCCACTTCTGTAACTCTCGTCTTCCATTTTAGCACCTGTTGAGCAGACAGAAGAAGAAATACTTGGGGGAAGAATGCCAAGGGAAGACTTCCTTGCAGAACATTTTTGTTTCGTTGTTCATCAGCAGGTAGGTGACAGCCATACATATCAACGTGGGTGAGCACCAGGGGCTTTCATGGAAGACAGAGCGCCAACGTTAATTCCCAGGAGACTCATCTCACTTACGAGACGCCCACGTTCACACGGCAATCACAGCTGCACCAGCTACAGTCGTCTTGGAGCCTCTGCTCTCAAGATGCCTGGTTAAAGATATCCTAAATATCAATGCCATCGCCCATTATCCCAGTGGAGATAATAATCCCTCTGTCAGCAGACTCAAAATCAGGATCCTTTATAGTAATGGAGAGATTTACCAACACCTCTACCACTAATATTATCTGCCAAGAAAACACTTTTCATCATCTCTTTTAAAATATGTATTAGTCCGATCACTTATTCCTTATCAACTTCATAAAACAACAGCACTGAAGACCAGCAATACAGGAGCTCCTCATGTGTGCAACTTGCTTACAGGACCCAAATCTAAAAGACAGCATCACTGCATTCAGAAATGTCACATCAAGGTTTCCAGTAGCTTCAACATTTCCCATTTCATTAAATGAAGGGAAGGGTGGAGAAAGGAGGAAACCGTATTTCTGCTCCACTTACTTGACAAATGCAAGAAACTGCATATATATCAACTGACACAACCTCTCTGAATCTTGCTGAAACACACAAACAAAGCAAGATCAACCCAGGCAACTAGAATTTGCTGCCGTGGTTTGGGCAAATGGTTTAAAACCCAGAAGGTTTTAGATACCTTGGCTGAATGCTTCCAAATGAATAACTGCACATAAGTATACAGTGAATAGCAGGTTTCAGAATTCAGCACCTATCCATCTACACCACTTCAGTGGTAATCAACAGATTAACTTTGTATGACAATTTAGCTACAAGTCTCAGCCTGGAAGCATTCCCCTCCCCCCTACACCTAAATCACAGTCAGAGATGCTCTGAAGATTAGGGAGATGACTTCGCCAAGCACAAAACACTGACCTAAATGTGTTCTTCTTTAAGTAGGTGGAGGTTCTAAATTTGACTGAAATGACAATGTTCAGTCCAGCCCTTTTGTGTTTTTCAAGATTTGTATAAGCTTTTAAAGCCTCTCATTTCTTTTAAAGCAGGTTTCACTATCCCTAGAAATATTTTCTGCTCTTAGCCTTTTTGCTATAAACATACTGACAAATTGCACATACATATATTCTGCTGAATCTAGAGAAATGACGGGGTTTGTGCTTCACCTGCTACATCTGAAAAAAGAAACAGCTGCAGGTGATGCTCTGGCTTGTGCCAGCACTTGGTAGTGGTATTCTAGCATACAAGAGGGAGGGCTGCTTCATCAAACAATGTGCTCTGTAAGCTTTTACACTGTTAGCAATGAGATCCCAAAATACAGGCTACAGCATTTCTTATTTTCATCCATACTACACTGTTAAATCAAAGGGATTTACATGGATTAGCAAAGGACAAAATTAGCCTGTTTTAGTAATGGTAAAATGACATTAGGATTATAATCCATCTCACACTCCCAAGATTAATTACTTCCCAACTGAATATATTGAAAGGTTCTTTCTGCCTAACAGAGTCATGTCAAATGAAAATAAAATAGCAGGGTTTTTTTCCTTTTTTATTTTCTGTTTTAGACAAGATGTATTTTAAAGCTGAAATAATTAATTGGTTCATTTTCTTTAAAGAGTGAAAAAAGAACACAGGCTGGTATGCTGTTAGGTTAGAAACATCAGACTGTGGCTATTGAGAACTCACTGAACCCTGAACTGTGACATCACAGCTGGCCACAATGTAATTCTTTTTGGAAGATGGAGCTCTCTTATACAGTGAGGTTGCAGTTCCCCCCCACCCAGCTGCTCCTGAGATTCTCACACGTGAATAACTGCGCCTGTATGGGAACATTCAGAGAAAATGTCACAGAGGTTTTGAAATGATAACCAGAAAACACACTGTGGTATTAGTTCTGCTTAACTTTATAAGAGCTTGAATTTTAGTTTTTATTAGCTTCTGCAAGGCTGAATTTCCCAGAATGATGTAACTGCTGTCTCAAAATAATGTGAAAATGTTTTTTTTCTGTCCTCACACTACAGCTCTACATCTCTCCTCTGCTAAGTTATGTCTAGAATAGCTAATCTGAGATCAACTCACACATTGGTTTCTAAGGGACACAAATATAAAATGGGCTGAAGGATACCTAGGATGACGCAGAGAAACGTGTTTTGTACAAACACAGGGACACAACCACTCCTGGGAGTTGTACACCTAGACACGGCATTTGCCTCCAGAAGGCAGCTTATTCTGGCTGCTTTGCTTGAAGCTGCTTGCACCCATCCCTCCATCAGCAAATGCAGGGGCTGGTTTACAGCCCCTGTCCTGGGAACTGCATCTCCCCAGGCTGCATGTGTGCACTACAGTTTGAGCACTTTGGGACTGCTCAGAGTGAAATGCATAAAATGCTAATGTATTACTAGACTCCTACAATATTTTTAAATAGCATCTCTGGTATATAGAACTATTTTACAAGCAAGTCAGTGTTCCATGACACCAAAGATTTTTATTTTATCTTTTAAAGTTTAAATACCAGTGAAAAGTGGGTGTTGATAGGATCTGCCAGCAGCACAAACAAAATGTACGAATCCAGACTAGAAAGGAAATGATCTCTCCACAACAGGGAAAGTAAGGCAGCACAACGGAAAAATATTCTGTAATACACAGCACCTTGAACGTATTGAACAAGCAAGTAGACCGAAGATTTCAAAGCACATTTGGACATGTGCTTCTTCAAGCAACATGTCAAAACCACTACCTTCTCCTCCCCTTCTTGACAGATGGTCTGACTGGGCCCGAAGCCACACCACCAAGCTGTGATCTTGGCAAAACCCACAAGGTAAATAAGGCTGGGCACAAAGTACAACTGGATGGGAGGCATGTGAGTGCTGAAGGATGAGATCCTGGTGATTCCGACAGCAGCACAAGCTCATCTGAAACAATGCTCTGAAACAGTGCCAAGAGTAAGCTCTAGAGGTATAAACACTACATAGCCAGGACTGTACCCATCTCCAGTTGAGGAGATGTTTAAAAGGTTAAACACTTCAAGTTTCCTGGGCAAATCCCAATTATCTTCATTTTATTTCAAGCTACTTCAAAAAAACTCCACCAAAATCTCAACATGTATTGATTTTTGGTTTTTCCTGTGCTGTTAGAGTGAAGATGCAAGAAAGTGCTCTTTTGCAAGACAGGATGTGCTTCATGGGTTCTAAACCACGTCTATATGTCCTTTGTAAGACCAGCTGATTCCCTCAGAGCTACAAAACACCAAGGAGATGCCAAGTCATATTGTTTGGGCAATTCTTTTTTTCTTTAGTGTTGTGTAATGGAACCATCTGCATGAGTATCAACAATAATTAAAGCCAACCACGGCCAGAAGACAAATCCCTCTGCTTCTGCAGGTTTGAATGTCACATTACCAGTGCCATTCGAATTCTGGCTCATTTTTAACTTCTGATCATAGCTGGGAAGACAATGTTTTCCACGCTCCACCTTCCCCCTGCTCTGAAATCATCTGTCTCAAAGCCAGAAGTCTAAATGGAGTGTAGGGCAAGTTCAAAACAGGGAGGGTTGCTGGGAGTCTACTGCCAATTCCACTCTGCAGTCACAGCTTGCCCCCGCAGCTCCATTAGCTGCCTGCAATCAAAGGCGGACGCCTCAGTCCTTGCTGTCCAGGTTTAATAGGTTCAGCTAGTTAATGAGCAATGGCTAGATTGTATTCCAAGACTTCACATCATTCATAAAGCAATTAAGTGTACACTTCTTGGGCTCCTCCAAGAGCCTAAGAGAACTGCCTTGTTCTACTGAGAGGATAACTGGAAGGCACAATTTTAAAAGCAGAATAACGTGACACAATGGGAAACTGTCAGAATATTCACCTTCTCCAAGTATCATGCTGAATGCATCGTTACTTTTACACAAACCTCTCAAGAGCTCACTTACCTGTGCACCCCTGGATTATAGATTGCTCTTGCTAGATGAAACCAAGAGCTGTAAGCCACTGGGAAGCATCTCAGTGCATGCTCAGTGCTGACAAAGCAGACTAAGGAGCCACCGAGTTAACAAAGCAGATGTTTAATCTGAGAGCCACTGCAAAGGCAGGGGTACTTTTTACATGTATACTTTTTATATATTCCCACCAGAGAACTGCAAGGCACTTTGCAAACAACCTAGATTTGCAAAGCTCATAAGCTAAGTGACTTGAGCCCTCAGGCATTCCTCACAAAACCAGGACCATGTCCTCAGAGAACAAAGCTACCTCAAAAGGCAGAAGTGGGGGAAAAGCAAGCATTTCTATTTGACTCGCACATGCTCATTCACCCCCCCATACTCTTTCACTACTGCTTTAACATATGTACTGCTGCAGTGCCCCTTCTGCATGACTGTATATTTTTAAACTCTCACTTCCAAGGCAAAGATTCTTTTGTTTGTTACAGAGAGGCAACTTCTCTGGCAGTACAGAGGATCCTCAGCCTTAAATGACTGATTTGCAGTTGGGCCAAAGCTGGATCTTCCATGGACTCTGAAAAGACAACTTCCACATCTGTGGGCTGTCTTTTCCACACTCTTCAGCTGAACCTGAGGGAGAAAGGAGTCCTGCTGGCAGGGACCTGTCTAAAAGACATGCTGCTTCTACATTACACCAAATGTTGAGAGCCATGACCACAGAGCTAGTAAGCAGATGGCAGCCACACTGAGAGAGCATCCTCCTCCTCATATATAAGACTTACAAAAACCTGGATACTTACTGGTTTGTAACATCTTTACTAAAAAGGAAAGAACACACACAAAAAAATCTCCAAACACTCAAAGTCCCTTCACAACCTATTTCTGCAAAACCTGGAATCAGATTCCATTTCTCCGGGCATATCCATCATATAAACTGGAGGTAAGTTTCAGGAGGAAAAAAAAATCCAACTCCTCTTTACTCATTTACCAAAAAGAACTCTTCACTAAACTTTCAAAAAAGACTTTTGCAACAACATAAGACTGGCCTTTTTACTTTAAATGCAAAACCTTGGTATGGAAAGGAAGCACAGCTGAAGGGTTATAACACAGAAGGGTTATAGAAGTTTTTTCTTCTATTATTCTCCATTTCCTTTGCACATGCCAGTCAAAACTATAAAATACTTGTGGGAGAAATGCAGAAGGCATGGTTTCACATTCCAAAAGATCTATTTCCATGTGCTGCATACGAGCCAGTCGACCACCCAGGAAAGCCAGGCAAACACACTTTGGCCCACCAGTGCTGCAATTGCTGACAAGCAGCCCTTCATCGTCAGGGCTTTGTCCTGTATTTCCTATGAGAAATAAGCATCAAGCCTGACAAGCAACCAAACCTGAGGCTGCATCACCTCTAAATTTGCCCTGAAACAGTAGTGACGAGCAGACCTGCACTTTCTCCTCTTGAGAAGTGGTGCCAAGTGCTAAAATATTTTTAATAAACTGGCCACAAGAGAGAAAATCAAAAAAGGAGTAGATAATCTGAATACAGAAGCCTGTCATACTATCACCTTTTATTTGTCAAACCCTTCCATCCTATCCTTTTGCCCTCCATGACAACACTTTCACCCCAGTTTTATTGGAGAAATGAGAGCGAAGTTGGGTCATCTGTAGTCTTGGGAAAGGGTATGACCAGCTATTTTCTCTCCCCTAAGAGCCCTGGACAATGTTACTTTCTTTTCATACATCAATCACAGAAAGGTTTGATAACTGTTTCAGAGTCACTAAAAATTAATCAGTCCCTGAGAGGCCAAGCTGGTTGAGAAACTGCTGGCTGGAGCAACAGAAGTAGTAGGCATGACTTGCCTTCAACAAAGCAGAAGGCATTTGGTTTTAGTTAAGGGGTAAAGGGCAGTAAAATTCGGCCAGGTATTTATTTATTGGACTGGAGTGCCTGCAGCAAGAGAGGAGGGTGAAACAGTGTAAAGTTTTTGTAATCCCAACCTTGGAAAAGAAGTAATTGAACTCTGGTTTCACTGTTGGAACGAGATAGCACAGAAAATCTTTGGTATGTGCTGTAGAAATTATGATTTATAGAAGCAATGGGGTATCTGTGTGTGTGTAAAACCAGAAAAGATCTAAAAGCTCCAAAAGCCCTAAAGCTTTCCCAAGATGATACCTTTTCCTTGACCTGTTGGCCACTCCTTTCTGCCAGTTCAAAACAGGAGCATAAGGAAGCAATAAGCCACTAGTGAGATTGTTGCTTTGCAAAATGATATTTTCAGTTCAGCAGTGGGGAATGCTGACTGGGCATCACTGAAGCGTACCCTTGGATCTCTCTAGCGATAAATAAATAAATTCAATAAAAGCTACAAGTATTAATGGAGCTTTACGTAGTCTTGACCCAAACCTCCACTCAGTGGTGTGGCTACTTATAATACTTCAGTACAGGCTAATATGTGGACCTACCAGCTGTGACTTATCTGGGTCTCAGTCATGTCCCCCTACTCGGTGTGAGTGTAACATAACAGGGGTGGACAATCAGAGACCCCCAACTCTGGATTCATTTCAACTCTGGTGAACACAACTGACTTTCAGTTCATGGCAGAGCAAAAAATCATGCAGGTCCATCTAAGGATGCTGTAGAGGCTCATTGGATGTGTGGCAGAGAGCAAGAAAAAACTATGAAGAGGAAATAATGGGATGACATTGCAGTGTTTAGCTGGGACTGTCAAGCAACAGTTAATGCTGAGGAATCTTGCAATTCAGTTTATGCTCTTTCAGCACAAGCAGGTGTTGGGAAGCCCAGGATGGGAGGGGCATGCAGATAAAAAAAAGAAAGAGGAACCACATTTTTTTTCTTGTGTGCGTGATCTATTCAGATGAATCTTTTTTACCGGCAGGCTTTCTTCCTGGAATCAGCACAGATGCCCAAGTGTCACTCTGTGGCTCTCTGATGAACACACAGCATACCTCAAATGTCTAGGTTATGTTGCCTGTTTGTAGTGAAGGTTTTGATGGGAGTTCCGAGGTTACTAAGAAATTTTTAACAGAAATATTATTAAAACCTTCCAACTTTTTCAAATTTAGATTTATTTGGTTGAAGTTTTGTTATTTTCATACATTTATAATCATGTGCTGTAATGCATACCATCTGAAAAGTGAGACATAAAGGACACATATCCATTGACATACATCTCATTTCTTCCCTAGGACTTGTGGAATACAGCCATGCACACGACTTTTGCAGTGCCAAATTTTGTACAGAGGAAGGCTCTAACCTGTAGATTTCCCTCCAACTGCTGCTGCTCCTTGTCCAGTGCCACAGCCACCTCTCCCCCTTTTTCTGCAGCTCTTTGTTACTGAAAATCAGTGTCACTGGCTGATACGATTAGTGAGGTTGACATTATGCCATTAGGCAGAGGGCAAAGTTAAAAAGCAAAATAACACCCAATGCAAAACCTCTAGCCATCTTAAGCAAAAGAAATCAGGCTCAAAGAGATATATCCAACCTCACCCTTTCCAGTTAAAGAGAACGTCCTCACACTACAAATAGACAAAATGGATACACTTCTGCCTGCCCCAACATATACCCTGGAGTGCTTCAGTTCCCATTCATTGAAGGCAAAGGTGGAATGGGGAAAGAGCAGGAAATAAAATGATTAAAATCAACCAACTATCCCAACACAGAAAAAAAACCCAAACCACCAAAAAATGCAACCCAAGCATCAGACAGGAGATAAAGCCTGACCTGTGATTCAGCAGATTCAAATGCTCAGAAGTACAACAGCCTGTGCACTACTGAAAGACAGCAGCAGTCCATTACACGTATGGATTTGCAGCACTTTGTCAGCACTAATGATATTACCTCATTAAAAGAGATAAATGCCTTACTGTACTACCAAAAGCATCTGCTCCTTCCTTCTCGCCTGTTCTCCATCAGGGCGATCAGCAGCAGCGCAGTGAAAACAAATCAAAATACAACACTAAACTCACTTAGAGCCACTTGCTAAGGTTGCTTTGTGTTGTTCCAATGTTAACGTTTTTATGTCATTTTTTTTAATGGGGTTATGCTATGCTTCCTACCAGGTACCTCTTCTCTTGACATTAAATCAGCGTATCAAAAAACCCAAAGCTCTGTGAACCACCATTTCCCATCAGCTTTCAAAGGACTTCTCAGAAAATAAACTAATGTCTACCTCAAATAATTCATTCACTGTTGAGTAAAATGATGCAACTTCAATCACAGCAGGTGAATTAGGTAAGGGGGTGACAATGACTTCTGTCTGTTAACACCCTCTGACGCATTGCCATGCTCAATAGAACAATTTTCTTCCAACAGATTCCTCTCTACATGCAAAGGTAGCAGTTTACAATAATGAATGTTTTATGCATTATTCCTTTGTGTATAGGGTCTCCCAAGTACACATTATTAAAGTCTATTAAACTCTCTATTTAGCAAAATTACCAATGTGCCTTTGGGAAAATTATTACAATGAAGCTGTACTGGTATTTAAACTCCAGTTGTTTAACAATCTTTTCCTAATCACCAATCCAGGTATCAACATTAAAGTGCAGACTTCTTCCAGTGCAGCATAAACCTGTCTATGAGCGGCTTATGGAAATTGATTTTAAAAAATGAGCATTTTAACTTGGCATGCTTTTCATAATGAGCCTCAGACAGCTTTTGCTTTAAAATAATAGGAACACTTTCTTGATCCTCTTCACCAAACAGAGCCCTCCACAGTTAAACCTGGATACAGAACCAATTATCTATCTGCAGCCACATCAGCACTATCAGCATACCAGTATCTGCAAGATACCAGCCCATTCAAGGAAAATTTGGCCAACAAGGTCCCATTCTTTACAAATGGCTTTTCTATGAGAAAAAACCTGTCCTGGGTGAAAGGGATGGAGCAGTCCAAAAGCTGCTAAAACCCATGAATGCCCAGGTCCCTCCTCTGGTCCAGATACATCTCAGAGAGTTGAGTATGTAAAGCAACAACAGGGCAGTTACTAACTGCTGTTTGTGCCCCTCAGACTATTTCCCCTTTTCATTCTAGCTATAGCTAGCTACTCTCTAAATGTGCCTCTTTTTGTGGCAATGAGTCAAACTTGGTTCCAAATTTGTAATATGTGTCTGTACCTGCCGTGACAAGAACAAATATTTTTCCAGTGGGAAGAGTCTCACATTCTCAGGGGAAAAGGAAGTAAACTTCACTATACTAGAAATCACAGGATTCAGCTTCCTGGGGTGGGGGAGAAGAGACCTAGGTCTCAACCTTGCAGGTTTCCTCCATGACCTTCAATAAATCACTGTGTTCCTGCCTTCATTTTTCATCAGTATGAAGTGCTCAGGTTCTATCTATGGGGCAGTCAGGCTCTCCAGCAAAGACAAAAGACGTCTTGTCCTTGCTACTACGTTACACGAACAGTTCTACAAGTTCAACACCAGTTCAATTTTCAGCCACCTACAATGAAAAAAACAGCACTGATTTACTGAAAAAACACTGACAACAATCTTACAAAACCAGTGGTCACAGAAACAGAATATAAGTAATGGAGCTGAGCAACAGGGCTTGACATCTTATGAAGATGCAAAATTTAGCCATCATACATGCATGTTTTGGTATGCCAGAATTCAAAGTTTATGTCCAAATACAAATAAAAGGAGGACTAAAGTCATCACTAGAAGCTTGTATGTATACTAAAGATTCTTCTGACAAGTATTAGTCAAATACTATCTGCTCTTTTTGGCTCTAAGGCAGGCCTGCACAATGAAGTTGTTTCCACCAGGACCAAAAGTCCTTCAGGGAACAATCCTTGGGATAAAAGCACAGCAAACAGGTGGGCATATTTTACCATACACTAATTTCCCTATAAATCAATGGACAAAAGCTCTTCCTTTCTCCAGTTACAAACCCAGAGCCAAATCACCTTCTCTGTTTTACAGTCTCATTGACATTGCTCAAGTTACACATGCACCAGAGCAGATTTTGTCCTTGGGGGCACTGGGAGACCAAATCTCTCATAAATAAGAAAGGAAACAATCTGTTCATCTTAACTGAAATGGGATGAGGAATATCTCTTTCACCTAAAAAAAGGAGACATATGTCTAAGAGACAAAAGAAAAATGCCATTAATTTCACTTCTTCAGTTTGCCTCTACATTAGGAAAGACTCTTATGTACTTAAAAAGTTTTTCAGGCTTTTAAGGCAATTTTATGCAACTGCAAATCAGAAGCCCTGAAGTCCATCAGCTGTTGGCTTAGAGAAGTTGCTGGTGTCAACTTCACTGTCTTCCATCCTGTTTGAAAGGGTTGATCAAGGGTGCACTCTATTGCTGGAATTCATCAGTCCCTTTTCCTATCACTTCTTTACCTCAACACTGGTTTCACAAACATGAGGTGAGATACTTCTGCTGAGTTTCACAAAGTCCAGCCACGTCTTTAGCTTAGTTTGTTGTTGACTGGATTCACCCCAACAAGCAGATTATGGTTAGCTTCAACACTGCACAAGAGAGAATGGGGCAAGTTCCTGGCCAAGGACAATGTGGGAAATGAAAGACAATGAGCAGTTGTAACTGGGACTGGTGTAGGCTGCCACAAAACCTCTAGTCCCTGACATCTACCAGAAGACATTGTACAAAAACACGACAAGTGCACATTGTGCCATTTAACACGGGGACATTGCAATATGTGCACCCAGTGTTCCCATCTTGTTATGGCATTGTGCTGATCACACCAGAGGACAGACCTCACAAAAGCACCTGGCAATACAATGTCATGTTTATTCCACAGTACTGAGTGTAGACCGTCATTTGTTACTGCGGCACGTGGACCAGCAGCCACCCCAGCCAAGCTGTCACTTTGTCTCTCCTGCCACCTACTGTACTGAAAACCAAAATATGTGTCACCAACTCACATGCATTTCCACTTGTGATTGGAAATACCTACCTCAAGTTCTTCTAGAAGTGCCACTGCATGCATACAGGAACTCCCTGCTGTCACCACTCCTTCAGCAATGCCATCCAGTATTTCCTGCTGAAGGCTAAGTGCAGCACTTGGAGCTCTACTTAACTCACTAATGCTTCAGGGTTAAAATTAGCATTAAATACTAAAAATTCTCCAGAGTTTAGTGCACAAACCCCTCTCTCCCTTTGCCCCATGGAGAATTAATCACAGAAGATTTATTTTAAATGGTGAACAGGCTATGATACCCCACAAACCTCTGCCCCTTAATTTTCTGTTACATTCAATGACAATACAGGGGGCAAAGCCCAGCAGAAAGTAACTTCCCATTGAGTGTGTGATTGTCAGCCTGTGGGCAGGGGTGAAACTCCTGCTGCACTTGAGCTGCACAACCAAATGAGTGTCACCCAAGAACATACCTGCTACATGCAAGAGTCTGGTTTAGACCGTGGTTTACCCTTGTCCTTTTAACCTCTCACTCTCAAAATGCCAACTGAGCAGGTCTGGCTGTGCCACCCATACCCTCAGCAGCACAGTGACATCCTCCCCATGCAGTCCTGCTGCCTACGACATTGCCAGCTGCAAAAAGGACTTCACTGATGCTCGTGCCCAAAGGTGCAATCCAGGAGAAAATTCTTTAATCACAACTATCTGGGTTCTGCCATCCTTCCAGACACCACTAAGCATAGTGAACAGCATGGAGAAGTGCAGCAACGAGCCTGAGCTGGTCCAGACTAGTCCAAGCCCACCACAGGGATTTCAAATCCATTCACAGTACTATGTGGAAGCCAATTAGCAATCAACTCAAAACCAAACAGACAGATATCCCATGTTAATTTACTTATGCCATTCTCCCAGAATGCACAAGTTTATTTTTTTGGTATATTATCATAAATTTTGAAAAACTATTCAAATAGAAAACAACAAGCTTAGAATAGAAGTAATAGAAATCTTGTTACTTTCTAGTAAGAAGCTACCTTGTGGGTCCTGGTCCATTTTCCCATGTATGGTATTCCCTTTTACCCAATGAACAGCTTAGGGCTCTATGACAGCAGCTATCTTTGATAAAAGGAGTATTCTGATGAGGGAGGAAGGCATCCAACACTTGTATGATCCAGTAAGCAATCAAATGTATTTATTTATGCTGTGACCACAGTAATCAAGAGATACTAAAATGTGGAACGGAGCATCAGTTAAATGCATTTTAAATCTGATTTTTCACTGGTTGCAGTAAGGAAATTGTTGACTAGCAGGACTCTTTAGGGTCTTTACAGGCTGCAATTAGTGAAGCAGATACAGAAGATAAATTGCTCCACTCCTGCAAAAGCAAGTCTTACTTTTGCAAGTAATAGTGGGCCTTACATCTTAGCACTTGGAATTTGATCAAGTGATAAAAAATCATTAATATAATTCCACTCACTCCCAGATAAACTTCCCTGAAAAATGGGGACATTTCTTCTCCTTAAACAAATCTGACAAGGCTATAACTAAAAATATTTTTGTAACACACAGAGTTCAGTACGAACACAGGAAAACAATTGGCAAGAGCAACTGGAGTGTCTAATCCCAGCTATTTAGCCACCAAAATGCTTCAAGAGCCGTGATACATCCACTTAAAAGCCAAATATGGCTCACAAATAGCTATTAAACATGAATGAACTTATCAAGAGGCAACAGTATGTTCCTATTAATTGTACAAAGGCTGCAAAGAGGTTAGAAAAAAAGATATTGCTACAGCATCTGATCAGAAGTGGCTTTTGCTGACAGCAATTTAATTTATAACAAAATCAAGGCAAAAAACTAAAGGATCACATTAGCAGTTAGTAATGCTACAGAAGCTATCCGTGAAAAGCTAATGAAATGAACAAAGCCTTAAAACAATTTGGTATTTTTTAACACAGACTTGAAAACCTGCTACTGCAAAGGCACTGTCAGAGTGCTTGGACATCCTCATTAGCAACTTTCAGACAACTTTTGAGGCTCCCTAAGGTTATTCCTAGGGAATTCAAGAAGGCAATTTTATACACAAAGTGCTGTCTAGATTGATGTATCATTCAACCAACCTGCAAAGTTTAATCTCTGAAAGAACTTCTACCTCCTGTGTGCTTGACCACATGGAAGGCAAAGAGGTTTAAGCTTGTTCGGTTTATGGCCAATGGAGACTTTCTAACAGAAATGGAAATTAGATGACAAGCAGGTAATAAGCTGCTCCCAGAGTTTCCCTTGCTTTGAGAAGAGTGAAGCCACTGGGAGATTTTCAGAGCAGATTCTTCAAACAAGCTGTTAAGAAAAGCCGCTATCCAGAAGGCTCGACAGGAGGAAAAAGGAAGCAGGGAAATCACAGTTAATGGGATTTGGCTGCATCCAGCAAACAGCTAGGTTTCGAATACATTACAAACAGTCCTGCATTTCACTGCTGCACCAATTCATTGCTGGATGAGAAAAATTTACATAGATTTAAAGCTCCACAGAATCTTAGATTAATCTGTTTAGAATTAATTTTGTCTCTCCCCTGAAATGCCTGAAATGGATGAACATGTGACAAAAAGGAAATTGCTACCACTACACTATAACTTCTATGATTTTCTGTTGGGGTAAAGCAGGCTAGGGATATGTTTATGTTGAGGATATTTCCTAAGTCCCATAAATGAACGCTTGCCCCATTCACCTTAGATATCACTTAGATAACTTAGATATCACTGCAGAGTACGATAAAGTTTGCCTAAGTTTTCTGAGGGAGAGAATCACTATCCTGTCCCATTAAAAGGATAATGTGACATCAAACATAGAGGGTTACCTCTCTCCTAGCGCATCTCTCCTTGGCACAACATAAGAAGGTTAAGCAACCTCAGCAGGAGGTTCTCAGTGCCTCCCTTCCCAAGCCTTGGTGGGGATCTCCTGCTCATCCTCCAACCTAGGATGGAGAGAATTAGTAGTTTAAAGCTACTAATTGAAAGAAAAATTGCCACAGACAATGTCCTCTACCTTTGTAAACTGATGCCAAGCACAGGACATGATTCAACACGTATGAACTCCATACTCATCCCTCCTCAGATCCCAAAGGAGGCAGCACCACAGTAAGTGCCAGGAGGAAAGAGGTCAGCAGCAGCAGAGAAATTTCTAGTCTAATCATGAGACAGACAGAAGAATGGAAACGATAGGAGAAGTGAGATAAAAGAATTAGGGGCCTGATAGCATCACACACTTTAAGAAGAAGGAGAGGAAGTTGAACGGCTGTGAAAGAGGGGGAAGGAAGAGTAAGGCTGATTTTCCCGATAGACAGGTCATAAACAGTTCCCGAAACCTGCCTAGTCGGGCTGGTTGTCTGACGTAAAGATGCAAAAAGCAACACATGTGGCATCTTTGAAGCGGAAAAAGGAGACATTGAGGACTGGGGCACTCTGTAGGGGAATGAAAAACCTGCAAGTCTTCTAAGTGCCATAAATAGAGATGAAGCTAGAGCTTTCAATCAATAATGAATGTGAATAGTTATAAAGGAGTTTTGCAGAATTGTCCACTAAGACAAAAATCTTAAAAATTGGCTCTTCACAAATGCCTTTTCTTTTGGAAATCCCACGCCACTGCTGGGAGATTAGCTTTACAAAGTGAGAATTTAACTGGAATTGCAGCTCTGGGTAACAACAGGAAATGTTGCTCGCAGCAACAGAAAATGTAGGATGATTAGGTTTTTGGGGAAAAAGGGAAAGAAAGTTACGGTAACTATGCAAACAGAAAAAATAACAATGCTGTCCTTCTCCAGGACCTTTCCAAGGATCTCAGAGCAATCTACTGCCATTCCTCATTAAAGGCTGTTGTGCTACAGCCACAGCTTATTGCACCATCTAGTCCCAAGCCTGGCTGTACTCCTCATCTTTATAGTTCTGTCCCTCTGCTGATCCTCACACCAGACATCAGCTGATGGTCAGGGACCCCATGGGGGGTTTGTGCCCTGCAAGACCCCAGCTGGGACTTGGGGTGTTGCCAAGTGCTCCTACATAAGTAACGAGGCGCCCTCATCAAGAGACAGACAAGACAAAAGGCTTCCACCAAGTGGGAAAACTCTAAGCACAGAAGGGAAGGCTCTCCCCACGCTGAACGTGCTGCGCTCAGCAGCGCAGCCCAGCAGAGCAAGCGGGCTGGGAAAGCCAGCCGTCTTTCAGATAAAAGTGTAGAAAAGCAGCAGGAGAAAAAGGGAAAGACAAGGTCAAGTCAGAGGGAGGCAAGCTCCAGACAAATCCTCTCCTCCCTAGAGGAAAGCACCTCAACAGACACTGCTGTGGAGTCAGCAATGCAGAAGATACTACTCAGCAGGGGAATGCGTCATGTTAAAATGCAAACCCTTGTTTACATGCTCCCTCAAGTTCCTCAACTGTTGCTAAGAATTTTAGGAAATACTTTGCATTGGACTTGTTTTATTGCATATTTCCCACCAATTTCCAGTTCCAGTTTCTACTTCTGTTCTTAATTTTTGATCACTGCTGGGACAAAACAGTAAAATTCAGATACTGCCTTGCTAAGAAAACTGGAGTAACTGGGAGTTATATTAACAATACTTAAATACAGTCTATTTAAAGGTTTGAATGCATCTTGTTAGAACACTGCATAAATTAACCCAATCTAATTCTCTAGGATGTAACAAGATCTGAAAAGCTCCAAGTTTCATGTTCTCTCTTACCACCCACTTAAAAAACCAAAACCCAACATGCTGGGGTTAGCTTAGGTTGCAAACGAAAACAAAATTCACCGAATTCAACCGAATAAATGCAATTTACTCCTTGATGCAGTGAAGATGATGCCACAACCAGCTCAAAACCAAAGCAAGAAGAGACCCTCTCCGGCCCCCTCCATGCATATCCCCCCTCGTTTTCGCTGTTAGTGTTGCCCCCCCAGCCTGTCTGCCCAGGATTCCTAACCGCTCGCTCCATCCCTCCCCACTGTCCGAAACCATCCCTGGATGGAGCAAAGCACGCCCTGCTGGGCTCCCAGTCTCCACCGCACCGCTTCACTGGCGGCCAGACAAAGCAAACTCCAGTTGCATCACGGAGCAAACTCATTTTCCAGCAACCTCCCAGCCCGGAGTTTACCGCTACTGTAATCCGGTGCTGTCAACAACGCCGCCTTTGTTGTGCGCCCGTGTGCGCCGCTCGCTTGCCAGTTGGGTTGTTGTTTTGGGCTTATTATTATTTTTTTTATTATTATTATTTATTTTAAGGAGAATTTTTGCTTTAAATGAGTAATCTGTTTTCGAGAGATTTCTCCTCCGTGCTGGCTCCACCCTGTACTGTAAACGAGACATTACCTTATACAAGAATGAATCTGCTGCATTCCTCTGTCTAGCTGCCTCGCAGCACATTTCCTACGCTCACAGCAGCCCCGGCAGTGCACGCTCTCCCACCCCTTCCCCCCCACCTTTCTCTCTTTTTTCTTTCCCTTTTTTTTCCTTTTCACTGCCTCGCTGTGTTTTTGTGTAAATGATCTCACATGACTCAACAAATCCATCTGCCTGGAGCAGGCCAAGTTTGGAGCCTTCCCAGGAGGGAGGAGAAGAATTGCTTTGTGGAAAGGACCTGGAGCTTTGCCCTTTCTCTGGCTCAAATTACCCGCCTGTCAGGCCTGACGGATTTGGCTAAAAATAAAAGGAAGCGGGCCGTGAAAAGGAGATGAATGAGCTCAGCAGTTCCTTAGATAACATGGGTCTGGTGTCGCCCAAAGATCCCAGAGCAGGAACTTCGGATGCCGGACATGTAAGTGAGGTGCTGCAGTCTCAGTGAACGCGGCTGCTTGAGGACCAAAAAAAAAAAAGGCACAAAAAAAGGCAAAACCAACCATACGCTGTTGGAAATAAATGGATTAAAGACACTCAGAGCAGGAAAACTGCCTGCTGCAGATTTGGGCTTGCAAATGGGGAGATTTACGGGGTTTCCAGAGGGGAAAGGAGGCGTGGGGGGGTGTGGCAGGGGGCCGTACGTGATGTCAGCCTCCCACCCTGACCGGGGAGCCTCTGCATCCTTCCTGAAAATGCCTGCCCAGCGCCCGCAGCGGGTATTAAGCACTTAGTTTGGCAATGTAATGACACACTGCAACAATCTGTAATGCGAGGCAGTCAGCAAAGCCCTGGCTCGAAAAGCTCTTTCTCCTAACCATTAACCATATGTTTGGCTCCGCCGCCGCCCAAGCGAGCGGGTGTTCCAGCACACCATCTGGTTTCTATCCACACAAGCAACTGCAAAGCACAGAGTATTTCCCTCTGGAGCTGTCTCTTCCTCCCTGGCCCCCGATCCCCACCCGGCTCCCCACTCCTCTGCTCCCCATCTTCCTCCTTCGCCCCTTTCCAGCAACAACTTCACCTTCCTGTCCCACTGATGACTCAAAGTGGAGACCACGACCACCCACCCCGCCAAAGGTGTACCAGAAGAGTGGGGATGCTGTGTTGTGTTGCGCCCCGTGAGCTCATACCCCTACACACGTGTGTACACACACACACAGAGGGACTGCATCCCTCATCACCAATGTCTGGGCTATCACATTAAAAAATAAGTGAGTTCTTCAGTGGTCCAGGAGCCGCCGCAGCGTCCATCACACCTCGCTGCGCACACATGAGCACAGGGAGCGTTCAATTTGGATTACATCAACTCTGTGCCGACACTGCAAAAGGACTTCAAGAATGTACCTAACAACAGGAGGACCAATGGCAGTTTTATCTCCTGCTCTCAAGCAGGGCTTTCTATGCACATCAGGTCTTGGTCCCCCATCCCACCAATATAAGAACGCTCTGGCAGGAAAAAAAAGGAAGTAAAAAAGGAAAAAGAGAAAGAGAAATGGGATGAAAGAGCACTGAAGAAAATGGAATGAAAATATTTACTTTTCCTGTGATAACTAAACAAGCTCATTCTGAAATGATAAAAAAAGCTTTCAAGTGTTATATTTTAGAAGGCCTTGTACCATATGTTTGCTTTACGATTTTATGAATTCTAAGTACTATTTATGTTTTTAAAGCACTTCCATCATTCCGTTTGTTTCTGAAGTACCTATGGGACATCAGCAGTAATTTTCCCCTCAGGTTGGCCAATTTAAGATTAATCATGACCTATTGCAAGTAAGTATTCAGGGATGCAAGCAATAGGATATTCAGCAAATCCAATACTTGCTCCTTTAAAGTAAGTTTATACTCTGCAATGAGTCACTCATACAGTGTTTATCCAAGTTACCAGTGCTACGAGGGAAAAAAAGCCCATTACATTTGCAAATACATACAAATCACAGCTGTAAGCACCCAACTGCTTATACCAGGACTTGTTTCTATGACTGGATATTGATTTTTTTAATAATGTGTCATTATACCAATGTTGATACAGCAACTAGCTTCCTGGAGTAGGCAATTTAATATTAAAAAGAAGCTGGCTTTAGGAAATATCAAATCCACACCCATTCATATCCTTTTAAAATGTCCTTCTTAGTCATGACTACAGCAATGCAAAGCCACAACTGCTTTTTTCCTCACCTTGCACCTAATGAAGAAAATGCACTTGCCAGTTAGAAACATCTCAGTCTAAGCCAATGAGCTTTGTTGATCTCAATAAAATACTGCAGAATCTCTTCAACTGTTGCTATAAATGAAGAATCTACATTGGAAAAGATGATGCATATTTTTCAAACTTCCTCCATATGAGAAATCAGTGAACGAAAAAGCACACCGTAGGCCCTTATCCCAGAATCAAACAGGCGTGGGGAAAACCATATGCTTGTGAAAAGCCTGATGACTTCACTAGGATTGCCTAAGAAGATTGAGAATAGGATCTGCTCTCAATTACAAACGTGGAGTGCAATTAGCACTGTAAACTCCCCCTGCCTTCATTCTGCACTCCCCTTCAGTGGGGGAAACAATTAAAATGATTAAAACCATAAGAGATTCATTTTAGCTAGGAATTTACTTTTCTTACAAAACAGGACCTAAATATGTTAAAGTCCATTACTTTAACAGAATATGTTGAAAACATTAGTAGTATGCTTAGGCACCACACTTCAGGTTTCCTACAACAATGCAATGAGAAATTGTCTCCATCCACACACAGAAAACGACCAGCAGTAGTTCTCTCTAAAGCAATAATGATCTAGGTCTGGGTCTTTCAGCAGGTAATGATCTGCTCTGATCCAGAAATCCCTTTAAAGGGGGAATTCAAGGGAAGTATTTGTAGATTCAGGGTTCTGCAGTCTGAAGGGACTGCTCATCATTTGACCTTCATCCATGAAACAGGCATGGAGCTTCCCCGCCTACATCGATGCAGCTGTAAGAGGTCGAAGGAGAGAATCTCCTAGGGTTAAAAACAAACCCATTAAAAAACCCCCAAAAACCCCAGTCTCAGATACAACAGCCTGACATAAAGAAGGAAGCAGCCCCAGTATCACTCCCCAGCACTGTGGGAACACCTACACCCTCTTATCTGGTCTGAATGAATTAACAGCCAGCTACTGGGTCCTGTTATACCTTTCCCCCTTCCTCTACTCCTCAACCCCTGACAAAGGGCCACTGATAGCCTGAAACCTGGCCAGTTTTTAAAGCATAATAAAAAATGGTGGTACATTATTACCTGAATCCACTGAGTCCTCCTGCCAACAACGATGTTTATGCAATCACATTTTTCTGTTTTTAAAAACTTCTCTCTTGCCTCATTGCTCTGTCTGAAAAACAACACAAAAGAGAAAATTGATTAACTGCAAGCAATTATCTATTATTTGCATTACAGCAGTTTTGCAGTAGATATTCAGGTCTTTTATTTTCTGCCTCATCTCATAAAAACATTAAGCAAGAAAAAGTCCTTTCCCCAAAATCACTTATTGATCAAACAGAAGCAACAGATACCAGTTTGGAGAGGCAGATGAGATACCACAGCCCGTCACTTGTAGAGCTACAAAGGAGAACACACCTCTCCTATGCTTGGATCCCCTGCCCTCCTCCCAGGCCATCCTGCCTGGCCACACTGGGACCAATGCCAAGCAGACAGTGCCACCAAAAGCAGAAATACAGAGGGAGAGAAAGCTAATTAAATTTCTTTCAGTATCAACAGCAAATACATGCCACTAATAACCACAGCAGTTATGTAAAAATAATACTTGCAAAATTGCATTGACAGTAGATTACTTAATCATAAAGTTTCCCCATACTCTGTACCTACAACATTATTTAAGTAGTGACTCCACTTAAAATTCTCAAAAGAGTGTTTTAGTGTCTGTGTTTACTCCTTGCTTCCCATATTAGTAGCTTTAAGCTTTAGCGTCAAATTCTCCTGCTAATACACTTCATAGAAGACATTTCTATATTTAAATAAGGAAGAAAAAAGCCTGTACAGTAGAAATCCAGCTGAAGACACAACCTCAACCCCCCACCCCCAACCTCTCTGAATGGACACAAGACACATGGTAAGTAAAGGAAACTGGATTTTCAGTACTGGAAATACCATTAGTGTCAGTATTTCATTGCTTTCCCTGAAAGCAAACAAAACAAACCCCTTCACTTAAAGAGATGCAACTCAACCATGTGTATATGATCCCTTGCCTACCTTCACAAGGGCATAAACAATTAAACCCAGTCACACAGCACAGGGTGGAGGATATGGCTGTCATACCCTTCCTGCACTTCAGGGCTCAGGCATTTGCCATACTCTGTCCATTGTTGACACGGATGACTGAGAGAAAGTTTTGCTGCAAGATTTTGGTCACAGTGATTTGATTGAGACATTCCAAAAAAAGTGGCGGGAAAGACCAAATTCTGCCATCTCTGGAACAGAGTTTAAACCTGTTTAGCCTGATGCCACACGAAGCAATGAACACAGTCTAGTCCAGGGCAGAGCAGAAGAGAGGTGACCTTTGCCTCTGGCATCTGCTGCCAACCAGGGCAGGGCCACCTCCCAAGCAAGGAGTGTCTCCTGATCCAGGTGACCTCTCTACAGCAGCCTGGAGTCGTCTATGCTCAAAACAAAGCAGCCAGGATCTGAACCAGGGGATGGCAGGGAAAAACATGTCAAAACAAGAATTTTCATTTAATGGGGACAGAAAATTGGAGGGTACTATGAGGAGAGAGTAAGAATTGGGGTTAGAGATGGAGGGCTGCTTAGTGGCTGTGCAGCTGCAGCACTCCCAAAGAATCACGTCCAAGACTCTATGATGCCAGTGGACAATGCCATTTGTTTGCTCCCTGCAAAGTCTTTGGTGTACCTCAGGTATGTTGAAGAGAGAACGCTGGTGAGTTCAAGCACTCAGCCCTGAAGAGGGAGGGAAATGTGGCAGGTGAGCGCTGCCTGCTGCAGCTGCCTTCACTCTTGGCACATGGGATGTACCTGAGCTGTGCATCAGGGTTTCAGGGTAAGAGCGCATGACAACTCTAACAGCTGCTGGCAGCAAGGATGGCAGTCACCCTGACACTCCCTGCCACCTTCTCAGCGTCCAGGCAGACAAGCTGTGCCTTGGAGAGCTGCCATGCAGCTCCAGTGAAGCACTGCACCAGTCATTTAAACTCAGTATCCCTCAAGCGGCCATTAACAGTGAATTCCTAACCAACCTGAAAACCTGGCTTCTCTCAACTAAAAGTAATGAACAGTCACAGCAGAAGGGAACTGTATTTCCAGTATATGAAACACTATGGAGTATGGAGACATCTCAGCAGCAAGGCTGCAACATCCTCAGGATCCTGTGTACTCTTGTTTTAAGTCTCTTCCTGTAAAGAGAAGTGGGACTTCCCTAATAATTTGTCAAATCCTGAAGCCTGACACTGGTAAACAGAGTAACATCGTGAGGAAATGACAAACTTCTTCAGTAGGATTTGAGTACTATGCTATAAATAAAAATTTGGGCCAAATATGGGACAGCAGGGAAAAAACAAGATGCTGAATAGGGAGTTTGCCCAGGGCTTGCAGCTACAGCTGGCAGCAGGCAGGCAACTTGCAAAAAGAGAAGAGTGTGATGACATACTCAAAAACCATCCATGCATTTACAGAATCTGCACAAATCCATTTTGTATCAGTGTCACTCTGAACTTACAGAATCACAGAATGCTTTGGGTTGGAAGGGACCTTAAAATCAGCTCTAATGTTGCAATGTATTTGTGTACAAAAATAAAACTAACAGTAAATAGCTGAAACTGCCTTGGATATTATGACACCTTAGATATTCATAGCTTATAACAGAGCACAGGTCTATAGTCAACCAAATGCACAACACAGAAGACAGACCTTAAAGGTAAATAATTCAGGACTTGAATTCTTTAAGGTAAATAATTTAGGGCTCTAATGAATTCACTGACTGTAAATAGAGAGTTCCACTGTGAGGAACCCTCCAAATTGCCCTACATCCAATCCTCAGGAGTGCAGGGCAGAAAATTGTCAGCACAAACATGTCTCAAGCATTCCTGGCTATAGCAGCAAGACTCTAACACAAAAGAAGTCTTGGACAGGAAGAGATTGCTTCACAGACTGGTTCCAGCGCTCCATACTGTGACCATGGGGCTGCTGAAAAGGATGTGCACTTTCAGAAATACCACTCGGGCAAACAGTGAGGTGGCTCTGAAGCAAGGAAGCTGACCCATGTTGCATCCAATAGAAGCAGAGGGAAAACCCTTCAAGGGTAGCCAACATAGCAGTTTGGTGTGGCAGTGCTAAAAACACACAAGACTATGGGTGAAGCTGTAAATCCTTTGTATGACAGCCTGTAGATGAAAAGAAACCAGAGAACCCCCTGTATCCTCCTCACCTCACAAACCCTCTTCTCTATCCTCTTTGATTGAGTATTGCCAAGTGCGTTCTATCCACAACTGGGAATTCCTGGGCATTCATCAAGAAGCATTTCAGCCAACCAAATCCCATCAACAAACCACAGGATAAATCCTTAAATTCTTAAATTACCAGCAAGTGTCAGTCTTCCTAGCCTGCATCCTCTAGTACCAAGGAGCTGTTTTGCAAGCAGCAACCATTCCTGACCAAGCAAAGAAACTGTACCGAAGTTGAGAAGCAACAAATTGTCAGTTATACAATGTTGTTGCTGCAAAAAAACCCCAAACAAACCTAGCAGGATTTTTATGCTGTCTCATACTCTAAAAGTAGTATTTAAAACCACCCTAAAGTTGCCTCACGCCCTCTTACAAGACCTACATGAAAGCAGACTGCGGAATAAAATCCCGCCTTTTGCCGCCAGACAAGGGCATGTCAGCAGCGATAGCCAAGGCGCTGCAAGGTTGCTGACGAGCCTGGAAATTCTGTATGGGAACATGCCCGAGGATCAGCAGTCAAAAACACAACTGCTGCTCCCACTCTGTGCCCAGTGCAGATAGAGATCTCATCACCAGCAGAGATCTGGGTCACCACAAGGAAGCTGGAGTTATCCAAGCACCATCATCTTTTAGGTAATGTTCCCGAAAGTGGAAATAAGTATGTGGCAAGGTTTCATCTGACAAGATGCTGGTTGTAAACAAAAACAGTGACTGGGGTTTCCTTGCTCCTTGGTGATATCATCGAAATGGAAAAAAACCCAATGAATTTCACCTGATGTCTTGTATCCAAAGTGTTTGCAGAATGACTTTGCTGCATATGCAATGTTCAGACTGCAGTTTCTCAAGAGCTGGCAAATGCGCCTCGACTGCCAAAGCCTTCCTCCTCCTAGACATAAGGCTAAAAAGTATTTGTTTGCCTATCTTGTACTTCAAAACTGAAAAACCAAACCTGAGGAAGGAAAACACTATAAAGACAACACTAGAAAGACAATGTTCAAATTGAAGTGTCAATTTTAAACATATGATGTTTGTGAAAAACAAACGTGCTGAGTCTCCACACAATCAAGTAGCTGATACTTATCCAGGTGCAGGACTGAAATCCAGATCAGCTTTCCAATCCCTGCTAACCAAAACTTTTGCAACCTTCCCGTATGTCATGTCCTTGTTTACATCTCATGGTATGGAAGTTCAACTTCTGGAGAAACATGAATGATAAACCTAGAAAGTGAAATGTGATATATTTACAGAGTAGGAGAGCACGCCGTTCACAAGAATTCGTAGGCGCACATATCCCAGCCCTGTTCCTCAGTTCAACACCCACTCCTGAAATCCTGTACCAACCAGATTAGCCCATGTACACATGCCTGCACTCTTGGAGAAACAATAGTCTCTTTCAGTCCATACAATCTTCTGAAGAACCAGGCAAAAACGTCATGGGAGAAGTTAGGAAATATCTGCAGAAAACAGCACACAAGATGAAAGGCAGAACAAGCCTTTTAACTTGCACAAAGTACATAACATGGAGGATAAGCACAGAACTTAGTTACCTAGCCCCTCTTCCAAAGGGCTGGTTTTTTTTCCTCAGGATGGAAAAGGGGATTGCTGAAACAACTTTAAAAAAAATCCCCAACCACTGGGATAGTGGAATGGCTCCCTTACAGACAGACCATTGCAAGCAAAATTCAGCTCCAGGAGCTGGGAGAAAATACACGCTACCCTTAAGTGCCAGGATCTCAGGCAGACAGCAGGGATCCTGGCTGGCATGATGAGCCCTCCTTTCCCCAGTGCACAGCACTCCTTCCTCCATTCCCCTCCCAAACACTGTTGCTACAGAAGGCACAGAACTATTTTTTAATTAATCCAGCACAAAGTCTGAGCTGCCTCAGGGTTAAGCTAAACATTTTCTGTCTTTAACCATTATGGCAGAACCAACTACAGTGAAAAACACTTCACCATAAGGCTAGGGAATTGAGGACAGAAAAGAAGCTGCAACAGAGTCACCCCTGACCTCTCAAAATTTCGCCTCCAGAGCACACAAAAATAAGAAACAGAATTTTTAATCAGTTGGGAAATGGGGCAGGGAGACACTCTTGGTAAAATTATTGTTGTGAATATCACATGAAAGGCCTTATGGAGTTTTACCATCCACCTTCTGTTCTAAACTGTAGGCCTCCAAATAACCTATCAGAAAAAATCCAACTACCCACACTTTCAGGAAAGCACTAAGCACTGAAGAGACATTTAAAAGGCATGCAGTTCTACAAATCCTTGTTTCTCCTCTCCTCCTGCAGGAAACACATGCTCCTGTAACAAAGCAGGTATTCTCTGTGTGTACTCACGCTGCCTATTATTTTTTTAATCATCTGGTATGCATCTTCCTAGGCATGTTTATGTTAGAGGAAATACTAGCATTAGGTCTGCAAAAGAACACTGACTACCTGTTCTGCATGAACATCCTGAAGGTTAATAGTGGAAACTGTTGCTTCAGCTTTGCCTCTGCCTTGTGCTGAGCAGTCCACTGGCATTTTACCACACATGTGCTTCCCCCCTCAACTCATGCTCACTCTCAGCAGGATTTTACTACACAGTTCATCAGTACAGTACTTTTCAGACTGTAGGAGCAAGTCAAAGCATATTTTGATGTGTCTGCACAGAGACTATATGAAAACGTGAAAGTTGATCACAGAAGAATACAAGTTGCTTTTTCATTTCACAGGTCCAAGAGTCAGAAAGGGTTAGTAGAACCCTGATATATACCAGATGTTTTAAAGTAAGGTGGAAGATTTGGTGTCATGAAAGCTTCCTGACAGCTACCAACTGGCCTTGCTACAGTGAGCAGGTTTGTTCTGCCTGTGGAAGATTACAAGTCTAATGGAATGGGAGTATTCACAGCCTTCATGCACATGTATAATCCTACTCTCTTTTCCTGAAAATAAATTTGACAAGCCCATCACTATGATGTGAAAAAGCCTCAAAACTGAATTACTTTGTTACATATACAAAAACGTTGGGGCTGGAGCATATCCATGGTTTTGCCAAGCACCACACTTAGCCCAAGAAATGAAAGGGCAATTTTTTTCATTTGTTTCTAGCAAGTCTTGAGTCAGTTTCCTTCATTTTCTTCTGAATTTGTGTTTGGATATTAAAAAAATAAGGCTTTCACCTCAGCTACCACCTATACTGCACTGGGTACTCTACAAATACATATGGAGTCTTCACAACCTGAAAAGACAAGTTTCACCTTGTTATTACAAGATTGGAGGTTGCTTTCTATTTCAATAAAAGGGAAATTTCATCATTAAAACCAAAAGAAAAGAAGAAGAAGAAAAAAATCAGCCCTGCAGAAAAGCATCATTTCAGAGTAACAGGAATATGCATCTATCATTTAAATTGGCCCCTTGGGTGAAGCCCATTGCAGAGATCAAAAGTCTTTCCATGGACTTGGGATAAAGCCTTGAGAGTTCAAAATACTGGTGAGAGTGGACATCAGTGTTTCTTGACTGCATGGTGTAGGGGTGCATGAAAGCAAAACTCCCCCAACAGCCATAATGCTTCCCAGTATGAGAAACCCCAGGGACTTTGGGTACCATAAAAGCACACACCCTAAAGAGCATTTCAGACAGTGATACGACTCACTGGTGACATGGGGAGACTGATAACATTTTTTTGTTGGTGACTCTGCAGCTCCTATTTCCACAGCCCATGCTAGTTCAAAATACAGCACAGGACCTGCATGACGAAAAGAGGAGTATCTCGAGCCAGGGACAGATAAATACACACCAAGGTGAAGCAAGATGGTCCCAGAAGTGGAAGTCTGGCAGTGAGACTGTGCCTGCCAACAGTGCACCCTGAATGATCCCACAGGAATGTCTCTCAAGCCTCCCATATCCAACCCAAAGCAACTTCTTCACTGAACACCACCTGAATTCTTTTTTTACACATTATTTATGGTAATAAAAAGAGGTTTTGGAGATCTAGCTAGGGCTTGCGAGGTGACAGGATATTTTTCTCACAATACAATTGAATAGCATTGATATCTGTTGTTTACTTTTCATGTTCCCTTGTGCACATACACTTGGCCCCTTCTTTCAGCCTGGCTTTGCTGAGGTATAAGTAGAATTGTCAGCTCTTCCAGCACTAGAAGGAAATCGCTGCCTCAGGCTCACACTGAAATCACTCTTTTTCACACAAGACTGTGGAGATAATCCTTTGCCCAATAAATAGCCCACCTTCTTCCTTATTGCTCCAGAAGGATAAGAATGAATGAATCACACTGTTTCTGAACACCATCTTCTGCTTTTATTGAATACTTCAGTCACTGCCAGCTGCACCTCCTTGCCCTATGAGGCATCAGTTAAGGTTGCTGGGTCTGATTTCCAAGTCCCCTGCTATAAGTCTCTTCGAGGAAAAAAAAGGTTGGATGCTATTAGCCCTATGAGAAAATATGCATTTAGTCCATAACCACGGGCTCCTGAAACACAGCTGTTAAGTGCAAATCTCAGTTTCTGAAATTTTCTTTCTGCTGCCTCATTATCTTTACTACATGCCAGCAGAAACCAGAGTCCCCGCAGGCTGGAGGGAGGAAGTCTTTATGCTTCCAGCTGCATCCAACTCTGGCTAGTCAACCAGATGCAAAATATTGCATCAACCTGATGTTCACTTCAAAGTTTCAAAATTTTCCTCTTACAGCTGGGACTAGGTGCTTGTGGTTTCAGTTACCACTGGGGAAATGGAATCTCACAGCCAACACTTCAGATTACTTCCCAACACTGCCGGGCTGCCCTCAGAAGAAAAACAACCAGAAGATGTCAAACACAAAATGGCTTAAATCAGACACTTGGAAAATGCTCTGTAATACACAAAACGTTAAGTGCAACTAATAGAAATAAATATTGAAGCTCCCTGTAAATCATCATTTTAAGAGTAGGACAGGATCCCTTAAAAGTAGCTCTGGCTGCAAAGTTTTGACCACTAAACTAAAGCCTGCAGGTGTTGACTTCATACCATTGTTGTCTTCCAGCCAGACTGTTCAGTTATGCAGCCTTCAATATTTTCATCAGAATCTATAGACTGAAACTCCATTTTTTCAGTAGTCATGCACAGGGGAAAAAAAAATTCAACTTGCCAACTAAGAACAAAAATACCAGATCAATGCACATACAGTCTTAGAATAAAACTCTAATCCCTCACTTGCTAAGAAATCTCTTTCAAAGAAATGTTTATGTTAAAATTTAAAGTTGTGTTCAACATTAATCTTAGGGAATTTTACAATAGACTGTACCAATTTTAAAAGGATTCTACAGCCTTAATGAATTCCTAGAACCCATAGACAGAAATTAAATGGGGGGAACCTACAGTGTTGGCTAGACATATTTCAATATTTGTTACCATAGAAACAAGCCAGTAGATTTAGAGTTTGGAGTTATCCTTGCTATAAAATATTAAACTTCTTACAGTTTTTGCATATGTATATTATGGCAAGAACACTGTCAATTCTGATAGAGCCCAAAGCATTTTAATTATTTAACAGGATTTTAGCTTATTTTTTTTCTTAACAGAGTATCTTTTACATTTTTTTTCCTTGATAGACTTATTTTAACATCTTCCAGTAGGAAACACTTCTAGCTGACAGAATAATATACAGGAAATGAAGACTTGTTTTTCCTCAATGTTGTGGATAAGCAGTAAATAAAAGGAACACACACATAGTCTAATAAACAAGATTCAACAGTAACTATCAAAATTACACCAGTAACTATCAAAATTACACCAGTTAGCACTTGTGATGATTTTACCAGCTAAAAGTACATTAAAAGTTATACTTCATTTGAAAGACAGTTCATACTTCAAATTTGGTGGTTTTGTTTTCAATCTTCACAACGGAGAAATGCTCAAGAATGAAAGTGATTGAGATAACATCTCAATACTTTAACAGTATCAAATACCTCTGGCAGATACCTGAGAAATGAAACAAATGCATTGTCCTTTCATGCTTCAGAGGAGCATCAAAAGCTGCAATCAAGTTACAGTGCAACCAGC
Source organism: Acridotheres tristis (assembly GCA_037013685.1). Taxonomy (NCBI): domain Eukaryota; kingdom Metazoa; phylum Chordata; class Aves; order Passeriformes; family Sturnidae; genus Acridotheres; species Acridotheres tristis. The sequence continues at coordinate 75,869,188 of CM072887.1, read as the reverse complement.
GAGTAAAAGGACTGGCAATTCCAACAAAGAGGAAGGACAGGTGCTTCCTCCAGCAACACTCTTTCAAAAGGTAAGGAGAACACGCTTATTTAAACAACTTCAGTGATGGAGGGGACCGACAGCTCAATATACCATCCAGGCAGGAGCTCAGCTGGGAGCAGTGGGGAAGGTCAACACTTGGGCAAGCCCAAGCCCACTGCCCATGGGACTGCATGTATGCAAGGGATTTTGAGCCTGGAGATTTCACAGCCAAAACTGGCTCCACGTCACAGCCCTCACTTTTTGTTTGGATTCAATAAAATCTGTTTACAGAAGGCTCAAGACAATGAAAAAATTTAAAACTTCAGAGTAAAAGCCATAAACCACACAGTTGTTTCCATACTATATTCCAGCACTGAAGTGGACAAGGAAAAACACCAAAAAAAGCAAAACAAACCAGAACAAAGACAAAAATTGAGCAAGACTGAAACACCCTCTTCTTCCAAGAATTAAACAATACTTTTTATGAATTGTAAAGATAAGCAGTGGAACTGCCATTTCCTAATGCTTCTGAGGTCAGTCTTCTAGCACGGCTTCTCAAACAGCTAATTAAATGTACACAGTTCTCACACTCACATGCATGTTATCATTTTTAAAAAGCCCTACATCTCAGGCCTCTTAAAAAATAATGGAAAAACTTATTCTTGAAGGCCTGCAAGACAACTCTTTCACTAATGGAAAATCTTCAACACTTCAGAAGAGGAAAATGGTAAGATAGCTTAATTTTAAATGAGTAAGAATTTAAATGTCACTTCCTGCATGTGACATCGATTTAAATAACCTTGCATTTTTGTTTTCTTTAGTGTGGTTAACGGTAGAATCTTTGTAGAGTACTTTTCTATGGCATTTGCAGTTGCATGTTTATGTTCAGCAACTCTTTTACATAATTCTAAACACAAAAGTCAAAAAGTGATTTTTCCTCTGTAAAGAAAGAGTTCTAAAAAGTAGCATGCTACTAGGACTTTCAAAGAAGGAAAGGCTGGAGAAAAATTATCCCAAAACTCAAGGGAAAAATGCACAACTTCCTTTACCTGACAGCTGCAGTGAGCTACTATGGATTTATTTTATCTGAGCAATTATGTACACACACTAAAGGCAAAGCAACACTATGTACTCTAAAGGAGTTCACGTAAGTCCACAAAGGGCACCACTATCAACCTGCAGTGGAGAAGTGGGAAGTTATTCATATGTCTGAGTAGTAAGTCATGGAATGATAAGAGATGCTGGCATCATAAGTTGCCAAAAATAAGGCATTGCATGCACACGTTCAAATCCAGAGCTATAAACCCCTCTTGTAGGCTCTACTGGCCAGGTTTGTTCCATAGGAAGCCCTACTGCACGGGACACAAGAGCCTCAGGTCTTTTCAACTGATGCTGCAGGTGTCAACACCTCAGGACACTCCCTCATCCTTCCCATGAAATATTTTTAAGCCCGGGGCTGGTTGGGATAATGGCTTAAGAGACAGGATGTGACTTTTACAAAGTTTTCTGTAGAATTCATAGACATAAGTAAAATAAAACATATGTGCTGCAGGTGCATCTTGGAACAAAAGAATTCTTATTCATAGATGACAGAATGGTTTGGGTTGGAACAGGCATTAAAGAGCACCTAGTTCCAAGTCCTCTTCCATGGATACTTTTCACTAGACCAGGTGGCTCAAAGCTCTATCCAACCTACCCTTGAACACTTCCAGGGATGAGGCATCCACAGCTTCTCTGGACAACCTGTTGCAGTGCTTCACCAAACTCACAGTGAAGAATTTCTTCCCAATATCTTATCTAAACCCATTCTCTTTCAGTTTAAAGCCATTATCCCTTGTCCTACCTACCTGCAGCTGATACCTCTACCTTGTTTTGTCAAAAACCCTCAAAAAAAAACTCCCAAAAAACAAATGATAAATGCATCCAGACAGTGGTGGCCTTTAAGTCACTTGACAAACACCTCTCCAATTCAAGCAGCTGTTTGCAGTGCCACCAGGGATAGCTTGGGTTGCCCTCCTGTGGTGGCAGGACAGCACAGGACCAATGCCTGCCCCGCCCACACCTGGGCTCTGAACTGGGGCACTCTGGCAATGGGTGACCCAAAAAAAAGTGAGACAGCAAAACCTTTGCCCTAGTGCTGCTGAGAGGAAGGAAGGTGTGCTCTGGTTCTGGGTAACATGCTCCATTTGGTCTGCTTAAAATAACCAGTTTAGAAAATAAACTGGGATGAGATTGTGTTTCTTTTAACTCAAGAAGAAAAGAAGTTTCACCCAAATAAAAATTCACTATATGTCAAAAAATACTCTATACAACATGCAATTTACCCCAAAATAATTAATTTCCCTTTATACCAGGCAGGCCAAGGTCTATTTGGATTAAAAAAGAGAATGGACATGAGTTTCCCACTTCAGCAATATACTGGAAAAGAACACAAACATGTCATGTCTCTCCAGTCCTGACCCAATAACTAAGGGGTGAAGATACCACAGGCTGTCAGGATGTTGTATTTGCCATTCGAGGTGGGGCAGGAGTACTGCTCCTTCCTCTGGAGCATCTTGTTTCTGGTCACCCAAACAAAGAGAGGAAATTGGGGTATATGAACAGGGATCTGAACTGGCACAGAAATGCATGCATCTCTTCCAATATTGGACGATTAACGCGTGAGAGAGTTGATGAATGGGAAGGATTAAATATAGAACCAAAAAATAAGCAAAATGATTAATTGCTAGGAAAGGGAACTCATGATTTATAGAAGAAAAAAAATTAGTAAGGCTTGGGAAGCTGAAGGGAATAAGCAGCAAGTGAGCTGCAGGGTGGGACCATCTGGTGCATAGTGCCACAGCAGTACAGGGCACATACCCACAGCTTCAGCGCCCCTCTCGCCTTCTCCCAGCCTCAGTGCCTGCAGGGCTGACAAAGCAGAAACAGATAGTATTTAGAGGTCACTGGATGAAAATAACTGATTTTAAAAACAAGTTGAAGATGGTTTTAAAATCATATCCTATAATCTGAAAACTGTCTCTTTAAATGTTAAATTAAATGTTTCGATGTGGTCTTGTAGTGGGCTGGTAGCTGTCACACTCATGTACTTGCATTCTAAGCTTTCTAGAAATTTCTAAAAATAACTGGATAGTTATTTAACACTGTTTTCATTTATTTTATGAAGAAATAGAAGACATTTTTAGGATATTTATTTTTCATTTCTGAGTTGTGACATCTCAACAGTAACCCGGTCTTTTGGTCCTGCACTTCTTTGTTTTGCAACTATTAAGATAAACACTTTTGCAGTTGGCATGCAGCCTACAGGCATCCCAAAGCACCATAAATCTGAGGAATAATCCAGCACCTTAAAGGTTATTATGATCAGTCATTTGCTTGGTGTCTTGAATTCACTTGCTTTTGTGGGGAACAATAATATAGAAGAAGAAAACAGAGACATGCCGTGAAACTGTAAATGGACTACATGGCACCTGCTTGCTTTTATTTTTAACTTAATGCCATTTTAAAATAACTTACAAAAATACTTTTTTCAGTTAAAAAAAAGGTACAATCAACTACATCCTCTTTGGGTTATGCCCATGAATGAGCTACTGTCTGCATTAGAAACAAGCACCTGGACCAACTCATGGGCATCCAGCAAAGTCCACTGGTTTCCTTTCAAAACACTAATTTACAAAAGACAGTGCCAAATCCCAGCCTGTGAGTGGCCCTGTTATTAAATACAACATCTCAAGAGTGGAAGGGATGAGGTGCAGGATGCAGAGGGGCTGCTTGCCACAGTGGAGCCTGATGCTCCAGCCCAGAGCAGATATGCAAGGGCAGGAGACCACTCCCTGCTCTGGAGAGGGTATTCAGACACTGAGGCAAATACTTTGCATACTTTTCTGAAGGTCCATTATGACATACTGTACCACAATCCCATTAAGAAACAATTTTTTGCTATCTTTGGGAGATCTTGCATTTCCTCACACAAGTCTTTATGTCCACATCCCCTTTTATGCCAAATACTTTCTGTATGGAGTAAACAGCAGGACCTGGATTTGCACAGCCAGCCAGGAAAGAAGTGGTCTGACACTGTGGGGAAGCACCAGCACCTCTCAGGCCTAGCACAGTTGTCTTATTAAAAAAAATACCCCAACCTTGCAGCAGGAACCGCTCCTGTCACACTCTGTTTCATCTGGTCTAGCTCCCACACATCCTAAGAAAATGTTTCCCATTCCTTCACTATCCAGAGGGAAAGGACACCTCAGAAGAGCTGTGTCTCTGTCACCAACAGATTAAAGGGGAATTCAAGCCCTTGCAAGAGGGCTAAGATAAAACTCATCACTATCTATGCAGCTTTCTTGGCCAGTCACTCCCTTCTCAGTGCCCTGCAACTTCTCAACTTCGCACCATCGTCTTTACCCTATATGCTCCAAGTGTTTCTTCAGGATGAGTACACTCAGCAGTGTTTCAGAAGGACTCCAGCAGCTCCCTCTTCCACTGATGAAAGAGCCACATAAACTTCAGAGTCAGGGACACACACTGCCTTGATGCGTTTTTCTTGCTGAGGTCCAGTTCTCGTTAGCCTTTTGGAGGAGCACCTTTTCATACAATATGAAGACAATATGAAGAAGATTATGTACCCTTTTCCCTATACAAAGGCTAAAATACAGGGTAATAGCACATGTCATTTGCTGTGGTGAAATTCTGCATGAAGAGCAGTAATAAAATTTTTTGAGAACCTCATATACATATATAAAAAAGAATCAACACACAAACTTCTATTTTCAAAAACCACACCATTCTCAGTTGAATGCTGCAGGCTACAACAGTCTATTTCATAGCCAGTAATGCAACACAGTCTCCCTATTAACTAAATAAATTCCCATATTTGATTCAGTGGGAATCTGTTGTTCTAAAAAATATATATATAAGGCAAGAAGGTTTACTTAAAATGCCAAGTATTTAAATGAAACTGACAAGAAAAATAGAAACAGGCACCACACATTTCACAAAAGGGCAGCTATAACAATAATTTACGCTGAAGTGGCCAAAAGATGAAGCAATAGAAAATTGAAAGCAATTAACATGTAATATTCAAGAAATATTAAATACATACTGAAGACACAACACAGCATTCACGCAAAAAGATGTAGTGATGAAAAGCAGATACTTTGCATAATAAGCAACAAGATATTTCAGACATGGCCATAAAAATAGAGGAGACTTGTAATGCCACATTGAGAAGAGCTGGTTGCAGAACTGCAGTGCTGACAACATAAGTAGGGAGGGGTTGGGCACATCGCCCTCACCATCAGAAGAGGAGGTAACAGCCCTACTCAGGCACCAACAGCATCTGCTTGCTGCCAGCCCAGGGGGTACTTATGGCTTTGCTAAGTCCTATTCTTCTCAAGAAACAGCTCTGGGTAAAACCAGGAGAACCACAATCTGTGCCACCAGGAGAATCACAGCACCTGATCCATGCCCACTCTTGCTGCCCTGGGAAGCCAACTTCACCCTCGACGTCTGTCTTGACCCAAGTAGGTATCAACACTGGTGTCTCTTCTGGCACTCCTAAGGTCATGCTTTCCAATGGCTTCCCTCAAAACAGGATATCACAATGCAGCTTTCCTCCCTCCACAGATCAGCACCATCCTCTCAGGCTGCCAGCAAGTTTAAACACACAAATGCTTAGCCAGAGCTCAGACCTAACTCCATGTCCACGAGTTTAGTTCATCCAAGGCACAGAGGAGGGACTCAGGCATATGAATGGATTTTATGTAGGCTCCAGAAACCAACTTTTACTTCAGTGAGTACAAGACTTGTGTGCAGCCAGGCAAACTAGCAGCTCTCTACATGCTCTACTCTTTCTTTCAGTTGATGCAGAGGAGGACCACAGTAAGAGCTCTAACGGCATTATTTGCTTGTCCGGAATCAGAGTGGTCATTCTCTATATCAGGAACGAACACCATCTACTCCCCAAGCCCTGCTTCTTGCTGCAACAAGCCCCCAGGACAAGTGAGCACATTTATAACAGAATTACAACTCACAGCCCCTCTCTGCCCTTATGCAACTCCTTGTGCATTCTCCCAGGGCCTCTGAGAGCTGGAGATACCCTGTTCATGCTACATGGGGAAAGTCAGGAGCCTGCCAACCACTTCAAAAAGAGATAGCAAGAAGCCTAATGATAATGAAGTGCCAGGTTTTCTGTCGCAAGTTTAGGTAGAACTTCAAAATGACAAAGGAATTATCCACCCATCGCAGATGCAGATGCCAAGTGCAGCTTTTTCTTTGTTTTTCTCCTATGCTAATATTTCAAGAGGGTGACATTATTTAATTTTTTTTTTACTGAACTGTCACGGTCTTTGAAGTACCACTACACTTACAGTGTGGGGCCTGGAAAACTCAGATGAAAATGGATAATGAATTTCAGATTTTTTGTTTTGTTGCTCTTGTGTTTGATGTTGAAACCTAAAAATGTTGGAATGTGATAGTTATTCTTGCATGATAAAGGCTGTTTCTATCACAGCCCTGAAATACTGCAGGGGTTACACACAAAATGCAGAATTCTATTACTTTATCATATCAAGACCATGAAGTTGTTACCTGCAGAAAATCAATTCCTACACAGTAGTTATTACAGACCATTAATTCGTACAAGGAAAAGTGTGTTCTCCCTGGATTTATAAAATTTTCTTCTAATATTACAGCCTTTTGTGTACTTGGAGAGATGAGGAGCATTAAAAAAAACAACAAAAAGTTGAGTTAATGTGAGAAGCCAGTTGAATTTTAACATACAGATCTGAAGTCCTCTGGAAGGCAGGGATGCATTCAAGTATCCCTTTGTTCTGCACAGTGTGTGAGTTCATTGTACCCCAGTTTCAGACACTGCTTTATCTATTGGAGATTATCCAGCCCAACTACACGGAGTTAAGTCCACAAGGGTGCTGAAGAAAATGGGCAGGAAGGAGAACCAGTCATGGCAGTGGGGGGTAAAAGCCACCAGGACCCTTAAGCAGGTGATGGGGAAAGCAAGTGGCATGGGGCTGCATCCCCTCAACAGAATTCCCCTGTGCTTGGCACTGGTGAGGCCACACCTTGAGTGCTGTGTCCATTTCTGGGCGTCTCATGACAAGACAGACACTGAGGAGCAGAAGCAGGTCCACAGGAAGAAAACAAAGCTGGTGAAGTCTGGAGTGCAAGTCCTATGAGGAGTGGCTGAGAGAACCTGAATTGTTTAGCTTGAAGGAAAGGAGGCTGAGGGGTGACCTTGTCACTCTACAATGGCCAGAAGGGAGATTGCACCTGATGGGGGTCAGTCTCTTCTCCCAGGTAACCAGCGACAGGATGAGAGGATACAGTCTTAAGCTGTGCCAGGGGAGGTCTGGGTTAGACATTATGAAGAACTTCTTCACAGAAAGGGTAATTAGACATTGGAATGGGCTGCCCAGGGAGGTGGTGAAGTCACCATTCCTGAAGGTATTTAAGGAAAGACTTGGACGTGGCACTTTCTACCATGGCTGTGCTGACTTGGTGGGGTGTGGTCGTAGGCTGGACTCAGTCTTGGAGGTCTTTTCCAACCTAATTGATTCTGTGAATGCAGAGACAACAGGGACTAACAGGAATGGCACAGAGCTTATGAGGAAAGAAACACACTCAGCTGGGTGGGAAGAGCCAGGTGAACCTTTGCTCTCCTAATTCTGCTACAGAAGGTTAACTTGTCATAAACCAGGTGTTGACTTAGTCAAGCAGAACCCAAGCATGGTTTTCCAGGTAAACACCAAATTTGTGCCGGATCATGACAAGTGATGAGGCTTTCCTTTCCTGGTATGCTTTCTGGGGGAGGCCTGGGGCAGGGTGATGGAGCTGGAAGGCAGCAACCCTCAGCTCAGGGAAGGTGCAGGGACCTGCACACACCCATGCCAGAACCTGAGCTCACCCAGCAAGCCCAGCACGTGCAGGTCCCAGGTACAGTTCATTTTGCATAAGCTGATTAAATCCAACAGGTTTCTGCTCGTAAGTACACAAACACTGTGGGTATTCTGCCTCTGCCTGCCTCACTCTGCTTGCTTTAAAGAGCAGGCTGCATATGTCCCAGCAGGGCCAGCCAGCCCCAAGCAGCTCCAGTCTCCCTGTGGCTGCTAGTGGCCTTCCCTTCACCCCCATGTGCCCACGCAGGGACTCTCCTGACCTTGTCCTCACCGGCTGATGCTCCTCCCTCTCCAGGAGCACCCTGGTGCCTTTCTGTCCCCATCTCCATCAGGGCAGTCATACGTCACATCAGCCTGCTTAGTGCTTCTCCTCTCCAAAGCCGGCCGTAAGGAGTACATAATCCTCTCTAAGCCCAGGGAAGGCAGGCAGTCTCCATTTTACACATATAGAAACGGAAGAAGGGGTGAAGAGGTTCAGCCTGTTTCTGTCAGTGGATCCCTGAAGATCAAGCACACCACTGGTAAGCGTTTTAACTTAAGCTCTTAGGCAACACAGGGTAACCTAACAAACAAACCTAACAAGCGGGCGCTGAATGTTTATGATCTGTTTGTTTACGTGACACACAAAAAATTTACTCTGGGCAATTTTTCTGGGTATGTTCATTGTTCTGTAAGCTTGTGTGTGCACGTTTGTGGCTGTATCCTCTCCTCTAATCTTCAAGCTAATTTCAGCCAAAGAATTGACTGGAGGCAACAGGAACAATCCAGGAGCTTCCTCCAGAAACATTTACGTGGACTGCACAAGCTGTATTTCCCATTCTCCCAGCCTCACTGCTATACAAGTAAAGTGAGAGGACAAATAAAAGCTGAAGAAACCACAAGGTAGTCAGTTGCAAACCTCTCCAGCACAAGATGTTGCCAGCCCACTGGAGCATCACACTGGATAACCCACGGATTACCCACCCTTTGGGTTTCTCACGTGCGTGGTTATTATGTAAGGTCATATGGTCTGACACATGTGTTCCTCGAAGTGACGGGCTCCCTGGACTCCATCCAGACGATCAATGAGGATTCTATGATCAACAAGAGCTTTGAGAGAACACTGCTGTTCAGTCAGTTGTACCCTGCTTGGACAGTTAAAGGGGATGACTCTACCTTTCTAGGAGGTTTGAAACCTCAGTGGAATTCATTAACGTGATGGAAATCCACACTTGCATTACACATTACAGATTGATCTCCAGTACCAACGCTGATAGACATTACCTAGATGGAATATAAAAGTTGCTCTTCAAAGACAAGAGCCTCTTATAACCACTTCATAATGTTAAGATTTTAAAGTCACTGAAATAAATGCTATCTGCTAACAACAACATTCAAAGTAGGCAGCAATCCTGGTTCCAGCATACTTAAGCTTTGCATCAGAACAAAACTATCATAAATTGGTTAAAAACCACAGTGATATGCAGTTGACACCCACGTATGTTATACTGGTTCCCAAGAACAAATGATATGTGTATAATATCTCAGTATGTTCCATGTGTTATTGCTGTTAAGAATAATGCAAAGTACTTACAGTCTAAAAAAAAAGTATAATGCAGCTGGAAAAAATACGTAAACTTCTCTTGTACATATAATACATATTCCTCTACATTCTCTATCAAATCAATATTGTTTACTAAAGCATTCTTTGTATGGCTAGCAAAAGATAAACAAGAGATCGAAGAGTGGTATATAAATAAAATAATAGTTTTAACTATGATGTCTTCAGTCCTTTTCCCTGTATGTTCTTATTGTAATACACATGCTAAAATATTACAAGAATCATTATTTATAATTATCATATGCAGATATAAAAATGCCAGCTGAAACACAAAGTATTAGGCTGACAGAAGTGGTCTCTGAATAACAGTGATTCCTTTGCATACTCCAAGTAATTGTAGTAACAGGAAATCAGCTAACAAAACCACCTTGGTCACCAGATGCTGTCCTAAATGGCATTAAATACTACTAATGTGAAAGAGTGGTATATCATATAAATCTTCCTATATTTTTACAAAGAATGAAGTGCTGTCCGACTCCTCACCTGGAGCTCCACAATACAGTTATTCTGCCTGACAAATTCATCTGATTTCCAATCCAAAGTTTGCTTTATCTTGGTCTGAGGAACTGAACAGATGCTTTTCCCATGAAAAAATGACATCCAGCCTGCTGCTGACGCTTCGCTAGTAATCCCAAAAGCAAGAACTATGGACTCGTTGCAGTTTAAAAAAAAAAAGTGCTTTCCTGCTAAAACCCAAGTATCAGTTCCGACAAAGTCCTACATGCAATCATCCACCCTGCTCAAGGAAGAGAAGCTCTGCAGGCTTTCCCCAGCCCACACCCCACAGAGCAGCCGAGCAGCTGCTTACCTGCTGGTGTAGGGAATCTGCTCAGGGAAGGGTTCCCTGCTCTTACCTGCCTGCCAAGAGTTGGCAGAACATCACTTGCTTCCTTCAGTACTGGAGAACAGCCTCTCAGCAGAAGGTGCAAATAAAACTTAAACCCCTTTCATTATTTGTTTTTCTTTTGCAAAAAACACTCCAGCAGGTGATGCTGCCGCTGAATTTCTCAGGATTTGAATTATCTTAAAGCACATTAGCAAAATAAATGAATGTGAAATGGCATTTCAAATACCAGTTTGCCTGGGTTTTATTCTGCCACAGAAAAAAATTTAATTAGGGAAAAAAAAGTCTGCATCAGTTTTCAAACTAAACATTTGGACTAAGGCTTGGAAATAAACTTGGACATGAAAAAACAAATCTTTTCATTTATGAAGGGAATTGATTATTAGTTTGCATAATCCCAAATTCTCACCTGGGTAGACAAGACATTTAAGACTGAGCATAAACAAAAAACGGATACCTACATGGATAAATAAAAAACACAGGCAAGAAAAAGAACCTTTTAGGAAGACCATATTAAATTCATACAAACACCTTTTTCCTCAAAGCCTAACATTATTTTCCCTGCATTTATTTTCCCACACTTAGCAGATAATTTCCCTAACACCCCTGAAAATACTAACACTGATTCTAGGCCTTATTAATGAGCACAGGCTACATCTCCTAACTGCAATAATTCTAGGCTGAACTTCATGTAGTAAACATTGCGTTCCACAGACTGATGAGCCAACTCTCAGATAAACATGCTTGCTTAAGTATCAAGTATTAACACCCTATGGCAATCCGAGTCCATGCACAGTGACTCAGTGCAATTATTCCGAGTGTAACAATAAGTGGGCAGTCATGCGGATTTGTAACTTATTGGTTTAAGCACGAAATTAAACAAGCAAGAAAATTAATGAAAACTATTCAATTTTAGACCAGACTGGGGACAAAATATGAGTAAGTATTATAAACATGACATAATCTCATTTAAGGAGACTGTGTAACACATAGGTTTTACAAATAGTTACAGACATTAATCTTGTTAAGTTTATTTCCAGAGTTTTATTCAGTAACAGGATTGATTGGCTGGAGAAACACAGGCTCAGACAAAAAACTAGCTGAAAGCTCTATTTTTGTCAGAGTGACAGATTCTTTTCTTAAGTAACTTGTTTTGTTGTCTTTTGTTCCAGGACTATACACATTATTAGCAATTCTCCAACTGGCAAGAGAGACTGAGATGTTTTGTCTTCGCTATTCTGGATAGCTTTTTGTTCTCTTGCACAATCCAAGAGTTGGGAAGAGGCAACGATTTCCCTTCCCTTAAGATCACCTTTCTTTTGCTCATAACTGGGTCTTTCTGCTGAAGCAGCGAGGACAGAACTGTTTCATGGCTCACCCTTGCTCTGGGAAGAGATGGGCTGCAGCTCCTGATCAGCAGAACTATTGCAACCTATGAGCTTACATATCTGACAACCAACATTACCATGCAGTTCCCTGTCGTTAATTTGCTTCCTATCATCACTGACTTCCCACAGCCAAGCCTCTGCATGGCTTTAATGTGGCTGCAGTTATTTCTGTTTGCTCCAAGAGGTCATTTAATATGTTGCTCGCAGAAGGGATACTGCTTTCTTCTGTGACTTTAGGCATCTTTTAGGAAACAAAGATTTCCTGCCCCCTTTCCAACTAGAGGCAAAGGTCAGGGAGTCTAACAATGAAGCACAGTGTTGCAGCTCGGTATTTTAGTGCTACAAAATTTACCCACAAAAGCAAAGAGGACAATTGCTATGTAAAACTCCATGCACAAACACGTCCCATCCAAAACACGTTTGTAGCCCAAGCAAGGATTTGTGCCCGCTAAAACAATGATATTATGTATATGTTTCCTGAGAAATATGGTATGTAACTACACAAAGGTCCAACACTTTAAAAGTGGTACATCTGGGGTTTTGTAAGAAATGAAAAGTACAATCCATGAATACAAAACAGGATACCTTCCTTGCTGGACTCAATTGCTAATGGTCATATTCACACTTTACCATCCATGCTGTAACCTGTTCCAGAGTCTCTGCCATCCCCTTGACCTACTGAAAGGGGTGATCTGTTTAAATCAACATTATCTTCCACTTTTCACTAACAAGGCTACATCTGATCTACCATTCTCCCTCTGTGATACTCCTCATATTCTGGATCCAAGGGGAAACATATTGTAACAGCTTTACCATTCATTTTTCAGAGCAATATAATAGTGCCTGGAGCACCAAGGCCACACTACATATTTAGGAGCTCTGATTTTCAAACACCCTTCCCAGGCAAAGGAAATAATCACCAAAAACCCAGTGAAAGCTGTTTCATTATTTGGATCACAGCTTGTAAGCACAGTCTTTGCTGTCCCATACAGGGAATGGCTGCTTTTGTAATGTTAATGTTCATTATAGCTCTTCTACTCCATTTGAAGGAGATGGGACTCTAAATCAGCACACATCAATGCAGTGTCTCCCATCCCTTTATCTATTTCACTGGATACTGGATAGTGGTCTGCTGGATGTAACACACTGCATTTAGTTTTGCTCATTTTCATTTCTGCAGAAGCTAAGTGTTCCCCACAGAGTAGTACTTTTTGTTTACATTTTTTTACAAGACTCCCAAATGCATTATTCAGAGGAAATACTGTCAATATAATAGCTTATACTGTACAGAAGAAAATGCCTTCTCAGATCACACTCATGATCCAGCCCACCATCATCTTCAGGAAGTAAAGCTACAGAAGCTTCTGGGCAAGGTGCAAGAAGACTAACACTAGTCAATCACAGGAAAAACTACCCTGTCCTGTCTCTTCTGTTCCCCTTACTGCACTGGAAACCAAGATCTGAGGAGGATGCCTTTGCCCCAAAGCACTAGGCTGTCAACTAGCAACTTTTTCCAACAGCTTCTATCCTGGAAAGCCTCACTCATTTGGGTTACTCACCAGGATGGAGAAAAAGCTCATCCAAACCTCTAAGGCTTCCTCCATAAAAAATGAAGCTGAGCCACTTTCTCTGCCCCATACATTCAGGAACACTTTCTTCTACAGCCTCTGCAATGATCATCCAGCCACTCATGCAGGTGACAGAACTCACCATGTAAGGTGCTCATCACAGCACTTCCCAAACTAGTCAAGCATGGGATGGAATAAGGACGTATGCAGAATAGGAATCCAGCTGCTTTTCCTGAATGGCTTCAAAGAAATTAAAAGCCTCCATCTACTTGCTGACTTCCTCAATTTAAGACATTAGTTAAATCAACACACATCTATCACTGTAAAAAACAGGTGTGTTGTACCCAGGGTTTGGAGAAAGACAAAAAATATTTACTATGTATATACACTAGCTGTATATGAACAAAACAAACTCAACTCCCTCACGCATCAACAGCCAAGAAAAAGAAAACTTACAGTCACCACTTCAGCTGGGCAGAAGCAACAAGCAGGTCTCCTGACAGGTTGGTCAGATGAGTTCTTTTTTAACTACTCCCAAGTAGGAGAGAAGCAGGAAAGGACGTCTAAGTCCTACTGACAGAGAAGCAAAAGCATGCTCTTCTCATGCTCCAGTCCCTGAGCACCTATTGCCTGACCTGCAGTACACCCTTATTTTTCAGTAGTCCTCCATCTCCTTGCTCTTGCTCCACAGAGACAATGGCTCATGCTCCAGCCCTCTGTTCCCAGTTTCCTGCCCATCCCCTCTACACCTTGGTAGCAGAAGAAATGGACAGTGTCAGAGTGGCTGTAAAGCACACGGGACTTATTCAGTGGGACCTGACAACCAGGAGTCCCTTCTCCAGCCCAAGTGAACCACCACAGAGTAGTGGCATGGGTTCCCTGAACCACTGGAGGGCCTGCCTAACTCAGCCTCTGCTCCAGCACAACATTCCTCGACCCAAGGGAAATTGTTTCCCCTACAGTGATTCACTGATTTACAGCTGGTTAGATACTACCCCCACCTCCTTGGTGAATGCAGCATATACAAGCACATGGTCTGCAGCTGTAGAGACAAACCCCAGGGGAGGCAGAGTGATTGATGTGCCATATACAGCCTGCCACCAGTTGAGAAAGTTCCCATCTGAAAGCATAAATTGCTTATCTTCAGTGTCAGAAGTTCATCACACTGTCTTAGATGAAGGATCAGTCCCATGTCTAAGCCAAACCCCTCCCTATCGATAAAATTCACAGATCCATAAAGCAGAAACTCATTTCTCATGTGAGTACCAGGAACTGTGTGCTTTTACTTAGTGTTTCTCCTTTTTTGAGGACAAAGAAAGGCAGGTGAAGGGCGCTTCTTCCTATGGCCAGTGTTTCAGTGTGGGACAGGTCTACACTGCCATCACAGCAGCTGCAGTGACTGGGACCACCAGCCTGCTGTGCATGGGGGCCAGCCTGGGGTGCAAACTTGACTCCCCTTGAGCAGCAAGTATTATGGCCAGACTCCTGGTACCCAAGTTAACCTCTTCTTGGTTAGGCCAAAAATTCCAGTATAATGCTGCTCCCCATCTTAAGCAGATCCTGTTTTCAAGGTGAAGATGATGGCTTTACGTGTTACAGGAATCGTTTTGTACCAAAGCAGAGAACAAAATGAGTGATGGTGGGAATGAGACAGAAAAGCTACATGAGTGGGGGAGTGCATCCTCACAGCCAAGGAGAGATGGGCTGGTTGAGGATAGATTCTTGCATCTCAGGAGAGACTACTGATGAGAATGCCAACAAGACAGAAAGGAAGTAAAAAGCTAGGTCACTTAGACTGTTAAATACCAAGAGGCACAAAAAAACATATGCAGAAAAGCTCATTAATAATAAAATACCCTCCTGTGCCTTGCATTGGGGATCCAAAATAAACACTGGGAGTTTTAAACTCCTTTCAAGAAATTACGCCAAACGACATGAATTCTGGATGTGTCCATGTTTGGGTTTCTAGGCAATAAGACTTCAGTATATGCCAGGTACTAGTTTTAAAATGGAAGTCAGACCTCCTCGACATGTGATGGTGGGAGGTCTGAAATACTGCACATGACCAAATAAGTCTACTTCTCTGAAGACACTGTGGGATTCCCCCCCTACTTATATGAGAAGCAGCTGCTTCTTTTTGGTGGTGGTGTTCGTGTGTTTTTAATGTAAACGCATTTCCCCTTCTCCAGAAAATGTTCCCAGGGTATTGTGGCACCCTGAGGATAAGTCTTGCGTGGCATCTTGCTTGAAAGGAAAACTGAAATTTTCTCCTGCAGGGAACTGAGACTCCACAGCCAGGGTCCTCCCAGAGAAGAGGACCAACACATTGGCAGAGGAAAGCAAAAGCCAGGAGCTCAGAACTGACCTCAGGAGTTCCAATCTTCTTACCTAGTAACAATGCTATGCTAGCACAATGCATCTGCATGTTTGAGATGTGAAAACAAGTCCCCTACAACTAAATGCAAAAATACGCTATGGTGAACAATATAAAAATGAGGATCCAATTACATCAGATTTTTGGAAAACTGCTCAACAAGGACAGTTCATTACATAAGGTCCAATTTTAGGAATGACTGTCATATAAGGGTGTAAGAACAGTTTTCTCTTTCACTTTTGCCATTAATGGAGACTCCATGTGGAAGGTCATTTTTGCTGAGGATCAAATGACATTGCTGCAGACTGAGAAGAGTAAACAAACTGGAGAGGGGAGACCCTACTGTGTGTACCTGCAGCAACTCCAGCTCAACACATGTCCATCTTCCTCTCACCCCTTCACCTCCTTGGTCTCCTCTACTGCAATGCACTGACCCCTTACTTTTATCACTTACAACAAACACGGCTAAATGACTGGGTTTGAAACGTCTTTGAAGAAAGTGGTCTTTTTTATGTTTCTCTAACCTGAACGTTTCATTGACAGGGGTTTTGCTAGAATCACAGAATTGCTTAGGTTGGAATAGACTGCTAAGATCATCAAGTCCAAACATTAATCCAGCACTAACAAGTCCAACAGTAAATAAACATGTCCCCAAATACCACATATACATGTCTTTTAAATACCTCGAGGGATAGAGCCCACCACTGCCCTGGGCAGCCTGTTCCAATGCTTGACAGCTCTTACCATGAATAAATTTTTCCTAATATCCAATCTACGCCTTCTCTGATGCAATTTGAGGCCATTTCCTCTTGTCCTACTGCTTTTTACTTGGGAGAAGAGACTGACCCCCACCTGTCTCCTTTCAAGTAGCAATAAAGTCCCTCCTGAGCCTCCCTGCTGAACAACCTCAGCTGCTCCTCCTGAGATGTGCATTTCAGATCAGCTTTGTTGCCCTTCTGTGGACACGCTTCAGCACCTCAAGTCTTCTTGTTTTGAGGGTCCCAAAACTAAACACAGTATTCAAGGTGTGGCCTCACCAGTGCCAAGCAAAGGGAGATAATCACTTCCCCAGGCATGCCTCAGACAGCTATTCTGATGCAAGTGGATGTATAGTAAATAGTTGCAGAGAGGAGAGGGTGAGCCAGGATCCCTGAGATGAAAACTTGGCAGTCCTCTGGAGAAGCCCCAAGTGAATCCATACTTTCAGCTCAAGTTGCCAGCTATACATGACTGTAGAAGCAAGAGACTTTGGCTTAGCCAAATGGGAATACAGCTGCCCTATCTATTGCTTTACAGCAGCAAGAATGACAGTGACACAGTCTTGTGTGACACACAAGGTGTGCCACAGTGCCAGCAGAAGAGCAATGTGTGTGATGCTCTTCCCCCAGCTGCTGTGTAAGGCATGGACCAGTGTCCTCTGACCAAAGAAGCACAGTGCAAAAAGGTGAAAGGGCTTCTCTTTCCTTGCTGGAAACCAATCAGAACAATAACCACCTCATAAAGAGCACCACAGAACTTAGAATGCCCATTGCTGATGTCTGCAGTGCCACAGTTCTGGCTCCTAGTGCCTTGTCCATGCATATTTCAGACCAGGCAAGGGAAATACCCTTATTTTAGTGACTAATTCAGTTATCATAACAGGCATGTTCTCTGTTCACCATAAACCTCCTTTGTATCTGGTGAGTGCATCGGGGAGGAGAGGGTGAAGGAAGATATTCTACATTTATGTTTCCATTAATTGAGCATGAGAAACAGATCAAATGTTCAAATATTCCACGTTCCAGGACACTTCTTCCAGACACTATAGTTTCCCAGATACCAGCATCTCCCTCACCTACATATTCACACTAATCCATAGAAAACTATGAGTCATTACACAAAGTTCCATCCAGAAGAGTAAGCCATTCATCCTTTGGGGGAGGAAGAAGGAGAGGGAAAATTAAGAACTGTTTCCAATTTAATTGGCAGACTTTACATTTTTGTTCTGCTTCCACTGGAAAGTGTGGTGCTAATTTTTCTGCTGCCGCTTGCAGCCACGGTGAGATCTCAATCTGCTTCATTTACATCTACCAGCAGGACTGCTAAGAAAATAAAATAAACCAGAACTGTATTTGCCTTGCCTCTGGTCAGTGTGCAAGTTCTATGTGCTGAACTAACACCTGCGTTATCTCAGGGAGTCAAATGTTTTAAGGCTCCCTGCAATTGCTAAGTGCCTTTTTCAACTGCTCAAGCCTTGGTGTGGTATTCTTGAGAGCACAATACCTTTTGAACTCATTTTGAAAATGAAAAGTACCATGGATTCACTCACAGTGCTCTGCAGCATACCTTTGACTTTTATACCATAAAGCACATTTATGCCCCACCCTGTCTTTTTACTGTACCTTCTAGTCACAAACATGGTTTCCTGTAAGCAAGCAGCTCTTTTTGGGCTAATTTTGAAGTGAGGATACTTAGGAAGCAGCTAATTAGAACAGGTACGTGGTTTTAGTTCCTACATTATCTACTTCAACACAGGAGCTTTAATTACGTGTTTCGCTTTCCAGTGTGACAGAGTACTGGACTTCGACTGTCTTCTCATTTTTACTCTTTGTATAATTCCTGACTTTTTTTTTTCCCCTCAGATGCTTCTTGGCTTTGCACCTTTTTCTCCCTCATTTTCTAATCCAAGAATTTCAGCCTGGCAGCTGCACATAAGATTTATGACTATGTCAACTCAACCTCCCTCCACTTGTAGCTTTTTGCACACAGCCCTTAAATCATGGTCTTTCCCCCACGAGCAATTCAGGGGCCATTGCCACTGACTGTATTACCCGAGAGGTGTGAGTGGTCCATTGGAGCAGGGACTACCCATCACCCTGCAGCGCTGAGAGGGGTTAATTCCTCAGGTGAGCTCCCAGGACCATTGGCAGGTAGCACCCAGCAGCAAATCCTCTGGTGAAGAACTGGAATCATCTACTTGAGCTGCTCCTGGAGCTCCTGCAGTGCTCAAGGAGGGACATTTGGGACACCTGATCTATACATGGATTTTGGTAAGTGGATTGCAGGGTTACAAAGAACGGCAACCTGAACTCCAAAGCAAATTATACACAAAAGACACCAAATCAGCACTCTTTCTGCAGGCAATAAGCTAAAGCCAAACTGCCATGAGACTTTCAACACCTTTTCCCAAATTAAATCAGTTTAATTCTGTGTGACTTTGCTAATGATTCAGAGATCTTGTTAAATCTTTGTGGAACATTCGATTTCCCCGCACTTATTCCCTTTTAAAACATGTATCAAGCCTTAAGGCTTTCACAATGGTTGTGTATCAACATTTTCTAAAGCGTGAAACATGTAGAGGAGAACTACTGTTGGATCCTTCAGTAGCCATCTCAGTCGACAAGGAGATAGGAGGTGGCACAAACAGAAAGACTGCTCTGCACCTCTGATATTTAATAGGTACAATTGACAGTTCAACTTGCTCAAATTCCTCTGGAGTAGAGCATCTGGAGCACCTGTCAATTGAGCTGATGCCAAATATTCCAGGTACCTTCATGGGAAAAACAAACTTTTCTTCATAAAAAAAAAAAAAAAAGGGAGTAAGCAAACTATAACCTGTTTCATGGCAGAAAAAAAAAGAGAGAAAAAAGGAATCACAGGCACAAAAGCAGCACAACCTGCTGAGAAAGAAGTGTTACATCAAGAAAAGTGCACATGTGTAGGTCTACTCCCTTCCATTTCCACCTCCTTCCTAACCTAGCATGTGCAATTTTATCCAATGTAACTTGCTGGGCATTTCATCTGAAATGTAAGGGAATACAAGCCACATGCAACATATTCAACAAATATTCAAGGCATTAAGAGGCACCATAACAGTTCAGGAAAATTAAAAGCCCTCAAGTAAAGACTTCGAAATCACAAGGAAACAAATCTGTCCAAGCTTCGTGGGGTACAGCTGCAGAAAAAGTGTTTCCTCACAAACTCCAGGTATTTAAGCGTTCTTTTTATTTTGTTTTAAGGCTCTCCAACAGTTTGTATTAGGTATTTAAAACTTACAAGCCATGAAATTATTTGGTCTCATAAAGCGATCCTTGAAAGGCAAAAATGCATACTTTTAGCTGATGAGTAATCAGGGAAAACTTTCTTTTCTCTTTAAAAAATGAACTTATGCTTCTTGCCCTCTAAAAATTACGGAAACTTTTAAAGGCAGAAAATGCCATGGAGGAGGAAAAAAAAAAAAGAAGAAGAAATGCAACAGTAGATAATTTTAAACCCTTTGCATACCTAAAAAGGGCATATTAAACCACAACCTTAGTCATAAACCTCCAGTGAGCGCAAAGACGAAGAGCCGCGGGCGCGACACAGCCGCTCGGCTGCCGGCATGGCCGCGGCTCGGAGGGCACAGCACACGCCAAAGGAAATGGGTGTCGTACCTCGCCTGCCTCCAGCATCTCCTCCTCCGCCCCCCACCCTCCCAACCACCTGTGGCAGCCTCAGAGGAAGAAGACACGCTCCCACATACTTTCCAGCTGTGCCGTGCCAGCCGCAAAGTACGCACGCAGCCAGCAGCACATGTGTGAAAATACATACGTGGAGTATCAGCATCGGGTCTCTGCAATGATTAACCTCGTCCAGAGCTACTTTCTCATTAATTAATTTAAAAAACAAGCCAGAAAAGCAGCTCAAGGAGCAAAAGAGAACCCCTCAGTCGCATTCGTGCCCTTTCCCTTTCTCCCCCGCACGCACACCTACCCACACCTACACTGTGCTGGAAAAAGGCTGTAAGCATGGCATTACCACTATTGTGTCCTGCGTACAGGGAGCTGTGGTTTTGAGATTAAACACCCAGTAAAGAAATTTTACCCTTTTGACCAGAATTTTCCATATGCAATTTAACATTGGTTAGGAAAATAAGATAGAGAAATGTCTAAATTTCCTCTCATGCTCAGATGAGGCTATATGGTTGAGATCACTTCCCCATGATAACCTAAAATTAGGGCAAAAAGGACACCCACCAAGTGCCTGAGAGAAGATGACTGAAGAAGATGCATGGGGACCATGCTGCTGGGGACACTGTGAACTGGTGCCAGGGCAGAACAACCTGACTTGGGAGCTCTCCTTGCAGGTGCCAAAAGGGCACCCTGCCTCTACCAGTTTCAAATACACTGATATAGTTATCTCTTCATCAATGGTCAGTCTTTAAGGAAAAGGGAAAAAAAAATAAAACGGGAAAAAAAAAGAAATCATGTGACACACCTCCACTCTCCTGAAAAACCCAACAGCCACAGAGAAAGAAGTTTCACCCCTAAAAACCCCAAAGAAGAAAGCAGCAGAAAAAAGACCCAGAGAAAGAAACTCGTTTTCCTAAGGTCCTCTGGAAACTCTTGGGGTGCTTTACCTATTCTGCAACAATGATCTTCTCTCTTTGAGCTATTTCATCTTTACTGATACGCTGGGGAAGGGACCCATGGGTGGGGAGGGAGTTAAAAATAAAAACAAACACTGAAAAGCTATTTGTAAACTGTTTCACCCCAGCAAACCCTTCAACTCGCGGTTTCCCTAACTGACTGCACAGCACACCTGCAGAGCGAGTCAGGGCAGGAGACACCCCTCCATAAATACCCGGGAGATCCCTCGCTGGGCTGCACCTCCTCGGGCACCTCTCTGTGCAGGATGACGGCAACAGGTGCCCATCTTCCCTAGGGAATAGCCTAAACTTTACAGTCAAGTAACAAATAGAAGGTGGGCAGGGAACAAACACACACACACACACACACACACATATATATATATATATATATATATCCCTCAGATAAAAATGCCCCGAATACAATTTCAGCTTTGCAACAATTAACAGTGCCCTTATCTGGGTTTCAACACATACAAGGTCATAGGCACCTGGTCATCCCTCCTTCACCCCACCATTTCTGACTAGCTAAAAAAAGCAGCTGTGCCAGGTGTTACCAGGTACAGCTGTAAATCCTGCAGCCTTCTCTGCCCCATCCAGGTGACCTGCAACCTGAAGCGCCAAATCCAGCAATTAAGCTATCCCTCAAACCCTGCACAGTGCCATGAAAGCCAGATGCCCGTCTCCTCCAACATCATTTCAGCACTGCAGGTCTGTTGCCCAGGACTGACTGCTGGACATCTGGAGCAATAGGCTGGGAGCAAAAACATTTCTCACACTTCGGGTTTACTCATAGTCAAACAAAAGGGCACTAATTCTCACCTCTGGGCAGACTACTACTTTAAAGAAACAAACAAAAATACACCGAGCAAATCCCAAACCACCTTCAGGCAGTGAATCAGCCATTGCTTGAGTCACACATGCACAGCGTGTTCCAAACTCAACTGAGAGCTGCATCACCGACCTCAGCTTTTGCTCCTCTCTGCCTGCCCACCCTCACCTTCACGCCAAAACTAGCGAGGAGCTTCTTCACAATGCTCTGAAGGTTTAAATCAGAAATACGCAAGCAATGCTAGTGGGAGCACGGAGATTCCCGGGGGGCGGGGGAGTGCATTAACTAACACTGCTGATGCTGGAAAATGTGCAGGTAACCGGGCGGGGCAAATCCCAAAGGCGGGTGTTCAAGTAAGAATCCCCAGAATGGCCGTTCGTCCAAAGCTTCACCAAACTATCGAAATTTGCTGAGGTGCAAAGTAGGACTGGACTGGAAAACCTTTCAGAAGCCCTAATTCTTCACACTAGAACACAGTTACCAGAATATTTTCAGTATTTACATGGAATGGAATTGAATTCTAGGAATCCAGTATGGGAAAATGAATATTCTTCTACCTTTTCCTCAAGACCAAATCACGTTTTTATTCTGACAACAGCTGAGCACAACAGAACTCTGCTATGGCCCCATGCTGCAGACTACAGACCCTATAACCAAAGGTTATTCTTTCCTCTCTATCAACTTTTGCATTGCTTGTTTACAGAACTGTGGCACCAGGAAACCCCTAAAACCACCTGTACCAAAGGAAAATCATAGATAAGACAACTTCACTGCAAGAAATAGACGGCAAGTGATGGGGGAGGACAACAGGCACCTGGGGAAGGAACAAGTAAAAGTGTGGGGTCAAGCAAACCACTTCTGGCATTCATGTTTACCAATGCCACCTTACCCTGCCCTCCTGCACATGCTCATCCTCTCCAGAGCACTCAAGTCTCATCTGCACTTTGAATTCCTTTCCTGCTGAATGTAGTAGTCAGCTATTTCATATTATTTTAGAGCAGACAGTAAAGGCTTTGGTCCTATAAAGTTCTCATATGACATTACTGACCTTGTTGCTCTTTATGCTACTCCAGTTTCCATAAGAAAGAAAAAAGCAGTTAAATTCTCAAGTGATTCAATCAAGTACTGTGTTCGTCTTCAGAAATAACTGGCATCAGTTTGAGATCAAAATATCCAGCCCACTGCTATAGAAAGACTTATAGCTATAAAGTTCTATATAGATAACACTTCAACAGCACAGTATTTTTTTCTCTACCAAAACTCACCATGAAAACCACCAGAAATATTTATAGCAGGCAACTAATACCAATTACTACTTTCCTTGCAAGCTATTTTCACTAAATTAGCCTTGATAGCATCACAATTTGTTGGGGTAGGAAACAATAGAAATTAACAAGTCAAGGCAATCTGGGGAGGGAAAAAGAATTATGGAGGCAGTATTTACCCCTTGAAAGTAGTATTTGGGAAGAAAAACAAAAAGCATTACACTGGCCAAATAACACGTAGGTTGCTTGTACTTGTGCACTGCATTTGCAGCCTTGTGTTTTGCTTTAGTAACTGGGGCTAGACAAAACAACTGGACTGTAGCTGTACAACACTGCATGCCAGACCTTACTTTGATCTTACAAAATGGTAATAATTTTTTTAGAGAAAGTTTAGAGATTATCTGAATGATACAGCTTTTTAAGCTTGGAGTTTGCTGGTTGGTGCATTAAGCATTACTCACTTTCTGAACAAAGTGGAAAGTTAACACAAATTGGCAGATGACTAACTGTCCAAGAAAGAGATTACTGAATGAATCACTGACTCTACTTTTAGTCTAATAATAAGACAAATGAAGAGGACCAAGAAGGGGAAAAGACAAACAAAAAAATTTCCTTGCAAAGTGTTTAAATTTGCATTGCCCATGAATTTCCAGCTATGACAAACTATACATACATTTCATAATTTACCATGAGTTTTACATTGGGGCTAGGTTACTGACATGCCTCATGATTACTTCACAGCATCACTTAATTTGGATTTCTGTAAGAACTCTGCTCCACACTTTCCCTTGGTACACATTTAATAAGTTACAGGAACAAATTAAGGGATTGGAAATGAAGTTAAATTGCTGGGTTGAGTCACAAGCACTTGGCAGGGTACAGGTTCCACACACAAAAGTACCTCAGGCACAGCAGATACCTGAAGTAGAACTTAGGTTTCCCAGCTCAAGAAAAGGATCTAACAAAAAAAAAATTCCTGACATTTCCCTTTTTGCTACTCAGGCTTTGGTGAAAAGTTTGCCTAATGCACAACCAGCATTCAGCTTTGCAGAAAATCATCCTGGGGTGCTGCTCAAGAACACAGGAAAGGGGCAGCAGTGCCATCCCCCTCCCAAATAGCCACCCAACTCCAGCAGCCTGGTGAGGTGAAGCTATGGACAGCAAATCTAGGAGATCTGGGTTTGCCCCCTCAGCAACCTGCACATTCACTGCTCTCCCCTGTCTTTCCCACATTAGCTCTGCTGCTCCTTGGACCTGTGGTCTTACTCATCAAATTGCCTAGGAAAATTAGCCAGGGTTAAGAAAATGGTAAATTGATGTGTACTAGGTCAAAAAGCTGAATCAGCTCAGCAAAGCACAACAAGCCCATGGCCAAGCAGGATCTTCTGCTCCCACCCAGTGGCACAAGGCACTACCAGCTCTTAATTTTACCCTCTGTTTTGAAGGACAAAGTTAGACTCCTTCCCTCACCTGAGTAAATTCAGGTCACTCAGGTCATCTGCTGAACCTGTTACTCAACATTGCTTGCCATCATCCCCAGAGTGATAAAAGGTTGTGAGAAGACCCGAGGGTTTAGGAGTGCAGCCACATAAATTCAAAAAATTCTCCACAGTCACCAGGTCTGCTCATCTCTTCGTATCTCTTTATATGTAACAGATTTTAAATTCTCAAGAGCTTATCACATCTGGGAGATCAGTGACATGACCAGGTTGCATGAGGCCAGAAGCCAGAATCAGATAGGAATTAGAATAGTTGTTACAGAGTCACAGAATAGTTTGGGTTGGAAGGACCTTCTGGATCATCTAGTTCCAAACCCCCTGTCATGGGTAGGGATGCCTTCCAGCAGAACAGGTTGCTCCAAGTTCCATCCAGCTTGGCCTTGAACACTTCCAGGTATGGGGCATCCACAACTTCTCTAGGCAACCTGTTCCAGCACCTCACCATCCTCACAGTAAAGAATTTCTTTCCAATATCTAATTTAAACCTACCCTCTTTCAGTTATTTGAATATTTGCATTTTGTTAACGCTGAAGACTCATTTGATCGAGTTCTGCTTTCCTCTAACTTTTTTTTTTCCAATTGTCTGTTACAGATAGAAGCTGGAAATAAATATCCCAAACCTCTCATGGCCTGGGATGCAAGTTCCTACTGCCAAGCTACAGGTTAGGCTCAGCACAGGCTGCTACTGCTTTTCTGCAGAGGCACCACATTGTCAGAGCAAGACAAGAAAAACCTTCAGGAGATGGGGCGTGATGCCCCATGATGGTCAATGCACTTTGGGGACCAGATGTTCCATGGCGAGCTCTAAGCCTTTTAACAAGTTTTGGTTTAATTTGATGCATTATTCAGGTTCTTGACAGACTCCACAGCAAAATTCACATGCACAAAACTAACCCCATACATAGACTGAGTAATTTCCTGCCAATTTAGTTCTCAGGGCTGGCCCACTGTAGGATGAGACAGGTGCAATCAAAGGCAAGGAGAGGAGATGCTGAGCAGAATCACTGCCCCAAATTTGGCAGCAACACTGTCCACTGCCCTTCACAGGTCCAGCCTTCAGTGATTTTGGACACAAATAGCATTTCAGAGTGAAGAACTCAAAACACCAATGAGATTTAGAGATGTTATTCATCTGCTATGATCCAACCATCATGACACTTGTGATGGCATGATTTTCTGAAGACAAGCCAAACTCAGAATGCTGAACCTATGTCCTCTTGAACTCTGAATGACCACTGACACCTTGTTTTGCAGTCTTTACCGATTATTCTTCTGTGAATTTCAGTAGGAATTGTCCCTAAAAAGATCCCTTAAGTTGGAATTTGGCCTTTTATGCTATATCCATCTGAAAATAATAAAACCTGTCTTATTGTTGCCATGTAACAAACAATTGGATTTCCACATGTTGCAAAGTTTTATTTCCACAGGCTTCTGCACCTCTATTTTTAGTGCACTTCTCCCAGTAAGAGGTTACAAGACAAAGATTGTCCATCGCAGTCTGGTTACACAAGAAACTGACAAACATATCCAAGGTATTTCAGCACAACTAAAACCAACTACATTAATATATATAAACATTTAGTGGCAAAAGATGCCTACTGACAATGAGGGAGCTGGGAATAAGTGTAGATTTTCTGAGTGGATTTTGTTAAAAACACACTCTACTTTTAAAATAGAATAAGAAGAAACAAAGAACCATCACATCCATATAAGGAATAACTTATGAGTATAAATATTGCAACAACAGAGAAAGTAAACATGGAGGCTTCATAAACGTGGGAATTTTCACTCTAACAGGGAAGAAAATACTAGCTCTGCCTCATGTATAGCCTTTAAACCTTGGAAAAACACAGACAACTTGAAAACAGATAGCAACACTAAATATTAATGCAGCAGATCGGGAGACACTGATTGGACTACCACTCAAAGTACAACACCTTGAATAAAAGAATTAAAATTTGATATATTGTAACACAATGAAGGACATGCTCTGCTTACATGAAAACAAAATAACCTCACATTCTACAAGGCACACTTTCAAACAAAAAGCAGAATGTTCTAGAGGTTGCTTCACTGAATTGAACACAGTGCAAAATCTTTACCAAAAGGCAAACAGCTAAAAGGATTTGAAAACCATTACTTTTTAAGAGAGAGAGAGAAAAATAAAATAATTTAACAGATCACTTTCTGATTTGCACTTTTTTCAGTATCACTTTCAGTACTGGAAGATGTGTGCTTCCTTCCAGGTAGTGACAGACACATCCTACAGTTGTCATTTATGTTTCAACTCCTATTTTCTGTTTACTTCCTTCTCCAGATCCTCTGACCCCCAGCTGAAACAGCAATACAGGTCGCTCAGGAGTCTTACTGCCCCTCCCTTCACCGGACTGGAAAAGAGGTAAAGAAGAGCAGCTCAGCACGATGAGGTAGCATGCCAAGTCTTCCCCCAGCCGACATAAATACATTAGATTTTCCAGATGCGCATCTCTGACATCGAGGCTAAGCATCAGCAATACTCTATGGTGAAATGCAAAACACTGAGAAGAAGACAGGAGAGGGGAAGACTTTTGCATTGCAAGCAGTGGTATGAGTGGTTTCCTTTGGAGGGTACAAGATCTTTCACTGCTGTGTAGCAAATCATTAAATCTTCCATAAGTTGAAAAAAAAAAATCTCACAGTAATATTTTCCAACCTTTCACTAAGAGTAGGGGCCAAAACCACACGTTTTAAAGGTCTTCCACAGTTTTATTATTAGAAGTAGAAACCCTACTGATACCGATGAGTCATTTGTATTGGCGGAAACCAAGAACACCCATTTTCTTCATGTGTTATAATGCTCTCAGTGTGGTTTTCTATTAATTACTGGTCAAAGTAGTTGACTAAAAACAAAACAAGTGACATGAACTCACCTTGTTATTGAACCCTACTCTACAGCAGCTGATTTTATTTATCACACTTTCAAAGACCGCTTATTTTTCGCCCCATTCCACAAGAAAAATACACAAAAGACAACTACGAATCTAAACTCCCCCACAGTAAATCCAGAACTGCAGATGGCTAATTCACTCCACTTCTGCAAAGGCTTTTGTGATCAGCTAAGAAAGAGAGAAGAAAGCAGGCAAGAAAAAAAAAACCAAAAACCACAACAAGAAGATCAGTTAAAAATCATCAGTCAGCAGCAGCTATCATTTTAGAATCCTTATGAGTAATCAGAATAGTCTGTAAATAAAGAAGCAGTTGTACAAGAGCATGAGCAGATGAAGGAATCCTTTCATACTAGCAGCCAGTGATATTGCCACACAGGAGGTAAAAACAAGATTTAGAAATACCAGTATTTTGAAAATTAAAGACAGCTAAAACCAGGTTTTTAAAAGTTTAATAGTAATTCCTTGCTGGCTTTAAAGAAGATTTATGCCATAAAAAAGGGATGGAGGGTAGGAGACTCCACAGCGCAGCTTGCATTTGGAAAGGGAAAACACAATTCATAAGCTGGACTTGCCATACCCAAATTTGGAACGGTGCACAGGGGGGTGTTTTGGTAACATCCCAGTCACAAAAAAAAAAAAAAAACCAACAAAAAAAAAACAAACTAAACCAAACCCTATGTAAACAAACAAACAAAAAAACCCCAACGACACTAACAAAAAACACCTAAAGCCCAGAGGTTTAGCTTGGTGATCAGAACGCACTTAAGAGCGCAACCTCCGCCGCGGCACAATGAACTTCCACTTTACCCTCCGCACCTAGAGGAATGGCAGCCTGGCAGAATGACAGGGTGTTTTCATGTTGCTGGGGAAGAAAAGCCACAGCAAAGCAGTGACCGGAGAACCGAAAATAACCTTTGAACAGCGGCTCGGCACTGCCGGTCCCTGTGCCCGCGCCTCCCTCCCATTGTGGATAGTTTATAGCCAGGGTAGCTCCAAGCTGCACCAGACACGTGAGTCAGCAAGAGCGGCTCGTAGGAAACTGCTGACATGTTCAATTGCTCTCACACACACCGAACACACCTACCCGCTAAATAAAAAACAGCCTGCATGCAAATCGGGGCGAAGGAACACCTCCACACCTACAGTTCCTGTTTTCCTAGTTCAGGTTTACATTTTAAAGCGATCACTCTAGAAAGAGGGAAAAAGAAAAAAGCCCTCAGTGGATGTCAGCTATAATAAGTAGCTGTGATTAAGTCTCAGGGGTCATTTTGTTTATTTAAGCCGCTTTTCCTCTTTTCAAAAAACAAAATTGCTGCTCCACAGCCCAGAAGTCCTGCGTGGTGACAGGCAGCAAACAGTTCCTGTTTTTCTTAGTGGGGAGACTCCTTTTGAACCTGTGCACCAAACCCCATCTACCCATCACAGCCCAGCTGATTGTTTTCAACACTCAGGAGAGGGGGGAAAAAAAAAAAAAAAAAAAAAAAAAGCTTCAGGCTTCTATTTTAACTCCTACTAGGGATAAACTGGAAATTCCCATGTTTTTTGCTCCTAGTAGCTTTTCAAACATCTTGTTGAGATAGCAGAGACAGTTGTATGCAAATGATAGGTCTTTCTTAGGAATAAATCTGGTAAATCTGGGAGGATCTGACCATTTTAGGTCACCTTTCCCATCAAAAAGAAGAAAGAGGCATAGCTCAGTTCCCTGTGTCTCTTACCCCTGCAACCACCACCTGCACCACCTCCTCCTTCTCCGTTTCCTTTGAGGCACCGAATCCGCAATGTCCCAGCTGGCTCTGAGGGCAGGTTTGCACCAGCAGATGTAAACAGCAAAGGGGGAGCACACAGAAGTCAGGGAGGGCTGAGAGCCCACTGAGGGGCTGCGTGCCTGGCAGCCCCCTCACCCACATGGGAGCTGCAGTTCAGCCCCCGCTGTATTATTAGGAGCTTTTACAGTCTTTTTCAAGCTAAACAGGGACACATCTATTGATCTGCTGAGATGCCAGTGCAGCACAGGTGGTGTTCTTCAGATTGTTGCTGCAGCTCCTTCTGCATGAAGATCAATACAACTGAGCAGAGGAGTCTTCTGAGCCCAATTTTTGACAGATCAAAGTTCTGTCGCACATGTAAACTTTTTGCATAAGGGCTTTCCTGAACTTATTCACTCGTTCCTTTTTATTTGCCACTCTGAACATGTGGTTGCTCTTTGATCATTAGTTCTAGTAACTCAGAAGATACAAGTCCGTCACTGGTCATAGAGGCAGCATTTGTATACATTCCTCTGCTTGCCTGCTTTAAATTTGTAATTCATAGTCTAAGAGTGGCATGGTATGCAGTGCTCTTTTCAATCCACTACAAAGGTGTTTCTGCCTATCTAAAAAGCAAGGTGAGCACATTGCAACTCAGCTGGCTACATTCATACATTTTACATCTTCTTGATGCAAGCTTCAAATAAATGTGTAAAATTCAGACAGCTGCCAAGGTTAGTATCTTTTGGCTGATTTTAAAGGAATGATGACCGTTTTTTGTAACAACCTGAATGAGTACTTTGAGCACTATTCCGGAAATCCTGCGGGAGTTATTGGGAGTAGAACTCTACTGCCCATTCATCTACCACAACAAAATCATTTGGGCACCTGCTCAAATATCAGTAAAGAACTACAGTCTCAGAACAAGACTCTTTACACATTCTCTTAAGGCATCTCTAGTCCATAGGAACACTGAAAGCAGCAGGAGTAACTCAGAGAAAGCATGAAGTTTAAACCTGAATTTTCTTCAGCACATCAATGGAATGATTAGTGTATTTTCCCTAACAGCTCAACACAGAAAACTCTTCTATCACACCCAAAATGAACTGGGCTGGAAATTCAGACTCAGAGGTGAAAGAAGCATGCATACCTTCAAATCTAAGTCAGACCTGCTCAACACTACAGGTACATTCTTAGTGTAAACTAAGAAGCCATTCAGAAAGTATTCCTTTGAGTAAAAAGGCATACACATTTTGATTTGAATATATAAACCATGTTCATACCACCTAAATTAAAACCACAAGAGACTCTGTTCATGTCACACAATAAATGCAATTCAGTTTTACCAACTGTTTATTACATAAAAATGTCATTACTATGGAAAAGGTTACTTCGCATATATTAATGTTACACATCTCATTTTTCAGCTTAGTGCCATAAACCTCTCTTTGCTATGGTCTGAGAAGTCTCCTCTTTATCTGTGTGTATGTGAAGCCCTACCCAAAAAGAATGTCACAGGCACACAATGACAAGACATCTATTTCTATTCTTAAAAAAAAACAAAGTGCTGATTTTTTTTCCACGACACCTTTAGAGAAAACCTGAAAGAAAATAATTGGCAATCATACTGCAGCCTCATTAAGAAAAAATGGCACTTCAGACTGAAAAAATCAAGCAATGAAAGTTTTAAAATAAGCAAAGGCAAGCAACTTCTGTCTCATATTCCACACTACACATCATCTCTACTGGGTTTTATTTT
Source organism: Acridotheres tristis (assembly GCA_037013685.1). NCBI lineage: Eukaryota > Metazoa > Chordata > Aves > Passeriformes > Sturnidae > Acridotheres > Acridotheres tristis. The sequence continues at coordinate 75,838,067 of CM072887.1, read as the reverse complement.
CAGCTCTCTTTGTCTTTTATTCTGCACTTGCAGAAAGAGATATGCGAGATTGCTATGCATTATGGAGATTTTATTAATTCAGTGAGTATCTGAAGACTTCTTTAATGTCAAAATCTCCTCATAAACTCAAGTTTTATGCCTAACTTCCCTTTCTGCCCAACACAAAAGAGCAAACAGCTAATGTTTTCTTGCTGCAAAATGAATGACTGAAAGCCAAGAGGAAAAGAGAGGAAGGCATCCCACCTACATCAGCAGAGCAATGTGCCAGCACGCACATTACCACAATCAGATGTTCCAGATGTGCCTCTGGGTCAGAAAAAGACTTAGGAGTACATGTCCTAGAACTGTGTCCCAGTGTGAGATACCTGAGCATAAACAATTGCTGTTGATTAATAACTCGGGATCTGTCAGCATGTGCATTAGTCATCTATTCACTGCGTGCATCTTCCCCATCTATGCTCCACTACGGTAAAAGTTTAAAAAAATTTTATCTGTTTAACCTCAAGTCTCACAGCAGAGTTGCCCAGCATTGCCCAGAAATGCACACTCTGATTCTCTGGAGCATTTCTGCAAAAGATCCCTAAATATCTTGAGAACCACCCTACCTCCGAAATCACTAGGGACCTTTCTTGCCCACTTGGCAGCTGTGTACTGGCGTACATCTGTTTGAGTGGTTCGCCCAGCGTTACAGAGGAAACTAACAAGAAAACTAGACCTATGATCCTGATTTTTCAGTTCTCTACTTTTCCAATTAGTCACGGCTTCCTTCCATTCCTTGCAGAGCACCTTCAGAGCAGCCTTTGAAGCTGGAGGGTCAAATGTGAAAAGCAATGCTGAAAACTCAGGTTCAGTACACGGCAGGGAAGTACAACGCCGATCCATTTTGCTGCACAGCTGCCCAGATCCCAGGGACAAGGGGCAGGCGGGTGGACACAAAAGGCAACAAGGCTTTTAAAAGAGCAAGCCCACATGTGAGGTGAAATTTTATTTCTATTTGTCAGATGTAAAGCTCCTAGAACAGTGGTTTAAAGCTGTTGTCTATGAGGCTGTTGCAGCAAAAGCCTAACACACCACCATACCGTTTTATTCTACCCATCTCATCTCAGCAATTATCTCAAATTTCAGTATTTACATACCTAAAAAAGTCAATTTACCCAAGCATCACCACCCTCCCCAAACTGCAGAGCATTCCACCAGCTACAGCAGAATCTCAGACAATTCTCAGCTCGAAAAAGCCCCAACTTGTTTTCAGCTCGAACCTCAGAAGAAAAAAATTAAAATATGCACAAGTTTAGCGACAGTTCCAAAGTCTCTGAAAACGGGCTTTCATCACGAACACACTGACACGGCTTCAACTAGAGCAAACAGGAACGCTGTAATTTCCCAATCTTTCCAACATCTTAAGGAGTATTTCTAATCAGATGTCGTCCCTGCCTCACGTTTATTATGAAAGACTGAAACCCGAGGTTTACTCCGGAGCTTCAATAACAAGGGCACAATGATCTCACGGCAAGTGAAGCGATTTAAGCAAGACACCCGCTGCATGACCAAAATAGCCCGCTCCACAAAAGGAGAGGCACGGTTTCACACTTAGCCTCTTTCATGACAGCCAGCGTCTCCGCGGCGCGCTGCCTTGCCCGCACGCCGCGCCTTAACGATCCCAGAAACTGTTACCGGAGTTCGCATCCCTCCCCGAACCGACGGCACCGGGGATAGCGGGGGGCACGGCGGGACGCGCTGCCCGCCTGCCCCGGGAGGCTGCAGGTGGCGGCGGTGTCGGCGGGGCCGGGCGAGGCGCGGGGCCGGGGCTCGGCGGAGGGGCTGCCCGGGGCTCCCGGCCGTGCAGGCGGCGCGGAGGGGAGCGGGAGAGCGCGCACGGACACACGCGCACTCCCCGTTACGCAACGCGCGTATTTCCCACTTTAAGGAATAAGCGCTAAGCGCGCCTGCACAGCCCGCGGAGCTCCGGGGGCGGGGGTGCAGCCCCCCGCCTGACCCCGCGCAACAGCTGCCGTGCCTGGGAGGAGGAGGAGGAGAAGGAGGGGAGAAAGCACGCTGCCCCCCCGCACGGCCAGCCTCCCCCCAAACTTCGTCCCCCCCGCCCGCTCCCCTTCCCCAGCGGGGCTGCCGAGCCGCGGAACAGGCGCACTCACCTCGCCTCCGCGCAACTTTCGGGGGTCGCCCCTCTCGCTGCAGCCTGGGCGGGAGGTGGGGGAGGCAGTGGGGCGGGGTGGAGTGGGCCCGGGGGTGGGGGGGCTGTTACGGCTGAGGAGGTTTGGGGAAGGGGGAGGTTGCTCTTGTTGTTGCTGCTGCTGTTGTTTCGGAAATTCTTATTAGTATTTCTCTGCGGTCAGAAACCTGCACCCTCCCCCCCCCAAATGAAAAAAAAAAAACCCGACCCAGACGATCATCACATGGCGATTGCTTTGAACCAGCTGTTTCCAGAGCCAAAGTCTTGCGGAGAAAAATAAAGGGGGAAGGGAGGGAAGGAGGGGAGGGCTGGCAGGGGGGCCGGAGGAGGAGAGAAAGCCGCAGCGGAGGGAGGGCGGGTGGAGAGAGGGCGGGCGGCGGGGGGAGGGGGAGCAGCACCGCGGCGGCTGTGTCGCTGCCGGAGTAGCACCCGGGGCCGGCGGCGGTGGCAGCCCGGCCGGCGGAGGCGGAGGAGAGAAGGCGGCGCTGCTGTGCTGCTGCTGCCGCGGCCGCTGCTGCTGCCCGGCTCTGCCGCCCGCCGCCGCCTCCCGCGCCCCGGCCCAGCGCCGCCCCCGCCCCTCAATCGCTACATTGTTGACATTCGCAGGCTGACGTCACCCTCCCCGCCCCGCCGCGCGCTCCATTCACAACAACGCTACGCCAATGGCGCAGCGCCCGCCGCCGCGCCTACGCCCGCCGCGGCCCCTACGCACGGGGAGCGGCGTACGGCCGCTCCGCGAATAGCGGCGGTGCCGCCGGCGCTCCGCCCGGCCCGCCCCTCCCCTCCGCGAGCGGCCCGCGCATGCGCGGCATGGGCTGGCTCGCTCCCTCCCGGGGCACGCTCTGTGTGTGTGTGTGTGTGTGTGTGTGTGTGTGTGTGTGTGTGTGTGTGTGCGTGCGCGTGCGTGTGTGTGTGTGTGTGCGCGCGCGCGCGCGAGAGAGAGAGAGAGAGAGGGTGCGTGCGTGCGTGCGTGCGTGCGTGCGCGCCGCCGGACCCCGCGCCAGGACTCGCGCCGGCGACCGCGGGGGGCTCTGGGAGCCGTAGTCCGCCGTGAGGGGCCGCCATGGCGGCGGGGGCGCCTTGAGGGGAGCCCCGCCGCGACGGCTGTGGCGGTGGGGACACACTGGGCAGGGCAAAGAACACCCACCCCAGTTACCCTTGGCTGCCAGCGGGTCGCCTCCGTGTTGATGCCTGCGTTACTTTGCGCGCTCCGCCCCCCGGAGAAACCTCATCCTACTTAGTAGTGCCGACCGCAAGCGCCCAGCAGTCATGAGTCAGCCGTGCCGAACATCGCACGGGGAGGTGAGCGCTCCCGGGACTGAAAACAAAAACAAAGCCCCGACAAGTGTTCCCGACGCGGGAGCGCTGATTGTTATTCTCCTCCTCTCGTGTGTGTGTCTGTCTGTGTGTGAAGCTCTCGAATCCGAGCCCTTTTCCCACCCTGAGGCTTGGCGCCATGGTTCCTTTTGCCAAGTGGAAAGCTGTGATTCCTTCAAATTATGCTGGTGCCGGCAGCCACTGCTTCTGAGCGAGACCCCAAATGTCAATGGACATGAGATGCAGCTGGGAGAACCGGTAAATGAATAAGCCGCATTCTGCAAGCCCGAGTTACTCAGCCGGGCTCGGACAGAAAAACATAAAGATGAAAGACAGCTGATAAAAAGGAAAGTTGGAGAATAAATGATTCACAATAGGGGCCGTGAGTGAGATTATCTCTGGAGACATCTCTAATTAAAGGGCGTTGGATAACTAGAGGGCTACATTTTCCTGGGTCAGTGGTCTTGAAAAAGAAATTGCAGTTGCAGTAAATGTCAATAAAGAATGATGGTGACCTACTGCTAACAAAAGCACGTTCAGTAATTAACGTGCATGTTTGTTATTTTTTCTGCGTTTGTCAGTTTTCCTTGTACATTTTCATCCTCTGTTTCCCCCTTTCACTATAGACAGATGATATACTGTGTTTTCTATATCTTTTAGAGAGGAGCCATTCCTGTGAAATTTTATCAATGATGTTTTCTCCTAAAATTGCAGCAGCTACCTGCGTTTTCGAAGTCTGCTAAACTGCAGAAAATTATGTTGTCAACCTAGATTCAACTCTTTTTATGTCAGGGCAAGCATATAGTCACTTCTCAAAAACGTGATTCTCCCCAGTTTGCATTTTGCGCTGTTGTCCACCTGTGTAAAGTGGAAAACCTTTAGTTCCTCATAGCATTCTGCCCCTACTTTTCCTAGCTACATGGGGCTGCAGAATAGCACCCCACTGGAGATTTTGATTCATAAACTTCATTTTCCCTTTCCAAGTAATGTTCATATAAAGCCTTGTTCACCAGTACCATTTAGGTTCTAGGTCTGCAGACATGTATGATGTTAAGCACATGAAAAGTCCCACAGGGTGTAAGGAGAATCATCATGTTTATACTCTAGTAGGGCTGAGTCTTGTTTTTCCCTGAGACACAAAAATAATTTTGTATTGGCGTGAGAGATAAAAATACTATAATGAGAAGGATGGAGAGATAAAAATAAGCCATGCAGCATTTGTAATGCTTTAGTTAGCATGCTACGTGCCCGTTATGCCACTGCATTCAAAGTGCACGTATTCTGTTATTTACAGCACACTACAGGAAATACGGCTCCAGGTAGTCAAAGCCATCCTAACTGAAAACTCAAAGCACGCCGTGTATGCTCTGTCCATGCCACAATAATTGCCATTTATCTTACTGGCTGATGTTTTAAAATGAATGCTGCTATTTGGCTTAAAGGAAGAATAATGTGAAAATGTCCATTTTGGGTTTTATTATTCAATCTATGCTGTGATAAAATTTGTAGTGTCTTCAGTGCGAATTAAGTCATGCTTGTGCAGGACAGAGATATCAATACAGAGTGAAAGAAGGTGGAGCTAAGCAGGGACTCTGCACAGAGGCTTTTTGAAAACTCACCAAGTAGCTCTATGTAGCTTTTGGTACCTAAATGTTATTAATAATTTTGTGATCAACTCATAATTCAAAACAGAGTTCACATTCCCATATATCACTCAGATTATGATTTTGTTCTGACTGTTGTATCTCCATATAACAGTAGAAAATGGGAAAAACTGGCAATTGTTATTATTATTATATTATACCAACCAAATGAAGCCTACCGTTTAACAATGATATTTTAATATATTTTTTGATATTTTAATATAATTTTTAATATTTTAATGCCTTGGCTTCCCAATTCATTCCCAAACTGCTTATATTCCAGCAACAAATCTAGTCTGATACTGTTTCCATTGCAATCAGCTATCTTCATGCCTAACATTTTGTATATGTAACTATTTCTGAACCATTTTTCTTGCAGTGCAGCCAAACATATATTCCAAACAAATATGAGTTATTTGAAGAGATGTCATGTACGGTCTTTCAAAACAATACCCAATTTGTCAGGCAATAACAACAAAATAAGGTAAGAATGAATGTGAAGAGGTACAATTTAGAAGTTGACCCAAGAACACTTAAGGGATAACTTGCTGTGAATGCTGCATCTTCCAGAAAAGACTGCATCCACTGCATCCACACATTCAACAGCATGCGTTGGCTCAGAGCTATGGACAAATTTCCTGCTTGCATGTTACCTTTACTAACATATTAATTAGGTGGTTTCGCCACACTGCCATGATTTCATCTCTTTGGAGAGGACTGCCTGGTTGAGCTTTTGGCACTTGACCTACTTTTCAGTGGTTCCTTTTTGGATAACACAAAACTTTCCAGGGTAGCTGAATTATGAATATATATTTCAATCATATTTCATATGTAAATTTAAAAGATTTTAAAGTGAATCCAATATTGTAAAACATGTCCCAACATCCCTTTCTGAGATCTCATTTGCATATCAATCTTGTAACTTGAATAGTCTTAATAGTGCCACTTGTTGGAGAGCTCTGTGTATTGCAAGGTATTTCAGTCACGTATTTATAAAAACAAATGGCTTTTTACTAGTAAGAGGCAATTCCTAATTTAAAGTGCTATGGAAAGACAAGTACTGCAGTCTTGGCTTCAACCACGCTGACTCAAAGACTGTGAATGAGCAACACATTAGTGAATCTTATGCAATTTGATCTTTACAATGGTAATGAAGGAGTGAAAAGGGAAAAATAAGACAAATTTTGCAGGTTTTAATTCAGGAAGTTGTTGTTTCCTTCTGAAGTACATTTTGCCCTGCAGCATTTGGGTTGAAAAATACCAGTTTTCCTGGGTAAACACTGGTCCTGCACAGAGATCTAAGTCATTATTGGTAATTAGGCACATATTCTCCTGGGTTATGCAGGTAGAATTAATGACATTGCATAATTTTCTTCGCAGTGATTAAGAAATTCACAGTTGATTATTGATTATGCTACAAGCACCATATGTCTTTTCACAAGCAGATCCTAACACACCCCAGGTACATTACGTTTCCTGGAGCACTGACAGTACTAGCAGCACGTCCTGAGTCAGTGGTGGTGACAGCTACGAAGGAGACATTGTCATGGTGTGCGATATCAAAGATCCACAATGTAGTGTCTCCGGAGCGTGGCTTGACACCACATCAAAAGCTTCACAAAGGAGCATTTGTCATGCACAGGGCTTCAGATCCCTGGCATGGTATTTTGAGGATCTGATGAGATATAATATTGGAAATATATTGAAGTACCAACGCAGCGTTGTTGCTGGGACTAAACTTACAGTGTCAGGAAACAAGGTAGGAAAACACAGCAGGCAGTGACCTTTAAAAAATTGATGCAGGTAACATAATAAAAAGGGAATATAAGGAACTCTTTGTATGTCAAGAAACAGAGGGGTAGGAATCGTTAAGGTTTACACATTATGTCCAAAAAGTGTTCTGTGGTCACTAAGTGGATTGATTGTCTGGTTTTTATCTTTTTCAAGAAAAAAAACAAACAGGTAAACTGTTCACATCACCTGCTTGCTAGGAACACCCAACTTAGGTTTGATATAGTTTAATTTGGCAAAAGTAATTGCAACACCTATGCGAGACAGGTAGGATGAATGAGCTAAAGATTATTCTTCCCAATGGTTTTACAGGAGATTAGAATTTGTTAGCCCAAAAGCAAACACCACCCTAGCAGCTTGCTGGTTCTTTGAAGTTCAGTTGTTGCTGTGAAAAGCAGTGCAAATACAGCCCATGGCAAGTCCTGGAGAGGGCTAGCCAGGTTTAGGCTTTGTCCTTCCTCATTTTGTTTTAAGTCAGTGCCATCTTCTGAGAATTTCCTCAGCTCTATTATGCTTTCAGCTTTTTTTTTTTTTTTTAACTTAGGGTGCTCATTATTATTTACAAATTGTGAGCTACATTTTAGAATTTGCCTTTAGAACTATATTTTAAAATATAAAATTTTTTTTTTTTTTTTTTAGTGTTCTAAAGGTCAATGCTGTCAAATTCCATTTTCATGGAGGTCAGGATGATCCTGAAGTCTGGTTCTAAAAGCAAGGACATCTGAAATGACATATTTAAATCTTGGTTCACACGTTCTCCTATCACTAAGAATCAGCACAGCCAAATGATTTGAGGGCAGTTGTGGGCAAAACCTTGTTTTCACTAAGCTTGTTCAAAAGCTGAGCAAAATCGTTTCAACAACACTTGGCCTTTATAGTTATTGTATTAATAGTATAGAAATCTGGCAGAAATTAAACCCCCTTGCTTTCCAGCTAGCCCTGAGATCAGAGGGGCTGGGTGGGGCTGAGCTTAATCTCTGACTACAATCAATTTGACATTGTAAGTCCACTTTGTTCGTTAAGATCCCAGATACACAAATAGTTTGGGTTAAACTGTAAGTCTGGTCTCCTTCACAATCACAGATTCACAAACTGTGCAGTGTACCAATTCAGCACTGGAAGTCTGGTCACATTCAATAGGAACTTTCACAAACACAGATTTACAAATAGTGCAGTTTATTGGAGCAACATGTTATAGATTCTCCTGGGGTTGCTGGTGCTAAGTTCACTAGACCTGCAAAGTGCTAGCATGTAGCACTATCTACGAGTGTTCCCAGGTATGCTCCAATGCAGTTAGAGGTCTAAATGTTACCAAAAATGCGTCACTGCCTTTGGGGAAGAGAGAGGAGCAAGCCCATTGACTTGTCTGCAATGTGAGGGATTTCAAATGCCATCTTCCACTTTGGGAGAGAAGTGGAGGAAGTCAAATATTCTGTTACTGCTGTCATAAGTGGGGGAGGGCGGCAACTACTTCATATGTAAATGGGCAGATACAAAGAGAGGAGTACAAAGACTGGGGGTCTTGTGCAAGGCCAGCACAGAGCCATGACACCTTGCTACCACTCCCTCTTCCCCTTGGCCAATTGATAAGGGTCATCCTTCCTCCTGATAACTTACCACCCCAGCACCAGACCGTCATGTCCATGGTAATTCCTTCACCACTGTCTCATGGAAATCCCTTCACCATATCAGTTATGGCATAGCTCATGGCTGTACGCCTCATTCCTAACCCAGCTTTCCAGAAAAGTGAAAATATCTGCAGCAAACCATGAGAGGAGACAAAACATCTGCTTTGTCCAGTCTGTCCTTCTGCAAATCAAGGGATGCACAAGAGGATCAGAAAAATGCTTCTTTCTCTTGAACAGTGCTGAGGGAGGGAAAACATCTGGGACTGGAGAACAGAGGGCACACAGAGGTTAATCTAGATATGACAGAGTGGTGTTTGTGTTCTAGATATTAAATGTCAGGCTGGAGACTTTTTTCCATTCAAGGTTTAGAGATATTTCTGAGCAGTTTAGGTTGCAGTTCTGACATGTCACAGGGCACCAGTTATTTGGCAAGATTTAATTGAAAGTCATTATTTTGAGAAGGAACAGAGGATAAGTAAGAGGAAAAGCACTATTCTGTGGAGAGAAATTGCTATTTCTAAGGACTCTTCTACTCCACATAGTCTTCAACATCAATGAGAGTTTATACACATGTGCCAATGGCTGAATGGGCTTAAATTCGCTTATTAAGAGTAAAAGCCTAGAGGTACTGAGTTGGTAACAGGTGTGACCTTCTAGCACCCATGATTCTGCTTTCAGTGTATATTGTAATAGGGGCTTTTTCTTTCTTTCCTGGATGGACTGTGCAACCACAGCAGAGGACACCTGGCTGTTGTCTTATGAAGTCAAGAAGGAGTTTCTTCATAACTGGCAGTTCTGGTGGGATGTCAGACTGGGTGCCTGGCTGCCTCTTGTGCCTCTGGCACTGTCTCTCAGTGCTGTCTGGGCTGCTATCATGGTGGCTGTGTGCTCTCTTTGCCTGTGCAGGAGGAGGAATACTGAAGATGCTGCTGCTTAAGCCTTACCTGGAGAGGTATTTCTGGTGATGAGTCATGCAGGATGTAGCAGATGGAGCCATGGAGACAATGCAGTGCTGGTGTGACCAGGAGAGAAACCTGGAGCACTGAGGGTGGGCAGTGGAGATGGAGGGGAGGACAAAGCAGAATGCAAAGCCACCAGCTTTGTCAGAGCCCAGCAGTAGTAGACACGACTGTGTTATGGGAGATATGTGAGGTGTCCAGTGTGCCTTCAGAGAGAGGGGTGGGAAGTGATGCACAGCAACACTTGGGAATGTTAAATTTAAAAGGCAAGTCTGATCGTCGTGTAGTTTAGTAATAACATGTGCTTCATGAAGCTGAAACATGACTGGTGCATAAGAAGGCTTGTGCTGGTTGAGGATGGTTTCTGGCTGACCAGAGACTGGAGAAGGACTGGTGGGAGTGCTGGGGGAGAGCACAGAGGGTGCAGATGTACTGGCACTCAGCAGGCATACACTGGCCCTGCTGGCATGGTGGCTCCCCTGCCTCTGGTGGCCTTAGGAAAGCCATTGGAGTATTTTGGAGTTGTTATTAAAGGCTAAATCTCTGACATGCTGCAGTTCTGAGAGGGTGTGGAGGGGTTGGAGTGCTTCAGTGCTACACTGAAGGCTTTGGCTTTTGCAGGGGTAGTTCATTTTGCTTTTAGCTCTAATAGTAACCAAAGACTTGAGGCCCCAGTGAAACTGGCTTTCCACTGACTTATTTAATTATCTGATTAATTTACTTTTCACATCAATTTCTTTTGCTTTTTTCAAGAAAGCACCTTAAGCAAGGACCAGGGCAGAAAATATATTTCTGTAAGGATGAAGATGGCTCTTTCCATGCAGAGGAATTTATAAGATGCCTTCAACTATTTTTTGATTAAAAGATAGTGTTACTGATGTGTTAACACATAAGGCAGAAGTCAAGCCTCTGTTATTTTTCTCTCTTAGAGGTGAAAGCGGAGTGCATTGGCTTGCAGTGTGTGGTGTTTTTACAGGGTTTATTTGGTAGCTGCAGCAAATAATTGTGACCTCTGATTACAGGAGTGATTTAAAACTGCTCTTTGCTATGTTAACTTGAAGTTGTGAACTACAAAGGTTTGCAGTGAATAGCTTATGAATAGAAAAGGAACTCTGTTGGAACTCGCTATTATGTTTGAAGTTGGTAGGAACCAGAGATTGAAAAGACCCACTGGTTCACTGAATTAATTCATTGCACATGCAAGACAGAAACTCCTGGCACACTGATATCCTTCCTGTGTTTCTCAGGAAAATGAAAATATGTTGAGATGTTTCTGGACAAAATGCTTTGACACAAGGCAATCCATTAGGATGTCTACATTTTGACCCAGTCTGCCATCTAGTTAATTTTTACATTAAATTTTCAATGTCAGTTGCAGAATGACTAAAAAATTAAAGCTTCATGTAGAAGAACGATGATTTATTATGTATTTATCTTTCTTGCACTGAAAGGAAATGCTGTTCTATAGCTGTTTCTCTTCTGGTTTTCTCTGAAAAGTTGTCAGTTTAGTCTAAATGTAGATGTTGTGAAAACATACATGAAACACAAGGCTGATAATGTTTTTAGTTTTGTTTGGGTTTTTGTTTGGGTTTTTTTTAATATAAGTCAGAAAACCATTTTTGAACAACTGGCAACACACCACTTTTGAAATCCATTAAAGATACAGTAAAATCTTGTGATCAGTAAGGAAACAAAATATTGGTGGTAAAAGAAAAAAAATAAACGAAGGCTGTAAAGAGTGATGAACAAATTCCACGTGAAGAAATTTCACTTGTCTAATAATTGAACTTAATTTAATTTAACTAGATGTGTAGGCCAAGAAATCTTTTCTTTGTTCTTTTTTTTTAAATGGACTTTCATAGGAAGTTGATAGAGTTCCTCAAAGGAATAGACTTGCTATCTTCAATTTGTGAATGGTACAGCCTACTTTTGTCTGTAGCTTATGAAATTTGGTCTATTTTGTCATGACTACTTTCTTTGTTAAAAGGTAAAATGCACATTGGGCAAGTCCTCTATGGCAATTTGCATAGAAAGTGATGACAAAGAACAATTAATTCCTCATTATTATGCAGTGAAATGCTACTTTGCTCCTAAGTGACTGTAGAGGAAGGTTTTTTCCCTGCGTGTAAATCTGTTGCAGCATTGTTCTAAAAATAGTACTTAAGAGCCCTCTGCACTCTTTATAAATCAGGGTCTTTGACACTCCAGTCGGTTCTCCACAGAGAGATTTTTCTCACACATGCTGAACACTACAAGTATCGTCCCAAATATTCATCACAATAATAAGCATCAGAATTTTGTTAGATAAGGCAAGATAGAGTAATTTAGTATTTTGTCAAATTAGATCTCTATCCTTTTTATCTGGAGATCAGTATTCAAAGTACACTCAGATCACACACAAATAGAAACATATTCCTGCCACACACAGCTAGTCTGTACAGAACAAAGAGTCGAGATATCGTTGTCTATGAAGGCTTGATTCTGAGTACAGATTTCATTACCAGCTCACCATAGGATAATGAAATTCCTTCGGGGCAAAGATGAGGTACATCAAAGAGGCAGCATGGAGAGGCAGACTTTGTTAGTGCATGCTCTGTCACCTGCATTACTGGTCCTTGCCTGCCTTTAATTTGTAAGGAAATGCTAGTAATTCAAACCCTTTTATTGGACCAACTTATATTTATATATATATATACGTGCATAAATCTATGTCTATACACAGAGAAATATGTATTTTTTAGCATACAAAACCTTCTGGAAGTTGTTTGGCTTTGCAGCAGAAATGGAATACATAAAATAATTAATTTCTTGAGCGCAAAAGACTGCCCATACAGGTCCTAAAATTATCTTTGTATTTACTAAATAAATGCTGTCTGCATCATGTAGATAAACAACCCTTCCTGCAACTTTGCCTTTTTATTTCTGTAGCAATTCAGAGTGACTTTAGTGCCTGTGGAAATGAGAGGACAATGTTCGGCAAGACCAGGAGCTACTGAAGACATGAATCACTAAAGCTTTCCCACAAAGCTTTGCCAATAAAGGAACAAAAGGGTTGCCCTACAGAAACACATCACGGGTATATCTAGTCCAGCATCCTGCCTCTGGTAGTGGCCAGTAACTGATGCTTCAGAGTAAATCAAAACCACAGCAAGCACCTAGCTAATTATGAGATGTGATGCGTAGAGGAAAAAAAAAAAGGTTGGTCCTGACTCACAAGAGAGCAGTTTATGCCCTGAAGCGTGAGGTTTGATTTTCCTTGTATCCGTTTGCTTAACTCACACAGTTGCAAATACTATTTATGCTTAAAAGAGTTTCTAATCCTCTCTTGGATTCTAATCAACAATCTGCCTCAATAACCCGAGAGTTACCAGGAAGTTCTCGGGGCTGAGCACACACTGTATGAAAGCTTTGTGCTTTGCTAGTTTAGGGAAAGTTTTCCAGCCTTGGCCTAACACCCACTGCCCCGAGGATCAGACCTAATTGTCTAGATGAAAAATACCCGAGCTACCACTCCCTTCCCCTTGAGCCCTGCCTAACTGAAGCAGTTACTTCTTTCCCAGCCCCTACTTGCGAAACAATTGCTTTGGAGAGATTTCTTTTGCTGGCACTGGGCAGTGGTTCCCCCTTTCTATCCTTCTAGGAAGTTTGGACAGGTTCCTCTCTGTGTCTCACCTCTGTATGCGAGAGGTCTGCCAGCAGTCAGAGGATGCTGCCTGGCCACGCTGCCTCCCTCCCACTGCTGCAAAGGAGAGGGCAGTGACATGCAGAGGAACAGAGCATAGGGAAGGTTCACAGAGGACAGCAGTGGTGCCAGTTCTTTCTGCCCTTTCAGTATTTCCTCATGAAATAGCAGGAGTTCCACTTGGACTGCTCTGTGAAAACATGCAATACCTGTGAGACTCACTCTCCTTCCCAGCTTAGTCCAGATTTTCTTCTCTCCTGGGCAAGAATGCAAGCAACGCTTTCAAATCGTCCTTTGATGACCTTGCATGACCTTGAGCATCATTGCAGCGTGATCCTGGATCCATTACAGCAGAGTGATAATCCTCTCTGCACTCTCTCCATTGCATGTGGTTTTCTACTATGTACATCGCAAAAAGGTTATTTAAATCCAGAACATGGACCTTAACAGCAATATTAGAAAATAAATGAGATCAAAAAAGGCTTACCTACTCCCCATGGAGCCTAAGTGCTCAGCCTAAATGTGTGAGCCTGAGCTCCTGAACAGAGATGGCTCCTAAACTAGGAGGTACCCAAATTCTGCAGATTTTCATCCTAAAATTTTGCCTTCACAACCTGATGCTGTCATTGCTGCATAGATGAAGAAAGAGAAGCCTCAGTTTTGAGGTGGCCAGCAGACTGAGGGCTGAGGGTGTGCTTCTGAGACAGTTCTAAACAGCTCTAATGGCACTGCTGCCATGGCATCCTCGCCTCTGGCTGTGTTTTCCCATCCCATCCCTGCTATTTGCCCCTAGGGCAGGCACTGGTGTTGAAGTACACCAGTTTGGGACCTCAAGTGGCTGCAAACTTCTTTGCAGAATTAGCTTTCTGTCAGCTTAACTTCCTGAACCAGCTGGCCAGGAGATCAGCTAAGACCAGGACATGTGCAAAGGGAGGAGTGGGAGTAGGAGTCTGGGGACAGGGCAGAGCACCCCATACTGATGTGGATCCACTACCTCGAGAGTCCAGCAAAGAGGCACCCCTGCTTCAGCCTGGCACCCCACAGGAGGATGCTCTGCCTGCTTTATGCTCCCCTGTGTGGAGGCTCCCCAGCATCTGACCAAGGGCAGCAGCTCTGTGTTTTAACGAGGGGCAGTGCTGTGAGTCCAAGAAGAGAGGCAGGTTGGTGCGGTGGAGAAGGGAGCAGGGGAGGGGACATGGGGGTCAGGTAGTGAGCTCAGACAGTGAAGAAAAAGTGATAAGTCTGCTGGCTTATTGCAGGCTTAGAATGGGAAACTCTTGAACCTTGTGTGCCCCTTCTTGTGTGAGGCAGAGACACTGGGCAAGTTGGGAGTGCAGTGAGGGCTGGGAGCAAGCTGCCTGCATGAGCAGTGAGGGTGGGCATATGTGTGTTTTGCTGGCTGATGTCCATTTCACTTCATGCTTTCTCTTTACCTAAAGTCAGACATGCTTCTGTTTCCACCAGCTTTCCCAGGATCTCTTCAGCTGCTGCTTCAGCTATGGCATACAACAGAACAAAACCCAAATCAGAGCCCTTGTTCAGCAATGATCTCCACACAGAAGAAACAGCCTGCCAAAAACAGAGTCTGAAACTGCCTGCAGTGTGTTGGTCTGTTTACCTAGCATGGCTCATGCTATTTTATTTACTTAAGTGTCATTACATGCATCCTGGGAGAGGTGGAGGAATGCCTTCTGCAACCCATACTGAATTTTTCTGAAACTATGATGTGAAAAGAATGCCATTTCATATCAAAAAACTGTTATTTCACCTAGGAGCATGTTATTTTGTATTCCTCAGACTACATTTTACATGCCTGGGGTGTATATGTGTAATCTACTGAAATCACTTGCCATCTTCCATAATTTATTCTTCTCTTCAGTCTTAGCAGCGTGCATAAACTTCAGTGGCACTTTGTCATTCCTCTCTAAATCATTTTGAAAAATCATTTGAGGAACAGCACCAGATCAATGATGTTCTGTGTTTCTCCTGCTTCCCTTTCAGGACCAAGTTCTGAGGTAGCAGGATGACACAACAGAAGAAAAATCACAGCCGGGAAGGTGTGTATTGGACCAAGAGTGAGAAATTGGAATGTACAATGTGGTAGCATGAACCCTGGCATAGCTGTTCAGCCTAGCAATGTCATCCCATGGTGTTGAAGGCAAGGAGAACCCAGCTGAAAGGGAATGTTCCCCTTTTTCTTCAGGCAATCTCTTCATAAAACCTCACAATGAGCAAATAAACGTAATGGAAAAGGGAAGATGTGAGGGGTAACCTTTAAGACACCAGGGGTTTAGCATTTACTATTGTCACACAGGACTGTACCGAGATTATTTGTTTCCTATTGCTTAATCCATTTATAACACAGCGTTCTAATCCACAGTTTGTCATTTGACACACTGCTTTGCTATGTGGAGCTCTGTCAAAGGATTTTGAAAACCTGCTGACACTTCTTGCTTCCTTAATTCAATGGGACTCTTGTGGGTTTGAGGGAGAGAACTGCAGCTCTGCTGGCCTGATTCTCCACCCCAAACCAACAAAGTCTGTGGTTGCACATAGTGAGCATCCTCAGTACTGGGGTTGACCCTGCCTACCTTCTTTTCTGTCTCATATTTTGGAAGAGAGAAATTCTTTAGTCTTGGAAAACACCCTTATTTTTCCATGTTGCATGCTCTGGCCAGTCTCTCTGTTCTGAAGTTTAGCTTCTGAACACTCCTGAATTCTTTTATCTTCATCAGCTTAGGTTTTCTTAATTTGCTTCTGTACCTCCTCTTCAGAAATGTTTATAGTCATAATAACACAATCAGCATTTCAACAAATTTCAAAATCCCCCACTACAGTGAGAACAAATGTAAATAATAAATTCAGTTTCTTGAAAATATCTTAATCCTTGTTAATTATGTCCTTAGTTCCGTAATGACCTGGAGGGCTTACAGAGACACACATGCAGCTTTATTTATGTTTAATCTATTTGAATAATTATGTATTGTTTATCTTATTATCTTTGGCTGTTTGCTCCCTCTCCTCCCTCTGAACTACTGTCTATTTACAGTTTACTTGTGCTGAGCTGGTTTGGTCAGAATTTCTAACATGTCTATGTGAAAGCTCCCTCAGTGCTGTCCTGGAGGCAATGTCTCTGAAGTTCACAGCACCACACTCTACTACAGCAGCTCCTGCCTTGAAAGAGCCTTTAAGGCTCTGAAATTTTTTATAAAGGTTTGTTTGCCTCAGCTCAGTGTCATAAAGAAGTACAGTGTGATGTTTGAGTGAGGCATTTGATTTTTTTTAATATAGCTATCATTAACAATGATATTAGCCAGAAGAGCAGTTTTAACTTAAGGTTGTCAGATATTTTCCTCCTGTCAGCTGCCTATGAATCCCTCATTTTAACCATTGCAGGTGGTTCCTTCTGGGCTCTGTGTCAATCTCACCTATTAAAATTGTCTGTTTTTTGAGGAGTGGGCATTTTTGGAAGCAAGGTGGGCCAGGAGGTGAGCGAGGCAGTGAGAGTGGAGCTGAATGAGGAGCTGGTAGGAAACACTGTGACTGCCTGATCCAAGAATCAGGGCTGATATACAGCACCTGCACCCATCCACCTCCCTTGGCTGCCTGTGGGGGTGATTTACGGCACTGCCCTTTTGGAGTTTGTGATTTGTACAAATGAGGCCCAAACTTAATTTGTATGTCTGATGTAAACTAGCAGTGAGGAAAACCTGTAAAGATGCACAGTTAGTTCACTACCATAGCCAACCTCTAATTCCGAGTAATTTCCATTTCTACTCATCACTGAGAAGGGCATGAGAGAAATTTTTTTTACTAAGTAATCTTTGCCTTCTTTTTAGAGCTTTGGTACAAAACAGATTAATTAAAAAGGAGATGAAAATAATCTCTTCCTTTGTCTTGTCATGAGAACCACGTGCTGTGTAAAGTAGGGAGTGAAAAGAAGCAAGTGCTCTAAGTAGAGGATTATTTTATGTATTTCATGGGAAAAAGTTGTTCATCTCTTTTCAAAGCAAACTATGCCTACAGTACTTTAAAGGAAAATAGGAGGAAATGATAATAATTTTATCTGAACTGGCTTAGGGCTAAATTCTGCAGATGAATATGGGTGTGACTGGGCAAAATGTTGTCTTGATGTTAACCTGAAGGAAAAATGAACCTATCAAACCCATATTCATTTTCAAAAAGTGTTATGTGTGTTTTTTGTCTATTCACACAAGTATGTGTGATATTTTTTCATTTTTCTTATCTGAATGTGCAAATTAGCCTATTCTTTATTCACCTCTGTAGGAGCATATTCATATGCAAAAGTATGACAATTTAAGTTTCAGTATCTCAGTCTTAAAGATCCCAAATAGCCAATGTAAATATTAGTGGAGAATATAAAATGTAAAAAAAAAAATTAATGACGGCTTAAGTATTTGAGTATTAAGTATTAAGATTTTGCTCAATAGATGGGAAAGTGACTAAAGACCAAGGAAGTGAAAGACCCTTAAGCTTATCTTTATCTGTGGAGTTAGTGATATCTGTAGGGCAGATGGGATTATGTTATTGATCAAAGCAAATAGCCTTGTTCGTAAAGACTAAGAAATAAGAAAATTATTAAAGGGAGCTAATGAATGTAAAACTTTAATAAATGGGACATTATAGACAAAGCAAAGAAGCACTAAAGGATAAGAGTCCAGTCCTATGTGGTGGAAAAGAGAGCTGTGCTAAAAAGGGTCCAGTCCCATGTGGTGGAAAAGACAGCTGTGCTGCAGCTCTTAAGTGCAGCAGTCCTGGTGTTAATGAAAAGCAATTTTTTTTTCAACATCCGGAATTGTATGGGTTAATTTTTTTTCTCAACTGACAAGAGTTCAGCTAAACAGATCAAAAAGAGAGGGAAAACCAAAACACAAGCTCAGAAGTTGCCTTTGCCTTGTACCAGGAGTAAGAAAGTGTCAAAAGATGTGTCAAGTCTTAAAAGGCTAAATGAAAAGTTATAGTTCCTCAGTACATGAAGAAAGAAAAGCTTTATTGAAATAGTTTCTTTGTCGCATCCTATAAAAATATTATGAGGACAGCATGTATAAAAGAGTGAGAAAAACAGAGGTTACTGGAAATTCATGTAAAGACAAGTTTCTCTGTCTTATAGCATAACAAGAGAAAGCCATCACTCCCAATACAAGTGTTTCTAATTATATGGAGGTTTGGGGGTTTTTTAAGTTTCTGGACTTTTCTGCTAAAAACCTATTGCACTTCCTGAAAACTGACTGTTACAGATATTACCAGAGTAGCTGAAAAAACCCATCCATCTTTCTGAACTCTGATTAACAAACAAGAATATTCATGTTCTCCAGAAATGTGTTTTTTGAAATGAATGGCCAAGGTTTTCTCTGGTGGATTTTGCCACAGCACCCACAAGTGGTGCCATAGCAGGGGCTGTTGCTTCAGCAGCGCTGTGCAAAGCACCCTCCCCTGCCACAGGACCTGGCTGTGGCTGCAGAGCTCTCTGGATGCTCATCCACACTGGGGCTGCCACTGCTAATTCTGGACCAGTTTTTCTGTAGTCAGACCTTGAAAAAGGCTGGAGAAAACAGTTTGCCTCTGGCACATATGGAAGTTTCAGTAGTTCCAACACTTCGTCTTTCAGTCCCATTCATTGTGTTGACTCCTCCTGCCAGGTCTAGATGAAAGTAGTTGAAAGAATTGATCTTGTCCTGGTTCACGGCAAATTTGGGGGGAAACCTCTGAATGAGGTCCCTGTAGAAAGCAAATTCAAGTGGCCCCTCCCTGCCACCAGTTCAGGAAAGATTTCCTTTTAGAAAAACCTGTTTATTTAACAAGCAAAGTATTCACAAGTATAAAAAAATGAATAATATTAAACAATAAAACCTCTCGCTATTCTGAAGAGATGGCAAATTCATAAAGTCCTTCTGTAGTTCAGAGAGAGTCTTCTGTGACTGTTTCTCAGCTCACTGAGTGTCTCTCAGTCCCTCCAGCATCCCAGGCCCCGGTGTGATCCTGGGCCACAGGCATGAGCTCCCAGTGTTTTTTCTGGGTTTTCCATCCAGGGCAGGTTTGAACAGTTCCAGGAAAAGAAAAAGCCACAATCTGGGGAGCTTCTCTGTCTCAGCTAGATAAAAAACTAACTAAAAGTCTTTACTTTACTTTACTTTACTTTACTTTACTTTACTTTACTTTACTTTACTTTACTCTCTCCCGCTCCCTGTCCATGCTGCAGACAGCACGCGCCAGGAGAGAGCTGAAGCTCTTCTCTCGCTGTTTTTGAATACAGCTGCAAAAAAAAATCCACCACTTCTCCTTCTCCCCCACTTCACTCTCAGATCTAGTTTTAAAGACACAAAACTTATTTCTGGGCTAAACAGATGAATGGGGATACAATTCAGCACCGTAAAGTCACCCCAGGACAGACCTCTACACCATTTCTGTAAATCTTGGAGATCTTTTTATTCTACTCCTTGTTCCACTGGAAAAACATGAGTGGGACTGAGGGAGCCAAATGAAACTATTGCTTTTCTCAGGGGCAAACACTGAAATACTTCCCCCTAAGACACAGGTTGCAAGTGTGAGCTAGAACATTTATTACTTGCAGCTGATTTGAAACTTAGTGGAAATTTGAATGTGTGCTATACAAAGCAAGTGGGAACCATTTAATTCTCAATATTCCAGTTGTGTCTAGACCTTCCTTCAACACAATTTTGGATGCTACTTGAGGCCTAAGTTGCTGAAGAACCCTGGTATTCACTCTGAAAATTGTGTTAGATGAAAACTAGGTAAAGCAAGGGAATACTGCAGTGCATTTCTGAGCCTGTTTAGGGCTGCACTAATGATGGTGAGGAGAATGACCATTTGTCTTTGTGCCTGGTGTGACAGACTCTCCTCTGCCAGCAGCCTCCACAGCCATGTGACAGAGCCAGAGTTGGCTGGATTAGAAGATTTACCGTGTTTCTTAGAAAGAGCCCAGGATTGCTACTGGAAGGACTTGCAGAATTTATAAGATGTAGCAGCCTCATTTCAGATTTAATCCAAACAGAGTAAGGATTTTGGGGGAGTTAGAATGTGGGCATCCTCAAGAATCTCAGCTCAGATACAAAATGGACCCTTTTCCTGACCTATAATCATGTTGAAAATTAAACAGGGAGAAATTCCACTTTCAATTAGATAAATTATGCCTTCAAATTTTCGTGGCTTTTGGCATGCTTACTCACTGATACCAGCATAAATCAGTTGTTAGGTCACTTCTGAAATGGGGATGATTTGCATCATGCACGCACTGGAGAAATGGCTTTGCAGCCCCCTGGATACCCTGTCCCACTGACTTCACCAGGAGTTACACGACTGTAACTGGGACTGCTGCTGACTCCAGAGACCTTGATGAACACCATCCATTTCCTCACCAGCTACTACGCTTTTTTGTAGTGAGACTAGAAAACATAATAGATACCTCTAAAGGTGTATGCAAAATGCTGCGTTTGTCCTCTTTTCTAAGTGCTGCAAGCTCTCCTCCTCATCTTCTTCCCAGACAAGGAAATACTGAGTGCATAACTGAAACAAGTATTTCTGACATTTTTGGGCTGCTGACATGTACTCTGGGAGGAATTGCTTCATGTCCTTCTCCCAGCTGAAAACCAAGTAAAAGCAAACATTAACCATAATACTGATTAATAACTAGCTGTGATTTCTGTTAACAAAGCTTTTTTACACACAGAGTGGAGAAGCAGCAGACTGTGTGTTGTTAGCAATATATTGTCTTCTCACTATTGTCAGAATGGCATTTCATCACCTCATTTTATTTGTTCCATCTGTTTCATACTGACTTTGCTATAATGCTACTTTGAGAATACTGTGATCGTTTGTTTGTATTGATATCAGAAATAAATATAAAATGTTTTTGAAAGCACCATAAGGATGGAGGGTTTGATGGGGTTATGGTAAAAGCAAGCAAGCTGTGAACAGAGACAGACTGCTGCAAGAATCCCTGGAAGAAATGAGTTAGAGGTTATTAAGGGAGAAAGGAGAAGAAAGATGTTCTTGTGACTAGGGCACTGGACTGATATTAAAGAGTTCTGGTCTTTGTTCCTGGATACATTATTGGATTCCTTTGCTTCCTGTGACAAGTCACTTAGTCTCTCATTGCCTCAGTTCTTCACCACTAAAATGGAAGTAAATAAAATTTCTTTACCTCACCAATCTATTTCAGAGACAAATCCATTCAAAAGTTATGAAATGCTCAGCTGTTAAACTGATGAGCACAGGGGAAAATGAGTAAATCAATGAATTCTAACTCTGCTTGTGATGAGTTTAGTGAGACATTTCTCCAGCCAGTGAACCTGCTATGAAGACAAACACTGGCTTTTTCATAGTCTGAGAAATATCAATGACCATTTTTTTGGTGAAGTAATAACAAAGTTTGAGATATTTTTAATGATAATGTATCAGTAAAGGAAAACAAAACAAACCAAAAAAGAAACCCTGTTTTTTCTTATTGCATCAAGGAATAAAAGACCCAAGACAGGGAATGATAGATGTACTGTATAAAAAAGATGTCCTGTCCTTTTGCTGTATAAAATGAAAACTTGAATAGAGAAAATGTACAACTTTTCTGTCACTGGGAATCTTTTAAAGATTAAAACATACATGAGCTTAACTTTTCACTTGCACAGTCAATTACACCCACTAATAGTGTGAATAAAGTGCTTCACATATAGCTGGTTGCATTTTATATTCCCCTTGCACCATAAATGACCACACAAGGCTATAGGCATGGAGAATCCATTTCCCATAGATTTCCAGCATATCACAACCTGAGGATGTTGCTTTATTGTTCAGCACCTGTTTGTCACCAAAGCTAGAGAGATATGAAGTAAATTCTATCAGCGAATCACACCCAGAGAAAGCTTCCTAATCCGAGATAACTACTACCTGATGTCATATGTGTTTGGAACTGATAAGGAAATCTTTTAAAATTCCTATTATCTTTGATTAGATATGGGTTTCGGTTTTGATTTAGTGTTAGGCACCTACTGTGAGGAACAAAGGAGGTGCCACAGATAACAGAGAGGTAATTGTTTTTAAAAGTGAGATCCCTAAGAGAATAAAAAGCAGGTTGTTGAATTTCTTCTCATTTTATTGATTATCCTTTCACTATGATTATCCAGCTGCGGAAACATATGCTTTCAAAGGAGATAATCTTATCTGTGAGATGACTAACATGCATCTAAATTTTCCATTGTTACATACCAGTGACATGTCTTTAAACTAGATCCTTCTCCTGAATGTGTCCAACACCAATGACACTGACTGGTTTTCCTTTAGAATGAGGAAAAGCAATTCTCTTTGAATCACTGTGCTCTTCCTTCATGGCTCACGTGTTTGAAAATTATTTGCAGGCAGATGCTGACAATTTCCTGAAGAAACTTCACGGTTCATTACCTCCCTTTATGATAGCAGCAAAATAAATTGCTGTAAAGTCAGTTAATGTGATAGAAAATGTTCACATTTCCAATAATAATAATAATAAAATCTCAATCCTGCTCTCTAAACTCTCCCAAAATACTTTCCAAATCACCTCCCCTTCTGCCTTTGCATGCAGATACTGGGTATTACTTTGTGCTATGTAGAACAAAGGTTGTCTCGGCAATGCAAATACTGCTGGTTTATGATGCTGCTTAAACAGATTCTTCAGGAAAAACAACGTGCATAATTTAGTGGGGCTGCTGGATGAGCAGAAGAGGAACAAGGAATGGGGCTCGTTGCTTCTGCTGTGTGCTGCTTGCTAAGTCCCTAACATGAACTGGAATTACAGCAGGCAAGAGAATATTAGTTAAATACATGCTCACGTTTTCCCTAGAGGGGGGTGGATGTAATATAATAAGTATATAACTACTGTGTGTATTCTGGTGATCATAAAATGAGTACTGGACGTACAGTAAGTAAGAAAGAACAATCAGGATTTGCCCAGTTCCAGTGTCTTTGAGATACTGGATATCAGCACTATTTGGAAGTAGCTGTGTTGGTTTCTGTTTTCTGGAATGATCTGATGGCCAGGCTTTCAAAGAGGCTTTAATGGAGCTGACTCTCATGTTAAGAGGGAAATAATATTGGGGCACTTTGGAGTTTGCTCCTGCCAGTCAGGAGAGGCAGTTTCTGCAGGGTAAGCCTGTATTCTGGACTGTGTTGGCCCAGCCTTTGTGTATTATCATGGCTCATGACTCTCAAAAAGGCAAAATGCAAGGAGGTGGATAAAAATATTTGCTGCATGTGGGGGTGGGTGGGTGGGGAACATTAACTAAAGTGGATTCTCTTGATCAGCAAAGAAGATGCTGCCGAAACAAAACGACAAAAGTGGTGTAGCCAAATGTGACTTGACCCAATAAAGGAAAATTATTTTGAAAAATCGGTGCTGAAGAGCTTGCATGAGAGTCAAACAGATGATATTTTAAATATTTTAAATGGTAAAGCAACAGATTCTGTAACTGTGGCCGCAGGTGGGCAGGTAGTTATGACCTCTGCAATGTATTTGTGTGTGGATAAAGCACGCAGGTAGCAAATCATAATCTCATAGTGAGCAAATCATTCTAAAGAGGAGATTTGCATCCTAAAAGCATGCCCTAAGACAGAAGATAAATCTCCTAAAGCCTGTATTTACCACATGTAGCACATATTTAACTCTGGGTGATGTGATTTCACTTCCAGTTGGGGCTAATAGCATGGCTCAGACTCCAGGGGTATGCAGAGATGAGCAGTGTTTCAAAGTGTGGATCACTGGACTGGCTGACCATTTCAGAGGTAAGAAAGAAATAGGGTTTCTGAGGATTGGATGAAGCCAGGGCTTGTGTCCTGTTTCTTATTTTTTCCATTAAGCCTGATCAGTACATAAAGGAATAGAATCGAAATGCAGACCTGTAAGTTCATCGCTGAGATGAAAGAAGACACTCAGCATGAAGGCACAAAGGCACAAGAAAGAAAGACAGGGAAGTAAAAGAGGAAGCAAAAGGCAAAACTTCACTAGAAAAATCCAAAGCATCAGAATGGCTGATTTCAGCTTCAGAGAGTCGCCCTGAGCATACATTAAACTGGGTTCAGCTGCTGTATGTACCATCAAATATTTCATATTAATAATTAACTAGTCACCGGCTGTCAGAGCAAGATTCAAATGGATGGAAGGGGAGTTTGGGTCACCTTCCCTAGGACTGAGAGTTTTAATGAAGGGATAGCTTTACTGCACTGTTGAGGAATGATGAAATACTAGGCAGAAGGCTTAAGGGATATACATCTTGAAGGATCCTTCCACGTTCACTCCCCCACAGGACAGTATTTAATTTTCTCTTTTTATTCTTCTCCTTGATACACTGCCAGTGTGTACACATAAAGGGCTTGGTCTCGCCTGCCAGAGTGTGATGTACCCCAATGTACATGTCTGGAAAATCAGCTTACATATATGCAAAGTCAACAGCAAAGGCACTGTGTATCAGGAACATGACTGCATACAATGACTGTTATAAATCAGAGTGCTTGGTGTGTCTTTGCTGGACACATTCTCATTTATCAAGGTGATTTTTAAACCTGTGCCTAATTCCCATGCGCGAGAAATGGGAATTCACTGAAATCTCTTGCAATGCCTTGTTCTGGCTTTAGATTTTCTCCCCAACACCCCAGTTCACCTTCAAACCTACTTGAACATGAACATAAATGATAGACTACAAGGCACTGGGTTTACTGCCTTCCCATCGATCACTGACGGGCGGTTACAACTCATGCCATCACATGAACAGCTCGAAATGGCACAGTCAAACCCCAGGCTTTCCTTGCTCCTCTCATGAAGGCAGAACGAGTCCAAAGAGACACCAAAAGACCTCTGCAGCCTTGGCTGCAGGACCCGAAGTGACCACTGCTTCAGAGAATTGCTCCAGGGGAAGCCGCAAGCAGGACTTCACAGTCAACTGGAAATGTTTATGAAGTCAGGCTGCCGTTTGAATCTTTGGCTTGGGGTAAAAAATGAGCATAAAAGCTATGCAGAATTACCCTTTTTCTAGTCCTACAGAAGGACGGACAGACACAATGACAAACTCTGAAAGCCCAGAAGAAAAAGTGGCACATTTCAAAGAGCTAATTACAATTTCTTTCCCTTAGAGATTAATCCACTGACTGTAATTAAGCTCCCTCTATTTTTGAGATCTTGGCAAGATCTAAGAAAAGCGCGAGCAAACGAGAGAGTGCCCTTGCTAGCCAAGCAGATTTTTTTACTAAGCTCTATCAGCCCTAATTAATAGACCTTTGTGTAAAACCAACGAGAAATCAGATTTCCAATAGAGCTGAATCAAATGGCCTTGGCTACCTCTGCACACACAGTTTGTTAGGAGCTTGGCCACAGCCAGGATTTACACATTCAGAGGATGAAAAGGAGGCATAGGGGGGAGGCAGGATGAACGAGCTCCCTCTGCCCCTTCTCCTTCTTCTCCTTTGCTGCTGCTTTGTTCTGTTTGTAATCTTAGCAGATGGCTATGGCAGCCTGGAGAAGAGATTGCCTGAAACAGGCAGGTGATGAGGCCAGCAGCAGGGACCCCGTCAGCGATTGAAGAAACTGATACAGCTCTCTAACCCTCGCTGCTGACAAAAACCTTTGTTATTCTTTTGCTCACTTCTATGTCGTATTTTGTGCCTTTATGACAGACAAGAAGGATGCCAGAAGCCAGATCCTCAGCTGGCACAGGCGAGGTAGCATCATTGACATCCCTAGAGCATGGCTGATCTGTGCTAGCTGCAGCTTTAGCCCCCTTAATTGCTGCACAGCCCAGCTCTACTCTTCTCCTTATGGCCTCTCCTATAAGTATGCAGATCGGGGAGGGCCTAGCCCTTTCCAACAGCTGTACCTGGCAGACAACATGTTTTTCTTTCCACCCACACCAGGGTAATGCTATGGGCAAACAGCGGTGCAACAGAAACTGAACTGGGTCACAGAGAGCACTCAGAGATCCCCAGAAATCTCTAGAGACAATATTGACTATGCCAACACCATCCTCAAGAGCAGACTTGACTGTTTTCCATACTGGGAGTCTGTAAGCACAGTGTCTGCCTGGGCTCAAGGTGTGCTCTCTGCAGCAGCTGCAGGGATGGTGCTTGCCTGAGCCTGCTCTGTGGGCTAGGATGCTCCCAGGTGCATCCAAACAGTCCAAGAGAAAACTGTTTGTGAGACAGCTGTATGGACTGAAAGTGGGTGGGATGTGGGGCAAAATCTGCTCACAGCCACTCTGGGGCTGGTTTTCAAAGCCACCAGGCCTCTTCATGTTCAGTGATCCTTTGTAATACAGATCAAAACCAGGGCACTGCCAGTAAAGGTTGAAGCAACTCATTCTCCATTTCCATTGTAGCTCCCAGCAATTCAGTAATTCAGTGTGAAGAATTAGCCCTTTAAGAAAAACCAAAACAACCAAAAAAATCCGAAAAAACCCCAGCAAGAAAACCCCCACAATGCCCAACCTATCGGGTATTTAATTCCATGCAATATATTTTCTGACCTTATTCTCATAAAAGTTAACAGTAAAAATCTTGGTGACTTGAATGGGAGCAGAATTAGGTCCTACCACTGCACTGATTAAGCTGTAAGTGCAGAACAGGGCCCACAATGCTTTCCAGTTATTGTATAGTCAAAGACCCAGCTTTGTCAGTTCTTTGGTTTGTGGATCATAACAACATAAAGTACATTTATGTGCTAAACAACAATAGAAACCTTGTCTTTGTAGTTAAAAAAACAAACGGAAAGCTCCAAAACAAAAGCTGAAATACCATAAAAATAAGGTAGGCATATTTTTCATAGCTAAGCTTATAGAGAGTATAAATGTCTTTTGTCTGTTTTTTTTTAATCTTTCTGGAGAACTAAGCATTGAATTTATAAAAAGAAGGAAAAAGCAACTATTTCTTTTCTTAATTCCTTTTTATAATTATCTTTTAATCCCTTTCAAAACCTTTTTTTTTTTAATAGGACCTTAATAGTATCTGTTTCTCACTCTATATCATTGCCAAACACTACTAAGACTTCTTGTATATCTTTTAGAAAATAGAAGCACTTGTACTCAAAACGTAGAAGTGTCTATTTGAACCAATTACTCTTGAAAAAAAAGTTTGAACACAGACATCTCATATAGGAGGTTTTTCTCTGGTAGTTTGAAAGCTTTCTTCTATAAATGCAGTGATCCGGAAGGGAAGAGCATTACCAGTTCTTTTTGCCTCTACTACATCATATTTGTTTCTTACCTGTGGTCATCTTAAAGTGGGAGCTACAAGATCTACAGAAAGAAGTTAAAGAAAAAGCTGATCATCTCACAAAGGATCAGAAATACGAACACTCTTCTGAAGTTTCCTTGATCTGGCCAGTATTATGCTAAATCTTTCAAGCTTTGGCAATGGAGAGAGGTTGTCCAGGGAACTCGAGAAACAAAGAAAGAGGCTGGCAACTTGTCGTGATCAGAAGCAGGAGAACCAGAATGTTATCATCACATCTGGAGGTATGGAGTCACCACCAGCTGCTGAGTCAGACATCTGAACTAAGAACCTGAAGAACCAACTGGGAGACACACAGGAGGTGGAGCGGGAAACTGAGAAATTCTGCTTGTCTAAAGCCAGGGAAACCTCAGAAAAGCCCATAAGGGCATCCCAGCTGGTCCTAGTCAGACAGAAGATGCAGAGTGTCATCAATCCAAAGGGGCTGGCAGTGCATATGGCTCTTGGAGGAACAGGTGTATCCCACAGCAGATTTCTGTTTTCCAAAAGTGAAGGACAGCACCACATTAATAAAGGACATTGATGTCAGGCATCCCAGGTTGATATATGTGATGGGGATCTGCACCAGTGACATTAGCTTCACCCAAGGCACTGTCCATTAAGAATAGTGGTACCTTTTAGACCATTACAGATCCTAACCAGCCTCTCTGAAAGGTTATAGGCTACACTTTCAAGCAATGAATTAAAGACATGTTAGTGTTAGTGAACATTTATTAAAGTGCATCTTATCTTTTGTGCTCTTAATCTTTCTTTGTAATGTGCAGTAAAACTGCATTATCACACACCCCTTCCTCTTGGGACACACTGACAGACTCCCTTGGCCAGTAGCAACATTTCCTGAGTTTCCAGAAATGACGAATGATTTCTTAATGCAGAAGTGCTGTGGCTTCACTGCAGTCACAAAAGCAGATTAAATTAGTATTGACCTTGGTGCTGCAGTAGCCATGCGGGTATCAGGAGAACATATGACAACTCTGCATACTGGTTCTCATTCTGCTTGAAGAAGATGAGATCATCACTGACCTAAAAATTGGCAGCTGTGCTTGCACCAGTGAAATCAGCATGGTTTCATTGACCTTGTAAAGAAAGTACCAACATCTATCATACATACTTGAAACTTCAAAAGGGAGAGTTTTCCAGAAACTCAAGCTTCTTGGTGACATGACCGATTTGTAATATGGGAACCATTACCTCAAACTGAGGATTGTTTTGTTCAATTCTACTGACATCCCTCAGCCTTTGTTCTGCAGTCACATGGGGAAGATGTGCTGCTGCAAAGATTTCCAGGCTGAAATGGTGGATGGACAGTGAAGCTAAAAACTGTAAATAATGCCCAGTGATGGGGAGATCTGAAGGAGTCACTCGCATAGCTTGGAACCAAATGACTAAAGGCAATAAGAAGGTGTCTGTCATATTAAGGAAAAAATCTGTGGGTCAGCCAAGGCTCCACTGCTGCTCGTAGGTGTGTGAATTTGATCTCAAAAAGGCAGATGTTTTCAAAGAGATTTTTGTGTTGTAGGTAGGGTGGAGCAAGAGGATATGTTCAGCTCAGATGAAGTTAGAGCTGGAAGTAGAAACCTCTGAAGTACATAAAAAGGTGCATGAAGCAGCATCTGCTGAAGATCAAAATTTTAAATCAGCCTATTCAGATTATGTATAACCAAGAGGATGAAAGGAGGTGAGTCAAGGTGTGCAGAACTTGAAAAAGCTGGATACGTAGGCAGGGGGTGAACAGCGTAATTCAGGGAAGTATGAGACCCTGGTCAAAATATCAGAAGACTGAATTCAGGACTCTACAAACAATAAACCAAGCTCTAGTTACAGCCTAAATGATAGTAAATGTAAGTCAGTATGGTGTCAGGTGTGGCATGTTGCATCACACAAATCTCTTGCCCTTTTTTGATAGGATTACTGTCCGCAGAGCTGTGTCAATATCTCTGCTTGTATTTCTCAAATCCATTTGACTTCATACCGCATTATCTTCTGACTGAAAAACTTGCACAGAATGAAGAGCCCTTTCTTGGAAAATGGTACTGAGCAGAAGGACGTGGGGGTCATTGCAAATAATTACCAAACCACAAGCACGTAATGCAGTGTGGTGGGAAAAATTGGCCAAAGCAACCCATAAATGTATAATAAAGGAATATTAAGTAAAAGAGGGAAAGTGATTTTGAGTTAATGGCAGCTATTACTATACTTTGTCCACTTCTCATTTTCATGCTTCAAGGAAGATGTGAAATACTGCAGGAATTCAAAGGACAGCTACAGAAATGACCCAAGGGCTGGAAGGCAAGCCCCAAAGACAAGGCTTATGCAGCCAGAGAGGTGGCTTCATCTGTGTTTATAGATATTTACACAGAGAAATAAGACCTGGGGCGATATTTTAATGCCATATATAAAAAGATAACAAGATCTAGTATCTGTTAGCTGAAGTTAAATTAATTCAACCTTGAAATAGAAGCACCTTCCTAGCAGTGGTGGTAAATAGATATTGAAACAGCTTACCACAATGGTGATGGCTTTGACACTGCTTCATTTCATGAGAATGAGATCAGTTGCTTTTCTGAATGATGCATCTTTAGCCCACTGCTATCAGAAAATCTATGGTGATGCAACTGTTTCTGGTTTTGGGAGGCAGGACACTGAGCCCCACACCTGAGAACAACCAAAGCTGTGATGGAGACAGGGTTAGAAGGGATGCAGCTCTTGGGTGGCAGGAAGAGTTGAGAGCCAGGGCTCTGCATCAGGGGTGGAAGTTTGCTGTTGGAAACCTTGGAACATTACCCCTGATTGCTTCCTGTCTGTAGTGGTGGCCACAGACTTTGCAGGAAATCGGTATTTCTCCTGCACTGGGCCTGTGCCTGGGAGTCCCGAGGCTTAATTTAATTTTTTAGACCTTGTTCGCCCCATATTATTGAGGTTACATGAGGTTTATATACAGGGCCAAAATTATTCTTGTTATAAGGAATGCTAAGGAGCAAAACCAAGGTAACTTTTAAGTAGTGATAAACTTTACGGGTGGAAGTTTAAGTAAATTTAAGAAAAGGTTTGACAACTATCTGTAAAGTATGAACCTCTCAGATTCAGACCAGGGAGCACAGTGATTTTCACAGGCTGTCCTGAGGGACATCCATGCAAGCCAAAGCTCATGATATGATAACCAAACTGATACAGCCAATGTCTTCGAAATGCCCTGCTGTCTCTGGCTCTTTGTGGTCCCATAGCTTCCTCCACTGCTACCATCTGTCTCTGGCTGGCCTGACCCTGCTATGACATGACCAGGGCAGAAAGCCATGGGAAAACTAACCCCAGGAGAAAAGATGTGTTGCTCCCTGCTTGTTCAGCTACTATACTGAAGAATCCTGACCTCATACGAATACCAGCACCCTGGAGGAAAGAGGACATGAATAACACATGAGGATGATGATGAGGTGAAGGACTGCTCGTTTTGGTGATGGTTTGCCTTAGGTTATGCTCAAAAGCCACATAGGTTCACCCATGCCACCTCCTAACCTCAGAAGACCTTGCCATCACAGGAAACATTTAAAGGCCCACAACTCAAGGAATCACAGAATGGATAAGGTTGGAAGGGATCACAGTGGGACATCTGGTTTAAAATTGCTGTTCACTCCATGTCATCCTAGAGCACATGGCATAGGATTGCATCCAGATGGTTCTTAAATGTCTCCAGTGAGGGAGACTCCACAATCTCTCTGGCCAATCCGTTCCAGTGTGTGGCCTTCTTGTTCCAGTGTCAAGTTCTTCCTCATGTTCACATGGAACTTCCTGTCCAGTTTCTGCCTGTTGCCTCTTGTCTATTGTTGGCACCACTGAGAAAAGCTTAGCTCCGACCTCTGACACCCTCCTTTCAGATACCTACAGGCTTTGGTGTGGTCCCCTGAGATGAGGCTGAACAGGCCCAGCTCCCTCAGCTTTTCCTTGTAAGAGAGATGCTCCAGTCTCTCAGTCATCTTTGTAGCCTTTGCTGGACCTGCTCCAGGAGCTCCAGGTGTTTCTTGTGCTGAGGAGTCCAGAACTGGGCACAGCACTCCAGATGTGCCCTCACCGGGGCTGAGTGGAGGGGCAGGATCACCTCCCTCAGCCTGCTGGCATTGCTCTCCCTAATGCATGCAAGACTGAGAAGAACTGGAGTAGGTGATATCATCCTGTCCTTTCCAGTCCAATTTGGTGTGCTTCTACAGTAATGATGGAAAAACATCAGCTGACAGGAGGACAATGAGAGCAGAGACAACCACACTTTACGCTGGTCTCACAGCAAACATGGAAATGTTTAGCCCCAGCTCTAACAAAAGGTACAAAATAGGGTTTTTCCTGGGCTCCACTGACTGGCATGTTGTGGACAGTGCTGGTGCAGCCAGCTGGGCTCTTTGGGGGTGTCTCAACAGCTCTGTTTTCTTCTAGTAATTCTGTGTTCATATAGATCAGGTCAAGACTCTAATGGTTCTAGCTGACATACAGGCTATCAGACACAGCCACAGTTGCAACTGCTCTGTTTGTCAGCAGTGCTTATATGTATATCAATGCACAAAGACATCTTGCACTGAGATTTTTCTACCAAGATCATAAATTTGTATTAGAGTACTTTTATTATAGTGTGCTTTTCTTGTAATGAAAATATCAGAGTATGATTTAATCCTCCCCTATTGCTGCCTCTCTTTTCTTTTTCTTCCCTGAAGAGAAGAAGCTTTCAGTAAATAGTGGCCAGGAGATGCCCCGAGGAAAGCATGGGCCCCCATAAATAGGAAATGAAACAGAAAGCTGCAATCATAAAAGAAAGGGCTAGAAAAGATTTTATTAACACTCTTCAAAAGGTGTCTTGTGAACACTCACCACAATGTAATCCTCGAGCATTTAAGCTCTCCTGAACCATTGCATCTTGTGAAGGTGGAAAGAAAAATTTTTCTCCTGTAGTGTTTCTAAACCCATGTGATTTTTTAGCAGTATGTTTTCTTATAAAGCTCGCACATGAGAAAGGGAAAACAGGTCAAAACCCTTGCAAAGGCTTGTAGCAGCACCAGCTGATATGGTTTGCACCAACACCACCCCATGCAGCTGTTATTTCCATTCCCTTCCTAAAGTCAGTGAGATCAGCCCTCAGGCTCTGATCTGGGGGGCTGGCTGGCACACTGACATGAGGCAAATGTTGCAGGTTTGGCTGTTTTACAATTTGCTGGTTTTACAAAAAGCTGCATAGAACCGTGTGATACCTCCAGCTATGGCCCGAGATGCTGAGTAAAGGCCCTCTGTCTCAAAAATTACTTTCTAACCCTGAGGTTGCCACTCTCCAAGGGCAGCACAGGCTGGATTTGCAGTGGGGGAGGCCAGTAGTGCCTTTCTCAGCCCTGGGGCAGCCTGGGATCTGCAGCAGGAATTGCCCTGGAAGCTGAATTCTGAGCTCCTCTGCACCCCTCTGGACTCCCAGCCCTGCAGCACTGGCCACTTCAGGAAAGAAAACCCCTGAACAAAAGGCACGCGTTAAAATATCCGAGTGAAGAAAGACACTCTGCAGCACAGGAAGCAAGCATGTACTGGTCAAAGAATTGGATTACTCAAAGTGGTGACTCACCCAATAACTATTCAGTATTTGTGGTTGAAAGGGAAACCTTTGCCAGAAAATGACTAAAATCCATTGGCACAGGCTCTGAAGGAATCATGACTGGGCCTAAATGACTGTGTACGCAAGTGAGTTATTTTTCCACCCCTTTCCACTGAAGCAAGGCAGAGAAAAAAAAAAAAAAAAGAGAGAAAAACACCATCCCTGTTTACGTAGGTTATTACAGTGCTGGAGTTGCCTCCGGGGGCCTTTCCAGCAGCCGCTGTCGCTGGGGCCAGGTTCAGGCTTACATTTCCCTGTTCAGGCTGGGCTGTGATTTTTGCGTTCATTTTAAAGGCTTGAGTTGGCAGTGTACAGCTAGCTCCGGGGCATTAATTCTTGCTTCACTGGATGGTATATAGGAGGAGAAAGAACAAATTCCAGGATCTTGCAGTTTTGCCACAGAAATGAAAAACAGAGTGACTGGCTTTTGCAGGCTGCACCAAGATAATCTGGGACTAATCTCAGCTCCATCTCTGCAAACTGCTGAGTGTGGCTGTGGCTTGTTGCTCAGCATCTGGCAGGATCAAACCAAAGTCATCTCAAGTAACTTTGAGAAAGTACTGTGAATATATGCAAAAAATCAAGGGCATAGAGCGATCAAGAGATAAATGAGATGCCTATTTTTCTCCCTACTGATCTCCAAAGTTGTTTTCATGTTACCCTTTCCTTTGTTTAACTCTGAGATCCCCAATGCCCTGATTCTTTTCTCCCTACAGCCTAGCAAACCTTATTTACTGTCTTTGTCAAAGGTCAGTGAAATATTGTGGTGGCAAGGGCTGTCAGGAAACATGCTTAGAAAAATGTGAGTGTGTTTGGTTCCTTTTGTCAGATTTTTGTAACAGCAAGGGAACTATGCAGTAAGGCAATAGCCTGGCATGCATAGATATGTGTTTGCCTCCAGTAAAGGTTAAAGGACAGCCCTGGCATCATTTAGAGAAGCCTTCCCACACCTGGTTTTCATTTCCTTTTGCTATTTCTGGTAATAAAAATTGGAAGTGTTGCCATAGGTTTGGGATCTAGAAGGCCTGTTACACATCTTCTTGTTCCTTAAATCCAGGCAAGCCTGGATTTAAATCAATGTTTAAGAGTCAAAAAGATGAGACCAGGGAATTTCTGGAAGAAGAATAAAAGGAAAAAAGCTTGGTCTCCGCTATTATTTTTTTACTGTGGCTGGGAAACTCAAGTTGCCTTTCGTTCTTCTCAAACCTCCACTGGTTTTGTACCAGAGAATCCACTGTGTGCTGGAGCTGCCCTTTCTGGGGTTTAACACGGAAACAGCAGAACTGCAGTCTGTTTTACGGCAAACCATTGAGCTTCCTGTAGTAACAAATTCCTTTCCAGCACTTTCCTCCCCTGCTTGCCAGTCTGCCTTTTGTTCTCTGTCTTTCAAAGCTTGGCTGTGCCTCTTGAAGGAAAGGGGCTGGCTCAGCCAGATGCACTTTTTTGCTGCTTCCACACTCCCCCCACCCCGACTGCTACTGAGATTTCCCCACAGATTCTGGCAGCAATTTGGGTGCTCAAAATCCTCAGGGAGATCCTTGATCATGTCTTCCCCTCCGCTATCGTCACTTGGCTTCGGAAGGATCTTTGGGTGTGTCCTGTTTTCCTGGGTGGGATTTCTCCAGCCCCTAAGGGAGGGCAGTACCGAATTCCCACCAGCCCTGACAAAAGACACTGCTGCTTTAATGTCTCTGTAAACAGCGCAGACAAAACCTGAGGGTTTTCAGAGCAGCGCTGCATCTAAGTTCCTAGCTCACCTGAGTGTTCAGAGTATTTCCCCAGCACACACAAAGCCCGAGCTTAACTCTTGCGCTGCCTCGCTCGGAGAAAGCGCTTTGAATGCTTGCAGTGCTGTGGGGTCCTAACTCCCCCAGCAGGGTATGGGACATCACAGCTGGAATGTCCTCAAAAGAGGAAGACTCATTCCAAGTGTCCATGGCCCGGCAGCCTGTGGGCATGGTGAGCGTCCTGCACTCACAGCCTGCTCATATCAAATCCACGGGCTGTGGATTGATGGGCAGACAAAGCTGGGACAGAGCAGGGAAGCTCTTTGCATCCTATGCAAAATTACTCGGCAGGGTTTGGCAGCCAGTTCCAAGTGAGAATTCCAAAAGGAGCAAAGGAACATAGCTGCTCTGGATGCTAACGGCCACCTACTTTCACTCCCTCCTCACCCTGCCAACGTTTTAAGAGTTCACTATTTGGCTTTTCATCCTCTGCACTCAGCCTGTGGGGAATGTGGGTTCCAGGCCTGCGGTGGAGATTCCTATAGATCCGAACCGCTGTCAGGCAGCGCTGAGACTGGAGCACATTTAGCCTCGGGTGTGCCAGCACTCTCAGGCTTGTTTGCAGATCTCATCTTATGATTCCAGCCTCCTCTTTTTCTATAAATGCTTTTGGTCCTCCGTGGTTTTTGGTCAAATGATAGCGATGTCTGTGTCCCATTTTGAGTGCATGTGAATGTGTCGATCGGCGTGTTTCATTTAAGATCTGGATGAGACAATCTCCAGAGATTCTTGCCTACCTCAGCACCTCTGTTATTCGGGGTGTGAGATTTTATATACGAAGTGACATTACTGCTCTTCCCGCTCTCTCCGCTTTTAAATCCCTTTTGGTGTCTCTCTATGCTTTTGCACTCCATTAAGGTCATTAGCAGACACTTAGGAAGAGCGCAGTTTGGCTTATCCACTCTGAGATCATCTGATCGAAAGGAGAACTTTATAGGCAGGTTTCAAACCCCGCAGGTCAGAGCAGTGTTTTCCAGACACCGTGCACTCTCTTTTAGCATTCATAAAGCAGACTCCATCACTATCTCACAGCTCGGGAAGGGATTGTCTCTGCTAGCCACTATCCTTATTTTAACATGTAGGACAGAATCCCAGTTGCTGCATATAAAGAGCGAAACTGAAGATGACAGGCCTTGAAAAAATGAACAGGATCTGGTCCCCAGTTAAGTGCAGCATTGTGCTTAGCTCCGGGGAAAGCAGGAATGATGCAGAAAAGTGATCTCCACTGAGGCATTCCTTTACTATAGGTTTTGTAGCTCATCTTTATTCTCTGTCAGGGTTTCCTCCACCTTCTTTAAATCACAGTGAATTGTTTGTGCTTCTTTGAAATAAACGTGCAATTGTTAATAAATATTTCTGATGCATAAAGGAATATTACGGCAGAAGTTTTTGACTTCAGCACTATCAAATTATCCCGATATACTCATTTACAAATCATTGTCATGATTTACTCATTTTCTCTCTCTTTTTAAATTTTTTTTTTATTTTTAAATTATATGTGCTGAAAGTGCTCTAACATCCCCCATCACTGTAAGGATTCAGACTCAAACAACAACCCCATCCTTTCTGCCTTTGGCACTTTTTTGCTGCTTGACCATCTACTGTCACCAAAGTCGTGGTGAGAATCCTGTGCTCTGCAGTGCTACTGAGCAGGTGACATTTGGCATTACCAAGCCACAGAAATTGTCCATGCAAAGCCCAGGGTCCCAGACAGCCTATCTATCTATTGCAGGCTGGGCAGAAACTGAGGGAAGCACCAGGAACCCCAGGTGCTGTGAAGGGCTCTGGTGGTGGGCAGTGTCACTGTCCACCTTGTCTGTGCTTCCCAGATGAAATGTTTTCCTCATGAAGTGCTCCATGTGATTAGTCTTGCTTTGGTGCAAATGTCCTCAAGTATTACTGGAATATGACATCATCTTCTGCTTTCAGCCTTTCAAACAAATGACATTCACAGGAAATAATTGCTGCGAATGTAAGCGATGTGGTTTTTCTAACCTATTTTTTTCGGAGGAAAGATTACTGAGTAAATGGCACTTAGTCAAGAACTTTCATTTGTGCTGATCAAGAAGCAAAAGTCTGAAAAAGCTGTGTTTGAAAGAGAGCTGACCTTCTGCAGCAAAGTGTTGCTGCTTTTCTGCTTCAGGCACTTGTTGCTTCATTTACTGTAGTGCTCTTAACTCATAATTTTCTAGGAGAAAATAGCTGCCATTGACCTAATGATGCTACTCTAGACATAGTAATAATAATAATAATAATAATAATAATAATAATAATAATAATAATAGTAACAACAATAATATCATACCCAGCACACTTTAATAATAGATTACATAAAGACATTCCATAAAAAAGACCCTAAATGAGAACATTAACTTTTTTTGTTTGTTTATTTTTGTTTTCTGAATAAATACCACACACAACTTGGAAGAGTGCGTCTGAGGATGAGACATGGATATTTCACTTGGACACGTACACTGGCCCATAGATAAGGAATCTGGTCTGTGCTGCTCTGGCAGAGTGCAGAGGACACCAGCACCTCCTGACTCTGGGCAGGAAAAGATCTTTTCCGATCCCAAATACGTGGCAAGAACACGGACCACACTCTATTTCATTGATCCCCTCTGATGCCAGTGGTCTCTCTTGCTGCAGGAAAGCTTATTAGGACAGCTTATTTAAACACCATACTTCAAGACTAAAGGCCCTCAATCACTTTCTGCACGAGGCTGACTCAGGATGCAACTGGCTTTGGGCGGAACCGTGGCAGAAACGTAATCCTGTACAGAAAAGCAATGTAACAAACTGGGAACACTTTTCGCACACTTGAAATTACCACAAGAACTTCAGGAAAAAGAGCAACACCTTGTCCTTGGAAATCTGACACAAGCTCAGCCTTTAATTCCCCCACTGAGAGTGTATCTGATGGCCCTTTCTCACTTTCTTTTTAGTTCTCAACAAGATGCCTGTTGCCCTCGGGTCTCTGCCTCAGTGTTTGAGATCTTATCCCAAAACCAAAAAAACAGAAGGAAAAGAAACCAACAGTGCAATTCCAGTAGGTGAAGAACATAAATCTCCGTGAAGTTTTAGTTGGAGAACAGAGACCCAAAACACATGATGGAATGAGCAAATGCATGATAAAAACTTAACACATTCCCTGAAGCTGAAGAAACTGGCTCACAAACTTTAAACAATTCTCCAGCACCTCCAGTGCTCTTGTTTAGGATCAGTGCATTATTTTGCATTCTGGTTAAAAGCCAGGCATGGCTGGGTCACTGTAATGAAGCCAAGCAGCAGAGATAGCTCTTATGTTACTACACAAAGTAGTTATTGCCATTAGGAGATAAAGGAACACAGCAATTGCCCTTAATTTAGGAACAAAGAGCAGAGGGATGACTCTAGCAGCTGAGGGAGTCCACGTGCACATGCACTAACACAGAATCTATAGCACGGGAGTAAGAGGATGCATTTTCAAGATGACATGGAAAGAACCCACTTTGAAGTTTCCAGACTGAGTAAAATCAATATCTAAATGTTTCAGTGAAATGTGTTTGATGTTGTCTACATGTAGAAGCCCAATAGAGGCCACTTATTATTGAATAGTACTAGACTGAGCAAAGTAGGTCATATTACAGCTTTGTTTGAGAGGCAGCACTGTACCTGCCAGAACAGCATCCTTAATGCATTGTATCTGGCACTGGAGAATAGGTAGGATATGCACCCAAAACACCTGCAAGAATGAGTACAAAGATGAACAGATCTCATCTGTGATTGTTTTCTGAAATAATCATTGGTCAATTTGCCGGAGTCTGTCAAGTGGCTACTTGAACCCATCTCACATACCGAGCATTTGCAGTCTATTTATAGAGGGACTGTGACTGCGGTGGCGCTGAAGGTCTGTCAGCATTTCCA
The DNA here is from genome assembly GCA_037013685.1 of Acridotheres tristis. Taxonomy (NCBI): domain Eukaryota; kingdom Metazoa; phylum Chordata; class Aves; order Passeriformes; family Sturnidae; genus Acridotheres; species Acridotheres tristis. The sequence goes on along the minus strand of CM072887.1, from coordinate 75,799,266 downwards.
TTACGGGCTCTTATAACTTGGCAGTACGATACCCACTCCAGGCTACAGCTTGATGTGAAGGATGGGCTCTTGTTTTAAAACAAACAATACTTCTCCTTACCTTTGTTTTATTTCCCTAAATGCATTAAAAATCCTTGGGGTCTCTTAGACTTTTTTGTTCCTGTACCTTTAAAAAAAGAAAAAAAAATCCTGATATTTTTAAGTAGGATGGCCAGAGATCAAACCATGTTTTCCTGTAGGGAAAACAGAGATGTCTAGAGAATTGGAAATGGCAAGTGGCTGCCCCTGTGCATTATTAACACGGTTGCTGGTTGATGGCTGAATGTGACGCGGGGATGTCATGTTCCTGTGGAATGTGTGTGACACTCTCCTCTAGCTGTGCAGAGGAATGTCAGGTGCTCCTCATAAGCTCTAGAAAGCTGCTTCATTGTTCAGCTTGACACCCTCTAACACCATCACATGTTTTGAGGCATAGTTTTTCAAGCACATGTGAGTCTGCCCACACCTGAGTTTGGGCATTGCCCCTGCCTGCATGGACACATCTGAGTTCAAGGAAAAGGCTTACCATTGCTTCTCTCATTCCTCAAGACCCCTTGGATCTCACCTCAGGGAGAGCCTGGGACGAAGACAATCCAGCCAGTTTGCACTGGGCAACTCCACCCACGTGTGCTGCCTGAATTGTGGGTGACCCCAGCTGTGGCAAGAGTGCTGTGCTCACAGCCACGCTGCACATGTGTCTGTACACCAAGTGTGTCTGGAGATCCCTTCTTTACCAGCAGGTGCTGGAATGGTGGGGCAGAGTGTGCAGGATGCCCAGGGCACTGCTTGTTTGCACAGGAGGTGTTTTGCTGGTGTGCCTTTCCTTGCTCACTGCCTTGCTCTTGTCGTCTGGCCCAAGAGGGATTGCAGTGCCTGGCAGCCCCAGCTCCTTGCCTCTCATGTGGAGTCTGGACATGTATTGATTTTTCTGCTTTTCTCAGACTGCACTCATCCGTCATTTTATATTACTGGAGATACCATTAACAATAAAATAAAGGATGAAAGGTACAGTACCCATTAGAGTGTGTTTACTTCATGTGTATGAGAGAGTGAGTGAAACAATTAAAAGCATATCAGATTATAAACATGCTGATAGAGTTATTAGCACAGTGAATAACACTCAGAGTCTGATACCAGGGGATTGAGATGAAATCTTCTCTTTCCTTTCTCTTTCCCTTCTTGAGAAGGAGAGTGATCTGATACTTCATAACAATGCTGAATGTATGCAGCCATAGATATTGTACATGAGTTCAAGATGAAAAGAAGAGTAAATAATGAAATAAAGGGACATTATACAACCACTGGTCCACAGTTGGCTTCCACATGAATGAATTTCAGACCCGCAGTGGTAAAACTAGAGTGACAAGAAGGTTAAATGTAAAAGGAATACATAGTAATACTGTCCTGGAACTAGTTTCTGGTAAGCAGGGAAAAGCTTTAGCAAAAAAATAACTATCTTGATTATTCCCATTCGTGGAGTGATTTAACCAAAATCCTTCTAAGAGCTCGACACCCTGAAAGGATGAAGTGAAAATAAAATGTGTGAAAATATTAGAAAATAAGCACTCTATTTTCCTGAGCACTCCAGTGTCACTTGCAAGGAAAAACATCTGCTCTGTGTGTGTTGTGGCTTTTGTTTTTATTGTCTGCCCTTTTCTCTTCACCCACCTCAGGTGACATGTATGGCATCTGGAGCCCCAGGTAACATCACTCCAATCCTAGGAGTGAACACTCCTTGTTGGTGGTGGCAGGTCTCACACTCTGGGGTTTAGACCCTCTTTCTCCAAAGGGTTGGTGTGCATTTGGTGTCTCTGTGAGCCGTGGCCCCACTGCAGATAATCTGGCACTCCCAGATATTGTCACAGATGGTTGGGCCAGGTTAAGGCCAAGCCATTTTGCAGGCTGACAATACTTGAGAACTTGTGTGAAACAGAAAGTTATCAAAGAGTTTTCACTGCTATTTGGGATGGGAGTTTTTTTGAATTTTTTTCTTTTTATGAGGTCAGTGTTGAAAAAGCATGGACTTTCTGTATTTTTATGTTCCTCTTTGTCTTCTCTTTTTAGTCTGTGACACTGTATAGAAAAGAGCTCCTACTGTGATAATGTTCTGTGATAATGTATGGATGTGGGGTGGGTGAGTCAGGCACGACAGGGGTGCAGAGGTGACACGGTTAGCCCAGCTGACTAGCCCACGTGGTGGGTGAACAGTCCATAGCTGCTGATGCACCCTCACCTTTCACACTTTCCCTGCCTTGGGGCACGCTCTCCTTGGTCAGAGCCTACAGCCCTTGGTCCTGTTGATCTCTATTTCTGTGTTCTTGTGCTCAGAGTTCATAAGAGCTGGCAAGCGAGCTGAACTCAGTAAAACATGAGATTACAAGTTATGTGGGCAGACACTGATGTCCACAAAGTGCTCTCTGGGGCAACCACCTTCAGTCTCTCTAGAAGAGGATACATATGAATATGGATCTCAACTCTGCAGAAAGTTGGTTGCTAGCAATTAAGGAGTTTGTGCACACCCAAACTTCCATGAGTTCAGTTGCATCAGTGCAAATCTCTCTGGACTGATTTAGGATATGGCTATACCCATTTACCTTGCTGTTTGTGGATAAGCCTGAGTGAAGACCTGTAAAGGATATCCATGTACAAAAATCTACCCCAGGTTCAATGAGAAGATGCATTCTACTGATCAAAACCTGCTTAGTATCTCCCCTATAAGCTAAATGAAAACAACAGTGTGTTTACATCACATTAATAACCCCCTGTGGAGTAAAGACATGGTGTCCCAATGCATGAGTTTCTGCTTGACAAGGATATGCATGGCAGAAGATAAAGGGGAAATAAAAGAACAAAAATGCTGTCAAAGTTAAATAGTTCGATAACGGGAGATCTGCTGTGAAGAAAAAAAATCAAACCCTACAATAAAACCCAAACTTGTGTAGTGTTTTAATTCTGCTTTGAACAACAAGCACTGCAATCCTTTAGCCTCTGATTCAACAACATTTGGAGCACAGTTAGGCAAGACAATATAGAGCCAGCAAGCCTGAGCGTGCTTTGAGAAGACGCCCAGTGTCAGGCCATTTCCATGGCCCTGGGGCAGATGGCAGGGTGCAGCACACTAGGAGTGGCAGGAAGGCTCTCTGCTTCCCTGGTGAGCAGCAGAGAAGCATGCACAGGGAAGGAAATCTCAGCCTTGGTACACACATACCTTGGTTCCTGTTGTGGGACCAGGAAGGAAATGCTGACTAACAGAGGAGCTCCTCAATGGAGTGGTTTTTGCCACTGATCCTCCAGCATTAAGCAACAGTGAGTTTTTGATGACTGACTAATTTCAGATATCCAAGAATGGAAAAGCAACTGAAAGATCCTAAATCTGTCAGAAACCTCTTTTTGATTCAGTTATTTGCCTACCCAGATAAAGATCACATCAGAACATCTTCATGCCTTGGTTTTTGTTCTCAGGTAAACTTCCAAATGTAACTATAATTTCCTTTTCTTGTATGAAGAAACAGCGCCCAGTTTTTTGGGTCATTAGGCCATGTGGTTTACCATTGTGTCACAGATGTGCTGTGCAATGCCTCCAATTGTATACGGCTCTGCCAAGGTCCTGGGGGTGCTGAATGTATGTCCTAGAGGAAGGGGCTTTGGGAGCCAGCAGGGCTTGCCCAGAGAACTCGTACAGCAAGATCTGGAACAGCTGCTTCACTGGGTGAACAACTGGGTACTGGGGTGAGTCAGGTAATTTGGGATGACAAGAATCTTTCATGTCTCCTTGGGATGTTGGGATCCCTCTCTGCTCCAGTGCCATGCAGTGTTACCTGGCTGTGCACTCATGGGAAAGGGGGTGGTAGCTGCTGGCTGTGCCTGTTGTCAGTGGATTTGGCTTATTCCTTTGGATATCTGGGAAAGGGAGTGACCATCCATGGGATGCATGATGAGGTGGTCAGTCATCAGGGTGTTGCTGATAAATGAGCTGTGCAGTAACACATTGTTAAAATGGTCACTGCAGATTCTCAGAGGGGATTTCTGTGGTGCATAACTCCCAACGGCTGAAATATCTTGTTTAACTGAAAAGATACTTTAATTACCCTTTTTTTTTTCTTCAGAACAAGTAAGATGGATGGAAATAGAAAATTGCCGAGGAGAAAACCTTGTGAGTGAGAAAATACAAGAATGAGAAACAATGAGAAGTGCAAGAATAAGCCAAAGCCACTCAGCTCTTTGCTTTGCCACAATTATTTCCTGACCTGTTTATTGCAGTAAGTGCCTATTAATGGGCTGACTCCAGCTCTCAGATGTGTGAGCTCTTACCCCAATAGTTATGTTGAGGTAAAACCAAAGTGCAAACAACAACCCCAAACCCTCCACAACCAGTTCTTGGCATTCAAAGAGTTAGCAAGTGCTAATGTAGTAATTAAATGTACCCAATGCTTTCTGACTTCACAGATGACATTCTGTGGTTTGCCTGCCCACCCAAAATGCGTGGGAGGGCAAACCCAAGTCTTAGAGCTCTAGCTGCACTAAGTGTCTCATCACTTTCCTTATCAAGATTTTCACAGTCACTGGGAAAGGGTTGCACCCATCAGCAGGAAACATTCCAGTGCAGGAGACAAAATTACTTTCCTACAATTCAAGTTGCACAGGATTCCTGCATAATCATACTCCCTATCTCATCTTTTTCTGCAGTGCACCTTTTCCCTCCTATGAAGTTTTGCATCACTTCTGCATCTGAATATAAAGGAAACTCACAGAAGAAAGCAAAAGTTAAAAGCAAAAATAAAACATTACAGCTCCATGGGCTCCTTAGAGGCATGGCTGGGGTTGTTCTACAGTGTTCCTGAGTACCTGCACTTCCAGGAAACCTTTGACAAAATGTTCATAGAGGAAGTAGTTACAGGACCAGGGGTGTTGTATTCGATGGCTGGGAAGTGCAGGGCAGAAGTAGGCTGGCAACTCTCAGTGTGGCTAAGTGCTAACAAGGAGAAGCTCCCAGCACCTTATCTAGAGCAAGTGTTTGAAATATGTCACTCTGGAAAGGAGGGGAAACCACTGCAGCCACAGGGTTTGTGACTCAAGAGAGGGCAGTGAAGAGCAGCAGAGAGGGCTGAGATGATAGAGCAAGGTGGCTGCTGGCAGCAGTGGTGTAACACTTTTGGAGGCTTGGCACTGCTGGGGTGCTTGCCTGGCAGCTGTATGGAAAGGTGAACTTTTCTTCTGCATGCCCTTAGCTTTTAGCAGTCTCATAGTTTAAACAGTATTTCTGTCTTTGGATAGGTGTATTTTCAAGCAGACATATCACAAACATCTTTCTCTCTTCTCTCTGGGGGTCTTCTGTTGGCTTAGTGCTCTTGACAGATGCCATCTCATTCCTCTTCTCTTTCCTTCCTCCTCCTCTTGCTGCTGCTGCCAGCTAGGACTCTCATCCTCTTTCTGGCATTGTTTTCCAGGCTGACTGTGGCGCTGATCCAGCTACCTGATCCATCAGAATATGCCCTTTGTTTCTGATGTTCATTTCCCCCTCATTTCAGGAGCTGGTTCAGCTCAGTGAGAGTTCATTGGTGCTGCAGGTATTAAACACTGCTGGGAATAAGTGCATCTGCATGGTGGGAATGTTGTGAAGATGAAGTGGAGCATCACCTCCTGGCAGCAGTGATCCTGTCTGACTCCAACTCTGTCAGAAGTAAGATGCCTCACCAGAGCTCAGCCTCCTTGGTGGCCCATCACCAGGGAGAGGCTGGGCTGAGTATTCAGGTCACTGAGTGTACTGCTCTAACCAAACTGGAATTAAAAAAAAAAAAAAAAACAAACCAAAAACCAACCAACCAACCAAACAAACAACAAAAAAAAACCCCAACAACCAAACCAGAAAGATTTGTGAGTATTTTTGCAAACAGGAACATCAAGACACCGCATGCTATACCATAGCTATCAGAAAACAAGCAAAGTGCTTCAGACAATTAAAAAATGAGTGAGGTGATACCATTTACATCTGCAAAATCATTATAAATCTATGATGTAAGGTATACTCATTGGGAGGTGGCCCAGTCTTTCTAGAGAGGACACAGAAGTCTGGTAATAAAACAACTGAAGTGATGGGTGACTTCTTATGAAAAGTTGACTGAAAGGGCTTGCTCTTGTTGGGCTGGAGGTGAATAGAAAGAAAGAGACAGAGCATCCTGTGGCACACAAACAATGCATGTAACATTGGCTGAGATAAAACGAAAGTGAAACTAAAAGATAACAATTTCCAGTAAAAGGTAAATACTTCATCAGCAATCAATCATATTCATTGCTATAAGATATGAAGAAAGTAAAGGGACTATCAGTCATTTAGACATTTACATCAATAAAAGAATATGTATTTTTAGTTTGTGTAAGATATCTGGAAAAATTAAGGAGATAAATACTCACATTGCAGATGATTTATCTCCCTAGTATAGGTAAATTGGAATTGTTTTAAATATCACACTACTCCACAACAGCTTTATAATATCCTGGCACCTTTTTCTGAAACATCTGGAGCTGACCAGTTTCACGCTGGACACAAAGCGCTTTAACCTTCTATGGAAATCCTACTCCTAGCACAATAATGAAATCCCATGTCAGCACAAGCACAGAGAATGTTGGAAGCTCATTTTCCTGACACTAGGAACCAGGAATGTTTGAAGGAATAAGTCATGGTGTGACCCCAGATGCCCATCTCTGTCTCCAAAACAGTGATTATGAGGTGCTGTGACAGCCTCTGAGCAGCCATATAAAGGCATTCAAGGCAGAGTGTAAGACCCATCCCCTCTTCTTCTCAGCTTTAGCTCAAGAAATATTCAGCAAATGGTGTAATCCAGAATTATAACAGATTTTCTCAACAAATGGCACTGTAGGCCTGTGTGATGTGAGGGTCTTCTTGCCACTGAGGCTAAGAGAACAGCACCCACCCATGAGCAGCATGTGTCAGGAAACTCAAATTAAGAAGCCTGTTCCATGTTAGATTAACAGCTCTTAATGGTTTTTTGATGTGCCAGTCTGTATGAATTTATAGTAAAAACTAACTTGGTTTGGATCCATAAATAATCATAAACAAATGTTGGACCAGATAATCTTGCTCCTCCATACAGAGGAGGATTTTGCAAACCTTTCAAAAACATTGTGTCTTGTTGAATTTGGGTAGAGAAGTTAAAGTTGCCTCGAGGCAGCTTTAACTTGTGTGACCGACACTTACAAAGCGAATCACAGTAGGTTTTGCTGACCTTGGCAAAATCAGAGGTCATATTTTCACAGATATGCCCTTTTAGACATATTCCCCTGACGTATTCCCTGAGAAAAGGATTCTTTTTGTACATCTACAGAATGTAATGCATGTCCTCACTTTCATTCTTTTCTCTTCAAAGTATTACTGAGGCTATCGAGAAGGAAATTAAGTTCCTTTTAGAATATTTCAATACAATTATTCAGGGCAGGATTCTGTGGCACGCTCTTGGGTATTTTTATATTTATGAGTTCTCCTTAAGGTTTTAATGGGATAGCAGCCACAGTAAGATGAACCAAATAGGGGTCTTAAGGAGGGACTTGGTACATTAGGGGCAGATTCTCATTCTTATTAACTTTCTAATTTTTAATCCTCTAAGCAGTGGCAGTGATCATGATGTGACTTATATTTGAGTGAGGTACCACTTAGAGTGAACTCAGTTTTCAGAGTCTGGCCCTTCCTTATTCCACGAGAAAAGCTCAGACCAAATGGCAGTAATTTCCTGCTGAAAAAGAGCTGATGGATGAGGGAGGTTATTGGATCAACAGATCTGCATTTTCTCTATGACATTTCATGTAAGATAGGGATGAAAACAAAGCGTAGGAAAAGAATAAAGTCCAGAGAGTTTGAAAAAGCCTAATACAAAATATTCTACTTCCCTTCATGCTTTCTCTGAGTTGCCCCTTTTAGTTAGAAGTGAGAGAGCACACAATGCCAAGGCAAGATGGAGTAGTTCCACTCCTGTGTATGCTCTTATAAATTTATGGTAAATCTGAAGCAGCTGATGGAGATTGGTTTTCAGTCAAAAGTGCTAAGCTGGGTCATGTTTAGCATGGCCTGAGATCAGTTCCTACAGCTTAGATGATGCGGTATGAGGGGACTGTGACCACCCAGACCAAAGCCCCAGCTAACTCAGTGTCCTGTCTCTGACACTGACTGATAGTGTATAGGAAAATGGTTTTGGGATGCCAGTGATACAGGTATATTCCCATTTTCTGATAATCTCTAACCCACAAACTTCTTCAGCTAGAGGTGGCATCTTTATGCAGAATAGCTCAGGATGGTCTTTTTCTACGACTTTGTCCAACTGCTTTTTGGAACCCATGCAAACTTTTGGCAGCTACAGTATCCTGTGGAAATTAATTCCTCAATGTATTCTTAGTTCTGTGAAAAATTGCCACCTTTGTTTTGAAACTACCACCTTGTAGGTTCCAGATATGATGCTGTGTACTTCCCACTGTATAGAAAGTGTGAATAATCATTCCCCATCCAACTAGTCCATGTCATTCAAGGTTACCTTTCATTTCCCTACTCACCTCTCCAGGTGTAAGACTCCTAGGTTGTTTACTTGCTTCTTGAACATTTACTTGGGTACTTTTAATCACTGGTGGTGTGTGCTTATCCTCTTTGTATCCTTTTTTTCAAGATTGATGAAGGACTAGAACTCCACGGTTGCTTCAAAATACGGGAATAACAAAGATTTTGGGTTCTATTCCTTTGTTAATAGTCCCAGCTATACTAGTTGCTCCTTTGGTGCTTCTAAACCCTGAGCTAATGTTGGTAGAAAAGGTTGTTGTAAGACCAGAATTACTTTCTTGAGGGTTAACAGGCACCTCCAAACTCATCACTTATCCTTGAATTTAGGGTTGCTTTTCCTTATAGGCATAGATGTTGTGTTCATAGACACCAGTTTTTGTCTGATATCTTATTGCCCTGTTGTTTTGTATCATAGCACTGGATTGTGATTCTGCACAGTCATCACTCATTTTTACATCTTCAGTGGCTTAGTATCATCAATAAACCTCATTAGCTGACTCTTCATTGCCTTTTTTTGGTGGTTAGTGAACATGCTTAATGACACCAGCCAAACAAATCTCCACAGGACCTCCAGGTTTATTCCTCCTCTTTGTTTCTTTTAACTTTAATTCATGAACTTTCCCCCTAGTTTAGCATCTTTATGAGCCCTTGGTAAGGGATATTGTGAAACCTTGTTGTAAATCTGTTCCTACTTTATCAACCAAACGAGCTACAGCTGCATGTTTGTGAACTCTAGAAAACACTGCTGAATTTGTACGATGCAGCTTCCCTGCACAACATCCTTCATGATTCTTCTCTATCACATTTTTCCATGTATCTACTTGTTTTATGCTTTTTAAAAAGTTTCTACTGATTTTTTTCTCTTTGTACAGCTGCCTTTTGATACTGATTAGGCAGCTCCCAGTTTGCCCTGTCTTTACTTTGTGAAGCCACATGCCAACCAGTGATGCCTGAAACATCATGAAGAGCAGTCTGGAAGACAGAGTCATTCTGAAATGTCCAAGGGATGCAATTATTGCTACAAAGACATTTTCAGGCCTCCTTCCTGGAACTGCCATCTGCTAGAAGATATGTGAGCATCAGTTGCTATGGCAGCACACAAAAAACTATGTCCAAACCCTGGAAACATGGAGTATAGGTCTAGAGCTGGGCTGTGGACCAAGAATCTCTGCAAGGTCTGGAGGATGAGCATTTTATCCCTTTCCTGGCCTATGCAAAGAAATGTTTTTACTCTTGTAGAGTCTCACAGTTGCCGTGAATTCAGTGGCAGACTTTGTCAGCCTGGTTGGGAATGGCAATATGTGGAGCTTCTTGTAAAACAAGGCTTACTTTTGTTTTGCAAATCTCCCAGTGGAGAGGCCTATAAGGAGCAGCAATGGGCTGCAGTGAGACATTTTGGTGACTGTTTCCCATTAAACTTATGCAACATCCATTGTGCTTGTGCAGCCTGTTGCAAAAAAAAATGGATGCCATCTCCAGAATGTTGGGTGAATATTGATTTAGCAAATGGTGAGAAAAAGGGAATGAAATAAAAGGCTATTGTAGCTGGTACTGCATAAAAATAGCTGGGAGGTTAATTTATGTTATTTATGGAAATCTGGAATAGTGGGAATGCTCTAATGCTTATCCCAGCTAGACTATTAGTGCTGTTCTTATATGCATGTATCACCATGTTATCTAAATGTTTCTAAGCCCTCTTTAAAAGCAGTCAGGCAAGGCTTTAAGCAGACTAGAAAGGGGACTGTGAAAAAAGTATCACTTTCTGTAACTATTTATAAACCTAAAGGGATGAATGTAATACAAATGCACATAAGAAATACTTTTATTTACCAAACAGTAGATAAAAGCTGCAATAAAAGAAGACAAAAAGAGTCTACCTTTCCCAAAAGAACAACAGCTTAGGGTAATTTTTTAAAAAAGCATATATATCTAGTTGGCCCGTTTTTGTTTTTTTTTTTAAATCTGCTGAAAGGGTGCACGTATGACTAGTGGAATCTCTCTGAACAAAAGAAAACCCCCCAGACCAAACTGTGTTCAACATGGATTTGCCTTGTACAAAACACAGACTCTTCACTCCTTTGGCTATGCAAATAACATAAATTAAGGGAAACACAAATGGAATATGTATCTCCTCTCTTACTGGAATGATAACCACAGCACTTGTATAGGCACTTTGATTTGCTCTCAAGCTTTCTCTTTTAAAGGCTTGTGGAAAAGGTGTGACAAGGAGATCCAGTGGTGAAATCACTGTTCTACATCAGCTAAAAATACTCGCTGGTCAAAGCAAAGAGCTGATGGGAATGTGCCAGAGGTGGGGAGGGAGGGGAGCCTGCAATGTGTATAAACAAATGCCCCAGCGACAACTGGAATGTATACAGAGCCATTGTTGGAGATTTCCTACACCTTCAGGGGCTCATTCTTCTGCTGAGATGCACAAACATAGATGCTTTTCTGTCAGGTATCTCAAAGAGTGTAAAAGCAAAAGCCACCTCTAAATATAGAAGGCTGTCACATGCTGCCTTTAGTCACATTTCAATTTATTGTAAACTGCAGCATGCCTCGCACCACGGTTCTTTTAACCTTGATGACGTGTTTGAAGGCATTTTTCATTTGGGCACATCCCTTTCTCCCCTCTAATTTGGAAATGCAAATGTAGATGTGCAGTCGATGCTCAGGCAATTTGGATGGTCCTGTGGAGCTTTAAAATGTACAGGCATGTTTGAAACAACATGGGAAGTGGTGGTGAAAGGGGGAGCAAGTGGATGAGTCACTTTTAAAGCAAAGCAGGCAAACTGGGGAAAAAATAAAAGAAAAAGATCTGTGTCTTGACTCAGTGCCCAGACTCTTAAGATGATGCTTCACTGCAGACTCTGAAGTTCAGCTTATTTTTCCTCTCATTTGTTCTTTTATTTTTATGTCTTACATAATGGAGCTTTGATTCATAGAAATCTATTTATATAGTCTAGGATTTGGGCCAAACTCTGAAGTCCTAGCTCTGTCTTTCCTCAGGCAAAATGGCCATTGTGGTTAGTGATATGAATGAGGTTTGCTAGGATTGTGTGTTCAGGGCTGGACTCCTGGGGGGTTATTCTTGTTCACCCTGTAATTTCTTATATCCTCACTGGAAGAGTGATTTCACATAAGGAAATCACTCTAGGCTGTATTGCAGCTGGAGGACGAATTTCCTGAAACAGACAAAATATCCCATCTCTCACTGGTGAGGCCAATATGAGCCTGTGCTCCCTCTGCATGCCCAAAGGCTACCAGCCAGCCCTTCAGGTCCCAGCTTTTTGCTTTCTTCCCCTCTCTTCACACCAGTCCTGCAAGAGCACAGAATGTGGAAGCCATATGCCAGGTGTTTGCTGGGAAAGCCCTGATGCGAGGATAGGGGTGTTCTCCCCTTCCTGGGGCTCCAGCATGATTTGCTGTGGAGGAGGAATGTCTGGACCACGAAGCACTGGCACAGCCCTACTGCAGTGTGTATTTTTGATGACTGCACTTGGCTGGTGTAATTGAGGACAGGCAACTGAATGGGATCTTGGAAGCCGAGAGCAGGAGCTGGATTCCTTCAGGGCAGCTTTGCTTGGGGCTGTTGGGTGTGAGCAGAGGAGCCCACACTGTGGGTCTGTCCGAGGAGCTGGCAGAGCCAGCTGACCTTTTATCTGACAAGCTGGCAGCAAGGAGATGGCTGCCAGAGAAAGAGCTTCCCACTGACATCAGAGTTATTCTTGGGGCTAGATGGAAAACAGCGAGAGATAATGCTATTTGCTGTAATGATGAGGCTGATTTCAAATACTTTGCATGAAAATAGCAGCCCAAGCCCAACTAAGTAGGTCAGAGGAGCAGAACTGAGGGAGATTGCTTCACTGTGGCACCGTGACCAGGGGCTGGAAGTTTTCTCTAATAAAGTGCAAACCCTAAGAGAAGCTGCTTCAGAGGTCAGAAATGTCCAGGAATATTATTAGCAGTCTGCTAATACCTCAGCTCATCATCCAGCATTTCTTGCAGTGTCAATGCTCTTATACTCTTGTTTTTCTGTTGGGGTTTCCTGGTTTGTTTTTTATTTGTTTGTTTATTTATGGCTGCTGGTAAGAATGCAATATCTGTGATAGTACTACCTCTTGGGCATATTTGATGACACAATGTTCATATTTTTAGCCAAACGAAAAGAGATCACTGTAATGATTCAGGGAGAATCAGGGAAAATGTTTTCAGTGTATGTTGGAATACACACACACACATTTATATATAGCTCTCTCTCTCTCTATACACGAAGATTTGACTGATTTGTCACAGTCCAGAATGCTAGAGCCATAGAGATAAGTATGCCAGTTTTTGACAATACCAAAGTAATGAAATAGCCAAACAAGCACTCCTTAGTCCTTCACTTCCTCAGCTATTATTCTTTCAATGCTGGAGACAAATGTCATTTGTAAATCCCACTCCTTGCTAACATTAGTACTATGCATATGCACTTCCTCTGACAAGTAACCCTGCCAGTGAAATCTGTAAGGCAGCAAACTTTAAAGTTTTCTTTTAAGAATGGATAATTACTGATTGGGGGCATCTGTCTCTGCTGAACACCCACACTCACTCTTCTTGAAGTGTTCCAGGTTGGTGACTTACAGTCAAAGAGCCTTGAAACATTTGACATCCTTTCTCCTAATTATGAACTTTGTTATCAGCTTTCTCTACTGGAGTGGCTTTTCCCTTCTTTCTTTTTCTCTTTCCTTTTGGAGCACTAGCTAAGCCTATGGGCCTCGGCTATGCTCCTTTTCACATAAAACCCAGCTAATGGAGCTGACCCACAGGGTGCAGGACAACTCTGAAAGACTTGAGCCTGGTGGCTCAGCCACTGCTTGGGCTCCTGCCAGCTCTCCAGCAGCACCAGGCAGCAGAGAGCAGAGCCACTCTTGTGCAGTGCTGTCTCATGTCAGGAAATCTGAGGACCTCACTTGCCTATGGGAAATCATCCCTTCTTCATAAGAAAGGTGTTGTTTCTCAGAAACCTGTTTTCTCCAGATAGAAGTTTGTGTCTGGTATCTTTGCCACAGGAGGCACCTTGAGAGGTACAGCCCATGGGGGAAAATCATTCAGTACAATGAGCAGTCTTTGTCTCTCAGCCCTGCATTTTCTCCCTGTGGTCCTGTCCCTGGTTTACAATATCAAGAGTGGGGCTGATAAGCTGCCTCAAGCCAGTGTCACTTGTCTGCTGCTGTGCTGGAGCGAAAGGGCTCCGAGGACATTCCAAATCCGAAGTCTCTTAAGGTCTTGAATTAATTGTCTTCTGGAGTTGCCTGCCTTTCTCCAGACAGGTCCTTGGGAAACTGCCCTCTGAAATCAGCCCTAGAGAGGAAGCAAAACTTGGTATTGGTGAATACCTCTGTCCCTTGTCTTTCCCAGCTATCCTGCCTGGAAGCCATTGATATTGAGGAAAGGATGGAACCAGATTTTTGTGAAGATATGACTTATTTTCTTACTCTATATGCTCTCCTCTTTACCTTCCACTGCTGTTGCATTTTTGTTTTACCCTGTTGCATTTGCTGCAAGCTCTTCTGTGTTCTTAATAATTTTTTCCTAGCAAGAAATTGTTGGTACTACTAGGAGGAGGGAAAGTGCTAAGTTGCTTTTGGGGTAGATAGAGAAATCCCTGCTGGGTATTTAACCTACATTTGTTTTCAATTTACAGAAATGTTCAGGTTCTAAGTCTGCTGTTAAAGATGAAATTAAGTAGTTCAAGTAGTTCAATAGGATTTAGCTGAATTACTGTAAGAGCTATACTAATGAAATTTGCAGTGTCTTTTCACGGAGGTCATGAAATCTTGAAATAGGGAGGAGATTACTGGACAAGTTAAATTTTCTTGGAGCTGACAGCCTTACCTTTCCCCAGATAGCAGCTCATTTTAATTGTAAAGGAAGATATTCTCTGTTCCAAGCTCAGCATTTGACTGATGTATCCAACACCACACTGGCAACATTAGTCCCTGGCAGCCCTAGGCAGGTTGATGAGAGAAGCAAATTCTGCAAAACAGGGAAACAAAGGCAATTGGGAAGCCACACAATGAATTTCTTGTCTGCATGTATGTGAAGTTCATTGTCAGAAGCCATCCTTTCCTCCAACAGTAGGAGAAGGCTGCAATTGTGGAAATACCCAACAATGGTTTTGAAGTAACAGAGGCTCTAGCGCTTCTAGGCAGAAGTACTGTGTGTTCAAAAGGACAAAAGGGAAGGGCCATTAAAGTCCAAGAAGCTGTAGCAAGGAAGGATATGCACATAGTTTCTCTGTATAAAACTGACAATTGAACAGCTTCCCTTGTAACTCACAGAACTCTTCTGTCAGATCCGCTGTATCTTAGATTCAGTGCTATATCTCATAATACAAACTGGTTAAGGCAGGGCAATCTTTTAAAGTTCTGCTAAAGGACTTTGATTATAATTTGTCTGTTTAGGTATTTTTTTCCTGATAGTGTGCTGTCTGAGCTTTCTGTGTGAGTCTAATTTCACATCTAGACGTCAAGTACAGAACATCTGTAGGGCCATGTATAAACAATCATATAAATAGCTGGCAGTGGACAAAAGAATCACTTTGTTGAAGCAGGTAATTGGTGGGCAGTTTACCCAAAGGAAAACCTGACTCTTCTTTCCTGAGAAAGGCATAACAAGCCTACTGGCATAAGGATTTTTAGATATTAGTGGAAATACTTTTTGCTTCCAATCTAAGAAATTAGTATTTTCTCTTTAAAAAAGCATGCCAAATTTATGCCTCAAAGATTTGTTGTTCATACTCCATCTACCTATAATGTTTCCTGGCTGGCTGGCTTCATAGAGTCTCAGCATCCAGCATGTTAGCATTTTTATTGCAGCAGGAACTTTGCTGCAGTGGTCATTTCCTTTGCCCATTGCTTAGACTACCCAATCATCACTTTTTCTTTGCTGGCTCCTTTCTCTCTGTGGTGATCACATCCCTGTGCTGGCTCTCATCCCTTTGTGATATCAGGCAGAAATAATTTCTCTTTGCTTGCAAGCTCTAATAGAGCCTGTCCCCACCCTGCCCATAAACCTTCATTCACTGTCAGGAGGCTGACTTCCACCTTCATCAGCCACAAGCAAGCACCTCTGCTATTTTCTCCTCAGGCTTGGGTGGAGTTGCAGATTAAAAATGTGTAATGCTCTCTCCCTTTCTTCCAGCTCCTGTTTTCAGAAAGACTCTCACTTGAACACTGCAGGCCAAAATCTTGTCCGTAGTTTACTGGACCTGCAGGATGGCTGAAATTGTTCTGTTGTTTGTTGTGTCTCTGGATCTAGTTTTTCATGTTTGTGTTGTAAGCTAGGGCTGTGTTCCTGTGTACTGAACAGTGCAGTGGGATCCCAAGTCTGTGACAGCCACCAGTGACTCATTGCATGGGAGCGTGCTAGGGCAGAAAGAGAGGAAGGGAGGGGAAGGTACATGGGGATTTTAAGAAGCTCCTCTCCCTCCCTTTAAACCCTCTCTTTGATACACCTCAGCACTGTCCCTTGGGGGGAATGATGTGCAAACTTCACAGACCTTTACTTCAGCCTCCAGCTCTGGCCTGGCTTTCTCCAGGAATGCAGGGAGCTACACAGAATGCTTTCAGATATTGCATTACAGTCTGAAACCAAGGCAGTGCTTTTGAGTGGAAAACCCAAGTCAGCGTTAAAGAATTGGGAATTTGGTCAACAGCCAACTCCTTCTATATAACTCTGCTTTTCACATCCCCCTGCCCTCCCTTTTACTTTAGGTTTAGTCCTGGAGAGAGTTAGATTCTTTCTTTCTCCAAGAATTTTGATATTCTGAACAGTGCAGAATTTTACTGTCAGGTGCATCCTCCCTCTGCAGCTATCACTGTGAGGAGAAGCAGCACACACAAGAGAGAAAAGAGTGTTGTGAAGGACTGTTTATAAATTACTTCAGTGAGACAGAGTGATGCGTCATTCTGGCAGAGAGCCCATTAAAGAGGAAGCACTACTCTTGAATGCATTCAGCTGGGGTTTCTGAGAACTCCTTTATACCCACTCATTATTCATTTCACATTCTGGAAGTGGATGGTCATGTTTGCCTATGTGACGCAGATCTTAATAGTTTTCTGCAGTACTACATCATTTAGCTCTCAGCTAATACAAACCCAAGCTAGTAATTAACATTAAATGCTGAGAAATGGATCTGATGTGATGAACACTCAGCACATAATGAGAATGCTGTGATTTCTTACTTGGAAGCCATCGTGGTTTTACAACATAACCAGTTGTTGCAGATGCCCAAACAGAATTGGGATTAACAATAGGATCTGGTTACACTTGCAAACCTAATTGTTGCTAGTCTGGTAGAAGTTGCACTCTCGGGCTCCACTTTGACAGATAACAGCTCTGGCATCTGTTGTAATTTCACAAAGGTGTAATGCTATTTATGCTATAGAAATCCCAGCTGAGCCATGAATTTCACCTAGATCAGGCACACCACAGAAAAGGCAACTGTGTTGGGGGACAAGGCTTGCAAGCAACTGCTCTGCAAGGCCAAACATGTGTACAGTGTGGAGTGGGACAATGTAAATGAACCATAATAATTATTGATAAAATTATTGAAGTGCCAGCAAAACTGTAACCTGAGCATGCCAGACACTGTAAGAACAGTAGCTGGTTTCTGCTGGATAGATAGACAATGAGGAACAAAAAGCCTTAACAATGAGTAGGCTAGAGACTTTTTCCTTGATTACTCCTAAGAAGACAGATGCCAGGAGGAGGTAAATATGCTGCAGCCCCTCTGATGCTGTTGGGATACTGGTGGGGGTACACAGAGTTCCCACCTTCCCTGATTTAGCTGCCACTGCTGCTGCTGCATTTCTCTGTAAGAGGGGAGAAACTCACTGGGGCAGAGGCAATGAGAGAACATGGCCTCCAGCCCATGGATTGCCCCACTGCCCTGTGTTTCTCCAGCCTGGATGCTCAGTGCTTGTGGCAGGGGAGGAGAAGGGACACAAAGCAGTGCTTCAAAAGAAAAGGAGAGTAGGGTGGCCTCCGTTGCCAAAGTGCCTTCATCTGGTTCTCAATCCAGGAAGAAATAGGATGCTATGTTTAAGCACAGCAAATAATGTGATGGCAGCAAACCTGAGACTAACTGCATGCTTCTTGTGTGATGTATGTCTTGGTTTAGGTTTTGGGGGGCATTCCTCTGTAGGGCTGTATCTCCAGTTGGAAAGCTGCAATGCAAGTGGAAATAAAAGACAGGTGGGAGAAGGGGTTATGGGAGAAACCAGATAAAAGCTGAGGGTGAACCCAAAGTGAGCAGATCACAGTTTGCAAAGACTTGAAACAAAGGTTTGATCAACCTATGCCAGAGAAAAGCCAGCCTGTACTGTGGAAAAATTTGAGTGCACTGTATCAGACTTTAGCCTCACCCTGACTAAAATATTCCACATCCATATCAGGCAGATAACAAAACAAGTTCTCATGAAATTTTACACACAGTAGTAGCTTGGAAAATACAGTGATGTGAATCCTAACAGTGTAAATACAGATAGAACGCTGACAGGTATTCACTGAGTTTACCCCCAAAAAATTAAACATTGCATGGATTCTACTAAAATTGCAACTTGTCTCAAGCCCAAAGGCTGGATGTCAAAACTTGCCTTCCTAATGAGTGCAAATCAATTCCTTGCATATGGCCATTAACCATGTGGCTTACCATGAAATATTTTATTTTTCTTTTCCTTCCCCATTAAAAATACATTGTTTAAACTGTTGTAAACTGACCTGAATAGAAACTTTTGTACCAGATACAGGGTAACCAAAAATACTACCTCAAAGACATCTCTCTTGGGCTTATGGCTTGCTTTGCATGTTTTTAAGATTTTGTGTATTTTTAAGATTGTGTTTGCTTAGAATAGCCTCCAGTTGAAACAGCAGGCATTATAATGTATCCGCAGTTCCCTCTTTGATTAAATTAATCCCAAAAGACACATAAACAGGTTCTTCGTGTACCCTTTCAGTCAGTCCTCCTTTTCTCTGTGCTTTTATTTTTCAGTTTTTAACGTAGAAATGTCATGGTCTGTCTTGTTTTACACTGGTAATTCCATTTCCCAGCTTTGTTCAGTTTTCCTTAAGCTTTTGGATCCGAAATGCACAAAGAAATAAATAAAAATGTTTGAGTCCAGTGGGGTAACTAAGGTCAGTTTTGGGCCTGCAATGAATGGAGAAAGGATAATCTCTTGCAATGTGCCTTCATGCACATTCTACAATGGCATATATTAATTTTTAATCTATTAATTTTCTAAATTATTCATGTCAGAGAAATAGAATAAAAGAAGGAAAAGAAATGGCAGACAGTACCTAAAAACAGCATTCCTGTGTAGCCAGTGATATCTTTCCTCTCTTGGAATGCTCTAATTCTCCTTTTCTCCCCCTGATCCTCTTGTGGACACAGCTGTGATTGTACCTATGCTACCTGCAGCAGTGGGGGTACCCAGACCGGGTGTTCCTGAGGCTGAGCTCTGCAGACACCCCAGTGTGGTGTCAATGCCAAGTCCACCTCACCCTCAGCTGCTCTTTCCCCTCCTGCAGGGATTCTTTCCTATAATGTTGCTTGTGCATCCCCACTGTAAATTAGGTCAGGCATCTCTTCTGTGTGAAGAAAGATGCAAATGTATATTTTTGGGGTTCCTAGGCCAAAATCCATTTTAAATCACTCTCAGAATGAATACAATGCATGGACAGGTCTATGATTTGATGAATCAGATAGCTTTTCTTTGACACCACCTTGTTTATTAGTGTCAGTGCCTGTGCCTGAGGATGACACTGTACAGATCTGACCTCTGGCTCCTTCAGCCTCTGCTCATCTGTCTAGTGAGAGTTGCTGTTGCCTCATAGTGCTATACAGATCAAAAGCAGCTAGTTGAATATGCCTACAGATTTTCAGACCTGCATCTACATCTCTCTGTGTATTTGGGTGACACACAGCGTGACTGATGCTGATCTCTATTGCACCTTTTCTGCTCTACCGTCAAACAAACAATGAAAGAGCCATGAGTGCAATCCTCTGAGGTATAGCTGTCTGCATGCCATCTCCCCTGCTTGAGTTCTTCGGGTTGGGAAGACTGTGAGAGCAATCCTCTGCAGGAGCTTTTATTTTAAATTAAAGATGTTACAAGACTATTATGTCATGAGGCATCATGAAAAATACCCTTCCAGGAGATCAGATTGACACTTCCACCCTGCAAGTGCACAGTGCAACAGCTACACACATCGCTAATGTTTGTGTAGGCACTGGAGGGCAGGCAGGGAGGGAGGCACCGCTTTGTTCTCTCACCTGCACTGAATAAAGACTGTTGTTGGTGCACTGATAAATCCTGCCGCAGACCTTTGTTATGCTTGGAAGAAAAACAATGCCATGTGTTACAAAGCCTCGTAGGTGATAAGAAAAAGTTTGCTTTGTTTTGTTTTAAAAAGAGGTTGCTTTGTGCATAGGCATCTGCATAAGGGGACAGGGCAGTGATGAGGACAGCCAGATGAGGAGATTGACGGCTGCATTTAGAGACCTGACTTTCAACATCTTACTCTGTGCTTTTCTCCTGAGTCATCATCAGCATCTGTCCAACACAATCTAGCAAAAGTGGCCCTGCTGGAAAATTCAAGGCTGATTTTTTTACATTGCCTGGGTGTCCAGCTGCCAGAGCAGCGGGCACTTCAGTTAACATCTGTAGTCATGAAATCTGTAAGAAACTTGGCGTTCTGTTTGCCCTCCACACTTTTGGAAAGAGAGATAGTGTTCTGCAATGCAAACTCTCTGGAGTTTGCTGTGAGTCCTGCATGGAGCCCTGAAGTTGTGAGAAAACTGACAAGACTGCACTGTGTTTCATTTGGCCTCCACAGAACCGCTGAGGCATGGACACAAGATGTATCCCTGTGTATGACCTGTCTGGAATCCTGGTGCTCCTTTTCATACTGAAAGACTAAGTAGAGGATTGCTAATTTGGAAAAGCCACCACTGCAAGAAGGGAAGACCCTGAGGAGTAGCAATGCAGGTAATCCTGAGGATGCTTGACATGAGGAGTGTGACTGCCAGGTCTTGACTCTGTACCACCTCATGCAGGACCATGCATGCACAAGCCACAGTTATCCCCACATCTTCCCTGTGCATCAGGATGGGTGGTAGCAGCTGGTTACCACTGTGAGCCCAGGGGCTCCTACTAGCCAGCCCCATCTGTGGGACTTTGGCTTCTGAGCCAGGCAAGTGAGCTGGCAGTGCTTCTCCAGGTTGGTAAAGGACAGCATGAAAAATACAAACAGGACCCGGAAGAAGATCACCAGGATATTTTGAGGATTTTTCTACCCCATAGATTTTTCGTTTGTTTGTTTGTTTAGGTTTTTTGGTAGGGTAGGGTAAACTGTCCTATCTGTGTTCTTTTACAGATGATGGAAACAGATCCACTTTACCAAGAAGACGGATAGCTCGTAATCCGGATTTGACACCTGACATGGTAAGTCAGAAAGTGCTAGTGGCTCTCATTCTTTATTTATTGAACTTCTTCAGACCCCAAGAAAGTGCTAAAAGGGCAGACTATATTTCTTACTTATTTTTAAGCTTTAGGTCACATCACAATTTTATGCTTTCTGTTCTTCTGCAGTGGCCTGTTCCAGTCATAAACCAGTGATGGCCTGGGCACATTTGGTCTGAGAGGATTACAGATGGCTGTTGTAATGGGCAGTGAGCAGTCTTTCAGTGTGTGGTCTGTACTTCATCTGAGCTGGCCCAAATGAAAAAAAAAGTGATATGAAAACACCTCTATTATCTGTGCATTCCCCAGTGAGGAATTCCGTAACTTTTGTAAAAGTTTAGTGCTGTTTTTAGTCATTAATGTTGCAAAGCTATTAAATGTGGACTGGTTTTGGATTTACCCCTTGGCAGTAACCTCTCTGCAGGGGACCATTATAATTTTCTTCCATTAGAGAACAAAAGTTTTTGCTTTTGACAATTGCAGAATAGTTTTGCACTCCACATCTGCTTATTATTTTGATTTAGGGCCTTGGACAAACTCTTAGTTCATGCACTGTCTTCCATCTCCTCTATGCAAAAAGAAGTGAGGGTCATGGTCATACCCTGAGCTTGATAGGTCTGGGCTTGGTGGCAAAAGCCTCTAGAAATTTTCAGAGCTGCTGGCATAAGGGAAAGCAGTCTGCCTGGGGCTCTCTGTGTTTGATCCCAACAGGGGTGATGATATCATACCCTTTTCCAAAAGATCCCTTTTTGCTTTCCAGTATCAGTCTATTGTAGTGCCGTGGCCAGTGGGAAGCTGAAGGCCTGCAGGGATTTGGATACCTAACATGTTTATACTTCCAGGGATAGGGATCAGAGGATGTAAACATGTCAGCTATGGGGGTAGTGTGAGAATGACCCTTTGAGGCGGGTTGCATGGACAACCATATCCCTGATCTGATGGTAGCTGAGGTGTCCTAATTGCTTGGACCATGGAGGTGGCCTTCAAGAGGAACCTCAACAAACCATGTTGGTATTGCCTGAACATTCTGGGCCTCTGCTGTGAGCATAATGGAAGATAACAATCCTTCCTTATCTCAGAGAGACATTGCATTTACATTTGTAAGGTTTTCTACAATGACAGATAAGTAATTATCTAAGTAAGGGAAACTAAGTTCCTAACATAAGTGCATGAATCTTCTCATTTGCTTTGACTCATCTCTAGCTGGACTAACTCCAATCACCAATTGTAATTCCCCCTCTCCTTATAAAATCAATATTCCACTAAATCATTTCCTTTTTCAACTCCAAACATAAACATTTTATTGCACAATGACATCTCTCTCAAATCCAGGCAATCTGTCACCCTGAATGCCCATAAATTTTAGGGACCAACATTTGATGATGTTGAGCGTAAGGTGAATGAGCTATATCAGATATTTTGGTCTATGGGTTGCGAAAAACACGGATAAACTTGAAAGAAATATTCTGTTAAATGTAGCACAGAGTGTTCTCTAATATGGCACAAGCACACCACCTACTCTCCCTGGAAACACAACGTGATAATTTACTAGTCTAGCATGAGGTCTCTGCACACAACCGGTCAGCCCGCACCATATGGGAGTCACCTGCCCGTGTCTTAATTACATCTCATAGTCTGGCACCAGAGCCACCCTCACCAGGCACCAGCGAGCAGCCTGCATTCTAGTGCTGCCAGACCTTATCTACAGAAAGGGGAGAAAGCCTCGGGAAGCAATTGTAATGTTCTGGCAGAAAGGCTATGAAGCAGTGACGAGCACTTGCGAGTTTATCACTGGCAGGGTTCCAGTGCTCAGGGTGGATGTACCTAAGAGTGCTCCCACCATGCCATGAGATGGAGCAGGGTGGGAGACCACAGTGTTGGTGTGAGCACCAGAAATCCATCAGAGCTTGCAGGCTCGGCCTGGGTTGTCGTCTGTTCCTGTGTGGCCACCACGGCAGAGCGATCTGAGAATCCCTGAAGCACTGTCATGCCTGAAGGTTTAAGCTCAGCATCATGATCACTGCCAGAGTTGGTCTGGTGGCCTGCTTAGAGGCTGAACAAAGTGTCCTGCCTAAAAGTTACGTGACATGTCAGGACAATGGCTTGTTTGCATCTTTATCCGTTTCTTTATGTGAAGATGACAAGTTTATTGAGTCAAACTGTGAAGCTTTTGTCCGGAGTGGTGGTGTCTCTGCTTGACTTGAGGGGAGCTTTGCCAGAACAAATTCTGAATGAAAAAGGAGGCAGGGCTTCAGGTTTTGTGGAGTGCTTTAACTGACATTTTAAGTTGAAACACATTTGGAAGGGGACTCTGACTGAAACAAGTTTTTGTGGTAAATATAGCAATTTGGGAATCAAAAGGAGCTGCACAATTGTTGCCATGTGCGCTGAATCTTGTTCCATGCAGGAATCCTTCAGATAGGCTTTGACTAGTAGAATGGGTGAGACCATAAGGATTTGAATAATTTGTATCACAGAAATATTTTTGTGGGGGTTTTGCTCTTCCTAAAGATGTCTCAGTTGGAGTTTTAGCCACAATGTCTAACAATTTTGAATACATGATTACAAATGATTTAACTTATAACAAGTATGCAAGGATTTTTATGCTAGTCACCCATTTCTAGACATCCATAATAATAAAACCTGACCAGGACACAAGGCCTCCTTTCATGAGCTCTCCCGTGCCACCATCTTCTGAAAATAAAGCCATAATGAAGGTATGATTGTTTTCACATTACTTGCACATGTCACAGAGATGGAAAGAAGGAAAATTTTACCAAGTAGGGAGGAAAGGAAAGATTTGAATTAGGTCCTGCATGGAATTCTTTTCCAAACGGAACTTATTTGTCATGGCCTTAACACAGAAAGAGAGCAAAGAGAGGCTCTTGGGGCAGCCCTGCCTCTAGGCATGTCACAAACCAGAATTTCCACACTACAGCTCTGTGACTATGTGTACAGTGACAGTGACAGGGGTGAATGATGTGGCACCTGCAAGACATGGCCTGGAAAGGTGAGGAGAAAGCCTGAGTCAACTGCTGACACTGTGTGATGCCCACTGATAACCCACTTGGTAGCATCACATCAGTGCTGTGGGCCACACCCTCTTTTCTCTGGCCTCCTGCTCACAGAAAACTGCCACTGCCAGCATGCTCACATGCTTGCCGTGTTCATGTTATTGCCCATCAGATCTTTGAAAGAAGGGTCTTAGTTTGCTGTTGCAGGGGTGTAGTGTCTCATCATGTTATGCTGTGGTTGTCATTGATGCTTATAAATTTAGCTGCAAATGAGTAAATCTTCCTGCTGCTGTCAGTAAGTTCACTAGCACTGAATCTGGAGCTGAAAAGGCAAAGGTGCATAAATGATGCTTCAGACATCAGAGAAGACCTAGAAGAGAAGCCTGCTGCATCCTAGTGAGAGAGCCCTTGTTCCTTGCCATCATCGCTGTGTCTTGGCAAGATCACAAGAAAGAGCTGAGTGAAAATGAGCAGACGTCATTAAGATTATCCTGTGGACCTCAGTGAAAATGTACTGAGTGGTCCTGGCTGAGAGAAACATTTTTCACACTGTAATGGCCACACAGCTCCCTAAGTGGGAGAAGGAAGGTCATTTACTTCACAGAAGAAAAAAATAAAAAGTCTATGAGATCATTTATAACATTACTCACAACCATTATCTATCCCAAATCATTCTTATGCCTTGTCTGTGATATTGGCTGCCTTGCAGTGCTCTGAGTTGCTCTTCACATAAAACCCTTTCTTATTCCTTAATGGCATACCAGCTGAAATATTTAAAGCATTTGCAGACAAATGGATCTAATTGTATCCTAGATGCAGGAAGGCCCCGGGGAATGCTAACTGCTGCCACAGTCACATTTACCTGCCCTGGGGGAGGCTGTTGTTTCAGTAAAAACCCCTGTCAAAAACTGGTTAGTTAATAAGAAAATGCTTTTTCCACAAATAGAGCATCCTTAGGCTCATATCCTGCACTGACACATTCGTCTGAGTGATAGAATTTTCCTGACCTGTCCCACAGCCCACTGGACCCTGGCAGGCTGGTGAAAGGGCTTCACTGGCTCGAGGGCTGTCAGCACCTGCCACTCACACCAAGGTCCCCCTTCACCTGAGGGGAAGGGGGTGTACACTGGGTTGTCCTCCCAAAGGTTTCTGCATTCAAAACTGGCTGTGAATGTGGGACTCAATACAGGTGCAGAAAGAAAGACCAAGAAACTCATGCAGAACAAAGGAAGTTTCTTGCCTGATTTTTGTTCTAGTTCTGTTTCCCATCCCCAAGTCAGATCCTGGTATGTGTGGTAATGGTTTTTATGTATGATTCTAGCAGACACCTCCGAGCTGCAGCCCACTGTGATGGCTGGTCTAGTGAGTATCTTGAATAGTTTCTTTTATGGTTTTTTGTGTCTTCTTTGCTTAGTAGCAATTACAGGATGATGTCCTAAACTCTACTTGAAGGACTGGTAAAGATCATTCACAATCTCCTGTTTTTTTTTTTTCTCACTCACTGTCTATTTGTCTGTGAGTCCCACCCTGCACTTTCCAAAAACACAGGTTTTGACTCTCCATGCTGCAGAGCTGCATTGATGCATTGCAGGACCCTGGGGGAGTATCTGGGGCCTCCCTCAAAATCTTCATCATCTTTTTTTCAAGGATGCAGTGCAGTTTTTCCTCTGCATGGAACTAGTGAATGGGTCCTATTTACTGTTGCCAGAAAAGTTAGAAATGGTGATGTGCATATGTGAGGCAGGCAGGCAGGTCATCCAAAAAGAAAAGCACTCTTTGATTACCCCAGTGCTGAAGAAATCACAGTCATTGCTAAAGATATCTGCAAACAACCCACAAACCCTGATTATTCTCTAACACAATGAAAGTTACCACCCTTCTAGTAAGAAACTATTTGAATAGCAGACAACTGTGGAAACATTTGGCAAGAAAGTGTGTGGGAAATAACAAAGCAGTTGTAAACTTGGACTGTCGTGGAGTGTTTGAAAATCCTGCCCAGAATGTCCTGAAGGGAAAATGTTACACGTGGTGTCCCAGATTATTTTGTATGAGACATTAATATTTGTGCTGGTAATGACTATCACTTTTCCCATGCTACTAGTGGTGCCCTAAACCAAATCAAGGGCAAAAATAAATTGCATGCCCTATTTCCCAGAGTAAAAATGGTTGAATGATCTACTCTGAGAAACATGACTCCAGCTATTTAGTGGCTTCTATCTCAGGTCACCGTGGTGGAATTCCAAAGAAAAAAAGAAAAGTTGAGAGGTGGGTGGAGAGCAGCTGAGAACACCATGAATGAGCATGGATTAGTCCTAAACCTGGGTTAAGACTATCAGCCAAAGAATAAAAGAGCTGGTGAGACAGGGAACATGTTGTTCTCATTTTCTGCCAGTGGTTGCACATCTGCACTAAATGTCAACAAAAGGGCATTTTTTTTGTACAATTGTACATTGTGTAATATGATAAGAATAAAACTAATTCACATTTATCTAGAATTTCTCAGAATGGTTGTAGTCCCGGTAGACATAACTGACTTTATAAAATGTGAAAGTCTGAGTCACACCAGCAGATTGTACATGGCAGGGAAACTAATCTGATGTAATAGAAATGTTTACAAGCCCAGTAACCCTTCTCCCTCCACCCTCCTCCGCTTTAAAAAGCCACGTAAGGCCACGGATCAAAGCGGTGCAGCAGCAGCAGCAGCATGCTGAACACTGAAACAATAACAGCCCTGACTTCCTCAGACGTCAATAGTACCAGTTACCAGTGGATTTTTGCATTCACTGAAGAAGGAGGTAATATAATCATATGCATCAAAGGCTGGAAGTGGAGCTATCACTTATCACTAAAATATTGCTAAACATGATTAAACACAGTTCGGTGGAAATATCAGAAGCCAACTACCCAGTGGGATCGAAAAAGCAGCAAACAGTTCAGAAATGTGTGCTCAGTTAATGCTTACCAGATGCAATCAATTTAGATAGTCAGTTCCAGTACTTAATTCGTATCTTTACAAAATGAGTACAGATACACTCCTCCTATGCCTAATAGTTTTCCCGCCTTTACATTTCTCTTTCTTTTCCAAGCAACACACCAGCTTTTGTTTCTCAAACTCTTTGCCACTCCCTAAGAAAGCTGTAGGTTCCTTCCAGATAGCAGGTTTGCTGTTGCTTCCTGAGCAGATCTCAGGTTTGGTAAGGGTAAATGTGATGACACAACACATTTAGGGTTTTGTAAGACATGATTTCACTGTGCACGGTGCTGTGAAAATAAACGAGATCTGCAAAGTCAAAAGAGCCTATCCTGAATAGATTCAATGTTGCCTGTAAATGAGAGTTTGTTCCCATGGGAGCTGTTCCTTGCAGGGTCCCACAGGCTTTCTTTCCTGGCTGAAGATCTGGAGATTAAAAAAATGGTGAAGAAGCATTAGGGATAGGTCAGCTAGAAAAATTGATCTGGATTACTTGTTAAAGAAAGGTCAGTTAAACAGTACAGGTTTTGACAGCCAAATGAAAGACCATGAAGCTAGGGATAAATAAAGGCAGCTTACCTACAGAAATAGGGACTTTATCCTAGAAAGTGGTGGTTTAGCAAAGGATTTAGGTGAATAGGCTGCTAACCAAGCCTATGGGAGCTCTGGGGATAATTCATAGCATAAAGACCGATTTGAATCTCAAAGAAGAGCAGTTATATATTTAGCTGCCCTACTAACATGCTGGAGAAAGCTCAGACAAAAGCAACAAGAGTGATTAGAGGTCTAGTAAATCTGAACTCGGGGGAAAAACTGAAAAATGAGACTGCATCTGCTCTGGAAAAGAGAAGGAAACAGTCTTCAAATATGTAAAACATAGCTGCAATGGAGACTGTGACAAAACGTTGTCCATATCTAGTGGCAATAGCAGAACATGTAACAAGCTTAATGTGCAGCAAGGAATATTTATTTTAGCCATCAGACTTATTTTCTAATGATAAGAACCATGGAGCACTGAAACATATTGCAGACTACCACAGGATTAAGAACTGGTTATGCTGGTGGTTTCCAATATTTATCTTGCACCAAACTTCAGCTGAGAAAACTGACAGGGGCTTGCCTCCTTTTGTTAAATGGCAAAATTGTTTTGGCATAAAGCAAAGAGCCTTAAAGGCTTTTGAATACCAGGAAGAATGACGGAGATGGTGATGACACATGCAAAAGTTATCACACAGGGAACTCACCATCTCTATTAAAAACAAATGAAAAGTTGGTTTGGTGATTACTCATCTGTTTGTAATGGTCTTTAGGAGTGGGAGAGTGCTGGAAAACTGACTGGGGTGTGAAGAAAATGGCACAGTGGTAGAAGTTGGGGGCTGTTCTAGAGGAGTCATTACAAAGAACTGTGATGAGTCCATCTTCAAGCAAGCAAGAAATAAATGGGTTTGGAATGAGTAGTGATGAAGGGACATTAAGGACTCTTGTGGATGGCCATGGGATTACTGGCATGACACAGGGCTGGGAACAGAGCAGACCACTGTGTGACATGACATGATAGTAAGGCAAAGGGCACGGCTGGGGGCATTTGTGGCTGGGTTGCAGCAGCTTTTCCACAGCTGCTGTGACCCCATGGTGCACACCTCACTGGAGAGATTCCCAGCAGAAGCAGCTGTACATCTCTGAGGGAGGCTCAGACCCAGTCTCGAGGTGACGTTATTCAAGCAGACCTTGTTATGATTGCAAGTACTGTCTGAGCAGACTTTGTCAGATATGTTGCCCTTGCCAAGTACACAGCTTTGACAGCAGAGCTGCTGTCAAAGGAAAGGGGGGTATATTTCTGCTTTTCTGTGCTTCTTGTGCTGTTTAAACTGTACCTTTCTGAAGCCTACGGAGATATATATACTGACGTAAATATGCACTTGAAAATGCAGAGGTCCTGCTCTGCTGGCCATTGAGGGTCTGAGCAGATGGTGCCCTCAGTTACCCCTTTCCTGATGTGCTCTTGCACTGTTTCACTCCTACCTCCCCAGATGAAATCCCATATTGCTCATGTTTGGGAACTGGAGTCACGATCTCAAATGTCGTCACTATAGCTGAGCAGAGAAATGCCAAGCCTCCCACTATGTTCGTGTGGGTAGAACCTTTTCTTTGATTAGCTCAGAATACTTTCTAATAGGAGTTAACCTTCATGACATCCTTGAGGGACTGGCCCACTGTGATTAATCTTAAGATCTCTATCTTACAAATAGGAAAATTAGTACCAAAACTTGCCTAACATCATCCTCTAAATCATTGCTTAAGCCTGGGAAAGACTGTGCTATCTGTCCTTATTTATTTATTTATTTGTCTTCTGCATGAGTTGCTTTAGCAATTAAAACGCACTACTGGATATAAGGAAGAAGCCAATCTGGAAATGCAACTCCTTTAACAACATGTGTACATTAAAGAAAGCCTTACTGCTATTGTAAGCCCTGCCTGGATGGAGCTCTGCATCCTCTCAGCTCCTGACCAACAAGGACTTGGAATGAGTCTGGCTGAAGCTGCAAGCCTCCAGTGTTGTCCCAGCACTGTGATTCCTCTTGCAGGGACTCCCAGCCCACACTCAGCATCCCGGGAATAAAAAATGGTCAGAAGTGCAAAAACACAAATCACAAAACTAGTTTGGTGAAGTTTGAAGAGCAGTTTTTGAGCACCCCAGCATGGACGGTAAACCACAACAACAGTAACAGGAAAAGCAGCACCACAAACGAAAACCCAGTACTCCATTTGAAACTAAATTAATTTAATAAACTAAAAGAAATTGCTCAGAAATGAAAATCTCCAGCACCACCACCCTGACCACATAAGATACATGAGAATAAACAGACTTGCGGGCACACCTCAAGCAAGCTTAAAACAGCAACCTCCTCCAAAACAGTCTCCACACTCGCAAGGTGATCTCACTGTCTGGTAGAAATAATTCTCGTTGGCTAACTGTTATAAATCTTTTTCACAGGAGTACTTGCTATATATAAAAAATTGTGGTTGGTAACTTGGGCAGGACGTTTCGCCAGACCACTATTTTCAGACCTCAGTGAAGAACCAAACTAAAAGTATTTCTCACGGAAAGCAATTTTAGGTTACAGATCAGGTGATAATTTAGGAACTTCAGCAAAGGACAAGTCACAACTCAGCTAAGTCTCCAGAAAACATTTGTAGATATTTTAGATTTGGTACCAGAACACCGCCTGAGGTCTGCTTTTGCAGGGTTTTCCAGGATATTAGTTTTATTCTTGCGCTGGCAAAAAAACCCCAAACTTTGGAGAGTGGGTGATCCATGCTGGAGAGACAGGTCGCAAAGGGCATGAATGTTTACTTGCTGTAGTGGATGGCTGGTAACCAGGAGACACTTTCTGATGCTCAGGCACAGGACCAGATGATTGAGCAGGGTAAATATCACATTCCTCTGATCATGAGCAAGACTGTACATGTAGGTACACAAGTGTCGTATGACAAAAAAGTAAAAGACAACATTTCTTAGAAATTCTAAGTATTTATTCTTATTCTTCTATTTTTCTAATAGTTCCATTATTAGTGTAGAGGAGATGATGGGTAGAAGCGGAAAATCAATAAAAAGTATGCAAATCAGACATTTAAACAACATTTTCTATTAATAAACTAAACCCCAACTGCTTCAAATTTGCCTGGTGTTTTGTGGGGAAGGTTGGATAGACAAAGCATCAAAACAAGTTTTGTACCTACATCTAATGGATGTATTAAATAAGGGAGGTAGTAACTGTTCTTAATGAATGGACAAGCTGTTACTGGTCACTGTGAACTAGATATTTAAAGACATGTAAGTCCTTAAAAATAGAGGTGAGCTCTCTATGGCATTTTCCAAAGCATCTCACTGGAAATTAGTGACGGTTGTGTGAGATGGGAACTGTACCTGCTTGAGCTGTAGTTTGGAAAGTCTCACCCACATCCTTTATGTTTCTAAAATGAGCGTGTCTTGACCTTGCCCACCTGCTTCTAGTGGCAGGCTGGAAGAGGAAATGAACTTTACTGTTGCTTCTACTCCCAACTGATTTCTTAACTGTGAATGAATGAGTCCAAATGAAGAAAGTGCTCTTTTTCACACCCATTAGCTAAATTGAAACCAAAAGTCACTTCACTAAACATATTTCTGCATAACAGAAAACTAAAGTCTTTGCATTTAAAAAGGGCAAATACCAAACAAAAAATATCAATGATACATGATGGTTCAAAACAATCCTAAGAATTAAAATTAGGCTCATTTTTTCCTGTGCCTTTGCATCTTGACTTGAAACTGGCCAATCAAGGGCAACAAATGGCAGAGCTGAAGAGAATTGGTTGTCTGAAACCTCTCCTCTGCATGACCTCTTCCTCTGGGCAGCCTGGACCATCTCCATAAAGGAACAGGGCTTGATGGCACAAGGCCTTCTCCCAGTGTACAAGATGTAATGGAGACTGGAGATGGAAAGGATAAAAAGGAATGGAGAAAAGGAATGTAGTGGGAGTCTGGATGCATTGTCTGAGGTTACACAAGAAATTTGTGGTGTTCAGGTGAGCCAGCCATTGGCACCTGTGGAGGAGGTGTGCTGATTTCAGTGACTCCTCCCCAAGAAGCCAACTCAATGTTATGCAAATTATCAGCTGTCACCCAAGTGTCCCTTCACAGTGACATTGTCATTCATCAGCTCCTGGTAGAGTGTGTCCACAGTGACTTTGCGGGGAAAAAACCCTATCTTTTGTGCTAAATGACATTCTGCTGTATTTTGCACAAAGCAGGAGGTATCAGACCATTTAGCAAAAAGGGAAGTGATGGAAAACCACTTAGTAATACTGTCAGGACATATTTGATACTTAGCAAACCCCATTTCTCTCAGGTTATTGACTAACTCAGCCCAACCCAAGCATACACAAGCTGCTGGGCTGCATCAGCATGTTTGGGGTTGGCATTTACCATGGTAGGAAACTTAGTCTTCTGCCAAATGACCTTCACTATGAAGGCTGTCAACTACTGTATCTCATGGCAGCCAGTGAGGAAAGATTCTCTATTTTGACAGCAGCTCTGCTACCAGGAGAGGACACTACAAATACCAATGCGAGCACCGATTACAACAAATAAATTGTCCTGAAGGAGTTTTACTTTTGATTCCTGGGAAATTATTATCATTATCTGGGAAAAATGAGAAGCAGAGTTACCTGCCTTTGCTAAGGGACAGAGGTAGGTGACAGTCTAACCAAATTCCTGTGCCTTTTTTCCAGGGATTCCCCTGGGTCTCTTTGTATCCTCTGCACATACACTCTGCAGCATCGAGGCTGGGGTCTAGAGGGATCCTATAGGTGTACTTTGCAAAAAATAGTGAGCATCAGGTATTACTCAAATTCTATCAGACTGGGGAAGGTGAAACAGGGAATGGAAGTAAAACACTATATACTTTCCTCAGGAGTGGTTGGGCAGTGACTACAAATGGAAAATGGTGAATTTGCCTTTGCAACATCCATAAATCTAGACTCCCTTCCTTTACTCCCCACACCCTCCTGGGAATGTCTGCTGAATTGTAGCTCCCTTGACATGGCCTTCAGAGCAGTGTGTGGCTTTCAGCCACAGTGTTTCTAACTCTCTTTGGGATACAAACTTTGGGCTTCATTCAAGAAAGCACTTAGGCATGTGTAATTCTTTAAATTTCAATGTGACTATTCATGAGCATAGAGTTAGCACATATTTAATTGCCTTCCTGAATATGAGCCAAAATAGAGAGTATCCCAGGAGTGCAGGGAGGAAAAAACTTGGTTTTCATTGCTTTAATAGAGATGGTTGCTCCACTTAGAAGCATTTGCAAATGGTTTGGGAAGGTTTGGGACTTCCGGCAGGCACACCTCTAAAGGGTAAAGCAGGCAACCAACCCTACCACAAATGTGATGAGGATTGCTGGTGTCTCCAACCACTCTAAACGGGAGGACTCACATGAAAATTGATACTTTTTCTCTCTCTCATTTTTTTTTTTTGCATGTCTGCCCAACAAGTGCTCATCTCCAATGCTTTCCCTTTCTATTTTTGAATTTGTCAGTTTTTATTAATGTCTTTTGGGAAAAAGCTCTGGATTTAAAGTATTCCATTGTGCAGGTAAAAATAGAAGAGAAAACTTTTTAAGTGCCTCATTTTTAGGACTCTGCTTTCCTTTATAAAAATAACCAGAAAATGTTCAGAAGAAAACCATTCTTTTTATGTTAACTAAAACATGGTAACAAAACAGAGGTACAAGACCAGTAAGAATAGTACATTGCCTCCTAAATCCCACAGACCTCGTTTGCATTCAAATGAAATAGTTATCGAGTGGGGAAACCCAACAAAATCTTTAGTATTTAGCACCAGTTCTTGGCCAAATACCCCTTCTACTTTTCAAAAACACCTCTGAAAGCTGATGTGAGTTGTTGGTGAGTAGCAGGAGTTTCCATTGGGCTTTTCAATTGTAAATAGTGAACATCTGAAACGGTGATGAAATTTAAAAGATGAAGCATTTTTCCCAAGATCTACATCCATTTATCCACCTGTTATGGTGGATACCTCCACATCCACGATGAGGATTCTCTGATCTTAAAAAAGATGACTTTGATTGAGGCTGAGAAATCATTGCTTAGTTTTCAGACTCCAGTTTGCAGCACTGGCAGCTAGCACTCCGAAAACCTCCTTTCCTGAGGATCCCTTGGAGCATTGCTTGGCCCAGGCCAGCCGTGACCCACACAGACACGAGATTAGCACAGTGACTGCTGCTGCAGGCTCACAGGGCGGGTTTGGGCTGCAGTCACATGTGGCAAGGCTTCCCCCTTCATCACCAGTGTTATTTCCACTGGCTCCCTGTGTGAGGTGGTGGAGGAAGGAGGTTGATCAGGGCACGGAGCCTGCGTGTCCTCCCTGTGCAGCACCAGGTGTGACTGCTCAGCACTCTGGGGTGTCTGGGCTCTGCACTGGGCTGGAGAGGCCGTGTGGCTGCAGAAGAGTCCTCTCTATGGAGAGAGGCACAGCCTGGGACAGGGCTCTTCCTCTCTACAGCACTGCAGAATACTGGAGAGGATGACCATGTGGAATGGCTGGGATGTGATGGGGTCTTGGCACAGTGTATCCCACCTCTCCTGCCCTCTCTGCACGTGTGCTGCTCTGCCTAATGTAAAGGCTCCTTCACCTAGAGGACCCTGGGCCATTCCCAATTTTGCGTGGGCAGAGTTCTTTGGGACACCAGGGTGAAAGCTGATTAAGCCATGTCCCTTCTCTGTCCTGTAGGAAATGGGGTCAGTGTGCACAGGAGCGTGGGGCCGATGATGCTATGCAGCAAAGCACATTGCTGATTTTGCAATGCACTTCTTTGCCCAAGGTGACAAGGGAATGTCTCCCTGATGGAGGCCAGAGGAGTGCTTTTGAAAGACATAGGAGAGAATGCCAAAGGTAATTTCTGCTTTAGCTGTTCCTGAGGAGAATGGCCCAGAAAGGGCAAACACAAAGATGTACTCACATTTACACACAATTACATTTTTTATGTTGTGTGTGAGGATGGTGATTGTGATGGAGAGAGGTAAGAGAAAGTTTGCCCGGGAAAATGGCAATTCTAAAGCAAAGTTGTCCTGTACAAAGGAAATGCACTACAACTGAAAGGACTGTTTTCCAATTAGAAAACCTTGACGGTTCACTTTGTTGTTTTTTTTTTTTTAAATCTTATTTCTAAATATAAAGTCATGCTTATAGTGGCACCTAGTGGCTATTATGCTTATGGAGTTTTCTGCAGGATGGATGCAAGGGTAGGGCTGTTAGCAACACCAGCCTTTGTGTCCAAGGTTGACTTTCCAGTGCTCTTCTTGTGCTGACACTTTTTATTAGAATATTGTCTGATGGAGCAATGCAAAGATCAACACTGAAGTCAGAGGAGTCCCAGACTTCAGGGTGAATGTTGGGTTATGGCCCTTTAAAAAAAAACAGGCAAAGTTCCAGACTCAGATTCTCACTTTATTTCAGAAAGTGGACAACTTTGAAAAGACAAAAATTTAGAGTGGTTCAAATTGATGAAATCTTGTGGCAGCTCAGATCCACGTTCCTATTTCATGTGAACTTTTAATGTGTCAGGAAAGGGAAATCCACATGGGCAGGTTTACTAAAGGGCATGTGAGCCAGGTTCTGGCTGTGCCCCTCCTCACACTCCCTAGGGTCCACCCAGTGAGACAGAATCAGGGCATGTGGTAAGAGATGGGCTGATGATGGTGATGGCTGTGCCTTCTCCTGCTAGTGAACACCCTTAGCAGGATACTGACAGCCAGGCTGCTGATAAAATGACCCAGTAAATGCTCTCAGGAGACTAATCTTGAAGGAGAAATCTTGCCACAGGACAGAAAGAAGAAAGAGGTCAGTGTGACCCCATGCCTGTGGCCTGGCTGCCTGTCTCCTGCTCCTGTCCTCCATCTGCAGCCACCTGACATGGAGGGGACACTCTCCTGCCTCTCCTCTTGGCTGTCTGCTGGCCTTGCCTTCAGGGCAGCTTTCCCCTGAACCTTCTCAGGGTTTCACCAGCTACCCCAGCTTCCCTGCTCCTGTCACCCCAGCTCTCCTCAGACCTCCAGCCTGCCAGCTCCTCACTGCTCACAGCTTTTCTTTACCCCCGTCTCAGCCTGTTCCCCACTGTTTGTCTCTTTCTAGTTCTGTGGACATCACCAATAGAAATATTATGTTGAGTTTTCCCAGTTCTCCCAGTGCAGATTCCTCTTCTGTTTTATCTATCTTTGCACTAGCTGGTCTTTCCACCTGCATTGAGACCTACACAAGGAATTTCAGCTCCTCCTTTGGCCCAAGCTTATCTCTTCCCCTGTGGCACTTCTGCTATCCCTTTCTGTAGAGCTCAGCAGGTTTTTCTAAGAAAAGCAGTGAGCTCTGCTGTGACCTAGCATCTCTCCTGTTTGACCCACTCTTCCTTTTACACAAGCACAGCTTTGACTAACACAGGTATTCTGGAGATTGCAATCTCTCCTCCCCTGAAGGTCAGACACAGCCGTGCCTCTGCTACAAAGCTCCAGCAGCCAAGGAACAGGGCCTTGAGCAGGGACATGTCCTGGTCTGTATGGTCAATCAGCAAAGTCCTGACACACCAGAACTCTCCTCAGTGCTGAGACTTACTCCAGGAGTATTCTTAGCAGACTGCAAGAGCTGGACAAGGATACCTGGGTGCTGTGAGAGGGTGGATGTTGGGCTCTGAAAGCAGTCTCAGGCACATTTTATTTACTAAGGTAGCTGTAATCAGCCTGATCAATGACGTTATGAATGATTCACTCATCAGACAGAAGATGAAACATTCCTCACTGAATAGCTCTCTGCTCTTTTCCTCTCAGCAAACAAGGGCTGTACTGATGGCTGTGCATCTCCCGTGAGACCTGCCCTTTCCTGACATGCCTATCAGAAAGGTGTCACACATCTGGGGAAGCATTGAGATAAACTCACACCAGAAAGACCCACAAAGGAGCTTCAGACCCTTCATTCTTTCTTCAGAGATCCCCAGGAACTGTGAGGTGAGAGAAGGTTCACCTCATACCTGCTCTGTTTCTGGCATGGCTCCCCACGCATCCCCCACTGGCCCAGTCTCAGTGTGGATGTGCCCTCGATGGCTGCTCCCCTTTGCTTGCCCTCTATGCTGCCACAAAAGCAAGTCCAGGGACACAAGCACTAAGGGGGATGTTTTCTTCAGTGTGAAGACAGATAGAATTATACGCACTAAACATTAATGTTAATGTTAAAACAAGTCAGGCAACAACATTGGGGAAGACTCAGAAAGCTCATGTGCTGCAAAAGCCCAAAGGAGTTTTGTCTTATGTGCATACCTTATATTGTAAAGTATGAAATATTGTAGCTAATGAGTCCCATTTACCTGAGATGTTAATACATCCACATCCTGTGCCACTTTATCTTTTGACATTTTAAAGCTTCCTTTTTTTTAATGGAAGCCATAATTTTCTTGAATATAATATCATGAATTCATTTAAACACCTAAAAGCTCAGCTATACTTTAATTGTGACATAGATATTGGCAATATGAAATCTGATTTTGCAATGCAAATGCCTGTCTATTAACAGAATATTGTAAATTTGATTTGGAGTCTGGAGCAGCAGCTGTTTATTCAGTTCGCAGGTTTCTTGTGGTTTGTGGTTTCTTGTGGTTTAAACATTTGCAGGGTGTAGACACTAACGAGAGCACTGAATTGTTTATGGTGATATTTGAAGCAGAATTGCAGATTTGTTATGAATTTTTGCCAGGCCAGCAGAAACGTATTAACCTCTCCTTATGCAAAGTCCCACATGCAGAGTAGCCTCTCTATTCCAGCACTTTGGGACCATGACATCATGCAGGTCAGTGAGAGTTTATGTTGCTACCGTGTGGTAGCTGGTCACATCCTTTCTTCAGATCTCTTATCTGGACGATGGGTTTTCCCCCAGAATACACCATTCAGGCATTAAACAAAAAACCCCCAAAAAACAACAACTCCCCAAAAATTTTAAGTGCTCACAGCAGTAGCCCATGTAAGAGTGCTGGATAAGGCAGCAGGTTAGTGGTCATCTCAGCAACTTACGATCTAGCTTTGTAAAGCCAGCTCTGCACTGGGAGAGCATGAAGGGATCCTCCTTATAGGAAACATCTAATTGTTGAAACAACACTGCCCTAAGGAGGAATGGGAAAATTATTCTCACAAGCCTTTTCTACCTAATTCTTGATGATATTCTTGCTTCCTGTAGGTACATGGCAAAAGGGAGCCCTCTAGAGTAAGTGTCATATGGGAAGGTCTTGGTTTCCAGATGCTTTGCAGTTGGTTTCATTTTGTACTTCAGCAGCTATGAAGGTTCATGGAACATGGTGATTTATGTTGCAACCTCCAGCTCAAGGGAAGCACAAGCTGCTCACACAGGCCCAGGATGTCCTGCTGGCAGAAAGATCTCATCATCTGTGCCCTGTTTCTCTAAGCATTCATCAAATACAAGCTGGAAAGGTTGGGAGAGCTTTGTAAGGGCTCAGACTGGCCATTCTCATGTTCCCTAAAACAAATGAGTAAATGAATGCTGGTAGCAGCCACCCATCTTACCATACTAGCTTTCACTTTTTGCACTCCTTTGAATCTTTCACAGCTGCTGAAGTCCTGTGTGAATGCAATGCTTCTCCTTTTCTCATTGTTATCCGTCATCATGCATTGCTCCCAGTCCCACTTACCTATGTGCTGCCAGTACTGCCAGCTGTTCTGTGCTGTTTATTCCCTTTTTCTGTAATGACCATGCCTTTTCCTCCCCCTGCTCTCAGACTCCTCCAATAAACCAGCAAACCCAAGGTGCTCGGCTTGTGTTAGCTGCGGGGCAGGGGAGAGGAGCAGAGGGGCAGGAAGAGAGGAATCATCGTGGTATCAGTGCTGTGCCAAGGAGAGAGACAAAGGAGGATAAAACGACAGCTAGAAGGAGCAGGATGAAAATTGGAAGTAGAACTTTGGCCCTAGCAACTCAGATGGTTTCTGGTTTATGTACGGTCTCTT
Organism: Acridotheres tristis; assembly: GCA_037013685.1. Classification (NCBI taxonomy): domain Eukaryota; kingdom Metazoa; phylum Chordata; class Aves; order Passeriformes; family Sturnidae; genus Acridotheres; species Acridotheres tristis. Next base: position 75,760,620 of record CM072887.1, on the reverse strand, counting down.
GCTTGCTGCTGACTGAATGCCAGACCTGCTCTGTTCCTGTGACAGCAGCCCCAGGGACAGGAGGGTGCAACAAGACCCTCAGTTCCTAGTAGAATGGACATCTTTCAAAGGGGACATAGCAGATCTTGGCCAGCTACATCCCTCCTGAGCTGCCTCACCATCCCACCCATGCCAGAGGCACCGCATCTGATGGGCCTCCAGCTTCCTGACATCTCCTCAGTACAGAATCACTGCTGTGCCAAGGTTGACAATACTCCCTCCATTCCCCCTGCCATTTTGGCTAAAGCACAGAGCAGTAGCTCAGGTAAATTACAGCCCTGCACCAAAAATTACTGGGTGTAACTTCCTGGCCTGAGTTGAAAGGATGATAGACCTGGGGATTGCAGAGGTTCCTTGTGAGCCTGGGAAATCATGAATCATCCTGTGGAGCCTGTGGCTTTACACAGGATTGCAAAGTTGTCTCTTTTTCCAGTCCCTTTTGTTTACAATCCCAGTGGAGGTGCTTTCACCATCTCGGGCAGCTCCATAGCTAAAGGGCTACATGTCTGTGTATTCTCTGGTCTTTCTTTCTAACCCAGAAACACCAGAGAGAGTAAGAAATTCTTGCTCAGAAATTACTGTGAGGGAGGCAATGTAATGCATTTTGATTTTAATGGAATTTCCCATTTCTTCTTTTTCAACTCTCACATCAAACTAATGGAAACAAGTAATTTTTCCTTGGGTGCCAGCCTGTGGTGGCTTCTCCATCACATGTGGCAGCTTGGCCTTAGGCTTCCACCAGGACTGAGTTCTCTGCACAGTGCCTGAGTTCAGACAATGCAATATGTGAGAGAGTATAGTTGTTTGGGTGTAAAAGACACCACAACATTTGTTATTGCTGTAGTTTTAAACATTGGACTAGAACAAGGGTAACAACAGCAAAATTAATTCCATTTCTTTCCTAATCAGATGCCACAGCAAAATCAGTTATGTGAAAGTTTCCTCTCTGACTTCACTGCTGACCTGGAGTGGGCTTTAGATTTCAGAGTTTTAATTCCTCTAAAATTTTTATCCTTGATGTGGGAGACATCCCTGTGCCAATTTGCCCCTCTGGTCTCTGCTGGGGAACCTGGTGGGTGCTGTGGGCTAAGCCCATTTGGGTCTTGTGACGCACACAGAAAAGAGGGAGACAGACATGCACCTCACACCAGGATAGGTGAACAGGAAAAGACAACTTTATTTACATGGGATGTCTATTTATAGACATCTAACAATGATCCCGGATTGGACAATGCTAGAAGAATCTCTGACTCCAGTTGGCCTGTTACTATGTCAATTTCTCTTCCTCCAAAGAGGAATGCAAACAACCTCTGTTTATCAGAAGAGAGTGTGAGAAAGTATAAAAGAATGTTTCAAGATCAGAAGGCAAAAACTCAGAGGCAACAGCCCATCATGCTTCGCCTTCTGCAGGGATGCATCTCCTGTCACTCCTCACTCTCCCATCTGACTGAATTTCTGAGTTGCATCCTGGTTGACACACAAACACAGAGGGACTCCAGGCATGGGAACATGGCTCACAGGAGCTGGAAGTGCTCCACTGGTACAGCTTATAATGAGATCCATCTGGAAGAGAAGGCAGAGGGAGCACTGACTGGCAGGGCATAACATTTTCAGGAGTTGTCATCTGGCACAGTGCCCTTACCTTCCTCTGATGGGAACAGCCTGTCTCCATCAGAGAGGTATGAAGGCTTCGTCTTGAGTCACCAATGGCATCAGCCTCCAAAAATACCTTCCTGCTTCTGGCACAGCCCTGGTTATTAGGTCAAGCATATTCAATGCCCAGTAACTAATACAGAAGTTTGGCTGTGACACATGCTGATTGCAAAAGGCATCAGGCTTCACCTGATGAAGAGTTGCTCAATTAGTTAATGAGTTGCTCTGAAGGAACAGAGAGTGGCAAAAGACCAGATTTTGAGGTATTAGCCACCACTTCTGGAGCGACAAAGGTGAGATTATAAAATGGTGTACACAGAGAAGTTACACTGTTTCCAGTCAGTGTCCTTGTCTCGGAATCAGAGCGGAGGGATCAGGTGTGGCTGTCTTTCTTTCATAAAAAATCTTTCCATCCCAGCAAGTTCAATGACCCCAATACATGCTACTTTTTATACAAATACTCCTCTGGAAGAAAATACTTCTAAAAGGATTTGGCAAAAACCCATCCAAGAACAACCAAGTATACCAGCAAGCAGAAGCTTTGGGAGCTCCCTCAGGACAACATTTCTACTGCCTCTTGAATTTGTGAGGCTTGTTTCCCATGGCAGTGGGGCAGCACTGTAATGCTGAGCTGGGTAGGGATGATGCCACTGGCAAATTAGCATCAACCACTGTATTACAAAAATTGGTTTGTCAGATACTCATACAGATGTTGTAGCTCCAGAGTATTTAAAGAGGCAAAGCATAACTCAGCAGCTCCAAATTGGCTTTTGGAGGAGGCAGCACTGTGCTTAAGGTTCACCAAGAAAAGCAGCATAAGCAACTCTTCTGAAAAAGCAATGCTGCTACGCCTCGTGATGCTTTAGCCTCCTGTGGTGCCAGATGTAGCTGGTGTTTTACTATTTCTTTCTTCAAATAGCAGTGCTCAGGGGGGCTAAACTTTACTTAACCTAATTAATTTTAATCACAGCTTTCAAATCTCATACTGTGCAAAGAATTACAAATTGGAATACATTAATAGAAGCCGTGGTTTATGCTGCAAGCTAATCGGGAAGTGTGCATTTACATTTTCTGCATGAGTTTGCAATTACCATTAAAATAAAATTCAGTTATGTCCTTTTAAATTACTAAAATGTGAAGAACAGATTGAGCTGGCCCCATTTGTTGTAGAAAATTACTTGAAAGTGGACTAGATTTCGAAGAATTAAATGATTCTTAGTGAATAAGAGGTTTTAGAAAATGATTTCCAGTAGTCTAGAGTTAAGGTGCTTCCAGGCATTCTGGTTTAAACAATCTCTCTTTAAAAATGATAGATTGCCTACCTACCTGCTTCAGTGTAGGTTCATGGAAGGAACAGAGTTCTCCCACAAAGCCTTGGCTATATCTTCCTTTAAGAGTTAACCAGAGAAACGTCTCAGCTGACCACATGCAAAATCTAATTCCAAAGTACTACAGTACTGATCACTAAGTTAGGAAATTTTCTTCCCAGTGGGTAGGTTCCTTTTCATGTTATGAAAGAGGGGTGGGTTGGGAATAAAAATACCCCCAAATATTAAATTGAAGCAGCCCTGGATTATCATTACAAACATAAAATTCCTCCATATGTTTTTGAAAACATAATTCTGGTAGGACCAGACAAAAAATTTTACATACACCCAATGATTTAATAGCATTTTTCCCATATAAAAAGAATAAATGTATGCACTTGGAAGACTGATTCCTCTGGCCACAGATGGTGACTGAGGCCCATTCCCCGGCGCCTGGCTGTGGGATCACTGAAGCACTTTTCAGCAATGCCCACTCTTGTGGAAAGTTAGGTGTCAAACTTCTGTGGTCTGTGTCACCCCAAGTCCGAGGGCACCAATGACCACAGAAGTAATAATAATGTGGCCCTGGCTTTGCTGATACATTTGCCAAAATACCTGAATTTTTTTTATGGGACTGTTATTGCAGATAAAAATAGTTTGGTCAACTGGCACTCATCTTCAAAAGCAACTTGATCTTTCAGGAATGCAAGTCCCATCCACTTCAGTGAAATGCAGGTTTCAGGGAGCCAAACACTGCTGAGCATGGAGCTCAGATCCTTAAGTGATCTGATTCTTTGAGAAAGTGTTTTCTCATTAGAAATGGTCTCATTTGCTAGAAAAGTTGAATTGCTCTGACAGGAACATTGTCCTTAGGAGTGCATAGTGGTGAAGTCTGACAATGTACAAAATTGGTTTTACTATAAATCTTTACATCACAGCAACGATGTTAAAGAGACTACAGCAGTGTTTGTATTTATTTTCTGGCATAAGCCTGCTGCAATTTATTTTTTTTAGTTCAAGATCATGTAAAATGAGCAGTGCAGAGTCTAGAGGGAAAACCAGTGTCATCATAGCTCATACAGACACAGAAACAGTTTATTCTTTTGTATAGCAAAAGGGTCAAAATGCACGGCTTGGAGGAAAACACAAGCAGATGTATCTGTTATAGGTGATAACCTTCAGGTAAGTTGTAAGCTCCATGCTTATTAAATAATTGATATTACATCAGAACTTCAGGAAAGCCTTGTTTAACACACTGAGTTTAGATAAAATGGTTTGTCATAATACTTTTTTCTAAAACATAATATAAAGAACAAAGACTCACACAGAGATCAACAGGATGAAACATTTCCATGTTATTAAACAGATCACTGTATCTAAAATAGCATTAAACCTCACTAAAATCTCTAGAAGAGGAAAATCCACCATGTTTTCATGGTGAAATATCGCTTCAAACTTGTATTTGCTAGAGGAAGCTTGCTGAGGGTTTCTACTCTTTAAAAATGCAGCCTAAATGCTCTGTAGAGTGCTCATAACCACAGAATGGTATAAGTAGCTTTAAAGGAAATGATGAGCTGATTCTTAACTGATGTAAATCACCAGAGATCTGCTAGAGCAAATGGAAATGTATTCAATGGACAATTTTAATTTTAAATAAGATACAGATTGCAGATCCACCAAACTAGTTTCCATATACTTTCTTTAAATAGCAATGAGAAAAGGAAAATTCACTTTTCCACCCTTCCAGTTTCCATAGGTGACTGTGAGACTGTGTGCTCATTTGGCAGAAGGAAATGTAAAAACACACCTCATTTTCCTCTCTGTCACGCTCCGGTAAATCACTGGTAAGTTTAAAAAGGTTGCAGTGCTCCAAAAAGGTAGTCAGAGGGAGAATGAAGTTAAATGTAGAGATGCTTCACCTCCAAGTGATCCATCTGCATCTTTCATGCCAGGTAGGAGGATGAAAGTGGTGCAAAAGTCCCACGTCTGCCTTCTAAAGAGCCCTGCCCACTGCTGAAACAGTAGCTGGACTCCAGCAAGTGCTTTTTGAACATTTTAGGATTAAAGGTAAGCAGCCACTATGGATATGGGGGCTTACACCAGGGCTTATGGTGGAGCAGGAGAGCCCTGCACTTGTTCTTCTGCTCTTTGGCAGCTGCTGCAAATACTGCAAGCACCCTCTGGTCATTTCAAAGGCTACTCTTGTGATTCATCTTAGTGACTTAGGTGTTGTCCTGTGGTTTGGTTTTTTTAAATGTGGAATTTTCTAAACAAAAAGAAACACACAAGGTATTTATTAAAACAAATACAGGTTAATTTCAAATACCTCTAAGATTAATGCTTCTTAATGGCTATAATTCAACTTTTTTGGGTTCAAGCCTGTCCAGCGGCAACCAAGGTCAGCCTAGATTTTAAATAGGCTCTTTGTAGTAGCTGCAAAGCCCAGCCTCTCCCAAAGAGCCCATTTTCCTTGTTCTTACATTATTGACAATGCCTGATTTCAGCCACAAAACAACCCCAAACCATTTTGAGAGGCTTTGTGCGTTGAATAGGCTCCATGTGATGTTCCTTCCCAACAATTCCGGACCATAAGGAGGAAACCACTGCAATTCCCATTTCCAAGTGGTAAAGCAGCTTTCAGCACCACCAGCTGACTACTTAGTGTATTTTAATTAGCTCAAGAACGTTCCCAGGCCACTGCGTTGAAATGAAGTGTGCACACAACTGAAGACTTGCTCATTGGCAATCAAATTTTTAAGTTACCAAGCCTGCCAGGTTCTCTTTGCAGAGCAAAGCTGCTTCAGAAACAGTGATATTCCTCTGGGGCCAAGGGGAGGAAAAAAGGCCTTATTTTTGCATAATCACAGCTTTTAGTAGTACAGAATTCACTGCTCTGTGGGGAATGGCAAGATAAAAAGTCTTAGTAAATATGAAGTCCTCAGTGCTCTGGCATGTTAATGCAAGGGAAAAATTGCCTCGCACAAAAGAGAGTATGAGTGCTATTTGGCTGCATTTCTCTGTCCCCAGGTCATTATTTAGGGTCTCATCACTGTTACAGAGCAGAATGCCATGGTTTGAGGGGCTCTGTGAGCAGTATAGCCCAGAAAAAGAGCTTTGTGCTGCTGCTCAGCTCTCCTTCTGCAGAAGTCTCTCACCTCCAGGAAATCCAGGTTATAGCATGATGTAATTTAGCCCCTGCTGGCAGTCTCAGTATTGTTTAATTATTTTTTTCAAATTTATTGCAGTTTCTTGCAGATCCAGCGGAAATGCTGTGTCTTGGCTACTGCAAAGCTGACACCGAGAAATTTTGCAGAAAAACTGCTTGCAGTTATAATCACTTACATAGTGAAAAATACTGCTTTTGTGTACTAGTGTACTCAATTAAAAAGGAATATCACATTTTTCCTTTCCACTTTGCCTGAATTGAGGGGCTAATGTGTTTCTGTCATGTATTTATCTCTATGTATTGGCAAATAAGGTCAATGATTAGGCAGTTTAAGACTCATGTGTGCCCATATCCAGTCTTACAACAAAGATTACAGGTAGAGGGTGGCGTAAGTCCTCTGTACTTAGCTAAGCTTCAATGATGAAGAATATGGGAAAAAGATACCAGAGCTGGGCATGAAGAAGACATTGATCAAAAAATTGACTGATCCTTTCAATCACAGTTTAGGGTATAGGTGGCACAGGTTGTGCATGTTCCTCTGGACAGACATTGGCCTTGGCTGGCTCCCTGGCCAGGAGTCCTGAGGATGGGTAACAGAACCCCAAGCTGAGCATGCACAGAAATTTCTGCATGACCCAAAGAGATTCTCCAGGAGAGGTCAACTCTCCTGGCAAGAGATGATAAATCAGATCTTCACTAACACAGCAATGATGCACTTAGAGTAAGCACAGAACAGTGCCATTCGGTGGCATTCCAGATTCCGGATGTGCCTTCTTGAATTCCGCTGTGTGCTTTGGATTATTGCAAGACACTCTGGCATTAATATTTTATTTTTACTTTTTTTCCAAATAAAGGGAGTTTGACCTGGTTTCTCAAGCCAAGTAGGCCACTGCTCTTTCAAAATGATGGGCCTCCAGGGAACCAAGGGTAACTGAGGTAAGTCAAGAGACTCCCACAATTTAAGGTTCCACAGGGCCCTAAAGGTTTTCTGAAATATAAGGGAAACATTTATTTATTTAATTTTAGTTTGCTCACTCATGGGCACCACAAGAAAGAACTGCATTTTTTATTTACAGCTTTGCAATCACCGCTAGATTCATAAAAGAAAGATGATCTTATGTTTCCTGTATTCTAAATAGCAGAGAAGATAGAATTTGAGCTTGGTGAGAAATTCCTTCTTCTTATGAGCACTGCATGTGGAGATACAGCTTTAGGCACATTCTTTCCTAACTGCACAGCATTTAAATGTAATTAAGCACAGCCACTTGTACCAACCAACCAACCATCACGAAGTGTATAACATAAATAGATCTCTGTTAACCTCTTCCATCAACAAAAATTGATACCTTAATTTAAAAATTATTTTGCAGAATTTTTAACAAGTGACAATGTGTTTGGTTTTGAATATTTTACTCTCTCCTTGAATTATAAAGTTCTCTGAGGCATTACCAGAAAGTTGTCTCTTAGTTTTTTTATTTCATTCACAGTTATGATCCTGAACAAGATTAGGCACAGTCAGCTAGTTTGCAGCAAGCCCAAAATTCATGGTCTTTTAATAAAGCATTTTATATGTAGGAGATACTTTATCTCATACTAAGATGCAATTTCATCACACACCCTGCTATGCATACCCAAAAGATGTATGCATTCATCCACTGCTTTCCACTTTCACAACGACAGCTGACCTGGTATGTAATTGGTTTATTTCTATTTGCATCAGTTTAATCAACTCAGATAGTTGAGTAATTAAAAACGTACCCAATCCTTGCTAGCTAAAAGGATGTTTCGTGGATCTAGCCAAGCTAGATCCTGGAAACCTCTCCTGAACTGTGCTGCTTAACTAATAATTATTCAGTGACAGAATCACTGGGGCCCACCACCTACGTTATTGGAATGACAGGCAGGAAACGTGACTCTTATTCCCAAAGTTTTATTCCTTTCTGGAAGGTCAGCTGTGCTCCCTTGGGCCTCTGTTTTCCTGTAGTCATGCTTTTTGGAAAGTGATTTGAAGCCTTTAGGTGAGAAATGCTCTCCAAGTGCTATATATCAGTAATAAAAGTAGGCCTAATGACCATATCTTTTCCCCTTAAAGGCTTCCCATGGAGCCAGCATCATCCATGGAGATGGTTCTGCAGGATTTTACTGGTGTTTTTAACCTAGGAAGATGCCCATTGCAAGATGGGCTCCAGTTACTGGTTTATTGTTATAAGCCTGTGCTGAGAATTGTACCTCTGAATACTGGTGAAGATTCAATCACCAGTGTGAATTTCCTTATTACTTATGCTCTGTGCATTGCCAAACAAGCTTTTGCCTCCTGGTTGCTGCAATGACATTTTTTACAAGGCGCTGCTGCCTGTGAGACCAGATGACAGTGCTAATGACCCATGTCCTTGTTCTCTGCTTCCCTTGCTTACGCCTCTTGTTTCTCCACACTCAATTAAGGAAAAGGAATTGAGGTTAATATTCCCGTCCTTGAAATTAAATCTACCCTTGCCCCACAGTGCAATTAATGAAAACAACTTGGATACAGAGCCTTTCATCTCTAGTTCACTGGTTTATTTAGTAGGAGTTGACAATGACTCACGCCATTAATTTGTCTGCTGAGCGGCAACCACAGAGTGAATGAGCGACGTTAGCCTGGATTGTAGGCATAAACCTTGCAAAATCACTGCCACAAGTTAACAACCCTGCTGCTCTTTGAGGTGGAGAGTTGTGGTGACCCTGAGACTACTCCTTGTGTCACAGGTCCTCCTGCAGCCTGGCTGCAGACACACAAAGGGCACGCATGGCCCGTGCTGCCCTTGATAACACTAATTCTAGGGGTAATTAGATAAAAATGGCTATTATACATCAAACATTAGCCTTGGTCCAAATAACAGGGCAAGTTATGCTATGCACTCATACACCATGAGAAATGTTGGTCAATTATATATTTGGCTATTAAAAGATTTTAAAGTCCAAAATAATGTTCAGCAGCAGAAACACAACAGATGGGTCAAAATGAGTGTAGGTATCATCTCTGATTTTCCTCACTGGCACCTGCTGATAACTGGGGAATTCTTGAGGTATTCACAAATACTAAAGGCATCTGACAGAAATCTCTCCTGTATCCACCTGTGTAGCCTCACTTGTAAGGAAGAGAGACCTATTTTCTGCACTATCCAGTTCAGTACCCTGAATTAGGCTCACAGCTTGATTTACCCTTTAACCTTGCTTGCAAAGCGAGTGGAAGGAAGTGTCTTTACAAACACTTCTACCAGCTTTCCAGCTACCTGCTCCAAGGCTGAGCTCTGGGAAAATGGTTGGTATGGGAAGATTAGCCACAAACTGACCAGAGACAGCACCATCCCTCTGTGACAGCAAAAGGGTCTTGGCCAGCCCTGGTTCTCTGGGAGAGTAACAATATCTCAGACCAGGACAAAAGCAAAATTTTTGGAACGTCATCTCTCTGCAGAGGTGTGAGGGTAATACATGATTTACTTCCTTGCCAGCCAGTTTTAGATATCTAGATTAACATGCAAAAGTGACTGCAAATTAATTTTCTTCGTTGGCATTTTCTTCCATTTTTCTTGTAAATATTTGAGATTTCATCATTTTGTTTGATTTCAGAAAAAGACTAACTAGGTTTACTGTCTATGATCCCAAAGCTCTACTTTCCCCCACTAATTTCAATATCCAGACTAGAAGTAACTGTTCAGGCCAGAGAAGGCACAGTGCTAGTTAAAAACTTGCAACATCAACACCTGCTATGAGACTGGTGTTCTACCTGATAATGATATTCTGAAAATAACTCCCTTCTTGTGAAATCTGCCCCCAAATAAATCAAGTAAATGCTAAACCTCACTAGAATTATGTTCTTTAAAATTATATTTTGTTAATTTCTTTAGCAGCTATCTAAATTCTGTAATAGAATCACAGGTTCATAGAATCATTTAAATTGGAAAAGACCTCAAAGATCAAGACCAACCATTAACCCAGCACTGTGAAGTCCAGTATTAAACCATGCCCCTGAATGCCACATCTACACAGCTTTTAAATACCTCCAGGGATGGGGACCCAGTCACTTTTCTCGGCAGCCTGTTCAATGCTTGACAATTCTTTCTGTGAAGAAATTTCCAATCTAAACCTCCCCCAGCAGAACTTGAGGGCATTTCCTCCTAGTACGTGGCAGAAGAGGCTGAACCCCAGCTGACTAGACTCTCCTTTTTAGGAAGTTGTAGAAAGCTATAAGGCTCCCCATGAGCCTCGTTTTCTCCAGACTAAACACTTGCAGCTCCCTCAGCTGTTCCTCACAAGACTTGTGCTCCAGACCCCTCACTGAACTTCACTGACAGAGACTAAACTTGTAGGAACTGGATAGAATACAGGAAAGCTGTATGCAATTGGTTGTATTTGCATCTTTTCTCACTCTGGGACTGGGCACCAGGGAAGGAAGAAAAAACAATGAAAATCTGAGTTTTTCAGATGATTAAAACCAAGTTAGATTCTTAATATTCATCACTTTTTTCACCTTTTGTGATTTAGCACAATGGGATTTTATTAAAAAAAGATATCAAGTTCTTTACCTGAGGTCCTGTTCCAGGAATATTTAGATAAAACTTCTGCTTTGTGGAGGGGCAAATTCAGATGTGAAGGCTAGGTGAAGGCTGAGGTTTATCCAGGAGGGGCATATCACATGGTCCTAAAACCACTGAATTAAAGCAACTCAGATTGAAAACTCAGCACTTTTAAACTAGCCACATTTGACTCCCCAGCTGTGTTGTTAAGGCTTTTTCCTCCCTTACCTCTTCCTTTCAGGTCTGAGAACTCGGAGGACTCAGGGAAGCAACCATGAAAGCCTCTATCACTTGTTTCACCTCATGGCTCTTTTGGTAGCACACTCAGAGAAGAGCTTGTGTCAAGACTACAGGCATACTTCCCTGATCCAGAGGTGTGGGATACAGCATTCTCAATGACCCTCACCCCATTTTTTTTTCTACCCCAAAACAAATAAGCAAAATCTGTCCTCAGCCATCTCTTTGAAACTAGGGTTTTTGATAAGCATACAACTATCATGCTAAATATCACACTTCACAGCAGCGTTGGTGTCTGCCAGCACCCAAGGACACCCAGAGGGGTGGCTAAAGGCTGCTGATGTAAAGCAGCAGCTCTGCTCTCACCACCAGCCCTGTAACCTCAGCCATGGCATTGTGCTCTGGTGCAAAGCACACCAGCACTGACCAAAGGGGCTCCTGGCGCTGACTCTTCTTCTGAAGTCCCATCTGAGCACTTCCCTGACAGAAGCAGTTTATTCCTGCAAGCCTCAGGCAGCCCTCAGAGGATGAGCTAAATTATCTACACCTCCTACCACATGAACAATTCCTGGCATAGCCAGGAATTTGCTAATGATGAAGGTGACATAAGAAACTTGAATAAGAATCTGATTCACATGTACCAGGTTTAAGTTTTTGGAGATATCTGTTCAGGGAGAACTCCAGTGACAGGCACAGGTAGGCTCCCCCAGGACCTTGGAGAACAAAAATGCTCACAGGAATACTTCCACAGTGGTGGCTTCACAAATATGGATATCCCTAAATGATAGGGTGATTTATTCCCTCTTTTAGCCTATTCTTTGTAACTTTGCCTGTTTTTGGAAGGGAGTCTGAGTAGTCTAAAGCATCAACTGTATAGATACAGCAGCAAAGCAACATTAAGTGTTCTTCTTTTCTTAAGCACCTTTTCGGCCACCCTTCTTTCTACACTGCAGGATCTACCAGGTCAGTCATGTGGCTTTGCACATCACTCAAAGGTGGCCACAGCTGTGACATCCACACTACTACTCTTAATGAGAAAGAAGGGGAACAGACCCAGACAGAGGTCTTCACACATCCGCCTCACTATAGAATGGTTTGGGTTGGAAGGAGCTTCAAAGATCATCAAGTTGCAACCTCCCTGCCATGGGCAGAGACACCTTTCACAAGACCAGGTTGCTCAGAGCTCCATCCAGCATGGCCTTGAACACTGCCAGGAATGGGGCATACACAACTTCTCTGGGCAATCTTTTCCAGTGACTCATCATCCTTTGAACAGAGAAAATGTCAAGATTATGTAATCTTCAAGCTTCCTACAGAAAGGAAATTTTTTCTAATTTTCTGGTATAAACTAAGACTTTGTTCCTCAGCACATGCTAAGCCCATAGGTTATATGAATGCAAGCCACCACTTGGTCCTTTGCCTAATTACTACAGGAGAGCAGTCTGTGTGCAGTCGCTGCATTGCTTTCCCTGCTCAGTATCACTGGGAGGGAGAAGCATGACCAGGGCCAAAGGGAAGACCAATACATTTCCACCAGGCTGCACATCAGTGTTAACAGATTCACAGAACAGGTAAGGTTGGGAGGGATGACAGTGGTCACCTGGTCCAGCCTCCAAAGGTCTCCTAGACCATACCATCACCCTTCTTCAGATACCGATAGACATTGATGAGATCCATTCTCAGTCACCTCTTCTCCAGGCTAAATAGGCTCAGCTACCTCAGCCTTCCCTTATGAGACAGATGCTCCAGCCCCATCCTCATCTTCATGACCCTCACTGGACCCACTCCAATAGCTCCATGTCTCTTTTATACCAGGAGCCCAGAACTGGACACAGCACCTTACCAAGACTGAGTACAGAGGAAGAATCACTTCCCTAAATCTGCAATGCTTTTCCAAATGCACCCCAGGACCCCGTGTGCCTTCTTGGCCACAGGGGTACTGCTGGCTCACAGACAGCTTGTTGTCCACCAGGTCTTGTCCAACCTTCATGGTTTTGTGATTCTATGATGCACTCCTCTCCATCCATCTGTAAAAAGAAATGGTTCCCAAGTGCATGGCTGCCTTTATTCAAGTTAGAAGGGAGTACTGACAAAGTATGTGGAATCATGCAGACATAAGCCTGTTGTATCCTTTGGAGTATCTCAAATTTTTAGCTACTTAGTGTAAAGCACACAGCTATGAACAAAAATCTTTTCTTCATTAATAGTTGTTTAGGCTAAAGCCCTAGGATTACCAGTGCTTTAAGTATTTTAAGACAGTATTTTATTAATAATTAAAACTACTTAGTCTAAATTCAGTTTTGCTCTTTCATTAAGTACTGCACCACGACCAGATAGATGTAGGTTCAAAGTTAAAACATTTATGGCAAACCTCTCCAAGTTCAGTGGGAGATGTGAATTGACCCTGCAAGAAGCAGGAAACTACTACAGGGGCACAGAAAAATAACTGATGCACTCTCACACCTCTTATTTATCTGCCTCTAGAGAACGTGATCTTCACAGGCATAGAATATCATCCATCTAGTGACATTACTGAAGTAAATAAAAATTAAAAAAAATCCTGATTTTGGAAAAAAGACATCATCAATTCTGATCAGAATCACAGAATCAATGAGGTTGGAAAAGACCTCTGAGACCATTGAATCCAATCTATGAGTGAACACCACCACGTCAACCAGACCATGGCCCCAAATGGCATTGGGTTTACTTTCCTAAGATCCTCCTCATCAACCAGTTCACCAGAGATATCTGTATTCTGAGGGGTTGGGTGTGTCACATCTTTTTTCTTTCCCCTTGTTTTTTCAAACTTTCCCAGGAAGTTACAGCAGGGCACCTGAAAAGGTCAAGTTGTTCAGAACACTTCAGAACGGATCTGAAGCACAATTTTGTGTTCTTCACAGGCAATGAGACACTTCTGGGGGTCGTTTCTGCCTCTAGTATGGCAATGGAATCTCCCAAGCTGTAACATCCATTATGAACAAAACAGACAAGTTCCAGGGAATGGAATTTTTCTGAACAACAGAAGACAAGTACTTATCTCTTTGCAGAACGTCCACAAGGAAGACGTGGCATTCTTAAAATATCCTTATATTCAGTTATGAGTAAGACTATTCATCCTACACCCTAGTTCTGCATACAGGAAGGGACAAGCTCATAGCAGAAGAATTTTTTTCAGCAGTGGGAACAACTGCACGATGATTATCTTCCACCCAGTGTGGGATTCCATGAGAGATCACGGATGCTCTGGCAAGTGTTGGGGCATTACTACATGTTTTACTCTCAGCTTTTATTAATTAGACTCCTCACAAAGCAGTAAAACCCTATAACAGAAAGCCACACTGCTCATTCCTGAATAATATGAAATCATTCACCATTTTATGTACAAGTTTTGAATTACAATCTTCAACTCCCCATCAGAAAAAATAACAAACCAAAAAGCCTAAAAAAGTATTTTTGGAAGAACTGCATAGTATACAGAAGCATACTTCAATTACACAATATCTTACAGAACACAGACTGTAACAAAAAGCAGAGCCTGTTACCTTTTCTGAGAAGGTAGTGCCCAGCCAAAACTAAATGTTTCATCTCCATAATTAGAGGAACAGCTTCAACTGAACAAAAGAGTACATGAAAAAATGTTCCTGAACAGTCCAAATAGTTTAACAGAAAAAAAAAAAGTACATTTGTAAACGACTTTAAAACAAGAGCCTTATGAAAACAATAAAGGTCACTGAAAGTTGTTAAACTCTTCTTAGCCCAAACTGCTGTGTTTGACCCTTACAGGGTTTTTTAATGATAAACAATTTTTTTCATTTTTAATGATAAACAAAAATTTTCATTTCTTTGAGTGGATTTCTCAGTGAGAAATCTGGGCAAGTAGTTTTAAAATTCTTGGTAAAATTTAGAAAAGGACAATTTGAAGGCAAAAAGTCAAACTCCAAATTCCCTTTGAAAATTAAGAGTGATAAAACCATTGATTGAAGTCAGCAGTGCATGGTAGCACAGCACTTGTTTTATAATCTGAGACCCTTTTAATGTAAACCCTGAAAACTCATAAGCAACTGCTAGAAATTACTTTTGTATTATGTACCATTAATTTATCACTGCATTCACTTGCATTATTCAAACCTTGTCATAATGTGACTTTTCACATACAACACTGATTTACCTTAAGCATATCTCTTTTACTACACAGCAAAATGAAAAAACTGTCCTGGGAAATGATTTTGTGTACGTAACTATCAATGACTCTGAAGCTAAGCACCAGTATTTAATGCTGCTCTACTTAATGCTTCAGCATATGTTAAGTAAGCTGCTGATCACTGGGTGTCTCCATTTTGGTAGACAGACAGATGTATGTGAACAGCAATGCTTAGGATAACTTGTGCTATTCCTAATACTGGAGTTATTTTCTCCCCCAATTACATTTTGCTATAAATATGTGTGCCCTTAAGTTGATCCCAGTATCAGTTTCAGCTAACTAATCAAATTATCTATTAAGGTTTTGGGAATGAGAACTCTTCCTTTATTTAAATAAAATGAGGGAAAGGTTTCTAACTTCCAAAGGTTTGCCAACAATAGATTTATTTTCAAGATAGGATGTTCAGTAAGTTGCTCGTCCTCTTTGCTGTTCACAGATAAGCACAACAGTATTAATGGTTTTTATCAAGTAGGCAGGAAGACAAGGAGAAAATGGTGAGAGGTTTTTTTCCCCTTAAGGTTTTTACGAGTTCTCATGGGTATGAGTAAGCATTCATTTGAAATAAGCATATTTCAGATTACTTCTCTTTTATTTATAAGGCTCAGCATCCAAACTTCAATTTCCTATTTTAATTTTGCAAATAAGTGTTATTAAAATCCTGCCTTTAACTGATAACATCAGGAACTTATGTATATATGTAAGGAGTAATTTATCATTGTATATAGAAGTGCCTCATTTTTGTACCAGTTAGAAGTTAATTCATAATCCAAATAATCAATCTGCAATGTAAACAAGTAATTATTTTCTCCTATGTTATAATGGTAAAAAACAACACTGAGCATTACATATTCCACTCGAGTTCATTAACTGCAGTTCTTCAGTCACAAAGGCAGCAGGCATTCTGTGATGAACTTCCTTTGAGCTATGTTCAAATGAGTGGAATAACTGAGATTCCTGATGGAGATCTAAGCTATTTTCCTCATTTTCTTAATAGTTTCCACTATTTGCATACTCAACTCCATTTTATAATTTGCTATTTAAAATAAAGTCATTTCCCCAAACTCTTCTCTCTCTACCTAAGACAAATCTATTTACATTTATAGTAAATGCTTTTCACCAAATAAGTTGTAAGAAAAAAACCTGAAACAAAGTCAATAAGGGAGCAAAACCATAAAGGGAGCAAGTATTTCAAGTTCTGTATTAATTTTCTTTCTAAATTTCCTTCCAATGATTCTACAGAGACAAAAATTTTAAAAGTTTAAAACACGCTTTTACATATTTTTGATTATATCTCTTTTATACAAGGGACCAACTCTGTCCAATGATCACCTTCCTAACATTTGGCCAGCATACTGCATGTCATTCACCTCAAGAAAGTAAACAAAATACAGCCTTTTACTTCAAATATTTTATGAATGCAAGATTACAAGAAATATATTAGTCAAAATACAGGGCTATTAAGCACTGAACCAAGAATGCTGGCATCAGTTTGCCTACCATTTTGCATCTGGAAAAAATACACTATGTCTACAGGTAAAAGACATCACTAATGCATCATGAATTACTCTGGTCAGCCAACATCACCTCTGCAGCTTGGTGCATGTTTCAGTTTATTATGAAAATAATCATCATAATAATAGTTTGAGATGAGACACTGGAACAAAACCATTCTTAAACAGGAAAGTGTTGTTTTTTTTTTGCTTGTACTGAGGCAACACCAAAAACTAAAAATAAGTTTTCACAATTTAGCAGCCTCCTCAACACTTGTTAGACTAGCCTTCACACAAGGAGCATGCAAACAGCCACTCTTCTTGCTTTAAACTGAGGGCTATTGGTTAATTCAAGTCACTGTTTTTTCATCCTATTCAATTAACCTGTTGAACTGGATTTCACCTAGAAAAAAGAAAATTAAATGATGTTAAGTGTAGCAGACACGTACAGATCACACCAAGAAGCTAACACTCATGAGCTGTCATAATAAAGGATAATAATAATAATAAAAAAAAAAAATCAGTCTTTTCTGTGCATATTTTTCATTTGGAAGGTCCCAGGAGATCATGATGTGCCTGGCCGCTTCTGTTGCTGATTTCTGATGACCTCTAATTGTTTTTTGCATTGCTGATAGTATGTTGAGAGACTTTTGTTTTCATCTAACAGCTTTTTATGTTCTTGTACCAGACGGGATGTGTTTTGCTGGTCTTTTTCATCCTGGTCCAGTTCTGCTATTAGTTCTTGTCTGAAATGAAAAAAAAAAAAGTCATTGTCATTTATAGTCTATTTCCATTTGTGTGTAGATGACTTCATATGTTTCAAATCAGTATTTGATTATCAATCTGAACTCACAGCTGGTGGTATTTTGTGCAAAAGAAGTTGACAAAAGAATGTTATTCTTTAATGTAGTCTGGGGAAAAATTCCCCTCCAAATCAAATCCACATTTAAACTTTAAAATAGATGAGAGACTGAGCCTCAGTCTTTAAAACTGACATTTTGATAATATCTTTCAGATGTAGTTTTACAGGTCACAGTAAAATACCTAAGGAGCCACACAAAATTTCATAAATATATTCAACTCCAATTTTTGATAACTATATGCAGATTTTAAATCTCTAAAAGGCAACTTAAAATACAGAATTGCAGTAATTTTTCTAACTTTTCAGTGAAATGCTATTTTCTATCTGGACTTGAACTTATTAAAGCAGTGGAAAAGTAGAATCAAGGAAATTACTTCTGTAACTGACATTTCATGTTATTTATGCTGTAAGTGCTCAATATGTTTTTTTAGAAAAGATTTTAGAGGCCTAAACACACTGACAAACTTGCTATAATTCATTCTGCAAAACTGATGTGGCAGTTTGTTTTACTATTTTGTTATGAGGTGACAAGGAGGCAAGCTGTCAGCAATATTTTTGCAACAGAATAGCAAAGGAGAAAGTTCATGTTAATTAATTGTTGCCATATGTTTTTTAATTACAGTTAAGGAAAATTTGGTACTTGTATGAGAGTTGAACTAAAAACTACCTTAACCAGTATTAAATTCATCCATCACATCTTTTTTTGTTTTAACACCTATGGACAATTAAATTCCGACTAAGAAAAAATAGTTTGGAAGAAATGTGAACACAAACTAGGAAAAACCAAAACAGTAGAAATCTAAAAGTAGAGAACAGTTTTGAAACAAATGTATTTTAAATAATTTATTGACCATTGGAGACAACATAATAAAAATTTAGATATTAACTCTAGCATCACTATCCTCATCAAATCTAAAAATTCCAGTTACATGTGACAAAACCCCAAATTGTTCACAGAACACTAAGCCCAAAGTGAATATGTGATAAAAGTTCAATCTTACAATAACATTTTTCCCCCATTCTGTATATTTCTACTGTACAAAAGGTTTACACGCATTTTTCTCATTAGCTAATCCACGAACACCAAGCTCCCTGTTAAGTGCTGCTTGCCTGCAGTGGCTCAGACACTGGTGGGTCACAAGCTGATTATTTGGTCTAGTGTGGGACTATGACCTCTCTGAACTGGTCCCCAGCATCAGGAAACAGAACACAACAGAACTTGTTATGAACTCAAATTCTGAATCAGCAATAATTTTTGACCTAATACAACAATATGCGCAGCTGCCTTACTTATATGTGTAAACAATGCAAGAGGAAAGTTTATTTCCAGTGCACAAGGAGAAGGTAAATAAAGGCTTTTAAGCATCAAGTCTTAAAGCCATGGCAGAAAAATATAAGATGAATGTTGATAATACTGTTGTAAATGCAGTGCTTGACAAAAGTCAGATATATGATTAAAACTAATGGAAAACGAGTAACACTGACATATTACCCAAAGTTCTATAATCTGTTAACTAAACAAGTATCTATAAATTATAACTGAAAATATTTTAATGGATAGTGTAGCAAATTAAATTCCAAGGTTCTTTAACAGTTCAAGTGTTTCACCTGAGATGATACAAACAAACATTACCAGTTGTTACATACAGAGATTTGCCAGGACCTTAAGCAGGACTTATGCAGAAGAGTCTTGATATTGATTAGAACTTTCAATTACCTGCTCTAAATATTTCATCTGCACTGAGCAGCACAGTATTTCTGAGTTTAAGGTTGGAAAATAATTATGCCCTATGAAATGTTACGTCATAAAGCCAGAAATAATAGTCACAGTGACTATTATTTACTTTTTATTATGTATTTTTATTATTACACACAGGCTTTGTGCATAGGAAACACAGAAGAAGAGAAAAGGTTAAACACATTTCACTTACTTCCTCTGCAACAGCAATGCGATTTCTGTCTGAACTTTCATATATTCTTGTGCCATTTTGCAGTGCTGTTCAAACACAGCCATAGATTCTTTGGAGTTTGGGCATGGTGCTAGAGGCTGAAAATAAATCAGACATGTTAAAGACTAATGAACTGATATCTTAGTAAATAGTGTGTTAGAATGTCTCTGCAGTGTATTTATAACAGTCTTTTAAAAACCAGTAAGCCTTTAAAAATAAGTGTTAAACCATGCCCTGGAAAATATTACTGCACCGATGTCAAAGTTAACTCAAATCTGAAGTTTTTAATCAGACACTTGTCACAAAAATCAAAGCAGTGTTTAATCCCACACACACAAAATAAAGTGTATACAACAATTTGATTCAGTAACACTCATGCAAATAATGTCTTATTTTGACAATCAAACTTAGCTTGCATTTGGTTTTAGGGATCATGTTTCCCAGGGCTTGTTTTTAATAGCTTGATCAAACCTGAGTCAACCAATCTCAGATTACATAATATATTTTTTTTTAGCCTTGGTCAAAAATTAGACAGAACATAAACCCAGGTAAATATGTGGCACTATATTTTGCAGCCCCAAAGTCACATGTTAGAATGAAATGCAAACTTGAGAATCTAATAAACTGCATATTTATTACCTGTAACTGATGATCTAATGTGAGATATGCCATTGGGATGGAGTTATCTGACCCATTGGTCTCTGTAACAATACCAAGAAAACTTTAATGTATTTAAAAAGAGTTAATTCTGTTCTTACAGGACAAAAACAAGAAGTCTAAGCAATCTCACAATACACAGTCTGAATGTGGATAAGCAGATGGAAATAGCAGCGATCCAATCCCAAGGCAGATGAATCATTTTGTTTTTCTGATAGTTAAGGATATCTAAAGTATGGTCTATCACATCAAGGAAAAATAAAAAAATTATGGTTATCAACCTACATTTCTAGAAGCCATGTAACAGCACACAGATTTTAAAAATACTATTTTTGTACAGTTTGTGATCATTTCTGTTTATAAAAAATTTGCCATTTCATTCTTGTTTATGAAGGATCAGCCAGCCAGCCCATGCATCTAATGATTTTAAAATTAGAAGCTGTGCAAATCAGCTCTGCCAAAATAAAATAAGCACAACCTCCTGCTCGGTTTTGAAACCTGCTCCTAGTGAAGTGTCTAAGTATCTTCCTCACAACATGCTCTAGAGCATCTTCTCTGCTCCGTACAGATACTTTGTGGGTAGCAAGGAACCCAATAACTAGTCTGTCTCCTGGGCATGGCTGCTCTCTTCTTACACCGCAGTTACTCTGGATTTCTCTAGAGCTTTCAGTCCAGATTTAGTATATTTCTGCATTCTTATTTTTCAGTAGCCCACAATCTGGGGATCACAAGGTTACTGTTAAGCTTTAAGAGACACGGGAGTAAAGACACATGGAGAAACTACTGATTTTACAGCCGCATAATTGCTACTAGAGGATTATATGGAGGAGGGTAGGTGGGAAAAAAAAGGGGCTGCTTACCCATACCCCAAAAGCACCTGCCACAGAGTAGTCGTGGTAGAGAAACTAAGGTGTTGCCCTCAAAGACTATGCTATTTCCAAGAGCAGCTTCAAAAGGAAACAGAAATAGGAAGGTGGGAATGGAGAAAAAGTGGTTAAGTGTATGTTTGTAAGGAAACTGGAAGGTGGTAAAAACAAAAAGGAAAAAGAAAAAGAAAATAACCCTAAAACCAGAGACTTAATCATCACGGTATCTTAAATGCAATCATGAGAAGTCCTTCCCTACATTAAGACTATTGCCATATATGACTACTGTGACAATGAAGGTATCGTTGCAATGCTTCAAAAATACATCAATACATGTAAATGCTTCAGATGACATTCCTGAGTGTTTCAGCACTGCCTCACAGAACTGCAAATTTTCGATTGACCAGATTCGGCTGCATCCTTGTTTTATCACTTTGCTTCATTAAATTAAAAATGTAGCACCTTTTACAGAAAACCAAAACTATTTCTCTCTTCAGAATTTGAACAATGCATGGCCTACATAAACCTAGCAAGAAAAATATACATATGCCACATTTATATTTACCTGAGTATAAGGTGAGTGACATCTGTGGGCTAGAAAGCAGACCTGACTTTCAGCTCCAGTGCTGTGCTACATTTAAGACCAAAAACTTGGCACAAACTTTTGTTGCACTGGCTTATGATTTGCAGCTTTCAGTTCCCAATGAACTCTTGACTGGGTAAGAGCTTGCTTCCAATGTGAGGCAGCAATTCCTGTTTGTGCTTACTGCCTAAAGCAGCTCGGGGTCCATGCTGCACAAGAGGGCCCAGGGAGGGCTGCAGCAGTGGGCAAGGGCTTGGGGAAGTTATGACTGACAAGGCACTGACTGTGGTCAGGCAAAGCAACAAAGGACAGAAATAAGAAAACAGAGAAGCAAAACACAAGAGTGTGTTGCCCTCCCACTAACACGGGGAAAAAAAAGTACATCTTACATAATCACCTTACATTTGGTAAAATGCAAGTGTGCAAATATACATACATATTTGTTCATATATACATATGCTTGTGCAAGAGTCCATCAACACATGAGTTTCCATTTTGCAGTTGGTTACAGGAAAAGAGTCTGATCATCCAGATGAAAAGATCACCAGAGAAAGATCACAGAATTTGAGGCACTGGGAAGCACCATCTTGAGACTAAGTTTAAGATTCACCATGTACATTTTAGTAACAAAATTTTTATTTATATTCTAAAATGGAATTTGTGGAGATCCATTTTTTTCCTGCAATCCAGTACTGGTTCTTTTCATAACGGAATGCATTATGACTTTTAAAATCAAACTGAACTTTTCAATTATCTTCATTCTTAATCCTATTTCATAATATAGTAACAGCAATGCTACAGGACAAGTATTTCCAATGTTTCCACAGACACCTGTTAGTGCATTTAAAACCAGCAATTTTGTGTGTGCATCTATATTCTGCATAAGCAAAATTGCAACAGAGATGGTAAAAGAAGTAACTGACTCCAGCTGATACTCACCTACATAACATTTAATTCCAGATGTCAGGGCAATGAAATCTTTAAATGTGCATTCAAAATACAAATGGACAAGACTAAAATGTTGCAAGATGTCTATTCCCCGAAACCGCACTACAGTAAAAAAACACTGCTAACAAGATCCTCATTAAATATTACTATCACTGCAATTTACAGTATTTTCTTACAAGCAAAATGGTTACAAGTTTATTTAATTTAACAATCTATATAAAAGTATTCTTAAAGTGCGTGTGAAAAACAAGGCAGTAATGTAATGATTGGATTTAAGCAGAAGTTAAAATAATCATCATTCCTTGCTTTTACTAGTGCCTGAGCACACACCCCACAATCAAATAAATATTTTAATTTTTTTTAACAGACAAAAAAAAACCCGTAATAAACAAAGGATTACCTGCATCATCTGGTGTCCATGGATTACGTGTTGGCTTTTCAGAGGTTGGTCCCGAGGTAGTGATCATTCTCACACTAGGACTAGATGATCTACTGCTGTTTCTACTCTCCTGAAATGATGAAAGTAAAACAAAATGACAAGTTAACAGAAGATTTTTTGAGAAGTTCAGTAAAAAAAAAAAAAAAATTGAAGAAATCTGAACCTATAATCCTCCAAAATACTCTCCCTCCTCAAGCTTTTACCCTGAATGCTCTCCTGACGGTTTGGTCAACTTTACATGCATTGCAAGGATAATTTCATCCCCATTTCTTCTTTACTGTGTAAAAGAAATTGATACAATTTTGCTATTCAGCATAACAAAAAGCAACGTGTTCAAGATATTTAGAAAAAATCATAACAATATGTCTAGTGATTTCCACACCATCATTCAGTGAAATCTAGCAGCTCTGTAACAAAGAGGAAATAAAGTTTGTTTCCAACGTTTAATCAATGAATGGAACTACATTCAATTAATGTAATAGAGCCTAGTAGCTACACTAGACTACCCTGCATTAATCTTCGGTTTTCTTCTGGTTCTTTTGTTAACTCAGAGGTTATGTGACTAATCTTTAGAAAACATGAAAAAAGAGCTTAATCAGAAAGGATCAGTCAATTGAAGCACATCAATCAGAAAATGAGTGCATTCTCCCTCATGAAGCAAATTAAGAACTAAACCAAAACTCTGAAGGATGTTTTTTCATGTACTGTTTGACTCCTCCACTTGTTTTGTTTACCAAAGCACAAAAACATAATACAGAACTCATTATTCTACTAAGCTGCTTTTTCAGAAATACTATTTACAATATATATGTTTCTATTTCACACACCCCCTCAGTGACATTAAATTAACACAGCAAAGAATTTAAGACTATAAGCGGCAACAAATTTCTCAGAAAACACAGAAGTAAAAAGAAAAGATACTATTAAAATACAACTATTTTCAAGATGATGTAATTATCATAAAATTATTCATTAAATGACTCAATTTTTCAAAAGAAGCACTCAAATACACATTAACTAGAAACTATATTTCTTTATGACTTTATTTCTAAATATCCTACTTTAAGTGTTAAAATTCAGGATTCTACTGAGTAACGATCCAAAGAATAACAAGACTCTATACACTGAAACATCCATTATTTCAAATGCATAGTCTTTCTTCTGTGATGCTTACTAAGCATTTTGTGTTTTATGCTAGTATCCAGAAACAAGACAAAAAACTGTAGAAATAATCTGATGGATATTATCAAGATGATGGGATTGGACATTTTGAAAAATAATTTGTGTTGGAGTCTTTGTTGACATTAATTAAAGTTTAGGTTGCAGAGCTTAATGTCCTCAGGTATGAATGATAAACACACCCTGCTGATGTAAGAGATCAGAAGATAGAGAAAGCACTTGTAACAGCATAAAAGTCTTTTAAGCAAAAAGACATTTGTTGAGTATCTATAGTGGATAGTGAAGGGCACCTGAGAAATACTCTAGTTACAGTAACTTCTCAGTGCTTTAGCAGATTGTTTTTGTCCACCAACCATAAAAACCATTTCCTTGATATCATTATTTACATGAAAGTCAGTAGATATAGAAATGAAAGAATCACATCTGAAGCATATTTAAAATCAACTATGAAACTGAAGGGAAATTTCTCAAACTGAACACTGATTCGACTACAGTGTTTGAGTGTATGTTGAGGGAGATGCTTTAGGCTGCCTAGCCAGCAGCTCCTCTGGCAGGTAAACCAGTGTCTGGACTTTAGCAATCAGTTTCTGCTACCCCTTCATCCTTGCTTCCTCCAGACTTGCCTAGCAGATTACTCTCAAATCATCTTTGCTAGGTGGTAAAATCCACATGGCATTCTTAGCTTCCATTTCTCAAAGACTTACAGTTTTGAAAAGCTGGCACTCTCTGAGGAATAATCCTCCCTGAAATTTAAATTAAACAGGCAACACAATTTAAAGAAATCATCATAAATAGTCCTGTTTCCTCATCTCATCTCTGAATTTTATCTTGCTGTGAAAGGGGAGAAAAAAACCCGAATGTGCATCTGTGGCAAATTTCACAATCTCACGGACAGAATGATTCATCTGTGTAATATCAGATCCCCAAATTATCCCACTTAGCTTGCATGCATGTGGACATGTACATTCTGACCTTGCTTCTCAACCGCTCATGTCAGTACATGATTTTCTCTAATTTAGTAATTTTTTTCACTTCAAAGTAAACTATAAGAGTTATGAAGGCCCAACAACAGTTATGACATCTCTTCCCCAAAAAACCACAATCCCAAAACAAAACAAAAAAATGTTTAAAAGAGGAAGCAGGTAGTTTTGGTATTTATGATAGTACTGTGAAAATGAGTACAAAACAACCAAACCAATGAAAGATACACAGGTAAGGAGATGGATACTACACCGGGCATCATATCACAATCTGCAGATCTTGGGTCATTATGCCAGATATATTTCTCAGTATCTGTATAAAACATTAAATTTTGTAAAGACTGCATGCAGTCTAAACAGCAATTTGCTGTGTTCCTTCAAATCCCCAAAAATATTAGGTTGCAGTTAAGAGACTGCACATCTATGTTACAAAGG
Source organism: Acridotheres tristis (assembly GCA_037013685.1). Taxonomy (NCBI): domain Eukaryota; kingdom Metazoa; phylum Chordata; class Aves; order Passeriformes; family Sturnidae; genus Acridotheres; species Acridotheres tristis. The sequence continues at coordinate 75,735,073 of CM072887.1, read as the reverse complement.
TGTTTAGGCAAGAGCAATAGCACTAGGCAGATGACACACTAAAATGTTTTAAAGCGCACAGAGAGGGAAATAGGCAGAAGAAAATTCAGTTCCAAAAAAAGAGGAGAAATTACAGTATAAAATGAAAATGTAGCACTTGACTTCAGAAAGGACAGTTGCATCAGTGCTGCTCATGTCACTTGGAGAAAGGACCAGTCTAAGGTCACCAAGCACTAAAATTTGTTAAAATTCAGACCTAAAATTTGGTTTTCAACACCAAATAACTCTACCAGGTGATCCAAAGATCAAACCTTTGACCTAGCAAATTTTCCTATCTAAACTCTTGATGCTGAGTAGTAAACCCTCTGTAAAGCACTATTATTGTCGGCTGCTGAGAACATCAGTAAGAGTAATACCATAAAGTGCCTTAAGGATCTCAACAACATGAACATAGTAACTGTCAGTCATACAAGCCATACAAAAAATTCTTCTAAGAGCACACAGACATAAAATAGACAATACACTCATAAAACATACAAGGTGGTCAAATGAAAAAAGACAAACAGGTATACAGGACCAAGAGTCTTGGTCTACCCCTTTCAGGTAAGCACCCGAACTTTGGTATATGTATTATTCAATATTGATTGCATATATATATTTTTAATTGTATATTAATTAATACCATATATTATATATACACATATATTAGAATATTTATATATAAAGCCTGGTGTTTTCCTTCACCTTAAGAAAAATTCCATTCTGAATTGGAAAAACCTTTCTAATTAAAAACCAGTAGTTGTAACAGAACCGTTTTCTATTGACATAGTAGCAATTTTTAGGAAAAATACGTTCAATAAAAATATTTCTGATCAGCTTTCCTGTGTCAAATAGTTAAAAGCCAGAAAAGAGGCACTGTGGCAGTCCTTCAATTTTGAGTGGGATAGGGCCTTTCACAGCCTGGGTGAGGGAGCAGAGGCACGCAGGGCCATGGCTGCTTGGGGAAGAAGGCTGTGCCGCAGAGTGGGTGTAAGGGAGAATGGAATGCAGGGAAGAAGGATGTTTGCAATGAAGGGAGGGAGGGGGAAGGGGTTTTCACATTAGAAAGGATACCCTATATATGGTATGGTGCATATGGGGAGAATGGATAAACTGACCTGAGCTATGCCACGCAGATGCTTTTTCTGCTTTGGCTTGTAGATTGCTTATATGGACAGCAGTTCAAAATTTTTAATAAAAAAATCAAGACACTAAGGTCCAGACCTATAGAAACCCATAAAGAATAATCTTAGATCTGTAGCCATAATTACGTTGTGCTCTGTTTCTTCATTGTTTTCCAGGGCTTTTTTTCTATATCTAAGCATGTATACATCAAAAGTTAGCATTAGTTTCAGCAGACTTTTCGATCTCTCCTCACATCAAAAAGGGGATAAAAATTCATTATTTCTTTGTATGGATAGTGCAAAAATGTCTTTGAAACTGCATTTTTCATGCGTGTTAAAATATTATGTTTTCCAGATTTTACCAGAATGCTTCCGAAGAAACTGCAGGATAGCAATAGATAATTGTAATTCTTCCACTTACATTTCCAATATGTACACTACCAGAAGCAAGAAAGTAAAATGTGACTCTGGTACTTCTATAAACCCACAGGAAAAATTGGTGAGGTAAACATAAAACAAAATTTCTGTATCCTTCTGTTCACAAAGACAATTTAGCTAGAACACCCATACAAACAGTAGAACAGCTTTCAAAGAAAGATTATTATAATCGCTATTAAGATACGAAGCAAATGATGAAAATCTGAAATATCAACCATTCATTAAAATGAACAGAATGAAAACTTTTAAATAAAAAAGCTATAATTAAATATATTCATACATCAATCAGCATAATTTGGTATAACTGATGTATTGTCACTTAGCTTTTTCCCCCAAGTCTTGCATAATTTTAATTCTACAATTAAATGAATAGGCTAAATTAGTTCCTAAATTTTGCAGATTAGTTTCTTTCAAACAGACCTGTCTTTTCTGAAGATATTAAAATGTATTATGTAGACTTGTTATTTTCTAGTAGATGCACACAGTAAATTTACTAATATCTACAGGATTGATGAGGTTTCTGTGGCTATCATATTCCATGGAATTAAAGAAAAATCAGATATTATCTCCCTGACAATTACACCCCTCCAAGAATTACCATCTATTTTAGATTATTGCAGTAGGCTATTTAATAAAGAAACCTGATTAACCTGATGAATATGCTAAGCACCAGAATCCCACACTCAAATAATAGTAAGGATCTCAAAATTGCCAATTCACACTAAGGACCAAATAGCCTCTGTGAATTATTGAAGCAATTAAAAACACAAAATAAACACATCTGAATGAAGCATGAGCTATACTTTTCTCATATAAAACTGAAATGTAACTCAAAGCATGTTATATAGCAAACCACTGTCTCTGTTACCATGGCATTTACAATACCAGACAAATAGCTATGTTATGATAAAATATATTTTTGAAATAGTATTTTTTTAAACAATACTTTGTGATAATACCCTGCTGCAAACTTTTCACAAGAAATAGAGAGATAGCTCTGTAATTTACTATTCAGGATTCAGAGATTGATAATAAATAATATTTATTATACTGACGCACATGCTTTTTATTTTCATGCAGAAAGTGAGTCTATATATAACTGTTTTACACAGTAAGTAGTAATTACAATTGTTTTCTACATACAGAGAGATGAAAAGGCTTTCCTGTGTAACATGTGCCCTCAGCCAAATTAAGTGATACACAAAAAAACGTGTACATGGAAGTGAAAAATACTGCATAAGAACATTTTCTATACAGAAAATGCTTCTCATCTAGAGCTCATTCATAGTTAAACTCATGGAATCTCATTTCAATGCAATACAAACAACACTACAGTCTGCCAAGCTTCCACATCATTTCTATGAAAGCATCAAAGGTGAAGATTTCAGGATCAGTTCCCCAGTACAGATTTGGTGCTGACTTTACTGAAAGGCAAAGAAGAGATGAGAAGGACATTACCTGACTGGACTCTGTTCCAGCAACACTAAGATCTTGAATGGATCTGCGCCTCTGCTGTCCGTTTCCTGCTGGGAAAAAAACAAAACAAAAACAAACCAGTGAAATACATTCAGAACAAAATAAGAAGGGTGCGACTGTTGCAGAGGAGCTTGGAATTTGTACAAATCCACAGAGACAAAGTGAGAGAGGGGGAGAGAAAGACAGCTGCAGAATTTTAACTCAAAACATGCTGGCCTGTCAACAAAAAGTATACCCTAATACAATAACCACTCCTACCACATGAATAGCTGCTGCACTCTACTCCACCATCTTCTGTCACATGTATTTGGTCAGGCTTAGTACTTGGGGCAGGAGCTGATGACGACATCTATTTCAAGTGCGTTACGTTATGGGGATTTCTAAAAGCTAACCGCAAAGATAACAGGCTGCCAGCTTTAACCTGTTGCTCTTTGGCTTGCTCAAGGAACGCAGCAAGGACTTCTGCCTGTGTGCCACTCCCCTCAAGAAAAGTAAGAAGCGAAAGCGCTTCCTTCTGGTCTCCTGCCTCCTTCAGAGGAACGAAGCTATGTCCTGTTCTCATGCTCTGAGAAGTGTGAAAAGGGGACTGTTCAGCTAAATCACATCTCACCATCAACCTACGAAGCACAATGCTGTAATCTTTTCCTCTTCTCCTTCCACCTGTTCGCAATTATCTACCAGTGACAGCTACATAAAACAGTTTAAATTTTAGCACTGACAAGCAATCAAAGGCATTTTCAGGAAACAAAATCTCCTTAAAAATAAAAGGAGATTATGCAACAGAATCTCCCTGGCTACTTTGATTTTTATTACAGTGATTGTTTATATTATCTTTTGAGAGCAGGTCAGCTGTCCAAAAGGAAACACCAAAATGTCCTGAGTAACAGCTGACAATGCTCAAAATTCTTGCTCTTAGCTCTGCATTACGTAACTCTGCTACTGGAGGGGAGCATCTGAAACATGTACTGCAGCCGTGGCAGCCCCTCGCCCAGCGGCCCCACACTCAGCCACCAACACAGCTCACTCAAAGCCCTGCAAAAGGCATCACATTGCTGACCTTTTAGATACTTCTCATTCAGCATCATTCCCACGACTCCAAGCCTATCCTGACATGTGTTTTGAATTGCAAGTTACTACAAAAATGTAAGACTATTTAATATTGATTGATATATTTAATAAGCCTTTAAAGTTTTAAATATATGTACCATTACATGTAGGAACACACTACCACAAAACAGCAATACAAAATGTTTAGTGTCACTTTATCAATTTGTCACGACTTTTTAAAATTTATAAAAGGTACTATAAGAAACAAGCATATAAGAAAATCAAGCAGAATTCTAAAACATGAATATACTTTTTGCTCTGACTACAAATGGATTTGAATTGCAAATGTTCTGTGGTCTTGTTGTTTTGCTTCTGAAATTCAAGGAAAGTATATACTTACCTAAGCAACAATGACTAAGTTTATTTAATACTTTGATTCTAGGGTTCTTGTGAATGACTAATCTATGTCAAAATGTCTGAATTTGTTCATTTGCAGTGAACTTTTTCACTATGTAATCATTTAACAAACAAGATTATATATTTAATAGAATTCTTTGCTGCGGATACTTCATCTGGCTGCCACAGCTCATCTCAATATTCAGCATATGTGCAATCCACCCACGACTGATACAAAATTATGTGCACATTTCATTCAACAACATTGTTATAAAATTAGCTCAGCTGAAATAGGCTTGCAAAAATATCTGAAATTCTCATTTCAGATTAGCAACATTTGTGAATTTAAAGAACCCAGCACATGTGTTGCTGAAATATTAGAACATGGCTGCCAAAATGTTAAAATAATCAGGGTGGGGTGCAAGAAAGAAAAGAAAATGCCTTGCGGGAAGTGAAGGGGTAGGGGGGAAAGAGGGGCCAAAACTACTGTTGTAAAAAATAAACACCTTTAAATGAAATATCTTCAAGTTAGTAGCATGAGGGAAGAGCAAGCTCTACTAGGCAATGCCATCTTAATTAGTATTATACTGCAGACATCTGGCAAATAGCTTTAACAAGGCAGAAATAGACTATGAATCAACAAATACTTATTGCTCCAGATTCAAGACAAATTTCAATTGAAAAATATGCTATCCAACACAATAAAAAATATTTATTTGAAAAGATCATGGGTACTTCCTCATTCTTTCCTCTCCCAGTTTTGATCTTGTTCTTACCTCTATGCCCATTTAAAAATAATTTTCCTCATTATAAAAACTAAGAGATTTGTACATGGACAGAAGTTAATCCACAGTAACTTGATATACATTGTCAGGCTTTTGGTGGTTTACGAAACTATCAGATTAAAAAGCAAATGTCGCAAATATACTTCATGGTCTCAGAAAAACCCATTTCACATAGTGTTGTTTATTTTCTAAAATTAAATTCTAAGGGAACAGGAAACTTCCATCATGTCCTGCCTCACATACTCTAGGCAAAAATAAATTGTACAACTTACTAAGCTTTTGATCACCACCCCCACCCAGCCGCCAAATACCCAGACCAGCTATGACCTCTTCTCCCTGCCCTTTAACAGATACTTGCATCTCCTTTTACACTTTCTTATTTACTCACAGTCCTCTCTCTTCCTTACACACCTATAGGGCTCAAGCCTCTCTCACAGTGCAGGATGATCAGTGACTGTAACAGTGCTACAAGTAATTTTGAAGAAGTTAAAACATTGATATGAATTTCAGAAGAGTGAAGTGTCTGGGAAATCAAGGGTGGAATTTCTGGCATACATTGATTTTAAAAGTAGATAGAAAAACTACAGACCTACAGCATCCATAATTCCTATCTACTTTCTAAAGACCCTCTACAAAATGTGGCTATCTTGAGTAATCATTTATGCAGTGTCAATGCTATAAAAGTCGTAATGCCGTGGCATTTTCAGATGACAAAATTGCAAAGTCAAATGCACACATGCTAAATGCACAAGATGTCTAACACTGCCAGTGAAGAGAAGGCTGTACTTGTAGGTATATTTGCTAGATACTGCTTGAATGGTTTCTATCAAAAAAGTATACAAACTAGAATTTAAACTTTTTTTGTTTCTTTAAAGATTTTTAAGCCTTTTGTACTTAGTAGGGTTTTTATTTTTTATATATAAATATGTATATAAAAATAAAGTTGGTGCTTATAACCTGTATTATGCATATTGCAAATGAAACGAATTGATATGTCACTAGGCTATCTGGTTGCAGGATACCACCACTGCAAACTCATTTACTAAGTTGTTACATAAAGAAGGAATTATTTGACCCATTTTTCAGTTTTCAAGTTTTGCAACCTAATAACACAAAACAGCACCTTAAATGAACAAATACTTCTATTCACCCTTAATGTACTTATTTAGAAAGAAGAGCAAATATATTCTAAAAAATGTCCCCTTCTGCCAATATTTTACCTTTAATTGATAAAGTATGTATTTTACGACCTTGGAAGCATAATCAGTTCATGGACGAAATGCAGTTGAGGCAACACATTACGAAAACCCCCAATGATAGCAGATGTAGTACTCATACTTCCAAAATAGCCCTGCCCAAAGCAGCTGACTCACGGTAACATGCCTGCCTGGTGCTTCCCCTCTCTGGGCAGCAGCTGCTCTACCATGTGCTCAGCACAACTCCAGGCAGCAGCACAGACCAGCACTCCTGCAGCTCCAAGGACAGGGACGAGCCGCTCGCCCCACCGAGGGATGTGCCCAGGGAAGTCCAGAGGAGCTGGGTCTGTGGCAGTAGTAGTACGGAACATAACAGAGTGGGATTGAGATGGTGACAGTTTGGGGGTCTTGGAAGCTTAGGGGTTTAGAAAATGAAAAGTGTGTTCAGAGGCCAGAACTGAGAGCCTTGTGCTGAGAGAGTAAAGAAAGGAAAGAAGTGAGAAATATACAGATGAATATAATTAGTTACTGGGCAGATGATTACGTTCTGTCATGTAATGATTAGCCTCATTTTTTTCTGGCTTTGGGATTATTAGTGGAAAGCCATTCTGACAACCGGAAAACTTTCAATATAAAGCCCAGATTTATTTGTAGACAATTTACATATTCTTTCTGTAGTGCCAATATTGTCTTTTAGCTTAAGTAGCTCTCTCTTCCTAGTTTTTAACTGCATATTCATCTATAGAAAATAATTATTCATTCTCAGCTTTCATTTTGTGGACTAAAAAAAGCCATGCTTTCAGATTTGTTTTTATACTCTCTATACCCCTCTTAACCTAGTAACTCTTCTTCATATTATTTGAGTGCATGTCTGTTTCTTTTATACAGCTGACCAGAACAGTATGTTCAATTCCTGATTCAAACCCAACAAGGGCCAGCAAAAGTGCTTCTTTTTCTTTCCTGGAAATGAACCTTAAGATTTCAGTTTTCCACAGCTACATTAGGTTCATGGCTCATACTATGTGGGATTAATCTGCATGCATGTGCTATGGTCTCATGTTATCTTATTAACAGAAATTTTTGTTAATGCATGACCCTGGATTTTACCCTACTTCTATTCACATATTAAGTGACAGCAAAATTCTTCCTATGTGATACTCCAATCCTCCTCTTAATGAATAGTTGCTTCTGATAAAGATCAACAGGGAATTTTATTATTGCTCATTTGATTTAAATACCTTAGGAGTAAATTTTGAGAAAACTCATTAATATGCTTGCTCCAACCCCATACCTTTTTATTTCTACAGGTTTCTGTTTCTTTCATATGTGTCCCAAATTATCTTAAAATTCTCATCCTGTCAAGTTCAATTAAAATAGATCAGGTGAAGAATTTTTAATGACTGCCTCTGCCTAAATAAGAAACCAATAGACTGGTATGATCTGTTTTGTGAAAACAACATGACCTTTTATTTCTGACTTCTTAATTATTGCCTAAAAGTTTCAAGGTTTCTTGGAAGCCTCAATGTTGTTATGGGCAGACAGTGTACAGAGACAAGAGGCACTCATTAGCTTTGAGAGCTTATTCACCAGGCTCTCATCATGAGCTAACACTGAAACTGGACCGATGTCTTCACTTTCACTTTCCTTGCTTTCTGGGGATTTCATTTATGCCAGCGCAGGCCAGGACTGCTTGAAAGTTACAGTGGAAAGCTACTCTAGCAAATTTTTTTTACTAATTTGTTAGCCTCAATGACAAAAAGGTTCTCTTTTTATGGGTGCTATTGCTCTTTGGAATCTACTTTTTTATATTCTGCATTTTTACTCAAACCTTCAATAAAGTTATTTGAAAGAAACTTTTGTAGAAAATAATCTTTTGCATTCAACTTTATAATACCTAAAATATCAAGATTTACAAGGAAACTTCCTCAGATGACAGAAATTTAGAATAGGAGGGACACGGTTTTTAGTGGATTTCTAGATACTATCACTTGCATTTCCTGCCCCTGACATATCATTTTGAAGTGACTTGCATACTGTTAATGGTATGCCTTTCACAGCTTGGGATTGATTATACTTATTTTTAGGCTTTGAGAAGTATGAAATGAAAGAAAGAAAAATGTCATGCTACTAACTAAAAAAAGACTTGGCATACATGAGAATTATTCATTAAAGTCCCAAATGATATTCTCATCCATGGTGCCTGATTATATTATTTTTTTTTTCTATCAGAAGCCTCTCCTAGTAATTTTAGTTTGCATTAACTTACACACAATAGCAATACCTCATGCACACACATTTTAGCCCTAGAAAAGTGTTGTCAAATATAAGAATTACACAGACTAAGTGTTAATGTTTTAATCACAAATATAAAATTGATTTAAAATTCTGTACATAATTTATCCTGGGTTTTTGTTCTACTATTATCTGATTAAAAACGGGAGGCCAAACACAACAAAGATCAGGGTAAAACAATTACCTAGACAGGAATTTTTCAACTTAGGTCCATTTTCACCAAATGAGGTACTGTAATACAAGACTGCATATATAATTTCGCTCCCTAAGAAGACACTGAACATCAAGATTGTAAGGGAAAAAGTCCTTTATCAGTAGAAGTAAATTTGAATTAGAAGACTGAATAATTTACTGATAAAAGGAAGTTTTTAATGAAATATCATGCTCCTCTTTACTGAAGCATTATGAAAAATTTAGTGGGATAATTTCTGGGCCTGTCCTAAAGCAACTGGAGCAAGAAGTATTTTAGCAGTCTGATCATTATTCCGGCATCTTAACCAATTGACCCGTTCACCTGGTCTGCGATACCTGGTATGATGATCTCAGGGACATCCAGAATGTTGCCAAATGAAGCAGTTTTACGATGGCCTCGTTTAGGCTTGGAATAGGCTGAAAAAATACACATATACAATACACATGCAAAACACTAAAATGGCAAGAGCAAAATTATTAAATTCCTAATACTGCACTGTTCATATATTTGGTTAAACTAGAGTTCATGCAAAAATGTGTCATGCAGAATAAACTGCATTGCCTTCCACTCATGCTTACACATAGTAAAGCAACTGTTAAAAAGCAAAAAATGCAGAACTAGCCATCATACAACACAGTGTAATTAGTTATAGTTAGCAACACAAAAGTCAAACACAGAAAGCAGCATGGCAACACAGAAGGGAAAACCAAATGTAATTATCCAAACAGAGAACAAATTAAATTATTTCAGTTCACCTGTACATTCAGAAAAAAAATCTTGATTGCCTGAACTTAGCTAACATTTTCTCTTTAGCGTTGGGTACACACTATTTTATTAAAAAGTCTAATTGCTAGGTACTTCTGTTTCTTTAAATCACCTCCTTTCAAAGCAAATCTCATCTATCTGAAAAAAATGCTCACTTTTATTCCTTTTTAATCATTCCTGCTAGTTACTCTTTTGTCCTACTAGATTTTTTATTTTGAAAACTGGATATAACTACCAGCTTTTTCATTTTTGAATAATGTTCAAGAAATATTATACACTTTGAAATAAAATCTAATCATACTTTTTTTTTAATTTTATCATTTCTGTAGTTTAAGATAAATAGTTCCTATTTAGAGAAAAATCTGAATCTCCCAAAGGTAGAACATTGTAGCATACTCATGTCAGTAAGTAATGGTGATATTCACTACATGACTTACTCTTGCATTTAATCTAGAGGACGATGGAACAAGATCAAATAATTTTCAACCTGATTTAACAACAGCCCAATCCTCCCCCAGCCATGCAGTTTTTTTTCAGGTTCACAGCATATTATTTCTGTCACAGTTAACAAGATTAAAAATCAAAAATCAAAACCAATACAGTGCCGTTTCACCTATTTTTGAAAAAATTATGGTCAGATGTGCTTGACCTCATTTCTCATAGTCCATTACTGCATGAAGTGATTTCACAAAAAATACCCAAAGCACCCCAAACCGAAAATAGTATGTTCAATATGTACTTTTATTTCAAGAAAATGAAACCCTACAGTCATAACAAAAAAAAACCCAAAAAGCCCTTAGATTATTCTGAATAGTAATTATTTCAGAGCAATGTACTTAAAGAAGACAAAGTAGGAAAATTAAATACTCTTACAAAGGAGGGCCAGGTTATCTCTGCTAATATTAAAAAGTTACATTAAGAATGTCAGTGACCAAAGTGAGTCCTGACATATTTTAAAATAAAACCAGCATAGTGTTATTACCAAGTAAGTATACAGCTGCCTTCTGTGTTAAGAAACCTTTAGAGATATTCAGGGTGAGATGTGCTACATAGTCATCCAGTCAAAGACTAACAATACAAAGACAGATTTTGGAATAAGGCTTTAAAATAAAAACATGAAAGTAAAAAAAAAAATAGGGCAAGATAAATATTATTTCAGTACCTCAGTATTTAGTAAAACAAGATCCTGGAGTAATCATAACACAATGAAGAACAAAAATGAAATAGCCATGGTGCACAAGAAAGCCAGAATTTTGATGTGTAATTCTTTATTAATTGCAGCTACCCTAATTTTCATATCGGTAGAAAAATGCTCAAACAACTAAATAACCCTGAACTAACCAAAGTACTTTTGTTTATTTTGTAATTATTTAAATATGTGGTTATATACCATAACACAAAAAACTTTCACATATGAAACTTAAAACCTGACATATATTAACAAACAATATCTTTGATGAAGAAAAGAGACAAGAAAGTGTTTGCCAAGTGTACACATTTTTATTAATTCACTCTTCTGCGATGAATCAAGATTGTTTTCACCATAAAATTATGTTTTTAGACTTACAGATAAATTCTAATTCTCTCAAAGATTTAAGGTCTAGAAATGACAGCTTATATCTGAAAGAAACCTGGCAAAACACCTGTAGCTTTCTTTTAACAAAAGACAATGTTTTAACCTGGTGAATAAAATCTAATTTTATTTCTCATTCTGCAATCTGTCAAAGCGGAGTTTTAAACTTATTTGGGAACATGCTGAACTTTAAACCTACCTCCTAATTTCAAAAGTATTACAGAGACAACCCTGAAGAAAATGTTATTATATAAATAATTGCGCTAGCTGAGATGTAATAACACAATTTCAGATAAAAAGGAGAAAGTTGTGCATTTGGAATAGGACTGATATTTTGAAGTCTCATACCGCATTTTTTAAAAAGGTAAAAATCTAATTAAACAAAATCTCTAAAACCTTTAAAATACTTAATTGAAATACTCAGTCCTGCTGAGCATATAACCATAAATAATGGCATTTCCCCTTACAATTAATAAAGGACAATCAAGACTACAGGAATACCTTAAGTGTTTTCATATGGCTACTGTTGTCAACTTTCTGTAAGACTATGCATGTTTTACATTTTCCCTCTTTCTTAATTCCTTTCCAATTCCTTAGTCTACTCCCCAAACATCATTAAATTTTACCTGTGATGGAAGCTATTCTTGCTTCTATTTCAGACATGTCAGCACTCATCCTTTTGGCTTCTCCAGAAACAAGGGCTGACGGTGGTCGTGCACGAACATCTGACAAGCTCTCAACGCTGCTCCCACGAGATGGGGGCAAACTCAAACGGCCAGGATCACCCTGTTTAACAGTCACATTTTGTGAAAAGAAAATTCTGCAGAAGCTCCTCCATAATTTGCATCAGTATGTTTCTACAATGTGCATTTTCAAAGGGACAAGACTTAAAATTTATAACACCATACATGGCAATAATGTAACTATTATTGGTGTATACAAATGAAATTTCTGCAGCTTTGAAAATAATCTAACTTTACACAGATAAAAAAGGCAGATTTAGGCCAATATTGTCATAAGAGAATCTTTCTATGTTTGCATTCTACTTGAAATAAACTAAGGTATTTTCAAAATTCACCTAAATGTTTTATCCTTTCATGTAATACTAATATTTTGATTATAAATTAAGGCATCAATTTTCAAACTTTTTTTTTTTTAATCTAATGAATCCCTTTGGATACAATGAACTATTTTTTACATTTCATTAGAGATTTTATTAGAGCCTTCCAGTTTACCTTTTTGGAATAATTTTTCCATCCCTTTTTATATTCTTATAACTAACTGGATCAAATTTTGCACAATTTTGAATGAGAACACACGTTACAGAGCAGGTACAACATTTACGTCTACCCATGTCTGTTTTGTTACTATGGTTTAAAATTGCACACATTGGCTTACCGGCTGCTTGGCTGTACTTTTGATTTGCTGTGCCAGTTTTGATTCTAAACGTTTAATAGTGTCATTGGTAGAAGCTCCTTGGAAGTCACTTGGTTCCATGTTAGCATCGCTCTTGTTACTTGTGTTTGTAGAAGTGATGTCCATGAATGAACCTAGAAGTCAGAAACAAGGAAAAGCATTTGAGAATGCCCCCTAAAAATACTGAAGGATGTCTCTTCACAGGAAAGCTCTCAGAAGTCTAACTTGTCTTTAAAGCAACACTTTTGAAAACTGTTAATGAAAGACAAATTGCAAGACTGCAACAGATCAATTAGTATAAGAAGCAAGAGGAGTGAAGAAAGAATATGTAACTAAATACTATGATAACATTCTGAAGTCAATTTTTACCCCTCTTTGAAATTGTTAGGGTAGCTGTTATATTAACAACACAACAGCAACCTCATTCACAATTAATGACAAAGATCATCATTAACCACAGAGGAGCACAAATACCTGAAAAAATATCAGCCAATATATATATTCACAGTTTGAAGTGATAAATTATGTATTAAAATCATGTGCTGAGAGGTGGAGAAAAACTAGTGAAGTCAGTGAAATGCTAAAGCTGAAAAGATTTTGTTAATATAAAGGTCACTAAGCTGCAAAGTAGCCAGTGAAGCTTTATCCAAAATTGCAGCAATTTCTTTGGAGATAGAAAATAATCCAACCAAGCAGAGGAAGCCAAAGATATGTAAAATGAAAAACTACTTAAGTGGAAAAAAACGTACTCTAAACAATGAGAAAACAAAATTAATTTTTTTTATTATTATTAAAAGGATTCCTTTGAGGGCAAAACTACCCGAAAGTCTAGCCCACATTTCCTTCCATCCACCTTCCTAGTGATTTTTCTTGCACTTATTTTAAATTACTGTATTTACTTCAGCTTATCATAAAACAAATACAAGTTTGAATTGTGGAGACTGCAACTTAAAGCAGGTGCAGTTTTTAAGAATAGTGAAAAATTTTAAATTGACAACTCCTAAACATTACATATGAGTAAAACAGTGTCAAATGCTAGCAACATTTATGGGGAAAAATGGAGACATTAAACCTGGGCATTTGGAGACAGCTTTTATTATAAGTTTTTTCTTCATTACACGTACATTTCAGCAAAGCCATTTGACTGAAAACACCAAATCTGATGTGGTATGAGACATTAACAAAATAAATAGGGTCTGCTGACACTCAAGATTTTGGAAGTCTTTTCCATTTTGAGGTCAAAACCAATGTAAGAATGTGCTTTATAATCTATCTGCATCATTTCATGTCACTGTTCTTTTTCGCTAACTTATACAAATGTACCTGTGCTAGTGGCAGAGTTGCTTTGGCCTTCATCTGAATACTGGCAAGGATACTGCAGAGGTTCATCAGCTCCTGGAAAGTACTGTGAAAAAACAGTAATTATTTCATAAGAAAGTGATTAGTAATTGTTTTTAAATTATTTAAACAGTTCCTCATAATTTATAAATGTAAATGATATATTACATTTAAAACTTATTTAGAAGATAAATGAATGCAATTATTTTTAAAAATTTAATACATTAGATACAGCTATGACTTTGTTTATTTTCTCAAATCTATTATGAGTTATTATACCCCTCCAAAGAGCGTATATATATATAAATATATAGATATAAAAGACAAATTATTTCCCTCTCTACTACAATAATTTTGATAATTTTTGTCAAAAAGAGAGGCAAAAGAAAACATGCAGGCCGACCTTTGGACTGGGTGATGAAAAGCATACCTTTTTAAAATCTATTTCCCAGTCTAATAGTTTAAGAAATTATAAAAATACTGAAATAAATTTTTATACCCGCATCAAGTGTGTCATTATTTTAACGATTTCCTCCATGGATGGCCGTTGTGAAGGATCCTTGGACCAACAACGGGTCATTAAACTCTCAATTGGTTTAGGTAAATTTTTGATCAGTGGTGGCCGAGTACCTGCAATGGAAATTAGAAATTAATTTTTTTAAATAGACTCTAAAACAACTGAGAGTGTCTGATCTCTCCCCAGTATTTTGCTAAATAAATAAAGGAAATGCAGAGTTAATTGTAATCTGGATGAACTGGCTTGTACTTAAATTTCTCTCTTACAAACAAACATTGACAAGAAAAGTTCCTTTGCACTACATAGCAGCAGTAGAAAAAAAATTTAACTTTTCCTTCAGTACAGTTTGAATACATTCGCTGACTGACCAAATACATACAGCATATTATGAAGACTAATGAAATGTTACTTCTTTCTGAAGAATAAAGTTCTAGGCCAAACTAGGAAGCAAGTAATAATAGTCTTTGGTTCCTATGCTGTAGTCGCAAGAAAAAAAAGAAAGAAAAGAAAAAAGAAAAAACCCAAAAGACTCTAAGTATTTCGAAAGCTGATTTTGCTCTTAAGAACATCCTGAAAAATTATTAGGAACTGGAACTACCAATTTTGTGTGACTTTTCCATGGCCTATACTAATTTTTAATAACGTGTTACTTCAACTATTGTATAACTATTCAGTTATTTTTTGCTTCAAGTTCCTCCTCTTATTACAATTTAAATGTGAATAATTAATGGACAACCAGATGTGTTTGATCTATGAGAGACAGTGACAGTTTGCAAGAAAGCAGTAAGTATTTAAGAATATATTAAACAGAACAAGTAATACATGAAGTAAGATTCTCACAATAGATTTAAGTGAGATGAAGTACTCTAACACTTCCTTCTTAAGAAGAAAGAAAAAGAAAATAGAAAAAGATAAAAAACATAAAATTTTAAAGCAAAAGTGGGTACAGATAGGGAATTTTAAAGTATTCTCCCATACCTAACTGAGGTTTCCTGATTTACTACTAGATTTACACTTAGTTTTACAGTTAATGCTTTTATGCAAGGTACTTATCACTCATAATTTCAATGTCCAGTGTCCTTCGAAAACCGGAGAATCTCTTTCTTCATTAAAAAATGGCATTTGCAAACATCTCTTTTGTGCATTATTACGACGACAATATCCATTGATGCTATCACTGTCTGCCTCATTCTCTTCTTTGAATAGGGTATGCCTGTGCTCACTTATGCTTCTATCATTTACTACTGAAGCAATGACACTCAGGCAGGGTATTAGCCTTCATTGCTCGTTTGTTAATTTTTTCTTCCAAAAGATTTGTGCTTGCTTTGATGTTGTCTCTCACAAACGGCAGAAACTCTTTGCAGACAATCACTGAACTATTTCACTGTCATTACTTTATTACTCAAATCTATTTTGCTATGGTACCTAAAAACAGTAAAGCAGTACAATAGTCACACCTCTAGCATGAAGATATTACAGTCTACTACACTGACCAATGTTACATGACTGCTTTAAAGAAAGCAGTCCATTTGAACAGAGCCACTGTGTCCTGTTCACAGTCTAAGCTCCTGGAAATCGTTCTGTATAGTACCTAGCATAGTAGAGTGCTGCTCCATGACTGCAGGTACCTAGGCATAAAGGTAAAATCATGCAAACAGCAGAAAGAAAAAACCAAACCCCTAAACACCACAGATGAAAAACAGAAGTAATATTTTTAATGTCTAATGAGGTTTTGTAGTTTCTAACACTTCTAAACACAGGTTAAGTTACTTAAAGTACATATTTCTTGTAGAAGTCCTATTAAAAAAACTAACTATTTAGTCTTTGTGATAAAAATGCATATTTAATGATGCACAAAATGGAAACACTAGTAATTTAAAGCTGTACACTTAAGAGTGTTTAGCAAATTTAACGGTCATATACACAACTTCAAATGCAATAAAGTATTTTCAACTCACCATTGTGAACTGCCCACATTATTCGGAAAGCTGGACCACCAATCTCATCAAAAGGCTTCCTACGGGTGATTACCTCCCAGAGAATAATACCCCAACTGAAAACGTCACATTTTTCACTGTAATTGCTACCTGGAAGAAAGCCATCAATATCATTTGACTCTTTTCTATGTAACACGTCAAAAAGAAATACAGTTTGAGCAGATCATAGAATCAGCTTGGAAAGAGCTCCAAGATCACTGAATCCAACCTTTCACTAAACACCACAATGTCAACTAAACCACAGCACTAAGTGCCATGCTGAGTCATTTCTTCAATGCTTCCAGGGATGGTGACTCCATCACTCCTCTGGGCAGCTTGCTCCAATAAATAAATAGCTTTACATACTTACTTTCACTTCACATTTATTTTACCGAGAAAACCCAGTTTTCTAAAGCTGGCTGATTCATGCAATTTAAGTGAGAAATCACTTGACAGTATGACTGTTAAGAATACCCCTCTCTGGGTATCAATCCTTGGAGTCATCTTGAAATGATAAAATGCATCAGTTTCCTTATATTATATAAACTGCAATTTTTTAGGCTGCTGCATTCAGGATCTAAATGATTATTTTTGTTTCCTCTAAATATTCTTCAATTAACTTCTTCCAACCTTAGTGACAATATGCCAGGTGGTATATTCTGTCATATCCATTACTCTTTATTAATTATAAGTCTTCAGAAGAACTACTAAGTTAGCATATGAATAAATTCAGGAAAGTTCTCAACTCCTCACCATCTGATTTCTTCCTGGTTTATTATCATCATTCTTTTGTAATGTCATTACTTAATTAAAATCCTTTGACCGTAAGTTCAATATTTCTAAGACTCCTAAGGTGCTGAAGACAGGTAGGTGACATAGAATAGTAAATAAAAATGTTTAGAGGCTATAAAGAAAGAATGTATACTTTGTATCCATAACTCATGCAAACACTAATAAGAAATGTGAATGGCTAATGACATGAGAATAAATGTATGAATATAAATTATAGGAGATTTGCTCATCTATCTTCAAACAAGGATTAAAGTTGGCATGTAGTGGCCAAGAGTTTTTTTATTTATACCTAATCAGAAAGCATTATCTAGACAAATAATTTCAGTAACAGTGGAGTTCGATAAGTCTAGTTTCATGTGAATACACATCATAGAGCAATAGGCTCCATCCGCCATCTGTGAGCCAAAGTCCTCTGCCCCCATACCTCTGACAAACCGTGCAAGGCAAGCAGCCTGTTTTCTGGCCAGTTCTTCCAGCCCAGCCAGTTTGCAAGACAAACACAAGAAACAGGCTGCAGCATGAACCACAAGCCCTCTTTAAGTGAAGGCACTAATTTGGACTTTACAAAACTCTATCTCAAAAACTCTTTGCACCTGTATCAAAGTAGCTGAATGTGGCTAATGAGTTCAAAAGTTACAAAGAAGAAAAATAAAGTCAGCATTATCAGTCAGCTTATTTTCAAAGATGCTGGGGGAAACAGCAACAGATCACTAAGGGAAACAAAACAGTCTCCTCTATGCAGTCACAGCACTTCTGTAACACACAGCCTGTGAAACTGAAGTAGTACAATTCCCTATTTGAGCAACAAAATTCTACTTTGTGGCTGAAATTCTGAAAAATGAGAGTCCAAAATTGAAAGAGTATTCTGTATTGTTTCCTCATGTGAGAAACTAAGATTGGATAGACACAGTAATTCCTCAGTTTATCCAATTATCCCAAAGCAATTTTATTTTTTTTAATAGTTTATTCTAATGGGAGTTCTGATATCGGAATTGCTCTCTTTTATTTCATCCTGATCTATATCACATTATTTTCATTTAGATTACTTGATCCATACAAGGCTGTAGGTACCCCTAATGTTTAAAATGGGACAAAAAAATTAGTATTATAGCAACTACTTCATTAAGTGCCATGTTCTGCAACAGATGATTTTCATGCCTTCATTGCTCTCATCCTGAAACTTTAGTACTAGAACAGCACCAAAGTAATATTAGCCTTTATTTCATTGTTGAATTCTGATGCACTAATACAAGCAAAGAAATTTTTAACAATTTTGACATTTGAAGTATTTATTTTAGTAGTTTAATGACTGTTTCAAGAGTAATTTGATATGCTGCATTGCAGAATATGCATCATACTAGATTCTGTCCTTGATGCTTCTGTTTTTATAATGATTTGTCTATTGATCAGTAAATTATTTCAGTTAAATGTACATAAAAACAATTATAAACTGATGGCTTCTTGCTGCTGTCCAACAATAACTGCAATACAAGATTTCTTTGCTCTACCTGGCTGGATTCATACACCAGAGGAACTAGGATATGAACTGTAAATCCCTACTACAATACACTTACTTATATCCATTTTAGATTAAGATTTTTCAACCAAAAAAAAAATAGCTTTAACACTGATTATTAAATTGCTCATTTCCAAAAGAAAAAAGAATCTCCTATTTATACAATTTAATTTAATACTAAACAAGTATTAAGAAGAGAAGCAGTCCAGGCTAAAAAATGGAGGAAGTGCCCGAATATAAAATGACATAATGGAAAATTTTCAGGCATCAGAGTGAAACAAGTAATCCTAGGGCTGGCACTCTAAGCAATATGGGGAAGAAAATGGTCACTTCAGAACAAAAGCTCCAAAGGTGATGTTTGGGAAGAATCCTAAAACTGTATATGGACAGTCTCTGGAATAAGGACAGTAAAAGAAAAGCAGTCACTTTGATCCAGAATCTGAGAAACCACCCCTGTACACAGGCACTTGTCAAATACATCAAATCAAGGACACCTGCTTCCTAAAGCAGGAGGATGACTTTTCCAGACCATTGCTAAATTGCATTGATAATTAAGGTACAGACAGGTTAAAAGGTGTTTAATCTGCAATTTAATATCTACGGGATTATATCTTTGATAATCATGCAGCAATTATAAGTATCTAATTATCAAGTATCATCAGTCTTCCCCAATTACACTTCAAGAAATAGCTTGTTTTCCTAATTAAACAAATTAAATGGTATTAACAAGCTCCTCAGTATGTAGGAAAGAGGAAGTACACCAAAACTCTAGATTACACAAAAAGCAGATGAAGATGGAAGTTACAAGAAAGTGGGGGATCAAAAAAGAAGGCAATTATGTTCAATTTAGAGACTCTAACAGGGAAATTCTGAAGTTAAAAGCTGATCAGAGTAGGGAGTGAAAGTAATGACAGTGTATTTAAATGACAGAGTTTGAAATTATTTAAGAATCTTCAAAACAGCAAAACTGTGGGGAAAGAGCCCTCTGGCTGTATTTTACTTACTTACAAAATAAGGAACTGCAGCTGTCTAAAGGTACTCCTTATGCAAATCTCAGCAATGACTAATAAGGGTTCCACATCTTCATGTAATTAAATGTCTAATATTAACACGAGAGAGTTGGTTCAGTGCTGCTCTTCAAACCTCTGCACAATTATTTGACAATATATACTTGTACAGATTTAAAAAAAGTGTTAGGCTTCTGCCAAAACTTTTTCAGTTGTTACTTCAAACTTCAGTAAACTCTATTTTAAAGGCTACATGATGCTCTTATTCTTACATCATATTAACTCACAGTTGCATCCCTATAAAGAAAATGTAATATTAACACTGAATTTTTATTACCTTCAAAAACTTCAGGTGCCATCCAAGCAGCACTTCCTTTGTTGTTGGTCATGTGTGTTTGAATATCACAGGCTGTACCAAAGTCACAGATTTTTAAAACTGTCCCCCCAGCTACCAAGAGCAAACTGCCACAGAAACAAAAAGGCTATTAAAATTGTATAATAATATAATCTGATAACAAACCACTGACTTTTTCAATCCCAACAACTATCATTTTAATATAGGTGAATATCTTAGCTTTGCATCTCAGTGCTTTGTTTTATAATCTGGGAAATATAGAAGGTAATTCGTGTCTAATGTGAACATATTATATATTTTAAAGCAATCCAATATATGTTTTAATTTATTAATATTTCTACATGCTAGATTTTAAATTAATATCTTTAGCCATAGTAAACCACTAAGCATATAGTGACAAAAGTGGACTTTCAGATGCCAGGAGCTGAAAACCAACAAGTGCTGTAACAATTTTACCAAAAGAATAACAATCAAAACTCCCACTAATGTCAGTCAACATAGCAATTTAATTAAATAGAAGCACTAAAATTTATATGTGAGCAACTCTCTAAATCAAAACTGGAGAATACGAGAAAGAACTCAAGATTTAAATTGTGGCTTCATGTTATAATTTTACTGGTAATAACTGATGATTACCACCAAAAAGGGATGATTCTGCTGATCCCCAAATATCTGTTTCTGTCGATTCTGAGGAGCCAGATCTGAAGATGTAATATGAGCCAGATAACAAACTGATGGGGTAGAAAACCATTAAATTTTGTTTTGGTGGAAAGTGATGGGAACATCTGGCAGGGGTAGTGGAACAGGCAGAAGGAGGAGATAAAGGAGGATGGCCATGTGGCTAGAGAGCTCTAATGCAACAGATTAAATATGACATTAGAACCAACCAACCTCCCCACAATGTTCTCCCATTGAACACCACAACCATTCCAAAATGGGAAGATTTTAAATGCCTCTGATTAGAAGGCCTATTCCTAATAAAATCCTCTTCCATGATGCACGGCAGGAGCAGGGTATTTTTCAAGTTTAACAGAAAGTTACTGAATACAGTTCATTTTCTGTATCATAAACCATCATTCTGTAACAGAAGTTTCAAATGCACAGCTTTCATTTGGAATACACTACATGCAAAAGTTAGTACCAATTAAAGGCATTTCTTTTAAATGCAATAAAATTATTATTAATGATCTTACATACCAATTGTAACAAAATAAGAAAAAATAACTATAAACCTACTTCGGTGGTTTCAGGTCTCTGTGAATTAGAGCCTTTGGTTTCATACTGTGGAGATAAGCCACTCCTTGAGAACACTGTAAACACCAACTCATGGCATGTGCAGCAGTATAATGAGGCAGAGGTTCAGCACCATGCAGTACTGCAAAACAAAGGCACAAACTAAAAAGAACTTTATTGCATATTACAACAGCTATAATGGAGTTAACAAAATACCAGTCAGAAAGCTCTATTGAATCTAAATAATCACCAACACCTTATTACTGCAACTAAAAATATTGTACTGCAGACTGTTAAAATAACAGTAATGTCAAAATATTTCCTACGTTTTTAGTATGCTTTCCATAATAATTTATGTTAAAATTCAATATGAAAAGTGTTGCTTGCTCTCAGCTATCGCTGGTAAAGTCTGTGTTAAACAAATGCCCAGGGAATTTACAAATTAAGGAAGAATGTTTTCAGATGTTCCACTGGAAAATCTTAAATTACTTGTATAAAATATAAGAAACTGCTATCAAGAACAGATCAATGAACTGAAAAGAAGTTTTAAAAGGCACACTCCCTTCTCCTTAAAATTATCTTAAGAATTTCAAAGAACCATATAAGAGGTGGAAGAGACCTCTGGAAGTCCACCAAGCAGGTCACCTCCAGCCGGTTGCCCTGGACTGTGGCCTGGAAGGTGGCTTCTGAATAGCTCCAAGAATGCAGACATACTTATGAAACGATTTATAGTTTAGATGATGTTTGCCCTAACACTAGCACTTTAACTCCAGGAAGTTGAAATGATACTCACCATTGTACAGAGAACCTCCTTCAGCATACTCCATAACAAGACACACCTTTGGGGGAAAGGTGACAAAAAAAAGGCATATTTTCAATGCAGAGACAGAAAATAGCTTTTGTAAACTGAAAGAGAAGTTCTTTGAGAGCAGCTGCAGAGACTCCATGCCTAAGCTCATGGAAAATACGTCAGTCAGTTTGAAATGTATGTATTTACGTGTAAGAAAAATCAGTTTTATGCTTAGTTCTCACTGGAAGTTAGAAAATAAAAGAATGAGCTCCCTCCTCCTCAGACTTAAAAAGTAAATACTGTCTTCAAACTGTAGTTTGCTGTCCTTTATTCCTTTAGTGGCTTACAAAAAAAATTAGTTAAATACCATGCCAGAAGAATTTCACTAGTACTAAGAAAGAAAAGGGATGAAGCATTATTTTAAACAATTAAATAGCCCCTACAAGAATTAGCTAAGGATATATCTGTTCTGTTACAGTACCCTCTTTTCTGCTTAGAGAATTTATGAGACCATTTGCAGCTGTGATAGAAAGAAAGCAAATCCTGAAAATTGCATGTATGAAACTAGGAGCTGATTTACAAGACACAATCGTGTGTTGATAATGTATTTCCTTTTTGCATTGATTTGCAATTAATAGGACTGTAGATATGAATGCAATTACATATGCAATACACTGGATGCCATTTTGACAAACTGAAGTATAACTGGTGTTTAGAAAAAGATTTGGGGTGTTCCTGAAAGAATATATTTTTCATAGCAGTAGAAAGGAAAAACAAATACCTACCAATCTACACATCTGTTTATTTCCTTATTATGGCTAAGACGTGAAAAATATACAAATTACACATTATTAATATAAAATACATGTTCCGTGCATTGATGCTTGCATATGTTAAGCCAGTCACCTTTTGTCATCTGATATAAACTATAACTTACTGGGTTTAGACAGGCTCCATATAACTTGACAATGTTGGGATGGTTTACTCGTGACAGTTGTCGAAGCTGCAATAAAAATGACACAGTTTCAAACCATGGGAAAAAAAAGGCTAATGCTTTATTTTCATAGCTATAAATAATATACCACAACAGCAAGTGCAGTTTTCTATATCTGTATAAGCCCAGATGGTGATTTTACAAATTACAAGACTTATGTAATTATTTTCATTTTAATTTATGTTATCAGGTTTGTGTCAAACTGGAACTGTGCTTTAAACGAAAGTTTGAAGAAATTAATTTAAAGAAAGTATTTTTGTCAGGCTATAGTAAAGTCAGGTCACAAGCACTGTGCAACTATGCTGTCTATAGATTTCATGCTCTTCCTGGAGCCTTCAATTTTGGGACTACATAAAAATTGTCTGATTAAATTTAAAAAATCAGAGTCATACTGTCTGTTTTGACAATATAGAGAACGAAAGTTCTAAAATCCCCAACCCACAACCCTTTAAAATAATTTAATATTAAAATGACATAGTTCCAAGAACCTATTACTATTTATACAGACAATTGCACTATTTTGCATTGGGCTTTTTTACCAGTACACTGTAGAAGCAAGCAAAAAGGAATTTTTTTTTCCCTTTACAGAGACTACTGAAGTAATTTCTGCTGTCTAGAAAGCAAATGCAATTTTTTCTATACACTTCAGAAGATCTAAAAAATCAGAACAAAATATATCAACTGATGCTTGCACTGTGCAGGGCTTCCTGAATAGCAGTAATTACTGAAGTATTTCTGGGACCATCTACTCAGATCTCTTTTAAATACAAAAATTCCAAGAGACTGATAAGATCCACACAGCGTTAAACCAGATTCAGATGAATAGCCTTAAAAACTTTCCATAATAATGAAAAACATATAAATATTTATAGAAGGGCCTATTACCAACATAAAGGCCTATTACTAACTACTGTCACATTTTACTAGAGATAGTTCTAAATTTTAGAGTTTTATTTTTAATATATTTTGTACATCCTGAACATCCTAAGTAATAACTGAATAAATACTAAGCAGCATGTCACAATATATGCAATTTAAATTAATCTTTTTATTCTACAAAATAGTACATATCTTACGAAGTTTATCAATATATCTGAACTACTCAATATGTTTTTAAAGAAGCAGATGTTGAATGAAAACAATGATTGCCTTTAAGGCAGCAATATACTTATATATAAGAAAAAAATTAATCAAATTATTAGAACTACTGAAAAAGTTGGTTCAAATATCAACCTGATTGTACTGGAGAACCCATGCTATGGCCCCTGGAAGTGCCAATCAGCTTCAAGGCGTTGGTGGGTATTCCAGCTGCACCCCAACTTCAGACTGGGACAGAATCTAAGAAATGTTATTTCCCAAAAATTGTGTGCCCTTGTCTCCCCCATACTCCTGCTTTTCAGTTTTTATGAGAAGCAAACTAAAGGAGCTGCAATGTGCTTTGACAGGTCTCCTGTTCTGCAAGACAAGGGTCCAGGCCTGAACTGGGTATCACAGGCAGCATTTATCTTGTGATGAAGGCAGTTTTTAGTACACTAAATGCACCCATGAATTTCAGGAAACAAGCTCTACCAAACCCCATATTTTCCATTAAACATACTGTACCTCTACAATGAAGGCTTTTCTTTCAGATTCACTTTCTATCTGCTTAATGGCTACATCTTTAGCTCGCCATTTTGCCTTGCAGACCACACCAAAGGCTCCCCTTCCAACAACCTAGAACAAAATACAAAACAATAGAATTAAAACTTCATTTGCTGTGCAGGACTTCACAAACAGAAAATAAATTTAATTCAGGAAACTGAAGATACACAGGCTTGAGTTTTGCAGTAGGAATTGAATAATATGGCATCAAAACATAGCTAGTCTTAGCTAAGCATGCTCAAGAGATTTACTGAAGAACTGGAAAACATATATACAAAATATTTTATTACTAATGTGCAGGGACAGTATTTCGGAAAAGTATCACCTCAATTATTTAGAATAAGATTTGCTTAGAAGAAAATTAGAGGGATGAGACTAGTTTTTTCTATGCTTCACCCATGAAATTATGTCTATCTGCTGTGTTTGCTTATTCTTGCCAGAAACAGGAAGTAAGACTTCTGAAATTTAAATGCATACACAACTGTACAGGACTATGATGAAATCGGGATGAGATGTTCACTGTGCTCAAAATTATCACTTCATTTTCTTACAGATGACTCAAGGGTGTGATGGCAGTAAATTATCCTGCAAGTGAAAAGCACAGTGTCTATAAACTAAGATTTCCTTATTTCTATTGAAGTCTGCTTCCTAGCTTATTTAGAAATAACATTGCCTAAAACGATGAAAAAAACAACAACTCCAGACAAGAGTCATAACTCTCCCATGTAACTTTGCAAAAGCAATACTAGCAACTTCTGCATACTATAATGTTCAAGTAATCTTTAACCTTTGATGTGAAGAAGCCCTAACACCACCATTATTTAGAGTAGCTCTTTGAAACCAAGCATAGAAATAAAAGCAGGATAGAAAGAAGGTCACTTTCAGTTCCTGGTGAATTACACACGATGTTTAATTGAAAATTCACTTATTTTAATTGTTGCTCAGAGGAAAAATGGCAACATACAGGAATAATGATAAAACACGCATATGAGATGTAAAATTGAAATGAAGGTGTTGCCAAAACATTGCCACTACAGGAAAGCACAAACAAGTGCACTGTTACTCATACGGTCAAAAGAAAATGTTGAGGAGTTGGAAACATAAGGCACACACAAGCACAGAAGGGAAAGGACGTCCTCTAAATCCAAAAAATGCAAGGCAGGCAAGATGAGGAGCAGGGAGGAGAAACAAGGGGCTGACTACCATTTATGTATTCGTTTTTAGGTTAGGTTCTTACTATGTGCTTTCCAAATAAACAAACAGTGAAACTGATTTCCCCTGCATAACTCAAGACCTGCTAAACTGTCATGATGGATATGAGAAAGTCCACAATCAAGGCCCCAAACTGAAGAGATGAAAAATATAAATTAAAGAAACCCATCAAGATCTTGCATTATGATAGATCAAAAAAGAGAAATTATCCTTAGTATTTCTTAAAAAGTTTTATGTGGAAGAAGAGACAGTTGCCCATGACAGCCAGGGTGATCAATGGGACTTTCTTCTGGTTTCCTTACTACTATAAGAAATATTTTTCTCTTTTACATTACAGCATGTACTTAGCCTTCCAGTTCTTGCCATCTCACCTTTACTTCCACAACAGTGGTTCAAAGACTGAGCCTGTGATAAGATATGCACAGGAGGTGCACAGAACATGCCCCATTCTGCTCCATTAAAGAACAGGACCTGTTGATTGTAAACTCATCCCCCAGTCGAAGTGCAAGGGCCTTGCACTTTGTCTTGCCTTGTTACGTTTCAAATATCTAACACTAACTATTTTCTTGTATTCCACAAGTAAGGTTGGAAACACCAAGCCATATGAATGACAGATGAGCAGCCTATAAAAATAGTACATATAAACAAATTGGAAACAATGAGTCACTGGAAGACATAAAAGTCCCAAACAGTCTTCCTTGTTACTTCCTTTTCTCTCTCAGACCATGTTTTGAATAAAATTGCCCATTTTCTTGGGGTTGGCAGGCCCCTCAAGAGTTGTTCATTAAAAAGTCTCTACCCACCTTGCATAGCACATGACCAAACCTACAGAATAAGGAAAATCTCAGTCGGTGTGCATGCCATAAGTCTGCATTTCACAGAAATGGTGACTAGTGAGCACATAAAAATCCACCATATAAGCACCTGGGAAATGCTAAGGACAGTTAATAAGAGAGGGATGCCACAGAGCAGCTTGTGTAGAATGAAGTGTATTGGCAGCAGCAATACAGTTACCTGCTGCTCCCCTACACCGTGAAGGAATCCAAACAGGGTTACCCAAGTGAGTGGGAAGAACCCTCCCTTCCAGTCAGGGAAAAGGAGATGGGCATGTAACAAATTCTCCTAGGCCTTATGGTGCAAGCCTCTGTGAGACACCTTTGAGAAGGTTCCTTTTCTGAATATACCTTTGCTCATACTCTTTCGCAGTTTTCAACTACAAATCTGTTACATTTAATCCAGTGACAGAAACAAAAAAATATTTGAAAACAGTGCATATTCATCAGATAAAATATTGGTCTCAAAATTTAATGAAGTAATTATATTTTTTTTTTCACTTAGCCTGAATCACTTACAAAAGTTTGTGACGGGTCAGGCTTACATTTTTTCTGGCTAGTTGTATCTTTTCCTGATGAAAAGACTTGTATATGTCCATATATATAAAACTTTATGTATTATGCATATGATTTTAATATTATGATTATGCAATATACACTACATGTTTTTTCATTAAATATATTTTTCTGATGTATAATTAAAAAAAGAAAGCCCATGTATCTCTTCCATTTGATTTCACATGGTTAAACTCAGTTTTTAAGTCAATATAAATGAATACTGTTCCCCTGCAGATAAATCCATGACTATTTGCAAATTTCATCCTGAGAACTGGTACATATATTTCCAGTTCACATACTAAAGAAATCATCATTTTTCGATGTTGTTAATATTTTTAAATAATGTTTCTAGTAAATGAAGAAACTCACAGAAACAAGTATACTGCCCAATGTAGTGTTTTACTTGAGCCATGAATGTCACAATATTCGGGTTTTAGCTAAAAAGTGGAATAAATTCCAAAAAACAGATGTACTTTAAGAAGTCCCACTGATGAGTGGAGAAAAACAAAACAAAACCAACCAACCAAACAAACCCAGAGCACCAAGAGGAGGTGTTTACCAGGCAATCTAAACCTCAATTACATAGTAGAAAGCTGTAAGACCATCAGGTACGTACATTTTATTGTTCGTAAAAATAGTTGGATAAATGATTATGCAGTCAAGGTTTCAAAACAATTTATCAGTGACTTGATGCCTGCTTAGGCAGAGGGTTGAACTTGAGAAGAGGACATGAATGCAGTGAATATTTACCTAGGATACAGGGAAAACAGAAGAGCCGATCCTCCATTAAAGCAGCTCAGGCTCTTGGATAGCACATGAAAGGAGCAACCATCAGAAACAAACATGGATCCAACACAGATTGAAGTTTCCTATATGTGAAAACTCAGTGGCTAAAATTTTCCTACTTAATCTGGAAAAAGTACCTTACTCATAGCAAAAAACTCTGTACAACTGACAGAATGCAGCTTTGTGCTGGAGTCCATTTACATATCATTTTCTTCCCTTAAATTTATTCTTTAAAGAAGTAAGTCTTAGATTTTGTCAAAATGGTTTAAACACTATGTAGTTTTCTTCAGCGCTGGAACTAAGTAACTTAATATCACAGGAGGGAGGCACTGCCTGAACTTTAGTTTCTTCTTGTCCATTCCTTCTTGTCCCCTGTTGCTGGTGTCACACCATATGTTTGGGTACTAGTGCATATTCGGAATTATATGAAGCACAGTTAATGGAATTATTGACACAACAAATCAATAAACAGCAGTTGATCTGTAGCACTATGTATATTTGGAAAATGATCTAAAAATAAACACATTATTTTGGTAAAAGATCCTGTTCCTTTAAATATCGTCTAGGAGAAAAAAGGAAAAATATAGGGCAGATGAGACATTTAGAAATAGAGTAAGAGCAAGTCGGCTTCTACCTTACTCACAGAAGAGAATTAAGTTTGTCAAAAAACACTAGGTACATGACACAAAAACATTTTAAACTGGAAGTAATACTTAAAGAGAATCAAAAATTAAGAGTGTATTAAAATTTATTCTTCTACCTGTAAAATACATACCCCAGTAAAATGTTACATTTTACTGTGTGACAGTGACATGGTGAAGGACAGTGCCACTAGCATGTTTTCCAGATAATGGATTTAGAGTCTTATTTAAAGAATATGAACCATACAAGAACCCTGGAACAAGCATTACCTCTGTCTCTGTGTACAAATAGTATCAAATGCTGTACATAAACAAAGATACATGATACTGACTTGTAAGTATGTAGACTATACGGACTGGTAAGTTATGTAGACTAGAAATCATGCAGGAAATAGAGACTGCAGATATGTTAAGACCTTAAGGATGTATTTTGTCCTGAGGGATGTGACCAAAAATTTCCTCTCCCCCAGTAAAACAAGAAAAATGCATCTCTATTTATTCAGATGCACCATAATAACCTAACAAATGTCAAAACTTTGGAAGAATTAATTTCAACTTTTCATTAACTGCACAGGTTTTCTATTAACTCAAAAACATAAAAATGTAAAGTTTTTCTCTCTATCCATAAAGTTTCCATGTAAGGTATCTCTGTATGCTGGATACCTACTGCTTTTCTTTCTAAAAAAAACTTGCTGGATATATAAGACAGCAATAAAATATAATAGCTCCCTGGTTAGCAGACGTAGTATTCTTTGGAGACCTGACTTCATAATTTGCAATATCTACTGCATGACATGCTCATTTATGATATTGGGAAGCAAGACAAGAAGTTACAAAAATCCAACAACAGAAATGTAACAAAACCCGTGCTTCCAAAATGAAAACAGGCTTTAAGTTTTCTTTAATATCTATGTTGCTTTGTTTACTTGGATATTTGCTAATGAAATGGTATGTATGCAAACTGAATGTTTGGGTCTCTCAAGCTCCAGACACTAAACAAGACAGAGTGGAAACAAATGTTCCATAATACATTCTAAAAACACAAAAAAGAATCACATTTTAAAATTCAGTTGCTTCTACTCTCTCTCCGTCTATCAGAGCTCCAGCGCTACCAATAAAGTATACTAATATTTTCAGTTTTTCACATATCTGCCTGTATGAAACATAGAGCAGAAATTAAAAAAAAAGTGCCAAAAGAAGCCATGAACAACAGTTTAGAGCTTCTAAAAATATATGCCTACACTTTGTATCATTCATTCAACTAGCCTCAAATTCCAGCTTTGGTTCCTCTGTGTGTGCTATGCTTTATTAAGTAGGTTGAAGCAAATCGGCCCTGTGCCACAAATGACTGCGGCCAATACCCTGGCAGCACTTTTACGAAGGAGTTCAGATCTATCTGCCAATTCTTACAGCTATGTTCTTTGACTGGTTAAGTTTATTTGTACTAGTGTGAGCACAACTCTAAGTGTTGCTTTTCCCTTCTGGGATTCATACAGTAATGAATAAACCCCCAAATCCTCTACACTCCCCCACCCCAAAACCCCCTGTAAGCAATCCTACTAATTTGAAGTAAACTAAGTAATTTAGTTTAGATTTCGTTTCAAAGTTTCAACTTAGAAGTTATGCAAAACAGCGTAGGGAAAAAATATTTCTTCCTGAAAGAAACTGGTTATTAAAATCAACTTAGATTCTTAATAAATATAGGCAATTTCTGCTAGACAAACTCATACAGTTGGTCCCTATCCAGGGCTTCATCTGTTAGAGCTGTATAACACTGTACGGTTTTCATTCAGTGCCTTGTCTGTCTGAATTTAGTTCTGAGAACGAATTCTCTTTTCAGCTTCTTTTTAACATGTTTATGAAGAATCAAAATATCATCTTACATGGTCCTGAAATTATACAATGATAGAATGGTCTGGGTTGGAATGGAACCCTATATATCATCTAGTTCTAACCCTCTTGACGTGGGCAGGGACACTTTCCACTAGACCAGGTTACTCAGAACCTCATCCAGCCAGCTCTTGAAAATTATGTTTCCAGAAATTCTTTCTTTGCTCTGAACATGTAACGAACCCTTCCTGCATTTTGATAGCTCAAGTCATTCCAAGAAATGCATGAATCTCAAATATAACAGTTTATCAAGTTATACTTTCATTCTGGCTTATCACATACTGAAAAGCTTTTACACACTTAGAGGGTTTTATACATCTGTCTCGAGAACTGAACTCGTTTTAATTACCAGCAATTTAAAAACATTAACAGAACAACTGTCTGATGCTCTGGTATGAATCAATTTGTTCTGTTGGAGCAGCCCAGAGAGTGGATTATTGTTTTAGAAACAAGATGTTGGGTAATGAGGCACTCAGGGTGCAGGACTCTTAAAACGAGCTTTCTGTGCTGGCACTGTCTAAAATTACAGGTCTTTGGAAGAAAAACAAACCAAAAAACAAACAAGTATTCTGCAACCAGTAAAATACTGGTAACAATCTACTGGGAACAAATAAGGGACATGTGGAACTTGCTCTATTGCTTTAGTTTTTTTTCTTAGGGAAAGGCACTAGACATAGAACTGTTTTTATCTCATTAATATGGATCCTGCTTTCATCACTGGAACAGGAAGATCTGTGATGTTTCTTTGCCATCTGTTCTTTACAAGAGCGAAGTATGAGTCTTTTTTACAGGACACAAACTGATTCACTGAATATATCTTCATGTATAGAAATGAGTGTAAAGTGTCACATTAAGAGTTTAACTAGCTTATTAGCCATCTTCTAACTCACTGCACAGTAAATTTCATCCACATGGAATTGGTGTTGCATAACTTCTGCTATAAATTCACACCCCAGCTGACACTTCAGCTATTTTCTTATGTAAATGAATGAAGAGAATCTTCCTTTGGTGTAATTCAACTACATATAAGTAGTTATTTGAATTAATTCAGAAATGTATTTAGAGTAAAATCTGAGAAAATTCTGGCCTAGGTTTTCACCATGTACTTATTTTCTGCCTTTGTTTTTGAATACCAGCTTTGCACCTTGAAGTCTTACTGAAAAAGGCTGAGAAATTTAACTGACTTCAAACGGATTTTTAACTAACACCCTTAGTTCTTGAGAACCAATCCTTCTTTACTCATATGTCAGATACCCAAGAATGCTGTTCAGACCTCAAATCACATCTGGTTCTTCTCCAAATTTCTTCCAAGTTTTCGGATTGGTATTCTACAACCGGGGATGATCACCCAGGACACAGAAACGATAGAGGTCGTAACAGCTCCATGTTCAACAGCAGCTTACACAAATGTGCTTTACCTTCTAATGGACATCATCAGTCACTGCATCTCACTAACGTTTAGAAAGTTAACTATATAAAAGGGAGCAAAACCAGTTGCTTTGTGGTATTGCTCATTCTCATGCCTCTGAACTGCTTTGCTCCAGAATTGGAAGGAACACATGTAGTTCTTAGCACACTACTCAGTTAATGAAATCAATCAACTATTTTTCAAATAGTTAGTTGCTGAGACCTTAAGTAAATTTTCTAAAATAAATATTTATAAAGCTTACCTCTTCATCTCAAGGAAAATACTACCCTAATTCTCTTAGAATTAACCACTCCCTAAATAGATTGCTGAAAATAAACTTCACTGTAAACTGCAATATACCAGTAGTACATTAAACAACAGTTTTCAAATAATTTACACTTTCAGACCATCCAAAAGTAACTTGCAACTATGCAAATATGGTATTAGCTTTTTAACTTGTCTACATCAGGCAGTGACTGGGCAGGGCTGCAGTAGGCATGACCAGACACGTACTTTTGGCTGTGCAATCCAAGGCCACACACATCATGTGATGAAGAGGTCTGTTTTGCCCATGTATGGGACTGTTACCCAGTTACCTGGTATAGGAAAGCCTGTGAAATTTTCAGGAAAGAGTGGTAGACTCTTCCTAAGTAGGGAGTAGGCTGCCAGAACAATTAAAAACCAAGGTTAGTTTGTTGATTAGATGTAGAAACTCCTCTGGGATGAAACGAGAGGAGTGTTGTTCTAGATTTAAAGATGAGATTTTAAAACAAGGCTATTAGGCTTTTTATTGTTGACTTGATTTCAGTTATATTAGATTTTATTTTTTTCAGTTTCTAATGATTTGTCTATCCAATACTAAAAACTTAAAATGGCCATTTTCACAACTGAATACTTGCATAGTAAAATAGAGAGCACTTCTGCTCTGGGGAAGCACTTCTGAACACAAGTTTTATGTTGTTTTTCCCCTTCTAGTTTTGAAGATGCTCCTGCTGTGTCACATAAATTTTGATTTGACTCCAGCTCTTTCATAATAATTGCCTCTATGTTTTACTTCATTTTGAGCACTTGAAATAACAAAAAGGCAGACTGAAGCTGGAGACATGTTTGGCTGGTAGGAAGCAACACTACAGTTAGTCATGTGCATGGTAGCTAAAGTGAAATACGGTATATTCTTGTTTTTATCTTAGTAGAGTTCAGACAAACCTAAACGAAAGTGCACTTATAGATCTTACATTTATTAGTAAGGTCTCTGGGCCTGCAAGTATTCCAGAACTTCAATATCTATTAATAAACTAGTGGCAGAGTGGGACTGCTATCTGCTGACAAGACAGCCTTGATAATACAACAGCAAAGCTATGATTATAAAAGCATTTGAGCTTCCAGTGTAGATCTCTTAACACTCCATTTTGAAACATTTGAAGTTTGCCAAGCATAAATATGACCATTTTGAGATATTACAGCCACTTAAAATCCTTGAAAACTTCTGATCCTCAAGTGAGAGCACAGAAAATCCTCAGTTAAAGATGTGTGTTTTGTTATGACTACGAAGTTGACTATTTGTGCTGAAACTGCATCATGAGTAAGAGGTCAACCCCCACAGCTCAGGAAAGCAAGGTCTAAGTATGACTTCCAGTCTATCTGTTTTCTTGTAAAGTCTTATTTCTTGCTCTGTGCAATGACATTTAGACTGTGTTTAGCACCAGGGTATCCCCATTACCTATAAGAACTTCTGGGAGGACAGGTACACTCAAAATGCTATGCTACTGTGACCAGATTTTTTCATGGGGACAACACTTCAATCAGAGTTCGCTTGCTTATATCACATGAGTTTTGTTATCTCTATAAAGATACTGTGTTGATAATAATGCAACAATTGCATTAAACAAATTTCTACTTAGGCATTGTCTCTAGATACATTTTTGTGCTTACAGTCCTGTTTCTGTGAGTGCCAGGCACATGTGTGGGGGACACAAGCTCTGAGCACTAAACCTTAGAATGCTAAACTCTAGTTAACACCACTTACACACTCTGCAGCTCCACATTTCCTACATGTAAAACAGCAATACAATCCTTGCTAACAACCTCCCCAAGGGTGTTCTGGGGATTAATGATTTGTATAGCACTTTATTCATTCAAAGGGCTGTGTCTAACACAGTAGAAGCGATACTCACTTCTATGAGCCATCACTGGGCATCTTTTTACGATGGATAACACACAAACTTTCTTCATTGAGCGAGAAACGCTGTCTCTCCAGAAACACGTGATTTGACCCCAGCTATTAATAAGTGTTGCAAAAACAACAAAACCACCTTCACTTAGAATAGTTACACACATAAAGGGAGGCGGAACAACTAGACTTACAGAAATAAAAAAAATTATGATTGCCAAATTCATAGAAAGAGATAAAGGCAGTCTTTTGAAAGAGATTATCTGC
Organism: Acridotheres tristis; assembly: GCA_037013685.1. Classification (NCBI taxonomy): domain Eukaryota; kingdom Metazoa; phylum Chordata; class Aves; order Passeriformes; family Sturnidae; genus Acridotheres; species Acridotheres tristis. The sequence goes on along the minus strand of CM072887.1, from coordinate 75,700,430 downwards.
TGAAAATTTCTAGTGCCCAGTGCCTGCTATGGCAAAAGCCAAAGTTGGCACAATACTACCTGAATACAGCAGAAAGTGCCCTTGTACTCCATGGAAACATTGTAGTTTTTCAGGTCCCTGAACTATCCCGAGACCCAAGCCCAGTAGGAAAATTATGAACAAACCGGTATTTAGCAAACTAAAAACCTGAGACGCAGGTTGTCATACCTGTAAAAGCTACTACATAAAACTCCACTTCCACACAAACTTTTAAAGGAAAATAGGGTAACTATTACTGAAAAAGAAAGATGGTAATCTACAAATAAAAGCACAGAGACTGTTTCAACAGTCTTGGATACCTGTTAGGTCCAGACTCTACAAGCTGGTGTCATTAAATTCATTATGGATCTACATGAAGCAACTTCATTCCTGTAGAGAATTTAGCAGGGGACAAAGGAAAAAACAGCAGCAATATTTTCGTGTAATTCTGAGAGTCAAACAACACTGTAGTAGACAGAGACTACTGAGCCCGTTACTAAAGCACGCAAGCCACCCTAGATCACACTCACCCTACTTTCACAGGAACCTTAGATGAAAGGTACACCTGAAATAATTTCACTATGTGATTTTCACTGAAGAAAAACTTGCAACTTTTTTATACAGTAACTAATTGTCACTTCCTGGGTAACAGGCACAGGTCACATATGAAAAGTTACATATCCATGAGTGCAACATCACTACCCTATGCTAAGAAAAAAAATAAATCTGTTTATCCTTACAGCTCACAGAGCTGTAAACTTAGCAAATCGTTAAGAGTAGTATGATCATTATATATATATATATATATACAATGGGTCAGTTTGGTGGCAGAAGGTGAAAGCAGGGGCATAGAAAAATAGAGATCTGAAAGAAACATTAGAATTAACAGTTCCCTCTTGACAACTATACGAAAGTGGCTGGCAAAATGGGCGGCGAAACTTTAAAGTCCTGAATAAATCTATCCGGTTTAAATAAAACTCTACAGTAAGGCATCCAGCAGCAGGGCCGGCTGAAGTAAGCTGGCACCTCCGCTCCCAGCCGGTTCCCCTTTGTTCGCTGGTACCAGCCGCTGCAGCATCCACGGGAGCACAGAACCCCCGGTCAGGTACTCCGGGGGGGTTCCGGCATCCCGGCGCACCCGGGAAGCCTCCGCGGCCCCTTCCGCAGGGGAGGGACGGCGCCGGGGGAAGAACCCCTGGGGCGCTCGGGGTCTGCGCGGCGGGGGCCATTCTGGCCGCGCCCGGGAGCGAGGGGGACGGCGGGACCCTCACTCACCTCTTCCACCTCAATCTCTTTGTAGTCGATTTCTTCGAAGTTGAGGACCGGGGGGGTTTCAATCATTTCAGCGGAGGCGGCAGCAGACATGCCTCCTCTTTCACCGCAGGGAGGAGAGGGGGCCGGGGCTACGCGAGGGTCCGACACCAGGCAGGCGAGGGCCGGGGCTACGCGGGGCTCAGCGGCGGTTCCTGGCGCAGGTCGGGGCGAGCCTGGCCGAGGCGCCGCCGCGGCCACATCCGCGGCGGCCTCGGGCCTCAGAGGCGGCGGGCACAGGCCCCGGCGCCGCCGCTGCGCATCCCGCGCCCTCCCGCACCCCCGCGGGGCGCCGCCGACTCCCTTAGGCCGCGGCCTCTGCGCAGCTCGGGACCGCCTCGGCCGCGCGTCCCCGGGCGAGAGAAGGCGGCGCCCCCGGGGCCGCAGCCGGGCTCCTCGGCCAGCCCCAGCGGCGGCAGCGGGAGAGGGGGCCGCGGCGGGGGTGGGGGAGCCGCTCAGAGCCGCGCCACGGCCGCCGCCGCTGACATCAGAGCCGCTTCCTGCTGCCCCGGCCGAGGAGGGAGGGACGGAGTGAGGGAGGGAGGGAGGGAGCGCCAGGCGGGGGCGGGCAGGGAAGAGCCGGCAGCAGCGGCCTCTCGGGCGGCCGCGGCGGGGCCACGGCCTGGCGGCGGCACCGCCCCCGCCCCGCCCCGTCCCGCCGCCCGCCGCCGCCAGGGGGAGCAGCCGCGGCGCCGCGCCGGCCCCGCTTCCTGTTCCTGCCGCCAGCCGGGAGCCGCCGGCGGGGCGCGGAGCCGAGCGGCGGGCACCGGGAACCGGGCCCGGCCGTGCGGCTCAGCTGGGACTGGAGCGCAGATCCCGCGGGGCTCCCTAGCTGCCGGGCGTGGCCCTATCCCCATCCCGGGGCCGCGTGTTACCGCCAATGCGAGGGCGCCTTTTCCCTAAATAAAGAAATAAATAAATGCATATATTTCTCCAGGGCCTTGGGACGAGAGCAGCCCTTGTGGTCTTCAGCGGTGCTTTCTCAGGGGAAACCTGTATGTAGGGGGGTGGCTGTGGAGTGGAGGGTAATGGAGCAGTTGATGCAAACACAGTAATACAGGGATAGGATTCGGGAATGAACGTACACCTTTACCGCTCCCTCTCCAAAGGAGTCTTGACCCACTCTTTGACAGGACTGGTTCCTGCTCCTGCTTCTGCTTTTGGCTGGAGCACCCACCCCATTAGTGTTTTGGTGGTAAATGTCTGAGATTGGCGCTTCAGGGCAGTCCCTGGTGTGAAATTAATGCTGAGATGAGTGAATAGGGCTGCTGTGTTCCCCTGAAACAGCTGTGCTCCGTTTTGATATGTTTAGCCTTCAGGCTATATATAAAAAGTTATGTTATTGTACAATACTATAAATAGTATGTAATTTTAGTAGATCTAGTAAGCTTTCCTAGATCTTCCCCTGTTAGCATGCTAGTGAATGTCTGTACTTCACAAAGAAGTCTCATAAATACAGATAGATCTGGTTTACAGAGCTAGCCTGAGAAAGTCACTTAAACAGTTAGCTAGGAAAAAAATATCAAGGATGAATATGGGCAGTGACCTAATCTTATGGTGGCTCAGCTGTTGTTAAAAAAGCCAAAGTGAAAGTACGTCTATCAGAGCTGCTGCACGTTGTGACAGGTTGCAATTATGGATTGTTCACTCCCCTCCTGTATTTTTCTGTCAGATTTGGTAATTTGCCCAGGATTTTCAGACGTACACCAGTCCAGAAATCCCAGCCACACAGTCGCATGTTGACTCTGTTGCATGCAAGATGAAACTCGTATGGATAGCTGGTTGGGTCAGTGCAATTATGTCACCCAAGCAATCTGCATGTGCGTGGGGAGCAGACTCGTGTGCTAAATGTGCTTTCTGTTGCTTTTTGATTTTCTGATATGGTTTGGTCTAGAAAGATCTAAAGAGTCTTCTGTTAGGGGAAATTTCCAGGTACCACAAAATCTGACTAATATCTGCTTCATCCAGCAGCGGGGTTATTCAGAGCCCCCATTCAGGTTGTTTATAGGTTTGGATGTTCCTACTGACCCTGGCACCCCCTTTTACCCAGTGAAGAATTTGATTTTCATTTTCTCAAAAGCCACTATTAGTGTACATCTTGCTGTGACACAGTCATAAAGAACTGTGTTTATATCTGGATCTCACAACTTCTTACAGGAAAGTGTATCACTGGTGTACGCAGCTGCTACCGTCTCAGCTTCTAAGTGTGCAATACATTGATTATTGGAAGATGAAGAATAAGGACTTCTGAGGTATTGAGAAAACTGCAAGTCCAATGAAAACCAGACTCCTTTCAGTCTGGTTCATACATCTTCATACTGGTTCATACTGCTGGATGTATTGCTTCAGTTCTCTAAACACTTGTAGATCAAGACAAGGAACACAAAAAGTCAACTGAAGCCAAGGAAAAGGCGTAAATGAAAAGTAAGGGAGGTGTGACAATCTATCACTGCTAGTCTTGATACCTAGTTGCAATCATGAGCATGGTCTGAGGCCAAAAGCTTAAAATTTTGTTTCTTTTTGGGCACATGCATTGGGGAAGGTGAACTACATCAGTACATTTTGGAAAGATGGCCAAGTGGGTGGTTGTGCTTTAGGGGGCAGCAGTTGGTGATCTCTGATAAATGTAACTGAATATTTAGATTTTTGTTATGTTTCACAGACCTCCGTTGAGGATATGTATCAAGCAAATGGCAGTTGCAGTCTTCTATTGTTCAGTGAAGAAATTTTTCTGTTACCTTTGTTATATTTTGTTGATGGGTATTAAGATAGCAGAGGAGAGCATTCCAATTATAGTTGCTTGTAAGGTTCATTTCCTTTCAGAAATTGATGTGGAATTATGTATCTCAAAAATAATGAGCGCTTTCTTTGTGAAGGCAGAGTCATCATCATTATCAAAATGTCGCTTTGAAGATCTGGACGGGTTTTAAGGATGTGGTAATTTTGATATGACTTTTTTTTTTTTCCTCTTTCCTGACTGACACAGTCTTAATTAGTTACAATTAGCTATTTCGTGGATTGGGTATTGGTTGTACAGCCCCAAAATATTTCTTCAACAAATACAGGAGAAAAAGGAAATGAAAAGCTGCACCTGCTGTGCTTATCTTGGAGAGAATCTGCTCTTGAGTTTAGAAGAAAAATCTAGAACCTGGGAAGTCCATGTTCTGGATCTCAGTAGTCTCTCTGTAACACTGGAAAGTGGTTACACTGCCTGGAAGGTGATCACTTAAAGATTGCTGGAAACGTCTGGGTGCCATGGCCAAAGTATGCACAAGCACTCAAACCTGAGACAGCTGCTGTGGAGCTCTTTGTCATGCCTGTCCTAAAGTATAGGGCTCTGTTTTTTCAGAAGAGACAATCTGTTGCAAAATATAAACAAAATCCACCTGGACAGCTTAATAGACCTGAGATTTAGCCCTAAAATCTGCAAATCCTAATGAAAATTTATGCAATAAGATATGGAATTGTACAGCTTAGAATTTGACACAGCTTTATGAATACAGACAAAGGCACAGATATATTATCCTAGCTACCCTTCGTCTAGCTCCCTTAAAATTACTCTGATAATTTTTTAAGAAGAGTGAACAAGCAATATTTTCCACTAACTTAATTTAGAAAAAGCTAAGTGATTTCCTCTTTCAAAAGACTTTAACTTGTGTTGTTTTTTCAGTATATACAATTTTTTTAAAGTTGGTTAAAATATCTCACTTTAGGCGATTGAAAATTGATACTAGAAAACAGTGGTGAAGCATACTGGATGGTATCTACAACTGGAATGCCTACAACAAAAAAAAGTTCCCTTCTAGATTAAGCACAGGAATGTGTTTCTGCCAAGTCTGACTATTTTGTCCCTGTTAAATATTGTCCTGTAAATATGAAGTTATTTCTGTTTGTGGGAACCCTCTGTGATTAAAGAGCAGGTTCCTGGTGACAGTAGTAGGGAGAACACTATGAAACACACGTGCCCCACAGATTAATGTCCCAGCTGGGGGGCACCCCAGAGGAGCCTGCTGCTTGTTCCAGTGCAGGTACAGTGGAAATATCTCATGAGGACAAATCACTGTGATGATATTGAGAGATTTCTGTTTCTCAGCATGGCTGAGTTGTTGCCTAAATCCACTCTTCTCAAGCCAACTCCTGTTGGAGTCAGTAAGTCAGGAGTTTCTCTGAATCCTTCAGGGAGAGATCAGAATGCAGGGATTGAGTTAAAGCCTTTGGATAGATTAAAGTATGTTAAGCCTCTCACACATAAGGCAGAGGTGAAGGTTTAGGTTGTAGCATGAGGGAGCACGTAAGTGAGTGGAAGGAATGAGTAAGTGAGTAGATGGAGTAAGCAAGTAAGTTAGTAAATGGAATAAGTTTTAAGTGCTTTTAGTAAGTAAAAGGTCTTAGATGCCAGACAACTAGTACATGTTCTAGTGAAGGTTGAAAAACATACTAGTGTTTCCTTCGAGGCTCCAAGAACCTAGCTTCAGACATAATAGAGTTTAGAATATTGCTTACATTTTTCAGTTAGAACAAGATAGGCCATGAACGTAGTTTATATGTAGCCTGGCATGCTAAGAAACTAGAATTCTAATAGGTTAAGGAGTAGTGGTCAGAGTTTGTGTCTTAGCTAGTTGGAAAGTTTCTATAAAAGAACATTAGGGAGAGCTGGGGCTCTATGCCATGGCTTTATGCCATTGCATTTAGCCACTGCAGTTTTGCCATTGCTTTATGCCATTGCTTTTGCTTTGCTTTTGTTCCTGCTCTCTCTCTGCCATCATCAACACCCAAGAAGAAGATAGGAGCTGCCCAGCTTCACTGGCCCTGCTGGGACCACGGGGATCTTCTGCTTCTGTTTGGGACTCTAAGCCAAAACTTAACATGTACTTTGCTGTCTGTGACTTTTGCTTTTGAGACTGATGTACTTCTGCAATAAATAAGTCTATAATAACTATTAACTTGCTTGGCTTTTGAAGAAAATAACCTGACAGTGTGGGTGCCTAAGAGCACTCGGAGGTCCAAAACCTCACAAACTCCTATGACTTGTACGTTAGTGTTTCCCAAGAGCAGGTTGCAATATTGTGTGTGTCAGATTCCACTTTGAATCTCAATGATTTCTTCAATTACGTCCTACATTAATGATTTGCAAAGTCTTGGAAAACAGCACAAGGGTGTCTTCTGCCAAATACACTGAGATAGGAGCCCCAGCCTGCTTCATGTATTTTTATTGTTTCTTTTGCTTTCTGGGAAGACTTCCCCACGGTATGTAAAATCTTCTAAATAGCTATTAATTCCTTCAGTGATGGTGTTTCCTATTATTTGTGATAAAATACATGTATCAAAAAAACCCCCAACAAATCCTAAAAAAGCCTTGCAAAATAAATGCATGAACTGCTTTGCTAAATAGCAAACTCAGTTGTATGCAAGAAATGATATTCATTTTGGTAAAAGGAAAAGTTTTATTGTATGATTATTACAGAAACTCAAATAATCACCGTTGTTTCTGAACCTTATTTTACCTCCTAAATTGATCTCCAGAGTTTTCCAGCAGTCTAAACCACCAAGAGAGCCAAGAAAGACAAGTAATACAGCCACTGTGCAGTAACGGCAAAGTAAAGGTGAGAGACTATCTAGTTTCAGTCCTGCAACCAAACAAACACATTTTCTTTCTTGCAGCTATCAGCAGCTGGGCTTGGCTAAATGGCCAGGGGGAAAAGTAATGAATTTAGAAGGGAGAAGAAGGAGACAGATGGCTGTAGACTGGCTGATCTTGAACTGAGAGGTCTAAAAGATGTGGTACATGAAATTACTGGTAGAAGATGTGTTAGAAAGAGGCGTAAATGTAGGTAGCCATAAAGTAGCAAAGGTATTTTACAAAGGTGCAAAAACAGATCCAGACATCTAAGTGTCTTTTGCTCTGCTCTCAGTAGGCTTTAAAATAAAATGTGATGGAGAGAATAATAAAGAGCATGGAGGTAAATGGAATGAAATGTCACATCTTTTTAATCAAAGGTAGATTATCTCAGATTAACAAAAGATCATTTTTGATATATTCAGGGATATTTTTAGGCAAGCAGAATGGGTAGAACTATTCTATCTTGAATATATTTGATATATTGCCTTGTGGGAAATCATTGATTAATCTGGACATGATAAGAATCATTAGAAGAAATGAAAGTTGGGAAAGAAAGTAGGGGAGTGGTTAGGACACAGTAGAGATATCAAAAGGGAGGTATTGGAATGAACTTACTAATACATTTTTTTTCAGGATTGAATTTTGAGGGAAAGCTTCTTAGAAATTTCATTAACAGTGCTGATAAGAGAATTAAAAGTATGACAGTGATTCTGAAGACACAAGTGTAGACAGCATAGTTAATGGAGAGAAGGATAAGAATATCGAATGGGAAAAATTAGATGACTCCAAGGATAAGAGAAATAAAGTGACTAGTATTTAAAATATTACAGTGCACATTCATGAATCAATTTGAGAACTCATGACACCTTGTTATCCTGTAAAAGACTTATGAAGAAGAGGTGAAGAAGACTGCAACTTATATGTTTTAGCTGGTTTTAGGAGACTGTGAGTCTTGTAGGTAATGCACTTAGAAAATGTGCAAGCTTATATATCCCGTATGATATATCCAATAAAGCCATAAAAGTTTATGCAGACCTCATCTGAAAGGCTCTACTGTGCTGAAGAAAAATGAATTGAGACCTAACTAGTTGCAGAGAAAAGCTACAAAGATGGTCAAGATAAGAGAGGGCTTACCACAGAAGGGAATATAAAACAACTTGGCATGTTTAATCTTGCGAAACAAAGACAGAGAGGATATATGTTGCCTCTGTTTAAAGGGATTGGAAAGATAAAGATATTGTGGAGTTAAACAGTACTGATGGAAAGTGATATTCAAGTAAAAGGAAACTCCTTTTTGCACAAGAACCCCGTTAATGCATGCAGATTGGAGACCTGTAAATATTCCCTGCAACTGGGGCAAGTCACTTCACTGGATGGTCCTGATAAGTGAAATAATTTATTTGTCATAGCTCTCTGTGAAAGCAAAGTATTGTATTCATTTCCTAAGGAGATATGTTCTAATAATATGTTGAATAAAAATGTGCTATTAAAAGTGTAAATAATGTAACAAATTCTTACCATGGTATTTCTTTACCTGAGTACAGATTGAAATGAACTGTATATTCTTAAGATTAAGTTAGAATTGCATTGAATTGTGTGAGTAAGGCAGCGTTCTAAAGAAGGAAGTGAAATTGGAAGTGGGAGAAATTTGTATTATTTTATTTCTTGGAGAAGTAATATTATCTTTCATACTTTAAAGCTTCTAACTCATGAATCAGAGTATGTGAAGGGAATTGTTGTAGGTGTGATTTTTAAACAATATTGGGAAAGGGAGTTTAAAGCCTTGTATGTTTTATACAAGACACATAAGTGGGTGGGGTATCACAAAGCATGGGAGCAGTGACTGGAAATAAGAGGGGAAACTGTTCATGATCTTCATCACATAATGGGGATAAAAATATGTAGTCTGAGAGCATGTACACTAAGGCTACTGTGTATGAGGAACTTACCTTCAAAGTTTTTCTTCTAGAAGATCTGTTCTGCTATTTACATGGGAAACAGGAATAGATGCTCAGTATGCTTACTTTCTGGTTTCATACCAGCTGGAACTGACGGAAACAAGGAACATGTAGAGCTCTCAGTCAAATGGAGAACTTGCGAATGAGGAAAGTCTGAAGCAGTTAGTCCTTTTCTCCCTGAGAAGGCTCAAGAGAGAATCACATCACAAGTATTCTAGTACTTAAAGGGCTTCTCCAGAGACGATGGAGTCTCTATAGGGAAGAAAAGGTGTAATGGGTACTGGTTGTGCCAGGCTTCATCTTGAAAAAGAGATGGTTTTTTTGCAGTGAGAATAACCATTGCCTAGAACAACATATTCAGGTTCATGGTGAAGTTCCCTTCACTAGATGTTTTCAAGACACAACTGGACAGGGTGCTGGATAATCTCATCTAGCCTCCCTTTCCCACACAAGGTTGGACCAGATAATCTTTCAAGGCTCCTTCCAACCTTGGCTGTACTATGTTCCTAGGAATATGCTAGCAGGCTGGAAGCATCTCACAGAAGGTGCCCTGATTCTTGTGTGGTTTGCAGTAACCAATGACATGAGTGTGGACCATGGACCTGCAGCTCCAGCCTGGCTGGGTGCATAGGCATGTCCTCTGAGTGGCTCTGCTTTCTTGTTGCTTATGGATGTGTTTGGAAAACAGCCTATGAATGCACGTGGAGGACCCAAAGATGCCACCAGATAATCATATTTCTAATTGATATGTGGGTCACATGTTATGTATGCTGAAAGTCAGTGCTCTGTAATGTAAAATAAAAATCAGAAAGATCTGGTTCTTTTGAAGAGGTACTTGTTAACATGCTTTGCCATGCATCATTAGGATGGTATTTCTTTCTCAAAGGCATCTTTTAAAAATGATCAGTCAAAATCATCTGTAATCAAGACAACACATTTCTATCAGTGGAAGAATAAAGCCAATATAATTATAGGAGAAGGAAGTAAAGAGTTTATATCATTGTATCACTTGTTTGGTAATGAAATACAGTCATTGTCTTCTGTTTTATACATGATGCTCCCAATTAAGTGACATCATATAGGAACAAAAGTTACACTAAATATGGAAGTGATAAATCACCAAAATTCTTTATGTTTCCTCTAGAAGCTTCTAGTCCTGTTTAATAAGGCAGCCCTCTTCAGGCTGTTACTGTAGCTGTTGCCTCAACAGATCAATGTAATAGATGTGATGAGCCAGTTAACTTGCTAAGGACTAACTTTTGGCATCATCTCAGCATTTCATTGTCTAATTCCTTTACCTTGGTGAGACCTGGAGGCGTGTGCCCTCTTGGGAATCTCAGTCTATGTCCTTTGTCCTTACTCATGAAGAGGAAGGAAAACGAACTTTTGTAAAAAAACCCAAATACATAGATCTTATGGATTTATGGTGGAAAACTCAAAACATAGCTTCAAAGCTAGCCTGAAATGGTAACTTCAGGACTTGCATATTTTTTATCTGAGAATGCCTATGAGTCTCCTAGACTACGGGGCATACATGGCTAGTGGCACGGCAGGTCCTCCAGGTTCAATATGCCTTCTAGAAAGACATCTACTTCTGGGATATGTGCCAGATCCACTGTAATGGAGACTGGGAATGTGGAGATTGAACTTGGGGAATTTGTGTGATGTCATGACTTTAGGGTGCTGGTTTGTGGAGGTGGAGAACATATTGAGAGGGAGGCATATTTTTTGTCTTTCTGGCAAATTAAATGCATGTTTGGAGAAGAGGGGTGCTGCCCTCACTGGGAAGTGATCCTAAAACAGCAGCTGGCTGCAGAGGCACTGTTCATGCATATGAACTGTCCCAAGAAATCAGACCTTGGTTGCTGGTACTGCCACCACTAATGGCATCTGAGCTGACTGGTATACTGGAATAATGCATGAATTATAGGCCAGATCACATTGTACAACATACAACCCAGACAACAACCAACAATGCTAATATTATCAGCATGCAAAAATAGGGAGAAAGTCTATAATCTTTACATTGCCTTTCAGTTTAATCTCATCAAAGTGTGATTTCATGAAAGTTAGATGGTTTCAAAGTGCCTTCTTTGATCAGTAATGAGAGACAGGCATCTTCAGAGGGCACTTCTTCCCAATATGTTAGGATATGACGAATTACTCTTTGGAGATGTCTTTTTCTCTACTGCAAGCCCCTGTAACAAACTTCAATTAGACTTCTTGGTTCGGCTTCTTAGTGACTTTCTTAGTGACCCCCAGGGATTGTGTGACCTTTGCATGGGAGCTGGTGAATGTGATGCAGGTCATGAACTGAAGGTCCAGGAAGCATATTCTGGGGAATCTGAGATGATGTTAGATTGGTATGTATGGACAGTTGGGCTGCTGACCCAATTTATTAACTTAAAGTAAGGTGAGGGGAATGCCACTATTGGGATCTGACCCCGGCCCAGCTAAAGCCAGTATCAGTGTTAGTAGAATAGCTGTACGTGGATGAGTTCTCAAACTCTAGAGGTCCAAATGTCACAACCTAACTCTGTGTGAAGAGTACACCTGAATACAATTTTGTTTAGTTTCTTGTGAGTTTGTTCCTGCACCATTCCCATCAACGGCAGGTTCTCCACAACAAGAAGACAAACAAGTTTAAACTTCATTTTTGTATTGAAAGAAAATATAAAATAGCCCAACAGAATCCCCAAAAGAATATTCCCCTCCCCATTTCCCACCCACGCCATTGGTCAACGTACAAACAACTTGGGAAAGAAAGTACTGGTTCCTCTGCTTTATTAGGGACATTAAATTCAGAGATGCCTATAAGAAGTTATATTTGAAAGGGTGAAAATTGCATTTAATACAACTCTTAAAATATGATGGCTGGGCAACTATTTCTTCTGACAACCAGCAATTACTTAATCATACAAATTTCTTTCAGTATGTGAAAGAAATGGAGAAAAGCAGATGAAAATTCCCTTTGGGGATCTGAGGATTTGATAACCTTATTTCTTCAGATGTAGTCTGGAATATTACTGTCTCTAATATCTACATCAGTTGCAGAAAAGCAATAAAAAAAGTTATCTCAAAGATCCTGGCATTAGTTTATTTGTGTCATAGCCTTTAACTTTATGAAGCATTTTGTGTGGGTGGAATTTGACATGCTTGATGCAATTGTTCTCTTGATTCAGTGTTACTAGAGAAATAAATTTGAAGTAAATGGAAGTCAAGTATAGAATGCAAGAAAATGTAAAAGGAGACATTTTTCTTCCAGGAAGTTTTTACAGTAGACTTCTGAAAGATTTCATCAGGAACATGGATTCTTCAAAAAGAGTGATTTGACACTGGAAGAAATCATGTATTGCTGATATCTGGGTCTGTTTCATTTGTTTTAGTTATAATTTTATGTTTATATGACGGGTATTTCCTGAGACTGTGCAGTGCAAGAAATCAATACTGAAGCCATTTTTATTTCCCCACAAGGTGGTACTGTGGTACTGACTATGCAGCTCTTGTTTTGGCTATAGCTGATGTATATCTGTACCCCCTTCTGCACATGTTTTAAAGACAGATTTTTGTTTATAAAGAAGAAAGTTTTAGTGTTAAAATCAAATGTCGTTGCACAATGTCCTTAAGACTCTTTTTTAATGTGCTTTTTTCCAACTTTTTTTCTCATTAAAAATAAATTTTATTGCAAGATGTGATTGTCAGAAAATCTCCATTATTGTTGTTTTGACTTTTTCGTCTTTTATTGCATTAAAAAATTTGAACTCTGTTTCAGACTTCTCTATTTTCTAACTAAAACAATACCTGTTGTACGTTTGTTCAGAAATTAATCTTTTTTCCCTCCTAAAAAAAGAGATCTAACCACTGTCAAGTACAGGAACAAAACATAATTAATCATCTTAATCAATCTCTGTTGCAGTACATGGGATTATTCCAGTTGCTTGTCTGTAGGATCTGTTGTGAACAGCTCTATGTGTTTGTACCCCACCATTGCATTTGATAACTTTTCCATGGTAATGTCTATGCTTTCTATACTTTTATACTACTGTAGTTTGTAGTTTATATTTACATTAGAAAGTGGAATAAGGCTAGGGGAGACCTGAGCCCTGGCCTGGTCTGGGGGTCAGCATCCTGCTAAATGGTCAGCATAGTCCTTGGCAGGGCTAAGAACTCCCCAGACAGAGTTTATCAGGGTTTGGCTGTAGCCTGTACTTTACATGGAAGAGAGTTCAGCTCTATTGATATGTGCTGTGCAGGGTTTATTGGTCTCAAGAGCAGAGGACAAGCCTTGGTCCGTTTCATTCACCAGTATCAATGTAGCCACAGGGATCCAGTGAATAATCCTTATGCTCAAAGCTAAGGGTTGACTCAGGTAGGTTTTTGCTCAAATATTAACTGCTGTTTTTATGGCCCAACCTTTTCACCCATTGTGTTTCTCTGCATGGCTGTTTCGTTCACCCCTTGTGCCTGGATATACCATAGGCAGCTTGATAAAGTAGTTACCCTACAGAGGCTAGTTGTACAAGTTATCAAGTGTCTTGCACAATCTACACTTAAAAGCAGGAAGGAAAATCAAAATGTGCTCCAGTTATATAAAATAATAAAAAAAATTAATGCATATGGAGGCTTACATTTAATTATTATTAAATGGTCTCTCTCTGTCTTATTTAGTGATATCTAAGAGCTTTCAAGGAATAAGTTACTTATTTTTCTCTGGATTTTCTATATATTCTTCATGAATGGACGAAATACATTGGAGAGCTGAGTGTGTCTATTACCTTTCAAATCTTTCTTTCAAACACCATCCCACTTGAAGTTTTTGTGCTCCATGGCAGGCCAGGGACAACAGCATGGATCAAGAAAGTGAGAGAACCCAAGCAAGTTAAAAGGGGGTGCAACCCTGTGGCACCATACAGTCTGGATGGAGGCAGAATGAATGGCTTGAATCCACAAGCAGGACTTGTCAACGTTCACAGCTTGCCCTTCATGGCCTCTAGGTCAGAGGATAGAACTGGTCCTGCTAGGGTGAAAATAGGACAGGAGATACTCCTCTTTACGGAATGTGTGACTTTCCAACATTGAGATGAGGATGTGGGAGGCACAGGAGTACCAGATGAAGCTAAAAGAACTGAAGGGACATTGGTCTCCTGGCAAGCCGTGCTTGCAAAGTAGATCTGTGGGGTCTGTTACCAGTATTATGGGCATAATATTGCGCCAGAAGTAACATGAGAACAGGATAGGAAGAGGCACTTCTGCTCAGACATTCTGTACATTTACTAATAGGCACACTTTCTTTAGGTATCAAATCCCAAGCAAAGAATTTTTATATGATTGTATCTTATCAAAGCATTAAGTTATGGTCTATTAAATGTCTGTATACCCTGCTTGGAAAATGACCTATCAGCATTTTCAGGTTTTGGCTCTGCTTTCGAACAATCTCCATCTACTATTGTTGATAAAGGCTTCTTTCTTCCTATTTTTCCTTATCACAAAGAAGTTACCTGAATCCTGTGACTTTCCTACAAATGTGCATGCTTAAAATAACACTTTTTGTGGGCTTTTTATAGATTTCAATTTTTTCTTGATGGAGATAATAATATTAATTCTTCAAGAGAGAAAATATTTCTAGTGCCCTGGGAAAAGTGTTCTGGACCTGGTTGCAATGTCTCAAATGTGCTTGAATGAGATCTAACAAGAATAAGCATGTGTCTTAGCCAGGCCCCTGAGACTGCAGGATGGGAGAAATATGCTCGAAGGAATCACACTGAAGTGGTTCGCTGGTAGTATACAGATAGGATTGCTGGTAGGGATATTTAATAACATGGGTATGGTTCTTGTTTCCAGGACTTAGAGTTCATAAAGAACAGGTGAAAAGAGATTAAATGCTTCTCCGACATCATTTTTCTATGTCAGAATTTGCTGTCAGTGCCACAAGTCATCTTTGCAGGGGGAAAAGTGAGCTACATAGCTACAAGCAGGAAAGGGAGGTGTGCCTATGCCTTATAACCTGAGAATCTTGTTTCCCATGACACTAGATCCCAGTAACAGTATTTCTTTGTTATAGAAATGCACTTCAGAGATTGAATCAAAGCCATACAAAACAATTTATGAATCCTACTTCTGAAAGCAGAGGAATATCACGCAAAGAGTAGCAGATGTTGAAAATATTTGCCCTCTGGCTTCCAGTTTTGGTTTCTATTCCTAAATGGTCCTTTTCTTAAGCCTAAGAAAACTATTAAGCTGGACTCACACCTGCACAGGCCAGACTCAGCTCATATGCACTCTGAAACATCTGCAAACTCTGATGTAAAGCAACCAGAAACTCCATGTTTTATGAGCCATTTTGGGCTTTAGAGAACCTCTACTAAAAAGTAGCTTTCGTATTATGGAAAGAAGTTGAAGAGTTGCCAGTTGGAGATGACCACCAAAGGGGACAGCAGGATCAAGATGCAAGAAATCTCTAAATAACGTATTTAAGAGGGAATAGATCCAATAAAATGACCTTTGGAAAGTCACTTATTCTCCTGTAATTTCTTTGTCAGTTGCTTTCACCAAGTCGACAGGATGCTCCAGGGTGAAGTAGATGACCTTCAAAGCTTGGGAATCCTTGTACTTTCCTCTTCTGCTTTTATAATTTTTGGAAGAATTCAAACATATATCAAGTCACCCACTGAAGAATGGATTCTGGTTTATCTAATAAATGATAGAAATTGCTGGTCTGTTCTATCTGGAAATGGAAAAGACCTCAGATAAAAGCCTCTCTTTATTAAGGAGCCAAAAACATTTTAGATCTCATTTGGCCTTCATGCCCTACTCATTCTTTGTTTTATCTCGTGGTGCTTTGCTGATACAGATATTATCCTTCTCACCTACTCTAAACATATAATATTAATTCTGCATTGTCTTTCTACCTCGAGCCCTTTTAATAGTTGCATCCTTAAAATCCTGTAAGGCTAATTATCCTATGATCACTCTTTGTTTCTCACCTGAGCAGGCACAAATCCCTCTAAATCCACTTGCTCCATTTATTACCTTGCCTTCTTTTTTTCTTCTTGTTGCTCTTTAGAATTTGGATCCCCTTTCCAATATCAGGAAAACCTTTATGTCCTCATCTTCTAAGTATTTTTTTTCCTATTCTTCAGGAAGCAAAAAATCCAAGAAAGAGGTGAATAGACATGGAATTGAATTGCACCTATGAGGTGGGTTCAAGACCTAGGTAGAAATATTTCAGTGAATGTCCATTTTGATATTACAGACTGTTTTTGGCGTCATATAAAATGGTTGTCCTAGATTATTTTAATGATTATAATCACTGGTTTAAAAATCTATATGTTCTTCTTTAAAGACTCAACTCATCACTTGAAACAATTACTTCTCTCTTTCTCTCTTCATTAGTAATCCCCTCACATGCTCTTTGTTACAGTATTGTTTCATCTCGTGTTTGTTTGTCCTAACTAATTTAGATATTAAGTCCTTGGTGACCGACAATGTATCTATCTATGCAAAGCACACTTAAATAAATAAATTTAATAATAATTAATAATAAGTATGCCAGCTGAAAGCTGTGCATCTGAGCTAGCAAGGACGACACTGACACTGATGAATTTGTTTTCAGGAGCAATGGTTGCTGTTCCCCTGCCTTGGCTCTTTGGGAAGAGCTGTTAATGGCTGTTGTGCTCTGAGGGCTGCCAGGTCCCCCTCTTACAGTCCTCTCCACCAGAGAGTCACTCGGCCTTGCCCCTCATCACTGGGCAATTTGAAATCCAGCCTTGGAGCTAACACTCTCCTATAGGTGATTGAAAAACAAAAGGAAAGTATGGAATCTGTTTTGGGAGAGATGATCCTTGCAAATTCCCCAAAATATCTGTGCACAACTAGTTTCAGTATTTCACTTATAGACAGTAAAATTTTTGCATCTTTGTTCTTTGTGTGGAAATTTTCTTTTTCTCTTTTTTTCTCCCCTTCCCTCTTTGCCTTTTTATGTGTGAAAGATTTGCAAAGCAAGTTAGCACTTTTGTGAAACAGGCTCTGTAAGCACTTGGACAGAATCATTAAAACTGGCAGGAACGAATTCTTACGGTGTGTCCTAACAGTTGTCTAAGCTCAAACAGGATTTAATCTGTTATTCCTGGTGGGCACTACCTTGTAGGAAAATAATATTATTACAGATATAATCTTTCGGTTAGTAATAAACCTCAGGAGTGGTCTGGTTGAGAAGGGGGACAAATGAGCCTTTCCTAAGCAGAAGTAACCTGGGGAAAATAAATCCTTCATGTGTGTGCCTGAGAAATTTTGACTTCTGATGGAAGCAAGTTATTCACAGTATACATTGCCATTTTATTTAATTATGAATAGAATAAATTCTTTGCATATACTTTCTCTAGTCCATTCCAGAGCTCTAACTGCAATAAACATCAGGAAAAGAGTAGCTGAATAATAAGTAGCAAAGGAAAAAGAAATACTGTAATTTCTGTGATTATTAATCCATCTGAAGATGATAGTTTTTGTCAGAGATGGCAACATCTAGAATGTGTTCACTGTGATAGCAGTTTTACTGTTATCAAAATCCTGTAGTATTTACTGCCACAATTAACATTTGTTCTGCCAGTTCATCCCTGGGGAAAAGAGGTGAATGTTCATGAGCTTTGTTTTTTGTAGAATCTTTTTTTCTTAAGGTAAGTATAAAATATGCTTTGGAGGAAATGGTGGAATTCAGGAATTTCAAATTAGACCACAAAGCAGTTATTTTTCAGGCAAATAACTTTTCTTCTTTCACTATAAGGCTTCATTGTGACAGAACTTTGTGAGGTCCCAGGAGTACTTCGAATATAAACACTGCAATCTTGAGCTTAATTCAATATTTTGTGGAGTCAGTGGAGAAAGTAATATAATTTGTTCACTGTAATCAGCTAGTAGGTATCTCTGAAGGTCTGATTACTTCATGTTCAAATAAAATGCACTGGTACAATCCATATGGGAGTTGATGATGGCATATATAACTAAGCTGGACTTGCTTAGGATGGAGTTTTTAACCAATCAGAAATAAAAGAAAGCATTATCGATGGATACGGCTCCTTGGCAGCTTGGTGTGAGTGAGAAATCCAAACCTAAAGTAAATACTGTGGGCATGCAGTGTCAAAAAAAGGTTATTGTGTAGTAACTAAAACTTTTTGAAGTCTGCTGCAGACCCTCCATAATAATTCTCTGTGTCTCACAGGTTTCAGATTGTCCAGTCACTTTTCAAATACAAGCTATTTTGGGCTTGTGGGGGTGAGAGGCCGATATATTTGCCTTGCCCATTCCCCAGCATTTTCCTTAACAACAGCAGAGGCATGGCCATTTGTGGCATCTTTTCCACTTTACTATGGTGTGTGACCCATTGGCAGTTTGGGGTTGCTCTCAGTGGGCTCAGCCACCACGAAGCTGCAGCCATGATTTGAGCAACAGTGGTGGATAGTGAAGTGGATGTCGTGGGGATAGTGATATAGTGGGATAGTGAAGGCTGCACTGTGCTGTGTGCTGCTGCTGGATTATTGCCCCTATTGTCTGATCCAACTATTTCATGGCTGCATGTAGATGCTAACAAAGCCTTGAGAGAGAATTGTTTCCTGCAGAGCCCTGTCTTTTAAGGATTCAGTTGAAGGATAAGAATTGTTCTCATTGGTACTTGTTAGGTGCTTCTAACCTTGAATAAGCAATGCTTTAGCCTATTGTTCATGACTTTTCTTCTAGGCAGGACCACAATACCAGTAAGACTTTTTAACATGTTAAATTTGCAGTTTATCCCAGGTTCTCATATTCACTGTATTGAAGATCCCCTGAGCTTTATGTGAAGAAGAGAAAGGCTACATAATGGTCTTCTAATTTTTGTTCCTTTTGACAGCTAAATACCAAGTCATTGTGAGTAAGACTCATCTGTCCAAGCACCGCTGCCTGTAACTGAGCTAATTGTCTTTCTTCAGTAATTAATGAAGAAAACTAGGCACTGCTGGGATGCAATTTGTTTCATACCAGAGGAGACACCTCAAAAATACAAGAGGTCTTATGACTTCTAGTTTCAACAACTGTGACCTAATTAGATCACTATAATTAGTTAAGGCCATGGGACAGGCTGCTAAGGCTTAGGGGACAACAGATAACAATTTATAGCTTTACTTGTTAAGAGGAATCCTGGTAATCAATATTTCCACATTTTCAAATGCTTTACAGGAATTGTATTTCTCATAATTTCTGTCCTTTTTTTCTTTAGAAAAAAGCAACGACAGGATTTCTTTCTTTCCAATTCAAATGTGACTTCCATCCATATTTTGAAAAGCCAATTCTACCCAGGGATCCCTCAGAATGAATAAGCTGAAACTGAAAGGTTTGTGTGACTCAGACAAATGCAATGGGCTCAAGACAGGACTAACTGGATGCTATTTTATGAGTAATTCAGGACGTCGGAATAAATCATTTGGTAGTCCCTTCTAGCCTTAAAATCTATCAAAAAACCTGAACAAGTTCAATAAAAATGTATTAGTGTTTTACAGGAATTACTTTAAAACCTCTAAGAATTAATAACCATTAATAGTATTTTTATGATGTATTCACTATATATTTCTAGTGCAACAAATCCTATAGAGAGGGTTCTTTCCTTTTTGAGTTGATGATGTGTTGGGGAAACAAAACGTCCTCATTTGAATGGTCAGCCCTGGCATAGCAAAAAAGCTTGTTTCCTAGGATGGATGCCTCATATGCATTTGCAAGTAGGAAGAACAGTAATTTAGAAATGAGAGAGGGGATCTCATTTTATCGTGAATTTTCAAAGCATCACTCTGTGTATCATTTAGACAACCTTTGGCTCTGACTGCTGAGTACAAATGCATCAGCCAGTGTGTGTGGGCAGTGTGAATCATTCAATTTTCCTACTATATAATAATAAAAAAACAAATGGTGGTGAAGCCAGCATTTAGGTCTAGAGAAGGAAGCTGTGATAATGCCATGAATCCTTGCACTCAGGGATCAACAGTGATGGCATACAAAGCAGGCATAATGACAGGCAGATTTTTGCTTAACGGGTGTTGATCTGAGCCACAGGCACATTTATCCAATCTTGTTTTTATCTTGCTGTTCCTGCACCCTGACTAATACCTTTAAGAATAAGAGTGGTGCTTTAAAACATGGTAACTCAAGCCTATAGGAATTAAACACATTTGAAAACAAGTTAATTCTTTTGGGTTATTATCACAGATTTCTGGCCTTTCTTCCTTCCTCTTATTCCCCTCAGCTATATCTGTTTTATGTTTTAATGTAATATATTGTACTGTAGAGGCTGTAGTTTCAATTCATGCTAGTGAAAAAGAATAGAAATCCAGAGCTGCTGCAATACTGTGAGCCTTCTGGGGATCCTTGTAGCCAAATGTGTCTAGAGAACTTCCCTTCATAGAATATAGCTTCTGCATAACTACTAGTAAGAAACATGAATAAACATCCCATAATATAAATACCTACTCTGCACACACAAACAAGTTTTTCATGACTAAAACTATATTTTTTATTGCTTTTATTAGCACTAGTGCACAAGGACAGGACTAAGAGTTACTCTTACAAATTTTATTTGTGGTGTGACATGGGTATTTAAAGAAGATCAAGTGTGGAAAGAGAAGATGATTTCAGTAATTTTTAATAATCAGACCATCACATTCAGGTTTACAGGCTGGTTGTAGATAATGTGATGGTCCAAATTAAGAGAATTAGGAATGAAAACTGCCAAAACCAGTATTAAACAGGGAAAGAGTCAAGCCTCTAATCCCATCACCTTATTCACAGATAAAAGATAGTCAATTCAGTGGTACATAAACATGGATGTGTTGACTCTAGAGAAACTTGGCAAGGCCAGTCACATGAGTAGAATTACAATTCTGGTGGCATAAACTCTGCATGGTAAATTGGCTCAAGGAAGATTTTCTGAACTGTTACGATTCAGAAAGAATTTTCTGTCCGAAGTGCTTAAAGGGTAAAGCATTATTTTTAGGTCTATATAACATACTTGAACTATGGAAGCTCTAAAAGCTAGCAAAATTTTTTGGAATATGCTGCTGCTGATGCTTAGTGATGTAAAATGAAATGTGATAGTGCTGATTATTACACTGTTGCATAATCTTTTCCTCTGTGTAAAAGGGACCTGGACTTGAATCAGAAGTGTGGATGTGCCATAGCAACGCCCACAGTACATTCCCATCCCTGATAGGCTTGGAATTCTATCAATATTCCTGTGAGATTTTGATCCAAAATGGAGCACATTTATGGGAGGGCTGAAGACTGTTTATTGTTGATGGAGTAGTAAGATACAAATTAATAAAGAAAGCAGCAGCAACAAAATGCTGCCGGTCACAATTTGTGATATAAAATTAAAGTAGACAGCCTGGAGGAGCTAGTGACAATAAGTAAATAACATTTACAAATATGCTGGAGGAAACAACAACAACAACAACAAAAAGCAAAGGCAAGAGAAGCAGTCAGTCTCTTGATAGATGACAAGGGTAATAAAAAGCAGAGGGATGAGGCTTTGCACAATTCTCTTATCTTTCTGTCCTTGTTTTCACTCATGCATCCTAAACTGGAAATGTGATCCTCTCATGTTTAATGAGAAGGGACATATAGTATAAAGGAAATAAGAAAAGCAGACATATTCCAGTGTCTTCAATGCTGCTTGTGTGAGCTTATCATCATATGGGAAACACAGAATATGCAACCCTGCAGCAAAGCTCAGCCCAAATCCCTGGCAAGGTTCACAACTCTGCAAGAAAATCCTGCCTTTTCTGCTGTGTCTTCACATGTGGCCCCACCACCTTCCCACAGCACCTGCATCCTGGTGTGAGTGAACACATCTCAGCCCTGTGGGGGTACTCCATGCTGGACAGGTCAGAAGGCAGCAGCTCTCAAGCTCATTTCTACCTCTAATCAAGTTTCTCACCGAAGATTTCATCTGCTTTTCTCCTACCATGTGCCCTGCACTACGAGTTGTATAAAACTCTTCGACATTTGCTATAGAAGTGCATCACACACAAAAGATATGACACACTTGAGTGATTTTTTTCAACTCCACGGATTCCCTCTGAGTGTAGGTAAGACTTTCAGGGGAACACAGGTCCAAAACAGTGCTCCAGTCTTTGTGTTTTCCTACTGAGGTCTTTCTGGGTGCCATCAGCCACCTACTCCAGCAGGCTCTTCTAGGATTCCCAAAACAATATTGCCACAAAACCTCCTTGACCAGTCTGTCTTCACCTCTTACTTTCCCAGAAGCTCTCTGTTACTGCTTTTCCAGGACTCACATATTTCTCAGTGACATTCCTCTCTCCTCCCTCCCCCTTTCCTCTTAAACATCCTTTTTCTTCCCGATTTTCCCAGCAGCAGCCTCTGTCTCCATGTCAGCTTGGTGCCTCTGCTAAATTCCGCTGTTAACAGAAGTTACTGGCGTAACATACAATTACATGGCTATGGATTATGGAGCTCTATTTAGTATTCAAATCCTTGCTTTTCTCAAGTGGCAGAATATAATAAACTCAAATTTTTGCCTTCAGTGGAAGTTTTACAGTGGAGGCATGCCCAGTTTAAGTTTCCACTGTGTATGGAAAGGAAACTGGAAAGATTTATGGAAGGAAGGTAATGAGAGCTTGAGAAGTAGGGGAATTATCCCATAGAGGATGGCTGTGCTCCTCAGACTGCCTTTCCTTTGAGCTGGAGCAGCACTGGCCTCCGGGGTTGCTCAAAAGGGGTCTGTCTGCAGACCCACAGTGCTACAGGAGTGTGACAAATGCAGCCAGAAATGTGCTGGCAGCTGGAACTGCCCTGGGCCTGGAAGTTGCTTCTGGACAGAGAAGAGTGAGATGGAAGGCAAAGGAAACAATGTGAGGGCAGCTTCAGGTGCAGAATGTGCCCAGGCTGTCTGGACAGTGAATGCTGAGAACCAGCGAAGCCCAGGGAAGCCCTGTCCCATCTCCAGGAAAGGGGCAGACTGTGTCTAGGCTTGTTGGGCTGACTCAGGTGGGACTTGGTGTCCTGAGGGTCAGGAGGGAGCAGATTTGGTGTCCTGCTGCCTCCAGGGAGAGCCTCCCAGGAGCCTTGGGAAGGGAAGGTCAGCCTCAGCAGACACAGTGCACTGTGTGTCCCTCCTCAGCTGGCACAGCCCGGCAGGGCCACCCTGCTCTTGCTAAGGCAGCAAATGTGTTCAGTGCAGATTGCCATGCTGTGGCCTGGGCTGGCCCTAGGAGCCTGCTCAGACAGAAATTTAGGAGAGAAGAAGGTGACCCTGGCAGCTGGCTGTTCATGCCTCTGTTCATCCCATAGCCTCCATCACCTTCACTCAGTGCAAAGCTTGGAATAATCAGCAAGTGTAACATACCAAGGTAGATTAACTGTTCCACCCCTCATGCAATGATGAGCTATCACTCATTCTTCATTCAAATAAATACATTCAATTCTGTTGTACTAACATGCAATAGTTACAACAGAGTGTATGAAAGCTCTGGTTTGACCTTATATTCATGTTCCTCAATTATGTGTTTAGAACATATGTCATATATGCGCTGCTTCTGTCCAGAGGAAAAAAACGTAGAGAAAAATCGTAGTGAAATGTAGTGAAGAATTTCATAAAATGAGATTCCCACAGCAATGCTGCTGAGCTGGACTGAGAGCACACACTTTACATAAAAACCATTCCAGAAGAAAAGCATATCATTTGCATTATGCTACATGATAAAGCTAATACCTCTCTTGGAATCATAAATTTTTGATCTCATGATTTCTGTGTGTATAATATTTTCAGAATTTGTGCTGTGATAGCAATCTTTTCCATTAATTTACCATCTAGTTGCAAAAACAAAGCACTGCTTTTGTTTTATTAGTTTACTTTTTTTTTACTGCATTCCTACTTTACCAGAAGTGTGTTGAATTATTAACAGGTTATGTCCAGGTTCACAGAAAAGCTAAATTGAATCCAGTACAATGTGGACTTATTAAAAGACTGGTTAACAGATTTGCTTTGCCCACAAAACTGTGCACTGTGGTTTCAAATATTCTTTTTCCAATTAAAGCTATTTATTTATTTTGATTTCTAGCAGTCATGGTGAATTCTTGACAGTGGTATTTTTTCCATAGAAAAGCTCTGTATTTTTGCAGGAGTAAAACTGCATGTTTAATTGGTTATTTTAACACCTTTAGTGCAATATCTCCGTGCTTTAATAGGCCCATAATTTTTAAATGTAGGTCCATTATTTTCTATGGCACGAACATTGGCAGACTTCTCAGGTGTCCTGCTTCTCATTGCTGTCTCTGATTTCACTTTAAAATCCCTCTTTGTCCCTCTTTAGTCCCTGCTGATGACCCTGATTAACCTAAAGGATTTCTAGAGCTGAAAAACTTATCAGTTTAGAAACAGGCATGTTACAAAAATGTATTTTGTTAGAACTTAAAGTAACTATTGGGATAAAAAAAAAAGAAAACATGTCATTGTGCACTTGGTATGACATAAGTTTAGACTGCTTTTTTTCTTAGTATTTTTTCTGCACGATAGGCAGGATCAATAAGTTTTGCTCCACTAGAGGACCAAAATCAGCAGTATTCTTCTTTCCTAGCAATTAACTGAGCCTCCATCTCAGCTGGCCAGGCCTCCATGATTATTGTCACCATGACAAGCAGATCATCTACCTACATTCCAGATGTGTTTTGGGGGAAACCAGTGGAACTCTTGCCCTCTTTCTGTCCTATCTGGTAGAAAAATGATGTGAAGGATTGTGGGAGAACCGGCTTTAAGAATGTCTTGTGTTGAATGCATGAGGCCAGATTTTTCATTTGTGCCAGCTGATGTCACACCATAAGTTGGCAAGGGGAGCTCTGTATGTTGATGTTGGTTGGGATCTGGTTCTTTGAGTTGTGCCTTTTTAATAGCAGAGTTTCATCAGAATGACTCTTGTGTTAGCAAAATTGGACCAATTGTGGTAAAAAAAATTAAAAATCAACTGTTTATATCCTAAAATATGTGTGGCTGAAAAAAGGGTAATGCTGTGCTTAGACACTGAATGGGGAACTCACTGAGAGGTGCTAAGGACAGAGGGCAGACACAATGTTTAGGTGTGAAAGGAATAAATATCAAGTATGAACAGGAAACTGGTGTTCCACATTGTTCAGTATTGGGGAGATATTTATGGGACTACTAATAAATCAGACTGGAATACCTTCAAGAAGGATATTGAAAACCAGGGAAATCTTAGGGCCCATGTCATAAATGTTAAATCAAGAATTAACAAAAAAAGTTTCAAGTCTGAAAATACACCATAAATTTAGAGATGTAGGAAACATGTAGTTACATGTATCCTGATTCTCCAAAGAGGATATTAAGAGTGAACTGATTAATATTTACACTTATGTAAGGAAGATATTTGAAGAGATAGGTCTTTAAAGCAGTGGAAAGGCATAATGGTATCCAATAGTCAGAAGATAAGACTAACAAACAAAATGTGTGATTTTAGCATTGAGGGTGATTAATCCACAAATCTACTTAACTTGGTATATGATCTTTTCAACTGCCTGATTCTTTGAATCAATAGTGAATATTTTTCTCATTTACAGGTTATAGCTCACTGAGACATTATAGACTTGGTATAGGAATATGTTGGGAAAGTTCTGTGGGGAAAAGTAAGATTAACTCATCATATAATATGTAATATCTTCTATGATTTATGAATAATATTGCAATTTATGAATAAATTATGTAATCTTGGCCAGTTCTACATTTTGATTCCTGTTTTTATCTGTGTTTGGGTATAGAATCTTCATGCAGAATAGTCTATTAGATCAGGCAGGGAATTAGCAATATTCCTTGGGAAAACTTGTGAATTACTAATTTATCTGCTTTTCTGAGGGAGTCAGCATCAACTGTAGAGCAAATGGATGTTGAAACCCTTAGCAATCCCTTCCTGCTGACCTGACCAAGAGGTCAGCTGACATATGATAGCTTGTGATGGGGTTCAGGTTTGACTGTCTCAGCCTATGTTGAGATGTAAAGAAGATATTTTTCTAGCCAGGACCCCTATGAGAGTAGTTCAGGCTGAGCAGAGTATACAACAGGGTTTGCATTTCTTCTCTGTTTAAGACTTCATTCTTTTTAAAGTATGTCCTCTTTCCAACAATGCTATAGGAAGAAGTGGAAATAGAAAAGACCGGTTCTAAGAGTGTTTTTTTATTTGTATCCACTTAAACTAAGAACATAAGTGAGGATTAAGCTATCTGAACAAATAGAAGGTTGATTCTCTATAAGTTGTAACATGAATCAAAGCAAAATGAAAATTCCTCCATTACAAAAGTATGTGATTATTTTACTGGTGCTATTGAAAACACTTGTTTTATTCAAAAGCCTTGTTATAAAACCTTCATAAGACCAAAGAGATGGCTAAGAAGCAGTCCCCTTAAGCCATAATTGGAGAATCATAAATGTAACAATTATTTTTGTGCTCCTGGAGTCTGTACAATTTCTTTCTCTCATCAAGGATTAAAATGAAAAAATTACAATAATGTTGTCAGACCGTGGTTCATACTTTAATTCAAAGTTTGTGAGCTAATCCTGGCAGTGGTATAACTACAGTGAAGTTTATTGAAGTTGCTTCACAGAGGGATTAGATGCTGTTTGTCTCCCCATGCAGATAATATACTTTTATGTAATCAGATTTTTAAACCATGGCTGAAATATTGACTGTATCGTTTTTATAATTTCAAGCTGCAACTTAATTTTTGTTTTGTTTCAGTAATATCTTTGTCAATTGACAACAAACAATTGCGAGTATGTTAAACTTCTATTTAGGTTCCAAATGGGTGATGAATGTATCAGAGCAATGAGAAGCAAAACTGTAGTAACTATGACTGATACTATTTGGAAACAAATTGTGTTAATTTTAAGCTTAATGAAATTCCAATAGTCAATTTTACACTAAAAATTATTCCTTCAAGTTCTTGAACTAGCCCCCTATCTCTGATGAACTCATTCAAATCGCTGTGCTCTTACTTGTGAGAAAATCTCAATCTTCATTTGCTTTGGAATGGAATTTATGACTTGAAAATGCTATGTCCCAGAACAATGCACTCCCCCTATCCAAGTGTTCAATACCTGGTTTTTGTTTTGCAAGTAAGCCATTGCCTAAAATAAGAGGGAAAAATGGGGGGAAATAAAGCGTGGGCATTTATTTCTGATTCTTCTAATTCTAAAGATTTTGATGTGTTGCCAGTGAAGAGAAGCAATATATCCTTAGAGCCTGAGCACAGCAATATCTTTTGTGTCATCATGTTCTGGAGGGATTACATGTATTTAGATATCCTTTATGGAATTTAGGAAGAAATGTGAGGCTTATGTCATACTGCTCTTAACCCTAAGATGCAGAGGCACTTAGAGAAGCTAAACTGATATCTGTACATTGATATAAGTCTCCTGATGCTTGGTCAGCTACTCAGAAGCACAGCACTGAGAGCATTTCCTGGAAAACTTAACTCTCCTGAACTGTTCCAGTGGAAATATGGAGTGTTTGTACATCCTCTGGGGATTGTCCATAGGAAGTGAAATGGAACCTTTCCTGAGGTAGGCCTATAAATATTTGCTTAGCTCGAGAGGCAAGTGCATGGTAACCCACTAGGGCAGGGACAGAGGGAGGAATGAGCTGCTCACAGCCACCACAGAGGCCATTTATGTTTTACCTTCTTCTACAGGCCAGGCTGTAGCATGTCATAACCCATTTCCTTGTAGCAGCTCTAGAGCACCACATCAGGGAGAAAGAGAAAGAAATGCTACCTTACCACAGAGGGATAACGGGGTAGTCCTCCATCTTTTGCAGAAAAAAAGATTTTTATGAAGAGCTTGGAAATCCAGTCATTAATGGACAGAGAGTGAGATTTCCAGATGTTTGAGACAGCGTATTTTCTTGACTATATGAGTCTTTTAGTGTTGACCTAGGCAGGCTCTAGTTCCATGTTTTAACACTTTTCATATGGCAATTAAAGTAGTTATTCAGTATTTAATAGTATAAAGCTCACCTCAATGAACAACAAAACTCCCTAGGGTATCTGTAGGATGAGGTTTTTGCCTCCTGGGCATTGGGTACTCTCAGTCGATTGTGGCTCTCCTTTGCCTGTGACGAAGCTTCCAGGCTCTTGTGGTCACTCTAATGTCTGTTAAACCTCTTTTACTCCTGGTAGTGTTATTTACCTGTCCTGCCCCTATATCCTCTTTGTCTCAGACTCTTAACAAAGCTGGTGTCAGTTGGTGTGGATGTTGTGTTTACTTTCTTCTATATTTCACTTTGAAAAGAAGACAAGGACTTGGTGTTTAAGTCATCAAAAACATGATTTTGACAATTTGAAAAACTTAATCTAATAAACTATATGTAGAAAAACAATAAATTTAATGCAGTAAGCGAATGAGTGAAGTATTTTTGTCACTGGGGAAGCGTTCTGTAGAAGCTGTGACAGGGATGAGCAATATATTTATTTTGTTCTCATGTTTCATAGTTTCTCGGACTGCAAGGCTGAAAAGGCCTATAAGGATCATCTAATTTGGACCCCTCCTGCATAAATACAATTTCACCCAGTAATTCCTGTGCTGAACCTGATAATTTCTTTCTCCAAAGATATATTCTTTTAGCAGCTTTGTGCTTCTTAATGGTTATTGATTTAAGCGTCCTCTATCCTGCTCTTAAAAATGCTTTGTTTAGGGAAAGAAAAAGTGCACTTTGTTTCTTGTCTGAACAAAATGAACTTCTTTACTCAGCTTGGCTTTTCTCTTCTTTCTCTAAAGCAAGAAATTTCTGCATAGGAGCTCAGGGCATTTCAGGGAGTATTTTCAATTGTCAGTGGAAAAACCCTATTGATTTCAGGTAATAATTGTATGAAAAAATTCCATGAAAAAGAGAGAAGAGAAAATGTGAATACTTGGCATATGATTAGCAGATTCAGGAGCTTCACTCATTACTCTAATTGTTTATATACCAAAGGACAGATTGATAGCAATCACTCAGTTCTTCCATGATAACTATATACTGTCCACATGAGCTTTGCTGCAGTTTGAAAAGTAGACTCCTTAAAATATTTATTCATCAGTCAAAAAGATGGGAAAAAGCAGTAATACTGGCATGACATGAATTTTTAGAAGCACATTTGAGGAACAAGGAGGATGATCTGGAAGCATTTGTCAGCTCCCTGAGCTGTGATATCACTGATGCTAGTGAGACTTGGTAGAATGAGTCCTGTGACTGGAATGCTGGGATGGAGTGCTACAGGCAGTTCAGGAGTAATATACAGGGCAAGCAAGTCTTGCACTACATGTAAGAGGTTTGATTTCACAGTCCTTACAGTTAGTGATGATGTAGTGAAGGGGCTCTGTGTGAGGATTATGGAGATGGAAAAAAAGGAAATGTAGTGGGTGCCTACTACTGATCGCCCAGCCAGAATGGAAGCACTGATGATTCTACAGACAGTTAGGAAAAAATTCTGAATCAGTAGCCCTTGTCCTTATAGGAGATATCAACTTCCCAGACATCATCTGGAAATATATCCATGATGAACAAGTCTTGGAAATTCTTGAAATTTACAGGAGATAACGTCTAGTCATAGGTGCTCATTGAGACAATACATTTCTTTGTGGTGTAATGTTCCAACCTAATCCACTCTAGAGCCAGGGCAGAAACCGCCCCCAAAAAACAAAGGAAGAAAAAAGCATGTGAACAGCTGTATTGCTTATGTTGACTTTTGGTTTTACTTGTTCAGTTACAAATGGGAAGAGAATAGAGCATAAGCAGTTGGCATAAGCCATATTGTTATCCATTCTTCATTTCTTATTTCACATCTGCTGGGAAGGATGCAACAGGCTTGTCTGGACCTGATAAGGAGAAGCACTCCTTATCACCACTGCATTTGTGATTGAATATTGGTACATGTGCTGTTATATTGTGAGGTGAATGCTGTTTTACAGGTTCATAGCTAACAAACCACATAGTGGAGAACAAATAGTTGCTCATAACTACATCTTAAATTTCAACAAATAAATTTTCAGATATTTCTTACTATTAGAATTTGATGTAATTTATATAAAGAACTTGGTACAAATGATGACTACATAGTGGATTTAGATTTTACTACATGATTTTCCTTCTCTGGAAGGGCTTTCTTAAGTCATAAAATAAAAACTCCTTGTGTTTTCATTTGTTTTCATTTGTTTTCATTCTGGAGTCATCTGTGGTTATTTCTAATGTGTACTTCTTAGCTTTTACCTTTGATCTTTGCAATTTCTAGGTTTTTAAAATTTTATAGTTAATAATTACATGATTTAGTGATGATTTAGGATATTATCACTTTTAGTGGCCTTGCGGGAGCTTATTAGTTTACTACCTGCAGAATTGCAAATAAATAAGCCAGTAAGTAAATACAATGAAGGGATGCTTGTGTCTCCATAGTTAGAGGCTCTGACTAACTGTGTGTTCCAAAGTTGATTATAATGTGCTCCCTCACAGGAAAGTTCACTAAAACCAAAGCAAGGTGCCTAATAAATCACACATGAAGTGTCTTGCTGGAGGTTAATTCACTGTTCAAGCTTAAAGGATACTTGAACAAGGCTGGACTGGAGTGCAGCAGTCATTTTTTATCTTTTCATATACTAATTCTTTCTTCTTTTTCTTTTTAAACTGAACCCTCAAAATTATTTTCTTGAGTAAAGCCAAATTTATGGGTGTAAAATAAAGCAGGAAGAGTAACTCTTGCAATAGTGAATGGAACATAAAATAGTAGGTGGTATAGCAGTTAGCACTCAACCTTTTCTTCTCTCTGGCACTTCCTACACTTTATTAAAAACCAGTCACATTTATGAAACAAAAAAACATATTCTGCAGAAAAGGGCAAAGCAAAAGAAAATGTTGTTTATCTGTCTTTTTCCCATTCATTGTTCTTAGTTGCAGCCTTCTTTAGAGCGTATCTCAGGATTCCATTATCATTAGTTTGTATTTTCCTTCACATCACTCTGCAAACTTAACAGTACAAATGCAGAGGTTTGCTTGTTTGTTTGTTTGTTTGTTTTCCAAACCCCCTGCCTTTTAACCAAGCCTGGCCCAAGGCACACTTGCCCAGAAAACCTGTAGCCTAGATGAACATCCCCCGTTTTTCTCTAACACCTGCCTGGGTCAAATAAGTTTTAATTCACTGCAGGATGCTTCAGGACCCCATCCCTTAGATTGCTTCTCCCCATATCACAGTGTAAGGAGACAGGGAGTGGCTGTGGAAATCAGAGGCACACCAGAAGAGGTTCTTATGGTCAACTTAGCCTAGGCATAGCCTTATCTGTGTAATCTACTTTTACAGGCAGCAGGAAGGAGCAGGAACCTAGAAGGTACTGTTTATTTAATAGTAAAATAGATGAAAATTTAAATCAGATAACTCATGCCTGAAGATACCTTCTTCCTAAAAGGAGGTTGAGGTGATTGGCTTGGGTGTACATGACTGCTGCAGGTCACTGGCATATAAACACAAAGCTCTGCAGGTTGCATGCTCCATCACTCAGAATAAGCAGAAGGCACCATTTTGCATTTATAGCTTTGGTGTGCCCCATTTTTGACCACTGTAAGCACTTTTGGTCTGGTTTCAAGAAAGACACAGGGGGGCTAGGGGCGATGTAGACAAGGATGAGTAGAATAATTAATAGTCAGGGGCAGCTGCCTGATGAGGAGGGGTTAGAAGATGTGGGATACTTCAGCTAGAGAGGAAAAGGCTGGGGGGTAACATTGAGGTTTCTGAAGACACCAGGGTACTAGATAAGACAAAGAAAGAACTGCTGCTATTCACCGAACCCTCCACTGTTGGATTTAGAGGACAGTATCAGAGGTGGAAACATTCCTTCTGACACACCTACAGCAACAGCTGTCAGTGCTGGGGCTGTGTAAACAAAAGGCAGTAGAAATAGCCTGGCTTTTGTGTTTTCCTTAGCAGTGTCTCTCTTCTTGTGCAAGTCAGAAGCATGGTACTGGGGTAAATGGATTACTGGTGAGACACAGTGGGGCACTTCTTAAGATATCCCTCCACTGACTGTGTAAGGAATGAAGAGGAGCTGTGCTCCTAATTTCTATTTCCTGACAATGTTGTTTGGCATCAGTTCCAAGCTGGACGCTCTGGAAGCAGCAGCTACCTCTGATGTTGGTCTGACTTTCTGGAGCAACAGGAGTCCACCATGAGCTCAGTCTTTACGAGTGAGGTCAGCCTAAATGACCTGGGAGAGAGCAAGTTCTCTCTCATCCTAATGAAATCAATGAGAATTACAGACACTGAGTGTATACCAGCAGGTGTTCAGCATCCCTCAAGATCAGGCACTTAATTATTAGACTGAGGCTGTATAAAATGGTGTATGCTATTAGCAGCCGAGGAAAAATCAAGAGGTAGAGCAGGACTTTGGGCTGAGCTGTCAATTACATATTGGAACAAGAAGAGAGAAACTGTCTGCAGCACTTAGAGCAGAAGGGTTTAGACAAAATAAAAAAAGTTGCTAATGTTTGCTGCTATCAAATTTATTCTGCCTTTCGGAATACTAAGTATTTTTAGTAATGAAAAAAATTCTGCAGCATCAAATGTATTAAAAAGTCACTAACATGCAATCACATTGCTCAGTGCTACTGAATACTAACCTGCCTCCAAGTCTGAGTATGTTCAGGCATAGGTTAGCCTTACATATTTAGGTAAAGTTGACTTGATTTTGAATGCATACCTGCATAAAATATGCAAGTTCAAAAAGTCTGGGCAATGCAGATCAAAACAACAATCAACAAAGTTTTTGACTTTACTGAGAAACTTCATGGATCTGGTACCTCCATTTAACCATTCACCACACCAATCATACTTGCTAAACTTAATTTATAGCATCTATACAAGACTCTGTCTCACAGTAGTGTAATTAAATTCATAGGAGCTTTTCATAGCTCCCTTGTAGCTGTGTGTAGCATTCAATAAGTAATACCAATCTCATACCACAAATTGACTCTAATGCAAACAGATACAAGAATCAAACCTGTTCAGAAGAGACTATTAGCCATATAATGGAAACAAAAACTGAGTTAGTGTTGCTCAGCTAATCAGCACAGATTTTATTATCTCACTGCTTTTTTTCTTCAAGTTTTAAGAGACCAAATCAGAGGTTATGTTACCATGTTCAATTTTTCTTCAAAAACGAAAGCTTCAGCTCTGAAGGACTGTAGGAACCCAATCCATGCCTCACAGTCTGTGGAGGCTGAGCATCCTCTGTAGGTGGCAGGAACTCAGGCAGTTGGCAGTGCTCAGGTGCTCAGCAGCTCACAGCAGTGGTGGAACGCTGCCGGCAATATTGCTCTCTGAGAATCAATTAGACAAGAAATATTGGCAATTAGTAACACAAACCCTGGGATATTGCTATAATTGGTTTGGCAAGATATTAACATTGGTACATTCATAGTTTCTTCATTAAAAGGACTGTGAAGTGTATCTACCTTTCATCAGAACTGTAGTGGTGTCATCTGCATCCACACTCTTCTCCTGCACAGGGGAAAATGTTTTCACCCAGCTCAAACTCTTTGGGCTGAGGAGAATATACCTCAAATCTTCTTCATTTTAACTCTTCATAGCACTCCTTGCATTGTGCAGGGGTAATGTAGCTTTTTACTTTCTCAAGATCTGGCAGGTATTCCTTTAGGCTCATATTTGATTACTGAGCCTGTGAACACTTCAGGGCATATAATATCCATTGCTATAGCACAATGGTTTTCTCACTTGTGCTGAGGCTGCTGGATGCGTCTGTGATAGGAAAAAGATGATATTTTTCTAGTTTTCTAATCATCTGATATTGCATTCTGGTATCAGAAGTCCCCTGAAGTAATTGTTCATCCTTCTGATCCCTAATTGCATTTATCAACTCAGTATGAAACCTATTGCTACCTGGAGCTTTGTCTTCCTTTATCCAAATACTTCCTCATAACTATTTTCATAATCTGCAAAAGAACCTACAAAATATATCCTCACAGGAGGCACTGTTAGTATTCTTCTCAACAAATAAAGAGAAAAAGTCATTGAGTCGTTGAGTTTTTATGTTATATTCAAAATTACTGTTAATATGAAGGAATGTCTTTTTTTAGCATACAAATACCATGCAGCACTATAGGCTGTGAGATAGAAATTGTTTGTGTATTATTAGGTTCATGCTGTTTTGAACTACAGAATCACTTCAGTAATACTTTTCTTGGAAAATCAATTATATATGAAATTGTGTAGCAATTTAGTAACATAAACCCAGGTAATAATATAATTAAAAAGAAAATATTTACTTGTTGCAGAGGCTATTTTGGATGCATCTTAATTATGTACCTTTGCTTGCTGACTTGTTTACAACCTTTGGGTAAACCGATCAGGTGGATAGGAAAATAATAAAAATTGATACCATAGCTAAACTTTAGGTGTAATTTGAAAAATTGGTATCTAGATATTTGCTGCCACTGGCATTGTGAATTAGGAAAAGACAGAAAAAAATATTCCTCAGGATGTAAATCTTACATTAGAATGTGAGGCATCAGACTGTAGTCATCCAACAAATGTTTTAAGTATTTTAGGCCAGATTGGTCTAAGTAGTGTAAATAGTTTGACTCTGGCAGAGTCCAGTTTTTGATAATATTTCTCTGTTGTGAGTCAGCTCTGAATTAGATCATTTGTTTTATTGTTCATTTTAATGAAAAGGGTTTTGAGAAATATTCTTCCCAGATATCTTGCAACAGTAGGCATGTACAGTGAGTGATTCCATTTTTCCTCGTTTATCAAAAGTAATTTATTTAGTTTTTAAATCACGAAGATCCTCTTCATACATCTTGGAGTAGCTGTTTCATTAGGAGTTTCAGATGAGATCACCACGGCCATTTGCAGCATCACTGAAGTAAATGAGGCAGGACTTAGCCAACTAGTCAAGTGAGCATCACAGGCTTATATATCAATATTTGTCAAAGTATTTTCAGACTTTTAGAGTCTTTAATTAGCAGTTGTATGTTGAGGATTCAATTCAGTGAAGACAAACAGACTGTATTCCCTTCAAAAGCTGGATGAGGTTTACTGCAGTTCTAACTTGAGGATTTGTTCTGTGTTGCAAAACAAATTAAGCTTCCCATTAATCACTTTCTGCATTGTTTCCTTACCAGTCCTAAAAAGTTTTTTTCCCTAGGACTCCTAAATTAAGTCTAAAATACCTTAAGAAGACATGTCCACTACTCAGTGAGCTTGGGCACTTTCTTTCAGAGAACTGCTTGACTAATTTGTCTGATTTTAGGTGGGAATGTCCACGACTGAGTAGGTGTCAAGTTTAATGCTGTGGTCACTGATGATCTAACCAAAATCATCAGTGGAGTTCATTCATCTGACCAAAAGCAGGCCAAACAAGTTGCTTTCCAAACTCCTCTGATTAACTCAGATGTTCTCGTGTCTGCTATGTAGACCTGAGTATGAGATGAATGCCACTTTTGGTGCAGAAAATAAAGGTGAAAGTCAGTTCACAAGTCAGGTAGAATTGCTCTTTAGACTTCACCATTATAAGAGGAGCCTGTTGCTCAGGGATGTATGGTGACTGCCTCTTGTGGCAAAGATGTCTCAAGTTTCGATAGTTTGCTGTTTTTGTCACCTACCCTTTTACTCATTTTGAACCTTCTGCCTCTTTTAGTTCTATAGTTGATACTTTACAGTTTCCTTCCACCCCTTGGGCTGACAATCCCTGTGGTATCTTTACATTTGTGTTTTCTTCACTACATTTCTCCAATCTACCATCCTTATATACATCCTTACATTCCTCCAAGACAGGAAAAAACACAGGTTTGCTTTATGGTCCCATCCTTTGAGAAAAAAGAAAGAAGGAAGAAGAATTTTTTGTGCAACACAATTTCCCTTAGAACCTGTTTTTTGTATAACTAAGTTCAACTCAGAGTCTTCTTGCTGTGAGAGGCCAATGTCCTTTATACACTATTCTGTATTTATACTCAGCAGAAATCAGCATCAAATGCCATACTGGGCAACTGCCAGGCCTAGCAAGTCCTTGTTTCCCGTGGAGACTCCCATGTATAGCTGACATTTATCAGTATTACAAAAGGTCTCCTCTGCAAGTAATATTGGATTCCACAGATTCTCAAAAGGACAGCTTCTCCTGTGATAATGAGTAACCCGATTCAGTTTCATCCAAAATGTCTTGCTGACTGTTCTCTGGCAGTCAACGTACTCTTTAACAAAATTGCTGTTATATCTGGCAATATAAAATTCAAGGAAGAAGGTCAATGCTTAGTTTTAAAATAAATAGGGATTTGAAGACTGTTTGAGCCTCAAGTCCTGGTGGGAAATGTCTTCCTGTCTTTTGACAAAATCATAGCCTGAGCCACACCCACAGAGAAAAGTGGAAGGTCATCTGGTCTAGATGCCATTGTAATCTCTATTCAGGGGCTTGCTTTAGAATATAGTTTGAGGTCTTTGGGGGTGTCTTGCCAGCAGGGAGCTTTGTGTTTGTGGAATGAAGGTCCATGATATGGTCCTGTCCATAACCTGCCCTGAATGCACTCCTTTTTTGCCTACTGCTGGTTTTCAGGCTCTGCTTTTTTTCACTAGTAATATTTCTTTTATCTACAAGTACTACAATCACTGTGTTCTGAGATGTTTCATTGGAATCTTACCTGAGAAATTTCTGCTAGTTTGTTCAGATTCTTTCCACCAGTATCTTTCTAAAAGATGTTATCTTGAGCAATGGTCTATGTTTTTCTTTAGGCTTTAATATTTGGAAGGACTAAATAAAGCCCAGATGTCCTAGATCTTTTTTCTGATGTAGGTGTTGCAAGACAGTTTCCTCTTTCCCTACTCATCTCAGTCTTTTATTTGGTATATTGTCTCTTTATTAAGTATCGTGTATCAACTATAATAGCCACCTCCAGCAGTATTATTTTTCTCTGTTTCAAGTGGATATTATTGAATTTTCTTCCTTTATCTTCAGTGCATACTTGTGTACTTTCTTCTAGGCATCTTTCTCCTTTTTTAAAGTCACACAGCTGCTGAGTTACTTTTTTTTTTACCCCTTGGGCCTTTTGAGTCAGCATTAAGATCCTCTCTTAGATCCATAAGGGATCTCAAAGTGAGTCAGAAGGTAAAAAGAAATGGGACAAAAAGAACTACTACGGCAACATTTTGGGTGGGTCAGCTTTCTTCCTGATAACCACCTACAATACAGCAGCTCTGTGCTTTTGTAACCCTTTCTAGTACACAATAAAAGCAGTTCAGGATTCATTAACAAATTACACATTCTTGATGAAAAAATGAATTACTCTGTCATTACGTTAAAAGCAGGGGTACTAAATTTGGAAAAAAGTATTTCTCCTTCTTTAAATCTCTACTTTGATTACACAGCCTATTAGAAAAAGCATCTAGAAAGTGACTTTTGGTTAAGATAATCAAGTAAATTAAAGTATTCTTCATCTCTTTGTATCCACAGTCAAAAATTCATGTTTGCAGATGATAGAAAAGCTCCACACAACAACCTGAAACAACATAAATTTGGTTTTTGGACAGTTGAAAAGTAATTTATTTTTCTGATCCAGAGGAAGGAATTAGTGCAATCAAGACAGATATTAGGACATAATCTAAAGTTCCAGGACATCATTTTAGACCTTGGTAAATTGTAGGTCAGATGCCACTGCATAAGACGAGTATGATGCTAGCCTCTTTCTCTGACCTACACTAGAATGGCAATGATGGTAAATGCACCTGTGTGCCCCCATTTTCTGTCTGCAGCAGTGAATAGACATTGAATAGGTTTCAAGTGGTTCTCCATTGTCAGGCAGTTGGGCAGCCCAGTGAGAAATCACAAAATTAGGCAAACATGATAGATTGATGCTGAGGACATTTCGGGTGAATGAGATCTAGTTTATACACAAGCCAGTCAGGTAAATGAATAAAGGAAATTGACAATAATTTTTACATGCCAGCATCAGGAGGCATCTCAATAAAGCTGCTGGCAAGAGGTCACATCTCATCTGCCACTGGGACAGCCAGCAGCCAAACTAAAAATTATTCATCTTCAGACACTATTTAGGTACTTTGTTCACCATGGAGGTGAACTTCTTCTTTTTTAGCTTCTACTTTTTTTAATTTTTTTTTTTTTAGCAGGCAGAAGCAATAAATCACCTAGTTTAAGAAGACCCAGCTAGTCCAACACAGATCGATTTCAAGGGGCAGTCAATGGACTGCTAATAGAATTACAACTACCTGTCAAAATAGGGAAAACATATCTGTGACAGTGACAAAGGACAAATCAATTCAAGAAGTGTTGTGGGCTCTTTTTTGGTTTTTTTTGGGATTCTTGGAGACATAGATGAGAAGTACAAGCGATTCTTTCAAAGTCTGCAACTGTGACAAACAGTAATGTTTATCCCTTTACAGGAGCCATCAATCCTGCAATACTGAATTCTATGGTCACTTTATTTCTACTACAATTTCTAGGGTCCCATAAAACAAAACTAAAGAGCCACATCCAGAGCTATTTGAGCAGTTTCTCATGTATTAGAAAAGCTATTTAAATAGGTTTTATTAACACCTGTAATAATTTGCTCCAGGTCAAAAACCTTGGCACATTTTGTTTACCAGAAACTGTTTTTTTTTCAATTAAACACATGAGCTTGCCAGTTTCAGGTGTTTTTTAGTGTTTGTACAGCTCAAGCAGAAAATCAGTTACAACAATGTTATTGGCTCAGAAATTGTGTTATAATTTGCAATAATTAGATAAAAAATTGAGTTATTGAACAGTGAATAGTTGCCCTTCTGCTGTAAAACTCTGCTGCCTGTATAGCACATACATAAAATCTGTACTTAGTACTTTACATATCTGTATCAGAGATTAAAAAAATAGTATGTATTTTAATGTAATTTTATGTAATAGATGTTGATGCAACAGTTTGTGATGGCCCTGCAGATGCCATGGTTGAATACTGAAGTTGTGAGATATTTTCCAAGTCATGACAGCACAAGCTTCTGCTCTGCTGGTACAGCTCCTAAGCAATGAAGAAATACTACAGGAAAGTACATAGGGTGATAGTCCTTATTTTCCTCTCACTGCAGTCATTCCTAAGTCTAAAGCTGTCTCTGATGTTCTATAGAGAAGACCACATATTTTAATGAATTTTTTATGAATGTATGAATGACAACTTGGAATAAAACTGTAATACAAATTAATTATCTGAAAATCTTACTCCTATATTGTTGCTTGGGTATCCAAACCAAAGAGGTATAAGTTGTGCAATTTCTTAGTGCATACCACTTTGGACAAAGACGGGGTGTAGGAAAACTGTAATGCCAAAAATGCCAAAATCAAAAAAGCAAACAGTTCTATTGTCCAGAATTTGCTGCTGTTTGTTGTTGTTTAAAATATGTGCACACAGACACACAGACACACACACACACACACACACACACACACACAAACTAAACTGGGGAAACTTCCTTGAAGTCGATTGAATTTGCATTTAAATAGATGATAAAAGTTGTATTGACTCTCAATGAAACCAGGATTTCGTACAGTGCAATTAAACCAGACTATAAGAGGAGTCAGGGTCAAAATTCTCAGGCCTGAATATCTTGCTTTTCTTACATTTTTTTCTTGTTTTGCCTAAATTAAATCAATGCCCTGCCATGCTCTTTATCACAGGCTGCAACTTCTGTCGACTTTGTTGGGTCCTTCAGGCTTCTGTGAGTTGGCAACAATGTCTCCAGAGGCAGAACTGTGTTTTAAATTCTTTGGAGTGAGGAATAAACCACAGCATTAATCTTTTTGTAGAGCATTCTATGCATTTTTAACACTGCGATTTTTAATAGATAGTAATAATAGCAATTTTGAAGTACCCTGCCGATTCTAGTAAAGGACTTTTCTTCAGAAACACTATCCCCTGCTGTTAGTTTGCAAATCTTCTAATTCATTACCACATGGAGTGTCCTATGTGTACAACATTTTTTTGCTTCAAAACAGATAAATCCGTATATTTTACCAACAAAGGTTTCCCAACAGCATGTTACCATTTCTCCCGTGTGGGACTAGAGCTACTTTAAATCATTTCCAAATAATGGTAGTGGATAATTTAAAGATCATGAATAAGTCATTTATTTAAATTAAGCATTTAGATGAGCCATCTGTATTTCAAAGCTTATGGATCCATACTAAACTAGTATGTTTTTCCTGAATAGTGTTTTTATGGTGTGGGTTATTCAGTGAGTCACAGTGTTCCTCAGCAAGCTGCATCATCCTTAAGTTATATATATGTGTGAGAAGTGTGTTTCCGTGCCCAGCACGACGTGATTGTGGATCTTTGTGCTGTACAGAGCTCAGGAGCCCAGCAGGGAGTGCCTGGGCTGGTGGTTCAGAGCTCCTACAGCAGGGCAAACAACGGGGAAGCTATTGCTGGAGCTCTCGGAACAAAAGGCATCAAGTGAGATCCAAGCACCGAGTGATGACAGAGTAAGTGTCTGTCTGCCATCCACCATGGCTCTTTCTGGAGCCTTACTCACTTCAAAAGTAGTCAGAAGACTCTGGGAAAGAGGGCAGATTCTCTGTTAGTTTCAAACAGATATATAAAAAACTGGGTAGCCAAAAAGGGTTTAGCAACAGCTTTGTATTGAAACTTGGAAAAGAGCAAGTCCCTAGAGTTTTGTCATCATGGCTTCAGAGTGCATCTGGTTTATGCAGCCCA
The DNA here is from genome assembly GCA_037013685.1 of Acridotheres tristis. Lineage (NCBI taxonomy): Eukaryota > Metazoa > Chordata > Aves > Passeriformes > Sturnidae > Acridotheres > Acridotheres tristis. The sequence continues at coordinate 75,659,760 of CM072887.1, read as the reverse complement.
ATTTACATTGCACATGTCACTACACCTTTGATCTATGTTTTATAAAGTAAAGCTCAAAGCTTTATGTGGGAGAGTTGCCATGAACTTCTAATGTCTCACAAATAAGAAAGATTGAAGGAGAGTTTGTCTCTTCAGAAGGGCAGAAAACTTACCTGTAAATGTCTGAGAAAAATGCATGTGGAGGGAAATGGGTTATGGAGAGACTGAATCCTAGAATATTAGCACAACAAATATCCTGCCAGCGCAGGTCCTGGACTTAAAACTTGGCATCTTTGTGCTGAATCGTACCTGGGAAAGAAAGCAACTAGGGACAGAATGTATAAGCAATGCTTTCTGCTCAGTGTTCAATCACTTTTGCGGTTGCGTTTAGCCCACTTTTATAAACTATGTGTTTTAATAGGCATTATGAACACTTGGCTAACAAAGGTATTCGTTTTTATTAAATAGAATTTCAGTGAAATATGTCTTGAGAGGATATATGACCCTTTTAAGTCAGGAAAAACTATTAGTTACTATAGAAGCCTAGAAAATATTTGTTCAGTGCTCTCCTAAGCATGTAGCCTGAATACCTCACAAGCACAGTGTCACCATTATAAATTAAACTGAGACAAAGTTCCTGACTGTCTTATTGTCCTGGTGTGATACACAAAGTCCTGTGAAAAAGTCCCAGTGCTTTTCAGTAGCATCAAGTCAGGGCAACACGGTGGAAAATCAGATTGGAGGGGTATTCCTGGTGGGTTTATTAGCACTTTTGAGAAAAGGTCATGCTTCTACCCCTTCTGAGGATTGCACTTACTAGATAAAGTTTTAAAAGGGCTAATATTTTAATGTTGTGTTTTAGCATGTATCACATATACTAAAAATATTCTAAAATGACATGGGTAAAAAAACCTGGAATCAGCTTTTAAAAGACATCTTTGGAGGCTATTGCGCCATTCAGGATGTGGAAAGATTAAAGGAGTATCTTATTTTCTGAGGCACTCAGCACTCACAGTGTGGTGCTACCAGAACTGCAGATTTGCATTTAGTTTTAAAGCAGCTGAAAAGCTCTGTTTCTCCTCTGGGTTGGCATTTGACAGGTGATTTAAAATGACCCTAAGCATTAAATAATGGCAAGTATATCTGAAAGATTTTAGGCATCTTATCTGCACACTGAATTTTTTAGTAATTTCCTTGCAATTTTCACATGTAACTTAAATTAAAGAATATGAAAGAAAATGAGGGAAACATTAACTTTTTTACTATATGATTCAATTTTAGTGCTACTTACTATGAAAAAACCAAGCTCATTCCACTAAAATAAAATTTAAAACAGGCAATAAAATATCAAAATTTGAACAAAAATAAAATCCCTCCAAAAAAAGCCCAAGTCCCAAACAAGGCAAAGTCATTCCAATTAATGTAGTTTCAGGTCTACCCACAGTATGGGGAATTTGTTTTCTACCAAACTTCAATTCATTAATTTCTTTATAGAGTTATAAACCGCACTATCTCTCTTGTGCAGTAATCAACACTGTTAAGGAACTCATGAGCAGATGTGATACAAGAGAGCCTTTTTATTTTATTTTTTTTTAACTCAAAGAGTAATGACACCACAATATCATGTGGTGAAGGAGCAATAATTTGATAAACATTGTCTTTCCATTAGATTAGAGCAATTAATCTGATTCTAATTTAGCTGAAACATTACCATACTGGAATCCCTAGAGCCCGATGAATAATCTCTAAACACATTGACACACTCAGCAGACAAACATTATCTCCACTCATACTGTTGTTCCATATGGTCTCCTCCCATTCTGATGGAGGGCACCCTGCTGTTTCAATCAAATAAATGTCAATTATCCGAGATAGATTTTTTAGTTCACAGGCGCAGGCTTACAGTTCTGCTGTGGAACAATTGTCTGCAGCTCTCCCTTGATTGCCTCTGCCTCCTTTTTCAGCTCCCACCTTGCTGGATTGCTGTCAAACTTTGCTGCATCATACACAGTTTCCAAAGCTCTCTCTTGAAAATTGTAGGCACAGGAAATAATTTGTACCTGGGGAGAAAGCAGCAAAACACAGAAGAAATGGCAGAAGTGTTTGCCATGTAGACTTCTTTACCCTATTAGTTGGGATGGTCTTTATAGCCTTTTCTATTTGTTGATCTAGCAGGGTGCCACAACTCCATGTAACTGAAGACGATTGATAGATGATTTGATAGAGTCTTAATCCTCCAAGGCAATGCCTTGCAAGCCTTTTGCTTCAGTGGGTTATGGGCACACTTGCCACATCCCACAGACCGTCTGAGACTTTTATTTGAAAACACAATAAAAGCTGAAAACTTCAAGCCACAGTTTTGATCACTGCTACAAAGTTCAAAGCTCATCCAAAATATCTCTTTGGAGTTATAGAGTAAATGTAGATTAGATATTAGGAGGAGATTCTTTATTGTGAGGGTAGTGAGACACTGGAACAAGTTGCCCAGATTTGTAGATGCCCCATTCCTGAAGTGTTCAAGACCAGATTGGATGGGGCTTTGAGCCACCTGGGCAAGTGGAAAGTGTCCCTGCCCATGGCAAGGAGATTGGACATAGATGAAGTTCAAAGTCACTTTCCAACCCAAGCCAAATACTGTGATTCTATGATTCTGTGGTTATCAGACTGCTTGGTGTGTTTGTCTTTTGTATGACTTGTGGTTACTATGGTGTCTAACACTGAGGGAGTGTTGTGCAATTCAGGTTGCTATCAGTAGAGATAAACTAATACCATCAGAAGAGAAAAACAAGCACCTGAGGTAGAACCCTCAGACATAGTCTGACGCTATGGTTTCACTGGTCTGACATAGCACTTTGCAGGTGGAATTCATTATTTTATTACATTGTACATGACCTCAGTTTTCTTCCTGGGTGTGTCATGTTAGGCAAATACACTCAATGCTAAGGGCAGACGGAGATGAAAGATTTTGTTGAACTGTACTCTCTTCTGCTTTCTGTTGTTTGGGAGCTTAAAGTAATGTGGCAGAAAATGCTCTCTCTTCCTCAATACACCTTAAACTGTGCCAGATAACCCTACTGCACCTGCTGCAAATTATACAGAATTAGATGATTGACCATAGCTGCTTATAATGATATGCAGCTGCACAAAGGGTGTCTGTATATATGAGTTGGAAACACAGGTTGGGTCACTCCGCAATCTGACATGGAGAAGATTTTAAATTTCAAAATTCTGCAATTTTTCAATGATACTTGGCATTCAACTTGATCTAAATGATATAGCCATTGCAAGAAGAAAAGTTTGTTTTTGAATTTGGGTTGCGATCTGTGTGAGAAAAGAATCCTTTGATCATATTCACGAGGGCCAGTGCAGCATTCCTCTAGCTGAGAAAACCTTTAGCTTGAATAACATTTTAGGTCCACTAGACTGAGATAGTAATTAAGGTGTGAGTTGTTTTTCAACAACTTTAAGTCATGACCACAAAACTGGCCTATATTGGCTTTCTCAGGTATAATATACCTGCTCTTCCCAGCTCCCTTTCCTCTTGCCTTCCTCACCAGGTTTTCTTCAGTACTCATAACATAGACTTGAAATGCTCTAATATCTCTGCTTTGAAAAAATCTTATTTTTCAGGATGCTGCTACCTTCTCCTCTTCCTAATATCAAATGGGTTCCCAAATATTTCAGTACATCAGAAGCAAATTAATTCATCCCATTTCCACCAGATATTCCTCTTCTTTAGCATGGACAGCTGGAAACATAGATAATCTGTCAATAAAATTGGGTGATTTGCATGCAGCAGTTACTCACGTATTCCCACAGAAGTCAGGGCTTTCAAACAGAGTGGGATCAGTTTCTAATGTAGAATTTTAGGCTATTCATAATTGTATTTTATAGAAATAAAAAGTGTCTCTTACTATGAATTTGGACATTATGTCACCATTAATGTGCCAATAAAGGCTTTGCTTGAGGACACTGTGAGACAACACATTTCTGTTAATATTGCTCAATAAAACTATTAATATAATCAATTTAATTTGAAATGTCTCTTGTCTTGTAAAGTATCAGATCATTAACTTTAGCAATATCAGAGAGATGTAACTATCCCATTCAACTAAATTAGTGTCCAAGGATTAGCTAAGACCTCATATTGCACAGTGGAAAGTGTTAATGTACTGCTGGATGTAAATAAACTTAGCAACCTTCAAATGCTTCAGGAAGGATGTAAGTTTGCACTGATACATGCTTCAAAAAAGGGGCAATGATAGATGTGAGACAGAGAAGGAAACAATAGTGGTTCTAGAACTGAAGGCATGAGATAAATAAAATGGTATTGAACATCTGAAATTTTCTTGCAATCACAGTGATTCTCAGGGCCTAAGAATAAGGCATTTTATATCATTATATTTAACATTCTTATCTGTTTTGTTTCTGTTTGAATGAAACAAAATGAATAATTGGGCACAAACCAAGCTCAAGTCAGGAAAAGTAAAATGAAACACACATTGATAGACATGAGATATTGTTTTCAGTCAGAATGTCTGTGTTCTACTGCAAGTATTTTTCATGCAATACCTGCCTTTCTCCTTTCCCTTAACAGGCTGCCCTGTGGTGGAGGCACCATCTCTGGAAGTATTTAAAAGATGTGTAGATGTGGCACTTAGGACATGCTTTTGGTAGTGACGGGTTAAAGGTTAAAGGTTGGACTTGATGATTGTAAGGTATTTTCCAATCTAAGTGATCGTATTTTTCTTGCTATTGAGAGACAAGGAGTAGAGTCAGGAAGTGCACAAAGAAGAAACTCAGATATCTCTGCATTTGCATTTTAGTTCAAATCAGGAGTGTACCTCTGGAGCACAAATTGTAATCTTTACAGTTTACAATATTTGGTTCACATTGTACAGACATCTTGGAGTACATGAAAGCAAAATGAAAACTGTGCTCTCAGTTTGTACCTAATTCACTTTGTTCATGGCTGATGAAATCCATAGGAATAGACTGGAAGTAGTCAGAAATAAAATACCCTGAAATTCTGGTAAAGTGTAAGATGAGTCTTCAGCACTGTTTCACTCAAAAAAATCCCCCTTTATTGGGGTGAACTTCTTGTTTGTGTGGACATAGCAGGGGAATATACTGAGGACTCTTTCCCCTGCCTTTCATGTATGCTCTTATCCTAATACACTCTGGCTATATGAAAGTGTGTAAATAATGAAACAACAGTAGCTGTCCCATTTACATTTGGGAACATCATGATTTTAAGCCTGTTTTTAAAAGCATCTGTGAATGCTTTTGTACTGGCAGTTCCAACAGCTGAATTTAATAATAACATGGTGCAGAGCCTAGTGCAGGCAGTGTGAGTACAGAAGGGAGAGCTAGTGGATAATGGGAACTGAACATGTTATTTTTCAATTCCTATGGATGTGATTTACATATTTTTATTCCCGATTTGCTCCTCTGCTTAAAATAAGCTCACTAATAATACTGAGAGCTGACTGTCCAAGTGGTAACTGCTGAAAATGACTGGGTGGATACAAAAATGAATAGGAGGTGGCAGTGTGGCTTCGTTGAAAGGGAAGCACATCATGCAGAGCATGTTGGGAGGAGTGTGGTGGGTAGACTAAGGAAAATAACTCTTCCCCAGTCCATGCTGGTGATGTTGTACCTAGACCAAGGTAGATTGGTTGGAGGTCAGTGACAAAGATGATACAACTGCAGTGCTTGAGAGTGATGGCAGGTCATACAACCAGGGGCAGCAGTATTCAGGTTTGTCATTAGGAAAAAGCTTGTGCCATAAGTGCCACACTGGAGCAGATTGCTTTGAAAGATCGTGTGATCTCTACTGTTGGATATTTGCCCTAGATGGGTGAAGCTGGTCTAGTGCTTGTGGTGGCCCTGCTTCAAGTGGGATGTTGGACAAGGTGACCCTGGGACACCCGTTCCAACCTGCACTGTTCTGACTGCAGAAGGCTATGAACTCCAGTGCGTATTAGGGGATTGACACAATAAGTAGATTTGTTAAATAGAGCATTTGGCCTGGCCTGGAAGGTCACAGGTAGCATAAGCTGTATCACTCACTGGTACACCAAAATCTGTAGCAGTAGTTACCTGGGGACAGTCTGTCTTTTTGCATCTGAGATTTCTTAGCAAGGAGAGAGGTAAAACTAAGGTGGAGAAATTAGAGGGAGACCCTTGGGGAGCCTGATTTATTATTGCTGAGGGGAAGAGGGGAATGGTAGTTGTTTCTTGAATAAGGCTCCCCATTCTCCCACCCAGAAGTAGCTGCTGCCCTTCATGTTTCCAGCTGTAGTCACAGCAAAGGCTGATTTCCACCTGGCAGCCTGCTGCCTGAGGCAGCTGCCTACATCACCTCACCTTGATGACTAGCTCAACTCAGGACTTGCAAACTTGCTCTGGGGAACAGAGCAGCTGCACTCAAAATACTGAGCAGACGTCTTCATCTCCACCTCAGTAGTGAAGGTTTTCCTCTTTCTCCCCAGGGGCTGCCTCAGTGGTACAGGTTAGGAGCAGAGACAGGTGTCAACATGGCCTTAGTGAGACATCTAAATTTTCTCAGCTTTACTGAGGTGCTGGGAGATGAAGCTGAAATCTGGCCTCAGAAATGTCACACATATGGACTGGCAACTAGATGTGACCCACAGAGACATAGCTGAGCAGGTGTCTGCTTAAAAAACAGCTGCATTGATGATGGCTTTTCTTCACTGCCTGTGTCAATTTTCTCATCCAAAGTCAGTGGGATCAGTGGCATTGAAAATACGTATTACAATGCATCAGCTCTGATTTTAAAATTTAAAAAATTATAATTAAAACACTTTTCTTTCAAAATACATTGTTTTTCCCAAAGTTTGGCTTTTACTGAGGATATTTTTCTGGTTAACACAATTTACATTATTTTCCTAAGAAATCAGTGACTGTTTTTGGTTTTGAGTTCCTTTCTGAGAGTTTTAGTGAGACAAAAGAAACTTTCTGTGGTGGGACTGGAGAAGTAGGCTCTTTTCACAACACAATAGTCTGTTAGCAAATGGTAAATATGACCTATGGCTGTAAGACTGTAAATGGATTTTTATCTCTGCTCTATTTTCAAGATGTGACAAAATTACTGGGTAGCCTATGTATCCAAAGTCAGAAATGTACTGGGAGCTGAATACTGCCAGCAAGAGCAGAGAAGCCTGATTTTAACTCCATTGCAACACAGCAGAGTTCTGCTTTCATGGTGCATTAATTCAACACCTGCAGGCGCTCTCTTCCCTTGCTGAAATTACAGGCTGTCTACTGAGTAGTTAAGGCTTGGAACTGCAGTGTAAAGTCGTGAGGTCTTTATTGATCAACACAGGGCCAGATCCTAATAGCTGGATGTAAGCTACAGATGCTCCCTCATGTTGCCTAGAATGGAGACAAAGGATGAAACATAGCTGAGATGTTTTGTTGCCATGTGCAATTTTTAGAGTTCTCCACCTTTAAAATAGAAGGTTCTTTAAATTCAAAATTATAGTGCTGAAAAAGGACCAGCATTCAAATATGTTGGTTAGTTTATCAGTTGAAATGATGATTTTAAAGCCACCTCAGCATCTCAAGATTTTGAAGCGCAGAACTACATGAATCAGACAAAAGCCAACACAAAATCTTTGCTTTTGTGATGTGCATTAATACATTAAATTAGAAACATTAGAGAAGCTTAATTTAATTTGAAAGTAGGCAGCTGACTGCATTGTTTGGCTGCTGGGCTGTTGAACCACTCTGGCTCCTGTGCTGGTAGTAGGAAGGGCTGGAAGTAACAGAGAGTCGGGAGAGGAGGCCATAAATAAAAAAGGATGTTTAATTTGGTATCTTAGGTAAAAGTTTAACAGTCATAATGAGACTGCTGTGGGGCATGTTAACATGGTCCAATAAGCAATATGTTATTTTTTCTTTGGTCTCCCTAACGCAGCAGTTTTGTTATAAGGTCTCTGTCTGGCAGGGCGGAAGATGGGGATGTTTCTCAATTCGGACAGCACGAGCTGCTTCCTCATTCCTGAAAATCCCAGTCCTCTCCTGTGTCTGGAGCAGTGGTGCTGTGGTTCCTGAAGTGTCCCATACTGCACTGACTTGTCTCTTGGCTGTTTTTCTGCCTTCAGGCAGGCAGGCAGTATCACTCTGTGCCTCACCAGAGCTTTGACAAGGGAGATGCTGCACCACTGGCAGCACATGTTCGGTGGTATCAGCTCTCTGCATTAGAAGACCATTCTGAATTCCTGCCAGTGTTTGCAGTGGGGCAGTTACCTGAGTCTTGATGCTGTTCAGTGGAGCAGTGGAGGTATGCATGCAGCTGCATCCACTGCTCCACTCTGAATACTGAACAACTTGCACAGACTTCATGGGGACTCGCTGGACGCTGTAAATTTAGGACGTAAACAATCAGACTATAAGAGCATTGAATGGGGTTCCACCACGTGGCTCTCTAGCTCTTTTCCCAGTCCCTGACGGGCATCAAAATGAGGTATCTAAGAAAGAGGATAAAAACAGGGTGTACAATATGTGATACTTCCTTAGGCACTCTCCCTGTTTCCAATCATTTGCAGCTCAGAGACTTCCTGACCTGGAGATGTTTTTTGAATTTACAGCCTGAAAAAATTTCTGATCTGTGAACTTGCCCTGCCACTCCTTGGAAGCTTTGTGTGTAAGCTTTTAGCTTCCACAGCATCCTGTGGTGTGGAGTCCATCAAATGCACATGCTTTTCTAAGATCACAATCTCAGAGGTCAGGCTGACTTCTCGTGTCGACAAGATTCAATCCCCCATTGCCATCACAGCAGGATTGTGCTCCAAAACCAGCTCTTCTTCAGTACCCTCTCTCTGTACCTGTTAATACACGTTAATATTGATTAATGCACTCACCACATATGGTGTAGGCACTTATCTTACTCCCTATCCACCTGGGATGCACATTAATCAACAGTACAGCATGGTATAGTATGTCATGTCTCATTGCTTAAAGATTTTCCTACTCCCTTATGTTGTTTTTAAATTGAAGAAAACTAAGTGCTCAGACAGAAGTAATAGATCAGTATAACTAGATTTGTCTTAATACACCCCTGATGGATTTGCCCAGAAAAGTTTAACGGAAAATCTTTTTCAGCATACAAAAAATTTCTGAGGAGTTATATCACTGAGGATTGCTTTCTGTAGAAAAAGCCAAAAAAGCTCTTTGTTCTCTTCCCATGACTCCCACAAGATAAAGACTTTTCCCCCCCCAGTCCTCCATTTTAAAAAGATATAAATTTTTCACTGTGAGGTACGTTTAGACATTGGAACAGGTCTAAACCTCTGTGAACCCAGGGAGGTTGCAGATGCCCGAACCCTGGTGGTGCTCAAAGCCAGGCTGGATAAAGCCTTGAGCAACCTGGCCAAGTGGGAGATGGCCCTGCACACGGCAGTGAGGTTGGGCTAGATGACCTTTAAAATCCATAGCAACTCCTAAACATTCTGTGATTAGTTTACTGGCTTCAGAAAGACAGCATTTCAGCTTTCCAAACTTTTAGTTTCTGAAACAGTAATAGGTTATGGGCTGAGTACTGCTGTAGCTTAGTTCAGTTGACCCTGGAGATGGTGGCACTCAGTTTCCCTGGACACCAGGAGTCAGGTGCCTGGTCTGAGCAGGCAGCTCTGCAGTGGGCAGAGAGGAATGGGTGCCTCCTGAGACAGATTTATTTTAGGTGTTTAAAATCAACCCCTAGAGATGCTCTATTGATTAGAAGTTATTGATTCATTGAAAACTAGCTTAGACTGCTCATTACTTCTGGGAAAAGTTGGACCCTGGAACATGGAGCTTGGAGAAAAAAGAAACATGATGGAGAATTATTTGAGTTGTGTTTGGTATAACACTCTTCAACTATATAAAAATTCGTATTCAGTAGACATAAAGGAATTGCACAAGCCGAATTTTCACAGAAGCCTAATGCCAGAACATAAGACTGAAGGACTTGTGGGGCAAATAGCATGTCCTTCCAGTGTGAGTGGTTTCTGGCTTGAATTGTTCTGTTATAGGTCGTATGAATAGTTCATACATCTAACTGATCACTAAATCATTATTGTTGGTGGTCTTGGTGTAATCTGAGGACAGAAGTGGTGGAAACTATCCTGTCATCAATGTATTTTCTAGGGATACCAGAGACAAGAGTGAAAGAGTGAGAGCTGAAGGTGATAACCAGAGGTTTTGCACTGTGTTCTGCCTCTTGAGTGCATAAAGTTTCTTATATTTGCTTTGGAAATTGTGGACAAAAGTGTGTCTTTTATTACTTAAGATGCTTATGAGCTTATGCACAACCTAGTAATAACATGGTATATTTTAATGTACTTACACAAAGTGGGGGAGGTTTTTGTTGCTCATGTAGTTCTTATCATACCATTTTATCACTCCTGAATGCAGGTTCTGTGGCCCATTAATGTACTTTTTGAAACTTTAAAAAAAAATTCTGTCAAACAAGCCCACAGTTTCCTTGGTTTTTCAAAAGATGTCAATATGCCTTGCAGATTATTGGCACTACATGAATACCAGATAGGAACTATGATTTTCTTACATTGACTGCATATCAGATGCTGTGTGATAAAGGATACAGTCAGGCCTTCTGAGCATTGCAAATGTGGCTTGTGATGCAAAGAGTGAGTCCAGAGTAACTTTAATGCAGGAAGTATTTTGATGCATTATGAAGAGCTTTTTCATGGAATTCTACTTTGCAGAGCATTTATGCAGTGTCTTCATCTTTAAGCAACTGTATAAACAATAAATAATCCTCCTCATCAGTGTCACTACATCCTATTGAATAAGTCCCCAAGGCACTATAAATAAAGGTTATCTTGTAACCATTAATAATAAACAGAAGAAGGATTTCTTCACTGACTTTTATGAAGTTTTCAGTACTGTTTAAATTTGATTCGGCATTGCATTGTGTTTGCCTGCCTGCCTGAGATGTTCAAAGGCAAGGAAGCTTGCTAGATTCACAAATCCCACAAGTTTCTATAGGATTAAAGAGCTTGGTGGACTCTTTGTTAATATCACTGCAATCTAGTGCTCTCTAGGGTACATTTGAAGCTGCAATTGCACTGAAATGTGTCAGGACTGTCCCTAGACATGCTCACTGGATGAAAAAAGGGCAACTTGCTCTTGCTCTAACCAAAGAGAGCTCATTCGGGTTCAGGACATCTTGGATGGCTTTTAGCCAGCTCAAAGTAATATAAAAACATAGAATGATTTGGGTTAAAAGGGACTTTAAAATCATCTTGTTCCAACCACCTTGCAGGGACACCTTGTATTAGACCCGAATGCTCAGGACTCCATCCTGGTTTCCTCACTTTTTCCTCTCTGTGGTTCACTCACTCACTGGTGATAAAAGCTCTCATTTCTTTGCATGTAAAAGCTGTTTGGCTTTTCAGGATCATGCATGCTTGTAGTCTATGTGGAAGGCTTTCCCCAGTCCTACCTGAGCAGTGACTTTGAGGTGTCATGGTTGAATCTCCAGCCCCTACCCGGCATCATCCTTTGAGCAACACTTTGCCATTGCTGTCACTGGGACATTATACTTGCCCCGTTTCCTAGTATGTTTCTCATGATAGAATATTTTGTTTCCCAGCAGTGTTTGTGCAAGAGAAACTAAGCCAAACCAAAGGTGAAAACTGAAAAAAACCCCAGAAGGATATTAATCAGACAAGACATGAGTAACCTGAAAAAGAGGTGAATTATAAATTTCCACATTCAGAGGACAATTCTTGCCTTGTACCCTTCAAACTTGTTAGTGCCACCGCTGATCCAAGCAGTATTTTCGGCAATTCTCATTAGGATTCTCCTTCCCAAAGTCAATGGACTGCCTGAATCTTAGAGCATAAGGACTAAACTTCTCTTTGCACTGCATATACTAAAAATGTGTCTGAAATGCTATCCATTCATAAGAGCAAAGGAATCAACAAAATAGCCTTTGTAGGATCTATTCTGATATGAACTCTTCCCGTGACCTTTAGATCATGGAGATCTGATACCTCTGGGGGAAATAACCTGAAATGCTTCATAAATATTTTTAGGCATTAATATAAGGCATAACTTTTCAAGGGCTCCAAACATCAGTCAGTAACATTGCTTTTTATTAGCTTTGAAGGAGAATTTTATAGTAGTATTTTACTTCTAAATTGAGAATATTTTTTGAGAGAAAACAAAGCAAAACATTAACAGGAAGACTGAGTTTAGAAATATTCTGATTTGTTGCAGCAGAAAAATTTGCATGTTAGCAGAGGCCCGTGTTGGGTTGTTATGCCCTATGCTTTTGTCATGCTTTGTCTCTCTCTGTTTAAATTCAATCCCAAAGCTACTGTTGGGTCGATTTTGGGTAGAGCAGAAGTGGCATAAAGCCAGTTTTTCTCAGTTGAGAAAATACATTCCCTCTGTGATAATGTCTTTTAAAAAAAAGACACTATCAATAAAGTAATCAGTAAAGTAAGAAACATCAAGGTAGATGCAATAGTCACACCAGAGAGTTTACTAATGCATAGCAAACCTGCCTGCTTCCCGTGAGATCACCACAATAGACCTGATGTTTTTTGGTTTTAATTTTATGTCAGCATGAGCTCTGTTCTCTCTGTTCAATACAGCACTCTTTGTACTAACAAAGTGGAAATGGCTTCTATCCAAACACTCTGGCTCAATGAGCCTTGGTTTTGATGACCTTATGCCTTGTTGGCCTTCTGGTTTAACTGTGGTAAGTTTATTGTTGGCTTCAAAGCAGTTAAATGTAGTCTGAAAGCTTTTTCTTATTTACTGCTTTTTCTTTTTCCCTCCCTCTTGTTTTTCCTTCTCATTGTAGAAAGAAATACTATATCAAGGACACTTAGGTTATAGATTTTTTTCTTTTCTATTACCGTTTTTATTACAAGGTAACCCTGAAGACCTTTTAATTCTCTTGATTGTTTAAAGAGGCTTTATAAAAACATGACATCTCAGATGTAGAGATAGGTATAATTGAGTGAAAGATTCCATTTTCCAGGAGTCTACTACAGTAAGATCCTAAGGAATTCAAAAAAATGGAAAGCGTCAGTAAGGTTTTAGTGGAATTTGATAGGAGGCCCCATACAAATATCCAGATGAAACTCTAGTCAATTATTCTGTGCTGAATATTATGCCCTGATGAAAATAAAATACCTGAGTTTAATCTTTCATTCAGGGTAAAGATTTGTAGTATAATGACCTGGTTTAGCTGAAAAAAGGAAAAAATAAGTAAGTCTGACAGCTGAGAACAGAAGGGGGATTAATCTCAAAAGCTGCTAGTCTTTGTTTCCCATCCTTTCATTATTATCCAATCAGAGCAAAGAAAGGACTAGCTGCCCTGACACAGCTCCAATTGCACTGCTTAGAGAAAGGGAGAGGCATGGTGGAGAGATTTCATTATTTACAGACTGAGGAACTGGGAAGAAAATAGAGAGAAAAGGAGCCATTTGTTCCACCTTTAGGTCTGCCAGGGACTTTGGGCAAGAGCAGGCTGACAGTCATCAGCAGGTGCAGCCAGAGCAGCTGCAGGTTGGTACGACAGGGTGGGATGTCTCACAAGGTGCAGTGTGCAGTAAGCCACTGAATCCATCATTACTCCCCTTTTCAATCTACATTTGACCTCCAAAGTGCACATGAGGAGAAGAAGGGAGATGATGCTGTGCCATACATTGCAGTCATGTCTGTTCTTCTGATTTCTTTGATGGTTGCTCTTCTTGGCATGTGACATGATCCCAGCTCTCATTCTGCTTGTGAACATTTACTACCACGAGCTCCACTACAACCCCTAAATGCCAGTGGTTGCTGCAAGTCAGACTTTTGTGCCTACTGTGAGACCTACTCACTCCAGCTGACCAGAACTGCACTCGAAAGTACCATGATGTACCTTGTACTTCTTATACCAGCTGTTTGAATTAATGCTTGAGTCTGCTTAGGCTTTAGTTTCTGCAGTAATACTGGGACAAATACTCAAAGCATCATTAAATACCTGGAGGATGATGAGGAGATGCATTAACAGCCATTATAGATTTTCTAAAAGCAGGTTATGTCAGTCGTCTAATTTCTTTCTGGAACTAAATAATAACTACCCTATGGATAGGAAAGAAACAGGCTAAGACATTCTGCTTTCTCCTGACAAATTCTGATTTTATCTTTCATGACATTTCATAAACTAGCTAAGAAAGCACTCCATAGATTTGATTATAATAAGACTAGTTGCACTCTCTTTGGAAAACTGCATTTAAAAAGTTTTTAAAAGCTCACTATCACTTGTGAACTTTCATATCAACATTTAAGGAGCATGCTGTAGAACAGGATTAGTCTTAAGAAAGAGTGTGACACATTAAAGATGCAGTCTAAGGCAGCAGTTCAACAAGAAGAATTTCAAGATATTATGCTTGGACAGGAATAATCTTCTTACATCCACAGAGAGAGAGAATAAGAGGCTGGATAATTGAGTATCCTCCTCACTGGAGAATAAGAGGCTAGTCTGAATCTCCCGTCACAGTGAATCACCTACTGAACAGGATAAGAAAAAGTAATTTTGTTGTGAGTTAATAGGTTAGTTACACAAGAGTATTACCTGTAGGGCATTTGAAATCATCATCTGGCCTATTAAGTTTTGGTAAAGGTTCATTTGGAATATTATGCCCAGTTTTGAGTACTAACTTTTGACGAATACTTGGCTCAACTGGAGAGACTGCTGAAAACAACAATTGCAGGAGCAGAAAATGTGATTTATGAAGAAAGGCTTAAGAAATTGGGATGGTTAAGTAAAGAAAGAAAAACATTAGCAGGAAACATAACAGTGTTTACACAACTTAAAGGAGGGTGGAAAACTGTTCCTTTCACATTCTACTGATAGAATGAGAAATAACAGGCTTTAACTGGGGTAATGAGGATTCTGCTAAAATTTAGGAAAAATATAATGAGAATAAAGACAGAAAAACCTTAGCACAATCTGTGAAAGACTGTGGAATCTCCACCTGAGGAACTTGTCTGTCAGGCACAGTTTGGGTATAGTTCAGTGAGGAGAAGGATTAGATGTCCTCTTGATGTCATCTCAGCATGATTTTCTATAACTTTTTTGCTGAGTCTATTTTTGTTTTCCTTTCAAGATGAGATTCCTTCTCAAGAGCAACTGTAAGGTGAAAGATGTTATTTAGCAGAAAAAAAGAGATTAATTTGACTTGATTTCCACCTACGTGCTCACGATCACATCTCACATGCTCATTGGATCCTGTGTGAGCCTGTGGTGCTGGCTGAGCCTAGTAGATAGACTTCAAAAATACCCCTGCCCTACTTGCAAATGCTTAAGAAATTTCATGAGTTTTATTGTATACATGGCACAGTTTGCAATGAGTTAGAAGTCAACATGATATTTTTAAAAAAATTTACTGCTTTGGAAAACCTCAGGCTTTGGTTCATCTTGAGACATTAAGATGCCTTAAACTATGCTCTACAGCAAAACAGTGCATGAAATTGTTTGCACTTTGCTAAGTGTTGCCTTTGCTGACTATAATTCAACTTCCAAAAGAAAGTTTTTACTCTCCTCACTGTAACCCTCTCATTCTCATGGTTCTAGGCTATGAATATATTGGCATAAAACATATGATCCAAAAAGTTTTCTTGTTAATAAGTTTTCTTGTTAAATTGTAGGTTTGCAGGTCTGGTTGCAAACGCTTGGGAGTTTAACCATTTCATCAGAAGACTCTGAGCTCTATTACTAGGATTGTTGATTTTGGCTGGTAATTGCAATCAAAGTGGAATAATTAAAAAAAGCAGCAGTGGTTCAAAATGATTGCCAGTTGTAATTATAAACCAAAATCAACAATCCTACAGCCTACTGGCACCATCTGTTTTTTTCTGCTGACTGTGACTATTGTTCCCCATTTCCTCCTCTCAGCACTGGATACCTTCTACTTCCTGCTTGACCCCTTTGCAGGGCATCAGAAGTAGGATCTTCCAGGGGCTGTTGCTAGCAGGATATCTCCCATTACAAGCATTCTGCCCATGGGTATGGGGTTTGTCATGCGTCCTCCCAATGACCTGTCATGGGAAGAATGCCTCTTTTTGAAGGAAACATCAGGTAGCCAACCGAATTGATTAAAAAACTTTCATTGTTGCTTGTTAAACTGACAGCTGGAAAATTGATTCACAGTTAACAGCTCTAATTTCTAATGCTGGGTATCTAACTCCTTCTTGAAAATAATTCAGATTTTGCATTTAATAACTTGAATATATTTTTTTTGCTTATGTATCACAAACTGGATTTGCCTAATGAGATTTGAAAGCATGTCCAGAGGTAAAAAACCCCTGAAATAGCCTAGATTATGTTGAAGGAGGCAAGGAGACATTTACATATAGAAGCCAGAAGAGGGTGAATAAAATCTTCTTCATGGCTGTTAAACATTCTGCCAGTTTACAGTATCATCTAATTTGACATTTCATCGTGGGCTATGGAGGCAAAACAATTATAACATAGAACATTGCAAACAAATGAGCCCAAATGAGAAATACAAAAAGAAAAAAAAAAGAAAAGTAAAATATTTTTGAATATAATTAGTAACATTGGTCAGGGGCCATAGTGTAACCTCTTCCAGCTGCCCAGAAGTAAGGAACTGGAATTTTGGGAGGTAAGATTGGTATTATGTTGCAATTCTTCTGTGTAAATAGTTCCTTTGTCTTATACCTTTTGTTATTAATGTTGTTGATGTTACTGTTCATTATCTTAGCTCGTTGTTTCCTGTAAATTGTTCTTATCTCAGCCTGTAAATTTCACCTTTTTGTGCCTCCAATTCTGAACTCCATCCCCAGAGTGGGGAGGGGGGAGCAGGCATAGGGTGGGGAGCAAGCAGGTAGTGTCTGGTTTCAGAAAATCTTGTTTGGAGGGGTGGAAAAGATACTAAATTGGGGAGTGCCATTCCTAACACACAACAATTGCTTTCCAGTGATTTTTCACTAACCCTTTCACTGGTTATGTAAGAGAAAGTATATACTTCTCATCATGTTTAAATTCTTTCAGAAATGTTCAGAAGAATGAAGTAAATGGAAAATCACTTAGATTTTCGGATTGTTTATGGCTCAGTACTGCTTGTGACAAAGGTGCTCACTAGTCAACACAACCTCTCAGGTGAAAGGGTTTTTGTTCAATATAATCTGTGGAGATATAAGACCTTACCTGTAACATCTTCAGTTTGAAAATGAAGAAGCATATTACCACACCCAAGCTGCAAGTCTACAGATGGTACTGAAAATCACTTTTTTCAAGATGGAAATAAACTACAGAACTGGGATACTATTTGGGGGAAAAGAACATAATCTCCTGTGGTGTGCAGAACTTAGGTGGCATCGTTTGTAATCTTTTGTGGAATATCTAACATCACAACACGATGTCAGGAAGTGGCTGAACAGCCGTCAGGGCAAGAATATGTCTGCAAACAAACCAGACAAACTGGCAGATATCTAGTGAACAGAGTTCACTAGATACTGTGAACTGTATTGCAGCTGTGCCATCTTCCTGCTATGAAAAAAAAATCCTCAACAAACAGTATTTTATTAAAACTAAACATTCTTATTTTCCTTCTTTGCTATTTTATGTTAGGAATTGGAACTTTATATTAAAATCCCAGTATTAGGAATATAGGGAAGAAGTAACAGTAATGAGCTTAGATTTGATAGTTTCATATAAATGATGAACAGGATCCCACATGCATTTGAAATAAAACTGATTGAAATTCATTCTGGTTGTCTCCCATTAATCTTAATTGTAATTCTCTATTTCACTTTAATAGGTTGCTAGACTTTAGGAAGTTGTATTATTGTTCTTACGTACTTGATTGATTTTTAATTCATGAAGTTTTTCTGAGTTCTGCGTGTGGAAAGGAATGTGAACACTACCATTTTCTATATGGGTGTTTATAGGCCAAGCAGTATTGCAGATTCAAAGCAAGTAGGGAAAATGCAGAAAGTTCTGCTAAAGAGCAGACTTCTGTACCTGGGATAAATTTGATGGAAGACTTTTGTTTGTAGTACAATTTTTAAATCAAAAAATAGATCTTTCTGTCCACAAAGAACAGGGTGCTGGTGAAACAAACTGACCCAAGGGCGCAGGCATTGCTTCAGAAAACTGTGCTTACTTTTTTAATGTCCAGAAGGAAGACTTGGCATTTTTAATGCAGAACCTGGAAGGACAAAAATCTCACCCTTTCTGCTTACACTGACTTCAAGGAGAATCAAGTGTTCTCCACACCTTGCAGGATTGAATCCTTTGTAAACTTGCTCATGATTAATATATGTTATGAATATCTATTAAATGTTACAGTAGGTTGATAACACCCAGCCATATCACCCATTTATTAAAAGAAACTGTTCAGTCAAAGTCTGAATAGGGAGGTGAGAGAGCAACTCAGCTGTACTTAGATTGATGATACTTCTAAAAATTGTCCAAGCATGTGTGCAAGAACCTGTCAAAGTAAGAGTTTAATAAATGAGAAAGTGAAGGACAGGTAACTTTCCCAATATACAAAAGTTGTGCACATGCATGTGCATGCTTCATTTATTCCCTGCTTCCTAGCAGGTAAACAACACAGAAAGAGAGTCTGTTTGCCATTTTTGAGCTAGATTGTCTGGAAAAGAAATTTGCCAAGTCAGTTATTACTGGGGCTACAGCAGCATGCTGTGTGGCATCACTGAGGGCTGCTTTTACATCAGCAGATTTCCACCAAACTCAGTGTAGTCGTTCTTGCCTGTCACTCCAAGAACCTGCTCTGTTCTTCTGGGCCACAGTGGGATTTGCCCCTGGGAGGACAGGTGGCTTCTGAAGAGAGAGAGGATGGGGAAGGGAGGGTGAGGAAGCAGGGGGAGATGCAGACCAGAGACTGGGGAACAGTTTGAGCCTGCGGAGTTGCCTGCTCCAGGCAGCCTCACCCTTCCTCCACAGTGACAGCATCAGTCCTGATTTTATAGGAAATTTGCACTTTTCAGAGTCTGTTGCTCAAGTTAATTGCTGATTTTGCCCATCTTTTTTTTTGGGAGCTCTCCCTGTTTACGCCAGAATTGGTAAGGTACCACAGCACTATAAAATATTCAAAGGCAACAGGATATGTTAGGTATCAAAACAGTTCCCTCTCTACTGATTCTTTGCAGTTGCTTACAGTGAATATTTGTTAAACTAGATGATGAATACATTTTGAAAAAGAATGTGCCTAATACAGGGATTGAAAACTAGCTACTTGTCTGGACCATCATCTTAACTCCAGGCTTTGATTGTGTAAGTCTTTGAGAGCAAAATATAAAGCACTTGGAAATAGCACTCAAGCTGAAAAGGACTGTTGGCTGAGTTCTTAGTACCTGAGCACTCCATAAAGAGTCTTTTCTGTGCAGTCATCTGCTTTCATTTTTCCGTCATAGCTATAGAAGCTATGCCATTTGTAATCCCAATAAGGGGTTTGACACAGTCCGCATTTCTAATAACCTGCCACAATGCTTTTTTATCAGCTATTTTTTTCACAGCTAACCTCTTGTTTCACAACATAATTCATATGTTAACACTGCTGATAGGTTACTGAGTAAATGCGTGGGAGTACTACCTCCTCTGTTCTCCACATTGTCATTTTTGACATTATCAGTACTTACATGATTGCAGCTTGGGCATCTTTGCTTAGTAAGTGGGCTACGGATTTTCTATAGTAAAATGTTGTGTTGCTAGATCTTAGGTATCCAGAATTTTTTAAAAATAAAATTGCAAAGGCTGAGTGGCCTTTCTTTGCTTTAATGTCTGTTTTTGACACTGTGGTTGATATCTGGGATCTGATTTAGTATGATGTGTTAGGTGACTGACTGGAGTTGCTACCCTCCAGATGTTTGTATTCTGGTGTGTGTGCAATAGGAAAGCATTATGAAGCTGGCTGGTTAACCTTGGTATTTATTGCCCTTTTAAAGGGAGAGGATGCTGTCAGGGCCATAAGAGCATCCAAATGCCTCTGTTGCCATTATCACCCATGTATGTCTTGCCTATGGATAAGGAGTTCCCTTTCAGCACAGGTCCCCACTTCTGACTGAGAAATGTTGAGGGCTGCTCAGAGTCTTTCTCTCTTGACTTCCTGATGGGATTTCTGGAGGAATCTCAGACCTATGCTCCAGTCAGGTCCCCATCCCTGTCTCCCCCTGTTCCCAAAAAGGTCTTCCTGCATAGACCTCAGGTCTGACTCATTCACCTTTCCTCATGGTCCCTGGCTGGTTGATGGCTGCCAGAGCCACCGGCCTTCCACCTCTCAGATGTGGTGGGTCAGCACCCTGGTAGAAGAGGACACTAACTGTTCTGTGTCCCCTTGGCTCCTGGGAGCTCCTTTTCCCACAGGAAGAGCCTTAATCCCCTGTGGACAGTATTTTCTGCCTCAGTTGGCTCAGGCAGCTGGTCATTATATAATGACCTCTTTGAATTGCCTGTCCCAAGTCTTATTGGCAGGAGCAGAAGCCTTTGATGATTTGATAAATCCAAAATAGATGAGGGTCACTTCACGGTCATGGCCAGGTTGCCTAGAAACATCTGTTTCATCTAATGGCATTTGGTGCCTTCTATGGGAAGGTGGATTTGTCAGGGCTTGTGACGTATTTAAAGAGTGTGAGTCATCAACATCTGAAAGGACTTTAGTGCCCTCATGTTGTGTGCTTGGCATTGGCAGTAAATGTAAGTGAAGACAGTATGCTGAGCCACACTGGAAACATTCACACCATTGTGCCTGCAGAAGCACTGGAATATCTCAGCAATCACTTCTCATGGCTCAGTTTGTCCCTTTGAGAGTGAGGAACAATAACTTATTATCAGGTTCTGTGAGATATGAATAATGTGCAATTCTTGCCTGTTAACTCCTCCTGAAATTACGCTGTAATTTCTGCTGCACACTGCTGCAAGGTAAATTGAATGTGTTTCTGGGAAAGGGAAAACAACCCCAAACCAAACCAACAGCCCTCAAGCAAACTAAATGAATGGTTTAATAATTTATCTGGATGGAAGAGGCACATGGATGGGAAAAGTTAACCAGTCAGAGAAAATAGCAGCAGTAAAGAGCAATAATCAGTGTGAAATAATCACCACAGTATCTGAGTGCTTGTTCCAAGTCCAAAATTCTGCATCAAGTCTCAGCCTCCACCTGGCAGCACAGAGGTCACAGTGTGCGACTTTCTGTCAGCTTGGCATTAACTGCTTGAGTGAAAAAATGTAATGAGAAAGAAAAGTCCAAATCTGGGGTATGTGCCATTTATAAAGTAAGTATCCTTTTCAGAAAAATTATTCCTATTCATGAAAGATGTAAGCCAATGTTAGAAGCACTTTTAGTGTAGGTTACATGGGAGGCTGTATAATATAGTTTTAGTTTTCTCTAATAAGCCAAACAAATTTTGCATTCATCAATATAGGTTTCTTGGCATGCAAGTGGCACTCAAGAGCACACAAGGGAGGGGAAAGGCAGGCCAGAACAGAGGTGAAGAATGAGAGGAAGTTGGCACTGACACAAATGATACCAAAAATGCTGATTTAGTAAGGAAAAATGTAAATCATTTTTCGTGTCTTTTGAAGAAATGTGTGCAAGTTAAAGTTGCCTTGAAGGCATATGACCCAGCCTGACATTGCTTTGGCAGCAGAATGTGAAGTGTGTGGATGCAGACATGAAGTGTCCTTTGATGAAGAGTGCTCACCAACAGCCTTTCTGACAGTGACAGCAACACCAGCACTTTTGAAGACCAGTTATTTCTTCTGTCTCTGGACAAAGAGAATCAAGTATAATTTGTTAAATGTGAAGAAAAATGGATGTAATTTTCCATATATGGGGCTATTTATCCCCACATTTCTTCACAATCAGCTAAACCTAGCACTAATTCTAAGCATGTAACTGGTTTGAATCTTGGGGCTTTTAACTGATAAAGAGACAGACACGAAACTTTAACTTTGAAATCATTATAGTCAGTTTGGGACTGAACCAGCAAATAGTTACTACTTTAATATGCTGAGTTGACCATAAAGTGACATCTCTACTGGGGTGCTATTTAGCACAGGAGCTGTCTAAACTTTTTAGAGTATACAAGGCCACATCATGTAGAGCATCTCCTGCTCCTAACCCTCCTCTGCCTCTCCCCAGCCCTGGTGTGGAAAAAGGAAAAGCCCTCATTTCTGCACCATGATACAAAGCCATTTTGCTTAGTAGTTCGGTACTTATCAATTCAGGTACTCCTTGTGCTCACTTGACTCTTCTTTTGGTCTTCTTTGTTTTACAGCAGAGAACAATGCATTTTTATACAGCAGAGTCCTTTATATGTCTTTTGAACCTTGGCAGTCCTGTGAGGTGCATCACTGTAGAAATATGTATTTTTGTACTTCTGGGGTGTATGCAGGTAGCAGAGAGCTTATTTTTTTTCTCATGCTTCTGCTTGATATCTGCAGCCCAGCAGCACCCACACAGTGCTGCAGCAGCTCTCCATCTTCTCAATTCAGATGTGAGGGGTAAGAGGACCCTGTGGCATTGGGCTACCAGTGTGAAGAGTGCCTGTGCTGCTGGGGGAGCAGGGGCTATCCCTCTGGCTCAGCTGGGCCTGGATGCTTTACCTTTGCCACCTGCCTTTGTCATGTTCCTATTTTCAAATGCAGCATTTTTTCAGTGTTAAATGCTCCAAGGGATTGTTGGGATCAATCATGTTTACTATGGGCCTGAAGTAGGACCCAAGATGGAAGGATTTTAATCCCAGTTTAAACTGAACTGGAGTTTAAGGCTGGATTGAAAATGTGCTGGTTCAGCTTGTACTTGCAGGCTGCTTCAATTTCTGAAGTCCCTGTCCCACTACACATGCTTAAATCTCCAAAGGCTGGAAGGCAGCAGCCAGTGTTGGATGGGTCAGTTATTTTCTGCAGCAGCAGTTCCAGTCTGAACAGCTTTAATTTCTCCTGGACTTTCATCACTATCCACAGCCATGGGAGCAGGAGAATTAGAGATGGGCTCTTTACAGAGGCTACCTGTGTCCTTCTGGGAAAATGGCTAAGTTTCAAGGTGGCTAAATTTCAAGGTGCCAAGTTTACTTGTGAGCAAAGAGCTCCTAAGAGACGCTTAAGCCTGCTACTTGCTGATGTACTGTTTTGCCTTCCTGGATCTACCCTTTGTAGTTTCTTCATGTGTTCCATTTAGGGTAAAACTGATCCTTAAAGAGGGAGCCTGAAGTCCAGACATAACTTGCCTCTTTATTTAACCTTGTGCTGACCAGTTACTCAGGAATAAATTAAATCCCTCCTGAATTCTGCTTTCCAATATGTATAATTTAAAAACCCAAATGAACTGAGACGTTTTCTGTTTTGTAGAAACCTTAATAACTTTTCATAGCCTCTAAATTATTGGCTCAGAAATCTGTTTTCTTTCTGAAGACTTCTGACTTTTAATAATGAAGGAACTGCCTGCCCCAAGCAGAGAAATACAAGAGCACTTTATTTTTTGGTTATTCTTCAAACAAGAATATCTTTAAAAAAAGGTTAATAGCATGTGACCTGGGTATATCAACAAGGAAGCTTACTAGTAGCATTTGTTTAGTTCTAGGTGGAAACAATTTCTTTATTTATCTTTATCCTTCAAAAGGGAAATTTGTAGAACCTGCTTGGAGATTTAGGGAGATGTTCATTGCTTCATTGCCAATTTAACATTGCCATTTAATGTACACAGTATGTGGGCTTCTCTTCCATGTTTTGTAATAGATGTAGAGTAAGAGTCATAATATATCACTTTCACAAGCAATTTAGCACAGCATAAGGGAGGAAATGTAGCTGTACTGTCTTCCTACTTATTTTCTAATAAAATTCTAATAGATTTTAGGTTAATGACACAGAAGATGACATTTATATCCTTTTTTTTTAATCTGCAGCACAATGAAGCAGGAAGTTATAAAACCAGATGATAAGATAATGCACTCCTTGCTTGTGCACAATAAAGTACCCTTATAAAGTGCTGGTTTGCCTTTGACACTTCACTGAAGTCTCTCTGTAAGAGTACCTGGCAGGCCAGAGTCAGTAAGGCTGGTTAGGCTTTCCTTCACTGAGATTGATTTGCTCCTTACTTGAAAGATGATCTGCTTTAACTCTCCCCTGCCATGCTGAGAATTATCAGACTTTTTTTAAAAAGAAGGCAGGAAAAACAACTTTTTTTTTTTTCCCTATGGTTAATAAAGGAAGATTAAAAAGACTCCCCTGTTGATAAGATCTAACCATTTATGTTCCTGTGTGATGAAAGGTGAATACTTATTTAAGATTTATTTAGTATTTTGTCATCTATAATGAATCTAAAGGGCACAACAATTTGTCTTAACATTCTATACTTCAATGAAGCTCATTTTAACAAATAACTATATAAATAACACATTTGCTAAGCCCCTTGGTTGACTGATCTTGTGTTTGAGCTGTAAAACATTTTTAATTGATAGCAGACTGAATCTGAAATAGCAGAATAGATTCTTTCTGTATAGAAAAAAAAGAGTGTAAGGCACTTGTAGCTGTGTACATATGTTTCTGTAAATCTTGCTGTGCATCTGTGTAGGATCTCGTTTCATGCTTCTCAAGGTAACTATCAACATATTATGTCTGATTTCTTTGAACGTAGACCTGGACAATATCTACTTTCGAGTTCTTCAGAATTTAAATGAAGCAAACATCACAATATTTTTTGAAATGTCCCAATGTTCTTTGATTTCCAGAGGCAGAAAGAATATTTTCTAATAATTATTTTATTACTAGCCAATCCTACTAGCCAATACTTGATAGAAAAGATTGTAATTTCTGTACAAGAGAAGTAAAAGAATATTGTGGCTGGATTTGATGTTTACAGAATCATATAACCTATAAAAGAAATTGTGAGACCTTAGTGCTATCATCCATTACTTTCTTTTTATTTCTCAATGGATGTGTTTCTTGTGTGTATGTGATGTATTTATTTCTCAATGTATGTGTTTCAATGTATGTGATCTTTAAGCAGGCTTTGTGTGGTATTGTGAGTTGGCTCATTTTTGAACAAGAAGCAGCAAATTAATAAGAAAATAAAAATATGGCATAGGAATATGCCCAGTGGAAGGACTACTCAAACTTCCCATGTAATTGTTTCAAATCATCTCTGTTCTGTGCTGTGCTACCCAGGAATAGAAGTAAGCAGAAGATCTGAGATTTAGTTTCTCATTTGGAGGATAAGTTTCTGCAGTGGCTCAGTTTGACTGCACTGGATCTAGAAGGACATAGCACATGTGCCAAACTATCATTTGTACCTTTCTCTCTCAAGGCAAGCCCTGAACAACTGAAAAAGGTACTGTTCGTGCCAGTGAGTTTACTCAAATAAAACAAATCAATGTGATTGTTGTGGGTGGAGTGGGAGCTTCAGACAGAATTTGTTAGAGAAGTCCTCCCATTGAGTCACAAGGTGCAGAAAGGACCTTCTTGCTTATGTAACTCCTCTCAGAGAGGAGCCTTGGTGCCTCTCTCCAGGCTCAGTCAATAGTTCATGTCTAAGTGATTATTTGAACTTTTATACAACTTTTTCCTACAGGATTAAAGATGGCCGCTCAGATATAGTTATATAAATAAAATGAATTATTTATTTGAGCTAATTAAAATTATAATGATTAGATTAAAAAAAAAGAGCTTAATCAGAATTATTTACTATGCAGTATGGTATAACTACTAATATAGTGTTATTTTTGTAGCAATATTGAAGCAATTATATTAACACCATTATATTAAAACTAGAAAAACCAATTATTAATGACTGTGGGCAAATCTCTTTCTCTCAGCCTCCAGAAGTAACCTTGAGGGGCATTCCCATCCAAGGGAAGGACCACCACACACCTTAGGGGTGTATGCTTGAGGGCCTCACTATGCAAAGTGAGACTGGCCTTTTGTGGTATAAAGTGATGGACGGTTGGTCATACACCTTATTAAGATTATGTTTTGTCAGATTTACTCAGCAAAAAAATTCTTTGTGTTGAAAGCCGGTATTAGCAGCTCTTTGGTTTTTACTGCCAAACACTTCTGACTCTCATTTTGTATCAGTGCTTGTATTTCCTTGCTGGTCCCAGCCTCAGGGAACATTTCTTGTACATCCTTGTGGTTTGGTCAAACCGATCTCAGCATTCACCAATGCTAAAATCAGCAGACCTTCCTTGCTCCAACAAAGAGCAGACTCTCCTTACTCAAGCCACCAGCCTGTAAAAAGATAGAAGTTTTGAGCTCCTGAATCCCTGCTTAGGCAGAGCATCCTACTACAGTGCTCTTACCTAGCTTGAGATATCTGAACAAAATCTAGCACTTCTACTTAATTGCATCTGGCTTTGGGCAAGACTTGAGTATTTTTTAAGAGTGTAATACTGAAATAATTCAGCGACATTCATGTTGGCCCCTGAGGATGGTACTTTTGCAGTGTTATCTGATCTCTTTTATTACCTCTTTCTGAAGATGAAAGGAGTTATTTCCATACCTATTTCTCTCAACAGTCTACAAGAAGTTCACACAAATAGCCCTCAACCTCTTGTGGCTAAGACTTAATGTTAGGTGTCTATATTACAGACTCTACCTAGCAAGTCTGTTTTGCTGTGACTCACTGAACTCAGCATTTCATTTTCAATGAAACATTCTCAGAAGTAAAATACATGTGGGGAATCTGGAGTTACAGTGCTGAAGCAGAAGAACTGAGTCTTCTTCTATGGTGGGACTCCAGGGAGTCTTCTCTGCTTCTCTATGTGCTCTTAGATGTACATACAATTGCTAGAAACAAGAGATTGAATGCATTAACCAGGACCTTTAACTCACCTTGTCTAAAATTCTTTGTTCTTTGTGATGCCAGTCACAGTTCTTTGCCTGCATTTCTTAAAAGAAAAAGAGCACAGTCAACGTTCAGCTGAATTAGTACTACAATTTTGTCCTAAGATATGTTGAAAGCTCTTCAGATGTTTTAAGAAAATAATCAGAATTCAGAGTGTATATTAAATTATCAACTATCTAATAAGTGTGCTACTTCCCAGCTGGGATCCTTCTGGTACATTCATTCATCTTCAACGGGTGTAATTAAAGATGAAAGGTGTAACACTGATGATCCTTCTCTAGAGATCTCATCAGTTTAATTCTAGAACTATCAATGGAAAGGGAATATCATATAAATTTTTCAGACTTAATTGGACACCTGCTGGAGGTCAAGCAAAACAACCAAGGTCTACTGAAACAGGGATTGCCTTCAGTAATTCAGTAATTTGGTAGGAGGGAATTTGGCAAGGCAATGCAATCGTTGTTTCGTATTTGCTAAAACCAAGTTAGACTTGTCTAGCAAAGTAGACACTAGGAAAGAAGTGTAAAACAAGAAGAGCATACAGGAATGTGCTTAAAATCTCATCGTATAAACTGGTGCCCTCATGCAGGGAGCACCTGAAGCAAAGAATGCCATGCCAGGGTTGCATTTAATAGCTTCCTACTGGTCCAAACAGGGTGTGCAGAACTATTTCTGGTGTAACACAACTTCTTTGTAAATTTCTGTTCAGAAAATGTGCTGTACTAGATGAGTGAAAGAACAGCCTTTGTTTCCCTCAAGAGTGGTTTTAAATCATATCTGTGTGTTTTGATGTAGTGAAAGAAAAAAAAAAGAATGACTCACTTTTAAAATAATTTTTCATATGGTGGTGTCAAGAATACTTTTTCATTATGATGGCGTCATCAGATCCACATATCCATTTATAGATGTTATTTAAATTGCTGTTTCCATAAATGTATATGACTGCCTTGAAGGTGTCTATATTTGTTACAGAAGTTGTCTTAGGAATCTTGGAGCAATCTCTCAATCTAATTAAGAGTGCTTTAATTACAGCATAAAGGGCTGTGCTGCTAACACTAAAGTTTCAAAAATGAGCCGGCCCCATAATTTGAGACTGGTCTCCAAAAGTGAATATTTGCTTTTTAAAAGAGTATATTATGTTTTGGGCTCAGTGTTAATTTTTGAACTCCCTCTGCCCCTTGCCATGGTGTGTGCATGTGTGTGTGTGTGTGTGTTTGTGTGTGTGCATGTATGTGCATGCATGTGCATGCATGTGTGCTGTAATTCTACAAATAATGTTATTTCTTCACCATAGGTTTAGGAAAAGGCAGTGCTGGTCCCTAGTCTCGTTTCTGTCTATCTGCCTACCTTTAAGCACCCATAAATTGTTACTCTACAGGTTGTCCTGTGGTACCTTACATTACTCACTCCTTGAGAAGGGGACAAATTTTAGTGTCTTGTGTTCTTCTTCTCCAGCCTGGAAGGGAAAGAGATGGGAAAAAAAGAACTGAGGGAGCTTTCCCACATGGGAGGAAGAAACAGGTATCTTGACTTTCCAGTCACTTTGCTACTCAGACAAGAAGTTATCTCCTTGGCTTTCATTTTCCCCAGAGCTGGGGAACTACTTGGTGAATGCACCAAGTTCTGACACAGGACCAAAGTATTTAGATTTATCTAAAGCTTAAATCAGGACCTTCCTTGCCCTGGCTACAGGACAAAGCTAAGATTTACTGGTAATGGTTTGAATCCATGTGCTTCAGGAAACAGGACTTATTATGCAGTGTTTTTATTCTGTCAGCATTGTATTCAAGTTCTCTATGATAAATGATGTTCAGTTCCAGCACTGATAGGTCCAATATATATCACCTTCCATGCAAAACAGAATGAAGCAACTTCTGCTTGGGCAGAGGTTCTAATACAAGACTTAATCTTTAGGGTTTTTTAATCAGTTTCTTATAGTTTAACTAATCCCTGGAATAATTTCTTTCAGTTATCCCTAGAATTTCAATTAGTGAATTACCATAAGGCATTACCATATCTTACAAGGCAATTTGAATGTTTTGCCTTGGAAATGGCTGTGTTACAACTTAATGCAGGATGTGTTGCCTGTGAATGGAAATATTTTTTACTTCCCTCCTCATGGCCATGACATAAATAATCATTCAACAGTCCCCCACAAACAGCAACAGGGATCTGCCTCACCACAAAATATTCTTTGCCCTGGCACTTCAAAGAGGTATTATACTAATTGAGATTTTTTTTAAAAGGATAAGAAGCTTTCAAACTTTTTTTTCAGATTCCTGTAAATGTTTTCTCATACTTCAACCTTTGCATCATCCTCTGAATTGCTTGGCATCATTGCATATGCTCTTCTACTTGCAATCCTTCTTCAATAACTTACCCTTTTTGTATTGGTTTACTCAAGGTCCCTGGGTACTTTTCTCCCTTCATGATATTTGTAACTTTTGAACATTATCTAGGAATGAATAACGAGATGTGCCAAGTTTGACCAGACATTCTAATAAGCACATCTGTCATTTCATTTTCATGTCTCAATTTTGACTCCACTGTATGTAAATTACACATCCGCGTTGACTGGGCCAAAAACAAAGACCACATATCCCCATTCTTAGCTCTTGTTTGCACATCATAGCTCTACATTGCACTTGAGCAGTGAGGTTCTCAAGCACTTTTCTCTGATTATTAAGGACTATATTTTTAAAGCAGAGAGATTGTATGTTGCTCCAGGGAATCTTGAATAGCCTTTTGGAAAAATGCAAAACTTAGTTCAGAGTGAGGTCTCCTTCAATATTATCTAAATACAGGCAAGTCACCTTTTCTCATCATCTAAGCTTCACCTGGAGTCGACACAAACAAGCACCATAGTGAGTGACATTTTTTCATAAAAGAGAAGACTAAGCAGGAGAAATTCTCCTGTGCAGATACCCATGCAGTCCTCCCTTGCATCTAGGTGAGCCATGACATTCTGGTTTGCACAGTCTAACTTCAGAGACACATCAGGCCTAGGCTTCCAGTATCTCCTTTTCTTACACTGAGCAAATTCCCATTGGATGAACTGAAGCACCCATAAGGGATCCTCAGGGCCAGCTCCTCCTGTCTCACCAGTGGCATGCACCAGGTACCAGGTTTCTGAGAGATGTTTAGGGTGCTTTATTGCCTGTTTAAACAGTTCTTTGGAGTCTGGAACTTCGCCTCAATAAAAGAAAAATATCTTTTACCTGGAAATATTGCTACTTGTGTTTTGTTGTTTGTTCAGGATGCAGGTGTCAATTGTTAGCAGTATGACTTCATTATATGGACCAAACACCATTCCTGTTTCATAAGCCTCCCATGGAATGGCATAGGGATACTGAACAATTCCCCAGGTTCAGCTAACCACAGTGCCTCAAAGCACAAACCGTGTTCTGCCACAATTTTTTTCTTCTTAATAAAAACAGCCAGACCCTGAGAATTAACATATTAGCACAAGTAGGACAACTATACTGCTGCACCTTAACAGTGCATGATGTATGATTAAAATTTTTTTTTTAAATGTCTCAGTTACAGAAATTTTCCTTTTACTGACAGCTTAAGAAGATGAATTTGTCTTTGGCAGGTTGAAATTCTTCATTTTGGAACTCATGCCTATTTCTAGAACTCCCCTACATTATGCTTGGGTACTACAGTGCTACAATGTATAGCACCAGCTCAGTTCAGCAAAGCTATTGAGTTATTGTACTGGTTAATATAGTGAAATTTATACAAGTTTAATCACATTTATTATCCCTGACAACAATGCAGGTGTTCTGAATGCTAAGTGAATTTTTTAGAAAGAATATAATTAATTTTTTCTTGTCCAAAAATGCTTAGTGGTCAGTTCTGCCATGGAAATGTATTTGATAATATGTAAATCTGGCATTTTGGAAAGTAATTAAAAATAAAGTTGCTGTAATTTTAGATTCAGCTAATATCTGTCTTGCTACTTTCTAAAGTGGTGCTAGGCTAAGTGCTTGAACTAATCGATTTTTAAAAGGGTTTGGTTAGTGATCTCAGGGGAAATAAGGTAGGTTGTATGAAAACATATTAATTACGAAGCCTTCTTTTTTAATGATGCATGCCCTTTTTAGAGTACAATATATTGATGTAGCAACTCCTTCAACTCAAATCATCCAACAAACCTTTCTAGTTTTGTCTCATCTATCTTGATTGTTAGCTATATTTATTACAGGATGAAAATAAGATTTTAGATTTTAAATTATTAGCTATAAAGGATTCCAGAGCAGTTCAATGGTTTGATTTCTGTGTAAAAAGTATACAACTTCAGCAAATATTTGCTGACTAGAAAATTTTTCTATCTCAAAGGTTAATATTACTTTTGTGTTCAGTATGTCATATTTTGCTCTGAAATGTCCAGAAAGCTTATTCATGAAAAGGTTTTTAGTCTTTGAATATTTTAAATTAGTCTTACAATGTCTGTTGCAATTTTGCTTGATGTGAATCAATATTTCAGAGTTTTCAGTTTAAAAGAAATAAAGGTGTCTTTAATGCAGAGATAAAGGCTATACCTAGCCCCTGGGTGGAAGAAAAATAACAGATTGTCTGGTGCAGAGAGGCTGGGGTTTTTTACTGCAAAGCACAGGGCAAGGCTGGAATTACTTCTAGGGAATGTGGGGAAGCTGCACCTGATGGGCAGGTCCTGTGCTGGAGGACGCTGACTGCACGGAGTCGCAGTGAGACAGGGCAGGAGCTGCTCCGAAGAAGGAAAGTTGGCCTGTCAGGATTTATTGAGGAGATGGCAGGGGTGGTTAGCAGTTAGGGTTAGGGTTAGGGTTAGGGTTAGGGTTAGGGTTAGGGTTAGGGATAGGGTTAGGGTTAGGGTTAGGGTTAGGGTTAGGTTTAGTGTTAGGGTTAGGCTTAGATTTAGGGTTAGGGGTAGGGTTAGGTTGAGGGTTGGGGTTAGAGTTAGGGTGGGGTTAGGGTTAGGTTTAGGTTTAGGATTAGTGTTGCGGTTAGGGTTAGGCGTAGGGTTAGGCTTAGGGTTAGGTTTAGCGTTGAGAAAACCCCAAAGTACAGATGTCCAGAGAGTCTGCAGCTTCAAAAGGCGTGCCAAAGGAAACACAGGGATGCCACAACATGCCTCCCACCACATCATTTGGCTTGGCTTCTGCCTCACCCCCATACAGGTTGACATCCAAAGGCTAGGGTTAGGGTTAGGGTTAGGGTTAGGATTAGGGTTAGGGTTAGGGTTAGGGTTAGGGTTAGGGTTGGGGTTAGGGTTAGGGTTAGGGTTAGGGTTAGGGTTAGGGTTAGGTTTAGGGTCAGGGTTAGGTTTAGGGCTAGGGCTAGCGTTAGGGTTAGGTTTAGGGCTAGGGCTAGGGTTAGGCTTAGGGTTAGGTTTAGTGTTAAGAAAACCCCGAAGTACAGTTGTCCAGAGAGTCTGCAGCATCAAAAGGCATGCCAAAGGAAACACAGCAGTGCCACAATATGTCTCCTACGACATCGTTTGGCTTGGCTTCTGCCTTACCCCCATACAGGTTGACATCCTAGGGCTAGGGTTACGCATACAGCTACAATTAGGCTTCATCCTAGATTCACGGTTCCAATAAACACAAAGGCCAGTGTTGTAGGAACACTGCAGCTACAAATGCCATGCCAAGGACAATGCACGACTGCAATAAGCATTTTTCCCTCCACACATGTCTACACACCTCCAGCCTGAGGTCCAGAAAAGACTAACTGAATAGCCTAGGGTTAGGGTTAGGGTTAGGGTTAGGGTTAGGGTTAGGGTTAGGGTTAGGGTTAGGGTTAGGTTTAGCGTTGAGAAAACCCCAAAGTACAGATGTGCAGAGAGTCTGCAGCTTCAAAAGGCATGACAAAGGAAACACAGCAGTGCCACAATATGTCACCCACCACAATGTTTGGCGTGGCTTCTGCCTTACCCCCATATAGGTTGACATCCTAGAGCTAGGGTTACGCTTATGGCAAGGGTTAGGCTTCATCCTAGATTCAGGGCTCCAATGAACACAAAGGCCAGAGTTGTAGGAACACTGCAGCTACAAATGCCATGCCAAGGACAATGCACGACTGCAATAAATATGTCTCCTGCTACACGTCTGAATATCTCCATACTGAGGTCCGGAAAGGTCTAGCTGAATAGCCTAGGGTTAGGGTTAGGGTTAGGGTTAGGGTTAGGGCTAGGGTTAGGGTTAGGGTTAGGGTTAGGGTTAGGATTAGGGTTAGGGTTAGGGTTAGGGTTAGGGTTAGGGTTAGGGTTAGGTTTAGGGTTAGGGTTAGGGTTAGGGTTAGGGTTAGGGTTCGGTTTAGGGTTAGGGTTAGGGTTTGGTTTAGTGTTAGGGTTAGGCTTAGATTGAGGTTTAGGGTTAGAGTTAGGGTGGGGTTAGGGTTAGGTTTAGGTTTAGGATTAGTGGTACGGTTAGGGCTAGGGCTAGGGTTAGGCTTAGGGTTAGGTTTAGTGTTAAGAAAACCCCGAAGTACAGATGTCCAGGGAGTCTGCAGCATCAAAAGGCATGCCAAAGGAAACACAGCGGTGCTACAAGATGTCTCCCACCACATCGTTTGGCTTGGCTTCTGCCTCAGCCCCACACAGGTTGACATCCTAGGGCTAGGGTTACGCTCATGGCTAGGGTTAGGCTTCATCCTAGATTCACGGTTGCAATAAAAACAAAGGCCATAGTTCTAGGGACACTGCAGCTACAAATGCCATGCCAAGGACAATGCACGACTGCAATAAACATTTCTCCCTCCACACATGTCTACACATCTCCAGCCTGAGGTCTAGAAAGGACTAACTGAATAACCTAGATTTAGGGTTAGGGTGAGGTTTAGGGTTCGGGTTCAGGTTCGGGTTAGGGTTAGGCTTAGGGTTAGGCTTAGGGTTAGGTTTAGTGTTGGGAAAACCCCAAAGTACAGATGTCCAGGGAGTCTGCAGCATCAAAAGGTATGCCAAAGGAAACACAGCGGTGCCACAAGATGTCTCCCAGCACATCGTTTGGCTTGGCTTCTGCCTTACCCCCATACAGGTTGACATCCTAGGGCTAGGGTTACGCTCATGGCTAGGGTTAGGCTTCATCCTAGATTCACGGTTCCAATAAACACAAAGGCCATAGTTCTAGGGACACTGCAGCTACAAATGCCATGCCAAGGACAATGCACGACTGCAATAAACATTTCTCCCTCCACACATGTCTACACATCTCAAGACTGAGGTCCAGAAAGGACTAACTGAATAACCTAGGGTTAGGGTTAGGGTTAGGCTTAGGGTTAGGGTTATGATTCGGGGTAGGCTTGGGGTTAGGATTAGGGTTAGGTTTACGGTTAGGGTCAGGTTTAGGGTTATGTTTAAGGTTAGGTTTTGGCTTAGCGTTGAGGAATCCAAAAAGTACAGATGTCCAGAGAGTCTGCAGCTTCAAAAGGCATGACAAAGGAAGCACAGCGGTGCCACAAGATGTCTCCCACCACATTATTTGACTTGGCTTCTGCCTCACCCCAATACAGGTTGACATCCTAGAGCTAGGGTTACGCTTATGGCTACGATTAAGCTTCATCCTAGATTCACGGTTCCAATAAACACAAAGGACAGAGTTGTAGGAACACTGCAGCTACAAATGCCATGCCAAGGACAATGCACGACTGCAATAAGCATTTCTCCCTCCACACGTCTACACATCTCCAGCCTGAGGTCCAGAAAGGACTAACTGAATAGCCTAGGGTTAGGGTTAGGGTTAGGGTTAGGGTTAGGGTTAGGGTTAGGAATAGGGATAGGGTTAGGGCTAGGGTTAGGGTTAGGTTTTCGGTTTAGGGTTAGGTCTAGGTTTAGGGTTAGGTTTAGGGTTAGGGTTAGGGTTATGGGTAGGGTCAGGTTTAGGGTTAGAGTTAGGGTGGGTTTAGGGTTAGGGTTAGGTTTAGGATTAGTGTTAGGGCTAGGGCTAGGGTTAGGCTTAGGGTTAGGTTTAGTGTTAAGAAAACCCCAAAGTTCAGATATCCAGGGAGTCTGCAGCATCAAAAGGCATGCCAAAGGAAACACAGCAGTGCCACAAGATGTCTCCCACCACATCGTTTGGCTTGGCTTCTGCCTTACCCCCATACAGGTTGACGTCCTAGGGCTAGGGTTACGCTCATGGCTAGGGTTAGGCTTCATCCTAGATTCACAGTTGCAATAAACACAAAGGCCAGATTTCTAGGGACACTGCAGCTACAAATGCCATGCCAAGGACAATGCACGACTGCAATAAACATTTCTCCCTCCACACATGTCTACAGATCTCAAGCCTGAGGTCTAGAAAGGACTAACTGAATAACCTAGGGTTAGGGTTAGGGTTAGGGTTCGGGTTAGGGTTAGGCTAAGGCTTAGGGTTAGGGTTACGGTTAGGTTTAGGGTTAGGTTTATGTTTAGGGTTAGGTTTAAAGTTAGGTTTCGGGTTAGCGTTGAGAAATCCACAAATTACAGATGTCCAGAGAGTCTACAGCTTCAAAAGGCGTGCCAAAGGAAACACAGCGGTGCCACTTCATGCCTCCCACCACAGTATTTTGCTTGGCTTCTGCCTCACCCCCTACAGGTTGACATCCTAGGGCTAGGATTTCGCTTTTGGCTAGGGTTAGGCTTCATCCTAGATTCACAGCTCCAATAAACACAAAGGCCAGAGTCCTAGGGACACTGCAGCCCTTCCAAGGACAATGCACGTTAGGGTTAGAGTTAGGGTCGGGTTAGGTTTAGGGTTACGTTTAGGATTAGTGTTAGGGTTAGGGCTAGGGCTAGGGTTAGGCTTAGGGTTAGGTTTAGTGTTAAGATAACCCCAAAGTACAGATGTCCAGGGAGTCTGCAGCATCAAAAGTCATGCCAAGGGAAACACAGCGGTGCCACAAGATGTCTCCCACCACATCGTTTGGCTTGGCTTCTGCCTTACCCCCATACAGGTTGACGTCCTAGGGCTAGGGTTACGCTCATGGCTAGGGTTAGGCTTCATCCTAGATTCACGGTTGCAATAAACACAAAGGCCAGAGTTCTAGGGACACTGCAGCTACAAATGCCATGCCAAGGACAATGCACGACTGCAATCAACATGTCTCCCTCCACACATTTCTACACATCTCCCGCCTGAGGTCCAGAAATGTCTAACTGAATAGGCTAGGCTTAGGGTTAGGGCTAGGGTTGAGAAAACCCCAAAGTATAGATGTCCAGAGAGTCTCCAACTTCAAAAGGCGTGCCAAAGGAACCACAGCAGTGCCACAATATGCCTCCCACCACATTATTTGGCTTGGCTTCACCTTCACAATGCACTAATGAGGAGCTGCCTGCACATTTCTTCACCAGTGGGTGCAAAAGGGCACCGGGTATCCCAAATCTTGTTTACTGGTTTAGATTTGAATACATTGTTTTTGAAACTGATATAATTGTTGTCTGCTACTGGAGAACAAAATTGAAAAGCTTTGAAACCAACTATTTCTCTTAACCATTACTCCTTGAAGGACAGGTCCTTTGCTCCAGCTCTGCTTTCAGTTTTAGTGTCTTCCCAGGTTACAGCAGACACTATATAAAATGCTGGTCTTTGATCTTAACCTGGTTGTTTGTCTGCCTCTGATCCCTAGTGTCTGTGCTTTCCACCCTGAAATCTAAAAGGTAAGTGGGCTTGGGGGCAGACCCCCACTTGCTACAGAGAGTTTTCTTTGACCCAAGGAGAACCTCCTCTCACAAATCTAATGGGCAGCTTTCCCCTCCACCTTCTTAATAAAAAAAGCATGAGATACAACTGCCAGTGAGCTGTGGATCAACAGATAAAACAGAATCATAGGATCATTTAGGTTGGAAAAGACCTCTCAGATCATTGTGTCCAGCTGTTAACCCAGCACTGCCAAATCCACAACTAAATCATGCCCTTAAGTGTGACATCCACACCTTTTCAAATACTTCCAGGGATAGTGATTCAGCACTTCCCTGGACAGCCTGTTCCCATGTTTAACAGCACTTTATATGAGGAAATATTTGTTATATCCAACCAAAACCTCCCTGAGGTAACTTAAGGCTGTTTCCTCTTGTCCTGTCCCTGGCTGCCTGGGAGAAGAGACCAGGTCCTACATGGCACGCCCTTCTCTCAGGTAGTTGTTGAGAACAATACAAATATGATACAAAAGGAAGCCTCCAGGCCTCCTTTTCTCCAGGCTAAACAACCCCAGCTCCCTCAGCCTCTCCTCATAGGACTTGTGCTCCAGATCCTTCACCAGCTTTGTTGTCCTTTTCCAGACACGCTCCAGCACCTCAATGTCCTTCTGGTAGCGAGGGGACCAAACCCGAACACATCACTCACAGCCTCATGTATAGGGACCAGTTTTTCTGCTTTGTGTAATAAATGCAATAAGGACCAAAGGGTGTATTTTCTTATTACTTTTTAGTTTTGCTTTTTTTTTGTTTTTTTTTTGGTTGGATTTTTTTTGTGTATGTATGGCACACATTTCAGAAAGAATGTTTATTTATTAATACCTCCACTGCTAGGCTGCTAGGTGTGATCCTGTGCTGTCTTCGTGACAAAGGAAACCACTGCTACCAGAGCTAACTTCTTACAGTGCCTAATATTAGGCAGATATTTCAAGTATTTTTAATGAAATTTGCAGCTAAGAACAAGGATCTTATGTCATGGGATTGGTCAAATTCTTCACATACCATCAGAGAATGCAGCTTCCAGCTAGAAGAAAATTATTAAGTAAATATTTATATCTGATTATCCTGTTGGAAAGAAAGATGTGAACATTATGAGTGTTTTAGCTACTGATTAGGCGATAGAGTTTTGTTTATGTTCAGATAAACTCTTGAGGTGCTTGCCTAAGTTTAACAAGGTGGTCTATGGAGAGTAGAGTACCTGGAATAAATCTGACAATATACAGGTTATCAGTCCCATTTTCAGTGCTGAGGTAGGGATGACAAGAAGTATGTATTTCAGACGGTGGTTATGCTAATTTACCAGCACAGGAGATCCTGTCCCTTCTTTTCCTATCACCCTCTGGCTGTGTGATCCTGTATATTTCCTTTTGCTGCCTCTGAAGCCAGTCTGACCCCTTGATGAGACATGTCAGCTTATTCAACAGGCAGAAAATTATGTCCTTTTTTGCTTGCTGAGTGAGCTGAATTGAGTCATCAAACTGTTGGAGCTAGCACAAAGGAAGTGGTAAGTACACACAGCTGAGACAGAGAAAAAGGGGGAAGCTGAACCATATTTTTAGTGGTAGGAAGCTGTTAGACCAGCTCAGCACTCTTGTGAAAACTCATTCTCAGTGAAGAACTCCTGTGTCACATTCACTCTGCCTCTGGACTGGTAAAACCTGGATATGTTGGCTGCTAAGGCTGGTGGTTTTGCAGAAGTGTTTGCCAGAAGAAAGGTTGTTTGATTTAAGTGGGTCCCTTGATGGAGATGTCATTGGCAATGGTTATTGATGGTTTGAGGCTAATTACTAAATTTTGGTTCATAACCTTTTAGTTCTTTTATATATTTTTGTAAATGTAAAATTTACACGTGAGCTATACTTTGTTGACTCCTGCAAAAGATTTTGCCATTTGCACTTCAAAAACATTCATATAACACCAGAAGTTTTTGTTAAAACTGCAGATGTATCCACTTACTATATCTGTTAGTCATGCGAAAAGGGTGGGAATGCCTCAGAATCTGCAATGCTAAATAATGTGAGACTTACTGAAGAGAATGCTTGCTGGAAAATATAAAGCCACACAGAAGTGAGCATATTGGAGAGGTTTATTTTTGCCACTTTAGACAAATGCCAGTGATTATGTCAGGATGTAAATTTTTTGTGGCTTTCAGCAACCACCATAAATAAACCCCCACAAGCAATGCAAAACCCAACAACAAAAAACCCCAGCACCAGTCTAGGCATTAAAGAAAGGGACACTTTTTAAAAACTGTATTTAATACCCTCACACATTGGTCTTCTATGCACTCTTCAAACATGGTTCATGCTAAGATTTCAAGCTCCTAAGAAAGCTGGCTTAAGCACTCCATAACTTGCTGAACACATTAAGGAAAAAATGACTGCCTGTTTTCCACTACATAACAAATTATATATCCAGATTCAGCTGGAGATATCCAGGAATGGATCAAAGTAATCAAAACTAGAAGACTTGAGTGACCTTCAATAAATGTTGTGCCAAACAACAGGACAAGAAACATAAGGTAGAAGATAATGCTCTGGAAGTTCCACCTGAATATGAGGAAGAATTCTTTACTGTGTCTGTGACACGGATTTCTCAGAGAAGTTGTGATGTCTGCTTCACAATCCCCTGAACTGTGCTCTAGGATGACTCTGCTTGAGTAGGGAGGTCCCTTACAACTTTATCCATTCGTGATTCTGTCTGCTCAATAGCCCTAAAAGATGCTCAAAGAATGACAGAGTAACAGAGATCAAATAATGGATCAAAGAAAGGTAGGTATTTTCATAACACGTTCCTAGAAAAATCTTTTCTTTGCAGATGGATTTCACTTGAACAACTAAGATACTTGTATTCTAATTTGCAAAAATGAAAAAAAGGATTTTGAGCTCTTAAATGACAGGAAATAATGACCCTGAGACACCTGTATAATCTTCATATGAGAATTATTTTTTCTACAATAATTACAAATTTATTACATGAATATCAGGAAATGGGAAAATAGATTTTAAAAAAAAAGTTACTGAGTAGCTAGGTACTGGGTTGAGGCTGGCCAAAAAGGAATAAGTCAAATATCAGTGCACAGGGTGTGAGCCAAAAAATGGATGCATTAGGACAGAATGAAGTACAGAATGAAGTTGAATATCACAGATGAAAGAGAGGTGGCCATAGCTGGACCAGGGATATATTCAGAACCTAAATGATCAGAATCAATGAGATTACCTTCACTCAGTGCTTGTGATAAACACAACACTCTGCCAACCTAACCAAACAACAAATACAGTGAATAAAACTACCTTGAAGTCAAACTTAATTTTAGAAAGGTGATAAAAGCTGTAATATTGGCAATGAACCATCAGATCTTGATTCGCTATACCTGTGGATCTGGTATTGATTTCAGAATGATAAACAGCAGTGAAAATGTATTAATTTAACTAAATACTAACTTATCCAGGATAAATTAGGAAAAAAATGCTGTGAAGAAGTCCATCACCACCTTATTTATAAAACAGTCTTTCAATTTTTTTCCCCAATAGTCACTGAACTAGTAAATGCTGATGCTATTTTAAGCTTGATTTTGCATGAAGATGGTTGACAAAAGATTGCAATACAAAATTACTTTGAATTGAATGGCCCTGCTATCTTCCAGTTGGAGTGAAAGGACAGACAAAGGAGAGCCCACAGAGTTGTCAGTCTGAATGGGAGAGAAGTGTTTCCAAAGAAGGGGATTTGTCCAAGGACAGCAGCAGAGTGAAATATTCATAGACCTGTCTGTGAAGGAAACTTGTAAATAAGACAAACATAAAAAATGAGTTTAGAATTTCAGTCCCAGGAAAGAGGGGAAATATGCTGGAAATGCAGCTGTGTCAGTGTTCACTTTAAGGGGTACCCTAGGAATGTCTAAAGTGAAAGAAATGGATAATTTCAAGGCAACATATAACTGTTGAAGAATTGTGAAAAAGAAACTCACAGAACCACAGACGCAGTATCAATTTTTTCAGTGGTTTTCTTGGTTTCAGAGTGGTTCTATATTGGGTATAGAATCTGTTTGTAGGGGAAAGTAATCAGAGAAACTTATGTCATTTAGGTGAGTACTATAAAGTTAAAAACATATTTTGAGAGAAATAAGAATTAAGGATATCAAAACAATTGAGGCACTGGATAAAATGTAAAAAGATTTTACCAGAGTAGAAATCTGCAAGCATATCATCTCACCTTCTTTAGTATAATTAATTGTTTTCAAGGCAAATGCACTATACTTAACTAATCAGAAATACAATAAAATAGTATATGAATTTCCTATTAGATAAACTTGATAATGAGGATGGTAAAAAAAAAACCCCACCTGTCAGGAGAGGAACTGTCTGAAAAAGGACATAGCCATATTTGTGATATAGGGTAGTGGGAGTTTATTGTTAGACTTCCTCTGGAGAAACTATTAGAATATATCTCCTACGATTTTAATATTTATGTTTGTGTAAAGGCTCAATGTTTAGAGCTCAAATGAATTTTGCTGGTGGTTTAAATTGAGGAGGCATCATTATTGCAGAAGGGGATCATAATATGACAGTGGCAAAATTGGATGACCTTGAGAACTGTGATCACAGAAAGAGGATGGAATATAAAATTTGAAATACAAGAGTCATATGAAGATTTTCTGCTATGATTTGGGATCTTACCATTAGAAAAGAGAGAAGAGAAATCTTGATCAAAGAATGACACAAGGAGCAGAAATGATGCAATGCTATGGAAAGAAAATTCAATTCTAGGATGTGTTTGCTAACAGAGGGAGGGAAAAGTGGATGTAACTGGTTGTGATCCTCACTATTACTGTCCAACCCCAGTGACCTGTGTTTGTAAAAGATAGTTGAAACCAGAAAGGCTGCAGAGAAAGGCTAGGAAGATTGTGAGGGGAGTGGAGGGAAAACAAAAAGACCTTCTATTTTTTAGCCAAATTGCAGACTCAGGAAGTATTTAGCACAAGCCTGTATTGCTTGAATATATTCTTGTCTAAGACTTCTGGGAATGAAACTCTTCCAGTCAGATATTCCTACATCTGCTGAATTTGGTTCCTTTATTACTCACCATGGAATTTCTCTTGAAGTACAGCAGCTCTTCAGAGACATCGGATGGGGAATTAAAAGAATTTAAGTAAAATAGCATATGTGTAGATGCTTTCATCCTGTCTTGAACTGCCATTAGATGCATCTAAGGGGAAAAAACTTTGGAAAATACACAGGGTGAAATCCTGGCTCCAGTAAAGACAATGGTGAAAAGAAATGGTTATGGTGTCCCCCAGCAGTATAATTAGTTTGAAATAAAGTAGCCTGAAGTAGTTAATTTTTATGGTCATCTGATCTTTCCACTGTTCACATTCTTTGTCCAAATTTAAAAGTGTTAACATAACTGTTTTTAAAGAATAAATCCCTAAGATTTTAAAAGACAAATATTTCTGGAATGAAGAAGACAGGACAAGTCCTTGTTTTTAAATTGGAACAAATAATTGTCAGGAATTAAAAACCCTCACAAATGCTTAAGCACACTTTTTTGGAATTAAACATTCTTAGATTATGGGAGAGAGGAGAGTTGTAATTTTACTGTCTTTCACTGTCACTCAATAAATTTCAAAGATTATTGGAAGCAGGATCACACAAGACCCTGTTATTTGTCTTTCGAAATATGCATGAACTCTTAGGACAGTTCATCTAAATCACTTTAAAACACCCAGCAGCCTGGTACTGTAATGCAAACAGAACTATTTTATAAATCAGTCAGGAGAGCTCATTCTTTAAAAGATATGCTACATTACTGGAGGCAAAAAGCTCTCTGTTTCGTTATATAACAATGACAATAACTCAATTTAAGTGTATAATGACCCAAGTCAGCAGTCCACAGCAACAAAAATTTAATAGGAACCTTATCTAGTTTGCTGACATGTTCTTCTCTAGAAGCCATTATAGGCTCTTCAGTATACAAAACAATTGGCTCTAATCTTTAATATTGCTAAGCAGCAGGGGGCAAATAGGCATTTTAGCACAGCTTTGCTTTTTATAAACAGCATTTAAAATATTCACGTGCTCCTAGACACAGAGCTGTATGTCAAATGTTTCTGAAGTTTGGTCATTAGAACCGGCTCTCTCGAAGTAGAGAATTGTTCCTGCACTCCCACGATGCCCTTTAAAATGGATCAAATGTCACCTTGTGGTGAAGGCAAAAGATTCCAGTGAGTGCCTGCTTCAGGAACAAGTGTGATTTCCAACTATCTCCTGATGTAAATTAAACCCATGATAAAATGAATGGGCTCCAGAGACCCATTACAAAGAAAATCACTCCATTAAATACAAAACCAAATGTAATTTCCTCCTTATTTCTTTCACTAGTTTTCTATATACTGCATGTCTTTACATGCAGTACATACTAATACTAATGCCTGTATTGAGTAGGTTGTAATGGCCACTTAGCTTATGATATGGAATATTTATTGGGGTAGTAGTGCTGAGACTAGGACAGCAACAGAGCAAGAAGCTGTCAGAAAACAACATTTGTATTTACATCTCAGTCATGTCTGTTCAAAATTCATTCATTATGTTCATTTAAATGCCATTTTGTTACTTTTACAGTTACAAGGCCATCAGAGTACATTAGGCATAAATATATTTTTTATGGTTTTGATAATGCTACGATGCTTTAGCAGTGTATACTGGCCCTCCATAACAGAAACGTGAAAACTAACATATAAAAAATCTGCTCTCTGCCTGAAACAAAAGGTTTTCTACAGAAAGCACTGCCCGAGTCACTGAGTCTAGTCACCTGTCATCACAGATTAGAGATTTTTAGTTTAGAAGGCTTTGCAGCAGGTATGTCTCACATCTCCTTGCACACAGGCCAACAAAAAACAAACCAAATACACTTTAATACAGTGAAAGCCCATGGTAAAGGAGGGGGCATCCCCAGAAGAGAAATAGGAAAAAAGAGTGTATGGGGTAAAAGGAGCTGTGGGGAAGGACATATTTGAGGGATGTGAATGAGAAAGGGAAACCCAGAGCTAAGGAATGCGAATTGAAGGTATTTGGGTATGCTTATGGAGCTCCAACCTTAAGTCACACCATGTTTGTCATAGGATAATATCACAAACTTTGACAATTGTTGTACCTTGCCTGTCATGTGTTTGGGATATAAACCACTACACTTAAGCTAGCCAGGATAATCTCTCTTTATCTTAATGGAGAAAAATAGGCAATTTTAGGACAAGAACAGTTTCCAACATGTACTTTAGATGTGATGTGTTGAGCCATAAAAACACCTAATTCTCTCCATCAGTCCTTGTGGTTTCTTTGGTTTAATTTTTGTTTTCATTCTGTACATGAGAAATATATCCTGCTTGTATGGGCATTTTCTGCTAGAAATGTTATTACAGGACACATCCTCTGTGTCCAGCTCATGGAGGCATGGAGCCATCCTCCCATGCATATTGATATAGTTGTATATGATAAGGGTTGCCTGTGCTCTGTTGTAAGGGCTCTGATCCCCTCCTCCCTTTCTTTTTATTGCTCAGCTAGCAGAATGAGTTCAAAAGGTTAGTGTTTTTCCAGCCAGTCGTGTAGGAAATAGAAAACCAGGAACTTCATGAAAAATCGTCCTGTGAAAGGAGAATTTTGAGAGTTTGGATCCA
The DNA here is from genome assembly GCA_037013685.1 of Acridotheres tristis. NCBI lineage: Eukaryota > Metazoa > Chordata > Aves > Passeriformes > Sturnidae > Acridotheres > Acridotheres tristis. The sequence goes on along the minus strand of CM072887.1, from coordinate 75,615,605 downwards.
TTATGTTATGCTATACTTTTCAGTGGCTGCTGACAACTTCTTATTTAGTATTGCTAATCTTTTCTAGTGTTTCTTGTCTCCAGAGCTTGTGGGGCTTTCTTTTTATTTTAATTTCTAGCTACCAAATAGTTATCTGACACCTTGTGAATGGAACCTGAGGAAGAATGAAGTTGAAAGAGTGTGCCATACAAGGATGTTACTTGACAAGATAGCTGTGCTGCTCCAGCAGCTTCCAGATACCAGAAAGGTCAGTTTTGCTATTGCATTCCCTGTTCTACCCTTGCTATCAGTTTTCCCTTCCTTCAGCACAATGAATGGCCAAAGATGGCTTAGCAAAAGCATTAAAAAAAAAAAAAAAGAGAGGAAGAGTTCATAGTGCACGAAGACTGCTGGAATTGAGAAGACAGGAGACTGTTTCTGAGTGAATATGCCTGCAGAAAGGAGGAAGGAGAAGCTCTCCTTATGGCAACAGCACATTGCTCCCTGGCTTACCTGAGGACGAATTTAATAACTATAGCCAAGCATCTAAGGAAATGAAAAAGAAGCTTCAATGACCTAGGAATGATGACATTTGCTCAGCAGCTGGAGCAGGCAGGTGATTTTCACTGCACAGAGTCCTGAGGTTGTACCACTCTGGTGATGCCAGGATGCTGGGAGCTTACAGGGCTTGAAGGGCCGCTCAGGAGGCTTTGCAGTTTTAGTTGTGTGAGCAGAAGGAGGCTTAGAGGCTCAACCAAATGTTTTCCATCAGGTTTAACAAAAAGAGGCAAATGTGGGAAAGAAAGACATGGGTTTGGAGGTTATGTTCATGTTTTTATTAAAGCAGTCCCACTGAGTTTCCTTTGGCTATTTTTCTGATTCCTCAAGTGGGGACCCTTAGGTAAAGACCACGGTAAAGCATTTCCACTTCTAAAATATAGTGTTGGGCTATCATTAGACCTTTGAGTTGGCGTCTTACTGCCTGTGGTTAGGAAGGAAACTTGTTTTACATTCACTAAAACACCTAAAAAAAAGGCACCCTACCATTTTTGCTGTTTTTATTCCAATTAAAATGTCTTTGGGTTTTTGGAAACATTTAACACTTTCTACTTGCTTTTCCTTTCCTTATGAAAAGTAGAAGAGTCCAACACCCCTGAAGAGAAGGTGAATCTGTGTTTCATGGGGAGCTATTTGTTATCAGGTGGTGAAGTGTGAACTCGCCTTGTCTCACTAAGGAAGCTGACAGAGGCATCATCTAATTTTCCTCCCTGTAGTAATTGCTGTCCTAAGGCAAAATAATTTTCAAAGTCTTGGGAAAGAGAAAATTCCTGTTAGAGTAAATCTTACTGATTTTATCGTTACTGACCTCATAAGTGGCTGCTGACTGGCTTTTTACCAGCCAATAAGAACATTCTGGGTTCCTTTAAGAGGAAGTGGGCTTAAGACAATGTCTGTCATGAAGTAAAACCATAGGCTCAGAGGATTTGACATTGTTTATTTCTCTTAGAACTCATTCATTATGTTTCCCATTCTTTTTGGATTTCAGAGGCTTATTTCAGAAAATGAGCAGTTCAATACTGATCTGTGCTAAAGCAAACACTTGGTCCATCTGGTGAATTGCACATCTGTCTTCAGACAATAGAGGGCGATTGGACATTTTCCAAGATGGTATTATGCCCTAGGCTGTGCTTTGTCTTGTGTTTTACTAGTGATTTCAGATACTCTCATTTTTGTTGCAGTGTCTTCATATAAAGGCATTTCATTTGAACTTTTCTCTTAGAATCCTTCAGGGAGTTTTATCTGTGTTATTATATGAACACAGACTGTAAAATGAAAATATGGTATAAAGCAAGAATTGTGTAGTTGATTCAAATAGTTGATCATGGTGTTCCTCCTGCATAGAACCATTTAAAGCATCAGGGCCCAAGTTTACAATATCTATAAAGACAGAAATTGGAGAAGACTAAATTATTATGTAATGATGATTAAACACCAAAGCCTTTCTCTAATAAAGAAATGAGGTATGACCTAATTACTTCTGTTTGCTAGTAAAGATTGATCCATTTATCATTTTACTCTCTGTAATGGTTAAATTATTTTCTCTCAATTTTCAATAAAGTGGAACTTTTGAAGTATTTTCAAACTTTTGAGTTATCAAAGTTACTTGAGCTCAAGTAGTCACAATTAAATGATGATGACCTGAGAAGTTGTTCTGCCATAACTACCTTTGTGCTTTTATCCCACCTCAGTTTAATGTAAAATGCTAAAAGTTTAATGTCAAATCATAAGCTTGTCAAAGTTCAATCTATTTTTTGCTCAGAAGTAAATTAGCAGCTGCGACTGGAATACACCAAAAGCATTCACATTGCAGACTAGGTTGGCTTGGTTGACAGAGTAACCTATGAAGCAATAGGAATTTGGTCATGCTTCATCAAAAGCCAGAGTTCCAGCATTTTTCTCTGGTGTTCTGGTGTAAGGCCCCAGAAAACTCGCTCACGAGCCTCTGACAGGGGCTTAGGGTATTTTATGTACTCTCAGTTAGATGTACAGGAGAAATACTGATAATGTATTCTCAAGAGGTGAAAACAACAAAAAGAACTTTAGTGGCAGCTTCAGAAAATCAGAGGGCTTTGGCAGAAGTTTAGAGCAGCATTCAATCAACATAAAGCGCTTCCCCAAGGCATTAACTTAGCAAACTCCAAGCTCATCTGACTTTACCTTACTCAAAGCTTCAAGAAAAGGGACTTAGAAGTAAGAGGAGAGAGACAGGAAAAGTATAGAAAAGAAGAAGTATTGGTACCACTTCTGGTTCCAGTGACGTTCAGCTGATAGAAATTCCAAGAGGTGGTAGGGTCAAAGCCCATGCTTGCCACGTGTCCTGGGTTAAATACACTTTGGCTTTGTGGGCCCTCCCTGCTTCCTCCAGCTGGGACTCCCAGTCATCTGACCATTCTGGGGCTGGACTGGGGCTCCAGGAGGGGGATGTGGAGCATTGCCTCCAGCGTGCCAGGGATCCGTGGCCACTGCAGGCTGGGATACAGGCTGGGATACAGGCTGGGGGGAGGAGTGTGGTATGTGCTGCAGGGCATCACCTCAGCAAAGGCAAAGCCCAACCTTCTGCTTTTACCCCCACCCTGAAATGTTTTGAGCTAGCAATCCTTTCAGCCTTTCACATCTGGGAAGCATGATGGAAAGCTGTATTTAACTCCTTGGGAGGCCTCATGCAAAATAATTTAAATGTAGCGGTACATCTGCCTTCCACACCTGACTTTGAAGGTGTTTTTAGCAACAGGAGAGCAATGGCATTGTAATGATATGTATAGAAGTTGAATTAAACAGCACTCTTTCATTTTTGTGTAAGACAGGATATTTGTTTTAAACCATGGTACAGAATGAACAACAAGGCCTTTGACAGTCTTGCCAGAATCCAGAATTTCCTTTCTTGGGCCAAAGGTCTCATGACACTAGTGTTTGAGATTTGGATAGAATCACGGTTCACATAGAATTTGTTTGTGATTCTGGGGTCAGTCCCATATCTGGCTGAAGGGATGGCCTTTCCCCTGCTACTTCAGGGTTTGCACTGTAGTGTTTTTACCTGTGTTAGATTCCTGTGCTCCAGAATAAGTGTTGCCCTGAAGAGAAAAGTGAATATCAGCTGGCAGGCTGACAGCGAGTTTTTTGCCATAAACCTTGGTCAGCTTCAGACTGTTGATGCACAGTGAGGCATCTTTACTATGAAACCCATGTGAAGGTGGAAAGGTGAAGGCATCAGGTGTTTTAAACTTGTAATATCCAGTACTTCCAGAAGGAGCAGTCCTTCTAGTTCTTACTTTGAGTTCAGACACTTGCAGGAGACCTGTTTGTATTTATCCAGACAGTTATGGGGGAAGAGGATTGCAAATGAATAGATCAGATGATTTAGCTGAAGATTTTGCATTCAAGATGGCAAGCAGCACATGTGCTTATTATTAAGCACATATGCTTATTGCAATTCCACCAGCATGCTCAGAACTTCATCAATGAGACAAACATTGAAGCTAATTTCCACTGCTCCCATGGAGCTGTAGTCTAATCACGTCTGTTGAAGTGACCTTTGGAAAAAAGTTAACAGAATAAATGACAAACTTATCAAGACTTTTTTTTAGGACACTTTTGCCTCATTTCATACCTTTTGAAACCTTCAACAAAAACATTTACTGCTGCCACTGCTAGTGAAGGAATATAATTAAAAAATTTTACTATTTTTCTTAGTATTTCTGCCTTTTTTATTTTGAATTTGATTGAATTCAAAGGATCAATGTATGGATTTTTCCATAGCAAAAGCATGTTAAGCTGTGTAGGTAGCTACTGTTCCAAGATGATCTGAGATTTTGCGAATAATTGTAGTGAACGTGTTAGCTTCATTTTTCTGAAATGAGAAATGAATGGACTGATAAAGCAAAAAAGCTTAGGTAGAACAAGTGTGAAAGGTATTCAGTTCCTTGCAGAGTTGTTTTTCTTACTAGGCTTGGTATTGTTAGAGCAGAAAAATGAAGGCTATAGGCTTATGGTCTGCTTCTCTGCTGGTAGCCTATGTTATGTGTCTTTGCTTCACAGGCAAGCCAGGAGGTTTCTCTCTCTTGCCACTACTTTTGTCCTCAATCATTTCTACTCCCTTGACCTTTACCTCTGCTGATGCTGGAGTAGATCAGATGGTGCTCTTGACACTTAGAATTTTAGAAAATATTCAGTTAAACTTCAGGCCTAAATCTTTCAACTTAAACTTTAAATAAAAGATGCTCACTGTTAGGTTTTTGGTCCTCTGGAGAGCTGAAATTCATTGCTCCATAAAACTCTACAATTGCAGCCACAATATTGTGCTTCCTATTCCTCTCCTCATGCTATAGATTTTATGATTTTGCAATATGCTCTTTGTACTGCAGCTAGAGAAAACCCCTTTTATTTTCCTTGATTTTGCCAAGAGAGCTTAGCAACTGATCCTTTACACCCTCAGAGAAGAACTCTGGTTGTAGTGGTTTGCCTGTGTTGTTGGCTCTTACCCTGGGTTCCAGAGTTCCCAGGTCTTGCTGTGCCCCACATAGTGCTTCAGGGGACATCCCTGTCCCTCCTGTGTCTCTGCTTTTAAAGGAAACCCAGGTGGATGTGACCTGTTCTGTCTCCTGAGGTGGACACCAGAACACTGGGATTGCTGGGCACATTAAGAAGTGCCTTTTGCCTTCAGTCTAGAAATAGGCTCTGGGCTGAGTGTGAGTGTTGTTGAAATGGGCGAACTGTTCTTCTGTTCCCCAAAGAAGAGGAGAGAAGGAACAAGGAAAATAGCAGTGAGTTCCAGCACTGCAACGGATCAGTTGGGCTTCCGTCTGTAAAGGTCTGTTTCATTCATCACCTGCAAGATAATTATGTGAAAAACCTCGATTTCTGTTAAATTCTACCATCTGTTTGCTAAAGCAATTTTTTATAGTGTTTCTCCAACTGTAGCAACAATTCCTCACCTCTGATGTGAGAGCTGACTCTCAGAGGCCTCCCACAGACTATTTCTCCTTGCAAATATATTCTTCTTACCATTTTTCATTTAGGCTAAACACAAGGGAAAAGGCCAAACTTTTGTTGGTCTCCGTGTCTGCCAGACACATGCACGAGGGAAGAGTGAAGATCTATACTTTGAAATACACAATGAAAAATTAAAAAAAATACATCTGTTTTCAAGATAATTGATTTTCCTACATTTTAAATGTTTAGTATATAAAGATCTGACTTAGTATTTTGTAGAATATTAACCATTTTCCCCCAATTCCATCCCCCATTTCAAATTATATTTTGCATGTGGACTTGAGTATTCAATTAGGTGCAAAGCTATGGAAGCAAATTTTTCTGTTTCTACTTGCACTGCTTGCTTCAATTCCCCTTGTAATAGTATTTAGAGTCAGTTGAACATACAGTTTATCCTCTATGTACTTAAAGCACCTGAAAATTTAGCTCCATATATGTATATATATACACAACACACTCATGAATATTTGCTGAGTTTTGCAATGATCAGATCCTTTACTTTAAAATACTGTCCAGTCTGAAAAAAGAAATTATGAAATTTATATTTGCTAGCATCTTTGCATTTACTTTGTTTTGTAAGAAATCCGAGGCAACAAGCAATTCAAGGGGAAAAAAAGCATTGCAATAGTAGAGAAAAGGAGGTCACTGATGAAACTTTCAAATTCAAAACGTAGTAGAGAATAAACCAAATTTCAAATATAGCAGGCAATAAAATATGTTAGGTCACTTTCAAAAGCTATCAAGTCAAAGAAGCTTGACACAGAAAAACTCAAAAGGCATTAATATATTTTAGTACCTCCTGCATAGGATCTAGAAGTAGCTGTTGCTTATCAAAAACAGTTTTCACACTGTATAAAAAACAATCATTCTAGGAGAAAAATAGTGCTATTTAATAGTGCTATTATTTCACTGTTATTACCCTCAGCTTCAGGATAAAATCTGATGGCTACTGTAAAACTGCCTGAAAGGAAGCAGTACTAACTCCCAGTACATGTGTAAATTTTCTTGTAATTACTGAGGAATGCTCCTTTCTGCACTTTCCTCACGGGCAGGGAGGGCTGTGGGGAGGGCAGCCACAGCTGCTGGCAGTGACTTGAAGCCTCAGGATGCAGCCACAGCCCTGGATTCTGTCTTCCTCTTCTCCTCCCTGGGGAGAGGTGGCTGCTGCAGCAGGGATGTAAGTTCAGAGCTGCTTGTTGTGACCAGGGTGATGTGGGGAGGGCAGAGCATTCCTGTGAATCTGGCCAATGCCCTTTTTATAGGGTGAAATCCTATCCTTGTGAAATCAATGGGATATTTGCCATCACAGGGCCAGGGTTTCTCCCAGAAGTTCCGCATTGTAATCTGAGAAGGACAGGCAGACATCATTGGGTCTGTCGGAAAAAACCCTCAACTTGCTCTAGTTTGCTCCTGCTAGGTCCAGTTTGCCACCGTTTTGTAAATGAAGTTTAATTTCTCACCGTGCCTGCAGCCTGACAGCCTGGGCATTAGGATTAGCGCTTTCTTTATGCCCCCAGGTACCAGCTAAAATTGCAGGAGGGAGCTTTTAGCTTGGGCTGCTCCAGAAGGCTGTGCAACAGGACACATGAACTGTAACCGTCATTTCATCTCCTGCTTTTCCTTTTCCAAATCCTTTCTTTCTTGCCTGGCAGGGTGGTGATGATACAGGAGGTTTTTCCCCTCCCTTCTCTCCTCCTTAGTGCAAGAGAGATGGTGGCAGGGGACGCAGACAAGGGAAAAGGACAGAATTTTGAAACACAGGGAAGCACATCTGTTATTTCTCAGATTAGAATTGAGTCTATAACAGTTGTCTTGACAATTTGCAAGTTGGATTTATAAATCTGCCACTGTAAGAGGCTGAGTTATAAATGCACTGTGCAGTTTATAGAACCTGCCAGCAAATCTTAACTGCAAACCCTTGATTTATAAACCATCTTTTAAACCAGTAATTTTTAGTTCGGTTTTTACTGAAGCATTTCAGTACATGATAAGTCAGAGAAAAAATTTCCATATCCTAAATAGGATTAACAAATCTTAAATCAGATCTGTAAGTCCTAGAACAGATTTACAAATCATACCAATAAATCCAAAATAAAACTACGTCTTCTTTTTTTCCCCTTGGCTTACAAATCCTGATTTTGCAGATGCCTGGTAAGGAAGTGATTTATAAAGTAAGAATTCAAAGCTCAACTGTCAGCATGATCAACTCTGAGAGGTCTGGCTCTTACATCTTATCTGAGTGCTTTGATTTACAAGCTGTAGTGAGGCTCTCTCTATCAGAGATTTTCTCCTGAAACTTGGAGTTGTTTATTATGAGATCTACAAAAGGTTAGGCTCTCTCTCTACCAGAGTTTGACTGGCTTGGCAGTGTTATGGAAAAGGTGATACCTAATCAGATTGCAGCTGGCAAAAGTGCTCTGCATAACATTTGGTTGTCAGAGAAAACAAACAGCAGCTGAGCAACAAATTCTTGAAATGTTAATAAGATGAGATCCCTGAGTCTTTCTTCTTGCATGCCTCGGTAAGGCACAAAGCACACCTTCAACAGCTACAAGGACAGAGGTGTAGGTTCACATGCTGCTTTCCACTTGTTTAAGTCCCATTAGGGGCAAGATGAGACATAGGTTATGCACTTTATTGAGCACATATGGGCTTAAGCACATGCTTCAGCTTGTGTTTTAGTACACTGTCTAACAGGATTGCAGCTTCTTCTTTTTCATATTTGAGATTGGATTTTCTTTCTAACTCATGTCAATACCTTTGAAATTCATAGAAATAAAAATGCCAGACAATTAAAGTTACATAATTAGAGAATGCATTCTGGAGGCTGAAATCAATGTAATAATCTGTCTTCTTCTGATGAAAAAAAATCTCCACCAACAATTGAAAGTAGCTTCAATGACAAGAGAATATTTAATTTATGGGATATTTATGTGAATTTGTTTCTACTTGACAGATTAGCTCCCGCTAATCAGAAAAGTAATTTAAAAATCACTTTCTATGCTCTAGAGTGATTGCTTTAAGTGCCCATTTTTTCTTTATTGATAGTCAGGATTTTCTTTATCTCATCTAACTTGTTTTCCTTCTACCTACTCTTCACCTCCTCTTTATAGATTAATACTAAGAATCCTTTCACATTAAAGAACTTGGTGAATAGCCTGTGTCACTGACCTGGGTATACACCTTGTAGTTCAGAGGTTGCTTTCATTATTATTTGAGCTCCTTGAGAGTTTCTGGGCATCTTTGTATCAAATAAGCGTGTACCTGCCAAACCCAAAAGAACCTGAACTGGAGCTGCTGGAAAGGTGTGTAATTTGGGCTGAATTTTGTTGGACTATTACTTGATTATTCTAATGTTCCTTCCTAGGCACAAAAGAGACTGGGGGATAGCCAGTCAGTACTTACTACTCAGTACTCTGGTCTCGTTACTCCTTGTGCTGCTTAGGACTTTCATGCTAAGTTCAAGATTGTCACCTTGCAGCAGAATCCATGCAAACCCAGGAAGCTCGTTACTTTTTTTCTAGTAAATTCACTGAAACTCCTTAGAAAGTGAGTGGAATGTTTCTGATTCAGCTAAGCATCTAACTTTTAGTGTGATAAACGTGATTTGACAGACAGCTACCTGGATTTGAAGAGATGAGATCCGATGAGCTGGTGCCTACTGATTACACAGTGATTATTTAAATCCTTGTTTGTTGTTGGGAGCTGTTTACTGAACATAGCAGCTCATCAAGAAGAGACTTCCCAATCTGAACAAATAAATCATGTAATCCTAATAGCAAACAAAGTGTTACAGAAATAATGAAAGAATTCAAGGAGGGTGCTTGGGGGCTGGAGCATGGATGAGTAACTTTGTTGGCGCATACATCCCTCACTAGTGCCTGTCAGTAAATTTTCAGGGACCAAGCAACCTCATGGCAGGGCAGCAAGTTGTACTGATAACAAGATATTACATAAAGATAAACATAATTACAACCATAGATCTGTGTAGTTTATTTTTTTAAAACCTAATTATGATAGTAGTATGGTTTTAATAATGTATGGAGTTGTTCCAGAATAAGCAAGTATCTATTATGCTCAGGAAAACTGTGTTTTACTTTACTTGTGTTTGGTTTTATCCAAGCATACCAAAACTGCCTCACAAAGAGCTATGGGATTTGAAGAGACATTTGACCCATGATGAAAAGGAGAACAGGAATCCAAAAATTTGCTTTGTGGCTTCTATGGCTTTAACAGTCAGAGGAAATCTGACATATGAAATGGCATAAATATATTTACTCTACTACCTCGGAGAAATGGGTATGTAAAACTACCCAGACAAAGCTTATGCAGATCTGGGAAACTGTGAAGTAGAAGTCATCCCTATTTTTATTACTGTAGTTGCCATACACACATACATACCTAAAGGGGTGTTTGGATTTTTCTCAACTGTATATCAAAATTTCTTCCTTGAAAATCCTTCCCTGGATAAACTGGAAACTCTGCAGATTTTGTATGAGCAAGGGCATAGTAAAGAGTTTGAAGTAAAGATCTTTTTTGCATTGCCCTGGACTGAGCTGGAGGAGGAGCAGAGTAACCCAGGGACCTTATGTGACATGCCAGTGTATGACATCCTGTAATGGCAGTTTAGGCCACGGTATTAAACTTGAGAATGGAAGTTGTATGATCTGAGTATACAATGTCACTTCAATAGCCCAGAATTTGATTTCACAATTGTATGCTAGGTTTAATCCCAATTTATACCAGAATAAACTGGTACAAATTCTGGCCCATGATATAAATAGTAGAGATTATCAAAACATGTACTCTTCTTGGAAGACTGTATTTTTCCCTTTAAAATATGAAAAATCCTTGATTGAAAATAAAACGCAAAATATTTATTTCAAGTAGTTCCAATGTGATTTGCAATGTCTCGGTTTATTTAACCAAACCAAGAGGTATCATCTTGGGACAACTCGATATTAAAAACTGTAGTTTTAAATTTTTGGTGTTTTTTTCTAAACTGTATTTTTCTAAGGCACAACTGTGATTTTCCCACCATTTGAAGTGCAAATAGCTCATACTTCGTTCACCTCAATGGGTCAGCATTCCCTGTCTGAACTGCGGCACAGATTACTTCAGGGACTTCTTGCAGTACAAAATGGGAACTGTGGTTGGAAAGCAGTTCAGAGGAAGTGTGCTGCTTTGTGAAAACGGGGGTTTTTGGCTCCTAAAATACAGTTCTTATGAAGTGTTGTGACAGCTTACAAGGATCATATTGAACAGTGAACCGAAGTGAAGCATTTGCTTATAGGACTGCTGAGATATTTTGCCTCAGTTAAAAGATGTTCATATTTCCCTGCAAAAATCTTCAGCCTTTGGTGAAAATAGTTTTCTCTGTGTGTTTTTGGTTTTTTTTAACTCTCTTTGCTTTCACGTGTTTGTGGTCCCCCTCACCCCCCAAAGAAAGAAAGGTAAAAATTATTATACTGAAGACATTACTATTGGAAAACTATATTTTGAGAACCTTTCCACACATACAGCTATATTTGATGAAAAAAATTGTTTTGGTCTGTTCTTTTCACCTTTGTAATGGGCAGTTTCACACTGATATTCACACACAAGCATGTGCAAACACAGACAGCCCTAGCTGGCTGATATACTCAAAGGGAGTCCAAGCATTAAAGATAAGCCATTACGTTTTACTCTGTGTTGTAAAAGACTACAACAATTTCTCAGCACAATAAAAAGAGAGATGGGTAAATGTGTTTTGTGTTTAACTTTTGAGGTTTTCAGCTTGTTCTGGACAGAAAATACTGAACAATAAGCTGTTACTGTTCTCAGCTCTACCCAAACCTACCTCCACACTCCCACAAGTGAGGGGAAAAGAAGAAAGATCTTTCTGGCTCAGTGAGAGAAGAGAATAGCAACCCTCCATACTATCTTCTCTGTGTGAGAGAACAAAGACTGTTTTCTTGGCCCTTTGCCTTGCCTCCCCCTCTTCTCCCTTGGTGGTGGAAATCATCCAGCTCTCACGTCCCAGCAGCCCCTGGCAGTGAGGAGGAGCTGCTCTGGCTTCTCTCTGTGTTAAGTCCCTTGTGAATTAGTCTCAGATTTGATAGGGATTCTCTGTCTTTCAGGAAAAAAAAAATGCATGTTATTTTAGCAAGTTTGCAAATGTGCTGGTTTACAGAGTTTAAAATTATTGTTAACCTTTCACGGAGAGACACAAAGAAGAAAGCAAAGCAACCTTTTATGAACTGATACAGTTCTTAACAGCTCCTTCAATGAGTCCTCGTATCAGAGGAGATTTAAAGTAAAGGAGAGACTCCTGATGGGATAAACTTTTTCTTATGTCTTTGAATTACAGGTGAGGCTTTGCATTATAACAATGAAAAAAGAAGTTGGAGCAGGTATTGACTTCACAATGATGTAGATCGGGTTTGTGTACTCATGCAGACATAAATGAGAATTCAAAGCCAGACACAATCTCACAGAGGGAAGAAATGGAAAATTAAACCTCTCATTATTGCATTGGAAATTATAGGATTATATCTATCACCCATAGCATATAACAAATGTTGTAGCCAGCTTTGCTGAGTGGATTTGCAAGGCTCTGGAAACTAGACATTTAGAAATAGTAGTTAAATAAGGAAAAAGTGCAAGCTGTTTTTTATCTTTGTGACTGCAAGCTGTTTTTTGTCTTTGTGACATATGCATAACTTACATCTTGCTTAAAAGAAGAAGAATTATCTCTTCAGCCTCATCTGTGTTATAAGTTAGATTTCATTGCGGACTAAAGGAGCAGCTTAATAAAGACCATATCCTTAAACATCTGCAGCCATTCGATCAGTAGATCAAATCATTGCTTCCCTTAGGTGTATTTGACCTGACCCTGTTCTTACTGGCTTCACTTGCAGCAGGGATTTAATTCATAATGCTTAATTTTCAATTATTAATACTCATCTATGCTGTCAGTTCATTTAATAAACATATAATATTAATCTAATTCAACAAAGTGCTGTTTAAAACTGAGGAAGTTCTGATTTTTTTTTCACTGCTATCATCAGTTACCCTTAACAAAGCAGACTACATAGGAAAGAAAAAAATCCAATAGTGACATTTAGAGTTCAACAGTGAGCTGCACACAAGATGTCAAGTGTTTTGCTTTGACTTCTTGACACAAAGAAAAAAGACTAGGAGATTTTTTTTTTCCCCACTGGCACATACTCTGGAGTTAATGTGTGTGTCTGAGGAAGAGAAGAATTTGACCTAAGTGTTTACTTTTACCATTTTGGATTCTTATCTGTTACAAATGAGCTTTCAAACATGATGGGCTATGGAGTATAGCCGTGCCCAGGCATAGTGGGTATTCCAGGTTTCTCAGGCATCCATGTTCAGTGAATGGAAGGAATTGTTAAACTGTACTAAATAAGAACAAAAGCCCCAGTGAAGTATTCACTTACTTAGAAACAGCTTTCTGTTTCAATCTCGTTATTCAATTACATCATGGGATACCATGCAGGAGACATTGAGCCAGAAACGCTTTAATCAAATAAAGAAGCTGAAAAGGACTTCTCCTCTCAGTATCGTTTTATTGAGACTAATATTGTTATTGTCTACAGTGTCCATATCAAAGAATCTGTATTGATTTAGTCATTTCAGGCAAGGTTACAGAGAGAATCCTCAATACACATCCATCAACATATGTTTATGGAGATCAGGGCCCTCATACCAACTTACAACAGCCCAGGGTTTAAGTGGTAACTTCAGCCCCCGGCCCTCTTGGTAAGTTTCTGGATGAACTCTGGCTGGTTGACTAGGCAATAATCACGAAAGAGAGCACCTTGATGTATAAAGATGTGGATCATATACCGTTCCAATGTGAGAGATTTTCCAGCTTTTTGCAGCATGGAAAGTGGCAATAGACTGTCATTGCCCTTGCCCTCCACAGTGGTGTTGGTGCCTCTGCTGCCAGCACAGGACCTGTTTCTGTGCTCAGGGGACACGGAGAGCTGCCAAGAGCTAGTGGCTGCCAAAGGTAAGAGATAACTAGAAATGCAATGAGGTAAGGAAAATCTTCTTGGTTTTCCTCCTCCTCTAGTACACCCATATGTGGTCAACCACGATCTGGACTGAGTACAATGTTTGAATCAAGCCAGATGCAATAACCCTTAAATCAGCCTGTGATTTAAGGTGAGAGTGAAAGAAGGACATGATTGCTTCAGTTAGGCAGTGCTGGCTTGGTGTTTCCACAAAAAGTGCTGCATTTTTTAAAAACACGAATGGACTGGTTTAAGCCATTGCAGTAATTAGGCCTTTGCTGATCCTAATTAGGGGTTTTTCAGCTAACACAGAATGGCATTTGAGAACGTATGTAGGGTCTGAATGCCAAAATGTAGGGACTTGGTTTGCATATCTGTTAACAAGTTGCCCAAGGGGATTTTCATCTTCAACATGCCTTCTAGGTAAGCCATGTGCTCAGTGACAATGATAAGGAAGGTGGCACAAACAGAGGTGTCACAGTGCTCAGTCTTCCTTTGTTCAAAAGATTTCTGTTGCCACAGCAGGGGAGAAATGATAACACACACTTATCAAGCCACCGTGACATATCAACAGCAAAGGTGAGATTGAATCTGGGCATTATCTGACCAGAACATCATCAGAAGAGAGAGCCAGCGGCCTCCATGTGTCAATTGTCTGTCAAAGTGTCTGGCTGATGGCTGAAAATGGCAAATACAGCCTCTAAAACACACATCAGTTCTGGAACAATTTGCTAAGGGGAACAGGTCATGAATGACTTAACTATCACTAATAGTAATCTGTAATTATTACCTCGTTAGGCTGTGCTCTGTTAAAGCCACCCCCTGGGAGAAGGAGCAAAGTCAAGGGCACACCTTGGACAGATCTCCCCCTACAGATCTCTCTGTGGGACCACCCTTGTGTTTAGCCTTGCTGTTGAAATAATCAATTACGTTCATCTTCTAATTAATGAACCAGTATCCGTTTCATAGGACATGCTCATGCCATAATTACCGCAATTGTGTTGCCGGTGTAGCACTCGGGGAGTGAACGTGTGAGGAGTGCTGCTGAGCTTGAGGTGCGGGGAGGCAAGGGGGAACGCTTCCTCTGCTCTGGAGTGGACACTTTTTAAAATGAGAAAATACAGAAGAATCTGATCAAAGTGCCACTAATAAGACAACGGATTTTTCTATGGTTTGTGGTATATTAACCATACTTTTTTATGATCAGAATTAAGGTTTTAGTTTAAGCATTTTTTTATCTCAACTGCAGGAGAAAGTCTGTTCTGTACAGTAGGAAAAGTCTGCAACTCAACGTGTGTGGAGGGGGAAAAAAGCATTTTTCATCCTTCTATTTTTTATGTTATGCTGTCAAACATTTTTGTGTATAAGATTTCAAAATTCTGCTGTATCTTGAAAATCTTTAATAAAAAGTGTGACATCAATATGTCTGAGTAGAGGCTTTATGAGGAGTCAACTAGATGGACAGTCTGATCACTTGGAAAGTCAATTTGAAATGAGTTTACCTAATAATATTTTATTCTCTTATCAATTAAATTCTATATTGATAATCAGAAGAAAAGAAACATATGTAAAATTTCATTCAAGCCAACTAGAACGGTCACAGCAAGTTACTGGGGCAGTTCTTTAAATGGTGTAAATTAACCTGAATTACAAAAGATCTAGCGCTTTAAGTTCTAGATATAAAAATAGATTTTCTACATTCCTCCTGAATCTAAGAATAATGTACAGCTTTATTTCAGTGAATCAGGACATACAGCAATGAAAAGTAACTGAGATGATCAGTAAGGGGCTCTGCGTACATAAAACCAAATCACCAGACTCTTACAACACATTTGCAAACCGTGGAAGTAAAAAAAAGTAAAGAATTTGTTTTGTGGGTTTTGTTTGTTTGTTTTGCTTTGTCACTTTGCCCCATTTGTTTCCTTGTTATCTATTGAAAACCTTAGTTTAAAATTTCATTTAGTTATACAGATAATTTTTTTTGGTATAGCACCTCTTTGCTACTGATTGTCTGGTGGAGTAATGTTGCTGTGTGCTTAACAAATTATTTTACTGTTATATAGATGATGACAAAATATCTGCTTTATATAATTACAATTTTAGACCAAACAAAAAGAAAATTCTGTTAATAATTTGTGCATATGATCCTCAAAGCAACTTCTCATATTCTATACTCCAGAAGAGAGGCAGTATGTAATAATTTTCTAGAAATTAAAGTAACTATTTCTCACTTTAGCTTCCTTATGCATTTGTGTGCCAAGTTTCAGCCTGAAGCAGACTTTAATGGTTGTGTATGGAATTCTCAAAGTGGCTGCAATGAAGACACTGACAAACTGAACAATACTGAAGTTATATAAATCATTATGCAGTGGATGTATGCCAGCTGCCAAATGATGGGATTTGAAAGAAAATTCTGTGTGTGCAGCTTATTTCAGACTTTTCTTCTTCAATATTTCTTTTACCTGTCAGTTAAATCTCTCACCTGTCTTGTGAGCATATGAATGCTGAATTAATGGGCCTCTGTTCTAATCTAGACAGAATTTTCCTGACAGAGAGTCCTGTGTTTTGGAGTGGCCAGCTGTACCAGTACTTTGTACTGGGTGTTCATGTGGGTGTGTGCTTGCATTAGCAGCAGCATGAACAGAGATGGCACTTAAAAAACCCGTGCTGGCTTGAGCTCTCCCTCTCCCCCCTGGATCTAACAGGGGAAATCTTCCTCATGAAGGGGCATGTGAACACTCTGTACAGAGTTGTGATAAATTACAGATGTGTAGTAAATTAAATTTATGATAGTTACCTTTGACCTCCTCCTATATGCTTTACTTATTAATAACATTTCTTCTGGGATCACTTCTGCTGAACAACTTCCAAGATTTCCACATTTCCAAACTGGTCTGCTACAACTGTGTATGAATATATGATGCTACCTAAGGAGGGAGGAGGCGTGAGTCAGAGACCTCATCAAGGAGAAATATTTTACTGCTTTGGAAAAACTGTACTTGACTGGAGAAAGAGGAGGAAAGTTACAGCAGTGAGCAGCACTGGATTAATATCAGCAATTTCTTCTAATGAATGCTTCTCCTAATTGACTATATCGTGATAGCTGTATGCCCATACATTGACAAATATAAAGACACAATAGCTAAATATCTGCTCCTTTTTGATCTTACTCTGGATTTAGATCTTAGATGACAAATCAGTGAAGTTAACCTCTGTGCTACCCTCTCTCCTGTGTCCCCATTACACCACTTTCACCCTCAACACAGTTGTGAAAAGGCGGCCATATAAACTTGCTCAAAGTGTCAGCTCCAGGAAATTGTGCTCCTTCCTTTCATGAGTCTGTGAAGATAAAAATACTATCCCACCACCATCCATTAAACGCATTCTCTATATATAGAGAATATATTAGAATGATACTACGGATATTGAATTTATCTTCATGAGATGGGGATGGTCTCATCAGTCATGAGTGTCACAACTAAGCAAAGACACAAGTGAATAATGAAGCCACCCTTATCGAGTACAGATGAATTCAATTTCCTCTGCACTATAATGTCATATTTGATTCAGTGAACTATAACATCTACTTTTTATTTTTTAAGTTGCCCATGGGTTCTATCTTCTTCTCATTCTCCCTCTCTAAAGCTGTTTTTGGGACACATTTTTCTGCTTTTATGCATCCTGCATGTCTTTTCCACTGTCTGACATAACAACCAAGTCGAGTTCATAAATGGCATACACAGAATGAGAACACTTACCATGTCGGGTGCCTAAATTCCCTGCCCCTACTAGCTTTTCTGAAGGACGAGTCCCTGGGAGGCTGACAGAACTTTATGCACAGAAGTATAGGCCAATGGTAAATGGGCTTTTTCTGGGATAGCACTAGAGCTATATTCTCTAACGATTTTTAAAAAAGTGTGTATGAGTCTGCCCATTTGACAGACAAAGTAGCAGGAAGAAACGAATTGTAGGAGTGGACTTGGGGTTAAGCAACTGCGTTGTAAACCCTGAAAAGAATAAGCCAAATGTGTACAATATTATGCAGCAGTGGGTCATGCACAAAAGAGTACGAAGAGCAAAAATTGCTATGGTCTTCTTCTTACCAGAATAGTTTTTAATATGGGAAGAGCTTTACCACAAGCCCCTTGAAGTTTTTTCCAGAAAATGTGCTCGCTGTGAGCTGCCTATCAGCCTGCCAGTAAGCTGCTGTTTCAGGATGCTTTGGATGTACTGGGAACAAATGCCACTTGCACAGAATTGCTACAGCTGGGCACTAGACACAGCAAGAAGCGCAGAGGGACAAAGCATGTTTGAAGCCTCTCCCACTGTTGAAATTGTGCCAACGTGCTGGCTGCTGAAAATAACAGATTTGTTTTCAGGCAACTTAACCATTCACATAATCCTACAAAACTGACGTCTTTCTCCTTAGACAGGAGAAAGTGCCACTTAAGCTACCAAGAGCAGAGCATAGTGTTGTCCCTGGGAAGAGCTTCTCCTGGCTGGCACAGTTCTTGGCACGGTGGAGACGTGGCTCAAATCCCCAGAGCTTGCTCTAATTTTTCCTCTTTGCAATAAAGAGAATAAACACAAACCTGTTGCGAGAGCAATGCAGCTGCTGCATCAGCTCTGGGCTTGGTGTTATTATGTACCTAGGCTGTATATTCTATATTGCTTAATACAGAATAGGGCACAATAGCTCAATTTCAAGCTAATTATAGCAGTAGAAGATTCCATGGGAATGCCTCTCCAGGTTTTACCAATAAACTCCTTAGAGAAACAAGGAAACGTATTCACATTATATTTACCTAATAGATGAGATTCAGTCTATTAGATGAGATATGAAGTAAATTAAATTCCATGGCAGGTGAATACCCTGAGGGTACTGTAGTTTATAACACTACATTAATATTCTGTAAGACCACTGCATGAGCTTAGTACAGCTAACTTCAAAATTAGCTTTACAGGCCACCTGCAGAATTTTTTCTGGTTGCTTCATAGTCAGTGCTGCAATCATAGATAATTTAACATAAATATTAAGTAAATAATTGGTTCAGAATATTTCAAGGTTATGAACATAAATCTCATTCCCCTTACATGCATGCAAGCCATAAAAGTACAAGGTGGTGCTTAACCTGGCAATTTGAGCGTCCAATGAGCCATATTCCATTTTTTGAAATAGAAAAGACCTAAACAAATTTTACAGAATGCAGTTATTGGAGGTGCAGAAGAATTATTGTGGAAAGCAGATATTAATTCAGAGCTCTGTGTAAAAAATGCTCAGGCTGCTAAAATTATTGTAATGAGCATTACTAAGGTTTTATGGTGCATTTGTATAGATTTAATGATATGAATATAGACTTAAATGGTTTTGCTATCCTTTTATGAAAGAAGCTGAGTACTATTTGAGGTAACGAGAAAGAGGTAGTAGGTGTGCCTCATTATGAAAGCTGTGGCTATGACATGCTCTCTAATTAGCCTCCAGAAGCTTGCTACTTGCAGGTTAGCTAGAAGTAATCATCACAATAACTAGGTGGTGTCTTAGTCAGAAAAGCACATTTACATTTTGAAGGAGGTAAGATTTTTTTCCTAATGCAGTTCTCTAGCACCAGAGCTTGGGAATGAGATCAAGAACTAGTCTTAGATGTCAGGTTTTAGGCTGTTTCCAAAAAAATTTCAGCAGTTCATCACAGTGATACTTGAGAATAAGTCAGTAAGGTGATATGTCTGTTATGTGCATTTTCCCAACATCAGCAGGCCTTTAGTTTGACTTTTTTTATGTATACCACTTACATATTTGTCTACTGACTGTAGCATGTCTATGTAGATTCTATTTTGATCCCCTTTCCCCTAATTTGTCCATAAGAATAGAAGGAAACTTGTATCTTAATTTTTGCTTTAGACTGTAAATTGGTTTAATTAGCCTTCTGTTCCTTTCAAAACATTTGCTCTTTGATATTATTGTCAAACTGTAAAAGATGGCTAAGGATGGAGAGCTGCAGGTGTTTCTCATGGACTAGACAATGCCTGTTAGTGCAAAATTGATCTGCAGTAATTTTAACACCATGTGTCACAGAAAAAAAATTGCAATCAGAGAGCCTGGTGTCAGAATTTGGATTGTTGACTTTCACCTGCTGCTTCCTTACTACGTGTATCAACTGTTTTAGGTTTATAAAGATTTTTATGTGTTCTTTTTATTTCATACCATTCAGTATTGAATCTAAACAATGTAATTCTCCTTTAAGTGATTCCTTTACAAAATGTTTACAGAAGATACCTGCTGGCTATTCCCCTACTGCAGCAGGGGAATCTTATACAGATACTGTTTTCAGATAGCAGGTCTCAAAGTAAAATATGCAGAGGCATTGGCTTTGGAGGGGACAGCCATGCTTTGAATCTTCTGGTCATAATAGCAAAATCCACCAGAGATGGTTCTTAAGCCAACATTTGAATATTTAGCAACTTAAGCAACTATAGGGAATGTTGCTTAAAAGCAACAGAAATGGATTTACAAGGAGTCAAAATCCATTGAAATTCTAACAGGAATTCTGAGAATTTTTAGGAAGAAAAGACAGTGAAAACTTTTCTCATACATGAAATAGATGTTTTATGCCCAGAAGTGAGGGCATGCCAGTATGAACTCATAATTATTAAGTGATGTACTGATTTGTATATAATTTCTTTCTCAAAATTAAGGTATATCTGTGTTAGGATAGTGCTAAAAAACCTCTTGCAGATGAAAGTGTGAACGTAAAACAAACTTAGAGGAGGAAAACAGAGGATGGAATTCAAAGGCAGAAGATATAAAATAGAGGCAGAGATTGTCTTGCTTACTTTGGTAACTTTTTCCTCATATTTTTGAGGTACTAAGTTGTGTCTTGATTACATTTGTCTGTATCTGGTAACATTCCTGATTGTGCATTTTGATGCTATGTGGACTCACACTGACTATTAAAGTTTAATGGTAGAATAATTTCAGTAGGGAAAGGTCTGCTCTATTAAAGTGCATAGAACTTCAATAGCTGAAGTCTAAGGCAGACATATGAGGTAATATATGGTGTAACTTTTTGTGTATTCAATTCTTCTTACTACACCCTAGAGATACCAGGAGACAATGGAGACAATGTGTAATGAATGACAGAAAACATTTGTAAAAGTTCTATGGTGAATAAATTAAAGTCTTTAGTCATAAGACTAATAGAAGAAGTGAGAAATTAAGAAGTATAAGCAAGGTGGACGAAACATCTAGCAGAACAAATGGATGTAATAATTTTGAGACATGTCAGCTAGAATCAACTAAGGTAAACATTCGGAGACTCAGTGCATGCCTAGACTAGGCAAATTTTGCCACTGAGTACTATAAAACGGAAAGGAGTCATAAACTGTTTGAGAACAGAACAGGCGTGTATGTCTGACCATTTATAATCTTTTAATCAAACATGGAGTTCATATCTTGGAGTCTGGTAGCTTTGGAGAGTACTTTGTCTGTGTATTCATAGACCATTCATAACACAGTGAGCCATAAAATGCTCTCTCACTTTCTTGCTTCAGCAGTTTCAACACCTTCCTCTGGGACAAATTTCTCTAATAACAGGAAGTAATTCAATTTTGCTCTTGCTCTGTACCTAAACAAACAGTTCTGACTGTTGTGACTTACCAGATTTGTGGAGGTTGCACAGGGAAGACAGCAAAACAATTTGGAGTTACCAGGTGCCCTGTCATATTGTAGACTGAGTGTTGTAGGGACTAGCACAGATATTGATGCTTTAAGCACCTAAAAGTATTGCTGTGCTTGGTGGCATGCTGCAAGTGGTGCATGCTTTTGTTGTGCATCGCAGTGGCAGTGCAAGAAAAGGGACAACACCCCTTCCCTGCCTTCCTCTCCCTCCTGCCACCCTGCTACTAATGGTCCTGTCACTATATGTGTGCTTTGCTGGTTTTAACAAAGTTTAACAAAGCTGGTTTTTGCAAACAAATATGGGGCAAGTAAAACTCTCATTCCAACAGTATTTCTGCCACAGGTATAAGGTGTCAGCAGGCAGTAGTGCAATTCAGGGGACAATTTAGCTGGCTGAGGGTTCACACACTGTCCTCATTTGGATTTTGTACTTCCCTTAAAATTTGCAAGGTGGGAAATTAATTTGTAAACTGTTGAGTTTGTGAAAATACCTTGAAATGTTTTCCTTTTCCATTTCTTTAACATTTTTTTCCTACAGCTTTTTAGATTGAAAGTTTGTCTTTGTTTTTCTTTAATAATGAGCACTTACAGGCTTGAATATATGTTGCTGCAGAGAAAATGCAAATATATTAAGGGCATGAAAATTGATTTAGAAGTGGAATACTCTTTTATTATATTCTCTGAGACCTACAATTATTTATTTGGGTTAGTTAAAAAAACAAACAACAAAACCCTCAGTGAATGGGTCTTCTTTGCAAAGCTTCTTGGGAAGTACCTTGTGCTTTTAGAAAGGCCACTAGTGAGATTTGTCTTGTCAAATCAAGCATTTTCTTCCTGTAGCT
Organism: Acridotheres tristis; assembly: GCA_037013685.1. Classification (NCBI taxonomy): domain Eukaryota; kingdom Metazoa; phylum Chordata; class Aves; order Passeriformes; family Sturnidae; genus Acridotheres; species Acridotheres tristis. Next base: position 75,593,535 of record CM072887.1, on the reverse strand, counting down.
CTTTTTCTCTCTGACCTAATAATTTGAGGCTCATCTGCAGGTCTTGTAGTGATTGGGAATTCCAGTGTGAGGTTTTGACAAACTGTGAAGTTTTGACAAAAAGCATCCTTGCTGCTCCTGAGGATTTCCTGGTTGTAAAAGTTCTGACCAGTTCTCTGTTTTAACTGGATTTTTTTCCCCCATATTCCAAAGCAGCTGCGTTCATATAATATTTTCCTATATTTTCCTTTTTTCTGCTCTAGATGGCAATGTAGCACTTTTTCTTCCACTGGGAGGCTCATGTTTCTGTAATATTTGTGTAAATCCAGCAAGATAGCTATAGGTATATCTTATTATGTGTATATAGTGCTGGCTGTAATGGTTCCCCTGCCACTCAGCCGTGACTCTCGCCCCATCACTTGTATCCACCTTCCTTCCTTGTCTTCTTCTGTCCTCACCTCACAGGCTCCATCACCTGCTCCTGCCACTCTTCTTCTACCACCTTAATCTTTTACCTGCATCAGATGAGGATAACTATGCAGCAGACAGCCTTGACTTCTGTGTTTTTCACCCTTTTGGTGCCACTGACCCAAATCTTTGCTTTTACAGTCTGACATTTCCACTGGTTCTTTGTTATCCCATCCCCTCTGTGTGTCTTCTTTTTTTTTTTTTCTTTGTTTATTTGGGGTTTTTTTTGTTTGTTAGTTTTGTTTTTGCTTGCTTTTGTTTGCTTTTGTTTTGATTTTCTGGAACAAGAATTTAATTTCTATGAAAACTCACTCATGATGCACTAATAAAAAAACCCTTCCAGATGAGTAGATCCTTCTATTTTGCTTGTGAAGTAGAATGTGCTATACTGCCAATCTACAATATTGAAATTAGGAACAGGCTAATGGCATATATTTCCAGTTATTTAAAGGCAGTTGCACTGCATCAGATAACATCTACCTATTATTCTACCTTACTAGTGTGAATGGTGAGGGAAAGAATGTTAGACAAATGATGTATAAATTCCCTTCAGGTGGCACTTGAGAATTTAAAGGTTACTTGAGTCAAAGGCTGCTTTGTATTGTTGCATCTAATAATTTTGATGGAGATTTCTTCTGTAAATGGTGGAGTTTGTTCCATAACAAACTTTCAATTCCATTATGGAACCTATGCAGAGAAATCTTAGTTTTTCAGATGGTCCAAACCTCCTTTTTGATATTAAGATGTCCCTAGTTACTGGGTTATAAGACATTGTGAACAACTGTTGTCTTTAATTTGGGGGGGATGAGGTACAGTAGAGTGTACACCATGTAACAAAATTATGTAATTATGCTGCCTGTTTTGATAATTTTTCCTCTCTTGTTGATGCCCAGTGGTCCTTTTTATTTTAAATCTACTGCGGAACATGAAGATGATGTTTTTTTGAGGTGAGTGCAAGATCTCTTTGTAAGTTAATAGTTAATTTGGAATGCATTGGTGTGTCTACATTGTGTGGTTATTTCCCTCTCTTGTTCTTTGCTTTGTATTTACTGAGAGGGGATTTAATTTGGTATGTTATTACCTCTTCACTTTGAAACAGGTATCTCCTGCAGCTCTTCACAGTCAGTTCACTAGTGAGTGATTTTTAATAATCAGACAACTTAGGTAACCCGTTCATGAATGTGCTGAGGAGCATTAGCTTTAGAACAGTAAACCATCATTGGTTACCTTCCTGAAATATGAAAATTGACAATTTATTGATATTATTAATTTTATAGCCCTTAACTAGTAATTAATTCTTGATATCGAGAGGGGGCCTTCCTTTGTATCCCAAGAGAGGTGTTTGGGAGTTGCAAGTGGTGAATTGTGTAAAGGGGCAGGGGAGAAGGTGTTTTCTGGAGTATACCTTTTCATATGCTTTTTAACACTTTAGGAGCATTCCAATATATTTCTGGGTCATGACTTCCCTGGAAATGGTGCTTACCATCCCATTAAATTTACCCATTTGTCTGAGTTGACTCCTACTGTAATTTCAAGAAACTGTTGATTAAAATTTTGTCACAAGTGGAAGTAACAAACTTTTGATTTAGAAAAATGTTAAAAGCAATGGAAGAAGTAATTAACAGATACAAAATTACTGTTTGAGACAAAGGAAACTGAAGAGTGGCTTAAACCACCACAAAAACTGTGGCATTTATATAGGAAGGGAAGGAAGGAGATGAGCAGGAAAGCAGATATTTTTATGAAAAAGCCTCAAATGCAGAGAAGTATGTTTGAAGAGATGGTGGTAATGACACAGGCATAAAAAACAAAGCATAACAGAAAGTCTATCAGTAGCCACCCTTGTTAGATTGTGAGGCTGCTGTTGACCTTTAACATGTTCATACACAACAGAAAACTTCTGAGTTGGATTCAGTGTTGAAGGATGACTGTAACAAAAAATGTGCCATGTCTCAGAACAGGATACACCTGGCAAAAGACATTAGGAGTAATAGGAAATAATTCCATGTATATATAATTAGCAAAGGAAATACAAATGCCATAAGTTTCTTTTTCTCCTATGCAGTAAAACTACTACAAGAAGAGGGCAAGAAGACTTAGGGGGTTGTGATGTCCTTTTTGCATCAGTCTTTGTAAACTGCTTGAAGGAAAATACAGCATAAATAATACCAATTGTAAAAAGAGGTAAAATTCAAATCTACAGTGGGAAAGAAATTTAGGTCTCAGAAATGTTAGGTGTCTTCAGGTGAACGGAACTGACCAATATCACCAAAGGATATTTAAAGAACTTGAAAATACCAGTGCTTATGTCTAATGAATGGATGATAACCACAGCACTGAAAAGAATCACAACATAAAACATCACTGAAAACATAGAAAATGTTTATAAAAGGAAAAAGATGCCTTCATTTAAGTTCAGAAAAATGCTGGAACAACTTATGAACAAACTTGTACTGCATTCACTTTGAAGATAAAAATGTGTTTAACAGCAAAGATGACTTGGGAGGAAAAAAAGAAAGTAAAGAAATTTGATATCTTTGTGTGATAACAATTACACAATGGATAGGATAGGAGCAGGAAATGCATCCCTTCTTTAGATAAATATGGTCTTCAAAAAAGTTCGGAAGAGAGGTAGTGAAGTTGGTTCACAGACACATCTATACACCAACTCTTTGTGGTTATTGTCTAAATGGAAACACAGTTCTAGCCAGAATTCTTAGGACCCTTTCTGGTCAGTGTTTATTCTGAACTCTACCAATGTTCTGAACTTGGCGTTATCATTAAGATGGGAGGTACTGCAAATCCTCTGGAGGACAAAGTTGGAATTCAAAATTATCTCAGTGAAATGATGAAATAGTTTCTAATAAAAACCTGTAAATCAATAGGGATATTCAGTTAGGTGGTGATAATCGCCTACACAAATATGGGATGGGAAACAACTGATTAAGCAACAGTCCTTCAGGAAAGAGTCTGTGAATATAGTGATAACAACCTGAACAAGAGTCAACAATGTCTTGCTGTTACACAAGGACAAACTTCACAGTGAGAGCTATAAGGTAAAGGAAGTTTGCAAGTCATGTGACAATCTTTTTGCTCTGCTTAGCCTTGGTAAGGACACACTGGAGAGCTATGAGTAAGAACTGGTCTAGAGTTACCTCATTGCATGATAAATGTGAGATAATGACAACAAACGTGTAAGATGTTAAAGCCTTCTGTGAGTACCCTGTTCTCTGCATTCATGGTGTGGTTCGATAGGTATGAACTGCAGCAAGAAAGGTTAATGTTAGGTGTAAGTTCCTGACAGAAGGGAGTCTGAATCAGTGAACTGTGTGTTTTCCTAATGCTGTAGAAGCTGTGTCTTTGGAGGCTTTGCCACCACATCTGTTAAAGATGATCTAACACATGAGAAATGACCCATTCTTGAGATCAGGGGATGGATTGGTAACACTTACAGTCCTGTTCACTCTTTTCTCTTGCTTTGCTTCTTTCCACTTACTCCTGTTATCATCACTTTTAAGCAGCTTGCCATCTGCTTCAAGACCCTCTACATCCCGTCCCAGGTTTATTATTCTTGGATTTACCGTGGAAAGCCAAGAAGGCCAATGTCAGAGTTGGTCAGACCTCACTATTCTTTTACTTTCATTCATTAGTTTATTGAATCACATTGGTCCCAGCATTGATTTTTGAGGTACTTGTGCTGGCAAATTCCCCACCTTCTGAGAAGGAATAATTTGTTCCAATCTGTTGTTTCCTGTCTTCCAAACAATTATTAACCCCTGAGAGGTTTTCTCTCTTATATTGTGCCACCTTAATTTATCTTCATAACTGTGGTGGAAGGGCCTCATTTAAAGCCTGTGTTTGGGTTTTCTTTTATTTTGAATGCACTCTGCATAATACCTACTGAAACACTGTTTTCTCACTATGTCCTTTAAATCTCTTTCTCTTGAATTATATAAATGATGTTGATTCTGCCCCAGCATGTTGCAGTTATTCATATGCTCACCTGTTCTAGCTTCTATTATATTTTATGCTAATTAGGAGGCAAATGAATTTTCTGGTGTGTTAATCAGACTCATTAGTCTGTAATTTCCAAAATTGCCTCTGTGGCCCCTTACAAAGCTTGGTCTGATATTTGTCTTTTGTCACTCTGCTGGAAAGTAATAGAACTTTCAGTAAGCAGAAGGGGACATACTTCTGTACTTTATTCTCCAGTTTCACAACTGAATTTCATTAAAACATTATCCAGCTCTGGATCATATATTGTTAATTTCTTGAGGAGTATGATTTAAAATTTCCATTGTTGATTTTCCTTCTCCTTAATCAAGTTCAAAGCCACCAAAAAATTGCTCCTTAAAACCTCTCAGATTTTGACTTCTGTTGATGCCGATGAAAACAATTAATTTCTTATAGCTGTGTTATCTTTCTTAAGTATACCTCTTTCACTTTGAGTGTCATTTTGCCCAACTGTCTAGTTAATTTTTAAAAGAAAGGTATATGTCATACCCGTATGGTTTGTCTTCCCTCCTATTCGACCCTTGATGGCAGCCTTCAGGGAAAAATTTCCAAAAATTAAAAATAAGCTTCCTAGAGACAATAATATGGATGCCTTTAATGGCATCCTCTGAGTACCTATGGCATGAACTATTTTCTCTTTAAATGTATTCTTTCCTAAAAATACAAAATCAATTAGCATTAGTTAATCAGGACCAGGTAGTGGACCAGCACTTGTTGGAGCACTATTTATTGGTATATAGCTGCACTAAAGTAGGGTCCTAGACTGCAGACAGGGCTTTAATCCACTCTAATACTGTTATTCTTACTGCTTTTAATAATTCCAGCAAGAAAGGTGTGGGTTTTCTGTCCTTCAGAAACCAGGTAATAATTAAAAAATATCTAGAAAAATATATTTAAAGAAAAACATGGACCTATTAAAGCAGACCCAGATGAGGGCTATGAAAATGATCAGAGGGTTGGAACCTCTGGTCTGAAGATAGACTGAGTTAGTTGGGACTGTCCAGCACGGAGAAGAGAAGGCTCTGGAGAGACCTTGTTGGGAAGATCTTTCAGTACTTAGTGGGTTTATCAGAGAGAGAGAAACTTTTTTATGAGGGCCTGTAGTGACATGACAAGGGATAATGGTCTGAAACTGAAAGAGGGAAGATTTAAACTAGAAATAAGGAAGAAAATTTTAGTGAATGTGGTTCACTGAAGCAGATTTCCCAGAGTAGTTGTGGACGTCCCCTCCCTGAAAGTGTTCAAGGTGAGGTTGGACAAGGCTTTGGGTAACCTTTGGGTACCCTTGCCCATGTCAGGAAGTTTGGACTGGATGATCTTTAAAGGCCTCTTCTAATTCAAAACATTCTGTAGTTTTGTGACTCCTGTTGGAGCTTTTTCACCTCTTTGACATTGTTCACATGAAAATGCACATTTATAAAATGACCAAATATGAGTACATAAGCCATGACCTAGGAAAAAGGGGGACATGCATAGCTCCAAATATAGATCCAGTTACTTGTAATGAGTTTGGATCAATTGATCAGAGTATCACAAAGACAATGAGTACATCAGAAACTGATGCTATAATATGAGAGGTCCTTCAGTGAAAGATCTTGTTAATAGAGTTTAATTTTCTAGAGTCATCAGTGATTTGGTCTCAGACCTGCTTTTCTCTTTCTGTTCCCACTATAGGACAGATGCCAGAAGGAAAAATAGCCATAACATATAAAAACATTTCTCCTGATTTTTTTCTCTCTAATTAAGAATAATCCTAAGTGGTGCAGTGTAAACCTAAAAATTTTGAAGAGAAGTAGGGGTGCCTTTGCTTTCAGTAAAATGAACAAAGGAGATTCAGGAAGATGTATAGCTCCATATATATGGAGTGGCTTTCAGTCACTGCTCAGCTACTATACAGTGAAAATACCAGAAGGGAAAATTCTGCATGTTAGATCTTCTCTTAAGATAAAGTGAAGCACAAAAAGTATTTGTGGAGCAAATACTAAAAAAAAAAAATTTGGATTGAGGATTGATTCTGCAGTTCCACATCTAATTAATTCATTCCAAAATACTACAGAGCAATCGAAAATATGAGTGTCGTGTGACTGCTGACCTAGCTACAGTTGAGAAGAACTAATGTGAAATTTCCATACTTTATTTAAGATAGGTTGTAACTCTGGTATATCTGATGACTGTCTTGAATTGCAGGTACTGATATCATCCACTGATTTTTGTTGCTCCAGCAAAGCAAAGCAAATGAAAGCTCATATTAACTACCTAAAAGAGATAGTTTTCTGACTATTTCATGTCAAGGGAGCAGAAAAGCTAACAGGCCATGCTATTTTATTTGTCCTACTCATGTAGGCTGGCTGGTCAAAAGGAGGACCAGCTTTTTAGGATTCGAAAAATCTGAGGGATTTTTTTTCATTGCTTTGCTCAAAAGGGAATGTTGTGATGCTTCAGTGCTGTACTGTACAAGCAGACAGTAGAGGATGGACAACTTTTAAGTTGTGACAGCAATTTCCTTCAAAAAAGTGAATCTTTGAATGTCCTGTATCAAGTCTCATCTTGAGGAGTCTCTCCTAAACTAGTTCTTTCCCTTTTCTTCAGCCTTTTTATTTTCATTTCTCCATTGCTAGGTATTATACTCCCTTCAAAGTAATTTTTAAAATCAGATTTATGCTGATACATTATTAAAGATAAATATTTCAAGTGATGCAACAGTCCCTCAACTTCTTTTGAACTATATTTTTAATACCTAGGAAAGTTGGTGTTTCAAATCATCCCTGATCTTAGTACCCTAGGGCTTGAAAAACATCCCCAGTATTAATGAATGTGATCTGAGTACAACATTTGTCAGAGAGAGCTGGGAAAGGGACCATGAAAAACGTATTACGTAGAGTGGAGCAAAATGGTTAGCTTTCTGATTATAAATCTAAAATATTAAAATAATGAATTCACAGAACCCTATTAGACATCAAAGCTTGTGTCTTATTGGGGTATGCTTTTAATTTATATTCCGTCTTTCAGGCCAAAAGCAAACCTGGTAAATTGAACAGTGAATTCCTAACCTGATTGAAAAAACCTGACTCTGGGTCGTTGCTGTCAGTAGAAGGGAGAGTGTGCAAGCTGAACGCTACTCAAGTAGATGCCTGTGGTATATTTTAATGGCACATTTTCAAACCTTACAACCTTTAAATACAGAGCTAAACTTTAAAGCAGCAACTTGGTAGCCGTTATGCTCTTTGCTCTTTTATTTCAGTTTTCTTTGTTTCAGAAGTCTGCAGCAGGGGCAGCTGTAGGAAGGGAATTTAAGTGCTTTCAGTTGGCAAGAGCAGCAGTGTTAGAGCTAGTAAACATTATGTCTTTTTCCCCTTTTTTTCCCCTTTTTCCAAAGTAGTGAGGAATGCAGTGAAATGAATATGCAGACAGCTCATAATCTATACATTCCTCTAACCCAAATCTCAATTTAGGGATATTTAAGCACTCTTGATTACATAGCCTTTTGATTTTAAAAGTGTGAAGGTTTTGTTATATTCTGCCTAGAAACACATAAGGATTTCAGAGATGACAGATAAATAAAATGGATAAAAAAATGTTAAATGTCAGTAACGGACACACAGGATGAGAGAGGGTGAGTGATTATGAGGCTAATGTGAGATGTGGGAGACCTGCTTTCAATTCCCTTATCCACCACAGGCTGCCTCTCTGACCTCGAGCAAATTTGTCTCTCAGGTTTAAATTTACCAATGTCTTTAGTCACATACCTCTCTCTGTTTAAACAAATACACTGCTGATGAAATGATTGGTAAGTTATTGATTGATACATTTGGTTCACCAGGCTTCCATTTTTGTCAGCAGAATTGGGGGTCATGTTGCTCCATTATCTTGGAGTTATGTTGGGAACATAAATAGCTTACTAGGCTTTCTTACTAGGCTAGGACGCTGATTTTCCAACTCTAGGAAGCTTCAGAATATCTCATATGATTATGCCCCTGTGTGAATTCATGTTGAGTTCCTTTCTGCTATTGTATTTAGTTCTGATCAACTCATCTCAAAAAGCTGTACCAAACCCAAAGAAGGGCTGTGGAAATGATCAAAGGTATGTAATACTTTCTGTGCATGGAGAGGTTGAATAGACTAACACTCTTCATCCTGAACCAGAGGTGTCTGAATGGGGATGTGATGGCAAGCAATGCAGTTGTGAATAGGGAGCAATTACTGAGTTTCTCACTATATAATTGCTGTAGACTTAGATTTTACCTAACATACAATTAAACTGCAGGACCATTTTCCAAGGGGATTATGGGTGAGAAAAGTTAGATGGTTGTAAAATACATAATAGAAAGATTTCTGGATAAAACATCCATTCTGGATTATGGAACACAAAGAAATGACCTTGAGTTTAAGAAATCCTGTAGGCTCAGGCTGCAGAAAGCTCTGGGGAACTGTTGCATCCTGTTTATCCTAATATATTTTGGACACTTTTGGTGCTGACCACATCAGAGAGCATTCTAAGACGGATGGATCTTTTGTCTTTCCTGACACGCACATTCTTATGTTCTTACTTTCCAAAGGGAGACAAATACAGACAAATATATTCTTCTTTGTGCTTTGCTGTGTTTCATTGATTCAATGACAGATGCTAGGTGTGCCCTTTGCTGAGACAGCTGAAGGGAAAGTGATGAAAATATATTTTGCATTTATATTTTATCTTCTTTCCCTGGAATGAGGAGGGAGTCCTTTTGAAGAGCAAGTTCTCCTTCAGTGACTGAATGTTTGGTATTAAGAGATGGTGAAACATGCTGACAATCATCCTAGCAATGGACCAGAGAATCAGCTGTGACAACTTTCCACCACGTGCCATCTTTGCTTTAGTGAGAGACTAAACTACTACTTTGACATGGCTTTCATCCTTCTCTTACCCTTGCCCAGTTACTTCTGGTTGATAAGAGAAAGCAGACTCTACTCATCTGTGGCTCTTGGCTGTGGGTAAAACCTGAGATGTCAGCAAAACATCCCTAATTTTCCTATGCAAACCAGCTGGTATCACAACCACAGCAGAGAAGAAGGGAAGTTACTCATTTTGGAGACACTCAGTAGTAAAGGGAGGGATGACTTATTCTAGGCTGAGTGTTTTGTTCCTGAGGCAGACTGTGGACTTCTGGGAAAAGGTGGGGCACAATTTGGGTATCTACATCTCTATGGCAATGAGCAGCACTATTTGGTAGCTACCAGGTGTCTATCTCCTTACAAGAAAAGAAAGTGTTTTCTTATTTTCCCCCACCCCCAGCACTCTTCCTTGCCAAAACTGTCTTTGTAGCATGCCGTCCTTCTAGGTGCACTGATAGACATGCATTTCTGCCTCTGAGGTTTGCAAACACTACTTACCAAGTGGTAATAGGGCATATCCTGCAGCAAAACATGTCACTTTCCTCCAATATGACTGGAATACAGCTTCCAGGCTTGCTACAGCCCCAACAATCCTGGGAGTGAGGAACTGAGATGAGACAGTTTATTTGCAAAACAAAAAGCTGTATTGCTAGCAATGCACTGAAGAATAAACAGAAGACTTTACACAAATGTGGCACTTGCTCTTTTCAAATTACAGCTGTTGTATTTTTACTACAGATGAAAAACAAACAAGCTTCTCTGTCTTGTCTCTCCCAGCTTGCTTAGAGACTCAGCTCAGCTTGGCTGCATGTAGATCAATTTTTTTCAAGAGATCAGCATTTCTTTTTTAACCTTTTGAACTGTAAGTCCCCATAGGATCCTGATGTTTTCATCAATTATATATTTTCATTTTGTGTTGGTAATCAATAGCACTTTAGAACACTAATGTCATACTTTAGCTTTGTCTTAGGCTAGTAAATGAATAATAACTAAATAATGCATTTCAAACAAGAGAGCAAATGAATATTCTCCCTCCAGTGCACAAAGAAACATGCAAAAAGAATTCTCTGAACAATAGGACATCGATTTTTGTGTCTCCAAACTTTCCAGCTGCAGGCAGAAAAGACCAGAATAGAGTTTTAGTGCTATATCTTACTCCTGAAGTTGCATTTGGGCATGAAACCTCAAGACATATCACATTTTCTGAGCATTACAACTGGGTAAAGGTTTGATGCAGACCATGATAATACTGAGAATTCGCTGAGTTATAGGAACCTTTGGAAAGCAAAAGGAAGTGCTTGTAGTCCAGCTTTGTTGGCAGGTACCTTAAAACGCTTTGTGTTCTCAACAGACAAAGCTTCCCAACAATTGATATCTGGAAAACAAGACTACATCTGTATGAGCAGGCCAGAGATGGTCAGGGAATAGCCTCGGGCTGTGGTTTGGAATTGTATATGCTGTTACATTGTTAGCACAGGTTTTGTCAGAATTTTGGCTGGTGCTAAGGAGCGTTCTCCCAAGCAACACTGGAGTGTACGTAGGTTGGGAGTTAGCGCTCTTGGCAAAGAGCTTCAACATGAATTCCCTATTTTGGGTACAAGAACTTGGCTGTGCAGATCGGAACCGTGCTGTGTCAGCTGGCCTTGAAGCCAAGGAGCAGTCTATCTCTCATTCCATTTACTACTGGAGACATGGCCAGTGGGTCTTAGCTGTGTTTGATAACCCTGCCACCAGCTGAAGAAAGAGCATCTCATGTCTAAAGGGTTTGATTAGGACTGGAGAGATTCAGTTACTACACATTGCAGATTTTCAGTGTAATTTGAGGTCACTTAGACACTCTGTGTTTCTTGTTTCACCTGTAAAATGACGATAACAAAACTCTTCATTTTACTCTTTACTGTGACAATATTATGTGGAAAGATAGATGGATTGTAGCATATTTAATAAAGCAAATGTCTCTTACTAGAACTGTCTAGAATAATGGGGAGTTCATTTGACTGAGAAAAGTTTCCAGTTCTCTCTCTTTCCCCCACTGTTTATTTCTCCATATCAAACTGTTTAGCTAAAACACTGAAGATGCTGGAGGCTGTGGAATCTGTCTGGGTTATTTTTGTCTTCTGTAAATTTACCCCACCCATGTACTAGTGGGGGCTGAGCTCCTGCTTGGAGTTTGTCAAAATATATTTTGAGCCTGAAATCTTTTGAAGACAACAGCATATGTTATTTTCTAAGTAAAGTTTGTGTTACCGGAACACAGCTGTTAGTGATATTAGGTGATCCAGTGCTGCACAATTACAATGTTAATAATATTAACAACCACAGAAGAGAATAGTGGAAAACTATTTTAAGTTAAAGTTAGTTATTATTTTAGTTAAAGATGCACAAAAGAGGATATAGGTTATTTTTCACCCTGAATCAGGAAAGTGCTTAAACTTATCTTAGTGTCAAGCACACGTAAGCATTTTTCTCGAATAAATGCTCTTATAATCTGATTTTGGCAAGAGTAGTACATGATGCTAAACAGCTATTATGTCCAGAATGAGATGTAAACCAAAATTATTCACTTGAACAAGTTTCTCTCATGAAATTGTCTACCTGATGGTAATACTGCTGAGTTTCCCTTCCTTGAATTAAACATACTGGTCCTTATTGGTCCTGTCATTCCTTTTCTCCTCTTTGTCTCCTCAAGAGGCAAGGCCCAAGGTTTCTCTTGAGCATTCCCAAATATATACAAGTGCATTGATGTATCTGCTGATAAATTATTCTGGCAAATCAGTGTAGGCTTGCAGGTGCAAGTTTAGACATGCTGCATTTCTCACAGAAGCAGTGATGCATTTGAATAAAATGCATCTGTCTCATTCTAAACTGACCCTGACACCATGACTGCCTGCATTTGTTAGCATGGTGACTGAGTCATATCTGCTGAACATGGACGCTTTATTACACAACAATGTTTTAACTTATTGAAGTGGCCTGTCATGTTTTCCTGCTCTCAGCCAAGTTACACTTTCCAGTAACAATGGAATGAACAAAGAGCCTGCACTTGGGATACACTTACAAACATTGATATACATATTTTGGCTTGATTTCTTATCGTAGGACAAGAGGTCTCCATGTTATTCTTGCTTTACCTGGATATGCTTTTTCTGATGACTTTGTGGCATTTCATTATTCTTTTACACTCACATTAATTTCACATTCTTTTTTATGTTTTGCAAAATATCGGATTCTGAAAATGTAAATGAAGAAACTCCTGACTGTCTCAAGATATATTAAAAGTGAGCAGTTAAAATGATTTTCCAAAATCTGTCTCTTTTTTAATCTAGAAGGTTAAATGTAATTTTAAAACTGACCAGCAACAAATGGCTGATGCTTTAGGAATGGAGGATGCCTTCTCTGTTTATAAGCACTACCATTTCTAAGATCTAGACAAACCCTTCTTTTTTTTTAATGCTTAAATAGTTAGGGCATGGAGTAGCACGTTTAATTTGGCTAAAAATCCTTTCTTTTCCAGCTTCTTGCACATATCTCAAGTCTGTCAGTGTAAAGTCTTTCTCAAGGCTGCCCTTTAGCTTAAGATAGTCCTCTACTGCTGGAGAGCTTTCTGCCCCAAAAGATTTATCTGTTCCTTCTATCACCTCAGACCTGCATGCCAGCACAGGTGAGAATTGAAGAAGTTTTCAGACTTTCCTGTTAAACTTTCCATACAAAACCCATTAAGATTTCTGTACAGATGAGGGTAGAGAGGGGTCCTGCTGAAGTGGGTATGCTTCTTTTAATCTTGTCTGCAATACAATCAGATTTTTCTATTGATCTTTGATCTAAAGTACAAAATGTCCCTTAAGCCATGGGAATTCAATGTATCTATTGAATTATCTGTCTATCTAGCAACAGTAGAGTCATTTTTTAGAAGTACATATTCGCTTACTGTATCATTTTAATTATATTATGAGTATATAACATGTATCTTTGGTTTTCAGAAGTTTGCAGAGAATTTTATCTTCACAGGTGTATGCACAGTGTAGTTACTTTTTTACTCTAGAGTTAAATTTTATCCTCAACACTTACATGATCGCAATTCACCCTACTGATGTTACTGAGAGTCTTTAACTTCAGTGAGAGTTTGATCAGGCCCTAAAGAAAGTTGGCATCAGACACAAAACCAACAAAGGACCATGTGTAAGGAGAAATTCAATCAAAATATCCATCTTCATGAATCAGAAAAGGTACACTGGAAATACTTGAAGAAACCAGCTAAAATTATGTAATTAAATATATAATATCTCAGGGAACAGAAGTTTATACACTTATAGATTATTTTAGTTCTTTTATTTATTTTTTTGTATAATGGAACTTAGCAAAGGTGATACACTCATGCAATTATAAGTGAATAACATTTTTATTGTAGGTCATAACAGAAATTTTTCGAGTAGTGAAACTCTCATGAGTCACAAGGCCAGAAAAAGTAAAACCTTCTAAAATTTCTTCTCCCCCATTTGATTTCAAAGTTCCAAGAAGACTAAAAAATAACTTCTCCAGGATGCTCCTGGGCCCCAGCTTTCCTGGTCCTTCACAGACATTTCCACCCATGCTACTCTCTGAAGATGGTTCAAACAATTGTTTGTGGCCATGTTCACCTGGGTGTTTAAGAATATTTTGCCTTGTGGGCAACATGGGTAAGACTGAAGAGACTTTGAATTTCACCACTCTGTAGACTTCCAGCACTATCCCAGAAGGTCTGTTGTGCTCAGACCTCTTTGTTCTCCCTATGACACGCTCTGACATGTGTAGCCCACTCACCACACTATAAAACCTCTCTTGTGGCAAACCATAAAGTAGCCATCCTAACATTTCAGACAATTTGACCTGAAAGAGTGAACCCCAAAATCATAGTATACTATTGGCATGCACCCTTCTAGGGGTCATGGGAGGGCTGCTAGGAGAACAAGGAAAAGTGTTAAAAATGCAGTCAACTTGCTCCAGCAGAAGCCAGGTGTGGAAAGCATATAACTAATAGGCTGCACTTCACCTAGAGGCCAGACATCTTTGTCTGGACTGGACTTCAAGTTGTCCAGATGGTGATCAACAGGCACAACTGACTGATTGCATGAATTTTTGATTTATTTATTATGATAATAAGGCAGTTCAATTCTTAGAGCTTGCTGAAGTGAATGCTTCCTTAGCAAATTGACAGTTGGTTTGAACAATGACTAGGAAACCATTTTTTTCTTCTTGGTGGTTTTCAAATTCTTTTTTGTGTAAACAGAGCTGATTTTTCCTATATTCATGAGCAGAAAGTAATAGTGAAGTCATTGTTTAAGAGGTGCAAATGTACAGCAACAACAGTGCAAATACTGTGTGACATTTTGGATACTGAAATGTAGAGGCCTGTTTTGAGAACCAAGTTGTCTCCCATTGGTGCTTGATTTTATTATTTACATCCATTTGGGGAATGAGCCCTCAGGAGGTTGAAATGTAATTATCCAGTTATTCGTTGTCTGGAGGGGAGCGGGGGAAAGAAAGGTAAAAAACTCCCACAGGGAACAGTACAGTATTTAATCAAATAATTTGGAAAAAATATCTCCTGAATTTTTAGTGAACATTGACATTCATAGAATCTCTCAGTAAGGGTATATGAAATTTTTGAGAAGGAAGTATAGATGAATAGATGACTTGATATTTCAGGGTGTGTCCTTGCCTGTTGTTGGTTATGAGTAGAAGAGGATTAAATGAAGAAACAGAATATTGTTCTGGGAGGGGCAGAGACCAAAAAATGGTAGAACATTGCAATGTCTCAGCAGTAATTGCTTGTGATCAGTTATATCAGCAGTAATGTGGAATAGTTTGCATCCTGTTACTGCTTATGTAAGAAAGAAGAGCAATTCTTCAAAGATATGAGGGCACCATCTGTAGCAGTAATGTGGGAACGAAACTTGTGAGAAGACATCATGTTTCCATCTGTTTTCAGAGAGCCTCAAACAATGGCCAAATCCACCAGATAGCTTCTGCTGTGTGAACTTGTGAAGTGTTTGACAAAGTTTTATGGCTTCTGCCTCTGAACTTATGCATGCTAGTCCAGAACGACTGTCAGTCAGGAGCAGCTGCCTTTGCACACGGATGTGTCTGCACTGGAGGGCACAGGCAGCATCAAAGGTCTGCTGCAGCAGCCAACTTTCATGTTGGTCATGTACGAGATCCTAGATGCGCTGAAGCAGGGAGCAAACTCAATTCTTTGTCAAACTCTTCCATTTCCCAATGTTGGCTTCAGGGTGTTTTAGATATTTTAGGGTGTTCAGAGATTCTAAAGAATAAAATGTGATAGTGCCAAGTTATCTTCTTGTGGTACCTTTATCTATTTTTGTGTCAGTAAGTTGTCTTGAGGCACTTGTAATTTTTTTTTCCCAAAAAGTCATACTTTCTCTAGTCAGTCTGACTAACTGGGTAATTTAACACCAACCTGTGCAGTTATTTTTTTTTTATGCTCACTTTGATGTCTCCTGCACTGTGATGTTGGCTTTCAGGAAATCTCTTTTTTAGGGACCTCTTTTGGCTGAAGAGCAGCAGAGACTAGCTGTTAAATGGCAAGGCCATTTATCCCTGATGTTCAGCAATCTGGCAATTATACTTTCTTTTTGTATTATGGTGGCAAGTCATTGCTTTATAAATAAATGCAAATGAAACAGTATTTTTTTTTTCTCATGGAAATGAACTCAGAATTTCAACAGACCCTGAAGTTCAATGCCTTTGCCCAACTCTGGGATTTACCCGCAGCCCGGATGAACATCTATCAAGTGTAACAGGACTTTGGAGCAGATTGTGGATAATTTCTGGAATATGTCTTCTTTTAAAAGCCCATTATTTTCTCAGTAGTCTTTGCTGATATGTCATACTGCATCTAGGCACTCCTTTAAATTAGTACCTGTGAGCCAGTGAGTGAAATCCTCCTTGGAGAGGTCTGTTTATCATCTTGGAGAGCATCCTCCCCAGCCCAGTAGCCAGGAGGGGTACAGTGTGACTTCCAGTACAGTAGTTCTGCACCAGCAGGAGATTTCTCTCATGAAAGGGAAATCCTCAGGAGAGAGATGGAGAAAAGGATTTGAATCCTAAATCACCTGTGAATCCTTGGGAGACTGGTGTGAGAAGCTTGCTGTGTTCTCCTGTGTGGCAGGCTTAGAGAAGCTGTCCAAGCCATTGCTCATGGTGCATTTTCAGCAGCATGCTTTGACTAGGCTTCAGAACAAGGCTTCTCTAGTTTGCTGAACTCTGAGTGTGAAATAAAATTTTATTTTTGTTTTAATAAAAACTATATATCAGTGGTTTTCACCTCTAAAACTCACTGACAATAAGCAGTTCTGATTGGAAAACATGTATGCTTTATCTAGTAAATCTCAAGAGAAGTTTTAAAAAATGTAGTTTCAAGTGAACGAGAAGAAGAATAAATGACAATATTGTGGCCTTGTAAAGATAAGAATGAAAAAGAAAGAAAGTCTGGAACACTATACAGTGCTTATGCTATTTTCTCTTCCTTTTCCAGGGTATATGAGGGGAAAAATACCTGGGCAAAAGAATATTTTGAAACAAAGAAAAACTCCCATGAAAGAACCTTCCAGACTAATGGGAATGTATCTCTTGTGATTCTAAACGTATTCCAGTACTATGCTAACAGATGCAAAGGATGAAGAAAACAACTTACAAATGGAGAAAGTGTCAAATTCGCAAATCAAGACAGAATAATTCATCCTAAGAGATAATTTATACTGACTAAGCTGTCTGAGGCTTTGGAGATCAGCTTTTGGCATGTGTTTCTCTGCTGCTTGCACAGTGGACCACAACACGCTATATAGATGATTCATGGGCTGGAGACTTTCTGCACATGCGGGGTCCAAGGTGGGTTGGCAGGGCTACAGAACAATTTTTAAAATTCCTTTGCACCTTATGTCTTTGGCTTCTTTTCTGTGATTTCTAACTCCTACTTCTCAATAGCTGAACAAGATATTAACAGGACAAATTACTCACTCACGGCATGTAAGCAAATTGCAGGAGAGATGTGACTTATGAAAGCAGTTGTGTCTCTTAGATGCTTAGGCTCCAGCTATAACGCTGGTAAAGATGACAGTAACAATATTAATAGTGAGAATATGTTGCCATTAAATAGACTGCAACCATGTCTTTATTTACTTTCAAAGCTGTGCTTTGCCAGTACTGTCTGTTCCCTCTCTTCCCTGTAAAAAAAGTGTGTGTGTGGGGAGGGAGGGGGGAGGGAAGAAATAAGAGAAAACCAGAAAATGCAGAGAGGATTCTGGCCAAGATGAACATAGAGAGGCAAGGCAAGTAGTGCTGTGACTCTTTTCTGCCGTCAAGGGTACAAAGGAACACCAGGAAACTTTTAAAAAGAATATTTTCAACTTTAAAAATATTTTAAATTAATTTAAATAGTTTATGTAACTTTGCAGAAAGACTCTGGTAACTCTTCGGATTAGTGGTATTAAAAATCAGATGGAAGAAATAACAGTATCCCTTTATACCAGTAAAAGCAGTGGCTGAACTTTTAAAAGCTTGCTGCCATTAAAATCTGAAGCATTTGAAATGTATAATAAGCTTATGATGATAATTCTCCATCCACTGCAGCTCTTTTTTTTTTTTTTTTAATCCATTTTTGCTTTCCCTGACTGTTTGACCTTCCAAATGATGCTAAAATTTATGGGAAGGTCAAAAAGTCATAGGGGCCCATATGAGACAAAGCAAGACAAACGAATATAGGATATCTAGGCAAAATCAATGATTTCTAAAGGCTACTTCACACAGAGCAAAATGCACCAAGGCTGTTTATAAGAAGGGTAGATGGAAGTTTGCTTTATACATATTAAAGGTGCTTTTTATGCTCTTATGGGGAAAAACTTAGTTTGCAAGGTTCACATTCCAGGACCTGTAACCAAATGCCAAGACTTTTCAGATCTGCCAAGTTTAAAATCTAAGATTTCAGGTCTGCTTGCCAGATCACATTTTCCATTTGGCAGAAGCATTCTCTCCAGCCCTGCCAGTAGCTGGCCCCTGAGATGCCTCCTTATGAGGTGTGGGATTTAATTTAAATTTTTGTTTTTTCAAACATTATTGTTCTGTGAACATGAAAGTCCAGAATTTCAAGATAAACCCAGGCTGGGCAGAACCCATTCTTTCCTGCTGAAATGTCTCCAAGAGAGTGTCTGCTTTGAGAAAACCTTGGAAATATCTGACTTAGCCAAGGGAGTTTATTTGTTACCTACAGTGATATTTCTTAGTGAATACACATTTGTCAGGGGAATCCTGTTTCTTTACTTAGTGCAGATTTTTTTATTCGTTTTCTAACTGTGCATGCTTAATTTCCCTTTCTGTTAATGAGAGTTTATTGTGCTCTTTGAAATGAAGAAAGGAATTCTATGAAACTGATAAAACAGAGCTTAAAGAGGAAGGGTGACAGCACTTGAGAAGGGGAAAAACAGCTTCCTGGCTGTGAGTTTAATGCTTTTCTGCAACAGGAGTCAAACTGCAGAAAATTGGTGGTGGGGGGGTTTTTTTCTTTTTCTTTTTCTTTTTTTGTTTTTTTTTCTTTTTTCTTTTTGTTCTATGAAAACAGTACTTGACAGGGAGAGAAAGCAGGGATGGAGTGGTAAAAGAACCATTAATTTTTAACTAGTTGCAGTGTTGCCATGGAACTAGCCATGGAATGACTCCCTAAAATAAATAAAATTAAACTATTCAAAACAGGATAATGGAAAAAGTGGGCTGCATAAATTGCACTGACATTTTTTCAGAGCTCATCCCATTTCTGTGTTATGTTTTCATTTTGATGGTGACCTTTCAGGCCAGACCTGGATAATTTAAATCAAAAGAATGTTTTTCCTTGTTGTGACGCCCTCTAGTAGTCCGTTCATTCAAATTTCAAGGAAATTTTGTGGCAACAAATCACGATGACATACTTATTCTCACAATCCCCCTTGTCCACCCTTAGAGAAGATCCATGACTTAGCATATGAAGTGGATTACCTTTCACCCCAATTAATGTTTTTATAATGAGGACCAAAGGAAGTAATAATGTTTTGCCACTTATTATCGAGTGTTACTGGGGCAATCTCTGAAATTCAAGACTCAGGTCATTGACAGCACTGACATGATGGCAATCACATTGCTGAGGTTTAAGCCCTGCTACAGTGATGAATAAATTGGTCAATTTAATTTCCAGTACTATCAGTTTGAAGATCTGAGTAACAGAATGAGATAGATATAAGGGGTTTTGAAGATTTGGCAGGGGTTAGACTTGAAATTCCATCCACTTCTGAACCCATTCAAATGTTAATTAAAAGAGAAACAATGAAGTAATAAAATAAGGAATTATAGTTGTATTTTGTCAGGGAGCTAGAACTACATAATTTTTAACTACAGTGATAAATATTTTTATACTATATATGATAAGACATGATATAGCTGCCTGACAGAAATAATGTTTCTAGGTTGTTCCTTGGATTTCTCATATAGGGAAAATTAGGCTGTTTCTATGTTTTAACAACAAGAAGAAATGCCTTGCATAGAACTTTAGCAAGGGGCCATACTGGCTTACCAATACACACTTCTCACTTGAGTTACAGTGACTGATAGCACTGGATGACCATGAAGAATTCTCTTCTTACAATTCATTTTTCTTTCTCTTTTCTTATTGAAATTATAAAAAGTAATTTATACCAACAGTCAGTTCCACCCTACCTCAGGATAGCTTCCTACAAGACTTAAATAAAGGCAAAGAGCAGATGGACAACTATGTATGTGTGTGTTTTATGACATTTTTCCAATTGTCTTAGGCAATAACGCCATTTGTTTCTCAACCCCATCTTTACATTAGAGAAGTAGTTTACCCCTTCTCCATTGAAAAAGGTTCATTAATATCTTTTTCTGAAGATGGTTGAGGAAATATCTCTTGAATGTCCTCCCATAGGGAAAACCAGGGTGTGTGTGTGGGAGGCGGGGGATATTGTGTCACATTTATTGATAGAAAAGTGTCTTTGGGAGAGAAAAGACTTCCCACCAGTCCCTGTGAAGGTGTGACATGCCACCTCTTTACTGTGTTTCTGTGTGTGTGCCTGCCTTTGTCAGAGGTAGGCTTTGAGGTATACCAAGTGTTGGCCATCTTTGTGCCCAGACATCTGAAAACCCTTAGACACTGATCTTTCCAGAGCAGAGAGAGTGGCATGGCTGCATATCCCTGTGAGCAAAACCAATGGAAACTGAGTCAGGACGATTTTAGGAAACACTGATTTTGACACTGGCATTTTAAAGCCTTAGTGTTCACAGATACACAGTGCATCTGAAGCCCTGTGGGAAAAGTTCTGTTCCTTTCTGTCCTACGTAATGAGCAACTTGGGCTCAGTTCTTTGGTTCTCTAACAGTTTTTCAGGTCTCTGAAATCCATCCAGCTTCATGGACCTGCTTCCTACCTGTGCTCATATCGGAAAAGTTGCCGAAACAGCTGGGGGATGAATTATCTATTTATTTATTCATTACAAATGCTTTTTTGACCTGGTGAAATCTGGTGAGCTGGAAAAGCCTTTCTTGTCACTCATGTTACCTCTTATCCTCTGCAGAAGTCGCAGCGGATTTAAAGGTCATTTGAAATGCAGCCTTTTGCTCTTTGACAGCCCTTTCAATATTAGCCTCCAGTTCTGTTTTACAAAGTCATCATTATTAACTGCGTTTGTGGCTACTGCTACTTTCCTGGGATTGCAAAGGAACCTGAGATACTAATTGCAATGAGCTAATTTGGCAATACCATGCAAACTTCCTTAAGGCATTAGTTAAGAATATACTTTCCTTTACACAAAGAGAATTTGAAAGTGGGAACAGACTGCAAATGCAGCAGAAGGTATGCTTTTGTACTCCTATACTTAAGAGTAGATGGTGTAATTAGCTTACAATGGTAGTCGAATGTATTTTTCAGAATGAGAACATACAGAATTAAACAGTAGCTTTAGCCTAATGATAATCGGTGATAATGATGATAATAATAACAGTACTTAGAACTTTAATGCAGAGATTTGCATCTTGAAAGTGCTATGCTAAACATTGACTTAATTACTGTCACCTCTTCGGGGAAGGTAGGTATTATTGCCCTGACTTAATAGACAGGGAAACAGAGATATAAGAGAATGAAATGACTTGCCAAGGGCTCTGCAAGAGCCTGTAAAGGGATTCGAACTTTCAGGTCCCTTTACTGTATGCTCCCTTATACCAGTATAATTATGCATGTTGTAGGGTTGCTCTGTGCTTTTGGAACTTGAGCCAAAGACTTTTGAAATTAGAATTGTGTGTAACATGTTTTGAAGGCTGTACTTTTCAATTATACTTTAATATAATTTTCCTTTTTAGGTCAACCTGAAACATACAGTTGGAGGCAAATTTTCAGTTTTGGTTTTAAATATATATATTTATTTATTAATCCTTTTAGTAAAAACTTGTAAAAGAACAACATTTTGTACAGGGTAATTCAAGAAACAAAAGAAATTTTTCCGAAATTTTGATACTTCATTATTAATTGTGGGGGGTGTGTGTTTGTGTGGCCTGAAGATTTTTTGCCAAATTCCAAATTTACTAAAGCTGTCTCTGACGTGCAAATGGCATATTTTTTTTGTTTGAATCTTGTAGGCATATTTTGCCTGGTTCTTATTAAAATCTCTCTGAATCTTCCTGCCTCAATTATTTCTCCTCACAGAAGGACTGGAGATCAGCCCTGTGATTTGATTACTTGCAGAATATATGGTGACTAAAATGCTATGATGTTAACATAAACAGTTTTCTGACCACAGCCACAAGTTAAGGTGATGATGAGATTCTGTAAGAGGAATTGTATTCCATAAGTATGAAGTGAAAACATCAGCTTTTAGCTATAATTATTTCCCTGTGTAAAAGGCATTAACACCAGACTACAGGAATGAATTTTGCTTTGACTGCATTCACTATGCTTTTAGCATAGATCTTGTAGGCACTGCAGCTCTGGTTAATTAAGTCTGAGTCGTAGTTCACTTTGATAAGAAATGTAGTTCTATATCTGTAAAGCATAAGGCAATAAAAGATGTCAACATCTGCATTTGTAGGATTTAGAAGGAGCTTTTGATAATTGTTTTCTCTGCCTCCTACCTTCTGTCACCTTTGTTTAACAGCTGATCAGCACACACAAGCTCACAGGCATTTAAAAACAGGATGTGCTGAGTGCCTTTCTGTGAGCAGGGTGAAGTGTCCCTCTACACTGGCAGCTGGTGTCACATTTATGTTTCAGTTCCTACGATGCACATGGGCATTTGCTGGTGTTCAGAAGAGAGATGACATCCATAGGTAACAGCTTCATGTAGTGTTACTGATTTTTGCATTGTACCAGCAGTCGTTCCTGGGGGTCTGAATCCCTTGCAGAGCCTCTCATGGTAGTCTGAACTAAAGCTTCAGGCAGTTTTTGTAGATGAACTTGAGGAATGCTTTGCCTGCTTCCAGAACAAGATATTTGAATTCATTCAGCTAATCAAAACAAAGACTTTTATCCTACAGGCTTTAACTGGGGTTTTTCATTAAAGGCTTTTGCTTTTTTTATAAAAACTTTTTTCTTCATAATGTCACAACTGAACGCAGCAGCAGAAATTAGAAACATTGAGAAAACAGTGGGCACACTTTCTGAATGATTACCTTTGTATTTGCTTTCAACAGACAATTTATACTGAAAGCCAAATGTTTTTCTAACAGTCACAGTTTTCCAGCCAGGTTCAATGTAAAAAAACTATTTCTATAAAGGTGAAATGACAGGCCGTAAGATAAGGAGTAGCTAGTCACACAGCTCAAGGTTTTTTTAAAAAAAACCTGAATTTTTGTTTTAAAAAAATTGCTTTGAATGGATAATACCAGCTAAAAATATTCATTGGCATTATTTAGCAAATAATTTCAATGAAGTTCAAGAGAACCACAGTCTAACAATAAGCTAACAGAATGTGCATTCTTTCATATAATTAATAAAAATTATTCACTGCTCTAATAAAACTAAGTGGCTTTTTGGGAGGTGGAGTATGAATGAAACATTAAATTTGCTTCATCTTGACAGTCCATATTAGAATATCAGAGATGAGTGGTTATCTGCACATTGTTTAACAGACTCCCGACTTTGAGGAGTACTAAATATGAGGCGAGACCTAATGGAGTGGAATAAGAAATATGGACCTGAAAATGAGACTGTGCTGTATTATATGTTGATCACACAAGGTGGCAGAATGAGCTTAGGGCTATCCCAGAAATAAGAGGCAGTGAAGCACCATTGCTTTCAGTCAGGAGTGTATCCTTGCTTGCTTTAGGAATAAGGCAAGTTGCTTCTGCACATGGAGAGGGATGGAGGAGAGTATTTTAATAAAGTATTTTTTTATGATTATCCAAGTGCTTCAATTTCATTTGGAGATTTAGTGGAAACTGTTAAAAGCTTGTGTCTAACTTTGGAAATTAATAATCATACAATGCTGAATCTGCTCACATCTTCAGTTTTATTGAAAATACAGTTTACTCTCTATTGATACATTGATTCTCTAAGTGGGGCTGAACTCTTCAGATGAAGGACAGCTGCAAGAACAGGCACGTAGGGAACATTTTGCTTTTCATTATTGATTTATGGCTAAATTCACTTCAATTGTTAGTGAGTGAAACTCTATTGACTTTCCTTGTGTTGCATTTACTTATATGCTCTGCCTGAGCATGGCAGGTAGGTGTATGTGGCTGAACTGAGGGCAGCCCAAAAAGGAGAAATTGAAGTGCAAGACAAAGAGAAGGGTACACTTTTCAGCAACCTCCATGCTACTGCTTTGTCCAATAAGTTGAGGAATAGTAGCAACATTTCTTTCTACACCTGTACAGCTACCAAAGGCCTTCCTTAACTTCTGAGCCTGTTGTTCTACTGCTCACTTTCAGGGGCAGTGCTGTCCTGCATCACCAAGGAACCTTTGGATGCAGGTTGCAGGCGAGCCCCTGTGTGTGCTTGCTCAGTTTGCCTCTGTGGAGCTCCGAGACAGACAAGCGGTGCACCAGAGTGATGGAGAGCTGCAGCTCTGATAAGGGACTCCTTCCAGTCTTCCTGATGTGAGTGGCACCAGTAAAGCATAAAAGCAGGGGAGGTGTTGAGCACAATTAGTGGTTGCTTGAAGAAAGAGATACGTCCTTGTAGGGTGCATTTTAAAAGTATCTGGCAACATATACTGCATCTGAATTTACTCCTGCCTTTAAGTGAGTGAAGTAGTAAGAGCAGTATGCTCTTAAAAGTAAGGGCTTAAGAACTCATATCTGTGCATTGCTCCTTATGCAGTATATTTCTGGAAGCTCATTAGAAGCTATTAAAGATTATTCACCCTTGCAACCTTTTCAGCAGATGTTCAGCTGTTTGTTTTTTCCTTCACTGCCTTAAGATATTTGGCTAAGCATTAGTACAAGACTGGAACAGGTCAGGAAAGTATTTATTTCCCAGAAAAATAAATTAACTAGTAAAATAGATGGCAATTAATAAAATAAGTCATCTGTAACATATAAATGAGAATTGGAAAATCAAAATTGAAAGTTTGAAATTTAAAGCTAAAGCAGACACTGGAATGGCAACGTTTCTCTTTGCACAGACAGAAGGTTACAAAGTTACAAAGAAGCAGAGGAAGAACCAAGGAAAAAAGGTAAAGAAAAAATTAATTCTGACTTCTGCAGAACTCCTTTTGCTTCTGCTGCATTTGCCTTTGACCTGTTGGTCATCAGGGGGGCTGCAGTCTGTGAGGCTCATGAGACTTCTTGAATGACTTATGGTCATGTCTAAGACAGTTTTATCTTGGCCCACACCTTAATGCTGAGCTTCAGGCCTGAGACCTCCCTGATCCCTTTTTATTGCATCCAGCTCATCTCGTAGCCATGTCCTGACTTTCAGTACTTAGGTTCTGGTTCTCAGCTGAGCTTTAGCATTTTGTCCACTGCTCAGCGCAAAATCAGGGAGGTTATTTTTAATTGTCAGTGGTTTTAACGAACCTGCTCAAATTTACACTGCACAGGCTTGAGTCACTCACAGACTTCTCAGCTTAGATGAGGGGACTGAGTGGAGACAGCTTCTCAAAATGCCTCTCTGCCGTGACTGCCTGCGAGTCCTCCCTCTTTTCAGTACAGTCAGGCTTTAACAACCTAAACCACTGCAGGGGTCGCTTTGAGTTAAACTGCTAGCCTTGCACAGAAATGGGCAAAAATTCCCTTATACCAGCTCTTTACTACCTCAGTCACTAATTACTGCCTTTCAGTCTGATCTGCCTTGTGGCAGCCTGCTGCCATTGATGGAGTGTATCTAAGAGAGCCAGAGCTCCTCAGAACATGCAAGGCGGGCACTGTGGGATGGCAAAGGGTACTGGTGGGGATGGCTATGGAGTTGGGGCACAGGGCTGGGCATTTTGGGTGCCACCTCTCACAGCATTCCATTCACATGGTCCAAAACTGCAGTGCAGTGTGAGAGATGGGAGACCAAGGCTGAATTCTCTGAATATACACAAGTAATATGCAGCAACCTTTATATATAACAAGTAATTATTTTATGTCTGAAAAGGCATAGGAGGCTGTCTGCACTCTGAAAGAGTAGCTTGGCAGTGAGACAGCCATAACAGAACCAGAGCAGAAAGGCAGAGTTCTCCTGAGAGCCGGTGACATGGGGCAGCTCCCTTTGTCTCTTTCTAAAATAATTTCACAAAGTAATGTCTGCATATTGGTTAAATAAGTAGTAAATGGTTGAGTTTCAATCAATATCTAACAATCTCAGCAGTCTTAGTCAGTGCCCCTGGAAAGCAGAAAGCAAGCAGAGGCTGAGAGAACCATACTGGGAGAACTGGCACTGGCAGCAGTGTGGTGTATCAAAGTAATAATGGCAGTGACACAGATGCTCACACAGACGCCATCCTGTTAAATGGAGGTGTCAGTCACCTGCAGAGCACACATGGAAGCAGAACACACTTTCTGGACACGTGTGTATCCACAGGTACATATATATGCTATCAAAGTGTAGTGATGGGAGGTAAAACAAAGCAGATGGGGGGAGAACATGCTGCAGGGTTCATGTGGTCACTGAAAATATTCTCATTTGAGTGTGCTGCTGAAAAGCTTGCAGGCCATATGCATATGGATGACTCCAGTGTCTGGAAAAACATGCTGTGGAACTGCTGTATTGTACTTGAAGCTACAGACGGTCCCTGACAGCCTTTGTAAAGAGATATGAAGCTAAATGCCTGTGAGAATGAGGAGGCAATTCTGTTGATTAATGCCAGTCTTGTTGGTATTGATGATTTAGCTGCCTGTATGAAACAAATGTGGGCAATCAGTTCATCTTGGAAAAACTTGTACAACTGAATAAAGGAAGTTGTTGCCTAATCTATTTTATACTAATTGCTTCATGCCACAAATTCAAGGCTTGATCCAATATGAATTGACATGGAGGAGAGATAGCCCATTCACTGCAGTAGTCTTTGGATCAAGGCTTCATTTTAAAGAGAGCAAATACTTCGTGCTAAATTAGCATTCATCTGAGTTGTCACTATCTGTTTCTTGAGAAGCAAACAGGCTTGATATTTCTGTGTAGCCAAATGAGTCTTAGCACTTACATGCTGGATTGCAAGGCAGCAGAGGCAACTTGAGCACAGCAAAGTTTTGGTAAGAGCCTATTGTGGCACTTTGGGCTGCTGCCTGTGACAGCCTGCCGCGGTCGGGTGTCTGACGTGGGGCTCTTGCTGGTGTGCTGCCATACAGAGTTATTTACCACCAACAAACACTTAGTGCCTGTGAGGCATTTTTCAAAAATCTCACTGGGGCCATACCTGGGGCTTTAGGTATTTAAACATCTTTAAAAATCTGTCCCTTGAGAGGATTTAACTCTGCAGGATTTAGGCAGCTAAGGCTCGCATCATCAAAGAGACCAAAGTGTCAATCCATCTCTTTTCATGCCTAAGGACATATTAGTATCATGCCCCCTCCCATGAGGGGTACTGCAGAGAAATTTCCAAGCTCTCAGCACCCAAACTAGCTAGCTCTGGAAGCAGATGGAGTATAATTATAGCAGCGTTGAGCTGCACCTGAACTAATTAGCTCTGCTGAGAAACAGGGATTGAATTTAATAATGCATGTTCTGCCATACCAAAAAGGCTGGGCTGCCTTTGAGACCTGTGCAACTGTCTCTGCATGGTGCTGTGCTGAACTCTGTGGATGTACTGTGAAAGTCAGCTCAGAGCTTTTCTGTCACCATAATCTGCTGCAGAATGCAGGCTTCACCTTGTCCCAGCATTCATGTACCATTGGAATAATTACTCCTCAGCTGTCACTTACCTCCTGACTATTAGTTTAGCATGTTAAGTTTTGCATATGCTCAAGATTTTTCTGTCCAAACTCACCTAAATATTGAGATCTACTTCAAGGACTGCTGTGGCTAAAACCTGGAAGCCTTCAGAATGGGACTGTCTTTGCTATGGACCTGATGTTACTAGCATGGTCTGAACATGCTCGAGGTAAATGTAACAGTGCAAGAAAGGTAGAAGAGCCAGGCTCAGATCCCTGCTCTGGAGCAGTGACACCTATCAGATATGAACACCCATCTTAGATACATTTCCTAGTTGCTGGGGTTAAAAGACACTCTTTCTTACCTCAGTCCTTTGCATATCAAATTATTTCTATGAGGAGGAAAAGCTCTTGTGTTGGTGCTGGAGAGAATTTTCCCACCCCCGAGAAAGCTGACTGTTGGGGTTCTCTCTTGGGGTGCTGGTTTGAACTCAAGTTCAGGCTGTGGTTTGGGCAGAAGGAGCAGTTAAACCCTGTTCTCCACACTCTCACAGGGTGACCTAACTCCAGAGTTCTTGCTTCTTCTGGGCTGCCACTACCTCTTTAAAAATATAGATCTGGTATTTTGTATCATACAAGTGGCTGAGATCATTTAGGAGTTTAATGGCTCTAAACAGAGACTGTCCCTCTGGACATGTATGAGCACTGTTCCTTTTACCTGAAGTTTATTTCTTACTAGTTTGATCCATACCCTGCTCAGCAGGTTTCTGTTGCTCTCACACTTATGTGCCTATCCATGGAAAAATTGTGTGTATTGTAAGAGGTAGGATCAGGACTATGAGGAAGGTGTTGCATAGCTTAATTCTATTAAGTCTCTTTACTATCTAGGGAGTACAAATGGAAAATGGGCCCTTGAATTACTTAACGTCTTTTGAAAATTTCATCCATCTTCATAACATTTGATGATTTTTTAATGTAGCAAGTAACTTTAGACAAATTTAATGACTCTGTGTGGTGGTGACAACATAGTACAACTACTGGATCATACATGCACATAAATCCAGATGTAAATCTTTCAATTCGTTCTTCCATTTTGAAAAACACAGGCTTCAATGTTTTGAGACAAAGGAGATATTTGGTAGCTACTGATACATCTTACCATGTCTGCTTTTGCAGAGGTAAGAAGTTCTCTTATCAGAAACCCAAAATACTTTCGACTTTGTATCAAAACAATTCTTTTTCCTGCCATTCTGATGATAGGGTCTGAAATAAAATTCCTTAACTAGTAAATAATCATATTTAAGAGATTTTTAATACCTGTGTTGAAACCAGTTGCCTGTGCAGGAAACACATTTCTTCTCCTCTTCCTCTATTTGCTCATCAGCATATTTGGTTTGAACACGTTTCTGAAAATATCAATGGCAAGTGGATGAGCAGAGGCAGTAGAAACGATACTGCATCCCTAATAAGAGGAAAGGGAGAGATGTAGGAAGGAGAAAGACAGGAAGGAAAAGTCGAAATCCGAGCTCCTCCTCACCCTTCTCCTGGCATGACACCAAGGCAGTCTGCCTCTTTTACATGGAGAGGAGTAGAAGTGCAACCTCTCCCTAAATAATTAAATGAATACTTAACCTGCAGGTTTAAAACTTACAGCATATTATAAAACAATTATGTTTCCTTTGCATGAGAAAGCTGAATTGCCGTTCAACTTCTTTTGTCATCTGTATGCATGAGTTTGGAGCAATTATCATGAATATATTACAGGTGCAGTGTCTCAGGAAATTGTAAGAAGCTGTGCTGTATTTTTGTACCATAGAGAAGTGCCAGAGCTATAACTCTTGAAGAGTTGAAAACTGGGGAGATGTGAGCATCTGAAGTGTGATTTTATAATCATAACAAGCACTGATAGCCATCTATTTAATAGCCATGAAATGAATGCTGTATTTTCTTAGGTTGTTCCACTACTCATTTAATTTAAGTGGACATTGCAAACTATTTAATTTTAGATTTCGGATTACCTTTTTTATGTGCCCAGTTTATCTTTTTAACTGCAGATAGTTTTTTTTCTGGAATGGTAACAGCAGTGGTATTGTGTTAGCTTTGATGTTATCTTCAGACAACCTCTTATGCTAGTGAAACACCTTTTTGCATGTTCTTTAAGATAAATTACCTAGCAATTCAAGAGCCCTGATTTTTGTTTGGCACAATTTTGTCACATTTAATTGTTCATGTAAAGCTGAATCTTTTTCCTGGCTCTCAGATGCAATTTAATTTTTAAGTGCAGATTCCTCATAAATTCAGATGAGCACAGTAAGATAAATGATTCCTAAATCCAAATCTCAAAGTGGCATTAATGGTCACCTTTTAAAAAATTTTTTTATTAGAGGGATACTGATTCACATCTGCTGAGCATCTCACCCTTAGTGTTACCTGACCTGATAATAATTTTTGCTGATACTCCATTTATATGAGTAGAACAGAGGGACCTCAAAGACCACAGCAATTATTCATATATGGTTTGATGCCCTTCTTTTCCACCAGAGGCTCAAGGGAACCACTGTGGTAATAAGATTCATACCCACCATTTTACCTTCATGAAATCACAGATTTGATGAATGATGCTGATATGGAACTTTGCCTTCTTTGCAGCTATGAAAGGAAAAATTAATCCTAGGGTCTTCAAAACAAAACTCAGTGATCTCAGTCAAAACTATTTGCACATAGAAAAAGATCCTGAAAACCAGTGTCACACACAGAGAATGACACATGGACATGTCCACTTGGACTTTCAGGAAGTGGCAAAGAGGAAGAAATGCAAGTACCAGATCAAAAAAGCAGTCTTCAGGTTGTCAGCATGGTGGGTCATCTGCATAGTGTTTCCACAAACATGACAACATCAGTGACTACCCCTTACTTTTAGCTGCACATCAGCATTTTAGTGGAGTGGGAAGAGGTAAAAGAGCTTACTGAAATGAAAAGTGAAATGGAAAGGACAGGAGAAGGATATCACATGAAACAAACTCTGAGAGCAAGGAAGACTTGTGACAGGTTAAAGATTATGTATTCTGTAGATAGCAATCCTAGAAACACAGTTGCTTGGTGTCTTTTTATACGAGAAAAAGATCTGTATTAAAGATCAGTGTTGTCCTGATGAGCTGCATGATGCAGCAATATTTTGCTGCTATTTTGAATGCTGGAGAACAGGAAACTTTCAACTCCCCTCTAAAGTAACAATGCCAATAGAAAACCTATTTTTTTCATATCATCTTCACTTGAGAACACCCCTCCCTCTCTCCTCTCTCTTTTTTTTTTGGTATGGTTTATGAAGTAGAATATTTGTGGACCCCAAGGCACCACCTCACTCCTCTGGCTCTGGGTTCTCTGTGTGGGTCTATAGCTAAATGGTAACACCTGTCCTATATTTCAAGTGTAACAGGAGTCCTTTTGAGAAAACTATAACTTAGAAAAAGCTAGAGATTGCACAGCCCCTGAGCAATCTGGCTCTGGGAAAATTTAACGGAGTTGTAGACTAATCCCCTCCCCATTGCTCCATAGAGCTTGAAGAGAAAATTCCCTCACTTGTGAGGAAGAAGTCAAATGTTCTCAGAGGGAAACCTCAGATAATTTTTCTCTTTCCCTCCCTCTTGGGTAGAGTTTTCTATGGGAATGGCTGAGGATTGACC
This sequence comes from Acridotheres tristis, assembly GCA_037013685.1. Lineage (NCBI taxonomy): Eukaryota > Metazoa > Chordata > Aves > Passeriformes > Sturnidae > Acridotheres > Acridotheres tristis. The sequence goes on along the minus strand of CM072887.1, from coordinate 75,562,198 downwards.
CTATGGAAACAAGACTTTGAGAAGACTTATTATAAAATTGATTTTATTTCCTTGTCATTGTGAAGTTGTTCCCTATAGCATGTTCTCTAATGATTTATCCAGGAGTTTCAAGCACTATAAGTACCAATGGTTCTGTATTTCCCTGGCCTGTCTCACTGACAGATGGTACAGAGATGGGGATTGCAAGCCACAGCAGGGACGAAAAGAGAGGTAACCAAATAAGATAAAAATGAAATTTTCTTTTTTTTTACTGTAGAAATAAACTGCTTGAGAGGATCAGGAGTGACACCAGCTGCATTTGCTGTGTATATTCTGAGTGAAATAGTAGTTGAGATCTAGGCTATATTTAAAGACAATGAAATTTGCCTCAGACACAAGTCTAACACTTTTAAAATTATCTCCCTTTTGATCTATTTCACACTTTTCTTGTAGTATGTACAAATGAAAGAAGAGTTTGTTGTTCCTCCTCTCTTCCCCCGTTCTCTTGTTAATGCCTCTTTCCATGCAACCTGCTGCACACTTCTTGGGAGGTGGATGTGAAGTGCTGAAGCAACACAAGGTGTGATGTTCTTGAGGAGTCTGATCTGCTGAGCAACTTCTTCTGAGATTTACAACTCCAAAGGGTTGACCATAAATAAATAAAACCTTTCAACACCTTCTAGCTCCTGGGAAACAAAATCCAAAAGATACCGAGTTTTGCTTACCACTTCCCCTTGCCAGCACTACCAGAGGGCTTGCTGTCCATTCAGTGCTGTCATGCCACCTGCCTCCTGCATTCTGTCTCCAGCAACCACAGCAATATCCTGTCTCTTCTGCTACTCATCCATCCAATATAGCAGTGCATGGGTCATGTAATGCTCGAGGACAATACCCTGGTATCTCTTCTGACTTCCACATATGAGATTTGGTGCTTGATACTTCTTTTTTTATTTGGTATTGACTCTAGAAATTCTTACACAGGCAGCAAATGTGGTTGTGAATTTAATTCTTTTTTTCTTAGGGCACCTCTTTTCCTTAATTGCTTTTGCTTTGTTTGTTCAAATTAAATATTTATTGCATTTTAGAGAAGAATGAACTTTTGGTACAAGATAATAAAGGATTTATCTGATGATAAAACATGTAAATCTTTCCAGAAACTTCAGGAGGATTTTAATATTAATGCAGATCAAATATGGAAATATATGCAACTTGTGAATAGTTTTATAGAAACAGGAAGAGCTGTGGTGTCAGTGTAGAAGTAATCCGTATTAGGAAGAGTTTCTGATATTGATAAGACAGGAATACAGGATCTCATTTTTTTCTCTTACTTAAATCTCTTCAGCCTTTTGTGAAAGTTCAGGAAAGAATGACAAGTCCTTTTCTTTTTTATGTTCTAATAACGGCTGAATAAATCATTACAAAAGAAACTATAGGGAACAAGTTCGTAGTGATAAGGAAAGAAAATCAGTTGTGTAACAAGTCCTCTCAGTTTCTAATATCCAGGGGGTCAATCATGAGTCACACCCTATACAAAAAATTATAAATTATACATAATTAGTACTTTGATATTTTACTATTTTGCTATTTTACTATTTTGATGTCCCCCATCATGAGCTGCCCTTAGGGTAACTCTTCCCTTCTCTTTGTCTGAAGTATGAGGGACTAGTATTTAATATTCCTAACTTAATAAAATATAGTTATTAAATTAATATTTAAACTACTTAATTTTTAAATCTCCCATTTACTTTTCAAAATCATTGAAACCATAGAATGTATTTAACAGCAAAAACCACCAGAAATTTTAAGTTTGGAGAAAAGTAAGAGGAGGAAATCAAGAGGTAAGACATGGGTGAATTTTCTACACAGCAAAGTTCTCAGTATCGTTTACAATTTTTTTAATTCTTTTCAAGAGTGAATCATGATATAAGTAATGAACTCTCATAACCATTAAGGAGGACCAGAGAACTGGGGGATATTGATATTCCTGCTACAGGCCTAAGTGGATTATTCCCCTTTGCCATTTTCTGTTTGCCATGTTTATCATAGTGAAATCCCAGTTTGATTTGGCTTTCACACATGCTCACAGTTTTTACCAATCAATTTAATGAGTGGGCATGATCGGAGAGGTCTGTGGTTGTAAAATGCACAAGATAAAGGACTTTATAAGATAAGGTGGAATTTTCAGAAGGACCTCAAAGACCTAAGTCCTTTGCTGTGTGAAGTCCAGGCTTCCAGTAACCAGAAATACGCTGAGTACAGAGAATTGCAGGCGAGTCACAGAATGCTTTGAGATGTAAGTAACCTTAAGGATCATTTACTTCCAACTCCCCTGCCATGAGTAGGGACATCTTTCACTAGATCAGGTTGCCCAAAGCCCCATCCAATCTGCCCTTGAGCACTTCCAGGGATGGGACATTCACAACTTCTCTGAGCAACCCATTCCAGTGCCTCACCACCCTCACAGTAAAGGATTTCTTCCTAATATCTAATCTAAACCTGCCCTCTTTCGGTGTAAAGACATTTTTTCCCTTGTCCTGTCACTACATGTACTTGTGATTAGTCCCTCTGCTGCTTTCTTGTAGTCCCCTTTATGGACTGGAAGGCTGCTACAAGGTCTTCTTGGAGCCTTCTCTTTTCCAGGCTGAACAACCCCAACTCTTCCAGTCTGACTTCATAGAAGGGGTGTTGCAGCCCTTTGATCACCTTAGTAGCCTTCCTCTGAATCTGTCTGACAGGTCAGTGTCCTTCTTTATTTGGATTCCTCAGAGCTGGATGCAGTAATCGAGGTGGAATCTCAGGAGAGTGCAATAAGGGAAGGGTCACTCTACAGAGACTCTTCAGTGTTATGTTTCTTTGCAGACGGTGTCCCCCAGCAGGAAATCTTCCAGAGATTCATTTTTATGTTTAAGAGCATGGAATTTGGGGTACGTAGGCCAGAGATCCAGAGACCACCTTATTCTTCTAACACTCTCAGTAATGCTATCTGTTCTCAGCCTTAATATTACCATTTTGAATAAGTTTTCAAATTTGCCCAACACGATGATTTCGCAAAACTACATATGAAACTCATTTGTTCTGCCCTCTGAAGTACTTCTGAAAACACCCTGCTCCCATTTATCATTCAACATGCAGGTTTCTTTCACTTACTGTGTTGTAGGATGTGCTCTCAGCTAACTAGTGAAAAACCTCTGCAGGATGTTTTGCTCATTAGAGAAGCAATTTAATGTTAAAGAAATATTTTGCTTTCTATTTTAAAAAGTCTTTTTGAATAAATAGTATAGAGATTTTCCTGAGATGTGCTTTGAGCTGCTTGAAAAATGAAGAACAGAGCCCTTCACTGAAATTAATGGGAAAGTTCAATGAAATTTGGATTAGACTCCCATGATAAAGCAATCTGAAACAGAAACATCATTAAAAGATACTGGTAATGGAACTGTGAGTTTATTTGTCTGAAAAAACAGCTTGCGAGGTAATAAGTAATGAATTACTTCTGAGAAGTACATCTGTCTCTAAAGAGAAAAATGTCTTGTGGAATGCATTGTACATCTCTACTGATGAAATTATTAAAATAAGTACCTTTGAGATAGGAGTATATGTTATAAAAATGACCAAACAAACATTGGACTAGGGAGCTTTTATGCTAATTAAAATATGGACACACAGTAAAGAGACAAATTGTTAATATATGCTAAACACAGAAAATCTAGAAGACCATCTCTGACTCATTCTGTCAGAGAGAAAACATGTCTGCTTAATTAAGGGCTGTAATATTGCATGTATGCTTGCAGGCAGTGATAAGGTAGCTAATCTAGCTTTTCCTGAGGTGCACTCTGTCTTTTTAGTGCTTAAATTTCAGCCTTAAGATTCCCCTAATGTTGCTGTTTGTATGGGATTGTTTCTCTGTGGCTGGCATGTAACCGATTCCCTGAGAGACAGATGCACCTCCAAATAGCAACTGCTTGTCAGGAAGACAGTTTTTCATACCTGGCTTTAATGCAGACCTTTATTATACAGACAGGTTTCTCAGAGCCTTGTGCTGTCTTATTTTTAATGAATAAAAAAAACCGGATGAGTGGGAAATGCTGTCATGCAGGCGTTCCAGATGAGACTGGGACAACATCACATTTGAATAACCACCCGACGGATCCGTCAAGCTGAGCTGAGACATGCCTCAGCAGCCTCGACTCAAAATTGAGCCCTGGGATTGAGGGTGAGACACAGGAGTGCCCGCAGCCTGTGTGTGCCTTGGCTCCCCTCTCTGCAGTGCTCCTGCTTGGGAGAGCGCTGGCCTTGGCACTGCACCGTCCCACGGAGGAGCTTAATTGCGCCTTTGCTGTATTGCGCACAAACATATGGCTCAACGCCTACAGGAAAACATCACAAACGGAGTTTTGCTGCAATAACATAAACATTATTTTGCATGAAGTAAAATCAATATTTGTTGTCTGAGTTTCTTCCCAGGGTTTGAAAGCCAAGTCTTGCTAGATTTCACTAAATTTGGGGTATTTGTTTGCACTTGCTTCCTAGTCTGCAGTTGTTTTTTATGGGGAAGCTGCAATTTTCAGGGTTGTGCTCATGGATTGCCCCTGGATGTACGTACAGACTGGGAAATGCAGTCCCATAAAAGGGACCTGGGGGTCCTCACAAGCTGAACGTGAGCCAGCAGTGCCCTGGCAGCCAGGAGGGCCAAGCATGTCCAGGGGATCATCAGGCACAGCATCACAGCAGGGCAAGGGAGGGGATTATCCTGCTCTGCTCTGCTCTGCTCTGAGCTGAGGCAGCCTCACCTCCAGTGCTGGGGGCAGTTTTGGGTGCCACACCACACAAAAGGCATTAAGCTATTGGAGACTATCCAAAGGAGGGCCATGAGGACAGTGAAAGGTTGGAGGTGAATCCATATGAGGAGGAGCTGAGGGCACTTGGTCTGTTCAACCTGGAGGAGACTGAGGGGAGACCTCAGTGCAGGTACAACTTCCTCAGGAGGGGAAGAGGAGGGGCAGACACTGATCTCTGCTCTGTGGTGACAGTGACAGGACCCAAGCGAGCAGCCTGAAATTGTGTCAGAGGAAGTGTAGGGTGGATATTAGAAAAAGGTTCTTCACCCAGAGGGTGGTTGGGCACTGGAACAGGCTTAGCAGGGAAGTGATCACAGCACCAGCCTGACAGAGTTTGAGAAGTGTTTGGATGATGCTCTTTGGCAGATGGTGTGACTTGTGGGGATGGTGCTTTGCAAGGCCATGAGTAGGACTCGGTAATCCTTGTATGTTCCTTCCAACTCAGCATATTCCGTGATTCTGTGATATGAATTTTGCTCCTAATCATTGCCCGTATAAAATGTTGGGCTGATGGATAGCTGCCCCATAGAAAATCAAGTACCATAAATTCAAAGCAAAGCTGGCATGATGTGTACCTTCCTTACAAAGCTCTCTCTTTTTAAACAATTTTTATTTGAATAAGTCTCAATAGGACCAAGCCAGGCTCCCACAAGCTTTGAAGTGGTATACTTGCATTAGTAGTGACTACTGTGCTCTGAGATGTGAATAGTGAAATTGGTGCAAATTGCACCAGAATTCATTGTTACTTTCCTTTTAAACATCCAGGTCTCAAAAAGACAAACTCCTTGGTGTGGAGCAACTTCCATGAGTGAGTGAACCTCCATGTGGGTCCCATGGAAGAGGTCAGAGAGCTGCTCTTGGTGGTGAACTGTCACCAACAAAGCAGCCAAACTGATCCAATTCTCTTTGTGCTTGAGCCATACATGTTTTCCCAGACAGATTAGCACTGATTAGTGATGAATTATCAAGCGTAAAATGAGTTTCTTGGCTTCTAGCCACTGGACACATAGAAAGAGTGTATCTGCAGGAGGAGGAAAATTAGTATCCACGGATGAATAAAACACTTGGATGTATTTGTTGTTGCAGGTTATTGCCAGCTCAGAGTAAGAGTGGTCATTGCCAGTTAAATAAAACATCTCTCTCCTTACAGTAAGCATATTGCTAGAAACAGTAAGCATATTCTAGAAACAGGACCCCTTAAATAAAGTCTTTCTGCTTATCTGTGGTTTTTTAATCTATTTTTTGCTGAATAGCAGCACAATATTTGAGCACTTCTGTCATGCAGAAGCAATCTGCTCTTCAGACAGTGATGCTTGCTTAAAATGCTGATGTTGATGGTGCTGAAAACGTGGGGTGAGGGAAAACTCAGGTCCTATCTTAAATAGGCTTGCAGATATTTGGTTTCTTTAAGAGAAAGCAAAAGATGTGCTAAACACTTCGCAGCAATTTAGAGGAAAAGTAAGAGGTTGGAGTACTTTTAAGAGAGGCATTAATAAAAATCCACTGTTTCTGGCAGGTGAAAAAGACGGAAACTGGTCCACCTGATTATGAAGAAGAAAATGATCAGTAAGATGGTTGGTCTGTTAGGCTGCGGCCTCTGCTCTGAAATAGGACTCTTGCCTTATTTCACTGATAACAGGACGAGGGAGTGAGGCTTCTCTTAGCCAGCAGGAACATGCAAACTGCATCCTTAGCCCTTCAGCCAGTTTGTGTTAGTAATTCTAAGCAGTCTGATGCTAGGCACAATATCTCCACAGTTAACAGGTGTATTATTACTTTAATTATCTTTAACTACTAGGCATGCTGTGATACTAGGCATTGAGAGATTCCAATATACAGTAGGTCTGATAAAAGCTGTTTGTCTTGAATAGATTCAAATGCATGCTTTTTTTGCATAGAAGAGATAATGTTTATTACTAGTTTGTTACTCATAATCTTGGCTATATATGCTAATTAATTTGACAGCAGTCTTATGGTTGATATCTGAAAAAAAAGTAAAAATATAGATGATGTCCTATGTTGGCTTACCAAAAGGAGAGTTTGATATTTTTAAAAGAGAAAAAACCCCAATATTTTTAACTGCTGTATGAAACCAGATAAAAAATGGATAAAAACCCAGTTGTGTTTTCCTATGTCATAGGAAGGTGAATATTTATTTCTTATTTCTATATCTGTCTCCAAAGGGACTACTTGCATGCTAATGAGGCAAAGGAGGGGAAAGTGGTTATTCAATATTTTACTTTTTAAAAAGATTTTTGCTTTTTCTGTTGTCTTTTGGAAGGTGACAGAAATTTCACTGAATACCTCAAATTTTTATAAAACCAGATTTTGGAACAATATTTTCTAGTAGACTAATGTATATAATCTAATACACATTCACTCATCTATGTTTCTTCTCTTTATGCATTTGTTTTCCATGGCTGCCTCCCTTCCCTCTTCCCAAATCTTTTCCTTTCTTTTCTTTTTTTTTTTCCCCCTTTGGTTTGAAGCTGCACAGAAATGTGTGTCAGTAGTATTAACTCACATCTTAAAATTCTAGCCTCCTGATGTCTAGTTTTTAAAAGCAATGGACTAATGAGAAAAAGATGTATGGATTCAGCTTTTTAGTTATTCCTAGGCTCACTGTGAATCCTAAGCCATGTGATGCACCTGTGTATGCTGCTTTACTGTAAGATTCTCAGACATTTACTGTGCTGGTATGATGTTTTCAGACACATACAGATCTTGCAGGTGTGTAGCACTGTTTTCTCAGGTTTCTTGAAGGGTTATAAAGAACATCCATGTTGGGCAATACACCGGTGTTCAGACATTTTTGAGGCATTCAGGGTGGTTAGCCCTCACTTGCCTTTAAGTGAATACATTCCAAGGAATTTTTCATCTCTCTGTTTTCAGCAATATTATAAACACAGCTTTGCATGGATCTCTTGGCATAGGAGAGTGTACTTGAAGCAGTGTGTCCATTGAAGATTTTTTTTTTCACTCTTCAGCCTTGTGTGGATCTTTAATGACCTGCTGTATGCTTCCTCTTTCTCTAATGTTCTGAGAGAGTCAGCAGGAACAAACTGTACTGAGAAAATTATACTATGCCACATTCTGAAACTGTAGGTTTGATTCCAGCCTGTCTGGTGGGACTGCTGCTAAAAGTCAGCATCTAAAGGAGCAGCTCATTTGAATTCTGGATGTACACACAAGTTAATACGAATGTGCTCAGAGACTGAAGGCTGATGTATCAAAGACACCGTTCAACACCACCTCAGGAATGTTCCTAATAGTGCAACCATTTTTTCTTTTCACTTCTGTCAAATTTATCAATGTCTGATGTCACTCTTTCACAAAGAGGGAGCCTATTAATATGTATAAAGTAAAAATAAAAGTTCATCCCTATGCATTAACATTTATTCATGGCAATTTTGCCTGAGCTTATTAAATTCGTATGTCCCCATCTTTTTCTTTCTTTCCATTCCAACCCTACAGAAAGTAGTACCAGATCTATCTATTTTTATTAAGATCTATGTGTATGTGTACCCCTGTATCTGTAGTTATACGTGCATTATCTATACATCTCTCTATATATATACTTCAACACTAAGGACTGAATAAATTTACCCACTTTTTGTATCTGACTGCTAGAGAATTTCCAAGAAAACTAATGACTGCTTACTTGGAGCTAGACTGAGCTATTAGGTAGGCACATAACTGCATTGCCCCAGGAAGTATATGTGAAAGGAATTGGACCTGAGAGCAGCATAGTTTGTCTTGCCTCTCCCTCCTTGTTTGTGAAATGAAAGGGTAATTTGCACTTCTCCTTCTTCACGTGCCTTTTCTGGTGCAAGTTAATTTTCCTGTGCATTGGGGCAGCATGTAAGAGAAGGAACCAAGCAGCTTTCACCTCTCACCACCTCTCTTGGGGCCACAGTCCCTCTCTTCTGAGCCCAGATCATCCCCGTAGCCTGGGGATGCCCCTGTGCTAGGCTCTGCAATTTGATAAATTTTATCTCTGTGTAGAGACAGCCATAAGGTTAAATGTTGCATGCTTCCTTGCGTGAAACATTTGCCTAGAGTCTCCCCAAGAGGATCATCTCCTTGTCCCTGACCTTTGCTGCTTCATGCAGGGTGGGATGGGGCTGCATGTTCTCAGTGCCATGCATTTGGCTGTCTCTCTGTGGGTTTAGGACACAAGGGTGGGTGAAGGGAGACCATGCAGAACCTCACAGGATGTATGTCAGCACTGTCTCCACCTGCAGCTGGAGGGTACTATGCCACAAGTTGGGATTTGCACTGGTTTTGGTAATTACTAATATAATAAAATAATTATAATAAAAAAAATACTAATTCAGTTTAAGCCACTGAATGAAGAACTTTAGTGAGGAGGCCATGTGTGGGGGGAAATTTTGTTGCAAATTCATGGAGCACCTCAAGGTAGCTTCCCAGAAAGGGGTTGTAACTCCAATTCACATCCTTGGATTGGTGCAGCCTGCAAACACCCTCCTTCAGCTGGGCTGGCCACTTTCTGACGGACTGGAGCAGGTAAAGTGAGAAGATGGTGGTCAAAAGATAGAGGAGAGATTATATCTTACTGCTATGTAATTTTCCACACTCCTCCTCTGGCAGGGATATGTATAACACAATTAAATTCCCTTTCACCCCTTTTCAGCTCCACACTGGGACCTGAAACCTGCAAACAAATGAGTCTTTGTAAGGACTTTAATTTCAGGGATGCAAGTGCTTTCCACTCTCTGACAGGATGAGATGGAAGAGAAAAGACCAAAGAAGCTAGACTCCTATTCCAAGGAGTAAGTTTATAGCTATTGGCTCAGCCAGATCAAAGAAGAGTTGCTATTGCAGTAATCACTGCAAGTACCTTGAGGCTATAGTTAGGATTGGAAGGATACTCCTTTGATGTTTTCCTAAAATAAATACAAACATTTTTTACTCTTTTAAGCTGAGTCAACAAAAGAGAAGCTAACTGCTCTCTTAGCCAAAACATCCTCAGCACTACTTTGGTCACTTTTTCTTCTGCCATGGCTTAAATTGCAGTTTAAATATTATCTTCATTTATTCTCTTAGAGATTGACTGGAAATTAGAGACCCGAGGAGAGAAGAGAAGCAGATGCTATGGCTTTAAAAAAAGGACAAGAAAATTTTGATTCCTGTTGACTTGTTTTCAGTCCTTTTCCTGGCAGCATCAGAGGCATCTCAGAGTGGTCTGCTATGTCCCTAGACATTACCCCATCACCTGGGGACAGCCACACTTGTCTGACACCTTTGTGCTGGTGACTCTTGTGCCACATTGCCAAGTCCTGTTGGCTTTCCTGAATTCTGACTGAGCACCCTGAGACACTTCAATCCAGCAGCCAACTGTCATCAATAATAATTGTATTTACCATAGTTAAAATTAGTTTGTTTTCTTCAAAGTGAGACTTGTCTATGTGTTTCTGTTCATGTGACTAACAACACAATTAACTTATATTTTGTCCACATCTATACATTTCCATGGCTTCTGAAGCCCCTGTGAGCTGGGTGATTTATAAGCCCTTTGTGCCACATACCTGTTCTACTCTGTAGGAAACTATAACCTAACCCTTTCCCTAATGGCATTAAACGGTGCAATTAATCAATAAAAGGGGTCAGTTAATATTCTCCACACGTTAGTGCTGAACATCAGAATAATATGCTCTCTTGTGGTTGGCATCCCATAATTTTGTGGTTTAGTTAAAAAGGAAATTGGCCGGACAACCACAGTGTACACCATGGGATTGTTGCATGGATCTGGGGCAGCTGTTATATCTGCTGCAGAGAAATGTTTTCTCTGCTGAAAGAATTTTTAAAAATAAATAGACAAGTTAATAGGGAGTAAAATTTTCTTTTCGTGGTTTGAGAAACTTTCTTTCTTTTTACTTCAAAGACTTAAGTGGCACGAGGGAATCCCCTAGCAGCCATAGGCCCTGGGAATTAAATTTTCTCCATCTGTTCCCTATTCCCTGAGCAACATAGCACAAATCCTACTACCATATATCTCTTTGAGCAGCCTCCTGTGGAAAGAGGGAAGCTTGATTAGTACACATGCATACGATTGCCAGCCCACATTTAGAAAACTGGCCACTAAGAGAAACATTGGCTTTATATTCATTACCATCCTGAAGCTCTCTGCACTGTATACATGACAAGGTAACATTTCCATTGCAGGAGGCAAGGGTTGAGATAGTCTTACCTGAAACCAAATCAATTAATTTGCTCTACAGTTCTCAAAAAGTCCTTCTCTTAATAAAAGGCTGAGCAGGCTTCAGCAAGTTCGTGGCTCTTATGTTTGACCAGTGCTCTACAGATGACCTGGAATAGTTTACTGACAGATGCAGTCTTCCTAGGAATACACCATTAAATGCTGTTTATAAAGTAGTAACTGTGATTTTTTAACTGAAGTTGTCTTAAAATTTTTTCTTCAGATGTTCTTTGAATTGGGAATATTTTTTTTCAGAAAATGCCATTATAAAGTGAGTTACTCTGTTTTCCAGCTTTCTGGTGAGTAATTAAAACAGGCTATTAATCTATTTGTGTGTTTTCTATCTGAAGCTGCCATGAACTTATGGCAGGTTTTCATCTCAGGCTGTTTTGTCTATATCTTAATGCTAATATTTCATTTTGTTTAACAAGCCACTGTTTTCTTCTGGAGCTGAGACCTTTCTGTAACACTCAGTTTCAAGAGGTCTGGCCTTGCTTATGTTTGACTATGGGTCATTTTGTATCTGACTTTTGTACGAGACCATTGGGTACAGTGGTGGTTTAATTTTAAGATTTTTGGTACTTGTTCAGAAAAAGTTTTGCAGGATATGGCTGCATCCTCTGTTCCTTATTCACTCAGCTGCTCTTTTTCATTCACCTTTGAATTCCCTATAATGTGATCCATGTGTGTAACTATGTTTTATGGATGAAATGGATTGGCAAATTAAGCTACCTGGCTATTGAATTCAGTCCCTTGAAGTGCAGTTCTGCATCTTTCATTCCAGTGCGGGAAGGGGAAATTTATAACAGATAATAGATCTGAGATATTTCAGGGCAGATTTTTTTTTAATCAGAGATGCCCTAATAATGAAGAGACTCAAAAATACCGTATTTGCAGAACTTCACAATTGTTGTCTGGACACAGGTCAGCCTAACATTTATTTAATAGTTTGGGGTTCTTTTAGGGATATGGCCAAACAATCAAAATGAACTTCATGAACATAAACAACATAAATAACTTCATATTAGTAAACAACCTTTAGAAATTGAGGGTCTGAAGTTGTTTGTACAAAAGTTTTCAAAGGGCCTAATTTGTGAATTCTTAAATTAGTAAATATTATTCTAATTTTGATCAAGAATAGGATTGTCAAATGGTGTAAATTAGTTATAAATAATTTTCATGTGCAACTGTCTGTACACCAAAAAAAATTTACTTCTTATATTTTATTACAGCAATTTTTATTTTAAAAGTTAGTTTAAAATTAAAACACTGTGGTATTCTAAGTAATGCAACATATGTATGGCTATTTTCAAGTAAATCCTGTGCTTAAAAATAACTAAAATACCGGTGACTCTAATTATACACTACCTTTGTTTGCAAGCTGTTTAGCAGATATATATTCTGACAACTTTCTGTAAGAGGGATATTCAGAGTGGAGAAGGTGGAGACCTCATTGCAGTTACAGTTTCCTCAGGAGGGGAAGCAGAGAGACAGGCACTGATGTCTCCTCTGGTGACCCGAGGGAATGGCCTGAAGATGTGTCAGGGAGGTTTGGGGTGGATATTAGAAAAAGGCTCTTCTCCCAGAGGGTGGTTGGGCACTGGAATAGACTCATCAGGGAAGTGGTCACACCACCAAGCCTGGTAGAGTTCAAGAAGCTTTAAACAATGCTCTGAGGCACATAGTGTGATTCTTGGGGTGTCTTCTGCAGAGCCAGGAGTTGGACTTTAATTATCACTGTGTGTTCCTTCCAACTTGGCATATTCTCTATTTTATGGTTCCATTAAATTTTTCTGTCTTTTTCCCCATCTGTTACTTCTCTTAATGACATTCTTGCAACCTTTCTCTGAGTGAAAACCAACATATCCATGCTCATCATAATAAGTAGCAGAACTGCAGTGTCTTTGATCTCTAAGAGTTGAAGAGCAGCCCATTGTGCAGAACACTATACAAACACTGCACAGGTGCCAATGTAGCTCTGGAAGGAGCATCCTCACCTGCTCCAAGCAAGTTAAGGTTGGGACACTGGCAACAATAAAATGGCTAAGCCATCATCAAACTCTCTGTCCTTTTCTGATAAAGTGAACATCACTGTCATGAAGATTCACTGTGACTCAGCTGTCTGGTTCTACAGTGCCTGAGGGGCAACACTGGACCTCACCCAGGTCACTGGTGGCAGCTGTACTGGCCTTGGAATCATCAGCAAAAATATGTTCATTCCTTATGAAACTAGCTGTTTCTTGATTTTCTGGCCTCTTTCCCTCAAAATTTTCAATGAGTTTGTAAAAGAAGATGGCAATAAAAAATACTTGGATGGATTTTTCTAGTAATAGCTTGTAATATATTTAATGATTCTTTTCATTTACTGAATAACATTTAAGGTAAAATCTCATTCCAGACATACACAATTCTGCTCTTAGTGCCATTTCTATTTTACAGCAATTTCTTCTTGTAACAAGATCTATTTTATGAGGGTAGCTTCTTAAAATAAGTTACTTTTTCATTTGCAGTTTGTTAAATTATAGCAGTTTCTGTATCTAACTGCTAAGGAATGGGGAGCCTTTTATTTGGCTACAGTTTTAGATAAATATAATATTTATGAAAAGATGCATTTCTACTTATAATGTATGAGGAAATAGTTTGCATAATCCCCAGCTTCTTGCAGAAATCCAAACATGATTCATTTCCTTTTCGCGGGTTTTGATGGAGTAAGAACATGAGAAAGCTGATTCAAAATACACCCTCTGAGGCCAAACTTGACCTCTTCTCAAGCACTTCTGCTAGGCTCAAAGAGGCTGATCCACAGGGACTGATGTCAAAGGAAGGTGCTCAGGGTCCAGGGGCTGGGATGCTGAATATGGCACTTTTTCAAGGTGAAATAGCAACACAGAAGGAAGATATTTTTAAAATAAAAGAACTTGCCTGATTCTCCTGTCACTGCTCAATGACATGCATTTATGTATACTATTTAAAGCTGTGTTAAATGCAAAAATATGTGTAGTCTGTGACACTCAGCTCAACAGATATTAAAAGATCCCGGTCTGTGGTAGTCATTTAACTTGCTCTTTAAGGCTTTTGCAACTGTTCCACATTTTCTGTGCTTTTTAGTATGAGCTGAAAGCTGGATCGTGGTGATAGCTCAGAGAGCTCTCCTTTTTTTTCTCTTCCCTTTCTCCTTTCTCCCCCCTTACCTTACTCTTCACCCTACGCCTTCCCTCCACTTTCCTTCTCTCCCCACTTTTTAAAAGAAAGGAGGACTGGTTATTTTCATTATTATTTTATACCAATGCTGAGTTGAAAACATTTGTAGTTATTTAAGTGCTTAAGGAGGATCTGCTTCTTAGCTCCGGGTAAGACAGTAAATTCTTCCATGTGTTGACTTCATCTGTTATCCCTACCCGTTTTCCACATGCCTGAGGGATATTTACTCAGACAGACTCTCTCCTTACTAGAGAAATCTCCAGCGAAGGTCAGCCAAACAAGCAGCACTTACTCAGGAGCAATGTGCTGGGTGTGTATGTGTGAATGGCAGGTCAGTGACATGTGCTGAGGAAACAAAGTGGGAGCACCCCTTTCCTTTTCACCTCCTGCATGAGAGTAACCCTGGCTGCAGATCTGAAGAGCCATCCTTGCCCTGCCATCTGCACGCCAAGTGAGAGTGAGGTCCTTCCCAAAACCTGATTCGAAGTCTTCATTTTCCAAACCTTTGAAATCCTAGTTTTTGCCAATTTTAGGAGTGAGCACTGGGCCAAATCATGCAGTGGGAGAGGAATTATTTGGTGCATCCTCTCAAATGCTATGGTGCAGACCCAGAGTTTGGCATCCAGCAACGGATCTACAGACTGAGGACACTTGAGGGCTGCATCTGCATTTCACTCCTCTCCTGATCTTTTGTCCTTTCCTCACTGAACCAGGCACCAAATTCAGCTGGGAGGTGAACATGAGCTCCTACAAAACTGCATGTGATATGTGCAGTCACAAGGTGGGGGGCAGGCTGCAAAGGTGAACATATGAGTCTGCTTTTAAGGGGAGGAGGGAACCTGACATAGGAAGAAATCATGCAAGTTGTGTAAGTCACATTGAGCAAATGAGATTTGCCTTTTTCCATGGCCTCTGAGTGCTAGGAAAGCTCTCCCTAACCACAAAGCTCAATATTCAAATGTCAGTCCTTGCCTTACAACTAATTCACCTTAACAGGGTTATATATGTGAATAGCCTCACTGGGATCAA
Source organism: Acridotheres tristis (assembly GCA_037013685.1). Classification (NCBI taxonomy): domain Eukaryota; kingdom Metazoa; phylum Chordata; class Aves; order Passeriformes; family Sturnidae; genus Acridotheres; species Acridotheres tristis. The sequence continues at coordinate 75,546,934 of CM072887.1, read as the reverse complement.
AGGAGTTACTTACCTGCATGCAGTGTCAGGCACACACATTTGCAGGATCAGGCCCTCCAGGCACACAGCAGCTTTCATTGCCCTGCATGTTGCTAAGTCACAATCTGATGTCAATTAAGGGAAGTGAAGAGAAGCATATGCTTACATGGCAAGAGTGCTGCAGAATGGTTTAAAGTGTTAAAGGTTTAAATCACACCAAGGCTATAAAAATCAGCTTTGTTTATGGACTGGTGCAGAGACCTATTGTACTTCATATCGATCAATCCATTGAACACCTGGTTCAAAATGTTCAATTGAAAGCTGGGGAAAAGTGCTAAATTGAACAATCTAAGTAACCTGTGAACCTGACAGTCATAAATCAATGGAGATGTTATACACAGTTAACCCTAACCAGTTAGCAAGTTGTACCAATTATTTGCTGAGTTATCTGGTTAAGAGCTAGTTCAGCATTTCAGAACTGTACTAATTCAGAAAACATCTTTGTGCTGAATGACCCTCAGTAAACAGTACCAGATTCACTGAAGACTTTCTACCCTGCTTCTGGGCCAGAAAAACCTTGCTTGAGTATCAGTTTGGAAGAGAGGACATTTGAAATTAGGAGACAGGTTTACAATAACTGCCAACTTCGGAGGGCTTAAAAAGTGTGGCTACAAAAGATGAAGGATCCACTTTTCAAAGGTGCTTTATTCTTTGTGGAGGGTTATTCATATCTGTATGGGCTCTGACAGACACTGACTTTTCTGATGCCAGTGCTGTTTGTTACTTTTGTTCACAGGTTCTTTGCAGACTTCTAAGGACTTTGGTTTGCTGGCCCACCTTGTCTTTTATCTGCCTGGCAACATTTGCCTTTTTTGGCTTCCTAAGGCCAGTAAATATGCTGAGTTTTTCAGGAAGGCTTACAAGAACTTCTTGTTTCTGCTAAACCATTTTGCTTAGGGTTAATTGCATACACACCTCTAGCCCTCTATTAGCTTTTACATTATTTTATCCTTTCAGCTCAGGCTGAAAGGGCTTCAATCACCTGGGTTACACATATAACTTAGAAAAAAACTGGTGAGATACTGGCGCTTTTTTATTTTTTCTTTTTTTCCCTGTCCTTCTTGGAATGTCTTCAGTGTTCTAAGACTTAGCAAAAAGCAATATCCATAGTTTGGAATTTTCTTCAGCCAGACTTTTAAAATCTCTTGGTTGTAAATCATGCAGGTCTGCTGACTTAAATTGCTATGTAACATTCTCCTGATTTACTGGAATGAACAGCATTACATTGTCCTCTTATGGCAGAACTGATTTTGTCTGGTTTTTTTTCTTCAAAGAGATTAGATTTATTTACAGAATATACCAATTTTTGCATATATTATTAAGATGGCTACAGTTGTGTGTGTTCAAGACCACAAATCTTTCTTGTTATCCTTAACTATGATGGAAAACCTTACTTCTTGCTTCCATCCTTATTAATTTTCTGTAGTTCTTATCTTCTGCCTAATTCACATTCTAATAAATGCCTTTTTTTGGGCATAATTATTTTGATTTACATAGCTGTTTCACTTTTATGCAAGTCAATATTTAGTCCAGCTTTCATTCTTTTTTTTAAACCTCTGGTAAGATGTTTTTAAACACTTTCCAGTTATTATCCACATTTCCTGTCTAATTTCTTTCTCTCAAATGATTTAGCTCATAATTGTTTTCAGCTTTGCAAAATTGGCTCTTGCAATCCATCAAATATACATATTACCAGTCTGGACTTAATTCTGATTATATATAATAAACAGAAGCAAATCATGATCACTTTTATCTAAACTACTGCTGATTCCTTAAGTCTACTTCTATAATATTTTATTTTCATCTATAAGGATAAAATAATGTCATACAGCATTCCAGAAGTGTTGGATGCAGCACTTTTTAAGGAACTTATAATTTATGGCTTATTCCAAGGATATATTAATTTGGTAGCATGAAAACTCCAAACCATGCTATTCATATTGAATTGCTGACACTGCATGGTTTATTTTTCTTCTTGTTTTATGGATACTTAGTTAAGGAGATGGTTTTCCTCTTCTTCTGATAATTACTAGCATAAGGCATTAATAACACACACACACAAAACCCATGCCTTTTTGTACCTCTTTTGTAACACACCAGTGTACAGACTAAGAATCGCTTATGTCTTTGAGTCTATTTCCTAGTTTTATCATATTTCTTCTGCCCTATTTTCATGACTAAATGGATTTCAGGAGAGAACTAGCTCCCCAAAGAATCCTTCCCAAGGAAAAGGAAAGGATAACAAGCAGAATGTGTTTAACAGCTCCACCCCAACTGATATTTTAAAAAGGCCATAGCGCCTGTCTCATCTTTTTGTGCTTTCTTGTTACTCTCATGAATAGATTGTCAGATGGTAAGGTGGATCAGAGAGTCAGGCTTCAGTATCACATGCACCCCAGAAACCAGGAAACTGGTTCTTGAGTGGGAGACACTGCTAATTTTGGTGGTTCTAGGAGGATCTGATGCTGTATTGTTACTGTTAACAGACAAAGTTAGAAGAAATAGTCAGCTTTGTGCCCTGAGATAGGCAAGATGATCTCATTTGGAGTGTGGTTTTTTGTATTTGTTTCCTGCTAGGGCTTTTTTAGAACACTTTGAAGCTACCTCACTTATGATTCTGTTCATCTTTGGTTTGTTTATGTTAAACACTTAGAACACATTTGTATATTTTTAAATTTGAAATCTTATTATATTTTTTGTGCAGTTATGATTTCATCTTTCAAATTAGATCAATGTGCAACAGAATTAGTCGATTTACATTGTCAAAAATGTATTTATCTTCAAAACCCTCTGCTTTTTATAAAATGACCTTTTTCCTTCAGGACTGTCACTATAATTAATAACAATAAAAAGATATTTTTCTGTGGCCTCTAAATGCTCAGGCAAATGCATCTCTTGGAGAATGGAGATTTGTGAAATTACTTTTTGATGAAAAATGTAGACTCTCTAGTGCCAAACGTTTCCTGAATACATGTCAGTCTTTGCCATGTTTTATTTTTGTTCCTTTCAAAAAGCTGAATATAAACTGTCCAGCTCCTTCCAAAATAATATGCTTCTATTCATCTGTTTGAAGAAAACTTTTCTCCCTGAAAATTTTTTGTACTATCTCTTCCATTAGAAGACTAGTGTGCTTAGCATTGCCAACTGGATTAACTAACGAGATAGTAATGTGACACTCTCCTGCTTTCACAAGCATCTGGCCAAATGAGAACTGGGCAGACTAGTACTGATTTTCATGGTGGCAACATTGTTGTGTCAGTAGGCATGGAGTGATGGACCAGTGGTAGGTGAAAAGATAAAACAGAGGGTGTCAGATGATAGCCACATGTAACATGTGGGCAACTGGGCTTTGATGACCCTCACTGTACTCAGTGAGGCTGTGCTTCAAAGGGAGGATGAGAATTTCATACACACTGCCTTCCTCATATCAGAGGACTGCAACAGGTTTTGAAAGCTAAGGTGATAGCACTGTTAATTGTGTTGCTGAGAGGCTGACCTCTATGCTTAAAGAAGTTTGTAGGAAGTCCTGGGCTGTAGATGCTTGAGCAAGGAACTGTATTTATTCACTGCAAAATGATGATGATTAAACTGCAGTTTTAGATGAAGGGCTTCTTCTGGTGATGCAAGAAATCACACTAAGCGGACAATAGAGACTGGCCAGTGGATAAGGAAGGTGTGTAGTACCAGTATTTCTCTGAGAGAGATCATTGAACACAGCCCTTTCCAGCTTCCACACTTTGGTGGGAGAAAAAAACCCTATGGCTCAAATTTTAGCAGAGCAGCCAAAATAAATTTCTAAGGATTATTTCCAGTTCAAACTTTGCATGATTCTTTTCCTGTGAATGTTTGCCTATCCCCCTGTAGCAGTACAACTTGTGGAAAGCATAGCTCACAGATATGAGGGCAGATCACACTGGGAATAATGAGCATCTACAAGAGGCCAGAAGCTTGCTCTTCCTGCACTCATCCATCCCCCTGTATGAGATTGCTGGGTATGCTGCTCACATACCAAACCAAAACATATTAATCCTCAGAAAATAATGCAGTGGGAGATTATCAGGTGTATACTGGGTCAGGGTGAGTTGGAGTTAATTTCCCCAAATAGCAGCCCTCAGAGTTCTGTGCTGTGTATTGGTGGCTAGAAAGCTGTTGAGAATAGACACCAGTGTTTTGGCTACAGCTCAGCAGTGTTAGCACAGCACCAAGTCTATCCAACGTTTTTTAGGAAAAAGTTTTTACGGAAAGGGTAGTAAAGTACTGGAATCATTTGCCGGGGGAGGTAGTGGAGTCACCATCCCTGGATGTGTTTAAAAAAAGATTGAATGTGGCACTTAGTGCCATGGTTTAGTTGAGGTGTTAGAGCATGGGTTGGACTCGACGATCTTAAAGGTCTCTTCCAACCTAGTGATTCTGTGATTCTGCAATTCTACGAACATCCTTCCCTGCCCAGTAGGTTGGGGATGGGAAAGATTTTAGGAAGGGACACAGCCAGCACAGCTGAGCCAAACTGACCAGAGGGATATATCATACCATAGGATGCCTGCTCAGCAATAAAAGCTAAGAGAAAAGAGAAGAGGAAGCATTTGTTATTAAACTTGTCTTCCAAAGCAAACACTATGTATTTTGAAGTCCTACTTCCCAGGAAGTGGCTGGTCATTGCCTGCTCATGGGAATTAGAGAGTAAATATATTGTTTTCCTTTGCTTCCATGCATAGAATTTGCTTTATTAAACTGCCTTTGTCTTGATCCATTAGGTTATTTTTCATCTTATTTTCTTCCCCCTCATCCTGCTGACAAGGGGAATGATAGAGTGGCTTGGTGGTCACCTGACATCCAATCAGGGTCAGCCCACCCCACCAGATCTGCTTGAAACCTGGTAAAACACAGTCACTGAGCTATTGTTTGGGTCAGTGCAACTAAACATTTAACCAAATCACCTTCCAATGGCTAACCCTGCTGGCTGATACCTAATTTACTTTCCCTTGTTTCACTTGCCATTGGATTTTGGACAAGAAGCAATAGAGAGCACCGTAAAATCAGAGAATAATGTGATTTGAAAGTGCAAAACATATTCCATAAATAATCTGGCTTGTATAAGAGTCACTCTTGCTATGGGAGTTAATTAACAATCAAGTCATGTCTGTGCTCCTTCCTGGTGGCTGCAGTAATCTTCTTGCTTGGTCCAAAGAGCTGAACATAAATAAGATTTTAACTAAGTGTATGGTGTGAAGGAGAATTTGGCATTTGGGAAAACAAATTTAAAGCAACCCCAGAGTATCACTGTGAAGTTTTCCCTTTGCAAATGCTGTCACAGTTGGCAGAAAGGAATCAAGAGACATATTTACAATTTAAATGCAAGCTTGGTCATTGAGGACATTTTTTTCAGACAGATGTGTATCAAATATGTCCATTAGGTTGCAATGCTGAGACCACACACGCTTTTGCTAATGCTGTTTACATAAAGAGTTAGAAACAAGCTTCTCTCCAATTAGAAAGCCAATATCTAAAGAAACACTAACTTCTTATATATCCTGTAGTCTAAATGTTAATAGCTTTGACCTCCTTCAGTTTAATCTTAATCTCTTTGACAGAGCAAGTGAACTTCGGGTTATATTTTACCAAACTGTTCCATTTGTTTTCTTCCCCCCCCTTATATTTCTAACAGTGACTATGTCACATATTGCAGACCCAAATGAAAGCCTGTCTTCTTTTTCAATCAGTCATATCACTAAGTATATGAGCAGGAAAACCCTTGTGATTGACACTGCTTCAACAAAAGCAGATTCAGTTTGAGGACGATAAGAGGCAAAGTCATACAAGCAGTGTTTACAAAGCAGTGAAGGAGAGAAAAAAAAATAATGATAAAAGGACTAATCTTATTGTTTTACTAGATGAGAGAATGGTTCTTTGTGTTTACTCTAGCAGAAGCCGACAGATTGTCTCCCACCTCCCTTGTACACTTTTGGCAGCAAAATAATTTCCAGATTCTGTATCAAATGCTGGCTGGTGGATAAAAAAGGAGCTCTGAAATGCCTGGGAAGCCCCAGAAGGCAGAAGAGTGCCTGCACATGATAGCATGGGCATGCACTACCTACAGCAGTGCTGTATAATTGAGTATTACCTCCCTTATGAAGGGGGAATGAGGTGTAATAGCAATGGAAGCAAGAGCCTTTAAAGGAAAAAGAAACAAAGCTATGTGAAAACAGTGAACTAGCTGATCTGATGTGTTTTCTGTAGCATGGCAATCTCATTGCTAACAGGAACATTCTTTGTGATTTCTTCCCTCTAAGGGAGACCAGACCCATGTCAGCTCTAATCAAAAGGAGTCCCAGCTTTCAACCCAACGCTCCTGATGCTGGACTGCTCTTGTGGTAATATGATCAGCACAGGTCAATGCAGCACCATTTCCATTTCTTGGTGCCAAATGCTGGAGGGGGATGACTGGGACAGATTCACAGATTGGTGGACTAGTTTATGTTGGAAGGGACCTCTCAACATGACATGGCCTGAGCACTGCCCAAAGAAAAGCTGGCTTCAAATCGAGATTGTCCAGAGCACTTCTGATATTCACTACTGGAAGGCAGCAGGGTGGCCCACCGTGTCTTTTCTCAGGACAGCACATCTGTACAGAATCTGTTTTAACCATGTGTAATGGCTGCTATTGACTGCACAGGAGGCAGGACAGAGAATTAAAATCCAGGACGATCTCAACAGGAGAAGGGCAGGGTAACCTTGCTTTCCAGCTCCTCTGCTGTTCATTAGTTTCATGGCTTAATTCCTATCTCTTGCTAGCAGGGCCTGGCAGCTTTTTCCTTTCAGCAGCTGAAGTCACGGTGCCTCACCACCATTCACCAAAGGTTGCTGAACAAGTGTTGCCAATTTCTTTCTCTTCAAGATGAAGCCTGCCAGCTCAGTTATGTCCTTTGGTGAGCATGAATGTCTGGCTGTGAAATAATCAGTCATTGTAGTCTCTATTGAGATGTGATACGTTGTTCAGAGAATAGGTGAAGCAATACAAGGCAAGAGAAAACTGGTTTGATGATTCTCCCCTAAAAGTCTCTATGGAGTATGTTCAGTGTTTGTCTAATCTAGCTGTCCCTACAGGCAATATGAGAAGCAGCACTGGCACTGAGGGAATAGCACACACCTCTGGTTTTCAATGAAACCTTTAATTTCATCCCATTCTGCCCCACTAAAAAGACATTGACACTTTTAAAGAGCATTACTTGAGTTAAAGAAAGGACTCTGTTGGGAGAAAAAAATTGACTTACCAAGTGATGAAACGCATGCAATTTTAATGTTATCCAGAACAATTGCAAATTATGGCAAATAATATAGTTTCAAAGTGAGGAAATCCAAAAGTGGCATTCTTGCATGTATTTCTGAGTTGTGCTCAAATTACTGGTGTTTAGCAAGTTACCATGCATCAGCAGAGACACAGGAACTGTATTTACATATCCCTTTAGCTTATGGATAATGTGAATATATTTGGTTTATAGTGGAAGTGTCTTTTACTGTGTGCTAAGGTAAGTTAACATTTTAAATACATATTTATTTGTTGCTAGTATATGTTTGCATATTGGATGCATTTAACATACCCACCACTGTTCAGAAGATGTACAGCAATTTGTTAATTTGTGGTAAGGTGATCTGGTGGCTGAGCTTTCTGTCACATTTGTGCTGCTTCACACTCATGACTTATTCTTGCAAACCTCCATGAATTAATAAATAAGGATCCTGGCAAACTAGCCTTCAATGATTTTTCCATGGCATCTGCATTGACAAATAAAGATGTGAAACATTTTGCATTGTCAATTGCTAACAGTTACGGTTCTCGTCTGGTACATTAGTTAGAGTAATTTGGGTTTTAGAACAAAAATGAGTTTCTATAACAAAGATACACAAAATGAATATCAGGGAAATCAATCAAAGTGTAATAAACTTTTATTAAAAAAAGACATCACTCTCTGGCAATTCATAAAATAAGTCTCCAAATCTGTATCGACAGTACAAATAAACATAAAATGATTCTTTAAGGGCATAATGAAGGATTCTGTCAACAACAATAAGAAAACAAAACATAAATGTATGTTTGTGAAAGAAATTGCACATTTTCTCTTTTTCACGAAGCCTTTGGCATTTCTTTTTGATAAAGAAAGAGTACAAGATGCAAGAAATGAGTTCCCAACCTGAGCAACGTCTTTTTAGTTTCTTCTTTCTATTCTATTAAATGTGTCATTGCTAATCTGAGCGGGTCTTGATACTCTATGAGGGTTTTTGAACTTGCTGGAGTACTTTAAACTAATCCTAAATGTCTGGGACTTAGCCATATACCTAAGTATAGCAGAGTTCTACTCTGTTCCTAGAGTACTATTTCTGTAAGACAGAAGCTTCCTTTTTGCTTAAACAATATATTTCAAGCTAACTCTTTTCCAAAAATTACAATTTTTAATTCTATGAAATGTTGCTGATATAACGTATGTTATTAAAATCACTGTTCTTTATTTTGTTTTCTTTTTGAGTTCATTTTAAGTATAAAGTTACCAAAGCCCTACATCATATTTGGGTCAAAAGATAATCAGTTGAAAAGGGATGTTTATTTAATAATTATCCTTAGAAAATGAATATGAGGGCAGAGGGGTGAATTGCAGGTCACTTAATCAGAATTTGAGCCTTATATTAATTGAATGCTTGGATTTAACTCCTAATTTGCAAAAGACCTCAACTATTGAACTGGCAGTACCTAAAATGAAATGGAGTCTATGTTTTAGGAGGTTTTAATTTTAGAGCAAGTTTAAGGAGTAGGAAAAAATTCCGCTCCATAATGAAAGAAAAATAGCAATACCTGAATGTTTTCTTTTTTTTTAAAGGAAAACAAGGCTCAGAGCTGAGCAAGATAAAGGCCTTTAGACGTTTTCCATTCTGGATCACACTGAACTTTGCACTGCTGAAGACTTACCTGGTCATCACCTCAGTCCCTCTCATATACATGGTATTTTCTTACACTCCCTCCCTCTCATCCTCCTTCAATCCTTCTTTCTTTCTTCCATTACCCTGAGTACCTTAATTTGCTTATTTGTCGGGATTCAGACAAGATGACAATTAAAAGATATTTCCAATTTTAAAAAAAGGACTTTTTCTTCAAACTTGTCTTACTCAACTTTTTATTTTCATCTTTTGTTCCTAGTAACAGCTCTCTGGGTGACTTCAGGCAATTTATTTTCCTTCCCTGTGCTGAAGCCCTTGAGAATCTCTCCCTACTAGCTACATAAGAGTTTCATTAGCTCCCAAGTGATTTCAAATTTTTGTCCACATCCTTATGTCCAGGTATTAATCACCCACATGACGAATCCCTCTCTGCATCAGATGACTGAAAGTGCAACCTTACTGCTTCAGTGTAAAGCCACAACATCAGTACTCTGTAGTTTATTGAGAAGACTGTTTCTTGTGTGTAACAAAGGAATAAAAGCATTATGCAACAGAAAAATTGTGGTCGTCATTTTTAAATCTGAGTCTTAAATCTGAGTCTGAAAACATTAAGTGAAAAGTAACTGTCAAATACGTAAACATTAATGTGATTGACAAATCTTGAAATGTAAAAGATAAAGTACATAAATGCACACCTTGCTGCCTGCATGTTTGTATTGCAAATCAGCTGTTAATAAACCTGGCTTTCTTTCAATAGGAATTTTTATATTTCTTGTGAAACATAAACACTGGTAACTTTTTAATAACTGGTTGGGCCATTCTTCTCTTGGTTTGTTTGTTTGTCTGTCTGTTGTTTGTTTTTTCTGTTAAAACACCATGCCCTTGTCTCCTTTTAGTGTTGTTATTATTGATGTTATTGTAAGAGTAAAATTAGTGTTATTATACAGACATATACATAAACATATATAAAAGGTTGCCTTTCCTTCAAGGACAGACCCAGAGACCTGAAAAAAAACCAAACAAAATTCATGCAGTCTTCTAAATCTGAATGTTATTTGACATTCATCAGAGCCAAGAGGTACTCAGTACATTTAAAGTCAAGGTGCCTAAATAAAGAATTAATAGCTCAGTATGAGGCACCTCTTTTGAACACCTGAAGGTTATAAGAAATGAGGACATGGATCTAGAATGCAAATTGTTATGCGGCTGTTGCTGCTGCTGCAATAAGCTAACTTTGTTGTTATGTTTGCCAGGTAACTGCAATCTTTATAGAGACCAAACATATCAAAGGTTTATTTTGTTGCATTTATAGTATTAGGACCTGATGGAGCATGAGTTAAGATAAAGCATTTGGAGCACTAGGTAGAACTGTATGTGGGAGGCTTTGGAAGCTGATGACTCGGAACTCCTATACCAGAGCTTGCAGAGCTCATCTGTGATTTTGGGCTTGAATGTGCCTGTGTTCATTAAAAGGAGAGTGGGAGGTCAGGCCTCCAGCTGTTTTCTGGAAGCTGCATAAGTACTCCTCCAAGCCATGGCCAGTGACAAGAGCCCAAGAAGACTCATGGCCAAATACTGCGTGACCCTCTGCATTGCTACCCTTGTGAATTCAGCTCTCGGTTTGTTTTGGAGGCTATGATCATCTTGCATCTAGTCCTGGGACAAACTCTCAGCTCTGCCCTGCTCCAGTCCCACCTCACGCTGCTCAGACCTGGGAATCTCTACTCCTGAGACAGCAATGGACAGAACTTTGCAAATTGTGAGATCCTGCTGAACAAGAAGGGGGAGCTGGTTTCCTTTTCTCTTTACATATTCCTTTGTGCCAAAATAGGTTTTGGTGTCAGCAACACAAGTTTGTTCAGAAAAAGCATTTACTTCATCAGTACTGAGTTGTCACATGCTAATTACACTGTTTGGATACTGCAGATTCAGCAGTGTGTTTCAAAAAGTGGCATAAGCACCTCGAAGGATTGCATTGAGAGAGCTGAGGGGAGAGATATCAAACACAGGAAGCAGAGCTGGTGACACACAGTTCTTTCCTTGTGGCTGGGTAGCTTACTTAAGCTTTAGATGTGTCCAGCAAAACCACGTATTATTGTGCACTGTGACACCTTGACAGCAACGAATTCTTGCTGTTTATTACAAATTGATATTCAGACTACCTTCTCAGGGGTGACTTTAGAAAACAATGAAGTCAGATGTTGATAAATGAATATGGGACCCAGGAAAAGAGGTCTAAATCTCTCTGGGGATGTGCTGCATCATGTGAAAGGTAAAATAACATACTCCATCTGTGAGGTGAGGAAATAAACATGACACTGAGCTGCTACTGTGAGTCTGTGCATGTGAAAAGTATATTAAAATCTTGTCAAACATGGAACCTGGTCTGTGTAAAGATGTTCTATTTTGTTTCCTTGCATAAAATATCTGTAAACATAGCCCTTATTTGAGAAACACTGATCCATTTGTCAATGTTTGAAATATACAACGAGAATGCGAGAAAATCAGAGATAAGATCCAAGATTTTATTTTTAGTTTATATTAATTATTTTTATAGTTTTAATTTTATTTTTAAGTGGAAAACCTAGAAATGTATAGGAACTTTCACATAATGCATTTCATTGTTCTCAATAATTTCTATTCTGACTCAAGCCTACTTATTCTTCGAAAAGTGTATAAAACTTTGGGGGAATATATGGTCAGCTATTTTCTAAATCATAGCATTGTTTACTTGTAAAATAGCTTAGAGTTCACCAGCAGGTCCTGTAAAATGAGTTTAGAAAGCACCCCATCTCATTTAGAAATGGTGTCAGAGGATAGCACAAAGTAGTGAATTTAATTATATCTTTAGAAGTTTAAACCCTCATAGAATGAGGAACTGATTAGAGCTCTCATAAATCAGTGGAAAAACATGGAATGACAGTCCATGTTTGTGGACTCCGGGGCACACCCTCCAAAAGGGAATGATTTGAAATGTCACTGAAAATGCATTTAGACCCTAATTTAGTATGAAAGTGTTTTGAAAATCATTGATCTAGATCACACTTTTTGGTATTTGCAATGTCAAACAATGTGTGTTTGCACATTTCTGCATTTGTGTTCTTGTCCCTGTAGTACTTACTTTTTTTATTTTTATTTTTTAAGCTTGTAACCTGTAGAAGAGAGACAACTTCCAGGGAGCTGCTGTATTCCCTTCTTCATTGTAAGTCAATGGATTTTATTAGGTCTAAGCAGAGCTTTGCTGTTCCTTATACTCATCTATCCACAGCTGTGTTTTCTAGGACAGAGGGAGTGAAAAATGGTACCAGGAATATGGTCTACGTAGCAGAGAGAAACCTGGAGGCACATCTGCCTTCCATAGCAGTGAGCCACTCTCCTGCTCACTTGTGGCAAAGCCATTACTGAGCCCTAAACCAGCCATAACCATCAGCTTCTTAAAGCCAAGATCTGAATCAAAAGAAATATCAAAATCCCCCCAGACAGTGTTTCATTGTGAATATCAGATGGTCAGCCTAAAATCCTTTGAAGAGCTCTTGCACATTCCAAGGTAGTGGTGCAGCCTAATAACAGTGCCAGAGATGAAAGGTTTGGGAGGTTTGATCCGGCAGCTGGAAAACAAATTGTACTACGTGAGGCTTAAAGAGTTCAATCTCTTCAACTTATCTGAGAGGAGACAGAGAGGTGGATTGATCATGTCTAGGTGCTTACACAGGGGAAAGAGATCCAATAGTAGGGTGTTTTTGAGCTTGTTGACAAAGTCCTGACAAGATCTATTGCAAAGACTTAGACAAATTAGACCTTGAAGTTAGTCATATCTTTCTAGCAGAGAGGATAATTAAACTAAGTAACAGTCTTCTAAAAGGGCTGGTGGGGGGACAGGACAGGGATGACTCAACATGGATTTAGATCTTTAAAGATATACATAATTAAATCCTTCTATGAGATATAATTTAATCTACCTCTGGGCCAAATTCTGTGTCCAGTAGGTCCAGGGACTTAGGTGAAATTGTTGTTTTAGTACTTTCTGATCTTAATGCTTATAAATGTATGAATCGCTTATTCATGTCCTCTTTCTGTGGACCAGGGAAAGGATAATAAATTATGCACAACCCCAAGAGTGTCCATAACACCTGGAACTCTGTGTTAAGACAAACACTGCAAACAAAATTTATCAAGACTTCAGGGGATCAGTGAAGAGAAAAGATTTCTTTTATGCAATGGGGAGATGTATTCTCAGGGCTCATGTCTTTGTTTGCTTTTATTTTTTTGTCCATGTCATTTAGAAACATCAGAGGTGGCTGCAGCTGGAGACAGGGCAACAGATGGATAGACTGCAGATGCAGGATTCTATTTTTCATTTATTTGCTCAACAGATTTCCAATTTTTATTTTCTACGTTAAATCAGAAAATGTCTTGGTTTATATTGCTTTTATTTTTGTAGTTAATCTGAAATATTTTAATGTTTACTTTTCACCTGTTTCCTGTCCAAAAGTGCTTGCTTATTTGAAGTATCTTTTATTCTTTTTTTGTTTCCTCAAACTAAGAGGCAGGGCTCAGTTAACTAATAAGCCCTTTCACTCTATGTAGAGAAAATTTATGAAAGTCTGCATACCTGTAAGAATAGATTACTTGATAAGGTGAGAAAATACTGCCAGCACAGCAGTCTACTAAAAAAAAAAAAAAAAGAAGCAGAAGCACTCCCTAGTTTTCTATTTCCATTTCCAGATAGCTGAACCAGTGCAGAGCAGAAAGAAAAAAAAACAAACAAACCAACCCCAAACCCAGAATCCAAAACTACATTGCTCTTTGAGAAATAATTTTCAGAAATGCAAATCGAATCTTAATTTTAACTTTCACAATTTGATTATGGAAGAGGCAAATGTGGTATCTGTAAGTGTACTGGCTTTGGGAAGTGACACTTCATCTGTACCTAGTTTGCAGTGAGAGACCAGGGCTACAGTTTGTTCAGCTGACCAGAGTCAAGGGACCCCAAAGGGAATCACACTTTGAAGCAAATCAAAACAAATAAGCAAAGAAACGCACAAATGAAATCACTGAACCCAAATACACAATTTAAGGAAATAGAAGACTCCAGTGCTGTCCCACTCAGTGAACAAATACAAAATTCGTACCAGTGCAATTTCAGGGTCAGTGGCTGCCTGAAAAGTAGTAAGTTATGTCCAAAAAATGAGTAATTTCTGCTGCTAGAATTCAATACTCCACTAATGCTTTAATAAGCAGTGAGCTGATACTCGGTTCTGGCTTGCTATGAGTTGCTACTCAGGAGCCCTATTCCCTCATTAAGATTTCAGGATGTCCCAGATTCCCATCACAATTTCCTTTCTCATCAAGGGGAATACATTCCAGTCTGTGAGGAAAAAGGCCATCCATTTTTCATTTAACAAACTTTTATCTACCTTGCCTCTTAAGTGTCTAAAGTCACACACTCAGGTAAGATCTCTAGCCTTGTCTCCTCTTTTGAAAGTCACCCTAAGATGAGAGCCGGTTCTGTCATCATGCTCCTCTGGGAAATCAAATAATGATGTTAGGCAGCAATGGTTAATAGTGTCATATTTATTATGTATGAAGAACAAAATTTTTAAGAGAAATCGTTAGCATTAAGTGCAAATATTTTTCTTAATTTAATTGATATTTTGACAGCAAAACCTTTTAGGCTCCTTAAGGAAATTCAGCGTATAATAATAAATAATGAGCAAAAATATTGCTGGAAGATGAAACTTAATAGCCTATTTCTTTAAAACTCAGATTTTATTATAGGAATGTAGATGCAGATTGCCACATATACCAGACTAATTTTTCTCTTCGATTCTTTTCCTAACCGCTGCAGACTAAGAATAAAGTAGAAAAACTGGCAAAAATATGCCACAGATTTGGGACGCTGCAGCAGATATGCCTGTATGTGTACATTGTAGGAATCCATGTGTACTTTACCAGCCAATATTTAAAAGGATTATCTGGTCTGTTTGCTGATTGCTCTTTGAAAATTAAAATTCCTTATAAAAGATTTAGTGTAAGCAGAGGGAATGGAGGATCTGGGATTCCTGTGATCCTGGAATCACTGGAGAATTAGGGAGTTTTATTTCTGCCAATAAAATAAAGACTGAAGACTCCTACCAAAGACACAATATTGTATTATGGACTGCTAAGGAGGCCAAGTAAGGAAAACTAGCTGATAATTCCCCTAAAAAGCACTCTTAAATCCTTCTTAGTTAACTTAGTGGGCATTTGGTGTCTGTGATTTGGCTCCATTTGCAGAGAGTTCAGTCTGAGAACCAGGCACAGGATCTAGTGAACTAGATTAGCTTCACTTGCTTTCTTGCACAGTAAACACCCAAAGACTAACGAAACATGCATGTATGTGCACACACACATGCACTCTTTAAAATAATAATAATAATAAATAATAATAATGATAATATAATTGTCAGAGTATACTTGGTGTTATAAAAGCATAAATTTAAATCAGGCTTTTCAAGCAAATGTTCTGGGTCACTCTTCAGTAGCAGTGCAGGTTCCACAGAAGAGGAGGCCTCTGTGATAACATATCTTGGAAAAAAAGGGACGAAAGCACCTGTGGGAAGCGTTGCATCCCCGAGGGCTGCACTACCCTTCAGATAAAATGGCTATGTTGGCATAACCATGTGTTTTCAGTGCAAGGAGAGGAAGGGTCATAATTAATTTAACATAGGTCCAAAAACCTTGGCAACTCTATTTTATCACAGAATAATTTTGTAAAATGCCAGCATCTCCTGCTATATAAGGAGGCTCAATACTGCTGACAAACATGTGAATTGAATTAAGGAAAAGGTTGAGTGATAAAATGGAAGTCACTAATTTCCACTCCTAAGGCACTTAGATAAAATAAATGCTAATACAAGACTTTTATTTTATTCAAGCATTCATTAGAGTTTTCAAAGATGATGAAAATGCCAGAATGAATCAGGTTTTTGGCTTCAAGAGGTCTGAGAATGTTTAAACCACAGTTTTTTGAACTTATGTTCAAAAAAGAGTGCGTTTCTTAAGGATAATCATTATTCCATCTCCAAAAGGGGAAGTTCTCTCATGAGGAAAATCAAGGCAGAAGGAATAGGTTAAAAATCTTTGACCCAACTCTCATGACAATTAGATTTTGTAGATGTATATATATATATCTATAACAAACATAGATAACACATGATATGCCTGTTACTCATACAATCTAATTCTTCTGTAACACTATATGGAAATCTCTTTTTCCACTTAGAAGAACAATGGCAATTAATTGCTATCTGACTGGAACTACATAAAATATGAAGATGTGTTATATCACACTCTTTTTGCAAATGTGTTTACAAATAGTGTCGGACACAGTTACATTTATTCAGTCGAGTTAGTGTTAATCACACTTCACAGAGCAGAGGTACTGGCTCAAAGGCATAGATCAGCCAAGTCTCTGATAACTCTGTGACCTGGACTGTCCTGCTTTTTTAGCTTTCTGAGCCCTCTTAATTTCAGTGCCTCAGCAGCATGCATCATGATCCACTGCACCATGAAGGAATGCCCAAAGGCAGGGATCAGCTATCTCATGCTGAGGGACCAAAGCCTTGCTGAAAGCAGATGTCAAATGGCACTCTGCAAGACTGGGAACTGAGAGCTACTTTATCTTGAGAGTGTTGTCTGTAGATATTATCCGGCTTTTGGCTTCTACCATGTTTTGCACTCAGCCACAAGAACCTTTTACTTACCTACGGCTTCTCTTCCAGTCCTACCACAGAGAGCTCAGCAGTTCTCTGATCAAGAGATGGTGGTTGAGTGGTGGGAATGAGCCAGCACAGGGCACCTCTCTGCCAGCCCTTTGGGCCTGCAGAAAACACCTGGATCTGCCTCATGTGTGTGCTATGAGAGCACACGTTTTGTAAAGCCTACCCTCCGCTTGGCCATCTGCCCTTGGCAGCCAATCACTTTGAGGTCATTTGTGAATCTGGAAGGTTCTGCAGTCAGGACACTTCAATTTTCCCATCTCCAAATGGCAGTTCTGGACAAGGTAGACCAGCAATTTATGGAGAGCTTTAAAACTTGTGAGAAGTATGAAGATTTCAGCTGTAATTGGCAGTGTCTTCGGGGTTTTGTGAGCCAGCATGATCAAAAAAGCATGGGAGTGGGACCACCAGTGTGCTGTCATGACCAGCATGTGTTGACTGAGCCACTGTTCTGGCTGTGATGCCATCACCTCTCCATGCCCACACCAGAGGGAACAGCAGTGCTGGTGGTGATTGCTGTTGATGGATGCTAAGTGCTCAGGGTGTTTTTAAGGGACCTCTTAATAGATACCACCAAAGATAGGATACTTGGACTTTGGCGGGTTATGCCTGGATTTTTATGCAATGAAGAAAAGTGAAGAAAAGCTGATAGCTTTCAGTATAGTTGGCCAGAGGAAAAAATCCAAAGGGAAATGGAAAACATACAAATGGATGTATCTGCCCTCAAATCCATCAAGTGCCTGATTGAAGTCTTTAATGACTGTCATATTTGACTTCTTTCCTGGAGGGAGGAAGAGAAAAAATCTGTCTCCTCATAATTTCGTCAGATTTGCTGTGTGCATGGGATAGGATAATATAAAAAATTTAGAATCCTTTATTTTTCCTAGATGCAATTGATTCCATTCAAATAATGTAGAAAATATTTTATGATAATTTTGAATCCAAATACCAACACATTCAGCAAAATTTCCTTTATTTTCAAAGGGCTTAGCTTTGAAGCTGTAAAGAACCCGAAAGGTGAACATATATTTTAGTCTAATTTACACCTTATCACCTTATTATGCTTTTTTTTATTCCTGGGGGTGCAATTATGTATAAAGAGCCTAACTTTTACCTCTTATAAATAGCTTTGGATTTGACCCAGAATTGTAATGGTCTCAAATTATGTGTGTCGTATTAAATGTCAGAACATGATTATAGTATAATCCTCAAAAGCTGATCCTAGTGGGATGGTTGTGTCTTCTGCCCGGGTTTTTTATACTAGTAATAATTTAAAGCCTAAGAAAAAATACAGAATTTGAACTGAAAAAAAACCCAAACAAACAAAAACAAGTTTGGAATAATGTCACAAATCATTTAATGTGTAAGATAGATTCACAATCTCTTCTCAATATCCACCTTGAAATTAGAAATTCTTCAATTTTTCAGGTTTTAGAAGCAGTATTTCCTATCAATGACGTCCAGTTTGTTACATTTGCCATGTCTCAGAGACCAAACAGTGGACACGCTGTTCAGAGTGCTGTAATTGTATGTAGATAGGGTCTCTATTCTGACAGAAATTTTGTTCAGTGAAGGCAAGCAGCACATGAAGAGCAGTGAGGAAAGATTCACAGTAATGTGCACATATGTGTGTTTATACTTTTTATTTCTATAAATAGATACATGTAAATGTTAACTTTTTTATATCTTCATTTCTCATAGAGATCACTCTTAGCTAAAAAGTCGTTGAACATGTCTCCCATTTCTTCAAATGATGAGGTACTTTGTAGTTTTATGCAGGCATCTATGCATGTGTTTTATGGGATTTGAGATCGTAAGAACATTTCCGTTTATTGTTAGCATGCTATTTTCTTTTGTTTATATGCATTTGAGCATCAGAATCATGGCTTATTTAAAAAAAACCTTTGAAAGCTATTGTTCAACTACACTCTATTCTTCTTTAGTCCTAAAACTTCAGCATTATCAATCGTTGTGGCATCATATCATCAGCATTTTTAGAGAAAGAAGAAAAAAAAGTAAAAGCAGTTACAGTTATAACTCCACATTCTGACAATAAATGCAGATGATAATGAAGGCACTAAATTAAGCAGTCATAGCCAGACTTAGGGGAGTCTGGGGCCATGGTTTGCAGTATCACTCTCAGCAGGTGACACTTGCTGGGCAGGCAGTTCTTCCTATGGAGTTCTGATTTGCCAGATGTACAGACTGAAGCTGCATGTTCCCTTAGCTCACATTTCATCCTGTGCAATGTCATCAGCCATCCCTATAAAGCCATGCCAATTCTACAACTGGAGAAAAATTCTAATTGAGATGCAGGCTTGAGTTAATTCTAGGGAAGCACCATGTTGAGCCCTTTTATATAAAGGGACAGAAAATGTTGCCAGGCTTCTTTTCTCTGTGTTTTCCTCTGCAGCTCAACCTTGATTTGAAGAGTCTGTGTTCAATGGTCACTTACTCCCTTACTTTTGAAGCAGGCAGAACATTGTAAGTGAAATTGAATGGAATAAAGCACTGAAGGGGAAAAGCTGTCAGGAGCAATTTCTTAAAACCAGAAGAACAGACTACTTAAAATAAGATCTTGAAGCTAGAACATAAGGTAGTTATTTAATTTTTGGCTTACAGTATCAAACTTGTCATTACCCTTTTAGGAAAAGTCTTAGAAAATTGTTGAGTACATGAAGGTAGCAAAATTAATTTCATTTGATAGAAGAGATTGGCATTGGTAAACAGATACATTCATTCAATACATCATTAACCCCAGAAAAAAAATGATTGGATTCTGGCCAAAATTAAAAAATATTCTACTAGGAAAGGGAACTGATCACAGTCCAATGAATTAGACCTATTTTCTAAAAAATGGGAACTTGTCAATTGTGATAAATTAGCGTTTAAGATATTGGTGAGTCTTCTAGGAGACATTTGTGTATATGGCAATGCAAACATAATCACACTAGTCACTGGACACAGCAGTGGGTGTCTGTGTCACAAGTGACAGCTCATACAGGTGATGAGATGCCTTCTACCCTGTGGTGAATCCAAAAGAAATGAGAGAGAATGAGAAAGGAAGTAAACCCAGTGGCTTGCCCAGGTTTAGAGGGAGGCCTTGCCTGCTCTCCCACAGGAAGGCTGTTTTCCAGAGAGCAGGTCTGCTGAGTACAGACAGACTTATGGTGGGCAGAAATTGCATCCGACCACAAAGTTTGGATGAAAAAGGGGGATCCTGGGCAATGTGTCGGTCTGCCTTTGAGGCACTGAGCAATAATGGTGCAAAGTCTAAGGAAGGGAAGCTGGACATGCAAAAAGAAGAGAGATGGAGACAATGCCTGAGAAGTTATAAACCAGCATAGAGCCAGCTACTTGAGACAATAACAAATTCAACCTAATTTTCAAAAGAAGCAACAAAAGAGTGGATCAGCTTTTGATAAAGCACAGCAGGGAAAGCATATAAGTCATCTGCAATCGATAATTTTGCCATAAGGCTAAGCTACTACAGTGATAAAGAGCTGTCTTTGATGTCAAAAGGAGCAGGTGCCTGTGGGAGGTCAAAGTTTGAAATGAGATTACTCACAAGGATCAGAAAGATAATCAGATCTGCCCACTTCTGTGGCAGTGACATATCAGTACAAAGGACTCAAGTTCTAAATAGCCACAGTTAGGACTGAAAAAGGATACTGCAAAATCCTGATGAGAGGACAAAAGGGAAGAATGGTTTCTGAGGGCAACTCATTTCCGACTGACTTGAAAGGACCAAGCTCACTGGTCTGTTAAATGGCTTTTGCTGCTCAGTTGAGAGGTAACTGGAAGCAAGGACAGCCAGACCCAAATGCACAAAGAAGCACGGGCCTTGCAGGGTTAGCAAGTCTTGCAGTTTTATGGGTGGAGTACAGAGTCCAAAAACACCCATGGCCCTGTGCAACGAATGGAGGAAGTGGACACAGTGATTGGCAGGAGGCCAAAGCTAGTCAGAAGTGAATGTTCAGAAAGGACATTGGTGTCCTAAATCCCACTTTTCTCATAAAATTACCCATATCCCAGAATTTAGCACTTATATAACACAAAAACTTTGTGGTACTAACTCATCCCTTTGTGGTGGTTCACTACCTCCTTTCCTCTCTTCAGAGATCCAGATAGAAAAGAGCTGTGCATTTTCTACACAGCACCTGCCTAGCAAGTGTGACATCTGAGTCTGAGTTTAAAACTGCAACTCCTGCATTCTTAAGAGTGTCCTGGTCTTTCACAGGGGTAAAATTAATGTAGGTTTACTGGACCCAGAGAAGAGGGTAAAGAAAGGAGTGTTCAGATTTGATGCTGAGTCTGTGCTCCCGGGGAGCACAGTCCTGATGTCTTGGAAACAACAGACCAAGCACCTTCACCAAAAAACATGGTTCAGTTCCACCACACTGAAGTCCTTTATAGATCTCGATATTTGGATATCTGTCTTCAGAGGAACTGGTTCACTATAGAGCTAGGCTTAGTATCATACTGAATTCAGAGCTATAACAAAATAATTTTTTCTTCAACTACTCTGTCTATAGTGACCAAAGGATCTCAAGGGCTTACAGCAAGGTCCTGAGGAGGGGCTGCCTCACAGCCTCTGGTGTGCAGCCAGCATGTGGCATACAGCCTGTAACGCTCCAGATCAGATCCCTCAACCAATCCCTTTGTTTTTTCCTGTTCTAGTAAGCCAAACCAGACCAGGTACAGCCAGGGTGCTGCTGGCACATCAGCAGCAGTGGTGTGGCAGGACTTTCTCTGGCCAGGGTCAGCTAGTGCTCTCACTGGCAATATCTGGACATAGCTGAAGGGATAAAACAGGCCTTGGACTGTCCCTAGAAAGCAGTACGGGGTGCTCACTTCGTTTTGGGGGAGGAAAGGAGTATGTACTTTCACTGTAGCTTGCCAGTAACCTGTTTAATCTACTGGTATAAAAGCAGCACCCGTGTTCATGAAAGGCTTGGTCTCATCACTGGAGCTGTGGCTGAGCACAAACCCATGCACACAGGGGTGATTCTAGAGGAGATGTAGAGCTGGTGCTGAATATGCCACAGCATAGGAACAGGGTTTGCCCCATGCTTATGTTGAGATGCCTGTAAGTGTGCCAATATCCCTTCTACCCTTGCATGGTACCCCAAAGGCAAGAAAAAGTGGTCTTGGGGAGTCTGGCTGGTCAAATACCCTGATCAGCCTACTGAGATGATAACAGCAAGATAGAGTTCATGGTAAGAGCATCCCAGCTGTCTGTGGCAGCCCAGAATGGTCTGTTTGTTACTTGACAGCTGCCATGAAACCTGAGAACATCAATAAAAGCTGTATTTCCTTCAGCTTTGTGTATTTTTTTCCCCTTTTGTAACCATGTCTGCCTGTTTTTTCAAAGACAGGAAAAGAAACTACCATTCACAGCTCATACCTGAACAACAGAACTAACTCTTTCATCCTGATGAAGAAAGAATGCTAGACAGAATCAGAGTGTATCCAAAATCCTGTCTGTGAAAAAAGCGTTTTGATATAGTTTGATTATTCTTTTTCCTTCGTGCAGAAACTCTATTTTAGTTTCAGAAGACTCTTTATTTTGTTTTGATTCTTCTCCCTTTGTGTATGAGTCAATAAATGTCCAGACTTGGGCACGGATTTCTCACTTTGTCATGGCAACTGTTCTTATTCTTCAGACCCTGAGCCTTGTTTCATTATTTGATGCCATCTAGTAATGTAAATACCTTAATATGTGCTTGATTATGTGAAAATTAATACAATATAGTTTTAGTAACAATTATACATAACGAATTATGAAGAACATTAATATAACTCCAGACTGTAGATTTGATATCCCTTGTGTCAGCAGAGCTGACCTCCAGTGAAAAAAAATATATATCTCTTTATCATTTTCATTTTTATATTTATGTATAAGGAATATGCCTAACAAAATATTGGTTTGAATTTAAAAAAAACAGTTGACTTCAGGTCTTTGCTTTGAATATTCTGAAATTTTACTGAGAAATGTATATGTTGCAGTATATATTTGCCACTTGCTTCTACAGGGAGTAAGAAGATCTTGCATTACCCCTGTCTACTGAAGAAATTTAGGCCGGTCAACCAGGCCTGTGAACCAGTTATAACTTCAGCAGCTACAGCCATGCTGTTTTCCATCCCACCACGAAGTGTCTTTGTGGAGTTTCCTAGGCAGCAGGTCAAGGCTGTGTACTCTTGTGTGGTCCTGTTCCAGCCTGCCCCCATTCGCCTCATGTCTTCTGCATGAGCACAGATGTTCTCCTGCCTTTGAAGACTTCTGTTCTCAGCTAGTGCACACTTTGTTCTCTAAAACCTTATCCAATTTGTAAGAAAACTACTTCCAGTAAATGATCTCATAGTACAATTTTGCCCTAGTTTCATAAGTCCTTCTGTAACCTTTCTAGATGCCTTCAATGCCTTCAGTGTTTGCATCTTCCTCACCGAGATTTTCTGCTACCTTGATTCTTTGTGCTTGGCACACATGCAAATATCTATTTAAAACTTCATTTTTAACACAGGGATCAGCCATCTGATTCCTATTAACAGTAATGGGAACTGCATGGCTAAGTTAATTACCATGTACTGTGCTGAACATTTAGCACTTAGTCTTCCCTTTGTTTTCCCTTTAAGGTGTTCTCTAGCCTTTCTGAATTTAATGCACTGATCTGGAGTAGTGGAGCTGGATTTGGGTCAGTAAAAATCCTGATTATATTGATATTTATTTGTTGCTGTGCCCAGTGACAGAAGTGAAAAACATTTCCTGGCTTCAGCAATTGCTGTTTTGGTGCTGTTGCAGATTCATTCACAAAGAAGAACAGAGAGAATTGAACCAAGGGTATCACCACAGGACACTCACTGAGAGAACCATGACACCTCAAGTTCAAGTGACCATTAAGTACCTAACTGAGAATACAAATGAGCCTGAGCTCAACTCTGATATAGATGACACAAACAATTTCCTTCTGTCTGCTACTGTTTCTCTCACTGACAAGTGCAAATAAAGGTGGGAAGGAGTGAATTCAAGAGGGTAAAGCCAAGTTTAGCACTGATAGGAATAACTGACACAGGCCACAGACATTTGGGAAGATCAATACCACAGCACTAGTTAGCTGTGTGTGGTCTTGACATCTCAACAAATGCATTTTTGCTTGGGGAGGTGGTACTTTTTTGCCAGGAGTGGTTTGTCTTTTTTGTATCACAAAGACATTGTCCTTTCCATTTAGATAAGGACCTACTTAGTATGACCTATATTTTCATTTTGTCACTGTAAAGAGAGAACACAATTTCTGTCAGACCAGATAAAGGAGACAAAGAAAAAATATGCCACAACCTGTTTTATTTTAATTTCAAAACCGAGAAATTTTTCTGGTTTTCTTTGGAAACTATTTTTGCAAAGCAAAAAATGGATAAAAAAAGTAAAGCTGCTTATCATTTTTGTCAGAAATTATTTTATTTTATTATCTCTGGTTCAAAGCTTCCCAGACATGTAGGCAAAACTGCATGATGGTATGATAGCCTAATTAAAATGAAGAGCTGTGAGTAAAATACTATGTGGGTGAAGAGAGGGGGTAGAAACTACTTCTGTCTCAGTGTAGCAGCTGACACTTTCCTCAGCAGGAGAAGCAGCAGTGAGAGGAGAGGGCTGTATGGATCAAACATAAGTATTATCTTTTCTTTACATGCGGTTCGAGCAGTTTGCCCTTGGATTTTATATGCAAAACAGGCGATCTTTTACTCTGGCTTCTCTCACGTGTTCTGTTGTCTGTGCCTAAATGTGGATTGTCAGAAGTTCAGCACCAAAAAGAATATCTAGCAGCACAGTTATTCACCTGCCCTAGATACGTTTGCATCCCAAACATATTTGCTTATCTATCCACCAGGAAATATAAAAATAACATAAAACAACTGGCTCCTTGCTGAGATTAATATTCTGTGGTTAGCTTCAAACTAGCATCTAACAGCATTACAACTTATCTGTCTGGTTCTGTTGAACTTCAGATGTGTCTAAACAAGATACACACGTAAAAGGTTGTAAAGGCTCTAATACTAATTACATTTAAAATAGTTATTGTCAGCACAACTGATAATTTTACACAGGAGAGCTTTCCAGTGCCGCGGTTTAAAACTGTTCTGGATAGTGAGAAGCATTAAAAGCAGTTCAGTGAACGATTTTGGGATTGGAAAACATATTACATACTGAGAAATTTAAGAAGATTCATCTACTTACTTTTCTGAAAAGAAGACTAAGGGATGGTTTGATCTTGGTCTGTGAGTACCTACCTAAGGAACAGATTTCTCATAGCCAGTTCTTTAATCTATCAGTAAAAAAACATAATGAGATTCAGCAGTTGGAAGCTGAGGCAAGACAAATTTAGATTTGAAGCACGGAACTGATTTTTAACACTGATGGTAGTTAAACACAGACATAACTTACCTAGGAATGTGATTGATTCTCCACCATGTGGACCTTTTATTTTAGGATTGAGTGTCCCTCTGAAACATATACCACAGTTCAAACAGAAATTTCTGAGAGGTTTCTGTGGTGATGTCCTGCTGAAAGTAAAACATAATAATCTTTTGGCTTTCTGGTGGCTTTCCAACTTAAAACTTATGTTAAAATTCTTCTAATGAGTGTAGAAATATGAATTGATTGTTAACTGGTCCTAACAACTACCTGAGACCTCAGAAAATATGAAATTTTAGATCTAAAATGGAAACGGCAAATTTTTACAGGAGTGATGATTCACATGTTCATGACTGGGGAAATGTCAGCTCCTCACTCCCTATCGAAACAAGAAAAAATAACAAAAACATTCATATTATAAGTCTTTAAAATCTGCCTCAAGCAGTGGGTCATTAAGGTCCCATTCAAGTGCAGGTTTGGGAACTCAGTGTCAACCCTATGCAAATGGGAATAAAAATCCTTTCAGCATGGCTTATACACAGATCTCCTGAGATCCTAGTTCTAATACCTAGATTACACCAGTTTGGGAGTTTTTATTTGGTTAGTCGGTTGGTTGGTTTTCTTTTTTCCAGCCACCTGACTTATTGCTTTCCTATTGAATCCCTGTGTCTTTGACAGCTGGGCCAGATGTTCATTTACACTGGAACAGATGTGAGGATGGAGAGCCTTCTGACAGAAGTCTGTACCAGTACTTGACATTGCCAAAAAAATCAGTGCTAAAAACCTTTATTTGTTTAACCATAGAATCATAGGATGGCTTGAGTTGAAAAGGATTTTAAAGATCGTCTAGTTCCAGCCCCTATGCCATAGGCAGGGACATTTTCCACTAGGTCAGATTGCTCAGGGATGCATCCAACGTGATCTTGAACTGTCCCAGGGATGAGACATCCACAACTTCACTGGGCAGCCTGTTCCAGAGTCTCATCACCCTTTGAGTAAGGTATTTCTTTTCATCTAAAGTGAGTCTCCTCTTTTAGTTCAAAACCATTCTCCCTTATTCTGTCACTATCTCCCCATGTAAAAAGTTGCTCCCCTTCTTTTCTAAAAGCCCCTTTTAGGTACTGGAAGGTGCTGTAAGATCTCCCACAGGTTTTCTCTTCTCCAAGATGAACAACCCCTACTCTCAGCCTTTTTTCATGGGAGAGGTACTCCAGCCTGATGACCAGCTTTGTAGTCCTCCTCTGGACTCACTGCAATCTTCCTACATTGGAATGTCAGAGCTGGGTGCAGCACTCGAGGTGGAGTCTCACAAGAGCAAAAGAGAGGGGAAGAATCATCTCTCTCAACCTGGTGGTTATGTTTGTTGCCCTACAACTTGGGATGGGGTTGGCTTTTTGGGCAAGTACACATTATTGGCTCATGTCCATGAGAACCCCCAAGTCCTTCTCTGCATGTCTGCTCTCTGTGAGCTCTTCTCCCAGTCTGTACTCTTGTCTGGGATTGCCCCAACCCACTGCAGCACTGTGCACTTGGACCTGTTCTCGCATTTGTACAGATCTCTTTGGACAGCATCAATTCCTTGTGTTGTTTGTGTTAACTGCACCACTCAGCTCCGTGTCATCTGCTAACTTGCTGAGGGTGCTGTTGATCCCATTGTCTATGCCATTGATAAAGATATTGAAGAACACCAGTCCCAAGACAGGAACCTGAACAACACCAGCCTTCACTAGTCCCCACCTGGACACAGAGCTGTTAAAATACAACTCTGGCTATGATCATCCAGCCAGAATAGTCCACCCTTCAAATCCATGCCCCTTAAAACATCACACCCGTCTATGCTTAACATTTTAAAAATGTTACCTTGTCCCTGACTTTTTCTGGACTAATGCAAGTTAGTGGTGAACAACTTTCACTTTTATTCCACAGTTTTAGATCTCCCAGAGGGTTTTCTCTTTCTAGGGGAACCTATATAAATAGCTTAAAGAACCTTGGGAAGTCTGCTTGCTTTGAAATGAAACCAAATAAACGTGTGAATCATTCTGAAAAACTTGGCTTCTTTGGGGTAAGAAAATGACACAGGGGTTATATCTTCAAAACAGAATCAATCATATTGTTAGTGGCCTTAGTTTCGATTGGAATTGGAAGTGTCGTATTCTGCAATTTAGTTGAAGATGTTAAAGATTTTGTTTGTCATTGGTCCATTTTTTGGCAAATCACTTCCACTTATTCAACTTGCCATTGCTTTCTGCAACTAATAATGGAATTCCCTCCCATAAGATATAATGGGATCACTTGACAAGTAATTTAATCAGTAACATGTTAAACATGAAGGAAAAAGGCACTTGCACCTGAGGGAAGATTCTTCTTCAGTTTAACTTTTACACAGTGTGGCAACATTAGGATGAATAAAGCAAAGAAAGAAAGGAAATGGAAAAGGGCTGGTAAAGAGAGGTGACAGAAGGTAAAGGTAATTTGCAATTTGTATTTTATGGATGCAGTTAAAAGAAAATATTGTGGAAACACAACGTGTGTTTAGTATGAACTGAGCCTGTGTTTGGGAGATAGCTGAGAGATAAATATAATGTGGAATTTGGCACAGATACACAGACGCCTGAGCAGCTTCTGGAATCACTTCTTTTTCAGTATCCATCACATACATCACAACAGAGCTGTTTTAGGGGCATGAATATATGTGACTCATAAATTTATCTGTGTTAGCCTAAAAAAGTTGTACTAAACTAAATAAAATAAGACAGAAGCCTGCTAAACACAGAGTGTAGAAGTATTACACAAGAAATGAAGTATGATTCATGTCCCCAGCTGGAAAAGCACTCCTGACTTATCTTCACTGGTTATTTGGGAACAGGTTTGATGCTTGGAGTAGGCATCATCAAAGCAGACATAAATCACTGCAAAACTGAGTAGTATAGCTGTATTTCTGAAACAAACAACCAAGACACATTTCCATTATATTTTCCCTTGTCTCTCTTACCTGGTTTCATTTCTCTATTTTTTAAAGGAGGCAGAACCTAAAGCATTGACCAGGGTTGTGGGAAAGTTCAGCTGCAGGCTCGGACTGGGTCCAGCTCTACAGGCTTAAGTACATTGTTTTGTTTCTCTCTTCCTCTATTTTCACTTAGTCCCTGTCCTTACACATTTTATTCTTACAGGTCATTGTATAAATTGTGCTAACTGCAACTGGAAGTGGGAACTTAGGAATCCCACAGTCTTGTTGTTGGGTGATGGGAGAATTGCAATGCATAAATATACAGTTAAAGGAGATGGAGGTCACAGGTCACTGTGGTGGTCATCCAGATGTGGTGGTCTTTGCAGAAGCTCTGACAGTGCTTGGCCAGGATGGAGGGCTGCTGGAGGAGGCAGAGTGTTTGGCTTTGCTCCCATTCACCATACCCTGCCCATTCCTGCAAGTGAAAGAGCTTGCATTCCTGAGGGTGTGAAGTGGTCCTATGTCTTGCTTGCATGAGATAATTGAAGGCCTTCCCCTGATAATTCCCTGCTCTGTTGTGCTTTGCATTGAATTTGAGCTTAAGCAAGATATGCTCAATCTAACACTGTGTGCTGAATTGTGTGTGGGAAACCGCTTACACAATTGTCCAGAGAATTTTTTAAAATTCTTTTTTGGTGTATGTTTGTGTAGACATTACTACTTGAACACATTTTAGGTGTCATTGTTTCTCCTATAAAAATCTACTCTTGGAGACATGATTTCCTGGAAATTTTATTCCCTGATTTTTGAGGAGATTCCCCTCATTTACTGGGGCTTTGCAGATGTCCTAGTCTTTAACTTTGGCTCAAACCAGCATTTTAAATGTCCAGAAGCTTAACATGGTTTGTACATCCAGCCACGCACCTTGTCTTCATGGAAGACGTGTCAGCCCTGTAAGGCCTCTGCTTCTGCCTCTGCCTAACTCTGAAAAAGAAAGTCTGAAAACCTCTTGGTTCTAGTGAAAATTTGGCTTGAACGACAACTGTGGACTTTGCCCCAGGAGGAAGAAAAAGAATTCACCCTTGAATATTTTACAATTTGCAAGAAAAGCGGGGTTTTTTTTGTCTTTTCTTTGAAATAGCACCAAATCATAGCTAATTTTTATTGATCTGACAATCAGAGTATATGATTTTGCCTTTTTACCTTTAACCCTTACTGTGATGATATTTATTCTTATTGTTTTGCCTGGTTATTATTTTGACTATTTACTATTATTTTGCCTATTCCACTCAGAATCCTTTCTAACAGCAGTGTTTTCATAATGCATAAACTGATGTACCCAAGCTGCATATTTCAGGATTTTCTGCACTATGCTTTATTTAAATTATCTACAAAAGTCTTTTGTAGGTATTTCAGTCAAAAAGCCCTGGTCATCAGATGAGGGAGAGTAGCAATATCACTAGTCACCTTCTGACCATCTTCTCTTAGTAATTTGTGATGATAAGGGATTGAAAATGAAATTAAAATTCTTTTGTAATTTCATTATCTTGGAAGTGATTTTATAGCCTACTGAGAATTAAATGTTGAAGTACAGCACAGTGTACAAAATAATTCCACTTTTAATACATTTTTATGGCACTCAGATGAGCAGAAGCACAACTCAGGTCAGAATTAGCCTGTGTATTACTCAGCTTTCCAGGTCTTTAATCCAAAATGAAAATTAAACAATACTCTTTTTACCAGAGTAGTTCATCCAAAACCAGCTAAGACAATAATTTTTCATTTTGAAGGGCTCTTATTCAAACCCTTTCAAGGTGGTTTTTAAAATTGTTTAATCCCAAAATTGAAATCCCAGAATCCTCTGTAATAAAATATGTGGAGCCCCTTTCATTAATTGCATTGCCTGCCTATTACAGCTAATGTGCACTAGTTAAAAAGCTATGATGCTGCATTTTAAAGCATAACGCCTGAAATAAAATTCACATAGTATCCAAACCTCATGAATTTTTCAGGAGGTTCTGCTAGATTTTCAGGTATATATATTACTCTATAAATAAAACATTAGCATTTTAGGATTATTTTGATAATTCCACCAGTAAATCCTAATGAATAGTAGAAATTGCATGTTTTGTTAATCAAATTTCTGACCTCTGCAGCAGACGTTAGATCACACAGCAGCAGTAGATGCAGGGATCACTACAGAAGGCAAGAAACTAGTTAGGGGCAGATCAGCTGGCACACGAGAAGCAAAGAGCTGCCTAACTTATTTCACAGGATTTTCTCCCAGGGTCTTTAATGAATCCAGAAATGAAATAAGATAGGTTCTTTCCCTAGTTAATCCTCGAGCTTGCCTGTGACTTCATTCTCAGCAGCTCACCTCACCTCCCCATAGCCAGTGGCACAGCAGAAATCCCTGTGCCTGTGATGGCCTTGCCTCTGATTCCTCCAGCACCATGACCCTGCTGCCCTCTGGGACACTCTATTGGCTTCTCTGCCCTTGGGCTACAGCCTGTGGCAGCAACAGGGCCAAGGTTTAGGAGCCAGCTTGAATATGATGCACACGGGCAGAGGCATCTGAGAAATAGCTGCCGACTGATTATGCTCTGCCTTCTCAGCTTGAGGAAACCACAGAGAGAGCCAACTAATGTACTGTCTCCTTACTGTGTGCTGAATACAGCAGAAAATCCAACTTGTTTGCTGCACACTATTTCCTTTGTCCTTCTGGGATATTTCCCTCTACTGTTTTTGTTTGTTTGCTTGTTTCCGATATTCCTTTTAATTAATTTGAAATGAATAAACGATATCGTTCTTTGGAAACAAATGAAGATCTTCCATGATCCATAACATTTGCATTCTCTGCTGAATCCAGCATTTTCAGTGTCAGCCCCAGCAGCAGTATCAGCTGCCTTAGAAGTCTTTGAAGTCTCCATAGCTCAAGCTAAAGCATTCAAAAGGGGAAAAGTAGCAGGTTGGCAGAGGTACGGGGGAGAAGAAGGTTTTTTTCTTTACCTACAGCCACTCTTTACCCTGTGGATTGTAGAATTAGAACACTTAAAAAATAAAGCAACTTACTGATTTTTCCTTCAAAAGAAGCTTCAGCCTAAGCCAGGGTTTTTTGAAAGCCTGCTTAGGTAACAGGCAAAGTGTGACCTGATGATTTGGAACCACAAGTGTCCATTTTAGGGGGTAAAGAGAAAAGCAAAGGGATTTTCCATAGACTTTATTTCCACTGTTTTAAAATATCCTGGATAGGAATCAGTGGATCTATATTTTTGGGGAAAACCATGAGCAGAAAGCTACTATTATATTGGATTGAGATTTGCCCATCATGATATTGCAATTTTGTCTCACTATTCAATTTCTCAAGAAAAAGAGGGGTGTTGGTAGCTCAGAAAGCCTTGGCTTTTTGCACAGGGGGATATATACTGAACAGCCTTACTAGGGGAATGGACTTTTTTTAGAACCATGGTTGAGGTGAGATGTTTGATAGAGCAGGTTTGTGAAAGACCATGAATGGAAGCTGTGAGTAGTTCAGCTAATGCCACATACATTGCAGCCAAAGGGTAGACACAGTGTAAGAGGAAGATAGGAGGGCAAACTCTCATTGTCTCTGGCCATATTTTCTCTGAAATCAGAGGCAGGGTGTATACGATTATGGAATTTCTTCACTAATAAACCTAGCAGAGAGGATTATCTCCTCAGATGTGACACTGTCACACTGCTTCTGGACCTTTCATACTCCTGGAGATGTGCATAACATACCAAGTTCATGAACAGTTTTCAACTTGTCAATGCCAAAGGCTTGACAGTTGTTAAAAAAATACTTGGACAATACTCTTGAAATAAATTCTGAGAGACTGGAGCCCTACTGATCTATTTAAAATATCAGCTTGACAGTTTGAGTTAGAGAAGGACTAGAAAGATTTTTAATACTGGCACTGTCTCATTTGGAACTGAAAAACTGATATTTTGCAAGAGTGAACTGAAAATCCAGTGGGGAGGAATATCAGATTGGGTCTGTCAAAATGTTTCATTTAGCTCAGTTCAAGAGCTTTTGTGTGATGCTTCTCACTTGGAAACATAATTATCTGTTAATTTTGTTATCTCCTAAAAGATATTTTGACCAAGAAAAGACACCTTCATGATTTTGAAAATCTCTAAATAGGATTTAGTGAAAATTCCAAAACTTTGAAAAATGGTAATGAAAAATAGTAATTTCTGAGGGGTTATGTCAGGAAATCCTAGGGTTAGCTTTACTGGTGATTTCTAAGAATTCCTTTGTTTCTGGAAAAATTGCAATGTGCTGTAGACAGAGTAAAATTGAAAGCAAGCTGTCAGCTAGAATGAAGACTGGAACCATAAGTCCTTAGGGTCTTTAAGTCAGTGAAGAAGCATGCCTTAAAATTAGAGTGTACCCTTATTGTGTTACTTATCACCATGAGTAATTGCATTCATCAGGTGAAGGGTAATATGACCCAAAGAGATTGACTATTGGATAGATCCTCAGGCAGAAAGAGATTTTGATTAGTAAGGGCAAAAATAACAACAGAGTAACTGTCTTTATTATAAACAATGGTATCAAAAGGAGCTCAGAAAATTTGCCTAACAAGTACATGGGAGTTTGCTAAAATATGTTCAATCCTATTTCTTTTCAGTGTTAGTGACATGTAACAGGAAGCAGAGAAACCTTTATACACATTATCACTGGACCAGTATCCTATTAATAAGAAAAGACCAAAACATCACAGAAAATAATTTTTCTCTACCTTGTGTTACAGTGTGTGATAATATATGCAGTATTACTGGATGTGTTACTCCTTTGGAAGAAAATACAGCAATGAATAATAAAAGTTATGCTAGGTCTGTGCAATAAAACCATTTTTCACCAAGGTTAAGAGTGCTGAACTTCATGATTATAAAATGGAGTATCTCAGTTTTTAAAACTAGAAATATAATGAATATAGAGGATGTTCCCTAACTCAAGTGAGGAAACCACACCCTTTTCTTTATCAAGAAAAATTAATCTTCCTGTGTGTATTTGCTAGTGCTTTTCTTACATGATGGTTGAACCTGGATGTAATGGACCTTTTAACTCTTCATTTGAGAACTGCTTTGCAGCTGAGTAAGTCTTACTGTCATCCTACTTGGAAGACTCTTGTATACATTTATTTTCTTAATCTTACCCACTCCTTTACATCTTTAATCCCTTAAAGAACCAAGTAATTAATTTCACCCTGTAAGTTTTTTACTCCCGCACATATGCTGTATAGATATATATATGCTCTCTCTATGCATTTTTTTATAATTACAGCTTTTACTAACTTGAATCTTCTGTCATCTAATTCCCTAAATATATCTTTTGTTGTAATATGATGTCAATGCTGCAGATTTAACTGTTTCAAAGGCATAGTGAGGAAATGGGGAAGAACCTCACAGAGCCATGGGTGGATGATGTCATTTTCAGTTTTCTGCGGTGGTACACTCAGCTTCCAATATTTATAATTTTTACACTTGAAATTTGTTTTGGTCTACATGACTTTGAGCAAAATTTGCTGTGAGAAACCTGCTCAATGAGTCTTAACGTGTTACCCACTATCTGCACCATGTGTTTTAAATTTCAGCTCTTTGATTCATCCTCTAATGGCTCAGCTTGAAGGACAAAACTTTTATGAGTGCATGGTAATCCATGTCTCCAGAAATGGGTGAGGAGAGTTTATTCCCTCAGGAGAGAGGTTCTTTTGTAACGTTACAGAGCCACTGTCATTGCCAGAACTGACGTTGCTACACTGCCTTTGTAACATAGTTCATACTGGTTTTAACAGAGACTTTCAATTCTTCCCACTACCTTGGCAGGTTTACATGTAATGTCTACATTATATACCCCAGTACAGGTACCAGAAACATGTTGTGGGAGGGGACTCCAGGAATTAAAAGGTGGTGACATGAATATTTTCAGTTTTAAATCACAAGTAAATAGAGGAAATTGGCTTCCTTTTAACAGTCTTGTTAAAAATATATGTCCTGTTAATGCAACAGAAGACAATATTTCAGGTAGTGTTTGTGTGTAAAACAGTAGTTGTTTTAGCACCTCACCAACATGACATTATTCTTTGTTTTCTTGCAGGGTTGTTTTTTGAAGTAATGAATCATCCATTATGCTCTCAAACAGAAACTAGCCTTTTGGCCAAATGAAACATGTGCAATCTTTGTTCAGCCTATCAATTGCAAAAGGAATTAGTGTCATGTAGAAAAATAATAATTACTTTCCTTCCTGTTCACATGATATTAAGAGGAATAAAACTCGGGAGGCCTGTTGGGCAAACTGAATTTTTCTTGTTCCTCAAATCTTTATGGTTTGCATTCTGCATGCTGCTGTGGTTTAAAGGAGCTGAGATGTTTGATATCCACAGCATTTATATTTGTCATGCCATTTAATGGAGCTTGTGAGCACTATGAAATGAGTTCTTTTTCACAGATAGGACATGCTAGCATGGATTCGAAGGCCTGTTTGTTGAGGTTCACCTCAGTTTTGAAGTTACAACCTCTTGGTGTTGGGTTTATATCTTCTTAGTGTGCAAACTTAGCCTAACAGATAGTATAAGGACAGTCATGCCAAAGACATTGTATGTGCATCTGTTTTGATTATTAGGATCCACATGACTGCTCAGGAACTGCACAAGCAACAGGGGTTTTCAGGTTTTCAACACCTAAGGTGACCAAAATGAAGATGTTTTTCTTCAAACGGCCTTTAAATTTAAAATGAACAAACAATCATTTGTTACCACATAAAATTAATGTGCGTTTCCAGTGGTGCTCCAAGTGGAAGCGAGACTCTTTTAGAATAAAACCTTAGTTCCCAGGCAGTGCCCTCTAGGAGTCAACTATTGATGTCATTCTAACTTATGAAATCCACCAACATTTTCAATCTGAGTTTTGATCTAATTGTTGTAAAAACGTCCTATACACTAAAAGCTACTGATGACCTTCAAAAGTAGCTAACAAAGGCTTGTTCTCTGCTTTAGCAGATTCAGTATTTCAACTACTTTTCAAAAAGGTACATTGGATTCTTCATATGATTGTGGTTGATGAAGCGACTCTGAGGGATAGCTCTAGTCTCATTTGTCCATTTGTTAATACAATATTTTTCTTCAATAGCTAGACAATTTTTAAAACCCCCAACCCCTATACATTTTCAGATTCCCTAGGGGTTTCTATTGCAATTTATGACCTTTTGTCCTCTTACATTTCAGTTTTGAGTGATTTTTCTCTTATAACTATTTTTATTGTACAGGAAGAATTGATTGTTATTATCTTAAAAATACAGCAGCTCTTGCCAACTGTTCATGAAATCGCACTTCTAAGACTTTAACTTTAATTGAAAGATTTCATATTTATTTAATTGTATAAGCTTATTCCTCCTATCCATATTGCTGGTGATACAATTGCTTCTGTGATACACGTTTGGAAAGCCAAGTCTTTGTTCTCATTCTATGGAGCTCCATTATAAATGTCACCAAGTTGTAGCTCATCCTTGTAGAAAAATCTTTGAAGTTAGATAATGTTGGTCCAAGTTCTTCTGAACTGAATTAAGCTATGTTATAGTAGGCATTAATTTTGTCTGCTATATGCAGCCTAACTCTGTTTAGGAATTTCTGTCCTACAGAAAATTTTTAGCCAATATGGCTGTTGACTATGACTTCCTCGTCTCCAGATTTGCTGACAATGTGAGTTATGATTAGCAGAAGATTTTGTTTTGTTTTTCCTTCTCTACAATAACCTCCCCTCTTCTCATAACAGTTCAATGTGGTGGGATGGGGAACAGTAAAACAAAATGCATCGCCTTCTTTGTGCAATGGCTTCAATCTAATACACCATATGGAGCTCCATGGTAAAGTTTAAAAATAAGATGGAAAGCAGGGATGGAAAGTAGATGCACAGCAAAGAAGGAAATGTGTTTTAGATCAGATCAGAAATAGATGGAGAGTCATTATTCGCTACAGGATCCATTTCAAAGCTGTACAGTATAGAAGTTAGGACACCCCACTCATGAGCTCATGATGGATGATGAACAGCATGGTCTTTACAGACTGGCGCTGTGAAATCTGAGGCTTGGCACAGCCACAGAGGAAGCAGGAGGGCTGCAGGCATGTGTAGGAACAAGTCTGGAGAAGCAGTAGATTGATTAAAATTGTCAGGGCTCCCATCACAGCCCTTTCTTTAACTCATGCTGAGCCTGATGCAGGTTGACTGATTGACTGATAGCGCACACCACTTCTTTCCACATCTTATCAGACCTGGGGTTAATGCTGGGCAGAGGGGTAGCTGGCACAGTGAATGTGTAGGTTCACTGTACACAAAATCTTCCCACCGGTTTGCAATTTTCACCTACCAGCAGTCCAGACTCGTGTTTGATGTGAGAAATTCCAGCTGCATTTTGAGAGATGACAAGACTTTTCAGAAGAGGAAAGGCAGGATTCTCACAGTAGGCTGGCTAGAAATGGAAATTCCTGCCTCCCATCTGGCACCCTTTGTTACAGATTTGGTCTTCTGCCAGGAGAGAGACCAGAGCTTTCCACAATGTAAGGAAGGCCAACAGAAGAGGCATCACTGATTTCATCTGAGGAAAGTCTTACATTCTCCATTTTGGAAGACACTTGGTCAGTCTGAAGCTGCACCAGGTGTTCCTCTTCTCCCTACAACACAGATGTATGTATACTTCTCCTGCAGCTAGATGTCTTTGGGGAGAATTGCAGTAGCCTCAAGGTCCAAATTGCCAGCGAGGAAGAGAAGATAGCAAGGAAAAAGGATGATGTTCAGGAGAGAAACAGAAGCTGGTTAATTAATGGCAACATTTCAAAATTAAGGAGATATCATCATGGTCCAAACAGTCAATGGCAGGTGCTGACTGGCAACAAGGACCTGCTAAACAAAGAAGCAAATATTGCAATTCTAATTTGCAAAGCAATTAATAAGTTAGACAGAACATGAAGATTATTTTTATTTTCTGGTGTCATCATCAGATCTCCATGTTCCTTCCAGCCAGGCACATTCCATTTGTGTAGTTCTAGAAACTACTTATTTTGGTTTTGCACTGTAGAAAAAAAGTAAGCTCTTTGACTGATCTGCAATCAGATGTTCCCCTTACTCAGCTCAGCACAGAGACAACAATGAATGCAGCTCCGATATTGATGCCAGATAAGAAGGCTTATCAAAAGGGGTGTGCCAAAGTGACAGAAGGGTAAACCCTCCATCTTTCTTTGTAGGGTACACAAGGGTAAAACCTCCCTCTTTCTCTGTAAGGTGTTCCCTAGTGGTGAATAAAGCTTAAATCTGGTGTAAATCAGAGTGTACTTAATCAAAGTGCTTAAATGACTTGCAGAATTTGAGAATTTTCTTCTCTTAGCTCAAGTATGCATCTGTATTTTAACTTTCTTGTGTGCAAAGATTTGTAGCATAAGTAGTCCCTCAAGTTTCGTTGTACGGCTAGATAATCATATAAGAATTTTTAATGTTAGCATTATGAATTTAGTTGTTGCTATATTTATTACTTTGTGTCTATTGTGTCTAAGGAGTTCAGACACTGATCTGTCAACTCGTGGATTTCCCCGGTTACAAGGTGGGGCTGGTTATTGGTTTCAAGATGTGTTCTCTGTGTACTGAAAACTTACAGAAAGAGTTGAAATGTGACTTAGAGACAGAGCAAGAGCAGAACTTCCTGGGTACAGAGTTTGTTGGACTTGTAACACTTGGGAATTCTCGAAGAAGAAAAATGCCTGCTGTTAATTGCTTTTATTGAGTTAAACTTGGCTTTCTGTTCCCTCTTCATAAATAAACAGAACAGATCCTGGTGTAGGGCTGATCTGTGCTACTAATTTTTTCCATTTCTCAAGCAGATGGAAAAAAATTGTAAACCGCAACCCTGCCCACCTTCACCAACCCAAATATGCTAACAAATACGTATTTTTAAATATAAAACATTAATTCCTTTGGTGCTGAACATCCTGTGTACTGAGAAGTGACAGCAACAGGGCTGAAAAAAACACCTGGCCTCTAAGTCTCCCCCTCCCCAGGCATAACTTCACATCCCCAAACATTTCAAGCATCTTCATGTTCCAGTTTCAGCAGGTTACATCCAGATTTCAGTTCAATGTTTGAGTGAAATTAACCTTCTGCAAAACCTCCTTGAAAGGTTAGATCAGTGTTCATCAGATTGGATTTCACAGCCTGTCACAGGAGTGATCATTCTTTACTGAGGCTTGTGTTGATTGAAAACCTTCCACCCTTTTCTCAGCAGTACAACACAGAAAATTTTGCATTATTGTCATCCTATCCTTTTCCTCACCCTTATAGCAACAGCCAGCTAACTGAAGACTTTTTCATTTCAGACTCGTATTTATTTCTGAAAGAAATGGATGTTATTTAAAATTCCATCCCACCCACGATGTGAAACTAATAGACCTGCTTAATTATGGGAAAGCTATATGTATGGATATTAAGGATAAAACCCTGAGAAAATGTTTTTTAAATGTTGATTGCTAATGAGATTTAATGATACCAAACAGAGTGTGCTGCTCTAAGAATTTCAGCATGATAAATGCTTTTAAATTCTACTGAAAGAAACACCAAAATAAGTTACAGTGCCACTTAGTAAGACACCCTTGTGTGAAAGTAATAGGCACGAGGGAGCATGACTTCAGAAAGTAGGCCCCAATTACACACATTACATATATATTTCCTTCCGAACATATTTCCATCCTTTCTTCTTTAACAGTCTAAATTTCCAACTGGTTTCTTTGGGAGTTCTGGATAAGTAGGAGTAAGCTTCAAATTACAGTTATCGTCAACTTCCTGTGGTCTAAGAAAAAGACACGTAAGGTTAAAATAAAAATGTTCTACCTCCTGTTGTTCCAAACACTCGACTGATCAGAATAAAATGTGGTGGATTAGGAGGGTCAAATTTAGTGATGAAGAATCTTGAATGTGTTACAAATACTTCAAACAAAGTTTTGTGACTGGGAACCTCGGAGTGCCGTGACATCCCTGGAGCCAGATATTTAACAAGGCTTCTGGAAGGATATTTCCAGGCAATGGTTAATGCTCACAGATAAAGAGGGAAGATCAATCCATATGCTTCAGCAGAGCTCCTTCAAAGCTTCACAGTGGTGCAAATAAAATCCAAATATTGTTTTTAAAAGACAGAAGATGAGACATTGTTGGAGTAATGTTTTTTTCCCAGTGTGCGAAGGGAAGGAAGAGAAGCAAGCCTGGAGATCTGGGAGAGTAGACCTCATCTCTGTGCCTTTCAGAAAGTAGTACCAGGTCTAAGTTTCCACAGTGGGGTCCTAAACAGTGCTCCAGAGGCTAGGGAATTCTGCTGCTGACACCCAGATCCCTTCCCTCCCTGGAGTTCTGGTATGGTCAAAACAGGCAGTGAGTTAATTTTGCTGGTACTTAGAAACTTTTTTCTCTTCAAATGGCTTTGTAATTTGGCTACAAAGAGAAGCACAAGATGAAAGCAGAGTGATTTGTACCAAATACGTCTCATTTTATTTTAGAGAAACGATTACCTGGAATCAGTCATAGGTGTTCTCTGGTGGCAGATTTCTATTTTGTGCATAGAGAAGACCCATAATTCACTAAGTTAGGTGTTTGTGTATTCTACATTGCTTCGAGGATACAAAACATTAATAAATCTCTGACACATTTCTTAGCACAACTGTTATTTATGTATATGTAGAAGCATTCTAATAGTGTGAGGCTTAACAGGGTTAGAGTTATGCTTGATGAAAACTCTAGCAAAACTTAAATTCCAGCTTATATTCAGAAAAAGTACGTCTTCTTTACTTTATTACTATCCAGTCCCATACTTCAAGTCAGATTTTAGAGTAAGAGAAGACCTCAAAATCTCCAGTATGTGAAGGATTAATGTAATACAAAATCTTCTAAATGAATAGGAAACAAAAGAGATTACTATGATACAGTGGGCATCAATATAGTGTGAACCAAGAATCTCTGAATGTCTGGGAAAGATTCTCAGTTACCTCAACAGAATTTGAATAGAATCATGCTTTATATTGAAAAACTCTGAAGTAACTATTTCCTTTGTGTGCTTTTCTTCTTCCTTTCTTATTATTGTAGCCTCTATCTGGTACAAATTATAGCTTCTGTAGATGCATTCCTAAATACTCCATTCTTAAAATTCCAGCAATTTGAAAATAAAAATTTATATTAAAAAAGTTAATAGAAGAATATGTTTTAATGACTTGGTGCACTGTAATCCTCCTCAAAAAAGAATTAAAAGTCCATTTTTTTTGGTTGGTGGCGACAACCTCTCTCTAGCTGAGCTGCCATAGTGTCTCATGGGAGTTTAAAGTTCACATGCATCAGACACTGTTTTTCATATAAACTGGAGCTTCTTTTGACCATTCATTACCTTCTAGCATATCCCTGGAGTGTAATTAGGCTTTTATTCTTCTATTTCAAGATAAAAAAAAAATTACTGAGATTTTCCATGGGATGAATCCCACTTCTGCATAGATGTGTCCTTATGTGTGGAATCTAAGACACTTTGGGCTTTGATTTCTGATCCCCTAAAGCATTGAAATAATAGCAGAGAAACTAAACTCCCCTGTAACACAGGGTATTTGTTGGTGTTTCTCAAGTCAGTGGAAGCTAAGAATAATCAATATTTTGTGAGAGTGGGTAAAAAGTAACAAGAAACTCACACAAAAACCTCCTGTGAAATAATCAGATCAATGAAGTAAGGTGGATGGAAAGTGCACTGGATAATAGAAATATAAAAATACACACAAGCAATCCTAGCAAAAACTACAGTGTACTCCTGGACGCTTTATTAAGAAAGCACACTTCCACTCATGATACAATTAATGTTTAGTATAAGTTTGTGTACAGTAGTTCTGAAAATGTAAGTATATTATGTAACTGCTAACAGTCAAGGCAAAAGAAAAAACACACTTTAATCTGCTCCATTTTGTTACATTATATATCCTGCAATACATATTTATGGATAGGTAGGTAGGTAGGTAGATAGATAGATAGATAGATAGATAGATAGATAGATAGATAGATAGCCAGCCAGCCTGTTGATGGTTTCAGAGCATCAGCTACAGTAAGAAAAGCTCTTGTAAAGCTCTTCCTCTATTTCCCAGCTTTGGAATGCCAGCCAGGTAGGCTTACTTGTATTTCTATTTATCACTACACAGAATTAATTCTTTTCTATATCTAAGAGCGTGAGCTTTCAATTTTATGTAAGCTATCAAGACAATCTCCTGTACCCTATTGTTGCCTCTAACACATTGTTATGATATTTTATATCTCTCATAGCTTCTAAGAGTATTTTGCAAAAAAATCCCATAATGCTTTCTTCTCTCAATGTTTTCTTCCTAAAAGGAAAGGTATAGTGCTAATAGTAGCTTGCAATACATCCTTCTAATTCTCTAGAGAGTTTTGCTGTGTCTTCCCTTTTTTCTTTTCTGATCATGCCTACCTTGAAAGAAAAAGAATAAAAACCCTCCCCAATGGCTAAAGCATATATGAAATATAGTAGATAAAAGTTAATTCAAATCCATTATGCAAGAGAGAAAGATGTACCTTCTGTCTCAGAGATTGAAAAAATTGGGATTCCTGTCTGCTCTATTCAGCAGTGCTACCAGTTCTGTCTTTTGGTCTGTTCTTTATTCTGCAGTGCTGAGTCCAAGCAGGGTCCAGGTCTCACCTTACAAGCTTCCTATAATAATAACGGCAACAGCAATAATAAGAAAAAATACAAGTGGTCTCAATATCCCTGGAACAATTTTACTGGGCTACTGAAATAGGCAGACCTTTAGTTAGTATACAGAAGCTAGTTGTCCTCTTTTTGCACAAAGTGCTGAGCACTAAACTTTTTTTATAGAAACATCAATTGGAAACAGAAAACAAATAACTAAATAAAAAGCATACTACCTGAAATATCTGTTTATCTGCTGTTCTTGTAATGATTTTTCAAATACAAAATAAAAAATAAAGCCAAGGTACAAATTATTTGAAGTATCCTATGATACGAAACCAAGAGCAGTGCAAAACTGCTCATGCTGGTTAGTGGAAAGAAACAGACATTCCTAGGGTTTGATCCATGGCATTGCTAAGTAAGTAAACATATAAATTAAGTTAAACAGATTGTGTATCATAGCTGTTCTTTCTGTTTACAAAAAGGACAATGTGAGCTATGTGCACAGCTCATATGTAGACCCCTACATGATATGCCAAATTTGCACACATATCTCATGTAACCTAGCAAACCAGGGGGGGTGCACAGTTAACATATCGTGCATCACATTGTGCCCTACCTTGAATGGTATATAATGACTCAGTGACATTGGTATAGGATGAAAAAATGAGTAACCAAACAAAGCAATAAATCCATTGAAGGCAACTAAATGGATGCAGTCCACCTGGTATTTTTTTCGACAAATAGAATTTTTAATTTCATTTTAAATGAAGAAAAATTTTGAAATAGTGAAAGATCTTAAAGAATAGAAATGTTTCATTTTTGCTGGCTCTACTAATAGCAGTCATATAGTAATAGAGTTGATAATATCATCCCAGGTTAAGGACTTACATTCATCAAAATCCTTCTGTAAGGAGTATTTATTTTAAATACAAGCTAAAGTTTACCTTTAAATTTCCCAGGACTTTTTCTTTGTTCCAGAGTCAAGATCAATAATATTTTTGGAGTAGTTTATGACATGTGTGTAAATTTTGATAAAAAAGATAAAAAATCGATGAAGCCAGAAGTGTTTCTACATTGTTTTGAGGTCAACTGTTATATTAAAAAAGTGAGTTAGGGAAGTAAAAAAATGTGTGCTTAAGCTGCAGTGTAAATACATAAAGAAAATAAAATCAGATTATCACTATTGTCATATACATTAACGTACTTAAAGAAGATATTTTACCACTGGAAAACAAGTTGCCAACTTGAACTGGATTTTCTTGAAGACATATTAGTGATAGAAGAAGTTTAGAGTGAAGAATATGTTTACATTGTCTCATCCATCCTTTAAATTTTTTTATCTGATTTTATGTATGATAGGATGGA
Organism: Acridotheres tristis; assembly: GCA_037013685.1. Classification (NCBI taxonomy): domain Eukaryota; kingdom Metazoa; phylum Chordata; class Aves; order Passeriformes; family Sturnidae; genus Acridotheres; species Acridotheres tristis. The sequence goes on along the minus strand of CM072887.1, from coordinate 75,503,756 downwards.
GGAGGGAAGAAACTTGAACTTGAAAAATTGCTTGTTTTTTGCTTAAGAAAAGAGATGGCACATGCATAAATATCTTTCTCTCTTTATGTTGTGCATTTTTCCATCAATAGCATAGAATCTCCACTTCCGAGCTTGATGGCCCATAATCAGTTTTCATCAGGTGACAGATTCATGTTTTCCAGCTGTATACAAGTGTCTGACATAAATACCTGTTGCTTCCATAGTCATATTCTTTCAAAAGAGGTTCTGTCACAAGAAAACTTCAGGCGTCAGAAATTCTTTTTTTCCCTTCTTCTTTGTGCTATTCTGTACCACTGCTCTGATGTCTCATTATACCTGCACAAGAAAGGCTATTATCCTTCACACGTTTAGCTGCTGATCTAAATGAAAGTACATTATCTAAATAGTTGAATCAAGAAGCATACAACTAAAACTCATTTCAGTTTGATCTGTATTTCTTGGTGCTTTAACAGGTTAACAGCTTCCTATGAAATTACTTTATTCAAGGGTTTTCACTATAATTTGGCCATAATGTGATCTAGACCTAATGGTAATAAGAACTTGGAGAAAATCTGCAGTTCATTTTATGTCTCAGTAGAAAAACGTGTCTTTTCTAAATAATTCAGAAATTGCATTCAGAAACAATATGCACATTACCAAGGATAGGCCTAATAAGGAATTTATCCAACACCACAGAGTGAGTATTTCAAATACTTATCATAGCATGTGAATATTAAATATCATCCTATTAGCATTAAATGGTCAGTTAGTTAAGTCCCTGAAGATTCACCTCAGTAATACTGGAAATAAAACACAAATTAAATTCTTTTTTGAGTGCTGCACATTTATTTCATGCTCTCAGAGGCTCTCAGTGGTACTGTAGCAGTATTCTGTCTATGCCAGCATATGTTATTATCATTGTGGAAGTTTATATGGGAGATCATTTTGTCATTAATCCAGACTTCTGGAAAACTTCAGAACAGGAAGAGCATGTCATGGTAGAAATCAAACAAATATATCATCCTAAAGCAACAAAAGTGGATTCCAAGTATGTGTGCTGTATTTCCATTCTACACCCTGTTTTCTGGTTGTGATATTAACATTTGTACGTGACGTAAACTGAAAACACTTAAGAGGCTTTTGAAGGAAATTAATCATATTTTACACAGTGTTAGGGTATTATCTTTTTCTTTCATATTTAAAAAGTCATAAATAATTTAAACCTGTAACTGCTTCAGTGTTGCAAACAGTTTAAAACCAAGAAAGTTCATTGCAGTGCTTCTACATCTATCCAAGGTGCATTCTCATTTTCAGCATAAAGATTCAGGAAATGCATCCACATCTGATGTATTCAGTTTAGCCAGGCATTTTATCTTCTCAGAAGGGGTTTATTCTTCTGTTGAACATCTCTTGTTACTCACTTTATTTCTGGTGCTCCTTTTTGTCTGTGTGGTATATTAAGAAAAGATGGATTATTGTTAATAGCCTCCTCAATAAGCAGGCATCCCCTACTTCAGCAGTGCAGAGGAGATACTTTTTGATCACAGATCCTTACCCTCACATAGACCTGAGCCACAGAGAAACGTGAAACACAAGAAGGAAGAGAGACAAGCACATGAGCAACTCAACCAGCAAACCTGACATGGTCATGAATTATGGTTATATTCCATAAGCTCCTAAATTCCAACTTTCTTTGTTGGCAGAACTGCAGCTGGAAGAATGGCCATCACATGCCTTAGCCTAGACAAAGGATAATGACTGTAGTGGTGGTTACAAAATCCTTTGTGTCCCTGAACACCTGTCCGCTAGATGAATGCTTCGGAATAAACATTCTTCAGTCAACGCTTATAAAAGTTCCTTGAACCTTGAAGGCAACCTTTTATGTGCCATCTTCAACACCAAATTTTGTTTGAATTATCGATGACAACTTCTCTGTTTGTGTGACTGGCTTTGAGGAATCTGGTCTATGTGGAAGGTGTTCCTGTCTCAGGGCATGGGGATTGAACTAGATGATTTTTAAGGTCTCTTCCAGTCCCAACCATTCTACGATTTTATGATTCTATTACTCTGCCTTACCAAGATAGTAAGAAGAGAAGAATGGTGCTGGTTGTTATTGTATCTTACTAGACACAGGTGAGGAATCTAAACTGGGAAATTATCTTTTCTTACTCTCTGAAGTACGTCTTTTGTTGGAGACACCTGAACTTGCACTGAACAAGCTGGTGTGGCTCTCCAGCATAGCTCAGGCATGAGCTCAGGTCTGGGAAGCAGTGAAGCTGTGTTATCTCAGCATGCCACCCTGGGGAGAGCACGTCTGGCTTTCTTGCTTCCAGTTTTGGAACAGGCTTGGTTGCTGTGAGCTTGGGAATCTCTGTGCCACAGATGTTTGCATGCCATGAAAAGAAAATCCAGCCTATTATACCGCATACATCAAATCTGACAGCAGTTGCTGCCCTTTTTGTCATCCTAGTCAAAACTATAAAAAATTGAAATTTACTTACTTCATGTCGTTATTCTTTCTTACTTGCCAGATTCACTGGTCTCGTCTTTGAACTGTAGCATAATGCTCATGTCTGTGCAGCAGAGCTACATTCAGGATTGTGAACCTTTTCTTCACTTGGGATCTCTGTGTCTCACTTTTAAGCTGGGTGCTAGTTCATGTTGCTGTGCAGGCACGTACTTTCAAGTGAAAAAACTTAAGTTTCCTGCTTTTCCAACTATCATTTTCAATCTTATAGGCTCAAAGTGTTCACTCATCTGGTACAGTCAAAGTTATTTCTTTTCTTGTTTCTTTCCTTTTATTCTCTCCACCTCTCTGGCCAGACTTGTCTCTTTCTCACTGGTCCTTTACCTCATACTTTCATCTGTCTTCTTTTCACTGGTTTGTTCTTAATTTTACTTTTTTTTCCTAAAGATCTTCAGTATAAAAAACACACCTCTGACTCATTCCCCTCAAAATGTATTCAAAGAAATATCCTCATTCCTCATATTTCTTCAAGACCCCTACAAGTGGGTTTTGTTTCTGAGATTTTGGATAGATATTTCACTTCCATGACAGTTATAGATATTTCAGGGTTCATATCACTGTATCAGAAATACAGCCAGTCCAGACTCATAAATCAGTATTACTAAGGTGTATCTGAAGAACTGAAACACTTTTATTGCAAACATCAGTGATAATATGGGCCTCAGAATTGCCCTGGAATATGGATGAGTACAAACCATTTAGGAACAAATATTCTGGCTGATAACTGACAGCCAGCCAAAAGCAGCCCGTGATAAAGATAAATAACCTGTACTCAGGGAAATTTTTTGCATCATTAAACATGGTGAGCATATTAGCTAGCAGGGGGTGGAGCTGAGTCCCTAAAGAGATAAATCTAAATTATATGCGCTGCAGTGATCATAACAGTAATGCACCATCTTGGCTAACTAGCTGACATCAACAGGGAAGGGAATTTCAGATTTAAATGAACCAAACTAAAGAGCATTGCAGTGTGCATACAGATTAATTGGAGCACATTCATGAACTTTTTAACCTTTTTCTCTGGTCTGTTTTCATTGGTGCCAAGGCACAAGGAGTTTAGACTATTCTTGTAATTTCTGCATCATTTTTTATCCTTTCTTATGTGGTTTGATTAATTACTCCTTTACTTGCCTTCCATTAATCACCTTATACCACATTTGTATCAACTCTTGCCAAAAGTTTATAGATGGACAGGAGAAATTTAGTGGTATTTTTCTGTAAACAGGGAAGTACACTTAGCAATTATACACCTAATATTTCAAAATGGGATAACTCTGAAAGCATAGAAAACATTTAGTTACCCAGACACATATAAACAATCAAATTAAGCTTTGATAGAAGAACATAATTTGGATGAAATATTTCACTTAAAATTAATGTGGTCTATTTTTAAAACCATATTAAGTGTATTTTTATAAGATGAAGAATGTCTTACTAAAAGATCATTGCCAGTTTTCAAATATTTTTGTTTTCCAAGAAAAGTTTGGATTCAAGCTGCTAGAAAGTACATGAAGTAAAAAGATGAATATTAATTGGTTGAAACTGATTTGGTATAGCTTGCAGTCTCATATTATTAATTGGGTCCATTTATTTCCTGTTGACTTGGCGAGTAAGGAAGCAAATCGGATGTGACAATCACATTTTTTAGTCAAAACCAAATACGCATTTTCATGAATAATTGCTCTCAGGTATGTTATTGTCCTGATAGTAATCAAATCTGTTCAAGAGGCTCATAGATAAATCAGTGGTTATCCTAGTTCTATCTAAAAATCCACTTGCAGATGTCTGAGTGTATTTGATAACATAGCCTGAAAGAAGCATGAGAGTACAGAAATGTGACATGTAAAGGGCACTGCTTTTGCTCCATTCCTCATCTGCTCTCTGCTCCAGGTCTATGATTGCAGCAAAGAACTCCTGGGCATCAGGCCTGTGGTAACCTAAACATCCATCAGATTGTCCGGGCTGCTTTTCCCCCTGGGAAAAGGATGATGAAAGGCAGGAATTGCTTACACTGATGGTAGCAAGGAATTTTTCACCTGGCTCCCTGTGAGGCTTGTGTTCTAGCTGGGAGGGCTGCATCTGACTCCAGTAACTCTCTGGCCTGGGTACATGGTTTAAATGGGCTGCAGCGAATCAAGGAATTTCAAAATCTTTACTAGTGGCCAAAAGGGGTTTGTCCCTTAGAGGAACAAATAATAAATGGCAAGTGGCATTTTACAATGCTGTTGCACCCTGGGGAGATACAACTTCTCAGACTGACTGCTCGGTAGCTCACGGTATTTAGTGAAACAGGAGATGTATCAAGAGGGATGATTGAGTACACTTGCTAGACAAGTTCCCTCTGTAAAAAAAAATTACAACTTGACTGTGTGGTGAAATCAGCTAAGCTGATTTGCAGTAATGGGCATTCAACAACATGGATTGAGGGCAGGAAATCTCTTGACTCCATGAAAAGCTCCAGCTTCAAGTCCTAATTCTGCAGAGAACCTCAGCATATATTTTAGATCTCTTGGTATTGCTTAAAGCTGAACTTAAATGTTTTGCTATCCTGGGGCTCTAATGAGGAGGTAGACAGCAGGAACTTTTTTAGGAGCTTACCAGAGCTTTTGTATTCAGGAGATTAGCCAGGAAATTATAGAGAATAACTCCTACTCTGACTATCCTCAGCTGTAAATAAAACGTAAGCCTTAGGATGACGGCATTGCTCCACATCTTCCTGTCAGTGTTGCAGGATATGATCCTGAGATCCTGCATGCAAAATATCATGTTTGTGGAGCAGCTGCAAAACAGGAATTTTATACCCTGTCAGGTATAAATATAATTTGTAAATATAAACTATAAATATATAATTTAATTTTTCTGTCAGGATCCATTCTGACTGGGTTCAGTAAATCAGCTGATTTTGATGCTGAATCACAAAGCCCCAAATTAAAGACCTTGTTTAGGTAGTTGTAGCAGAAAAAATGTTTAGTAAAAATGATGTTTTCATAGAGTTCTCAGTTCTGTCACAATTCAGCTGAAAATTTGTGACCACTTATGTATTACTTATATGAATGATCTAGCCCAATCTCTAAAAATAATGACTATTGCCTCTGCTCTTGAGAAACTTCTGGATTTAGGACAAAAAATATTGACTGTGTTCCTTAAACACTGCTTTGCCATAATCAGGCATTAATCTATTTTGAAAAGCTTCAAGTTCTTAATTTAAAAATTTTATCTCCAAATGTGATGTTGTAATCAGATTTGGTCAAAGCTTGCAAGTGGGAAAAATGTTTTCTCAGATTAGTCCTTCCCATTATCTGTGGCTCTCAGAGGAACTGATTCAGCAAGATGATCCATTTGGGGTATAGTTAGTTCAAAGGTTTGAATGGGATTTTGATTTCTGCTCCTCTATTCGTATGCTTAAAGTTACAGACTTTATGCTTATGGGTTATATTGAATTGAAGACTTGATGTCTTCCTCCTACTTTCATTTGCAGCTGTTGATCTTTTTCTTTTCTGTGTTTTTCTTTTTTTTTTTTCGGTCTCCATATTATTTTTTTCTTTATGTTTGCTGTTCTGACTTCTTTTGTCTACTGTTCACTTCTTCTCTTATTTTAATTTCACTTAGAAATTCCGCATAGAATAAAATAGTGAATAAGACAGAATAGCAATGCAGAATCAATTTTAAATTTGAAAGCTGAGAAATTTCTCTCCGATTGAATGTTAGGTTTTGTGACTCGGAAATCTTCTCAGTGTACAGAGAAAACAAAAATATCTTGAAGTGAATAAGAAAGTTTTTTACTTCAGTGGGTTGATGTTTAGGGAGTACTCTGATATTCCTCCTTAGTTTTGGTAAGACTCCAGTAATTTTAACAATGTCATTTAACTTCCCAGGAAAAAAACCCCAAACCAAACACAAAACCAGGACAGTGCAAAATATTATATTCCTTGTGTTCTCCACTCCCATAATTTTATAATAGTTATGACCATGTAAGATCCAGGGAGGAAAAATTAGTCCTGCTACCCTTTTACTGAAGGCAAAAAATGCTTTGATATATTTCTCTCAAGCTGTGACTTATAAAGCTTTGTGAAAACAGAGTAGAAAAAACTCCAAACACCTTGTGTTAAAACTGTGAGTAAGCAGTTCCATGAAGACTGTCATTTTCTTTCCTAATTGCAAATTCCTTCTAACACTTTTCCATCACTTTATTCAGCATTTTTAATAACCAACAGTAATGTGAGTAAATCACATTGACCTTTAAGGTCCATATATAGATCAAAATAAACACACAGAGATTAAACACGTTGTTGCTTTTACTGCAATGATATGCAAACAGTTATAGATGAGGTCAATCCAGGGCACCATTGATATTGCTTGCCAACCAATTTATTTGTGAAACCTCTAACCCCCTTTAATGTATTTCTTCAAAGAAGAAGGCCTAAGAGGCTCTTAGGTATGACTGATGGAAAATTAACTGGGTGGTTTTTTGACTAGTAAAAGGTTTTGTGTAATTTTTTATGATTTATTTATTACTTAAAATGAAAGATAAATGTATAGCAATTTAAAATCTGCTTGGTGCTGATTTTCTGAGATATATAAAAAATAAATATTTTATGTTTTTAAATATCTCAGAAAAAGAATTAAGACAAAATATTAAAATAAAATACTACAAAGTGTAATAGAGCTTCATAATTTTTATTTATCTTTTAATTTTTATTTATTTACTTTTCCACTGATCACAGAAGAATATGTCTATTCTTTCAGGATATGTTTTAGGATATTGTTTTTCTGGAAAATGTTGTAATGTTAACTAAAAGATTGTTCAGGCATGTGATAAAGTGATTATAAAAAAAAAAGACATTAATGTGGTGATTAACTTATATTGCTCTTATTATTGCAACAATTAGAACCTTACATTTGAATTATCAATACATGATTCAGAGAGGGGAAAACAACTTTAGAGCTGAATACAAAACAGACAGTGTAAATCATGACAAAACATTAATCTATCAGGATTTAAAGCCAATTATTTTTTTAATGCTCTCTATCTTCAGTAGATCCTCAAGAGAAATACACACCATACTAAATTAAAAAATGTACTCATAAGGATTCAAAAAATGAATTTAAATCTTTTAATGTCAAGTATTTCTAATGATTTCTAAATTTAATTAGTGAGCAGCATGCTTGTTATCAATATATTTTTGTTTATGATTGCTTTTTCAAGGAATGACAAAAACTAAGGCCAGCTAAGGTGAATATATTGTTTGACACCCTGGAGAAGACAAAAAGTACAAAGATATCTTTTCTTGGTACCCAACCATTTTCAATTCCAGTTCTTGACCTTTGAGCATTATTCATATTTAAGTAGAATCACAAACAAACCCTGTTTTCATTTGACTTCTCTCCTCTAATATCTTATTATGGAATTGACCTAAATTTTGCAATATCTTGAACCGGAAGCTTTTTCTGAGATAAGCATGATTGTTCTGTTGTGAGTGGTCTTTTTATGTTGTATTTTTTTAAAAAAATTTTTAATATGCATTTTCCTCTAGGAGTCCATTTATCATTGCAGATCATGATGTAATTGTGGTAGGCGGGTTCTTATCCCTTTTAAGTGTTGGCAATAAGCTCCAAACCTCAGAATGGTACACAGAAGCAGGATGGAGTGTGTGAGATGATAAAGGGGTAGGAAAAAGCTCTTGCAGTCAGGGAAAGGAAACCATGATCCTGCACTGCCAACCACACATTAATAACTGGCAGCCACTAATAAATTCAGCAGGCTCTGAAGACTTCACAGAAGCTGAATGACACAATATAAAAGAGACTGCATTTATTCTGGCTGGGAGATGAGTTCATTTGTCCAAGCAGCTCTTTGTAGCCTGTCTGAATGGCACCAGCATCCTAGTTTTGCATATATTAAACTGGAGTGGCTGTTTATCATTAAGGTGCTTTTCTCTAGGCATGCACAACATTCATAGTTGTACAGACTAATAAAACAGTAAAGCTAGGTTGCCCTGAAGGGATTTTTGGCCATGGAGCTCACGGCAGCCTCTTCTGTCTGCAGCGGTTTGGGGATGGTGCCAGTGTTAACTAGAGCTTCCTACCTGGCATGTCCTGAGGGCTTGGGCATTTTTACTGCAGAGGTTTGCAAGCAGTGACGTTGTTTGTGTGTGCATGCACACACACACACGTGTTCCTTTAGCCCTGAGGTTTGCTCCAGGTATATCAGACTGCAGCTAAGGTAAGACAGTGATGTGACTGGCCTGGGAAAGGTGGAGTAATTTCACTGTCCACTGTGGAATGAACTTCCTAGTGAATTCACTGAGTTTCAGTGAACCTGAAACATTAATGAGGTGAGAGATGCCACATGATGTTTGATTTAGGCTGTCCAGCGTTTTCTATTTACTGCCTTAGACACTAAAGCTGGTGACGAGGTAGGAGCTGGAGACATGTGCTGCAGCAGTGGCAGGTTCCCTGTCACTTTACTGATCTTAGAAGCTCAGCATCTAGTAAAAATTCGTTTCTGCCAACTCTTCTTGGTAGTTCAGGTAGAGGAAGAAAGCAGTTCCTTTCATTTGTTTTAAACTTTACGCTTGTGTGAGATGAATGATTGTTTGATCTCCTACCTCTTTTTGTTGACTACAGAGGCAGTGAAAAAGACTACCTTAAAGACCTATCTGTCTTTCAGATGGTTAAAATTATGTGACAGGGCGCCTCAAGAACTAAATGGGCTATTTCATCTTTCCTTGAAATTACCTGATTTGTTTCTATGAAGTAGATACTCATTGTAGCAGCCAATATTTACATTGCTTATGTTGCACATCTACCACACGGGTCATGGATGTTCTTCCCAGATCTCTTTCATAGTTCATACCATAAATATTCCCTGCAGCTCTAGGCTTCTGCCCACATGTCAGATTAAATTGGGGTGAAAATGCAATTAGTGTCAGGAGATCTGAGTTCAGAATTTTGTGCCATAGCGAGCTCAACTGTGGCTTCAATTGTGGAAAACAGGCTAAGTGTTTTGAGTGGAATTATTACCTAATTACACTTACCTAATTACATTTTAATTAGGATGAGTAGCCAAGAGTTCAGTATTCCCAATAAGAAGAGACTTCTGTCCAAAGGCTTTGACAGTTCTTTGGAAGGTGCACAAGAAAATTATCAATTTCAATCTGTTTTGGTTTTAATAGCCCATTCCTGTCATTTTGTGTATAGATAGACTAAAGAATTAGTAAATTTTTAAGTATACTGTAAATTTTGTAGGTATGGATTGCATTTTTACTTTCCTTTTTTCACAAAGGGATTTTGCTGTGGGAATGTGTTCATAGACTGACATTTCACAGAATTTTTACAATGATTAGCACAGAAACGGAACATGGACTGCTCTGCCTCTGCATATATTCCAGAAAGGATTGCAGCAAAGTCTATGACTTTCACCTATTCAACATTTTCAATTTGGTGTGTTAGCTGTTTTCAATCTCCTCCATATCTAATTTTGGTACTTTGTGAGGAGGATGTGAAATAGTCAGTCCATCAATATATGTAATAGTGAGAAGGTCAAACAGGTTGTTCTGTCAGTGAGCAGAAAAATGCCTTGTTGGAAATTTGGTCACTTGCAAGTGTGCTTGTGGTCTGAAAAATAGCATTGCAAATTTTTATACTTATTGTCTTCCTATTTCTTTCTCTTCAGATTTATTCAGTTTGTTTTGTTGTGTCTGTTCTAATTGCAGTATAAGTGTTTCTCATGTTAGACTGTTGTTTTAACTGTTCTGCATTCAAAGCTATTATTTTATCTACTTCAACAGAAACCAGTAACCTCTTTTATGATATTTGAATGTTTCCTAGTCACTGCTTAATGTATACTTACACAATTATTTCCCTGGGACTGCTTACATGCTTAGGATGTAGTATGTATATGTACTGAATATTTCAGAGGTGTCCTTCAGTTAAAAAATATTTTAATCATATGCAAGTCAGGATTAACTTATTTCTAACTTTGTATATGTATCTCAGATTGCTCTGTTCATGGGAATAAAATATGATAAATCATGTTCTTTAGATAAGCAGATATAATGACTCAAAAGGCACAGAGTTTACACATCTGTTGGATAAAGCACTTCCATGTTTATACAATAACTTTCCAAAGAGGAAATGTGCTTTAATCACTCATGTTTTTCATTTCTCTGCCTGATGTTCCCAGGAGCAAGTTCTTCTGGGCATCACATTAAAGCATTCAGAGATACTAGTCAGTGCTGCTGCAGCATCATTCCCAGCCATACTTTGCCTTCTTTTGCACAAATAGAGAACAAATCAAACTGTGATGGCTGAATTCTCATGAGAAAGAGTGTAGTGAGAGACAAATGTGAGTCCAATAAGAGACCAAATAAAAGTTACAAATATAATCTGGTTATCACCCCACAACTGTGACTTTGCAGACTTTCCTAGATACTGTTTTGAATCGTTCTCTCAACATGAAGATGTGCTTAATCTAGGATCCTGCTATTTAAAACCAACCAACCAACAAAAATGTTCATGAGATTCTATTACAATGATAAAGTACAGTACAAAGTGTGATTCAGTCAGTTCTACTGGATTGGTTACATAAACCTAAATGCTACAGAAAAATTTTAAAAGTTTCCATTTGTTACAGAGGGACAGAAAGAATTGTTCAATGTTCTCCAGAAAACCGCACTGAAGGATCTTTAACATTCTTAGTATCAAGGCATTTCAGTGATAGAAGCCCTTTGCACATTTGCTCATTTTAGTTTGTTTCATATTGTTCAGCTGCTCTCTCACTGTTACACATTAAACATAAATTTTGAAAGGATTTGTTCCAGGACATGTTTGTGATGATGTGAAGGCCATAACCTTTCCAATATTTCTTCATAGGATATTTTCCTTTAATTATTTCCATCCTCAGTATGTGAAATTTAATTTCTCAGTTTTAAGTGGAGTAATTTCTATAAATGCACTCTGATATCTTCTTTTCTACCCTGATCCTCTTGTAACAGAATTTTGGCGCCTCCATTTTTGACAATCTGACTTTGTAGCAGAACCTCGATGGATTACCTAGGACAAGGAAGCTTAAATTCATTACAGGAAAGGTAAGGTCGGCACTTTAATATTAACTGCCACTCGATTATATTCCAAAGGATCTCAAACAAGTTCTTATGCAGAAAATTGCTTGCCAGAAGAACACAATATTTTCTTATATAATTTCTTGGTCTTCATATTTTTAAGATTCTATTTCTGCAGGTTTTTTTTCCCTGACAGCTATTGTTTGTGCATCTTTACATTGACTCTTCAAAGGATCTGTTTTAACTTTGTTTGGCACATATATTCACTTCTGTGATTCAATTAAAGTATATATAAGAAATCTGCATTCTGTACATACAGATTTTTCTTCTCCAGACTTCAAGGCTGTCTTGGCTAGCTGCCTCATTTCCTGAGAGTCCTCCTAGCCCAATATTACTGAATCTTTCATATTACTCAATACGTCTCTTCTCACAGATGTGTTTAATTATATCACAAGAGCTTTAACTTTTTTTTGGCTGAACTGTTGTTTCTTCCAGATCCAAGTCAAACCAGATGTCCTACTTAAAGCCCCTATCTCAAATAAAAGTTGTTTTCTAAAACTGCTAAATTTTTCTAATTCTGCTAAAAACCAGTATAAGGAGCTGAGTACAGAAATTTGGGCTCTTGGTTAGAGATGGTGCCCTCTGCACAGTTTCTGGCATGAGCTAGGAAGCAGGAGCTGTAGAAGAGCAGTTGCTTCAATAGGGGAAAGGATGAAATAAATCACAGAAAGGAGTCACAGAATATTCTGAACTGAAAGGAACCCACAAGCATCACTGAGTCCAACACTTAAGTGAATGGACCATATGGATGGATCAAACCCTCAAACCTGGGATTATTAGCACCATGCTCCAACCAGCTGAGCTAATCTCACTGCTGTGCTCACTGATCACTTTACTTTCTTCAAAAAGAAAGTTTTCCATGGACTGAATGCTGGCTAATTGCCAGCTAGACAAGCCCATAAAAATAAGCCAGTCTTAAATTAGAAAAAGTGTTTTAAAGAATAGGCATAGAAATTCTAGTCCTCTATGTACCAACCATATTCCTGATGCTTTCTCCAAATTCCTTTTCTAGCATTTGATTCTCATGGAAAGTTTTATGGAATGTGTTATAAGGGATGCTTCTAAATCCCCACAAAGAAGACTTGTTAAATGGAGGTGTGGAAAAGAGGAACAAGTTGTGGGGAACCTGCAGACTATTGGAAATCACAGGATTTGTTACAATGTCAGACATTTCTGGGAAGAAATCCATGCATTCTAATCTTGATCATTTTTATTATGAGAACATTTCAACAAGGAAAGAGAATTGTTCTTCAATTTAAAAGAATTTTATGACAGCTAGTGACACAGTACTCTGACATTTAACCAGTGTATTAAAAATTATGTAATAAAAATGAGGGGGGAACTGTTTATTACAAATGAACCAAGTTCAGCTTGCAACATGGTTGAAAACCTTGGGAAGGGTAACCTATGCATAATTCCCGGTTTAAGAGACCAAGTTTAAGTGGTCTGGTGGTCAAGCTCAAGCTAAACCCTCAGAGAGCCTTTCTATTTAGTACATCAATTGCTGACCTTAGGTTCAGTGAATTTAAAGGAGTGCTCACCTGCTGTTTCCACAAAGGAGGAAAATTTGGTGGCTTTCTTTGCTTCTGAATTTGGATCAGTAATTTTTACTATGGCAGAGTAGATTTTAGACAATGATTGTCAAATTACAAACAGCAAGTTGCTAACACTTAAGGGTTTATCAGGTTGTACTCTTGATTACTTGCACATTTATGAGAGTTTCCTGGGCTCAGAAATTAATAATGGTGCTTTAGCAGTTTTCAAAGCCACACTCCAACTCAGCATGTTTTACCTTGTGACTGCTTCCATTTCCAAGATATATTCTCCCCTGTAACACTCTCCTTGACAAGACTGGGCATTTTAGGCTACACACAGGTCACTACCTGCCACATCGGTACTCTAAAAGAATAAACTATTTTCCAGAGAAGGAGGTGCAAAGGAGTGGAAACATTTTGCATATACAAGTCTGAATTTTCATCTGAGTATTTCCCAAATCTTTCTTGAACCATTGAAGGAGTGAAAAAAGATTGGTTGTTCCTAGGCATAGCAATAACTGTGAAACAGAGGGCATGAAAACAGTCATATCAGCCCTAGTTAAAAATGAGGTTAACTAGAGCACAGTGAGTACCTCAGCATCTTAGGAGTGCCTTCAGTACCCTGGGATGTGTCTGGCAGAGAGGTGTCACAAAGCCATCAAACACTTCCTTTAAGAGGTGTAATTCTAAGATTTTATGCAGATTCATGCCAAAACCAAGTGCTGGCACTAACCCATGAAACAAGAGACCACTTGTGTCTTCTACATGGGCTTGTGCTGCCTCTGCAAGGTTGTCTTCTTTCCAGCTGCCTTCTACTCTGGGGTATTTCTGACAGATATGTCAGTAGTCATAATAAACTTTGGAGTAATGCTGTTATATTCAGCATTGGGAAAAAGTGAAGACACTACTGGTGTAATTTCCATTTATGACCTAAGACAAGACTTACATGTGCCCAGATTGAACAAAGAGCAGGCTGTGCAGAACCCAACAGGAAGATATGTTTCAGAGGCAACATACTCGCAAAAGGTTAATCTAGGATTTTAAGAAATGAATGGCTGACTGAGACCACGATTATCTTAGAAATTCTAAGGAAGCAGATGCTGTGTAATTTGATTTTTTAGAAGGAAAAATTTTAAGATAACAAGAGAAAAGAACTAAAGTAAATGAGAACTATATAATGGAAAAAAGAAAAAAAGCAAGACTGACAAAAGCTTTGAGAAATATACTGATGAATGGAGAAAGTGAAAAGACTTGAGATCTTGTCTGTTAAACATCTCTTTGTAGAAGGAACAATATCACAGGGAAAGAAAACGTTGTTTGAAATCTCTGCTTTAACTTCACATGATAGTCACAAACAGTCTATTTCATATCCGTTAAGACCATGTCAATTACAAACAACAAAACTGCAAAATGGCAACTTGTTGAAAATCAGTGAGAAAATCTTTGTTGTATTTACTAACTGGATCAAAAGTAGAACTTAAATATGAGCTTTCTGATCATGAGCTTTTTCTTAAGAGTTCACAAAAAAAGAACTGGTCTTTATTAAATATTAAAAATGACATCACACAGAGATGTGCCAGTGTAATGATGAGGAATGATTTTTAGCCTGTGCAGAAGTGACTGCTTTTAAAACAAGTGTTTTTGATGAGAAGTTTATCTTTGATTTGCTGGGTTGTGCCAAATGAAGGATATGGTTTTTTTCCAGCGCAGTCCTATGAAATTTAATTACCAGAGAAGACAGGCAAATCTCTGCTATTTATATATTTTGTCAATGGAACTGTTGTACTTTTAAGTTCATATAATGCTAGCACAGACAAGGAACTTGTGAAACGTATGGCTTTCCCCATAAACTGAATCATGGTGCAAATTTTTGTTGTTGGTTTGTTAGGATGCATACATCCAAAGGAATTTTGACCTACTTCAGAACTATATATAGAAGCCTCCACTAAAAACCAACACTTAACACTGTATTAGTAAAACAAACTTGATCAGATACTGCTGAAAAAATAACTTACACAGTACAACTCTCTTTTTGAATGTAAAATTGTATTTTCTTTTAATTTTATTTTGTTGCAACAGACATGTCTTTGTTAAAAAGGTCCAAGAATTATAACAATGGAAGAATTTAATACATAAAAATTTGGGGCATTAATCACAGCAAGATAAAAGAGGCAGACTTCCTTTTCAATACAAAAATAATGTATTTCCCTCTTTAATACAAGAATAATGTACTGCTCTCATGACAATATATTCTTCAATTATGATTTTGATTATCATAGGACTGACTTTACTTATAACTGGCAGTAACTCCAATGCTTGCAGTTCATGCTGAAATAAATATTGCATTCATCCTCTCTGAGCTGAACCTAACCCAAAGTCAACACAGTTATGCTTCTGTATTTACAGAATTGAGGGTCAGTTTATATTTCCATTATACCCTTTATTTTTAAAGGTCTTAACTTGGATTTTGATTTTTGTTGTGTTTATTTTAGGCTTTCTCAACTTAAAATATTAACTGCATGAAAACCACATGTGTATGCAAAATAAAATATGCATGCCAGAGAAAAATTGTGATTCAGCTTTGAAATATATGGGTTTTCAGTGTCTGGAAGGTAAAAAAAAGTACAAACCTCTCATGAGGAATAGCCCAAAATGGATTTGCTCCAGATGCAGTCCATAGTCCCAGAGCTGATTCCTGGGAACCAGGTAATTTTGACAGGACTTCAGGAAAGTAGTAGTGATTGGAAGCTTGAAAGTAAAATTCAAACATGTTCTTGTATGCAGTCCCACACAGATACACAAACTTAGCACTACACATGGTATCAGTCTAAGTTAAAAGTATGCCAAACCAGAGCACCCAAAGTCAATTTTTTTTATGCACAGGACTGAAAGCACTGGAGTTATCCAAGTAATAATCTTCACTCATATGCCATAATCTCCACTCATTTTTCTCATATTAGCTCATTCCTTAACTCATGCCCTGTGTATCAGCACACACACAGATATTGCAGTTGAAGATGGTGCATAACTATTATAAGGCAAGATCTTATTGCAAAGTTTTGAAGTATATTGCACTATACCATTTGAATATAAGAATTACCTTGCTATTTTTGCTTCAGAACCAACAGAGAACTGCTGAATACCAGGAGTACCTGAGGAGACAGACAAATCAAAACACTCCTGGTGCATCCTGGTAAAATACCTCTGAATTTGTACTGGGTACAGTTCTATATCATGACCATCAAATTGGATCATTTCTGAGGTAATGATGTAACCTATATTTTTAATTCAGTTAATCCAACTGATATGATTAGAGAGGATATTTCCATGTTATATTAGAATACAGATGGTGTGTGCAATCAGACTGAGTTCTAAAAACATTACCTGTGAAATAACAATTACAAAAGAGGTATTTATTTGGTTACATCAATGTTACAATCTTCTGAATCCATGCTTATATTGTCTTAGGACAAATTTTAAAATTTTTTTAGAAAGATAGGAATCTGTTTTTCATCTCTCTCTCTCTCTCTTTTTTTTTTTTTTTTTTTTTTAATCTGCCCCTTAGCAATATTTTTAAATTTTCCTTAGTAATTTTTCCTGAAAGCATGTCCATGAATACTGCTCTACCACTCCTCCTCACCTGGACATGAGAGAGAAAATACAGTGTAAGGCTCATGGATCAAGACAAGGTCAGGGAGATCTCACTCAACATTTACTGTCATGGGTAAGTCAGATGTGACTTGGGGAAAATTAATTTATTACCAATCAAATCAGAGTAGGGCAATGAGAAATAAAAACAAATCTCACAAGCACTTTCCCCTGCACTTCCCTT
The DNA here is from genome assembly GCA_037013685.1 of Acridotheres tristis. Classification (NCBI taxonomy): domain Eukaryota; kingdom Metazoa; phylum Chordata; class Aves; order Passeriformes; family Sturnidae; genus Acridotheres; species Acridotheres tristis. The sequence goes on along the minus strand of CM072887.1, from coordinate 75,486,740 downwards.
TTCCCAGGCCCAGCTCCCTTCTGATTGCTCTGCCTCTTCCCTGCTAGCAGAGTGGGGAGATGAAGAGTGAGAGCCACAGTCAGTTCATCACACCTTGTCTCTGCCACTCCCTCTGCCTCAAGGGGAGGTCTCCTCAGGCTCTTCCCCTGCTCCAGTGTGGGATCCCTCCCGTAATCCTTCACCAACTTCTCCAACATGAGTCTTTCCCACAGGGTGTGGTCCTGCAGGAATAGGCTGTTCCAGCATGGGATCCCTTGGGTCACAAATAGGGTCACAAGTTCTGCCAGCAAACTGGCTCAGTGTGGGCTCCTCTTCCCAAGCATCTGCATGTCCTGTCAGGAGCCTGATCCAGCACAAGCTTCCCGTGGAGTCATGGTCTCCTTTGGCCATCCACCTGCCCTGGTGTGGGGTCTTCTGTGAGCTGCAGGTGGGAATCTGCTTCACTGTGGATCTCCATGGGCTGCAGGAGCACAGCTGCTTCACCACGGTCTGCGCCAGGGGCTGCAGGGGAATGTCAGCTCCAGTACCTGGAACACCTCCTCCCACTCCTTCTGCACGGACCTTGGTGTCTGCAGAGTTGGTCCTCTCACATATAATCACTTTGTTCTCTGGCTGCAATTTGCTCCTGTGCAGTAACTTTCCCCCCTTGTTAAATCTATTATCCCAGAGGCACTACCACCATGCTGATTGGCCCAGCCATGACAGTGGCACGTCCGACTTGGAGCCACCTGGCTTTGGCTCTGTTGGACATGGAGACTGCTCTTCTGGCAGCTTCCCACAGAAGCCACCCCTGCAGCCCCCCCGCTGCCAAAGCCTTGGCACACAAACTCAATACAGCAGTGTGGAGGTCTGTGTGCTGAAATGCCTGAGAGCAGATGTTGGCCAATCTTGGTGTTGACAGCACTGGGCTGGAGACCTATAATGATGATTAAGAGCACCTACTGAATCAATGTAATTTTGATTGTCATGCTGCTGGTGGTTGTATATGCAGAGATACACCATGAGTTATTTTTACGTCTAAAGTCTGAATTATTACCCTGGTCAGACCAATACAAATATTTTCTAATCCCTTAATTTGTTGCTGAAAGGAAACTAAGGTCTGTGTTGCCTCCTGTGGGTCATCTTTTCTTTGTATTAGATGATGGAAATGAAGCAAAGCCAATTCCAGTGATGCTCCAAGCTTTTCAATGAACAGTACTGGAGGTCCAGCAAGCTAAATGGAAATGTATCAACTGAAAAAAAACCCCATAAAATAAAAGAATAATGTTTAGAAGGGTAGAGACAGGAAATTACTTGTGAGAAATGTATAACACTGAGTGATTTCTTTTTTAAATGTATGACGCCAATTTAGTGTTTAAAGCTGCTCAATGGCTGGAATACAAACTTCTTGTGAAATATATTAGGTGTTTAGTGTCACTTAGTGGTTAGTAAAAAACCCTCCTAATGAAACAATGTATTAATTGCTCAGGGCCACTCAAAGCAAACACACATAAAATATTTAGATGTCTGGAGATGCTCAGCAGCTTGATAACCAAGTTTTAATAAAGTCTATTCAGTGTTTAGAGTTGATCAGCAGCTAGGAAAACAACCTGTGCTCAGCAGTAGAAATGCAGAGCTAATAAAATACAGAGCTGCTCAGTGGCTGCAGCTAGGTTTTTAAAGCTATGCTGAAATTAGGGAGACTAAATTAAGCAATAACAGTAGAGGCACTGGTAGTTCCATAGGATTAATGGCTGTCTGGGATGAGTTGATGGCCTGCGGCTACATTTCAGGTCATTAATCCTAGCTGGTCATTAGTCCTCAGGAAATGCCGAGCACTGAGGTCATTATTAGTATTATACCCAGCTTAAAAATTAAAACATCAAAGCTAACAAATCCAAGAATCCATCAGAAGCCTTATGTGCATCATGGTACATGAATGTATGTAGTGCCTATGGATATCTAAAGAAGAGACACCCATACTCATATTAACACAGATTTTCTCTAGAACAGTTCCAATACCTTAGAGTCAGTAAGATTATGGGAAGTCTATTTGCATTTCCACCTGGTACACAAATTAAAATCAAAGTTTTGGTGCCCTGCACCTCTTAGTTGATGCTGTCTGGATCCTTAAAGACAAAAAGGAACACCTCTATTGGGATACTTAGTGTGGCCTCATACGGATTAAGTGGAAGCTGCATTTGGGAACATTCCCAGTGACTGCCCTCCTTTCTTTTCCTTTTCACAAATAGCAGAATGATAGCACTGCATACTGTTATACTTTGCATTTTCATAGAAGTATGAACCCAGAAGGATACTAAGAACTACTCAGAGAACCCTACAAAGATTCCTAGGCTTGCTGCTGAAATACAGTTTCCCCTGAAAAAATAGTAGCTCCTTCTGCAACAGCAATATTTCACAGTAGTGTTTTAACAGGAGGAAGTGAAGATAAAATTTAATTGAAAGTACAAGGAAAATTCAGGCAGGTAGTAAATAAATACCTGCTGGAGTTTGGCCATGATTAACTACTACATGTAATTGTTCAAGTCATTCTGTCTGTCCAGTTATGAACATATCTACCTTGACATGAATTTAGCATTCACCTTAATTTTCTCAGTTCAGTAATTTAAGAAGTAGTAGGTAGCAGCCATGCTCCCCATTCCGGAGCTAAAAATGTACTTGCAATCTGCTTCTGAATAAAAAGAAGAATTCTACATCTCAGGACTGGGATGTAGCTTTGCAAATCACCAGGAAACACCATGATATTTTAAATGCTATGACTTATTCTATGAATTATACTCTGGAAGCATTAACCCTTTTCTATTAACCTAAGTTAGGCACCTAAAGCAGAAATGATGAGTACCTCCATAAACAGCTTACAACACCAGTAGGGCAATACAGAAAGGAAAACAGCAGATATCCCTTTCACAGGAGGAGGAAATCTGTTTTGTATTGGTTTTGTTGTGATTGGTAACATCTGTTCTGAGTTGTCCAAGAAGGCCTGCAGACCAAGGAATGGAAGGGTATCTTCCAGCTCTCGCAATCAAATGTCCAAAAGGCATCTATCATACTGTGAGAAATTACTTATTGTGTTTCCAGCTGATCAGCAGATTAAGCTTTTTTTTCCCCTCTTTATCGAGGTGATCAAAGCAGATTCACATCTCCCAGCCTTGTCTAGACTGTTATGATCACCTTTAACTCTTCAGGTTAAAATATCGAAGTAAGAAGTCTGTGAAACTGAGTACGAATTTATGCGCTGATCTCAGCCCTTAAGTTTGATTATTGAGTTCTCTTGCTGTTACTTCACAAGGATCTTTGCATATTTATTTATCTGCCATTTATATGCAATAGAGGTCTGAGAGCACAATTAACCAGCTGATCACATCACTGTGTGAATAGGAAAAAGGACTCCCATATGACTGACATCAGAAAAAAACCCATTCTGTAAGATTAGAAAGTCTTGTTCACGTAGCATAAGAATTGTAACTTTTTTTAAAATGCTGTCCTGGGGTTGAACTGGCAAGGAAACCTGGTCTGGCTGTGTGTGAGTGGGGTGTGTGGGGAGCCAAGCAGAGACCTCAGGAGCCACCTGCTGTGAAGGGGCTTTGTGAATGATCATGGGAAGTGTCCTTAGCAGCCTCAAGGCTTGAACCACATCACTCCCTGACACGAAATACGAAGTTTATTTACTGAGTGGGATAGGCATAGCAGGTGGCTAGTGGTTTTTATTCCAAGATTGTTATTTTACCATGTGCACACACTGCAGTCACATTCACACCAACAAAAGCCCTGCTGCTTTCGTCCAGCCTCAGCCTGCGCCATGGACTTAAGGATGCTGGACACTCATTACAGCTGGTGACTGCATCCAAGCCTTTACATGTGGCATGGCTCCCACAAATAGTAGTGCTAACTTGGGCTCAGAGTTCTGCATAGCACTAGGTATTTGAGGATATGTTGCCTCCATGCCACGACTGTCTCAAATATTTATTGCTTTCTAGGGTGTATGGTCAGCATAAGCTATGAATATCTTTGTTGATCATGTAGCTGCAGGCTTTTGACTTTCTCTCTGTTTAAGTCCAAATTAGCTGTCATTACCTTGGTTACAATGACTTTCTAGCCTCGCCCCCAAACGTGTTACAAGGATGTAGATTTAACAGTTCAGCTTTATTACCTGTGATACTTTTTACGCTGCCTACCAGAATCGTCTAATGAGTTAGATCTATTCAGATACAGTCCAGATATTTTTCCAGGTGCTTTCAAGGAGTCCTTGTCCTGTGACAACAGCTGGGGTGTGTATATCAAGCCACTAGCATCTTGAAACCTGTTTTGGGGTGATCATGGTACTGATATCAATGGCTTCTGCTTCCTCTCAACTTTATCTATCTATCTATCTATCTATCTATCTATCTATCTATCTATCTATCTATGCATTTCGATTAACTAGAGGCCATTTTATAAGTTTTCAACATGTTGTTGTATCTTTCTTTTTGTTGGTCTGCAGCTGGACATTGTATCTGAATTTGTGATCCATTCTATGTAGGTTAAATTCTTAGTCTTTGATACACCTAAAACCACATTTTTTCCAACTCCATTTCTACATTTCTTTAACAGTGTTATGGTGAGCCTACTTACTGTCTTAGTGTCTCCAGTACTGGCCAGTATCCAGTCTCTTACCATCCCCTTCCTGCTCCTCTATGTCACATTTTGTGTCTCTACTTCTTAAGACACCTGCTGTTGTACCAGATTTCTTCTCCTCTTCTGTACATTGCTATATTAGAGTAATAAATACCTAATTCACCACAATATAATAACTTGATAGTACTTGTTAGCACTGTTCATTAGACACACTACTCTTACAACTAACACGTGCTTTGTTAAAGCAGAGTTGATGACAGTTAAAGAAAGGTTTAGACAAATGAATCCTCACAAACCATGAGACCTTGAAAGCTCTGTGAAAACCTGTGGCTCATTACTAGCAAAGGCAACACCTGGACAGTGCTCCTGACCTACAGCGCTGCTGCAAGGATCTTCCTCTCACCTCCCACATAGGAAGAGGAATCCATTTTTGCCTTCCTTTTTTTGCTCACAGAAAACTCTATGTAAATAATGCCTTATGACAAAACCTTTGCAAACCCTTGAGCAGCTGACCTTCTGCATCTTGCAGGTGCAAAGCTGAATAATTCTGTCCTAAACTGCACAAGAGATTGCAATGACACAAAACATTAATGTTAACTGCTGATGAACCTATTTCATTTACTTTTAATAACATTATATCTGTGTTGTCTGCTCAATGCAGTGATAACTTAGTGAAGGAGAATTAATTTTACATATTATCCACATAAGCAATAATGAGGGAAATCAGTTTCCTCTAGAGTTGAGGAGAGAAGTTTAATTAAATTTGGGTATGGGCCAATTGATTTCAGGTTGGTCACTTGCTTTCTGGCTGACAGTGGGACCTTGGGGCCCAACGATAGGTGCAAAATAATGTAAATCCATGAGTGAAAATGCCCATGCCTGAAGCAAAGTCTTCAGGATATTATAATAGGGGTGAAAAGAGAGCAATTTGAAATTAACTGCACAGAAGATTTTTTGTAAGGTTATTTTTATTAATCTTATGCTCTGGAAGGGATTTGAGTAGCTATGAACACATATGTTCCTAGCAAAACGTAGGGTAGTATTATTGGTCAACTGGTAAAAACACTGCATAATGCAATCTGAAAAATCTCTGAGATACTCTGGTGTTATGCATAATAAGAGAACAATGCATAGGCAGGCACATGGTAAAGTCAACCTCTGACTCTTGAGTAAAGATGTTTCTTGTTATGTGTATTCAGACTAGAATGAATGACAAGCAGATTTGAGTTAATATTGCAAATATGAAATATGAAAAAGTCTCTTTCACCAAACCCCCCCATGTTCACAGGGAACAGGTTCAGTGGGCACTGACTGGTTGGTGGGAGTAAGGCATGCTGTGATTGTGTCATGGGGCTGCCCCTCATGGAACAAAATCTATTTGAACACCAAATAATTGGAACACATGTATTGCTAGTATCTTAATGAATCAACCTGTATAATTGACTTCTTTGGTAAGTAACTTAAAAAATATTTTTGAATCAGTGAGTTCTGAAAAAGCAGATAAAGTGGCTAATATATTAATTAAATATTGAATTGACAGGAAGGGATAATTGGAGAATAAAAACAGGTTCTGATACTTTCAATTTAAAATGCATGGCAATCAAACTGATCTCTAATAAAACAATTAACTGAAAGATCCAAGCCTCAGCTAAAAACTTCTTCATATTACTTGCTCTACCAAATTAAAAGAATTTTGGAAAAAGGTCTTAAGGTTGTTTCTATATAAAAACCAGAAAAGGCACACAACACTATACCTTCAACTGCATAACATAAAGCTTTGGGCTCAATCCTTCCTCCTCTTGAAGGAACAAGGGTTAGGCACTGACTTACGTGGCTGCAGGATCAAGCTGCAAATCATCTATGTGACCTTTACTTTATCATGACTCACCTCCCAGTTCAGGGTAAGCCCAGAATCTGCCTGGGAGTATTTTTGTTCCTCAAAGGCAAAGGACAATTCTCAGTCTAAATGCTGAATATTGCCAAGGGGCTGCTGTAGGCTGCAGGAACCTGGCAAAGGCGGGAGTGGAGGAGTGAACTATTGGAGGAATGAGCAGATTTGTTAAAACTGTACTAGGCTGTTACTGTTTATTAAATCCAATTTGTCAAAGGTGTAGTATAAATTGCTCTATCAGTTGATTCTAAATGGCATCGTTCTGTATGGGAAAGGATAAAGAAAGGTTAAAGCAATGTATTTAACTTCCAATATGCATCTGAAATATGTCGTTTCATATTTCAGAGCTGGGACTGACACATTCACCAATGCAGAAATGCCTGTGCTGTGCCTCCTGTGACATTCCTCCTCCCCATGTTTCTGGGGCAAATACGAATTCTGGAAGAAGTGCCTATGAATCCTTGGCAACATATATTGGCAAGAAAGAGCCAAAATTGCTACACTGAGTCATTGTATCCAACTGCCAGCAGTAACATTGTCAACAGTAAATTGCTATGTTGCAAGACAGCAGGTAGCACAGGAAGCTCCTAGCAGGGAGAGATGGATCAGAGATGCAGCAGATTACACCCCATCAGAGGAAACCTTGAATGAAGCCCCAAAGGAACATGAGTAATCTGATACAATTAGAATAGAGGTATTAGTAATATGGAAAGAGGCTTTTCCAGTGAAATCCTGAACTCCAATGCAGAGCACGTCAGGTGAGACTCTATATTGTGCCTCGGAGATGCAGCACAGACCTCAAAGCCAAAAGTCAAGAGGGAAAATAATGACTTCACATTACCTCTGAATCCTCATAATTCTAGGCTGCTCCTGCAGAGCTGGCCTGAATTTCTGCAGCCATACACCTAGCACATCCATCGTTTTCCAGTCTGGATTTGTCCCTTCCTAGTCCCAGAGTGAACAAGAGCTTGGAAGACAAATTATACAAATGTGTTACCTACAAGCAAATTCATCTTGACACAGATATATGCTGTGAAAAATATTAGTCTAAATGCTTAGAGCTGAGCAAAGCAATAAACAAATAAAAAGTCACAAAAGAATCACAAAGGCCTTAATGAATTTTTAAGGTTGTGGGGTTTTTTTTGGTTTTATTTTTGGTTTTGTTTTTGGTTTTTTTTATTTTTTTGGTTTTTTGTTTTTTTTTTTTTTTTTTTGACATGACTGGTTTCTGTATTCTGTAAGTATTTCTATATGCAAAAACCATCCCTTATATGTAGTTGGTACACCCATTTATTTGTCAGGTTACCCCCATGTAAATACTGGTATGTAGCCAAACTCTAGAGCAGTGAATTTTATTTATGAAGGCTTCAAATCTGTATTGTCTTAGATACATGTACTGTTATTATCTTTGCAAATTGGCAATGGAGTGATACCTCTCTGTGTATGGGTTTGGGGGGGTTTTATAAATAAAACCAAATATTCTAGGAAGCAGTTTTCTGCAGTACAATCTTATTAAAAAATTAGCATTTCAAGTGTAGCCATCATCTTTCACATTTTCCAAGTGGCTCGACTCCCATCCCTGCAACATTTTTTCTGATTAGCCCGCTGTCCTGTTTAATCAATAGAGCTACAAAGCCAGCTATCTCTCACTCTATGGTTATCTTTCATTGTACAGTACATAATGCCGCTAGTCCTGCAGATAACAAAGAGCACACAGAGGGAATGTGGCACTGCATGTTTGTTATCTTCCACTCAACTAAACATACCTCTTTTTCTCTCTTGACTCTTATCAATGCAAAAAATTCTGGAAACAAATTGCTCCTGGTGTTAACACTGCACATGCCAGTTGGGACCGAGATTTTTTGCCTATCTTATGTCTATGGTTTGCCAGCACTACAAAAGCCTGCCAATGTGATACATCACCTCGTCAACCTTTAAGAAGTCAATGCAAAGTATTACCACCAGCAGCCTTACACAGATGGAGGGAAAACTCTGGATGCACAGAGTGTAATGCAGAGAGATTGACCCAAAAGCTGTTTGTGGTTGACCCCAGACCAGGAAAAAAAAAAAAAGTAATCCAGTTCTATACTTTTTCATTTTCTATAAAATATGAAAGCTGATATACTTAGGTTTCTCTCTTGGCAATAGGAAAACGGCTAAATTGAACCTGTGCTTCAGTTAAAGAACAATCTAGCAGTTTTCCTTCTCAAAGGTCTGCCACTCACAAAGGGCGAAAGTGCCTAGAAAAGGATCTCAACTTTTTAATGTCTTTCCTGACAAAAAACACCCTGGAGGATGTGGTTCTGTACATCTGATCTTGAGGATTTTAGCCAAGATACATTTTGATGGTGCCTCCAACATATGTGGGAGAATCTGATGTTCTGCAGTTAAACAGAATGATAACCATGTATTCAGATAATATTTGAGAGAGACTAGCAGTTTTTACCTTTGCTCTCAATTGTTATGGACTGGTTGAGTCTTTAAAAAAAGTCTTAAAATAATGATTATTGTTCTCCACAATATTTTCCTGTTTTCTTTATTTCAAGAGAAAATACTAGGATAGCCCATTAAAAAAAAACCTCCAAAATTGGAAGCTTCTTAAAAGGAAAATAAATAAATGTTCTTCTGTTTCCTTATGGCACAAGTGTATTGGTTTATATCTGTGCAGTATATGTACGGGACAGAATCCTTGTTAACTGAGAAAAGTTTGAAGAAAAACATCCTGTGCATGTGTATAACTACATGTATGTGTATATATATATATATATATATATATATATATATATGTATGTATGTATAACTACATAGCATATCCATCTTTAGAGGTGTACACAGAAGATCATATTATGGGTTTTTCAACATGGATTTTATTAGAAGAGGGAAAACTTTATAAATATAGAAAAAAAAGCAGAAAAATAATTTTGCTTCAAATTTTGTATTTGATGACACTCAACTAATCCCCAAAACATGGGTATGCTTGTGTGGGAATCACTTCAAAATGTATCATGCCTAACTCTGTTCTGAACTTTTAGATAAGAAATGATCACACAGTCGTGTTTTGTGTCTTGCTTGATAGCACGACCTTTGGTAATGTGTCTCAGCAACAGAATCCAAATCTTTCATTGTATTTAAAATGTGTTCATAACTCTATTTCTTTTAGTTCTAGGCAAACATTACATATCTTCATTTAGATTTTAAAATAAATTTACTTCAAGAATGTTGATGTAATGGCTGAGTTTGCTTTCTGCAAATATTCATCAAATGAGAAGGACTAGTGTGAAAAACTCCAGATAAGCAAATGTAGTGTCTAATAATCAAATATCTTTTTGAAGCTGGTGTTGTTTTTTTTCTGGATTCTGCATTTTTAAGTTCCTTTATGTAGTCTGCTGATTAACTTAAAAAAAAAAATAAATCATGCAGTCCAAAAGCAACATAATATTACTTGATACACTTAACCAGCCAACACAAATATCTGAAACATTCTTTGTGAACTGAGCGTTCTGTGAAGTAAAATATTTCTCAGGAATAGTTTTTTCACATGATTACTCTTGCAAAAACTGTCCATTGGATAATTTTAATTTGATTTTTGATTAATTTAAGATTAATTATTTTTTATTGCAATTTGAACCCTAATCTACAGTACTAGGTAATTTTGCTCTCAAAAAAGTATGTGCTATAATGCAGGCAGCTCAAGTGTCAGTGACTTTTAATTGAAATTTTCCCAATTGGAAAACTCTGTGTATAGCTGGTTGTAACAGTGCCAAAATTAAGTCATTAAGTTTAAAATTTCCTACACTGGATGCTTGTATTTGGGTGCTGTGAAGAAGTGTGTGCGTCTCTCCATGTCTGTGAATAAATCAGCAAATATGTGCGCAATTGCAAATGACCGTGAAATTAGAAATTAATCTTCAAATTAATTTAATAAATAATGCAAACTCTGCTAGACTATGATTTTGCTAAAACATATAAGAATAAAACCAGTTGGCAGTCCATTCTTCAAACTCCCTTTTGGAAATCAGCACTTAGTACAAAATCTGAATACTTTTATTAATATGTGCCCGTTTTATCTCTTTCTCAATCATATGCACATTTAAATATTTTTAGAAAATAAAGCAAAAGAAAGAAAAGTAAAGTAAAAAAAGTGAAGACGTTTAAGTATTTTGGAGGTAGATTCTTAGCAGGGAAAGTATTTGTAGATCCCCATTCTGTAAATAAAATCAAATTATTTTGAGCCAAGTGGTGAGAGTCTGGACTCAGGTGCAGTATGTATGAGTTGTGGCTTATCCCAGAGTTTATCATAGAGAGCATCCCAAATGAGTGCCAATAAAAACTTTATAACACATATGCAGTTAAGCTATGTTACAAATTTAACATAAAAATTATTTCAGAAATGGTTCAGGAGGTTTTATGATTATTTTAATTGATACTGTTATTGCACTTCCTTCTATATTAAAGCTAAATTAACTTGCTATTATGAGGCAACTACATAGGCCTCAGAACGATTACTGATACAGTTCTGAGCCTCTAAATGATCTTAAGCAACTTGTCTATAAATCACTGTATTCCACTCTTGAGGTCTAATATATGCCAGCATATCTAAGCTAGAAACATTTGCCAATTCAGACAGAAAGAGCTTTTTACCAGTTATTTTCCTCTGAAAGGAGCATGCTTCTTCTGCATTCTTGAGAATAAGAAGAACCTCAAACCTCTCTTTGCTTTGGAACTGAGTATTGCCCATCTTCCTCCTTAACAAATGTCATTTGAGAGGAATTTGTGCATTTTTTGTGAACAAAAAAAAACCAAACTTTTTTTTTTTTTTTTTGGTGATAGAATGTTAAAAAATAGCAGACACTTAAGAACTGCTCAGAGGTTAAGAGTGCTGGAATGAATCTTGACAGAGATAGATTAGCAGGCAGAGCACAGGTGAGTCAGTCAAAGGTGCATGATAAATGTAATTTATCACATGGATGTGCAATTTACTACATGAATATCAACTCCACCTTTGTGTGAATCTCTTGTCTAATATGGTAAACCTGTTCCCTGTATTTTCATAACAAATGTGACTAGTTCATATCAGGTCTTGTGACCAAGTAATTACACTATTTTCCCCTTAATTATTAACCAGAGAAAAACAACATCAGTTTAAGGATTCTTAAGTTAGGAAGAGATTAATTTACGTGAAAGAAACAATTGATCTGGAGGCTGTGTCTTCCATGCAAGTGCTCTAAACAAAAAGAGTGGATCCATAAACAGACTTATGATATATTGTGGTGTGTGGCACTGCTATGTGTGTAAGTTATGAGGCCTCTTAAGGGAATGATAAACGCTGATAAAACTTGTGAGTTTGTGCACCTCTATGCCTGTGTGTGCACATGGAAGTCAGGGGAAGGCTTTTTGCTGCATCCCTTCATGAAAGCCTAGGTTGCTGAATGGCACATGTTGCCTCTGTGGTTGACCTGAAAATTGCCTGTCTGTGATACCTTTTAGGGAAGTCAGTGCCAGTACTGGTATCACCACTTAAAGCTGTATTTAAAAACTAATTCCTTGAAAGAAACATAACAAAAATATATAGGTCTACCCTTAGGTGTGTGTTGACTAATGGTATGATAAAATATATATCGAATACCACAGTTAACTAAGTGTTAAATGCTAGATGGGCAAAAGTTTCCTTGCTGCAGTCTGGATCTAAATATCTAAAGGTGGGAAATATTAAGCATTAATTTAAAATCGCAGCATTCTGCTGGTCATGAATACTATGGAACATGGAGCTCAACCAGTACATAGACTAGTTGACTCTTGCTGAAAGTGCTTCATTTAGAATCATAGAACCATAAAATAGTTTGAGCTGGTGGAGGCCTTTAAAGGTTGTCCAGTCCAACTCCTCAACTTTCCCAATGAAATCCCTAAATTACAGTTTACCTGCAAACCAAGGAAGCAGGAACTTGAAAATTAGGCACTGAAAATCTGTTCTGGACTGTCTGAACAGCCCATGAAAGAAATAAGAGAGAAATCATCCCAGTGGGGAGTGAGGGAGGTGGGGGGCAGAAGGACAGAAGCTGTCCCACTCCTTGGGTGGTGCCTGAGTCAGGATATCTTTAAATGTCTCCACCTCCAAATCATTCCAGCTTTCTATGATGTGGCAGTGTGATATCAGTGGTGGTTTACAGACAGTGTTTTTAGGTTTCCTCCAGAGTTTGAGGAGAAATTGAAGAGCCAAATCTTCCACGTCTGAAAGGGTCATCATGTAAGAACAAAAAGGCAAAACCAAAGAAAATGCAAGGAGACAAGGCAATATTACAAGGCGTAATGGAGGGATAACACAAGGCTATGTGACAAAGCACAAATAGGAAGCAGAGTGATCAGGTAAGGAATCATAAAAAAATATTTAAAAGAAAAAGGAAGAGACAAAACAAAACAGAACAGAAAGGCACATTAGAATAATAATGCAAAACATAGTTTGGCTTTGGGGTTGACATTTGTAAAATTCCCTCTTTGGGGAAAGCGTGTTTTCAAATGTAATTATTCTGCAACCTCAAGAACTATTTCTATTTATGCTGCTAGCAATAAATACTTTTGCTTCATGACAATACATTTAGTACCTTTGTTTATATTTATATGCAAGTAGTGTTTATTTTATAATAGTACTTAATACTAAGATTGCTATCTCAATTCAAGCTTATTATCTAATTTTCCTCCAGTTATACCTTTTACATAAAAATATGTTCATATACTTCACCCTGGACTGTGGCATATTAATAATATGTCATGCTATCACAGCAATACCTATCTATGGATTTCAAAAGATCTTGCAACACTAAAAGATACATTTCTCAATCTCTTATAAATCATAAGCCATGGAACACAAAAAGAAGATCCTTTTCAGGGATTTACTTGTATCAAAAAACAGATTAGTAAAAGAATAAGCTAGGCTTCTACTCAAGCGTTATCTTTCCTTGCTGCTGTTGATATTGTTTCATGCAAATCTTGCAGTGGAAATATTTTCTGTTTTGAAGCCATGCTTACAGAATGGAAGAAACAATCCAAACACTTAGGCAGACCTCAATCATGCTTTTCCCAGTGTGCTTCTTCTATTTCAGAGGTAGGCAAAGAAACAAAATTATATTAAATGAATGGAAAAGACACGCACAGGGAGGACCAACTTCTTTACCTGTAAATGGTTGTAAACAGACTTTAGCCTACACAGACTGCCACTGCTACCAAAGGACATCCTCGAAATCATGAAATAACTAATGCAAGAGGTGGTAGAAAACTGAGCTTCAACAGCCATTGAAGTGCTTTATACAACGGTGAACACTTCAAAGGAGGGGAATATTTTCCAAAATATCTTTTTGCGTGGTACCTAGGCCACTGCAGTATGTTATGTATGTTATACATAAATTCAAATCCATTCAGTGTGAGAACGGACAAAAGATTGAAATCCGACACCTCTTCTCAAGAGCATCCTGCCAGGCTTTTGGGTGAAAAGAAATGACTGTCTCCGATTGGCTGCAAAATTAATTTCATTTGAATGAAATACTTTAGTGACAGTTTCTGAGAGAGGGTCCATGGAGCACAGGTCCAAGGAAAGAGGCACAGCTGCATTCTGAGAGAAACATTTCCAATAATTTTAGAAAAAGTTCTTGCCTGCAGATAGAGTCCCCTGAGAAATAAGCTCAGGGCAGTGGCTGGATCAGAGATCCTGTCCATATGAGCCTGTTCTTTTGCAGCCTGATCTATAGGAAGTTACAGTTTCCAGAGGTGCTGTGAGACCCCATCCAAACTTAGTGCTTATAAGAACTCTCACAGGAAGGTGCCTTTTTTCTTCGTTTTATAGGTGCTTAAGTCCCCAGGTGTCAGAAGTTCCCAGACAACCACGAGTATCAAAACCAGGCACACCTGGGAATGCACAACAAACAAATCCAGAACTACTCCAGGGACCTGAAGTATGGTAAGGTAAAAAAATGAAGTTAGGGATATCTTGATTCTAAGTATATTCAGATTGAGTTGCAACTGGGTAAGGGTTTTTAAGGATGACAGTTTGAAGCATAAAGGTATAAATTTCTTCTTTTTCCTATATATCTGATTCCTGAATGGTTGTTTCCAGTGCCATGAATTGTATAGGACTGCCCAGCCTTATGGCTGAAGCTTCTGATGGCAAAGTACCAATGGCTGTTATAGTGCACCAATTCTTTTATGCACTTAGCTCTAGATACCTAACCTTGAGCAGTAATTTTTAACAATTTTGGCACAAGATCTGATGGATACACTGGCCCCTTCTGACACGCAGGTGCTTTGAGTATAAATTCCCAGAATATTACCAGCAAAGCTTTATTTTATGTTGTTTCTCCTCGTAAGTGTTTAACCACTTATTCTGGGCCACTCAATGTTTAATTTTATAGTTGATGAGGAAGATGAAGAGGAGTGTCTTCTATGGGCTGATGAGTAAGAGGTGTATCTGTTAGTAAGACTAACAAAAAAGTTTGAAAGAAATTTCTGCTTGAAGGGTCTTAGGATCAGACTGAGAGCCTTATATGTGTTTTCAATTTATATATGAGAATATATAAAGCAATAGGCTTGTGCATGCTTTACTTTGACATGTTATTGCTTTCCTGGTATTTTTCATTAAGCCTGATGCCAAAAGCTCCTGAGTTGCAGATTACTGGAGGCTGGGAGAGTAACCTAGGTGAGCATATCACCATGTTTGCCCTCCTCTTATGCTTTTTACAAAGCACTTAGGGAATTGGGTACTCTTGGAGACAGAATGCTAAATTAGACTGACCTTGTCTCTGACCAGGTACAGCTGTTCTCACGTTTCTTAAAAATGCTGACATTTAGCATTTGAAAGTCATTTTTATAAGGCAGCATTACACTATTTCCTCATATAAAACGTTAGATCAATATTAAAGTCGTTCCATGTATGATGTAATGGAAACTTCTGCTGCAGAATGTTTCACAGAAGAGCCTGCAGCCTGTGATACTGGAAACCCAGGGGGAACCACCAATATTTTCACATGGACAGTTCATGACCCTATGCCATCTAAAAAATTGGTGCCTCGGGAATAAGTCTTCAGGTAATTTGTGTGGGACACCAGAAAAACAGAAGCAGGGTTAGTGTGAGGAGATGGAGGAAAGAAGGCTTGAGGGACTGGAGATGAGGAGCCTGGGTGAGCTTAGTCCTTTTTCACTTCCCACATGCTACTGACTTGTTTTTTTTCCATGTGAAGACCACTGGTAATTGGATAAAAATAGGCAAAAAACTCCCACTAATATTTTAAGGTTCTCACTGATTTATAAAGAACCAGTTAAAAAAATTTCAGCATTATTTATGTAAGTGGCGATGGCTTTAAAAATCAGAAGTACCCAGCGACAACATATGATGAACTATGTCTGTGAAATAGCTTTGCTTCTTTCGATATAGAGTGCCATATATTAAGAGAACGTCTGTTCTAGGAATTGACAGAAATACCTTTTTTTAACTTCTCCTATTCAAACAAAATTTCAATATTTCATACACCAGGAAAAAGGTCACCTAATTATAGCAGTTTTTCATTGA
This sequence comes from Acridotheres tristis, assembly GCA_037013685.1. Classification (NCBI taxonomy): domain Eukaryota; kingdom Metazoa; phylum Chordata; class Aves; order Passeriformes; family Sturnidae; genus Acridotheres; species Acridotheres tristis. Next base: position 75,470,682 of record CM072887.1, on the reverse strand, counting down.
CTCACCTGGTTCCTGCCTGTACATGCACAAGCCATTCTTCAGGTGGTGTAGCTTATTTAATATACCTCAGCTGTAACATCTGCATACACAGGTTCAGTAATAATGTTCTGCATCTACCTTTACATTTGTTGAAAATTTATTTTATTAGGAGATTCAAACCAACACACAGAACAAAACCACCCACAGGCTGTTCCTTAGGTCTTGCAGACATTTACGCAGGTGTGGAACTTTATGTATTTGAAATAGCTGATGACATTTTTCCACCTATTCTTTTAATGAGAAATGACCTTTTAAAAAAATAAAATTACATTACAGTACAGAAAGTACAGTACAGAAAGTCTGCAATATTTTCAAAACATAAATAAATACAGTACCCAAAAAAAGAATATTATTATATTTACTTGTCCTGTGTTCACTTGGCAAGGTTTTGGTAGTGGGGGGGTTACAGGAGTAGCTTCTGTGAGAAACTGCCAGAAGCTCCCTCTGTGTCCAGCAGAGCCAACGCCAGCTGGCTCCAAGATGAACCCGCCGCTGGCCAAGGCCAAGTGGATCAGTGATGGTAGTAGTGTCTCTCGAATAACAGAGTTAAGAAGAGGGAGGGCAGAAAACTTGCACAACAACCTGTAACAAGAGAGAGAACAGTGTGAGAAACAGCTCTGCAGACACCAAGGTAGGTGAAGAAGGAGGAGGTGCTCCAGGTGCCAGAGCTGAGATTCCACTGCAGCCCCTGATGAAGACCATGGAGATCCACAGTAGGGCAGATATCAACCAGACTGAGAATTCCACACTGAAATAGGTGGATGGCCAAAGGAGGCTGTGACCTTGTGGGAAGCCTGTCCCAGATTCTGGCAGAATCTATGACTCATTGTAAAGAAAAGTCCACACTGGAACAGGTTTGCTGGCAGGACTCGTGACCCCACAGGAGCAGCCTGTCCCTGAAGGACTGCACCCCATGGGAGGGACTGACACTGGAGCAGTTAATGAAGAACTACAGCCCCTGGGAAAGACTCATGTTGGTCAAGTTTATGGAGGACTGTCTCCTGTGGGAGGGTCCCCACATTGGAGAAGGAGAAGAATGAGAGGAGTCGCTGTACTGAGAATGAAGGGGTGACAGAGACAACTCGTGATGAACCCATGAAACAAACTCATTATCTGCCTTCAGGAGAGAGAAATCCCATCACTTGTGGGCGGCTTCTCCTTCTTACTGCTTTCTTCAAATTCTGTGTGCTAGCATAGAAGGAAAGATTCTGATTCCTGGGCAAGTTGTCCCTCACTAGACCTACCAGCTCTCTGGCCAAAGCTTTCATTTAATGGGTACAATTCTACCTTATACTGCTTGCTTCCTCTCCCATGCAAAATTCATCTTTCTAGTCCCCTTTACCCTGCAGAGGTACAACTTACATTGGAAATTTTATTTACTCCTAGCTTACAATGAGCCCTGATCCTGCTTCTCTTTAGCAGGATATGTGTGATGGGATACAATAGCAGAGTAGAGAGAAAATGAAGCCTTAGAGGTCTCAAAATCCTTAGATCAGCAGCTCAAGCTTTTTTTGTTTAAGCGTGGAGGGGATGAAAGACAGGCTACTTAAGGCAGCAGGCTTCATAGAAGCAAGAAGGTCCCCATTACTTAGCAAAAACAGGCACAGCATGCAAGTAGTCAAGCGGCAGCAAACGCAGCAAGTAGTATGAACATAACTGAATGCCACTAATAAAACAACACAGAAAGCATAACTCAAATCTTGCAAAGACGAGGAGAGAAAATAGAAAATCTCTTGGAGTGCTTTGTGAGACTGTTAGCAGCATACAGTATCACTGCTGATGGTTCATACATGCCTGCATGCCAGGAATTGTGTTGCCTGGTCCTGTGTCCCTCTTCTGCAGGCTCAGAGCAGTTCTATGCTGGGTCCATGAAGGCAAAAACTGTTTGTGTCGAAGCATCTCTAACACAGCCTTGTATCCAAGCTCAAACATCTCCCTGAGCTGCCTGCCTTTTTAGATCCTTTCTGCTGGATTTGTACACAAACCTTTATTCAGCTGAAAGCTGAGGAATTTATTTCTGATTGTAAGAGAGCCATAGTGGGGCCCAAACACACTTACACAGATAAATGATGTGACCAATGCAGGGAGATAGCAGAGAAGCTATCGACACACTCAGCTGAACTGTTAGATCTCTGCAACGTCAGACATGATCTTTAATTTTGTCAAGATATGGGTATGAAACCTGCTTTTTAAAAATTTCACTGCATAACTTAAATTTTTAAAATGGAGTCTGACTTAACAGTGTATGGAAAACAGATCTGCAGTGCTCAGATTTTGATTTCTTTTTCCTGTTTGTTGTTAGCTGGAAAGACGCAAAAACTGTGACGGCACTCCTTGCAATGCTGTCAGTTGTTTGAAGAGATACAATGGGAGTTAAAAAATATCCATATTATTTTCACTGCAAAAAAGACGTGCTCTGGGATCTGCAGAGCATCCTTCAGGTGTTAGGTACATGTGTGTGAAGTCTTGGTTCTTCTTTCTATCCATTTCAGTCTAATAAAATATGTTAAATCTTCCTGAATCTTTGGCTCTCTTCTATCCTTAGATTGTAATTACAAAAAATTGCTTTCTACAGAGGCGAAAACGAAGGACTTTAAAATTCCTTAAAAAGAAAAATGAATTCAAGGACTATTTTTAACATCCTAGGCACAGATTTTTTTCCACTAGAGATAATTAATCTGAAACTTTGCCCACAAAATAAATGTCCAGAATTAACCCCCTCCCATCAAAAATAAGAAGCTTGTAACAGATGGGAAAAGTCATGAGACTAAATGATTAGTACTTCAGATTAAATGTCTTTTTCATAAAACAGCAAGCAGCATATCTACTTCATGACAGTCGTTGCTATATCAAAGTACTCAAAGCAGAATACAATTATATTGAAAAAAAAGAAATATACTTTTTCTCCTTATGAAAAGAAAGTTGTCAAAAGGAGAAAAAAAAAGAATCTCCCGTGAAGACAGATCCTGATGAGATGTATGATCTTTTTTGTTCTGGAGAGGGGAGGGGTGAAAGAGAATAGAAGAGAGGAAACAGAAAAAGCAGCCCCAGGATAACAAGCTTTGTATGAAGCAGAAAATCATACCCTTTGAGGGTCATTTTCTTTGAGTTGCTGCCTCAGGGAGAAAGGAGACAGAGATTAAACATTGGAGGGAAAGTCCACATTTACTTATGATGCATCACTCTGCCCTGAAATACTTTGGAAGTAGATAGTAATTTTTGGACCTTTGGGGAATGTGCAGATCACAGTAAACTGGTTTAGATTAAATTGTCCCCTTTACCTCCAGCCCACTGGCCCATTACGGTGAGGGATCGGCTCATCAGCTGGGATACAGGAAAAGCAAAGGATGCTGAGCATCATAGGGATGCTGAGTGCAGGGAGTTGTGCCATCGGGGCTGCCCGGGAGGAACACAGCTTCTAAACAAGTCCTTCGAGCTGTCCTTTCTGGGGGCTATTGCCTGTCCTCAGCCGTGTGTGGGAGCTCAGTCTGCCCACCCAGGCGCGGTTTTTACAAGGGACGGGAGGTTGTTCCCACTAGGTGGAGCCTGAACCCTTCGGTCCCGCAGTCGCGCTCCTTCCCCCTCTCCTGCACAGAGGGGTTTTCGCCGGCCTCAGTCCAAGCAGAAGGCAGCTAGATAGAAACCTGAAAGCATTTGTAGGAGGTAGGAAGGTCATGGGATATTTTTCTGGGGATTTTTTAAAATCTATTTATAATTTTTTAAAAAAATTCCGCAGTAATGCCTGTTGTACATTAAGCTAGACAATGAAACCATTGCATCCGTTCATATGCACTCTGATGCAGCTGGTACCGGCATAGATGTGCGTTAAATCAGGTTACACATATATTAGTGCTAATTCCTTGAGGGAAAAAAAAAAAAAAGAAAGGGAAAAATTTGTAGAGGCAATGGCATTGCTTGAAGTGTTGGGCTTCTGGGCTTGAGGGATAATTCTGCAAAGTGTGCACAGAGGAACTGAAAAAAAAAGTTGCAGAACTTCCCCTGGATCAAACTACTCCAGTGATGAATAAGTGGAATTGTATATCCTTGATGTGGGATTGGGGAAAAAAAAATAAAAAAGTGTAGACGGAAGGCAACTGCATGGGCCTGCAAATGCAGGTTTAAATAATCATGGTCTGAATAATCAGGCTGCAGCTCATACTCATGCCAAAGTTGGTAGGTCAGACCAAGCACTTTGGCTGACTCTGAATGGATTAGTTGGCAGTTGCTGAAAACCCTGCCCAACAGTTTCATTTCCATGGCTTTTTTGGAAGAGGCACTTTCTTTGCTTTGCACAGGAGTTCTTCTCCCCATTGTGTTCTGAGTCAGGAGTGGCAGGACCGGCTGGACAATGGTGATTGTGTAGCATAGTAGCCTTTTAGGTTTCAACCTTTTCTTCTTCATAGGGTCAAAGATAAACCTCTTAGATGCTTTGAAAAGCATGACCCCTGTCTCTGGAAATAACTGAGGTGTCCAGCCTGCATTAAAGAAACCTTTCCTTCAAAAACATTGTCAAAACTGAGATTTTTTAAAAAGCTTTTGGCTCTGATGAAAGCCGAATGATGAAATCAGTATGTATTTGATGGGAAGTGTTCCAGCCAGCTCTAATAAGGAGCACTACTCAGTATTTTAATGACAACCTTCAATAGCAAAACTCTATTTTGGCTCCTTTATGTTCCAACCACTGTACTACCAGGGCAATCTCCCAGTCTTTAATGTATTTTTTCCTCACAGTATACCTGGAAAATGCTATTGTCCTGACTTTACAGATGGGAAATGGAAGCACAGGAAGGTGAGACAACTTACTGAAGATCAAGTTTGCAATGGAAAAAGAAAATAATTCCCCTTGTCCTAAATCATAAGCTAGAGCTGTAAGTTAGTGTTGTTTTTCCCTTATATGACCCCAGTGAACTCTGTCTAGAATTTGAGAGTATGTATAACCTGACAGATCATTTACCCCCTACATAAGAAATGTAAGACAGAGATCCTTTGTAGATGGGGTGTATGGGGTCCTCTGTCAGTTGTTGGGGGTGCCCTGAAAGAGTTGCTATATATTTACAGTAAACAAAAAAACCCCATCCCTTTTATCATTGTGTTTCTATCTTCCTGCTCCCTATTCCCATGCTGCATTTTTGGGGCTTACATACTGCAAATGCTATCTATAAACTCCTCCTTCAATTTTATATGAAGTTTTTATCAGGTGGGAATGTCTCTCCAAAAAGAATAAAAATGTCAGAGACAGACAGACAATATTTGGTTCACTAGAGAAAAATATCAGTTTCTTACAGGGAGTAGAGAAAGCAGCAGAAACTATACTTAACTACAAAACAAAAGCATAATTGCTTATGTTGTTTGAAATCCATGAATGTCTTATTTGCCATCTCACCTGAGATGGAAGACCATCAGCCTTTTCTAAGTGAGCATGCTGATATTTTCCAGTAGTTCTCAGTTTTAAAGCAGTGACAGGATTTCAAAGGGAGAAAGATAAATACAGTTTTTTGTTGAAAAGAAGACATTGAGGATGCAGGAAAAGAGTGATAATAGGCCAAGTGTAAATTGCCAGGTACGATTTTGTTCTTCAAATAAAATGTAAAAATGATGGTGTGGTGTTATGCATGTTCCCATGTTCTTAGTTTATATGAACTCCTCTTCAATATTGCAAGCTGAATTAATGATATTTTCCAGTTTCTTATCTATTCTTCTCTCAGCAAGTGACACAGCTGTGGTTTCATTTTGCCTTTTTTTTCTTTGTCCCATGTTTTGCTTGAGTATATATGGCTGTACATGATTACTTGCATAAAGAATTCCTTGAGGGGTAGTGCCTTGGCTTTATCTTAGAAGAAAATAATTCTTCTAATCAAGGTGCAGAACTGGCACCTAACTGTGCTACATCCCTTCATTTATAGTCTCAGCACTTCAGTAAAAAACTCTGCCTTTATACAAAACCCTAGGCATGGAGAAGAAGGAAGGCTCTGGGGCAGCTAGTGTCTGTCTTCTGCCTTAAACAAAGAGAATGTAGGGTGACAGACCTGTGGGGAGTTTTGAAGGAAGTAGAGTATTGCTTTTGGCACTCACTGAAATCCTCAGATGTATCTGACCTGTTCAAGTGTTCACAAAGTCGTGGGTCACCATGGTCAGACTGACAGGGTCAGAGTCTGATAAGATGAGGTACAATCTACTAGGCAATTTTTTAGGGACAATCGTACATAAGAGTCTCAAAATAGTCCCTGCTGTGAGCTGGTTTATGGTCTGTCGACATCAGTGATCCAGCCTTGACCTGGGTTAGGGACCCCCTGCAGTCTCTTCCAGCCTGAGTTTTTCCATTAGCTTGTGATGATCCAGTGATCCTAGAGTCATAAAAGAAAGAAATTCCTTGTGGGCTTCCATCATCTCCTGTCTTCTCCACGGCCCAAACAGCTGCTGGTTTTGGGCAGTCATGAGTGCTGGGAGATCATGTTAGTTACTGATTTAAAGGAAATATTCCTTGAAGTCATCTGTACATTGATGGAATCCTAGTTAACGTCTTGCTGTCTTTTCACATAGTTTCAGATAAAGTTTGAATAGTTTGGAGGCAAGGATTTTTGAAATGGAGCTGCAACTTCTGCAAAGATCTTGAGACTTAGAATAGCGGTTTTCTTCGGCTGTCTATAGAGTGTATTTTTTACATGTTAGTACTATGGTGGTGCTTAGACACATTGCTTAGAGGTTGACTTGACAGTGCCAGGTGAATGGTGGACTCAATGACTCTAAAGGTCTTTCCTAGCCTTAATGATTCTATGATTCCATGAGTTTTCACAAGTGAATGCTAGTTTAAGCGTATGAAAGCATATTATAAACAAGATTTAAACACAAATGTAATTCCTATATCTAGTTTTATTGCAGAAAATATTTGCCTCTTTCTTTTTCTTAGACCTTGGGAACACTTTATTTTAATTTCAGTATCTGATAGTAGCGAGGAAACCAAAACTAATTCATAGCCTAAGAACATCTTTCATCACTTCTTGCTTCTTGTCAGAAAAACAATTCCCTGCCATGGGAAGATTGTGCCAGGAATTTCCCTGCAGGCCTAAGTTTCCACCACCTTGGAACTTCAAAATGTTGAACTTGCAGTCTGGAGAGAGAATTTTTTTCCAGAGAGTATGAAAGTCATCTTGAAGTTGTTTTGAAGTGTTTTATTTTTATTTTTCTGTATGTATATAATACACACCTTTCTCCTCACTCCTCTTTCCTGCTGTAATTGCCTCTAAAATGCTTTTGATGCACTTCCTTGGTGTGTGTGTGTGTGGCAGCTCAGGAGGTGTGTAAGGCTCATCTGGGGGTAACTGTCACCAAATAATATTTGTAAATATTCTTGCCAAGAAAAGCTTATTGCCCTTCAGCATCTTATTTGCGTGCCTGCACAACTTTGGTGTGTGAGATTTTATTTATGAGTATATATGAAAACTGGAGTATCAGGAAGACTAAGTAACTTGTTACAGAAATATTTGTACAAAAATTTCCTCTCAGGGTAATTTTTTAGAAGCCTTTTCTATTTTGGTGCTGTAATGCTCACTGAACATAGCTTGAGATTTTGCAAATCATATCACAGTAGGAAAATGGGATTCTTCTTTTGTTTTACAGAGTGCTGGTCTCCCATTCTGGAACAGAAATTGTCCAGTGTGATTCATGGGGCAGTCATAAATAATGAGTTCTTGTTCACCAGTTTGTGAATAAACCCCAGGCTAAAATGTAGTCATTAAACACTATGAAAGTATCACAGCATATCTACAGATAATTTATCGCTAAAAATTTCAGATAATTAATTTGTAAAAATAAATTTTATTAGCTTTGATCTGGGTGTTAACTACCTATCATTAAAATATCAGTGTTTTATTTTGTTGTGGATTATTTTTGAATATTGTGAATATAATTATCTATAATCCATTCCTTAGCCAGATCAATCATCTGCTATCACTAATCCATTGCCTAAGCAGATGACTTCCATTCTCTGAAGCGTAGATTATTTAGGTGTGAGTTTCTCTTGAAAAATTCTGATAGGTAAATTGTAAAGTCAGGCTATAATACTTTAATGAAAATTGTGATAGATTTTTTTACCTGGAGAATGTCTTTTTACTGAATTCTTAGAAAGTATTTCTTATTAGAAATTCTTATGGCTGTACATAAGTAGAAGTACAGTAATTCTTTTCAAATGGCAGTCCGAATTCCAGAGGGGAATTTAATCTTAGAAACAGTTAGAACAAAATTTTTCCTTTAAATTATTTTTTTATTAAATAGTAAATGTTCTGTAATGACAAATGTCTGTATCTGATGAAAGCAAAATGTGTTCATGAAATACAAGATATCCCAAATCACTGTATCAAATCCATAAATTAAAATTATTTTTTGTTGAAAAGATTATTTCCAGATCCCTTAACAAAATAATGCAAAAAGTAGGGAAAAAACCCCAACCCAGCCCAACCAAACCAAACCAACAAAGCCCTCTTTAAAAGCCGTTTTTCCTGGGACAGAAAAATATTTTTTTCTATTAAGCTTTTTTGAAGGACTATAGATTTATTTCAAGTCCTCATTTTGTAGACACTCTTGCTGTAGATATATTGTAGGTATACCCTCTACAATTAGGAAGTGCTGTGTTTTTTAGAAAGCTTTTGAAAATTTCTCAGAAAAGATTTCCTAGTAGCTTTGCTATTTGGAACGAAGCAATTCAGAACTGTGGTTGTGAAACAAACAAACAAATTACATTTCAGTATTTACCTGGAGTCTTGGGAAGTTTGTAAATGTATGCAGTGTAAGATTATCATCATACTTTCAAAAACCCACCACCTTTTTGCAGCTCCATAATTCAAGTTTAATGTTGCAATAATGGCAGGACACAGTGTGACAGCTACAAATGGCTCCCAGTCTGTGGCACTTACTACTGTATGGGGGAGGCCAGGAAGAAATTCTAACCCAAAAAACCATTTCTTGTCGCATTTTGTGTCAGTCATCAAGGGCATGATTTCATGGAGACCAACTGAGTAATTCACAGGATTCAAGAGGCACTGTGCCTGTGGCTGTCATGAGCAGCTTTTCAGAGGGGATGAAGGGGAGAGTTTTCACCATGAGGTTGTAGGCAAGGAGAAGGCATGCCTTCTGCTGTCAATGTCACAGCCTTGGTCTAATGGGACATTTTGCCTTCCCACAAAAGGGCCAGGCAGCCCCATTAGTCAGAGAGACCTTGGAACCAACACTTCCCATGCTTTAAGTCCCCTGTGTCTTTATCTGCTGCTGAAGTTCTCCCTCCCAGCTAAAGTGCGAGAAGACAGTGTCTCAGGCCCTCTTGAGAGGGAAGGAAAGGGGCAGGAGGAACACAGGGGGATGACCGGGTCCCAGTTCTTGTCCCTACTCTGGTCCCCAGGCAGGAGGGGAGCGGAGCACGCTCTCACACACATCACTCTGGCAGAGCGGGGAGTGAAGGACTGTTGACAGGACAGTCCCTTCCTACCAGCCAAGAGGGTCATGAACTCAACTGTCATACAAAAAGTATTATTAAAAACAAGCTGGGGAAAAAGCTTCTTAGCATTTGGCTTGCAAAACAGAAAATAGCATTATTGCTGGAGCAGGAGAAAGTATGAAATCCTGGAAAACATTTATAAACATGATATATTTTTATTCAGTGTTTTAGTTTCCAGTAAAGCTTTCATGACCTAGCTCTTTATTATCATACAATTGTGTAAATGCTGTTGAAGGCAAAAGTGTCATTTGAGCAGAATAAATTAAGCAGATAAATAGCTACTGATATGGTCTTATGAATATTCAGCTGCATTTGATGCATTGGGCAATATATTTTTCAGATTTCCTGGACATCTTACTTGAAGCCAGAGGTCCCTATGTTGCATAGTATGTCTTCTGGCACAAATTTTCTGCAGATTCCAGGGTAATTTTGATGCTTATTGATTTTTAAAAATGATTATTATTATTATTATTTTTATTTTTTTCCCCCCAGGACCCCGAAAATCTAACCAAGACCCACCAAAATCCATCCAGGACCATCCAAAATCCCTCGAGGATCCCCCTACCCTCCCTCAATCCCCTCAAAACTAGCTCAAGATGTTTCAACTACAAATTCCAATATTTATAAAAGAATTCTGGAAGGTAATAGTGGGGGGGAATCCCTAGGGATTAGGGGATTTCAGGGTGAGATTTGGGGGTCCCAGTGGGGTCAGGGGGTGGGGACCATGTTTTTTCCCTCCTTGGTCTTGAAGAACCCCCAAAACTTCCCCAGATTCTGATGGAAAAAGAAGGGGGGAGCGTGACACGGGGTGGGATTTAGGGGCTCAAGGGGGCTCATTGGGGATGAGGACGCCACTTTTGTCCCTCTTGGCCTTGAAGAACTTGGCCATACTGGAGAAATATTTCTGGTTGGCCCCAGCCACTTCTTGGCTGCCTGTGGGCTCACGATCTTGAACTCCTACAGGTGGCTGAAGGCCATGCCCGAGCTGTGCTCCCAAATCATGGATTGTTCCTCTGCCTCTGCAGGGTCCTTTGCAGGGTTTGGCTGGTCTGGGCCTTGATGGCCTCGTAGACCTGAGTCTGGAGCATGTGGCTACTGCCGGCCTTGCCCAGGTGGCCCAGGTTGAACCTGAGGTCCTCATGGTAGGCGTGCTCCTCGATCTCCCCAAAGCTCATTCTGTTGGCCAGTTTGTGGATCTCTGTCAGCCCCAAAGTGTTCCTTCATCTTCTGGTGCCTCCAGCCTCCCCTCCTCTCCCTCTGCCCATCCAGCGGCACTGGGAGAGGCTTCACTGGGGCGGGCTCCTGCTGCTTGTTGAACTTGTGCTCAATCTCCTCCTCCAGCTCACACCCCACCTTCCCATCCTGGCTCTCATGGAAGCTGTCCTCCCTGCCCTCCAGTGTGCAGGGACTGGATGATGTTGCTGTGGTAGATAAAGCCAGTGTGGGGTGGGAGCAGGAGGATTTCAGGCTGGCAGCTTGGACAGCTGTGAAAATAATGGAGACAGGGCTCAAACCTTTGTTCTAGGCTGTACTAGACCTAAGTTTAAAATGTTTTCCTTCAACTTAAATTATTTTTTTTTTATTTGGAAGGTATCTCTTCTAAAATAAAACTAAATAAGGCAGTGGTGTGGTCAGAAAGTGTTCAGCTCTAACATCAAACAGGTCAAGTGTGTAGTAATCTAAATTCAGTTGGTTAGGTAAAATATTGGTGATTTTGGTGTTCCCACACTCACAGTAACAAAGAGCAATTCCTACAGAAGGAAAGAAAAATGAGATAAACTTCTGCAATGATGATTTAGATTATGCGTGAGTTCGCACTGTTGAACTGACTCCTGTAGAATGGCTAGCTGCCAGGTCCAGTTGTCAAGTGTCTGTCTTTCATTTGGTCTCTTTGTTATAATGTCAAGACGTCTCTTGTGTGGATAGGCTGAGAGGGAGAGATTACTAGCACGGGCACAGCATGGCACTGGGTAACACTATTTTCCTCCCCAGCTGGGATCTCTGCATGGGAAGGGGCCAGGCTGCACCAGCTGAAAGCCACGAGCACAGCTTCAGTGGTGTGTGTCTGCATCGTGCTGTTCCATGATGGATATGAGGTCAACAAGTGTTGCTGAAATTTCTTAAATCATGCTGATTCTTGTAAAGACAGTTATAAAACTCGTGTTGACTTCAAGAGAAATGCATTCAGACCACGGGTCAGGGTCACAAAAGGGCCTGTGACAGAGCTGGAAGAGAAAGTCTCAGATTTTTGTTATACACTTAATAAAAAAAAAATCTTCCCTTTATAAATTGAAGATCCTCTCTTTCCCACACTTTTACATTTTTTAAAAATATTGCTGAAGTATTCAAGTCAGTTGTCCAAACTTACCTGAGTAGTTTGCATACTTGCAAGGAAAATTTTCTACCTTCAAGTGATTGACCTTATAAACCGAAGCTGTAACAAGGGCCTTCTAGGCAGCAGGGGAAACTAGAAGTGGATGATGTTGTTCATTCCTGTAGAACAACAGAGTGAAATTGTAGTTTTTATTATGTTTCATTTTCAGCCCTTACCTTTCTATGGCCTCTGCTTCCTCACGTCTATAAACTCAGCCATTATTGCCCTAAACCCTTAAACTGACCTTTTAACCAGAACTGCTTTACTATCCAGCCTGCACAGCAGTTTGTAAACATTCTTGGGGCACTCAGAGGATAAATGACTATGTATTTGGAAATATATTATAAAATTTTATTTCCTATATCTTAATGGAAATTTAGGATGGTGTCCTAAGAAGAATTTATTTGACAGTCTGTCAAGTCTTTTCACCACAGAGGTAATATGCTGAGCATCAGCTTGGAGTGTACTTTATGCTGCAGGAGGCTTTGTTTGCTAAGCAGTGAGGAATATTAGAGCAGGTTGGGGCAGATATGAAACAAGTACATTCTTCACATGAGGGTATTGGATGTGTTCACTGGTGTGAAACCGTGGTTTGATGTGATCGTGCTTTTACAGGGAAGGTCTGATAGTGTGCTGACTAATGACAGGCTAAAAGCAGGCACTGGTGTCAGCCAGGGCTGAGGCTGTTTAGCTCAGAAAGCATGAGGCTCCCATTTCAGAAGAGTGATTCTGGAGCATGCAGGAAACATTCTGCCTCATGAGAGGTTGAGGCGGGGAACAAAGTCATGAGGCTGCAAAGGCAATAACCTCTTGTTTTCTCCAGTGAGCCACCATCCTTTTTGTGTGCTGCAGATTTTTTTACAGATGGCAATAAACTTACATTTTGGCACACCTTTTAAACCATCCTAACTGCATCACTGTTGTTTAGGCATTTCACTTGGACCACGTCAGGAATTTTTTTAAATGACTTGTCACTAAAAAAATGCTGATTCCTTGATACAAAGTGTTTTGTGAAAGAATATCAATGTTGTGAGCCACTGCTAAGACACAGAAAGCCTTTAATAGAAATTCACCAGCTGGGCAGATTCCTTGTTACTTCATCTGCTGCACTGCTAAGAGAAGAAGATCCATAAAGCAAACTCTTGAATGCTTATTCTTGCTGCTTTGAGATACTTGTGCTAGAAGCCAGAATTAGCTCAAAGAGCACATATACAGAAACAAGTATATTTTTAACATTTTGCAACAGATAACAGTTTAATATGCATGAGCATTAGCAGTTTTCAGTGACATACAAAACACAGCAGTGAAAAATGGCATTTGAAAAGTATTACTAAAATACTGGTAAATAAAACTCCAATATTTGCCTATATGCATATAAATGGTATGGCATCAATAATGTTTTTGTCCAACTCCCTGGCACTGAATGTTTCTGAACACTTTGTTGCTATGTCTGTCCAAGTTTATTGCTTTTCTACCTTTCTCCATACTCCTTGCTTGATGACAATGTTGGGATACCTGAGTTGTGGCAGTTTTCTCCACTAAGGACATTTGTGTTTCACATTCTTCCTAGTGAGAACCTGAGCTACTTTATTTACTTTTCAAAAACTCTAAATATTCTGAATCTGAACATTTTGGCTGTCATTCACAGCTGAAATTACTGTATGGGCACACATGCATGGTCTAACCTCTAGGGCTATGCCATGATTTGTATCTATTGGACTGTATTAAGCAACTGCTTTTAAACTTGGAATTGCACAGTAATTGATTTGCCATATCTTAAAACCCCTTTTGTTCCCGTGTTTTCAAGACTCTCTGTGTCTTTGTGTCTGTGTTTCTATCTGAAACACATACCTATCCTTTGTTAAGAATATGTGCTTGAGCTGTCACATGAAGTCAAACTTGCAATGCCCTGGCTGCTTTGGAAAAAATAACAGTAATTCAATTAGGGACTGAGCATCCCCTGAAACATGAGAGCTCAGATGTCTCTTGTTATCAGCTTATCAAGATCAGAGAAATCTATTGTCCTCACTAATTTATCCAGGTTTGTATTGCAGTAAATGTACTTGCAGTGACAAAGTCAACCCCTTCTGAATGTTTTATGGCTCATTTCTGATGTACCTGTATAGAAAGAAGCATCAGAATTTATACTTTCCATGCTTCTCTTTAATAAAGGCTTTAAAAGGGACACTTAAAACAGCTTGTAATGGTACAGTTCCTATTATTTTGGAAATATTTACATTGTGTTGAGGCTTTCTTGAAAAAACCCAGTCTGCAGTGCCCATGAGGTAGTTAAGTGAGAGCCAGAGCAGCCACAGGGGCAGGAACATGTGGCAGAAGGAGGTATAAAGCAGGAAAAATTTATCTATGGATGTTTGGGACAAGTTGCCTGACTCGTGGGCCACTTGCCTGTGGTCCACTAAACACTGCACTTCTAATTCTCTCCGTACTAGAAATAGCCAGCCTTCTCCAACTGCTTCATACCATGACAAGACAACACAAACCCTTTTCTGTCTATAAGATACTTATGCCACTAAGATTAATACAACTGGTGTTGGGAGGCTGCTGACATGTAAGTGCAGAAAAGCATGACTATTCTATAGACTAATTTCAATTAAAAAAACCAACCAAACAAAAACAAAACCAAATTTTTAGTAGTTTTTCATGTCCTTCCAATTTTTGTGCATTTTTTGGGCAGAGTTGATTCAAGAAAGGACACACTCTTTTTAATATTTTTTGCAAAGAAATTTCCTTTGGATGTTTCTGGTAGAAAATTAGTGGACTTGAATTTTCCCCCATCTCTAATGTATACTTGTTGCTACAATTTTGACTTGGAATTCAATATGTATTACTTCATGCTATTTTCTACTGCTTTGCCACAAAATTCCTTTGGAGAAAAAGCATTATTTTTAATTGGTTAGTTTTTCAGTGCTAGCAGAAGTAAATTTAACAAATGATCTTGTAGACTCACATCTCAGTATTAGGTACTTTCCTTCCCTTTGGTTCTGCAGTATCAGTTGAGAAAGGCTACACAGCATGTACAGAAATATACAATATGTAAAGCCAAAAGAGGACAAAGAAGCTGTTCTAATTCTGCAGAAATGCAGCCCAGACCCCCTCATCTGTTCTTGGTCTCTTGGTCTGAGTATGTGAACACATTTTGTTATGTGAGAAATCCTTTTTTAATTTTTATTTGTATATTTATTACTTACAAAATATTGAAGAGTGGCCAGTGACTTAAAGGTGCTAATGGCCAAGTCCCACACTGCATTGTGTAGTCAATTGTACAAGCAAGTATATATTAGGTCTGGGGTAATAAATGAAGTCCACTAATTTTCTACCAGAAACATCCGAAGGAAATTTTTTTGCAAAAATGTCCAAAATCAGTGTTTTCTTTTTTTAATCAACTCTACCCAGAAAATATGCAAAATATGGAAGGACATACAAAACTACTATACAGTATATTAAAAAAAGTAAAATTTACCTATAAAATAATGCTTTTCAGTACTTATGCTTAAGCAGTCATTTAAATATATCCAGCTCTTGTAGGACATCAGAACCTGATGTTCAAAAATTTCCTCCTGAAAGTCTGAGGGCTGGAATCCCTTTCCCTATCCTTCGTTTGATTCTGATGGTGTGAATGGGCCTTAACATTCTGCTTCTTTGGATCTTTTTCTGCTTTCCCAGTATCTAACATATTTTTTTCTGGGTAGCTGTGGCCCAAAATGTGGACTTAAAATTTAACACATACTCTTGTGTGTTCATGGACTATGTAGGCACCTTCTTTTTCCCCCTCCTTTCTGGTCTGCCATGGATTTAGCCAATGTGTAGTCCCTGAAATATGGTTTATAATGAAAGGCTGATGAGAGAGATTTCTGGAAAGAATGCTGATGTGTAAGCACTTGCTTCTGCTTCTGGATGTGGAAGGGTAGTGGCTGCTGCTTTGTGGAGGATGATGAGGATGGGAATTACACACAGATGTTCAGGTAAGGACTCAACCTTAGCTGTTCTAAGTTCTGTGCTTGATTCAGGATTAGAATTTAGCTTGATCATACAGGATGAGGCAGAAGCACTTGGGTTGAAACTAATTTTTGCCTTTTGTATTGGCAAAGCCACAGATACCCTGTTTTAAAGAAAGGTGTTGTAACTGGGTACTAGAAACTGACTTCAAGAAAAAGGGGACATGCCTTGGAACATTCTGGGGTGATCTTGGCAGTTAATTTCTTGTACATTATAGCAAGTCTTCCTTTTGCCCTTGGAGACAAATACCTGAAAAAAGACCACAATAGATTCTTTTCTATTCCGTGTAACAAAATAATGTCTGCATAAGAATCTGATATTTTCGAGAAGATTTAATGCTACTAACTTTATTACTTTAAACATTACAAAAAAACCTTCGAGTTCCAGTATATATCCCTTTTACATATAAGAAGAAATGGACTTGTTACACAGGCAGTTTGGCCGTCCCTCTGTCCCCATTTGGCGATTCACCAAGTAAGAATTTATTCTCTAATTGTTTCAATTTCCACTTCTGTGGAACATGAATATCTGTTCTGGCACACATTAGCAAATATTATTTTTTTCTGCTAGGTATAGGACAGTCCTTTTACATTTTTTTAATTGACATGCATTTTTCCTCTAGTAGTGGGAGCTTTATTTTTCTTGGAAATGAGCCTCAAATAAATGTGGATATTGTGTCTTTTTTGATATTTGCCAGCCCTTCTAATAACAGAATTCAGTTGCTGCCATCCTAATGGCCATCGACAGAGCTGTTAAGTAAGATTAGACTTAAAATGAAGTTATGAAAACTTTGGATTCAGACAAAAATATCACCCTCTTTTCTACAGGTTTATTTTTTAGTTAGAGGTAGCTGATTAAAGAACAGCATCAGAAAAGAATACTTCAGGTAAACATAGGCTGGATCATATTTTATAACTATGTATTTCTCTAGTTCCTATTATTTAAGGATCAGAAAATATTATTTTCCTGTTTGAACTGCCACAGTAACAGAAATGACATAGAAAGAAGAAAATAAACAACCATGGGTAATAAGACTGTTGGATCCCAGAAACCTGGAATTTTGGGCTTTTTGTGCTTTCTGTCACCGAGCCCCTGGAGAGCACTGCCTTTGGCCGGGGGCCTTGGAGGAGGCTTCCAAAATTGAGTGATGGAGTTAAAGTCACGGGTGTGTAGTTAAAATAGAAGTGTGTGATTTCACATGGTGAAGGGTTTTAAATTTGAGGTTTCTATAATGTATTAATGGGTATGGAACAAGATGGAGGATTTGGGGTGTTGTCTACTTTTGGTCTTCTTCCTTTTTCTTCATGCTTTCAGGTAATAGTTTCTGGTTGGACAGTAGGTGCTGCACTGCGGGTCACAGGAGTTTGGTTATTGGGTCAAAAGTATAAATAATAGAGGTGTTAATTCTCTATTGGACTGCTTAGCTTTAAGAGACCTTGTAAGTAGCTAGATTCACCTCCATTTTGCTTGCTTTTAGCTGGTAGACAAAAGTGTTGCTTAACTCTCTGTACTTTAGATAAGATTTAATAAATAACCAAGCCCAAACATGAGAAAATTCGTCTCCTTCGTGTTTTTTAATCCTGGCCCTAAGTGGAGACAAAAGAAACTTCAGACAAGTCACTAATTAAGTGGCGCTAATACCCCATCTACATAAGACTACTTCTCTATTGCAGAGTTCTGCGATACTGAGTCTGCAATGTCCCAGAAAACCACAGATGGTTAAGACAACATTGTTACAAGTGGTCAAGTGTGTGAATTTAACTTTTTACAATTTATAGATACAAATAAGAAAAGTGTCTCTCTCTCTGCTAATTCAGATTTCTTGCAGTGGCAGTGTTATGATTTTTAAAAAATGCTTCCATGGAGTAATAAAAACTAGCATCTCTCTGTGAAAGATTAAATTGATCATGTTTGCAATATAATTTAAATTTTGGCACATTTTAAAAAAGGGAAAGCAGGACTTTTAAAATGACTTGGCATTGCCCCAAACTTACTGAAACCAGTAAGAATTTTACTGATTATATCAAACTAATAAACCCAAAACTAGGCAAATGGTGACTGCTTTTGATATTTCTTAATTTTTCTGTGCGTAACAGATCTATTGATTAAATGTAATGGATACTTCCACTCTATCTCCCACTCTAATCAAAAAGAGTAGAGAGGATCAGAAAATAAAATGTAACCTATAAACTAATCTATGTGCAATAAATTAAATTGAGACCAACCACTAAGAAGAAAGGGAAACTGGGTGAGAATAACAAGGTTCCCAAACTTCAGCAGGACAAATTCTCCCAGTCCTTTTATGAGTAGTGGTTGTGGTGTGGGATTTTCTTCCTTCCACAGAAGCCTAATGAATGTTTGTGGATTTTTTCATGAGGAATGGGGAGCATTTGCACATAGATAGGAGTCGTGTCCAACATGAACTCAGTCACAAAACCAGACTGTGAAATATCCTATTAGATCACTGAATCTATGCACCTCCAGAGGCAGGGCTCCTCTTTGGCCAGGTCTGCCCTGGAACATCAGACCACGATCCCTGTGTACATAATTCCTTGGCTTTTGCAAGAGACAAAGACACAGCTGACAGACTAAAGGAAAGCAGTGGTGACTGTCAACATATTTTTCTGTCTTAGTTACAGAGATAGCAAAAAATAGAGTGCATGTAGATGTATAGAGATTTTTAGTGCTTATCTGAGTTGCTTTTAGTAAAATAAGTTAAAATTCTGCCTGTTTTCACTAAGAATAGAAGCTGTCCTGCTGAAAACCAGATTCTGCATTTGAGTTCCTTAATTTTTTCATCTGCCAGCCTTAATTTGTGTGTGATTGCATGTGACAGCAGCAGTTCTAAGGAGAAAGAATGAGTGCATAATAAGGAGAATGAAGACTCAGATGCAGTGTCCTTTTATAAAAAAAAAAAAAAGTAAAAATCTGGACTTGTATAAATTCTGTGATTTTTTTCCATTTATAATGTGCATCTTGTAATCTTTTCAGGAGGACAAGTCTTGAGAAACTTAAGCAAAGTCTGCTTTACCAAAAAGTATATATTTCAGAAGTGGACTGCCTTCAAAAAAAACTCCTCCAGGACTCCAGAGTAGTGTCATTTCACAGGACATCTCCATACCTTCCTTGTGCCTCTGGAAGCTTTCATTAATCCCAGGTTTTTTCCCCAGCCTCTTGGTAAAACTATTGCCTGCCATTCTTCTCTCTTCTGTAGTCCCCAGCAATGCATTAAGTTGTGAAACTCCTGATGTGACAATGTATATACCTCTAGTATATGTTAACTATTCTTATTGACTACTCTTCCATCAGTCCAGGTGCACATAGCTTATAACATTTACTTTCAGTGGGACTTTTTGTGGGTTTAGTTTTTTTGTTTGTTTGCATTTTGCTTTTTGGTTTTTTTTTTTTTGTTTTTTTTTGGGTTTTTTTTTTTTTTTTTTGGTTTTAACTGAGCAAATTCATTGTGACTGATTAACATGTTTTAGCAATAGAATAACGTGACCAATATCCACAGTTTTTTTCTTAATCATCATTGTTGTCTCTGCTCCCTTTTTTTTTTCTGGAGCAGTTTTAATTCAGCTGAATTTGTTTTCCCCTTTTTGTTGCTGACAGACTGCATTCATTGTGCTGACTGTGAAAAATTCTTTTGGAAAATTGCCTGGTTTCTTTCTAGAGCCTGACATAAAGTCTTCAAAGCAAGATTAAGAGCTCTTTGTTCATTTATTTATTTACAAACAGTATCTTGAAGAAATTGGGATTTGGGTATTTTGTTCCATAGACCCTGAATTCTGAGTTCAAATCTTCTGAAGGTGCAGGCTTATTGTATCAGTTCAACAGAAACAGAATATTCCAATTAGTTCTAGAGGTTGTAGTCAGGGTTTATCATTGCTGGTCTTATTGATAGATTACTGATTTTGTGTTTCATTATGAAATGCCCAATAATCTGGAAAGGTGAGGATGGTCTGTGGATTATTAGCCATTCCAGGAGTTGGAAGTGCTGTGGAAAAATAGTCTGGAGCAAGTATAGGAAATACTCTTGAGTGAGTCTTGCTGTGTTCCTCTCACCTACAGTCAAACTCAACAAATATATCTGCTGAAAGTCTTAACATTTCGAACTGAAACTCATTATAATAAAAGTTTTCTGATATCTAAAAAAGGTCTGAGATTTGAAGTTATGTTAGTTTGAGATAGAATTAAGTCTTTGTTTTGTTCAGATCTCCAAAATGTAACTGATGAGGGTTTTCAAGGTCATCCACAGTTACCAGCTGTTTGGATTTTTCATTTAGAAGTCTTAGAATTGTCTGTCAATGTGAAGAAGTAATTCCCTGATACATCTGAGGCAAGGAAAAAAATATTCCCCAGGAACAGTGCCTCATGGATGCTGTTAGAATCTGATTATTAAGAAATGCCTCTGCCCAAATAAAGGTGTAAATGAGACCAAAGTCAATAGTACAGATTTTATATAACAGTAAATATGAGGTAGAGAGATATAAATAGAACAGGAGACAGAGAGATTAAACAAAGACATCACCATGTGGGTTCCTGTGGTGCTCTGCTGGTCCTTCTTCACTCTGGTCTGCTTTGTGGTGGGCTCCCATGAGTGTCCTAGAGATACTACTTTTATTGAATCCGAGTACTGTGAATCCACGAGGTCTATATGCTGTTCCCACAACTTGGGATGATGTGTATAACTGACTGTTCCCTTCTCACAGCTGGCCATGGTGGGAGTTTTTGTCAGATAGGTTGCCTAGATCTGCCTCACCAGACCCAGCATCTTCTTGTTGTTGCTGTCTTCACTTTTACCACAGTCTACACAGTGAAATTTTGTCCAGTGTGCTACTTCCAAACCTTCATTTCCATTTAGGTTTGGTCGTATTTGCTATCTGTGCTCATCTCAAGTTCCTCTTGTGGTGGCTTGCTTTGTGGGATGTTCCTTCTTTGAGAAGAACTGTTTGAGACAGTTAATTGTGCTTCTCTAAGTCCTCACAGATGCCACTCATATTATGGAGCATGATTGGTCAGGATTCAATTTGTTTTGTTATTTCAGCAACTGCATTCAGGCATCTGAACATGATCACAGAAGCATAAATAAAATATTGATCCCTTCACTGCTAGTTATATTCTGATTAAAAGACCAAGACTTGAGTGATGTTAATGATGTTTATTACCTTTTTTTGTGTGGTTTTTTTTTGCTTTTTTTTGTTGTTGTTTTTTTTGTTGTTGTTGTTGTTTTTTGGGGGGTTTTTTGTTTGTTTGTTTGTTTTTTCCTTTTTTTTTTTTGGTAGAATCCAAAGTACATGATATTAAAAATACAGTCTGGTTTAAAAGATTTTACCAAACAATTTTAGTTTTAAGTTATTGATATTTTCTTCATTTACATTTCTACTCTAACAAAAGGACTGTATGGTGTGGGAATAGATTGCCATAAAGGAGAGGTTTGCATCTTTTAAATCAGCCCTGTAAATCTTCTAGAATTGTTGGCAAAAAAGAAATACACAGGCAATATATGTGCCTAATCCAGTGGCTGCAGAAATCAGCAGGCATGCTGGAAACACACTTTTGACCAGACGAACAAGCTGTGCCCAAGGAAACTATAAAACCAAATAAGAAAAGAGTTTGGAAATACTTCTGAGAATTGCAAGGAAGAAACACAAAATGCAGCATATTAAAAGTGAAGCTAGAAGCAGTGCAAATTTACTGTTTTTATTTGTAAAGTTAAAGTAGAAAATAAACAGCTATCCATCAAGGATGGACAGTGCAGTTCTGAGCCTCAAGTTAGGCTCGTTAATGAACTGGTTTTTGTATTTATTTTTTTAAAGGAGATGATTTTTTGAAAAAAAGAAACAAACCCACAAACCAAACCAACTGTCAAATTGAAATAGTGCATAAACAGAAAAGCATTTAAAAGATCATAAGATCACATTTCCTTTCAGCAGTTTTACAAGGTGTCTAGCATCTCAATTTTTATGTCATTCAAAATGTGAGCAAATTGGAGCAAACGTAACCAACGAAATTCAAATGGAGTAATTTTGAAGTAGTTGAAAGGAAAATTCTTCTCGGGCCCTAAACCTCAGTTCTGACTCCTAAACATAGATGAAGTTTTGAGTTTTCAGTCTAAGCTTGACTAAAAAATTTTCAGGGTCTTGAAGACTCTGACAAGTGAAAAAAAAAAGAAAAGTTATCAGTCCTCTTAAATCAACACTATGTGGGCAATTTGTGTCTTAAATATATTACCTTGATCCTAGCTGACAAAATGAAACTGTTCCATTTGTTTTATTTATGCTGTGATATTTATCAAAAAAGGTGATAAAGATAAGGTTATAAAACTTGAATTGAACTACATGTTTTAACACTAAGTGTTATTAAGTCCCTGAGAAGTAATGCTATCTTTATTTATTGTAATGTCTGAGAGAGAATGATTTTACAATTATTTTGACTATCACACTTAATTGAAATGAGAATGTGTAAATTTTCTGTAAGAGTAAAACAGATGGTGGTACTATAATATAGTTGCAATTTAGGCTGTGTTAATTCCTCTTTATAAGCCTGAATCTCCACCTCATTACCTAACATTAATGAATTCACGCCACAAAAGGTTCAGCTAAGGGAAACAATAAAGAAATAAATGCACAAACTAAAAGAGCAATGAAATTATCATCTGAAGAAAAAACTTACATGATTCACCATGTCAGTAAAGGTACAGAAATAATTGGTTATATGGATCACCGCTCCTGCTGTGTTGTATAAGAAATCACTGGATCAGTCTCATACACACACATCCCTGGAGGGAGCGTGACTAGGAGAACAATTGCTTTTCTGCAACAAAAAAAACCCTTGAGAACATTTGTTTCCATCCACTGGCAGTTTCATAGACAATGTAATGTGTTCAAAACATATGGATTAAAACATTTTATTTTGGACTATTCTGCTATTCTGTTACTGGATGAAATCTATGCAATTCTGTAATTTTAGCAACACTGCCCATGGTTATGATGGACACTAAACCTCAAAAATATTGTAAATACAAAAAGAGGGTGAGAAACACTCTAAGTGGGTGGGACTGATCTTGGAGATGACTGTCTTTCTTTTAAATTTCAGTGATGATAATAGTCTAATTCAGACATCAGGCTACATACATACTGATGTTAGAAGGGTAAATCCAGACTTGACCTTCTTAACTTAGATACTAAATATGATGGCTGTAAATATGAACTGACATCCCAACCCACTGGAATGTGTCTGGGTTTGCATGTGGGAATGTGATGCTTTAGCTCCTAAAGAATACTGTAGGCGCAAATGACCCTTCAAGAGCTGTTCATTGTCAATTCACAGTATTGACAAATTTTCCTTCCTTCACCAGAGCCATTACCTTCTACCTTACAAGACATGCCCAGACCACTGGGATGACAGAGACTTCTTTGGTCTTCTAAAGTTACAAGATTTGCATTGAGAATGCTTGACTTTAATTTGCTCCTACAAATCTCAGGTCTGTTAGAAACTGGAGTTGAAAAGATGGTTCCACATGCCTGCAAAAAGAAAAAGAACAAGCAGAAGAGGTTACTTTTCACCAAAAGTCAGTGCAAGGTGCTCACCCCATTTCACAACTCTCCCATGAACTGGAGGAAGCATTTTTTGTTTTATAAGTAATGTGAGAAAGAAAGCTGAGTGCTTTTCTTACAATAGTCATCTAGTCAAAGCAGTGAAATCATTAATACTCATGAATTTTTTGAAAGACCAGTGATTGACTCGGTAGGAACTTGTGTGGTACATGTGCGAGTTTGTGCTAGACTTTTCTTACCAGGGGTGTAAAACAACATAAAAATTATTAGCTGAGACTGTGCTTTACACTTTTTTTACCCTCTCCTCTGCCCATGTCCCAGTGAGAACCCCATTCTTGTGAATGTACAATGTGAAAATATAAATCAGCTAAACACAATTTAATTTAAACAATGTTCCTTCCAGGCTCCATAAATACCTATAGATTCAAAAGGTCATGAAAGGATTGTTCAAGATGAAAATTACACATGTACTGGCTATTCTGACATAAATTTAAAAATAGCTCTAATGTTGTCATGATGAGTAGTACAGAGTAGCCTAAAGGATATTCTGTCTTCTTTTGTACTTTGTTCTGTTTTGTGTAAAATACTGTAATGCAAGTATTGTGCACCATCGAAGTGATAGTAAAGATTGGCAGTAAAAGCTATGGCTGTATTTAAAACCTGGCAATTAGTTAAACAATTGATTTTGTTTTGTTTTTAACAAGCACATGATAAAAAAGGGAGCAATGAATGAAATTCATGAGATGGAAGCTATAAGCTAAAGTGAGTGATCAGTCAAGGCTGTCAACATTTTATGTAGTGTTTTCCTCTTTTGTTGCTATTTATGTTCCAATTCAGAAATAAAGGTAGTTTCTCTCTTCAGCCCCCTGCCAGACTGGGGCAGAACATACAGATTGCTATGTTGCTCTGCGTTTGAGCTGCAACCTGAGCTGATTTTTATTATATTAATTTTAATGTAGAAGATACTTTTATCTCTCTAGCAGTAGTCCCCCCTTTTTCCTCCCCATTCGTTCAGGTCTGTGTCAGTTATTTCATATGAAAGACAAGATGTATTTTAAATTCAGTGTTGTCATGCACAGATACCTGAGGTACTACAACAATCTCATGATCTTATAAGGTGAGCAGAGTAGCTTGCCATATAGCAACGTGGTTTTAGAGAGAAGTGACTGCCTTTTAGTTCCACAATTGCATCGTTTTCTGATTTACATTCAGCTCTTGTACACACTTTCTGCAGAAGCACTACATAATTTAGTGTAGGGAAGAAAACACCAGGCTAGGTATACGGTAAAAATCTGGTTGGTATGAGTTATTTTTTTTCTCTGCTTAAAAGAGGATAGGGAGGCAAAGGGAATGAGATAGGAACATGCTTATGTCTTACCATTTGCCTGATTTTTTCTCATCATGGATATGTTCTTTCCTTATGATCCCTGCAAAATGGTATTACCATTGGATGGGAACGAAAAGACCACTCTAAAAATATAACACTTTAACAAATTGTTTAGCAATGACTGCGTGCAGCCATCAGGAAAAAACACTGACGAGGATGACAGAATTTCAATACTGAATGTGAAAGTATTAAAATAACCAGAGGATTGACTGGAAAAGAAAAGCCTGATTAAATTTTCTTGATAGCTTCTGAGGCAGAAAAGAAACCAGACGTCTCTCTGTCTATATTTATTACTGGAACCTCTGTTCATTCTTCTTGGCTACTGTAATAGAGGGGGGATATTATCTCCTCTTGGGAGCCGAGGGGCTCAGCCGGAAAGATATTGTCACTGTTCAGCCATTGAGTCTAAATTTCTGTTTTAAGAGAGTTCTCAGCCTTTGCCCAAAACCCAAAATAAACCTGCCAAGTATTTTCTCCCTCTTTGCAGGCATTAGAAGCACTGAAACACCATAAAAAAGGTAGTTTTTAATGTTTTAAATTTAGGCCAAACAGTGTTGAGGAGATCAAAGGGTGTCTAAACCTTATTCCTTAAAGAATGAGAAAGAAAAGTGTCAGATAAACATCTACATCATATATTTATTTTGATGAGAATGATCTTATAAAAGTTCACTCATTACTACTTTCCATCAAACATAGTTTAACAACCACCTCAAATTTTGTCTGTGTGTTTGCTTGTCTTTCCTTTCACTATTATGGTTTCACCAAATCTTTGACAACTGCCAAATGCCAAATTGCTAATGAATAGAGGTTGGATGAAGCAGCAAATTTTAAATTTCAGGTTTAAAAAGTTTTCTTGAAGGTGGTAGGAAATAAAATGGGAAAAGTTGTAAATTATCTAGGTAACTGCTAGAATATCTGCCAAAATACTTCATTTTCTACGGAATAAAACTTAATAGAAATCTAAACCACACAGGGTAGGAGTCCATTCTCTTACCTTTAGGCACGTACACTGTAGATTACTAATTTGAGGCTATTCTCTGCATCTAGTACATATTAGAGGTTTACTTTACTTGTAATTTTTACAAGTCTAAAAGAGAAAGACTTTACTGGCCTTATGTGTAAGACTATTCATAGTCTAAATTAGTGACAAGTTAACCCAAGTCTGAACAAGTGTAAATGTGCTCTTTACATGATAAAAAGAGCTTGCACTGACTGAGACATGCATGATACCTCACTCTAAACATCTGCTTTTAATTACATTAATCTTTCTTCTGATACTCATTTGCCATGGACCTGTTGCAACTTTCAAATCTCTCAGGACTCTGACAACAGCTTAAATCAGGTGCCATTTTATTATCACTAGAGTGGAAATGAAACCCACATCTATGTTAGCGTTTTTGTCATTATGTCTATACCAGTTAAGGGATATGATGTTTAGTGACATTTTTGTACTTAACAAAACCAGCAACATAAGCAACTCTATTCGTAGCTTCAACTTTTATGCATGTAGTCAGCATAAACTGCATGGGCAAAATATCACTTTTACTGTTAAGGTATGCATCTCTGCTAGAAGAAATTTCCAATTCATTGAGAGGCTCCTTTTAATGGAGACAA
This sequence comes from Acridotheres tristis, assembly GCA_037013685.1. Taxonomy (NCBI): domain Eukaryota; kingdom Metazoa; phylum Chordata; class Aves; order Passeriformes; family Sturnidae; genus Acridotheres; species Acridotheres tristis. The sequence continues at coordinate 75,444,205 of CM072887.1, read as the reverse complement.
GAAGTAAGAGAGGGACCTGATAGTGCTTTCTCTAAAATGTAGTTTGTTATGATTGTTTTGTCCTGGAGTTAAACACCTTAAAATATTCTGTCTAATGTTTGTTTCCTCTATACTGAAGGAAAGCAAAACAAAATAAGAGATATTGAGAAGTCTGCGAAGCAGTGTGAATGAAATACATAAGGAAGAATAACCTTCTGGAAAGTATTCAATTTATTAACTGCTTCTTAAAAGAAAGCATCTAAGATTGAAAAAAAGTGAAATAGCGCTATGCTTCTGGGGAAAAAAAGGCAGAAAGCTTTCTGATTGTCTCTCATAATGCTACGTTAGTCTCATGTATTTGCATGTTTCGCTAATTTAATTAGGGTAAAATTGAATTTATGGGGTGGCAGGATTTTAAATTTTTAAAGTGTAGAAGTACACCAAATAAAGTGGATAGAGCCAGCTCTGCTCTTTTTAGCTGTTATTTGGATTACCATAAGATGATGCTAAATGTGCTGAGACTATTCCCTAACACAGAGGCCAGTTGCACAGAGCTTTTTGTACAAAACCACTCTCTTACTCTACAAAACAAATGGCTGCACAAAACCTGCCTGTTGGATGTGATCTCCAATGCTGGATTTGTTCCTTTATCTGTGTGTACGGTGCTTGCTGGCTAGACCAAACACTGTGTTCAAAGGGTAGAGATATTTGGGTGCCAGTATCCAGTGTGGAACTTGTTGCTTTCTGCCACCTGAAATTTTTCAAATATATATTATTATCATGAAAACGATTTGACATGAAGGGATGCTTCTGGACAAGAAGACCTTGCAGTCAACAGTAATTATATCTTTTTCACAGTTTTTCAGACAGTAGCATTTAAACAACTAAGGTAAGTTATGTACCAAAATGGACAATATATATCTGTGTTCTTTCTCATCGTTCCAAGTGTGCAGAACTTCAGGCTTTTTTCCTTCAAAACATTGGATGTGATAGAAGCTAGGGGTTCATTGGATGCAAACTCCTGAGTGTATTATGAACTCACACAGTAATATGACACAGAAGAACGTTAGCTTAACAAACGTTAAAGCAACTGCAGGTGAATCCAGTTTAATCTCCACTTTGTACTTTGATCAGCACTTTGCCAACATGCCAAGGCAATGTTATGCCTTTTGTATGTCATGGAAATGCCATGGAACATTTTAGCAGTTAAAATGTCGAGAATTTCAGTTTCATGTCTCAAAACCAAACAGAACCATTTAAAATTCCTACATATGAATCAGTAATTATTTTCTTCCTACTGACAAGATAATATCTTCTTGTCTCTTGTCCAGCAGTACCCCTGTGTTTTCTCTGGAAGCCTAACTGTTTCTTTAAAAATCTGCATAATGTTCTAATGGCATTTCGTTGCTTTGGTAGTATCTTCTGATGAATAGAGATTTCAGTATTTCTGAAACAGTCTGTGTATACACTCCTTCTATGTTAAAAACAAATATTAGGGTGCTGGCCGCATGCATTTTTTAGGTGAAACATTTTATGATGGTGGACTAGATACAACTTGTGAAAATCAGATATAGTTTTGGATGTTTCTATGGACAGCTGATGTTTGAGCACTGGGAAAAAAAATACGGAGGCAGAAGAATAAGTCTTAGATACTGGCATATACACTGCAGAGGCTTATTAAGACACAGAGGAAATGGAAAAGGTGATGAGCAAACAGGTTTTCATACTGAAAAATGAGGAAGAAGAGGGGAAAATGAATTGCTTAAAGTGACCACCAAACTCAAAATAGAAGATCTGAGATGGAAGGGAGCTGTAATTCAAATGACAAGCCATGATTTAGAGAAGAAAAATCGCTGACAACCTTGAAGAATGTGAAGTGATGGGAAAAGAAAAGGATGAGAAAGTCAAGCATAGTACAGATATGCATATTTCTTATTCTACCAAATAGAGATTGAAAGAGCTACAGATTTTCTGGTGTGCATCACACCTGTCAAATGTACGTGAAAATGGTAAAAAGCAGACAGGACAGTTAATTCCCTCACTGGGCTTTGAGAGGGTATGGATGAACTTCTTGGAGATATGGGAATAGAAAAGGATATCACTGGATTTACCACCTACACACCCCAAAGCACAAGCTCAAGCTACTGCTTAAAATCTTCCCTTCCCCAGGAAATTAAGGGCAGGTGTGAATCTGCATTTGGCTCCTCTCACAAGAGTATCTATCAGGGAGAGGTCAATGACGTGTAACTACCTGCTGGCCACTTGTTCCTCCATCCAATGAGGCTGAGCTTTTCCTATAAACTCACAGCTCGGAGGGGTACAGTTGATTGGCTTTCCTTCTGTTCCGTTCCTCTTCTTTGATTTACAGCAGTTTCCCACACTTTCTTCATAGGTCCTTTTCTAACTTCACTGATGAGGGATTTCTCTGTGTTCAATTTGCAAGGCTAGTGTATCAGGCTGTAACTAGATAATTAAAAGAGTGAAAAGACACAGAGTGACCTTGGTTCACAAACCTCCATGGGCAATTTATAAAACTTTAAAGATTTCAAAAAAATGTATTAATATTATTATACTATATCTTGTTCATCAGAAACAGGTCAGTTGTCTTATATAACTTCAAGGTCTGTCTAAAATAAAGAAAAATGTGAATTTCTTTAATTTTTTTTCTTCTTTCTTTATTTTAACTGTGCTTTTGATTAATTATACATATCTAGGACAAAACTGCACTTTTCAAGTTTCCAAATGAGGAATTGACTTCACTGTATTTTTTTAAAAGTATATTATTTGTTTCAAAGGGAGAATATGAATGGCACAATTCTCATGGTAAATCCTGACCAGGAGAAACCACACAAAGCAGGAAACTCCATGCTTCATTTTATCTTGCCTGCCTCTCACATATTTTGTTTAGAAGGAGCAAGGGAGAGATATAGTAGCTGGGTAAAGTCCTTATTTGGTTCTTCCATTTGTGCTATTTAAATAATGATGTGTTTGTGCTTTTAGCAAAGAATAAAAGTGCCAAAAAGTAATAAGGGAGGTATAACTCATAGGTTGGAAATTCATCTTACGTAGCTGGACTCACTTAAACAAAAGGCAGATGTAGTTCAGTTATTTACACTTCAATGACGTGTGAAAGAGGGAGATGGCAGAGCTATCCAGAGCTCTTTTATCCATGGGCTCATAACAAAAAGGGATATCAGACAAAGGCACTCTAAATGTGCCCTTCTCTCTGCCTGACTGTCTGTCTCTCTTTTGGGTATAACTGTAGCCCAGATGGCTAGCTTAGACTAGATGTTTAATTTTTATTTAGCTGTCCAAAGTTAGGGAAAATAAAATCCATTAGAAAATTAGGCTGGTATAACCCTGTGTTTACATAAATGTTTAAAGAGGTATTTTGTTTAATAGAGTGTTGGCAAATTGTCTTACAGCCAAGTATTTGAGTTTTTCTGAATAATCTAAAAGAAATAAGAATAATCATTTGTTATCAGATGTGTATGTCAACAGATGCCAAAGAAGGAAAAAAATACTTCTTACTGAAGGTGCATTCTTGGCTTTTAGATGCCTTGAGTTCCCACTGGTATTAGATTATTTAGTCTCTGCTTTTGTGTCAGTTTGATTCTAAGTATCATATGGTTCTATATATGCTGGGGCAATTTATTATTCTTTCCTTTGTGTATGTGTCTCTCCTACCTGGACACAAATTTTCGTGTGTATGTGTGCGTTCACAGGATGAAATATGTTCAAAAAATTAAATCTTGCTATCTTGAGTGAGCAGAAAGAAGAGTCTCTTCCCCAAAAAAACAACAACAAAAAAATCAAGTCTATGGGTCTTTACTCATTTACAAGGCTCATTATATGAAGGTGTTCCCATCTTGGTTGCAGAGAAATGGAATATATCCACTTCCAGATAAAGAACTCAACTCACGAAATGAAATACTTTTACCCTCCTAATTCCTTAAGACCTTAAAAATAGGTAGGGTGCTATAATGTGATTCCAAAAATCAGCATTAAAATATTCCTGGCTCTATTTCAATGTCCCCATGTGTATATAGCTAGAGGTTGAGGCCAAAAGATTTTTCAAATAGCTTTTCTCAAAATATTTCAACAGACAACCCTGTCATCATTAAAATGGCAAGTTTCACTGCCCAGAAATAAGGAGCATTTTCAGTTGTGTGTCTCACCTCTGGGGTTTTGTTTTCTCCATGTCTGATGTGCTTTTTCACATTTGTTTACTTCTAAGACATATTGTAAAGCTTGGACAGCAGGGTTTTGTTATGGTATGCAGGCATAGCATGCATCCCAGATTTTTAGCACCAAGTACTGCTCTACTACTAGACAAAAGTAACAGCTGATTTCTTACAAAAAATAAAGTAACTGATTGCTTACAAATGATGAAGTATCAACATTTTACTGGTAGGCATGGTTTAAAGCTCCACTTAAAAAATCATGACAGACATAAAGAGTGTGCCCTTAAAACCATTGCTGCTCCTAAATCTTCCCTATAGCTTTCAAATTCTCTTCCCTCTAGGTTAGCACTTTTTCTTTTATTGTTACCCTCTCTGTGCAGTTTTTGCTGATTTTGAAATAAACCTTCCAATTTACAATCTGTCTATTATTGGCACTAAATTATTAAACCCTTTCACAATTAAGTCATTTCAGTGTCTTCAGAATTTATTGGGTAGAAATTAACTCTTTGTTCAGACATTTACTATCTATGCTATAGTCCCCAGAGATTTTCTTCATAAATATTGTTATTCCATAATGCTAATTGGTGCCAGTGGAGGATACCTAAATGCCAAGCTATTTTCAGCTGATCTACAGCTATTTCAATAATGAACTTGTACCATGAGCAGAATAAAGCTAGAGCTCCAACAGAAATGGATGTGTTTGGATTTCTCACAAATGCTTCTGTTGAATTGGCAAAAGGGTGCACTTACTCATAAAATGCATGAACAAATTTCAGCTGGCCAATCAACATCTGTTATAGAGATAAATGTGAGCCAAAATTTCTTGTTCTAACGCTCAGCATTTGGCCTAGAAAGAATGATTATTTAAACTTTTCATGGCTAGATCCCAAATACAGTCTCAGGGCCAGCTAAAGCAGCTACCAGGAAGGTAGGCCATATTCCATATCCTGCTGGAAGGATACTTGTTAGACTTGGTTTATTTTTAGTTCAATTGTTCATGTCATTGGCTTTTTTAAATCTAAATTTTCATTTGCATTATAGTAGTAATTTAAAGAGTTAATAAATTCAATTTTTGCTATTACAAATTCTATTTAACTGAATATGCAAGTAGCCAGATTCCTTGCTGACTTTTGAGTATAGGTCTTTGCAGAAGTTATGCATATGAAGAGTTGGATAGCAAAAAAAATTTCTGACATAAAGTAGGGTTTGAATAAATAAAAAATTTTCAAGGTAGATGTTGATATCAACAGTCATATTAAAAATATTAACATTTCAGAAGAAAAGCTTAAAGCTGATAAAATATCTTTTCCAGTATTTTTCCTTCTGTCACATTTTTAAAACTTTGTAATTTCATGACAAAGGCATTTTCTAGGGATACAGATTCACTGTTCTGAGCTGGCCCCCTATAAATTTTTTCATTTCCTGAGCGTCTCATATTGGTACAATAGATTGGATGCTGAGCTGCTTTTTCCTGAATAAACCAAGAAAGCAAAACTTTTCCTCTGGGAGAAACTGCACTGCCTGCAGTACTCTGTCCTGCAAACTGCATTAAATTATCTTTGAAGGTTATCAGTAATATTCTGCTGAATATCAAGAGGTGTCACTGTTGAGCAGTAAAAAACTTCCTCTTCACTAAGTGAATTGCCCTTGTGAGGTTTAACTTTAGTTTTTTTCCTTGCAGGTGTGGAAAATGGTCTCCAACCCAATGGCCTATAAATGCTGAAACAACGTCACTTACTGCAGAAAGCACCCATAGAGCACAATAAAAAAATTATCCTTGTCACAGAGGTCAAGGAGTAAGAGATACCAGAGATCTTTCTCAATTCTAAATTCAACACGGAGATATTCTAATTGAGTCATGCAAATACATATATGTCACCTTCTAAGAATTCTGAAATTATCTGTTTTAGGAAAAGATTAGTTTGAAGGACTACAAGAGAAATGGACATTTTAATCCAATCTCAGGCATGCTAGAAACTCTGGCCAAGATTGGAGTTAGATCCTGACCATCATGTCGTTTTGGTGTAATTTTGCCTTTACAGACAGTTTTCCTTTCAATCTCAGCTAATGCTACCCAGAGATCATAAATTTTGAGATGTCCTTTATAATTTTTAAGGACAAGGAAGCTTCTCCCTTATTCATAATTTTGACAACCCTCAGGTCCTGCAAGCTCTGTTTTTCACTCATGCTACCACTTTAAATTTTCTACACAAAAGCAGATGATGGAAGAAAAGGGAATTTGATTCATGAAGTGCATTCTTTCCTCATTCTCTGACCTGAAAAAAGAGAAATCTCTGCCCTCAGGTTTCATATAGGAAAAAATAGGATCTTAGGGCCAAAACCATTTTCAAATGCAGATGGAAGGTGTCACGGTGTCACAGTCCTCAACCAGCCTGAACGGATGTTCCTTTGACTACTGACATCTCACTGCAAATTCCAATGTAGTTGTTGAACACTTGCTTGCACTTCTCTTTGTTTACCTTGGACTTAATGTTTTTAAAGCTTTCATGCTACAGATAGCATCTCTTTCATCTGCCATGGTGTAAATATAAAGTTTCTCATTCTTAAATTCAAATCCATGTGCCTTTTTGAAGGGTTTCATTGAAGACTCTCTTTGCTTAATGTTATTCTATACCAAGTAGCACATGCAGAAGCTTAAACAGGATAGCATGATTATTATTAATTTATTAAAATAAGCTTTGGAGTTTTCCATTCTTACACCCTTCAGATTGACACAAAAACAAAATGAAGTATATTTATGTGAAAGTATACTGATGTAAGAAAATTTTATCTTGATGGAATATTTTCAAAAGGAAGGAAATCTTCCTCATGGGAAAAAAAGGTAAAAACTTTTTGTCTGTTAATATAGTTATGAGAAAGGACAGAGGTCAAAAGTTTTTCCTTGTTTGTATACAGTTATGGAGCCACAAGTCTCTCACTAAATTTGAAGCTTATAGAAGAAAGTCTGTGATGAAAGCACAGTTTTCTTTCAAATGTTTGTCTTCTTTTTGACAGGGTACTTTGTTTTCAGCTGAAGAGCTAAATAAGCCTAGAAATACTCAAAAAACGTTCAGCCATAGATAAAGGCAAACATATCTCCCAGTGAAGAAAAGATTAGTTCTATTGATCTACAAAGGTCTGATCAAAGCATAAGATGAATACACTTAGAGCTAGAAGGTAAATGTGTGAGAGAGCATTTTGGCCAGGGGTCAGGGGTTTTCATGGCATGCTGACCCTGGAACCTGGAAAAACACTGGCAGAAGGAGCAGGTGGGAAAACAGCCAGGGTTTCATGGCGGTGCTGTCCCATTTTATGAAGGAGAATCAAGTCACACCATATAAAAAGTTTTAATTCTGGTTTAGTTCTACTGAGTTTTAGCCTCTCGACTTCTGTACTTGTAAAATGACAGGGGATTTTCAGGAAGTTTTCCTCTCCTCTACCCCACTTATTAAATTCATCTCTCTTTTGTCACTGATGAGAGATACCTTATGAACTCAAACCCATGAGTATGAAGGGGATCCCCAGACACTTCTACCAGCAGTTTTGTGTTAGAACTTTACTGTGAGTTACTTGGATGGCCCTTGAACCAGCTCCACTGCCTGTGTAAATTTGCTTCCTTGATCCTCTTTTGGGAGATAGGTATTCAGCTACAACTTCAACAGGAGTTTGTTTTTTGAGTGTGTATGTAAATGTGGCTGACCTGCTTCTCAACATGGGCAGCCCCAGCTCTCAGTCCTGCAAGCCCAGACAGGCTGATGGCTTTAAACAACTCCTTTGAGATGTCTACTTGGGGCTGGGCCCATGAATGTTTTCCTTGTAGAAAAGAGAGTGAGCTTGTTCCAAGTTCGTTCAGGTTTCCTTGCAAAATGGAGAACTTCTCACACTTCAAAATTTGAATTCAAAATTTGAATACAAGCTTATTAAAACCACTATTTAGAGCCCAGAACCATTTTCTATCCCATTACATGTATTTTTGTTTAGCTCTGAGTTTCCATGGGATCCAGGACTCTGGGAAGTTTAGAGAGCCGCAGTGAAGAGAGATTACCCCCTTTTGGTCCATTTTATTAATAGACTAGGGTTTATGCACTGATCCTGCTTCTCCCAGCTGGAGTCTATATTAATAATAAACCAAGAATCATTAACATATGTGCATGAATGTTTAAAAGTATTTAAGTTTCATTTTGCATTAAGTGACAACTGCTCTGAAATCACTGTTGTTAGGGAGACTGGTGAGCCATGCAGGAGTTGATCAAAGGGGAGACTGAAAAATAAGAAATCATGTAAGTCAAGATGTTGATAAGTACTTATTGAATATAGAGCTCATGAACACAGATCGTGCAGAAATGGTGTCAGTTAAAGCCAGATTGAAGTAGTGGATATGGATATGGATGTGAGTATTTAATTTGCGAAAGTCATTGTTGAAAATTTCTTGCGGGGAGTTTAATATTATGAGAAAAAAGGCCTAAGGAGATTCTGCATGTGTAAGCAGGTTAAGCAGCAAGTAGAATTAAAACAATTGGATGTATAGATTAATGTCTGTATTTCACAGTGTTCTGGTCTCCAGATCCTCAAGGTGATGATGGAAACTGGAGTGTGGAGGAAAAAGAACCAAAAAAAAGTGGTTTGCAAGGAAGACTGCAAAGTTTGCAAGGTTTGCCTGAAGACTTCAATCAGTTTGACTTATAAAATGGATGTCAGTGAAGCAACTTCAAGTGTTTATTGATAGCTTAGAAATATTTGAAAAAAACCCAAAACAACAAAAAGACCAAAACTTGACATCAAAAGGTTGTACTATAGGAGAAGACACAATCAATTTATGAAAGCTGAAGCCAAATATGCAAAGCAAAAAAATATTGAAGAATATTCATAGGACAGATATTGAGCAATACAACATACTGTTGAAGGAAATATTAGGTTCACTGTGGCCTCATCTCAAGGATGAATGTCTTTCCAGAAAGTGTGTTTCAGTCAAGCAGAACTCATTAAGGGCAAAAGGAAGGGTATCTGTTTTAAATTTAGTGACCTACAATCTACAAGAAATCCAGTAGTATTTATATCTTACATATAGGCAAAATTACAATAAATGGTGAAGCATGAATTTTAGAGGTATTCTGTTGATTCCAATAGGCCTTCATGAATTAAGGTTATAAAATAAGTTTTATACTCTAATAACAGCACCCTGTTTTATGATCATTTCTGATGCTATGAAAAATTGCACAGTTATGAAAAAAGTCCTTACAAAGAGAGGATCCTGCAGTTAATTAAAGTTTTATGTGAGTTAGGGCCCGGATTTACAAAGGCGTTAAGGAAAGCTTCTTCTGCTACTCTTGAAAGAGTGCAAACTTCTAAAAGGTTTGTGGAAGAGCTCTTAGCTCAGTTGGTCAGAGGATGGCTCTAATAACACCAGTTTTGGATTTCATCCCTGTGGGGGCCATTCATTTAAGAGATAGACATGACAATTCTTGAGAGTCTTTCCCGAATCAGAACATTCCATGGTTCTGTGAACATAGAACAGAGGTATGGGGGTACTTATGTGTTTTGGAACATCTCAGATGTAACATTATACAAATATTCTCTCTTATAGGCAATTTAAAAATAATGTATATCAAAAGTCCTGTGGTGGGGTCCCTTTTTCTGACTCTATGAGCCATTAGCCAAGAACCTCACATCAGTGAATGCAATATATATAGGCTGCATAATTGGGAAAGCCAAGGAATTCACCGTCTCCACCATACTTCACAAACAGGAATTACAGTAGTTCCTAGGGAACTCTCTGCTCCACTACAGGACAGGCAGGATGGCTCTGGATGTGCAGCAACCCAGAGTCAGTGATGGTGAAGCTGCTGCCACCCTTTCTTTCACTGATAGGTAAGGGACACTGGTATTCTCTGCTTAGGCACCATGAAGGTCAGGAATCAGCATTTGGCTGGACCTGCTACTATTTCTCACAAATTCTTTTCATAAGCAAAGGAACAAAAAGCAAAAGTAACTACTTCAAAACTATGAACTATGATATTTTTTAATAGTAAATTGGGTCACGGTATGGCAATATGTACTGCTGATAGTGTCAAGATACAAGAAACAGATATTATGTTTATTAAAGGTTGTAAAACGGGGGAGATATCTTACATACACTCAGAAATTATTCTTTTTCATCAAAATAGCATGTGAACATCACTAAAACATAGTAATAAGAAAGTTCTTTATCTTAGAATGAAAAAGAAATGATACATTTAAAATATAACTGATGTCTTAGCATTGATGCTAGCATGGACACAGAAAAAAATTGCTCTTCCTTGAGTGAAGAAAAATTGGATTTATTTCTGAGAATATCTACTACAATCCCTTCATTTTGATTTCTTTTTAAAAGTTAGTAAAAGTTTGAATGTTCCTTCTGCTTTTGGTTATTTTATTTTTTTCTAGTCCAGTAATTTTTTTTCATTTGTTTTCCTTCTAATTAAGAGGGAGATTCTTCTCCTTCCTTCCACTATGTCTTTGAAAGAAGGAGAAAAGAAAAGGCCTGTTTATTTCTGTTGTGCTAATCCTTTTTCATATGGCTGTGCACAATGCCTAAAATGATGAGAGCATCTGCATGTGGTCTCTGAATATATTTATTTTGACAAGCTCTCAAGAGACGAAACATGGAAATTACCATATTCTACTTCCTTATCTGTGATGAGTTTCCAATTCCAATCTTCTTCTGTATCCAGCATGAGTTCTTCATTTCCAATGGTAAAGCTCCTGGCTATATTTATTTATTTTGTATTGAACCAAAAGTTCAGCTCTTGTTTCCCTAGGGCTCACGTTTGTGGGAAGGGTAAAATCACACAACTGTAGTCTGGGCAGCGTCCCAAAGGCACCTTGTGTGAAGACTTGAGAACCTTTTCCTGCCTGGCTGTGTTACTTTAGACACAGGACTACGAATTAAATACAGTTTTAGCTGGAAGTTAATTTCTCTGCTTTTCATTTAATAGGAATAAAGCAGAAGAGAAAATGTTTTGTTTTAAATTATGTTATTCTGAGGAAAAAAAAAAAGCAGCATGAAAGCAGAGGGTCCTAATGGCCTATATCCTGTATCTTTTTCTACCTTGGATAAAAGCTAAGGGCCTTGAAAATTACTGCCTTTTATATAGGGGTTTACAGTAGGCCAAATTTCAGCCAGCATTTCCAACAGGCTAAGTGTGTGCACTTACTGATATTGAGTTGTTTTGACAGAATATATGAAGTTTTAACATGCAAATTTCTAATTTACCCCACAGTTCTCAATGCCAGGAGAATCTCTTTATTGAGGTTGAATCAAATGTCTTCAGGAACTAGTGTAGAAAACTAGTTGGAGTAGCTTTCAAGATTTTTCTTCCCTTAAAGTTACTGTATGTAGTCTCAAAATCTCATAGGAAAACTGTCAAATTTTCAGGAGAAAAAATAGCATTGGCTGAATAGAAATTATGTTTTAATAACAGAATGTCTAAATACGCATTTAACAATCCAGGCTCTGAGCTGATGAGTGGGGAAAGAAGCTAAACTCTGGATTTGCATTGTAACACTAAGTACATGCACTTGAAATATAATAGAAAAATTCTTCGATTTACAGCAAAAATGGATCTGAGAGTTATCTGGTTGGGTGCAATCTACTTGCTAGTTAGTGTGTAGAGAATGGTTATGCAGGAATTAGGGCTTCTTTGTCCAAAAAGGCAGTGGAATCAATGACTCAGTCGAAGTGTATCTATGCCAATGCACGGGCAACCAACAGGAAACCACTGTGCCACAGCAGAACTGTGACACAGTTGCTGTCACAGAAATATGGTGGGATGACTTGCACAACTGGAATGCTCCAATGGATGGCTATGAACTCTTCAGAAGGGCTAGGCAAGGAGGAATAATCCTGTATGTTAGGGAAAGTTTTGATTGTCTAGAGCTTAATGATGGTGTCAGTAGCACTGAGTATGGGTAAGAATCAGGGGAAAGGTGAGCAAGGAAGATGTCATGGTAGCAGTGTTATAGACAGCCCAACCAGGATGAAGATGGAGATGAAATATTCTGTAAGCTGGGAAAAGTCTTATAATTACTGACCTTGTTCTCAGGAGAAACTTCAACTTAACAGATGGAAATTCAACGCAACAGAGAGGAAACAGGTTAGGAGAATCCTGGAGCGTGTGAAGCTTTCTAATGCAGGTGGTAAGTGACTCAGCTAGGGGAGATACCCTGCTGGACCCATTGCTTTTGAACAAAGAAGGACAGGTGAGTGATATGGTGCTTAGAAGCTGTCTTGGGCACAGAAATCAAAAACTTTATAAGAGTAGTAGCAAAACAGTTACCTTGGTCTGCCAGAGAAGAGACTTTGGCTTGCTTAGGAGACTGGTAGGGAGAGTCCCTTGTGAAGCAGTACTGAAGCACAAAGAGGAGTCCAGGAAGGCTGGATATTCTTCAAGAAAAAATCTTACAGGCATAGGAGCAGGCTGAAAGATAGGGTGTTGTGGAAGAAGAACAGCCTGGCTGAACTGAGAGCTTTGGCTGGAACTCAGGAAATAAAGGAAATAAATTCATGTGCTTTGAAAGAAGGGGCAGAAACTCAGCAGGACTACCAGGATATCATGAGGTTATACAGAGGGATATTAAAAGCATTAAAGTCCAAACAGAACTTAAAAGACAATAGAAATGGGTCTAGAAATACATCAGGAATAAAAGGAGAATCTCCACTCTTTGTTGCCTGCAGGGGGAAACACAGTGACAAAAGATGAGGAAAAGGTTGCAGTATTTCTTTGCCTCAGTCTTTAATAGTAAGACCAGCTGTTCTTTAGGGATGCAGCCCCTCAGCTGGCAGACAGGGACAGGGGATTGAAGCCCCCATAACCCAATGGAAATGATCTGGTGATCTGTTGCTCTCAGACACACACAGGTCTATGGGATGAGATGGTATCCACTCAAACATACTGACAGAGTTGGCAGAGGTGCTCACCAAACCATTTTCAATCATTTGCCAGGAGCCTTGTCTCACCAAGGAGGTTGCAGTGGGCTGGAGGTTTGCAAATATGACACCCATCTACAAGAAGTGCTGGAAAAAAGATCTGGGGAACTACAGGCCTGTCACCCTGCCCTTGGTGCTGGGGAAGGCCATAGGGCAGATCATCTTGAGTGCCCTCGTGCAGAACCTACAGGACAATCAGGGGTTCAGAATCAGCCAGCAGGGGTTTGGGAAAGGCAAGTCCTGCTTAACCAACCTGATCTGGACCTCATACATGGAATGTGTCAGCTAGGTGTCTACTAGGACTTTAGTAAGGACTTTGGCACAATTTCCCACAGCATTCTCCTGCAAAAAGTGGCTCCTCATGGCTTGGGTGGGTGCAATGTTCATTCATTAAAATCTGTCTGGATGGCTGGGCCCAGAGAGTGGTGGTGAATGGAGGTAAATTCAGTTGGCAGCTAGTCACAAATGGCGTCCTGCAGGTCTCAATATTGAGATCAGTCTTGTTTAATATCTTTATCAACGATCTAGATAAGGGGATTGAATGTACCCTCAATATGCATATGATACCAAGCTGGGTGGGAGTGTTGATCTGCCAGAGGGTAGGAAGGCTTTACTGAGGGACCTAGACAGGCTGGATCAATGGGCTGAGGACAATTGTTTGAGGTTCAACATGGCAAAATGCTATATCCTGCACTTGGGTCACAGTAACCCCATGCACTGCTACAGGCATGGGGCAGAGTGGCTGGAAGGATCTCTGCTGGGAAAAGACTGGGGGTTCTGGTCAACACCCAAGTAGATATGAGCCAGGAGCGTGCTCAGGTGTCCAAGAAGTCCAGGGACATTCTGAATTGTATCAGCAATAGTGTGGCCAGCAGAACCAGGGAAGTGATCATTGTCCTGTGCTTGGCATTTATGAATCTGCATCTCAAATCCTGTTCAGTTCTGGACCCCTCACCACAAGAAGGACATTGAGGCATTGGAGCATGTCCAGAGAAGGACAATGAAGCTGGTGAAGGGTATGGGTCTGATGAGGAGCTGGTGTAGGTTAGTCTGGAGAAAAGGAGGCTGATAGGAGACCTATTGCCCTCTATAACTATCTGAAATGAAAAATTTCTTCACCAAATGTTGTCAGGCATTGGAACAGACTGTCCAGGGAAGTGGTGGACCTGTCCTCTCTGCAGGTACTCAAAAGACATGTAGATGTATCACTTAGGGACATGGTTTATATGTGGACTCAAAGTACTCAATGAGCTACTCAAAGTGCTCAATGAGCTTAAGAACCTTTTACATCCTAAATGATTATATGATACTATAATCCTCTATAGATGAATTGCAAATGTGCTTGATCCTTACAGAGGATTTTAAATGGGCAAGGTGGAAATATGCAACCCCATGCATGTAGGCTAAGTGTAATCCTGGTGTGACTCTGGTGAAATAAAAGGATGTATATTATTCTTACTGAGATCAAACACTGAATTCTGAAATTCTCTTACTGTGTGACACCTAGTAACTCTGAATGATTGTATGAGCTGGATTCCTCCTTTCCATGACACCATTTGTAAGGCTACATTTCATCCCTGTGTATGAAACACTGGACAGGAAACAGGAATGTATCCAGAAAAAGCAACAGTAAAGTAGCACATCTGCAGCCAAATATTTCGCATTCTTAACATTTCCTTATCATGTGCAAATGCTTCAAAAACACTTTAAATATATACCCAGTTGACTAGAAAGAGCAACATTTGATAATAACACAGAATATTGCCCTGGAGCTCTTGAAGTCCTTTATCAGGAATGAGAATATTGTCCTTTTGTTACAGAGAAAAACCCAAACTTGAGAGTGAGCAAATGATCTGCCCTGGAGCACATGCGAGGCAACAGTAAGACAGAAATACTATTAAAAACTGTTTCCTGGGATATGCTGATACACCCTGCTCCCTCTTCTCATTCTGAGATATCAACCAACTTTCTGTCTGCTTTTGTGGGAAAAGGAGGCAATAAAGCAGAGGATATATCTTTACATGAGGTAACTGAAAAAATACACACTTAAATTTTTGAAAGACTAAACTTGACACTGACACAAACCAAAATGTTTCAGAAAACCCATACTTGGAGTCTAACTCCTAAAATGACTGTATGACCTTTTCTTCCTCTTCTGGTGAATTAAATGGGACTAACCAGATGTAAGGAAGGTCATGAATATACAGAGGAGAATAAAAAGTAGAAAGGACTGAAATGCAACAGAATTTTGTTGAACCAGAAGAAAAATAACTGGGACATGAAAGAGTATTTATAGAGTGAATAGCTGTAAAGAATAGCAAATACAATTCCAGGCTTGTCTGAAGTGGAATCATAAATTGGTGAGAGGAAATTCAGGCTGTTTTAAGCAGAATCACTTATACTTCGTGGATCACTTTTTCGTTACCCAAGTGCTTCCTCACAAAAAAAATATTTTCATTTTATTTACTAGTCTTCAAAAAAACCCCAGCATCAGTTGTAGAAGCTACTATGTGATGAACAGTTTAGTGTGACTACAGTATTCATTTGTTTTGGTCTGTGCTTGAAAAATATTATCTGAGGAAAACTGCCTTACTGTAACCCATTGCTGCGGTGTGTGCCTCATGGATCCCTAAGGCTCTTCAGTGCAATAAAAATTGCAAAGGAACAGTTACTGCTCACAAAGAATTATTGAATTTCAAGATATGTCACCAGCTGCACAGCCACTGCATTTTCTTTTATATTTTTTTGGGGTTTTTAAAAATTTTTTTTTAACTTTAAGCACAACATGCTAACTTGCTTCATGTTATTGGGTAGTAAAATGTCATCTTTGAAAAAGACAATATGAGCAGTTTTGAGTTATATAGAATGGTAAGATAAAAAGAGAAACTCATCCTGCCATACCTACAGAAGTTTTTTTTTTTCAATTGCTCTGTTCTCTGAGGAAAAAAAATTCCTCTAAGCTGAGACCTTGTAGGCTGTTTCAGCTTGAGGTGGATTATTTCAGTGCTCAGAAGGCACAGGAGCTCAGAAATTTATAATGGAAAAGTTGATGATGGAAAAGTTCATAGATCCTTAACTTCATCGTACACAGACATTTCCATAGGAAGCAAAAAGATATTTGAAAGATGTTTTGCAAAGCAGGTTTTGTCCTTTTGAAAGGGAAGAAGCAGCCAAGCCTTTTTTCATTTCAGTTTCCCCTGACGGTTCACATCTAACTAGCTAATTAATTAAATCTACCTGGTTGCTAATTAAATAGTTGGAGATATGGCTTTGAAATAGAAATTGGTCCATAAAGATACAAGAAAAACATAGTGGCTGAGTTGTAAAGTATCAATGAAATTCTGGACAGTTAAGACACAGTCCTTCCTCTGGTATATTTCTTCAGATGAACAGGTGTTATGTGACCTACAAACAGAGTTCTACTCATTATACAAATGATCACTGATTACAAAATGCACAAGTTATAAGCCATTACACAGCAGACAGAAAAATTAACTTCATTATTTAGAATGATTTGGGTTTTTTTGGCAACTTGGATGTGATTTTTAAAATCACGAGATCAAGGTAACTATCAGATTAATGAATGTGTTAATGAATAATGTT
Organism: Acridotheres tristis; assembly: GCA_037013685.1. Lineage (NCBI taxonomy): Eukaryota > Metazoa > Chordata > Aves > Passeriformes > Sturnidae > Acridotheres > Acridotheres tristis. The sequence goes on along the minus strand of CM072887.1, from coordinate 75,427,474 downwards.
AATGCATACTTTGTCAAAGAAATGTAGGGATTTCCTCACAGTCGTGGCTGTGGGTTGACAGTGTGGAATTGACTGAAAGGCGGAGCTCAAAGGAGTTTTTACCATGATAAGTGGAGCCAGATTTGGTTGCCCGCAACAGTCCCCAGTGCTGTTCCTCGGGGTTCAATTCCAGGACTAGCACTCTTCACTGATCGTTCTAGCAATGATCTGGATGCAGGAGTTCAAACTGTTGGAAGTTTGCTGATGATACAAACTGGGAGGTGCTGAGGGACAAGAGGCCTTTCCAGAGGGATCTAGATAGATTGGAGCACTGGACTATGGTTAATGGGATGAAATCTAACGTCTCATTAGATGCTAGATTCCAAATGCTAGATTCTGCACTTAGAATGGAATAATGCTGGGCACAATTGGAAGAGCGGTTGGAGAACAGCCCTGAAAAGGGATCTGTCTGGGGATGCTGGCTCACAGCAGGCTCTGTGTCAGTGAGCACTGAGCCCTGGCAGCCGAGAGGGCAATCCCTTTCCTGGAGTGCATAAAACACAGAAACCCCAGCTGGACAAAAGAAGTGGTGAATCCACTGCATTCAACATTGGTGCAGCCTCACCTGAGTGCTGTGTGCAGTTTTAGGCCCCACAAGTTAAAAAGTATGTGAATGCGTCCAGAGGAGGGCAACGAAGGGCTGGAATTAAAGTCCTATAAAGAGTGGCTAAGGACTTTGGGCTTGTCTAATTTGCAGAGAAAGAGTCTGAAGGGAAAAAAAAAATTCTCTCTACAGTTTCCTGAGGAGGAGAAACAGAATGAAAGTTGATGATCTCTTATCCCTGGCACCCTATTTAGTAATAGGAAGCGTGGGAATGGTCCAAAGCTGTGCCAGGGAAGGTTCAGACTGGATATTAGAAATAATTTCTTTACCAAGAGATATACAAACACTGGAACAGGCTTCCTAGAGAGGTGGTCAGTACCCCAAAGTTCTCAGTGTTAAAGAGACATTTGGACAATAACTTAATAACTTGCTTAAAATTTTTGTCAGTCTAGAATTGGCCAGGCAGTTGGACTAGATAATCATTGAAGGTCCCTTCCAAATGAAATATTCTATTCTATTCTATTCTATTCTATTCTATTCTATTCTATTCTATTCTATTCTATTCTATTCTATTCTATTCTATTCTATTCTATTCTATTCTATTCTATTCTATCCTATCCTATCCTATCCTATCCTATCCTATCCTATCCTATCCATCTTTTTCTTACCAATAGGTTATATCACAAAGTCTTTTCTCTTAGGGGAAGGAGGGAGCAGTAGGCAATAATCTGAAAGCATGGTCAACTTGATGAACATGACACAGCTGAACTCATGTGCAAACATGCTTTCAAAGATTAATTCTGTACCACAGTTTGTGGAACAACTCTTGGACAAAAATTTCAGTCTTTTAGCCCCATTCTAATTTTTAAAATGTGTTGTATTAAGAGGGATTGGGGAAGATGTAATATAATTTTACTTGCTTTCATCATTTCTGAATACCTGCCTTTTAGATGGCTTAAACAGAAGATTATGTACTTCTCTAGATTCATATCAGGTATCTCTAAGAGTTGCAAAACAGATATGTATTTTAAGCAAAGTTAGCTAAGGAACATATATGAGAGTGTCTTCATGCATGTATTACAATATTATTAAGAGTCTTGTTACAGTCATATAATATGGAGTGCTGCTTTGGCTAGTAGTCAGGAATTCCTGGAGAATGCAGTTACAGCTTTCTCCTAGTGCTTCTAGTTATCAGCAAAGCCAGCTGGAGAGTTATTTTCTTGAGTCTTTTCTTTCTGAGCTGAAAAAGTTTTCATATAATGTTTAACTAGAAAGAAGATCAGGTGATTTTAAATGAACCAGACTTGTGGTGCCTTTCATTGCTCCTTCAAAACTCTCCTATGTAGCTCTGCTGGTTCTGAAACTAAATTAACCTTGGCATCCTGGTTCCAGGGATGGCTGCCACTCAGCTTGCTCTGGTTGTAGTCACTGTTATGTCCAGATGCCTAGGCTGAGATTGTTAAGGATATTTAAGTTTTCCCAGTAGATGTAGCAACACCTAGTTGACTTCTTGACAAGAACTCGGCATCGCCAGTGCAAATATCTTGTGCTAGAATATGTAGAGGTGTGCTGCTGCATGGCTAAGGACATGCAAGAAAGAGGGTACAGTGCCAACACAGACTCAAAATTTAAAGAAAACAACCAAAAATTAGAAGCTGTTGTGTCAATATAGTGCCTTTTACCCTTCATGAATGCTTTAAGTATTTCAGTAAAAGGTTCATCTCTTTCCATTTGGTCGACACATCAATGGTGTAATATACTGGTACATTTTTGTTGGTAAAATCCTTTAGATCTAAAAAAAGGTTTTTGAGGTTTTTTCCAGATTCTCAAAAGTAAATGAGTAAGGTAAATCTTTTACATGTCTCAGACTGCTAGCTGGACTGTGGTTAAGGTTTAAAATTACATTTGGGGAGAGATATTAATCGAGGGACTTTCCAAAGCATCTTGGCTGATACTGTAAAAGGTGCACTTCCCTGAATGTTGAAGATGGGCATATGAGACAGAGAGAATGCTGTGAAAAAACTCTGTGCCATCTACTCCTGTCTTTGCAAAGCTGTAGGCAGTGACAATTGAGTTGAACGCCAGATTAAGTGACAGAAGTCTTATTTCAGTGTATGGAAGTATATGGCTGTTTAACAGGGCATTTGGGTGCATATCTCTGGATTATATCCCTTAGGGAAGATTACCTTTGAAACCCTCTGCCAGGCTCTAAGTGCCCACTAACAGTATTCACCTCTGCCCAAACTTCACAAGCTGCTGGTGGTGCTGTTGGCTGTCTTTTATGCAGGATCTCTGCATCTGGAACATTTACTTAGGAGGCAGGAGACCCAGTTTTACTGTTGGCCTCAGCTTGAGATGACGCTCTTAAAAAACGAGTCTTGGCTCTCCCGGTTAGTCAGCTGTCAAAGGCTGAGCAAAGCCATGACTAAATTTCATTAAAATGTCTGAGCCATAGTTCATAAAAGTCAGAAGTGAAAACAGATGATCGTGAGGCTGGGGAAAAACTGCTAGGTGTCATTGATCTGAAAAATGAAAAGATAGTACAGGTTATTATATACTCTCATACATTAGCTATTCGGGATAATACTTTCATCTTCAACCATAGTGAAACTTTGACCCCCCTCCTCTCTCACCCGTTGGCCACATTTGCAATCTTTCCAACTGCCACAACCTCCACGGGTTTTTTTTGAGAGTATGAACTTTTCAGGTGCAGCTCCTCACTGGCAACTCCTTGTCTTGACTGGCAGCAGCTGAGGATGCGCTTTTACCCCCGTTTGACATATCTGTCAAGGGAAAACTGGAGTGGGAACAAATCTGGTCCGTGCTGTCTCTAGCTCGGCTCCTGCTGGTACTCCAGAGAATTTTCTTGCTACACTCTCAAGGAACTCACTGTCACTTCACCTTTATATATTAACTCCAGCATTATGTTTTCTACCAGTTCAGCAAGTTAAACTCCGTTACCAGATCAATGAGAAGCTTAAGCTTTTGTTATAGCAAGTAAGCATTAAAAGGAGCATAAGGATTATCCCACTGGGTTGGACCTGGGCAACATCTCATTTGGAAAAAAAAGGAAAGGATTTTAAGCAATAACAATGTTGTAGATAACTGTGGATAATGCATTGAAACAGCAACTTCCCTTTTAAAATCAGGAGATGTAACACCTCATATCTAGAAGATAACCCCTTCTTATTTAGTTCATGTTCCTCCATGGGGTCTGTGAGTGATGAGAAGTACTCTAGTGCTCCCCTTAAGAAGTGAAATCAAAGAGCTAAATATGTCCTTAATATGATGTTGAAGTGTGGAAAACACACAAAGGAGTACAAATGAAACCACCTATAACTTTCACAAAACAAAATACCCAATTAAAACTATGTCATAAGATAAAAATACTTTTTTGTATTGTGGAAGTTGTGGCATTATTTTAACCTTTCAAGTAAGTAGGTTTATAATAGGTAACTTTATTCATATTTACATTTTTTGCTTTAAAAGCAGAAAACACATATAAAAATGTGTCATGTTGATTACTAAACAGACGTATTTGCTTTGAGGGCAAAAGGAATATAATAGGGCTAAAAGTTAAGGTTGTTTTTTCCTGAATTACAAAATAAAAATCCATATCTTTAAATACTGTTTAGAAAAACATAAAAGGGTGAACCGACAACAAAATATTTATGATTAGCTTTGTTTTTCCTTACTAAAGAAAGGCATAATTTGCAACAGTGTAGATCTTCTGATATTGTACCACCATTCTATAACTGACAAAGGAAAAAACTGGCAAAAGTGTTCTCATTCCAGCTACTGAACTGAAGATGGTCACAGCTTTTAATCACATTCACATGGAAGTCCATATGGATGCAAATTAAAGGAACCATAATGAAAAGGTATGATTTTATCACCTTTATTCTATCTGCTCTCACAAAAAATTAATGTGCAATACCAAACACACATTTTATTGAAATTCTTTGGTCCTTCTATTTATTTTATATCCTTGTTTCTTTAACACAACATAGAGATCTTTCATCCCGTCTCTCAAGGAAGCAGGAAACAACTTCAAAAATGCAACCCATACTCTGACCTCCCTTCGATGCTTCAGTTTCATTGAAATCCTCATTAAGAGAGAAAAAGCCATTGTAAATTGTTCTAAATGATAGCATACCTTCATTGTAAGAAATCTAAAGGGGGAAGCTGCTGTTCTAGTTGGTGAAAATATATACAAAACTTGGAATTATAATGAAAAAGCATTACCTCATTATTCCTGAAACCCTTTCTCAAGTCACTTTCCAAAGCAAGTGCTGAGTTCTCCAGCCAGAGAGCAGCTAAACATGGGGGGAGATGCAAATGTTGAGCTGGCCAGCCATTGTAGCCATTGTATTTATATTTGTTTCCTATTCTATTTTTTTTCCCCAATATATTGGCTTTTTAGGGACTATGCTTTTTCCCCCCCTCAGGCATCATTTTTATGAACAGAACTGTGCAGGTTTGAAAAACAGGGCCCTTACACCATTTCTACAAACTGCATGGGAACTCTTTGGGGCGTCTCCTAAGTCATGACTTGGCTAGATCTTGCTCAGCTAAGGAATTCTTCCCAGCTTACAGACCAACATATCTATCTCCCTGTTTCCTTATTGGTTTAAGGCTGTGCATAAGAAGGTGTCAAGTATACTAAGGGAGCTGCTGAGGATTGCAGGTTCCAAGCTGTTTCTATGTTCTCATTTCAGAGAGCACTCCATGAAGGGTTTGAATCGCTCTCTCTCTGACACCCAAAAATACTGAAGGGAGGAGAGGGCTTCTTGTATTCTTGTTGCATACATTTGTCTGGAATCTGCTCCTCCTTTGTTGCAAACCACATTTGGGGTTTCTTCCCCTTCTGTGGGAGAAATCACTATGCAATACATTCAGTGTTTGTACTATTTATGGCCTTCTTTTTTTCACAAATTATTTCCCCTTTCCTTTAAAGGCTTTGTAATAAGGTAGGCAGAACATTAGAATGCAGTTAGAGCAAAGGATGATCTTAAAATCTTTCTTTCAACAGGAGCATTTCCATTGGCTCTAATTATTAGTTCAAACACTAATGCATGGGGGTGTGTGGGGGGAACGATGAAAAGCAAAGCTATTCACAGATTTCACTTTAATATGCTATAGATTTCCATGGATTTTACTACTCTCTATAAATTTTTTTACCACTTTGAAAATCTTCACAGGCTTCACTTCAAATATATTTATGATGGCCCTTCTGCTGACCCCAAGCAGGTTAATCTGGTGATGCATATTATATAATGTGATTACAGAAGGTAAAATCAGGCTAATAAGGTACAATGTGTGGAATTCTTTAGTGGCTTTGATGTGTATCTTTCAATTTTCAGTCTTGCCTATAAAAAGCAATAAAACCCCCTCAGTTCCAGCAGTGCTTTTACTCCTGGTTTCACATTGCTGTGTTATTCTAGTCTGACATGTACTGTACCTGTCTTGTTTCTCACATTCATGTTCCTTTGGTCTTTTCAAAGTTATGAATACTTGAGACACTCCTACAAATTACTGTGCTGATTAAAAGTCCTTGATCATATCATCTTTTAGCTTTTAAATGCACTGTCAAACAATAGAATCAGGAATATGGGGCTGCTGCAGTTATTTCGTATTAATGCTTCAAGTTCAAACAAAGTGTCAAGATGACTAAGTACAAGGGATTTTCAGAATGCTTTAATGTTGCCTCATTTCAAATCACTTCATAAGCAGCTTGGTAATGAGCTCAATAAATTCTAATGGAAAAAAAATGCCAGTAAAAAAAAAAGTAGGTTGCTATTTTATAATTAGCCCTCTGGGCTTGTGCAAAGGAGTCTTTCTTCCTGTTTGAAATCCACTTTGTTAGTGCTGTGATGTGGAGATGGCTAAATGAGTATGAAATATTGTAATTAAGTACATCACAAGTTGTTTATCTTATCAGCAGTGTTTTTCTTTAAAAGATGGCTTGTTGACCACTGGTGTATCATCACAAATTTTCTCTGCTTTGTCAATTTAATGCACAGAGGTTTACCAAACACTGCAGAAGACAGCAAACAAAATGGAAGCCAAGTAGTTTCTTTTCTTGTTGATTGTTTTTTTCTTTTTTGGAAGGACCAGGTATATTTCCTTTTAATCTGAGCTGTTTAATCACTACATAAAGCAAGTTTCTGAAACTTCCACTAGATCTGATGAAAGAGTTGTCCATGGTGGTGTTGGAGATGTGTGGTGGGTCTTTGTACACCCTGCTGAGTAGGACTGCCTGTTCATGACAGAAGTAGAAAATGTTTGAAAGCAAACTAATTTATTATTTGATGGACAGCTGAGCCACTGGACTCCCCCTTGCTCTCCGCTGTTATTCCAAAGGCTTCCTAGCATGATAATCTTCTGACTTCCTGAACTTCTTACATTAACTCAGCCAGGTAGGATTGACATAGCCCATGACACACTCATTTGTAATGACAGTATGTTTCATGCAAGGATCTCTTGAAAAGTTTCTCTGAGGGTCCACATCCTGCCACCGTAATTGGTTAAGTGGTTAAGATTGCTTGTGTGGTTTTCATGGACTTAACACAGCTTAGTTCTTCTAAGTGTGGGCACTAGTTTGACTGTGCATTTGTCCCAGAACAAGAGGTATTCAGCGTTTTGCTGTATTTACTCATCACTGTCCTGATTTCACAGACATCATGTAAAGTGGGCTATAAATTACAATGCCAAGCACCTCAAGATTTTGCAGAATAACTTCTCACCCCATGCTGAAGCGTCAGCATGGCTCTGCACTTGGGCTGATTCGTGCTTCTGAAATGCAACTTCCCTGTCTGCCCACTGCTGAACTCAGCCATTTACTCAGGCTTATGTGACTTAGGCTTGGATCTCTGGCAATGCTGCCCTAAAATATTGGGAAATACTTTTGATGTGATTAATAATTTGTGAAACATGGCTTACTGCTGCAGGAGCTGTGCTCCCAGTTCACAATTATATCACATTTATCCATATGTCTACTCATTTTATTCTTCATATTAATTTCGACAAATTTGCTAACTAAAGAATTCAGACTGGTATGAAGATTCACACATTCATCCTTATGGCATTTTTTATTCCTTTGGTAGCAAGTCAGTTTTAATTTAACTTGTAAGCAGAGTTTATAATTCACCAATATGGTATTCTTTTAGAACTTGGCTTCATAGTGCTGGGTCTCAGAAATTTGTTACTGTTTATTTTATCACTCTCTTCCAAAACTTCTCCTATTAACATTTAAGTTCAAGATAGTATTCTCCAAATATAGATTACCCTCCAATATGAAGACAAGTACTAGGAATTTATTTAGTATTTCTGCTACAACTTTGCCTTCCTTGGGGACTCTTTGCACCTTGACCGCATCTGTCATCTTACTGACAAGCTTTCTGTTTTAAACATGTTTAAGGAAAACATTTATTATTAGTTTTATTCCTCTGCCTGGAGTTTCCCATTATTTTGCCTTGACTGTTGTGTGATGCTTTTAAATTTAACTTTCCTAATCTTATGCTCTTTTTTCCCCCTATTTTCCTTATTTAGACTTTTATTTTCCACAGATTGTGTTTTAAATTCTATTGTCTTCTTTGTTCCTCTCATTTTTCTGTCAGTGTTTTTTATCCTATTTTAAAAAAATCTTCTTCTTTTTGTAAGCACTATGGTATTACTCTAAGCATCAAACCCAATGGCTTTAAGCAGTCCCAACCCACACAAAGTATTTAACATTTTTATATTCCTTTAAATCCTCTTAATATATTTATTTGTTTTGATAAACTCACCTTGTCTAAAGACAGATATTACTAAAATGCATAAATTCTTTTGTTTCTCATTCTTACAAAGATATACTGAATTTGAGATACTAATGTTTATTAATGAAGTATTGTTCTAAATTTACATCATCATATAGGCTCTGCACAGTTTTTGGGTTAAATCAGTAACTTCATCTTGTATCCTCTTCCAGCAATTCAGACTTCTTTGGTGACCCAGGTTTAGCTCTACTCATTCAATAAATTAATTGAAGGAATTAAATTTTCTGTTAGGGTTTTCTGATAATGAACAGAAGTTCTACCTGTTTTATCACATGTGATAAAAAAATCATTCTTTACTTGACGTTTTAATGGACTTTTTCACCTGGTACATTAATTACAGCTATTTTGTGGACCACAGTTCCTTTCAAACCATCCTCAAGCCTCTGGCATCTGTCCATTAAGTGATTTGGGGCAAGTAAAATTCACTTCACTGTACTCTGCTGACCTCATAGTGACATATATTGTGGGAAAAGGCCCATCCAGATGGGAGGTGATCCACTCCTGTGCCCCAAGGCACGAGATCAAGATGCATTTCCTTGCCAAAAAGAGATGACTGCAACTATAGCTGAAGTAATAAACACTACCATTTGTCTAAACTTCTGTTAAAACTCTGCAAGATAGAAATTTCACAAACTGCTTTAGGTAATATATTTCTACAATGAACTACTCTTGTTTCTTTTATTTGTCCTTAGCTTTTAATAACAATAAATGTGTGCAATTTAACTTGCTCTGAACTAGACACCTCAAGTGAAGTTTGGAAGCCTAAACAGGTCTCTAGTAACATTTTAATATATCAGATCTCCCTCACAATCTAGTACACTTGAAAGGAGAAGCCATAAGTTCAGACACAGAGCTAATACAGTGTGGCATGACAGCAAGTGCTCCTTTTCTAGAAGAATTTGTAAATTTGAAGGTACAACTGCAACTTGACTTGATTCCTTGGGGTAGTGTGGTTGGTAGACAAAAACTAGTTCTCATAAGGTTTTTGCATTTTTATATACTTAAATATGGGTGTATCACTATTCAGAACCGTGTATAACTAACTCAGCTGCCTCATTGAAATTCCCCAAAATACATGCTTCCATTAGCCAGTTGCTGTGACTGGTATCCTTATCGAGCATATAGTTCTCTTATGTTTTTCCCTGGAACACTAATCTTTTTAAATATGAAAAGTTTTAGATTATGAATATGAATTAGCTTATGGCTATGTACTTTGGATTCATCCCACCTTCCCATTTTCACAGTTTGATTGCTGAGCTGATGACAGTTTATTTACTTAAATATTTATACACGAATTGCTTAATCTCTTTCTATTTTAAGGAAAAGTAACATAGAAAATAAGTTACTCTGCTATTGTCTACCATGGTGTTTGTCCCTGGTTTGCTGTGTGAAACCATGAAACGCAGGACCTATAACCAGTGTATGCATATGCTTTATTTTCAATTTCTTTGTAGTCTGCAAGCAATTTTAAAGCTGATTCATTGAAATTTGGTTTTAGGTCTCTCTATAGAGATAGTGGAATCCCATTTCTAATTGAAGTAAGAGGTCCATGAGGGCTTAAATTGCAGCTAGTGACATTTAGGACAGGTAAAAGAAGCAAAAGTAGTTGATTGTAGAAATATATTACCATATAAAAGCAGGTTGTGGAATTTCTGTCATGCAAGACTTTAACAAAAGTTTAGACATGATAATGTTTAGTACTTCAGCTGTAGTTTACTCTTTTTTGTCAAGGAGATGTATTAAATCACTCTTTGGTTTCTTTGTCAGTGTTACTTTCTTTCGGATTGTAGGAAATAAATTGCTTATTTACCTTCCCCACGTGGAGGTTGTAAATTAATTTAGAAATAAGAAGCAAAATATAGAGATTTTAGACTTAGAAAATCGGTAAAATATGGAACAAGCTGTAACATTGCCTTACGAGTTTGATTATACATAGATCAGATAAGGCATGATCAATGTTAGTTCAGAATTTAGGCATGGGATGATGGCTTTGAAATTCTAGCGCTCACGGCAGAAGAAAGAAGATTCTGTAATCAGTATGAAAATTCTTGATGAGAACAGGCACACTATGGACATGTCTAACAGCATATTTGATGGCTCTTCCATGAGTAGCTAGTACAATTCTCAAAATCCATGATACTGTATAAGGCAGATTCTGCTACCCCTACACAGTTAAAACATGTGTGTACTCCGTGCCATAAATACTATGCTCACCAAATAACTCATTAATACAAGCAAAGCAATATGGACATATGCTGGATATATGCTATAGAACCTTACATTAATTCTTTTGAAGAAACAGATAACTCAAATCTGTCATTCCTTAGATAGTTAAATCTGAATTTGTGTAGCTGAAAAATAAACCTGATTTCCTGGTGCAAAAAACCTGGACAATCTGGGGCTTGCTTCATTATATACAATGAGGTATAGTTATATCACCTAAGCATCTGCCCTATGGTTATCCATTCTATCAAACTAATTCCGGAAGTTCAAGTCTCATTTTGGACAATGACAATTCTACTGAGAAAATGAAATTCCTAAGAAATATGGTTTCTATGTAATTCTAACGTTGGAAGTTGCAGGCATGTATCAAGAGTGAAAACATAACTATGAAGGGAAAAAAGATTCCTCACTGTTTAATGGCACTTAATTCACAACTACCACACTGTCTCTAAACTATTACATAATTAATAGCATATGCATTGATGCAGACATTGACATCATTCAGCTGCAGTGATCAACAAACATCGAGGTTACATAATTCTGTTCTGCAGATGACAAAGCTATGGATATTGCTGTGATATATCCAAGCAGAATGATCTTCCCTAAAGATATCCTCAGTATTTTCGCTATGTCAATAAAAATGGTAAAAGAAGTATCTGAGAGGAATAGTAATAGCTTCTCAGTTACTGTTGCCAAGTATGAACTCAGAAAGAAGTGAATCTAGTGTGAAATGCATATTAAGAGCCATACCAGCAATAAGATACAATTTAAAAAAAACAGATACCTTTACTCCTTATTCTTTCCCTTGACAATCAGTATTACCTTGGTTTTATTTAGATTGAACTTCAGCTAATTCATGCCATCCATGTAATTTTATTGCGTCTGTCAAGCACTGTAAAGCACAGAATTTATGTATAAAAGTTTAATGAAAAACAGATAAAAACTTTATATTTGTAATATTATTAATATTTCCAGCAGAATAGCTCTTTTCTTTCCTCCCCTTCAGTCCTTTCTCTTTTGATAGGCCTGTCTGTCTGCCTGCCTATCTGCCCATTCTCAGGGGAAGGGCTTGTATAAGCATGGTAATCATATGTTTAACAAGGCAGGTGACACACTGGCAACCTCCAAAACTACACACTAGTATATTAAGGGCTGGGGAACAAGTGTACATCAAGCATAGGAGAAGGGACGAAAGAGAAAGAAGAACTCCTCAGTCACTTCTGTAAGGCTTCACAGTCACTCATGTAATTGCATAGCTAATGGTGTCAGTGTTTGTTGACAGATGTAAAAAATTCAGTTAAACTCTTCACTTGCTCTTCAAGAACGACGCTATGAACTACAGGTTATGGTTCACTTATCCTTGCCAAGGTACCTTGCTGTGAACTCTCTGAAAAAGGAACAGAAATGCCAACATAAAATAGAAAAAAATCTCTCTTAACTTGCCCATTTTGTTACTTAACTTCCAAAACACATGCCAGTTACTACCAAAAAAAAAAAAAAAAAAAAAAAAGAAGAAAAAAAAAAGAAAGGATGGGCTCTTTTTCCTTTTTTTTTACAGAAGTTTGATCTTACACAGATTTAGGTGGGACTATTCAAAACTTTAAATTTTGCTTCTATGTAAAGGAAGTAGAAAAACTGAGTGGAAAGATGTTTTAGTTTCTATATTTTAGTTTCTCTCCACAGGATCAGCTACTACTTTCTGGTATTTTTGTGAATGTTTTTTCTCCTCTCAACAATAAAGATAAGATTTTTTGGATCCAAGTGCTTTCTGGTTGTAAGGGCAAAGATTTCTCTTAATAGTTATCTTTGATAGCAGTGAATTTCTGAAACCAAATAAAAAATTTAGCAGTGAAACATGAATCATGGAAAAATGCTGGATTTGAACATCTTTACCCTGAAAGGTCTGTGTTATTTTGGCACATCACAAGAAGCTCATTTGAGGTGAAAATGTAGCAAAATAGATGGATGAACAAAACAAAGGCGATGTCACCTAATTATTTCTGAGAGAAATCTCAATCTTCCTGTCAGCCTAATCTTCTGAGAAGAATTCTTTCCCCTAGAATAATTATAATCAATAATCTTATGCGCTGGTGCTATAACTTCTGCACCATTGTTTACCTGTCTGCCTTTGGGACTGGAACCATATTGCGCTTAGACTGCTGAATTTTGTAAAATGTCATTATTTGACAGTTTAGCCATCTGCCCTCATCCAGATGCTACCATTCTCTAGACTGATCTGTCACTGAATGAATGCAAAAAGCACGACAGTCTCTGGAACCCATTTACTGTGAAGCAGTGTGTGCTGGTGTTTGCTGGCTCAGCCATTTCCTCCAAAATGCTGTGCATATTCATTGCTCTTCTGAATACGTTGTCTAAAACGCTATTGGGAACACTCTTTTTTTTTTTTTTTTTTTTTTTTTTAAATTCATGTCAGAGTTAGCAATTTTTAAGTCAGCTATCCAATTTTTTTTCGTAGAAATGTTGCTGTCCCATCTCCCTCTGGAATGCCACCATTTGGATCCTGTCCCAAACTTTCAGTGTTTGTTGTACAGAAGATTAAGAGAGGATGTAAAGAAGACGAGTATTTTCTGCAGTAGTGTGGAGATTTTCTTCTTTCTTAAATATCCTCAGATTTTATCTAGTTGTGATTATCTAGCAGCTCCTTCAGGATATTTTCTCACTTAAATGGGACTCTACATTATATCTTTGAAACGTTTTTGGTTTTTACCTTTCTTTCTTTTAATCTACTTTGTGATCCTAGGTAATTTCATTTCCAGGAAAAAAAAATCTGTACATAAGCATTTTATTTTTAAAAAAAGCAAAACTTAAGAAAAAGTCACCTAGGTATTTGATCAACCTTCTTAAAGAAAAATGAATCCTTTTCAGATGGATGAGACATGCAGCTTTGAGACGTAGCAGAGACCTTTCAACAGAGTGGAAAACATCATTGTACAGGAGATAAAGGAGAGAAGAATTTAGTTATTTCCTCTGTTCAGACTCAGAGTTTCTTAATACACAGTAGCAGTCTACAGGCTGCTGTAGGGTCACAGAGGGTATGAATAGAAGGTGTACTTAGGATTTAGACTTATATGTCAATAAGTAATTGCTTCAGAGATGTGACTTGCAGGCAAAAGGATACAACTAATAGTCTTAGAAAAAAATACCCTTCTCCTTTAATCATGATCATAGAGGGAAGAATAAATCTAATTTTTATGTACTGTTCTTAACTGGTCTTATTATTTGTCACCAGGGGAGAGGCTTGAATTGTTGGAGAGGCTGATGGGATCATCTCTATGCCCAAGTACTTAAGTAGATCTCTGCACTGTAGCGCATGAGTGCCTCCCAAATACTCAGAAATAAAAATAATAGCTCATGTGTTTTTTCTGCAATCTGAAAGAAATAATGGGTATTATAAAAGGAGCTGTATGTGTTTGCACCTAATGTGTGCAAAACCTGTTTTATCCTCTCCTCAAGAAATCAATGAATTTTTGTTTGCTTCCAATAAGGAAAAAGCCATGGAAGAGTCACTAATATATATGGAGAAAAATGAGGAAATGCTGGCTGTGGAAAAATAAAGATTAAAGTACATTTTACCAGCAGCAAAATTGACATATAGAGAGAGTGAGAGATTACATGGTCAGTTTTAGTCAGTGGACAAGCTGGTGTTAATCCTAGCAATAGAAGATGATAAAAATAAGGTATGCAAATTAGACAGAGGTTATCACCAGAGGAAGAGGTGCACTGAATAAGGCCTTTAACTAAATAAATCAAAGAAAGATTAATTTTTTCAGCCTCTCTACTGAAACATTGCACTAACATTATGGTGTGCTAAAAAATGATAAGTTTTAGTTGCAGATACCTTGGCTGGCAAGTTGTCCATATTGAAACAAGTGATGTACTTGTTCTATTTCTGCAGGTGCTTCTCAGAGAACTAGAATATAATTACTTTTCATAATCTCTATCCTGTTATTGTTTATTAATATTTATTAGTAATAATTCCTTTCTTGTTCACTAATATATATTCACCTTGAGAGAAATTTCAAAGGCAGAAAATAAAAAATACTTATATATGGGATGAGCACAGAGGGAAACACAGGGAGTCTTTGTCCTTTTCTTATCTCTTCTTGTCTCCTCATGCTTCTTTCTGTCACTTCATGCCATTATTATTTGCATAAACATTGTGACAACTCTGTTGCATGCTGAATAATGTTCATTCCTGTATTAGAGGCTATCTCTCAGGCTATGGGACAGAAGGAAAAAGAAGACCATATTAAATCCTGAAAAATAAATCATCATTCTGAAACTTGTATCAATCAGCATATATTTGATACTAATGTTAAAACGTTATAACTGACCTACAGGTCCTTTTATTGAGTGCAGAAATGTTATCTATAATGTAAATCATATGTGCCAGCTCAGCTGTAGGTTTGGATGAGCTTGAAAAAATGGAACTTACAACTTAATAAGGACAAAAGGGAAACTGCAACTGCCACAGATTTACAGAGAAGGTCTCCTTAACAAAGATGCACCACACATTACTAGTGTTGTAGATTACCACTACATTAGAACAAGTCTGAAATCATAAATCAGCAAGATGGAAGCTCTTCTTTAGAAATCTTTTCAATGGCTGAAAGGCCCAGTACAGGGTTGACAGCTAAGATCTGTAAGTTCTCTGTTAACCATGTATCTCTCTGTCTAAGGACAGCAGTTATACTAGTCTGCTTTCCCCCACAGCAGGGTTAGACTTCCATTGGGTAGTCTCTTACACTAAGAACTAAAAGTTGAAAGACACTTATTGGCTTAAGTTACTTCTACTGCACTGAGTTACTTATTTGGCTGTGATGGGTCTTGGGCTAATGCACTTTTTCCATATAGGACTTTTCCAATCCTTTACCTCTGTGAAGTATTTGTTTTAAAGAGCTCACTGCATGACTTACATAGTAGGTGACAGAGATGCAACAGAAAGATAAGAGTCAAGACAAGTAGGCTGAAGCTGAAGATGCTGCCCTGCATTGTATATGATAGTTCTGATGTTTTGCTTTTTTATAGAGTGAGCATCAAGCCATCAAATCCATAATCCTCATTGCATTGGGTTGTGAGACGCTTATGAGAAAAAATGCAGGTGGAATGTAGTACAGAAAAGAAAAAAAAGGGGGGAAAAATAAATACGAAGTGTAACTGCCTAACTGTGCAAAAATAACTGTGGTGTATGGACAAAATTTAATGTTAACAGGTTCTGCTAAAAATTTTCCCCACAGCACATTTTCATGATGCTAACCAACAAGAGCAGCTCGTTAATTAAGAGTACTCATTAGACTTTTTATTTCATGGTCTCTGCTTTTGAGCAATGCTCCTGCTTTGCTTCCATTTCTAGGTCTAAAATTTTTCTCAAACATTAGGTCAGGAAACCTTACTTTTGTGTTCCCACATTTTCTGTGCCCATCTTTCATCACCCACCATCCTGTTGTTCACTGCTTCCTACTCAGTGTCAGCAGTGTCATCAGAAGGCTTCCCACAGTATTGGTGGTTTTATTCTTCTCATTTTTTACTTATTTACTTTACTGTATCTACTTGATCTGGTGAGATTTTTTTTCCTGTATTGCTACCTCTTTTTTTTTATTTACTTATATCTTAAGCCTTTTTTGTATCCTGTACCAAAGTGGTTTCAAGTTTGTTAGGACTTAAAATCACAGACTGTGCTGAGTTGGAAGGTAGTGATGACTCTCATGACTCTGATGATTCTGTTGACTCATCAGAATAATCAAGTCCAGCTCCTAGTAATCCATATGACATCACAAGAGTCACACCATGTGTCTAAGAGAATTGTCCAAATGGTTCTTCAACTCTGTCAGGCTTAGCGCTGTGACCACTTCCCCGAGGACTCTGTTCCATGTCCAACCATGCTCTAGGTGAAAATACTTTTCTAATATCCAACCTAAACCTCCCCTGACTCAACTTCATGCCATTTCCTTGAATCCCATCACTGGTCACCAGAGAAGTGATTGGTACTTGGCCCTCTGCTTCTCCTCATGAGGAGGTTGAAGACCACTGTGTCTCCTCTGAAGGCCTCAGTCTCCTCCAGGCTGAGTGAGACTAAGTGACCTCTCTACCTCTTCTCATAAAGGTTCTCCTCCAGACCCTTCATCATCTTTGTTGCCCTCCTTTGGACACTCTCTAATAATGTCTTTCTTACATTGTGTCACCCAGCACTGCTCCCAGCACTGGAGGTGAGGCTGCCCCAGCTCAGAGCAGAGCAGGACAATCCCCTCCCTTGCCCGGCTGTGATGCTGTGCCTGATGTCCCCAGGACAGGGTTGGCCCTCCTGGCTGCCAGAGAACTGCTGGCTCATGTTCAACTTGCCATTGACCAGGACCTTTTCACAGTGCTGCTCTACAACCTTGGAGACTTGGTTGTCTCTGTCCTTGGGTGACCTTCAGATCCCAGCTATTGACCAGAGAATTACCATTGATTCTTGGCTGTCAGAGTTCTGAGGTCACAGCTTTGACGTTTCTCAGCTGAAGTATACTCATCTTGAACAAAACTTTAGACTGGGGGCCTGGGATGAACTGATACGGGATTAATATCTCAAAACAAGTTTCTAATACTTCAGGGAAAACAAAAGTGTAGCATCCCAAGCTCACTTTAAATCTGATTGATAGTAAACTGGTGGCCCCATTTACTGATGAATTCAATATCCAATGAGGACTTAGTTCTACGAATAACACTGAAAAGATACAGAGCTCAATGGATTGGGTCAGCTGTTTCTTTCTGTGTGTACAGTGGGGAATACGTGCCTTTCTCTAGACAGCTGGCTTTATTGAAGAATAGGGGAAAGTTTCATCAACTTTTTCTTTAATTTATTAAGTGTCTTTCTCCAGGAAAGGACACATTCCATTTGGTTGTGGAATTTCAAATAAATGAGTAGAAATACTTATGGGTAGAAACACTAATGGGTAAACTTGGTGCAAGAAATTCAGATGTGATGTTTAAAATGCAGTGCAGGTGTCCATCTTCAATGCCCATTTTTCATCTAGAAAATGTCAATATTTACAGGGGAAAAAAAAGAGAGTGCCTTAAAGTTATTTCCTCACCTTCCATATTTTCGGCTTTGATAAGGACTAGTCCACCAACCATCAACTTCTTTCCTTAGAGTCAGTTGCAACAGCCCTGCTGAGGATTCACACACAGCTAAAAAAATCTAGAGCCTCTGAACTATTCAGAGGCTTCTGTGCAAACTTCTCTTTTTCTTCCTGACAAATTCCTCTTCCCTCCATTATGAAGGGTAATCAGCACTGTGTTCCTTCAGTCAGACATGTTTCTTCTAGGTGTTTTTTACTCAATTTATTCCCCTTTTTTTCCTACCTGAATGATGAGAAAAAAAAATCCCTTGAACTAAAGAAACCCTGGGAGTTGCTGGTTTGGACTACTGGATGCGGTAGGAATTTTTTGTAGTACCTAAATAGCACAAGCCTGGGTTTTTCAGTTTAGCTTCTAGAATCATTCTATGCTACATGATTTAACAGAATATAAATCTTGCAAATATTCTTTTTCAGCCAAAGATGTGCTTGAAAGCTGACATTTTTTGTCTCTGGTCTTTGCAGATAACCTCAAACAGCATGATTCCCTCCTATTCTGGGGGAAGGTCATGCTGCATGACAATTAAAGTCCTATTCATGATCTGCTGTGCCTTGGCAAATGCAATTGACCTTCTTTAAGAGGTGAAAATTGCCTTCTGTCTCACACCTAGGGTCAGGCTAAACTGTTCAAACTTACAACAAAACAACCCCTTTCCTCCTCTTAATTTGTGAGGTGGACTTTAGCCCCCTGACCCTACTTTGGGACAAATGTATTGCCAATGGGAAAAATAGAACATTAATACTTCTTAGTGTCTTTTTCAACCAATCACAATGGCCTGCTTAACTACATTTTCTGTCCTTAGTTGAGAAGGAGGGGAAGACTTAGTTACACACCAGCATTTGGCAGTCTGCCGGCTGTTCGGTACATTTCATTTCAATTGCTGCTTTCTCTTACTTTCTGAATAAACTCTTTTTAACCAAGTCTTGCTTGAACACATTGGTGTTGGCCCTTGGTGGCACTTTTAAGCCCTAAGGACTACTTTAAGGAGATTGATACGTGAAAGGATGTTCCAAGTCACTCTGGAAATGTCCTAGGAAGTTAAAGAGTCGTGAAACATGCTTAGTTGGAATGGTGATTTGGTCTGAAAACATTTCAATGTATGTTTTAGGTCAGGACTCTTCTGATTTCAAGGGATGATGGATAAAAGAATAAAAAAGTATGCTGCCTTTCTTGAACCACTTAAGGAAAAAAAATGTAGACTGTCTTTTAACACTTGCAAAGTGAAGTCATTGCACGTGAGTCTACCTTATTTGGCTGGCATTTCTGGTTTATTTGGCTGCTGCTGCTGGTTTTGTCACTATTCCCTTTTCCAATTGCTTTTTCTGATCTTTGCATGAACACGGTGTTCTTAAGTTTTTGTATTACACCTCTGTAATAGTGGAAAAGGGTGCCATAGCCTTTTGGCAATACTTTCTCAATGAAACCCTAAATTATGCTGTTAGAAGATTAGAGGTTTTTTTGTTGTTTGTTTTTTTCTGTTTGTTTGTTTTCCCACTCCGTCACACTTCTGTTCCCTACTAAATCACAAAGTAAAAAAAGAGGTCCTTGCAAAATATAAGAATAACCTGGAACATTTTTAGCAGTTCCAGAAGGAGCTAGAAGTTGGATAGACAGGCATGGTAATCAAAATTATGAAACAGAATTAAATTTTAGGGTTAATATATCAGATATTCTGTGAAAACAACATGGATATTGAAATAAAGACATAAAAAATTTTCCTAGCCTTATCCATGTCTTCTTTACTGGGCAGATTACTTTATGATGTCTCCTGTATTGCCCAATTATCATGTTAAACCCTTTTCATTAAGTGATATCTTGGGGTGCAATTTGTGGAAATGAAAACTTGGTCCACATAAAAATAACTAGTATTACTAAAGTAAAGAGTAGGTCTAACAATGAATATATATTTTTCTTTGTGCTCATGATTCTCAGAGTAACAACACCCACGCACAAATTTTTCATATTCAGAGGTACAGTGGATATCTGCATGGATACTTTAGGAATGTGTAAATACCACCATGCAGTAACTGAATCCAAATTTCAGAAAATGATGCATATATTATTAGTACTTCAGCAGAATGTCTTCTGATAATGATATCCTAACCTTTATTGCTCAAAGAAGAAGTTGCTTTGTGTAAATATTGCTCTGCAATTGGTGGGGTTTTCTAAGAAATATTCTAGATACTCTTAATCTGTCAAAATGAATTTGGAATTATTTGCTTTTTAATTCCATTTTGTGGTTGCTGCTTATACAGTTTTCTTTATAAAGAACCTGTGCTATGTCCAGTGCCATTAGTCTTCTAATATTTCCAACAGGATAATATGTCTTCAGAGCTTGAAAAGGCAAATAAGCATTGCAAAATATTCATTTAAATCTGTATCTTTGTGTGCCAATATACTGTCTGTTCTCAATGCAAAATAGAGTCAGATTTTAACATGGAACTACAAAGCAAAACTAACTAATTACATCCAGCTTTTGCCTATAGTTTAAGAGCAGTTGCAGGTAGAAAAACACCTTTATATTGGGACCTCTCCCAAATGGAAGTGAGGCAAAAGGCAGAAACACTGGCATACACTAAAAAATGGCTTGATTTCTGGGCAGACTTTGTCAGTTTTTTCATACCTGAAAAAAATCCTGTGTTCAAAAACCCCAAGTGGGATATTATATAGGACAAGGGGGCGTTAATAACAGTTATTCATAATCTACTCAAAATGAAATCCCAGGCTGGGCACAATTCAGCAGTGTACTGAGCACTTAGCTACAAATCCATCAGAGAAAATAATCAGGTCTGTTTTGAAGGAGAATGTCAAGAACTAGTTTTCTGATGGTATTATGCCTGCTTACCACAGTGTAGTCACAAGCACAGTGCATATACCTTCTGTTTCCTTGAATAAGGCCAATATCTTGAGAGGTGATGTCCATTCTCCATTTGGAAGTAATTTTATAAATTCTGGGAACACTAATTTATTACAGTAGTTTACTTTAGAAAATGTCACCTTCATCTTGCAAGGATAGGTATTTCTCATGTATACATGCCTCATCGGTTTTTATGGATATTATACAGCTTATAATACTTATGAATACAGAAGATACTGAATGCCTCACATATCTAGTCTATCCTACTTCCTTTTCACTCTAAGTACAGTCCTTAAAAACATCTGGATTTCTAAAGGATAAGTGTTACTCATGAGTTAGTAACCATGTTCAAAAGTGATATAAGTGTCAAAAGCTAAATATGCAAAGGAAACTTTATGAATTGAAAAACTTAGTTTGCTGATGTGTCAGTTCCCATTCAAACCATGGTCTGTAAGATGCAGGAAGAGATAAGTGCCTACGTGCCTCTTTTTTACAAAGTTCTGAGCACTAAAAAGGTGACTTCTGGAGACGACTGCCTTGGCCAGTGCAACTTGTGAAGCCTACTGAGGCTAATGAGGAATTTCCAGGTAACATGGGACCATCAGCCCTTTTTCTCTTTCATCAGTGCAGACTGAATAGACTGACTTCCCTGAGACAGTGCTATTTCTTCAGGTGACTCTCATTTTTGTCCCAAAAATGCGCATGCTTGAGATGTGTGAGATACTGGTTTTGAGCAATCCACCTGTTGCAGACATATATGCCTTAAATCTTCCTTAAGCACCTCTACCTGTCAGAATTAATTTCACTCAACTTGACCATTTAGATGTTTTTAAGCCTAAACTGATAATCTTAGGACTCTCTTTCCCCCCTTTTTTCTTTTGGTTTTTTTTTAGGTCCATTAAACAGGCATAGGAGGAAGCCAATTCCTTTTGCACACTTAGACACACCTTACTGATTGAAATGGCTGGCTGAGGTTCTGCAGATGAACTTGTACACATCAAAAGTTAAGAACCTCCTGTAGAAACTCTGGTTTCCTTGAAGTCAGTTGGATCTGGATTCTGATGGTGAAATCTTAAGCCATCAAAAATGACCTCTGAAGTAAAAAAGCCTATTGACATTTCTGACACCAGGTTTTGAGCCTAGGAGCCCGGTGACGCACCTGCAGCATAGATCAAGGTGTGAGTAGAGATCATGTTACTGTAACTTTCTCATTTTACTGGCAGCAGTGTGCTGGCAACAGTCTGGAATTTACTGTGGGCTCCAAAATCCTTCTGCAAAGCTGCGCTAAATATTACATGTTAGTCTGCCCTGAACTCTGCACTGCTTCAGCAAGGCCAGCTGGCTTGAGGAAATAGTCAACAATTCCCTTACAGACTGCCTTTCCCACACTCTTGTAGTAGAAATTCTGGAATGACAGACAAGAGATAGTGTATCTCTATCTTGTAAGAGTGTTGTGGTATTTCATATTTCAGCAGTTTATTCGAAGTGCTACAGAACTCGTGGATAAAAGGGAAAAGAAACACTGTATTTTCTGCCCAAAAAAGCTTAGCTTTGTGAGGGTTGCAAATCTATGTGCATCAATTGACACTCAGGGTCTTATACCTCAAAGGGCGTAGTGACCCTTCTGAATGAAGGTCACTGAGAAGAGATCTGTAATGTAGTTTTAAAATTGCCTGAAGTCCAGAGGCAACTTTGATTTTCCAGTGTTCTGAATTTGATGTAGGCACTGCACTAATTGCTCTGATCCTCTGTGAAAGGTAACACTCACGTATCCATGTCAGTATTTCTGGATCATTAGGTGACATTGACACTTCTAGCCTTAGGATATCACTAAAATCAGAGACCTTTAACTTTAGCTCAGTTCTTTTTGCCTTGAGGACACCAAAGTATTTACCTAATAAGTCCCTGCTGGAAGGTTCCTAAGATCTTTGCCCCCTTCCTTTGGCAGCTCTCTCTGCAGTCTATGGTTGGCATGTGCCTTTCTGTCTTCTATTTTGGGTCTTCATTAATACTTATGCATTTGCTTGAGACTGTTTCAAGCTTCTCTGCTCTCTAATGTATTACTTATTGAGGTTCTCAGATCCCAAGAGTGTCCTGAAACCCTTAGTTCCCACAAGACCTACCTGCTTGTTTTGTAGGCAGTTTGAACTCCTGTTTTTTACCTCAATTTAGGACATGTGGAAAGCTATTCTAAGATGTGCTTTTGACTGTTCTGCCTGCTCAGCACTTGTCAGGTGACATTTCAATAGGAATAGGTAAAAGCTGATGTGCACACCATCTCTGTGGCATATATATCCCAAATCACAAGGTGCAGTATGGGTATGCATATCTAGAGTCCCAGCTAAAACTTGAGGATGCTCTGGCAGGTGGATAAGAGAAGCAAATGATAAAATTTCACCTCATGTTACCTGAAGGTAATGGCTAATATAGCAGAAATTTTCTTTATGAATGATACATCTGAAAAAATGGTGAAGTCTAAATTACTTTTCAAGTATTTTTTGTTACATGAAAAGGTTTTCATTTTTAACCTAATATAGAAACATTAAGCTTTACTTAGTACAGTTTTAAAAATACTAAAAGTTTGGGTTTTTTTTGTTTTGACTCATAAAAACTGAAGTTTCATTAATTTACACTACTGACTCTGAGAAATTCAAAATAGTACTCCAGGAAAAAGAAATACAGGAGTGAATATCACTTGCAGATTTTCTCTTCACTTGTATTGCTTAAATTCAAAATTTAGGCAATTATTGAATCTGTAGGCCCTCTGTCATCATGATGACAGAAAATCCTCTTCCATTAATTACTTTTGACCAGGAAGTCTCAACATTTTCTTTCAGATATGGAATCAAAACCACAGCACAGTACACTACGGTTTGCCACTGTATGAGTAGATTACTGCAGAGTTCTCTTCTTTATGGCAAGTTATTATAGCAATTTGTTGTAGCAATTTGCTGTCATGCTATAGTGGCATTACAGGGACATTAGAGAGGTGTGCAGCTCTCACTGTCTAGAACTGTTTGTCCATCAAGCAGCAAGAGGGTCTGATAGAGGTGTTACCAAGGGATTATTTTCAAAATACCTGTTAAGGGAATTGTGACTAAGAATGTGTAGATACAGGAGTACCAGATACCTGTCATGGTTGCTAAAAATATTCTTGTTATTGTCAGGTTGCACAATGGTTTAATTCCCCATGAAAGTCTGGGTGACATATTTGCTATCCAAGTGAATAAAGTGACAAATACTACCAGGGATAGTAATAAATGAATTTGCCTTTTGGACGGTAATCTTTCATGCCAGCTCATATGCTATTGCTTAAGGCAAACTATTTAAAACACACTTCACCTAGTTTGAACCTGGCAGCCACATACAAGCAAGAAAAATGAATCCCAAGCTTTTCTTTATGACAAATGTCTCTCTTTTACTCATCTAGAAGCCATTTAAGAAGCCTTGTAATCAGAAATAAGAGCAATTTCATGCAATAGATCAGCTTTCTAAACAATAATTCACCCAAAAGAGATGAAATGGTATTGTGCATATGTATGTGTTATTTTAAGAGGAGATGTTTATGATTTTTATATATGCGTGTTTGCATGTGTCTCTGTGCTTGTCTAGTATGTCTTTATATTTGAATATAGTAGTGTATTTGAATACATTTGATATAAAAGTTTATTACAAATTACTTTTCTACATACCTAATAACTCCTAAAACAAATTATTTTTTGCAATCCACTGAACTTTACAGACAAGTCAAAAGACAGTTTTTGTTAAAATAACGCCACTGAGTGGATTGAAACACCTAAAAGACATCTGCTTGGGGTCCTGAGGTAGCAGAAATTAATGACTCTTCAGTGGAGTTCCCACCTGAATTCTATCAGCTGAAGTTCTGGTGTAAGGAATTTTAAATTAAGGCAATTCCCTGTGCTTTCAAAAACAGAATAACATGACAGAACTGAAGTGCCTTATTTGTTAAGTCATAGTGTTAATGACTGGTAAATAGAACAGGTTACTCTCAAGAGGTTATAGAGTGACCTGATGTCGGTGATTGTAAATCTCAACTTTTGTTTGAAAAATAGAACTGACTAATGAGTAGTTACATCAAAAGAAGAATAATTTTGGTAGCATATAGCTGTCAAAGACAGAAGTAGTGTTTATTTTTTCTGTAATACTTCGGGACTTAAAGGTATAATGAAAGCTTTGTGAGATTTTCAAAGCCTAAAGCAAATTTGAAAATTACATTGAGTTATGAAATGACTTTATCCAATATACTGATCTATTCAGAGTTACACTGAACATTTTTGTAATCCAGGCTTTTTGTTTGGATGCACTATCTTGACTCTAGTTCATCTTCAATGAGCAGAGAACCCTAGATATTTATAACTAAGCAGGTACTTTATGTCTCTTGATAATCAGAAAAAAAACCCAAAAAACTGGAAGTAGAAACATGGAAAGAAATAAATCTCACTATCTCCTTAGAATTTTCCATAGTTAATTTCTTTACCAGTGTTTGTCTTAATTCTGTTGCCTGATTTTTCTTTATTTCCATTCAGTCTTTTATTATTCCTTTTATTCAAGTTTCCTCTTCACTGCTCATTGTGCAGCCAGATCTTTCTTCCACATACTCTTGTTTCCTCAAGTGTTTATTTTGCTTTCAAAGCTCTTATTCCACTCCACACCATTCCTGAAAAGCATGCAGTCATTCCCTACTAGATGATGCTGCTACAGAGGGTAAAAAATTATCTATACAGTATCTGCCCACCCCGTTATGGCATGCACATCTGATGCTATGAGTATGAGGATTCAGCCATACCCCCTCAAAAGTGAGAGGGATGAAAAAGAGAACAAGAAATAAATTTTATTTTCTTAGCCAGCAATCATTAAGAATTCATCTTAAGACTGATGATAATTTCCCAGTTGCTGATATGTGGGAAACCCCCCCAAAAATGGAACAAGCAAGAATTTATGTTTCCTGCAGAATGTCAAACATTTTATATGACAATGTGAATCAAGCACTCAGGGTCCTAAGAGAATACAAATTAAAGTTCACTCAGCCAGTATGCTGTCTATCTTGCACCAAAAGGTCTAGAGAGTCTAAAACAAAATTACCAAATTACTCTTTTATTTCTAATTCCTATGGAAATACGTTACAGTTGAAATATAGTCTTGATGTCCCATCAAAGTGCATATACAAAGTAAGGCTGAATAAGATCTTCCATTTAATATTTCGCTAGCAGAAACAACTGCTCCTTACAGAATTGCAAAGGACATTGAGAGTCCATAGAGCATGAACAGCCTGTCCAACACTGCTTAGCATCAGGCCTCCTATCACTCCCCACTGACTGTTTATAGAATATAGGTTCGTCATTTCCCATGCTTCTAATTGTCTCAAATTAACAATGTGACTATTCCCTTCTCCTTCCTTTACTCTTCACCTGATTTTGCTAAGATCATGATAAAAAAAATGAATTAATTAGAAGCACAGTCTTTGGATGATTGCACATAGTATTTCATATGCAAAATAAATTGCTTTGTGAATTGTAACATAAACTATTAAGCACTTCTATTTCAGGTGCATATTATACAGGACAGAGTGTACAGAACTGCATTTAAAAATGCTTTCCCTATAAGAGGGTATATATCTACTGCTCCAACAAATAATACATATAAATTGCAATGGGCTGGTTTATCTCCTTCCTAAGTTATGCAAGTATTAGTTACTGATTGCTCATTTTATTCTTAATAGTGCTTTATTTTAAAAGTATGAATTCGGTAAAGTGACAGACCTAAGATATAGAGGACTGAAAAATGACATCTGTAAGACATGATCCACTAGTTTGAAACTGCCTTGAGTTAGACTATTGCCTATCAATAGAGTGCCAAACAGTTTACTGACTCAGTGAGAAATGTAATATGTGCTCAGATCTTGTTTTACAGGAAATGATAGAAATGATTATAAAGCAGACTTTCTCAAGTCCTGGTAGAATCTCAGAAACTCTTATTA
This sequence comes from Acridotheres tristis, assembly GCA_037013685.1. Classification (NCBI taxonomy): domain Eukaryota; kingdom Metazoa; phylum Chordata; class Aves; order Passeriformes; family Sturnidae; genus Acridotheres; species Acridotheres tristis. The sequence continues at coordinate 75,400,859 of CM072887.1, read as the reverse complement.
TAGGAAATTCCAACTTCATAGCATCCCCAGCTCTGATGCATTATGTTTCTCAGTTCCTATGATTGCTTTTGTCAAACTGTTAAATATGAAATAACAAAATGCCGTGTAGCCATACTTGTAATGAATAACATGGGCAAAGCAGTCACGAGCAGCTGCCGTTTTATAAAAGTTCTTTTTGATGTATCTATATTTTTTTCCTATTTTTGCCTGTTGAACTGTTTGTAACCAACAGAGTGGAAAATAATTTTCTGAGAGCTTAGATTCAGAAAAAGGGTCTGTAAGGCTTCTGTAAAGTTTATGAACTTTAAAACAGCATTATTTTCAAACATGTTCTAGACTCATTGAAGATGATGAAATTCCTAGGTTTGTTTGTCAGAGAGCAAACTTTTTGAGAAACTCATTTTCATTTAGATGCTCAGCCTAGTCTCTGAGTAGGTAGCATATCAAAATTATACAAGCATATCACTGTACCTGATTTAGAGTGGAATTTGCTTCTTTAGTGAAGTCAGTATGTTTGCAGGAGCAATCTTCCTTCATACATTTTCTGCATGAAAAAATGTATTTTTCTGATCTGTTGTTCCTCAATTTCCATTTATAATTGTCACTGTATAATCTATATAAGGAAATTCTCTGATGGAATTCTTTGTGGTATTTAAAGGTTTTATACTTTATGTTTTAATCTTTCCACCTTTTTTATTTCATGGAATGAGGAATAAGGTAATCTTGTTTTTCAATTGTGATTTCTTTCGTTCTAATTACCGGATTTGTAAACTTTCAGTCTCACAGTGTTCAAACTGAAGTTTTCTTGGTAAAGGCTACAACTAGTTTCACTCACAAGTACCTGTCTTTACTGTCAATAGCTTTGACACAGAAAGCGTTGGAAAATGGCTAAATTTTCTTGTAAAGAACAGTATTTCTCAAAGTTTTTTTTAAAATATGTCTTTTTTTCCCCTAAAGCTAGTTGATTAAATGTGTAAAAATGCAGAAAAGAACGTTGTCACTGTCTGCCTCCAAAAATACCTTTTATCCACCTTTTGTGAGTTGCAGATCAATAACCTTTGCTGCTAAATGTAAGCAGCAGTTTTATCTAGTTGTCTAGGCTAGAAATTTCTAGGAAGCAATTTATCCCAACTATCTTAACACAATCGATGAATCTCCTTTTGGAATTACCCTTTTCCTTTCTGTGGATTGGTGAGGAAAAAAGGCTAATCCAGTCACCTAGCTTTTCTTGTATGAACTAAGTGGGAATAACTCCTACTTGATACACTTCATGATGAGAGAGGGAAGAAGAAAAAATCATCTCGAGGAATGTGGTTGCTTTAATAATTCTGTTGAAGATGTTGTAGAGCCTATGATCCATGATTATCACAGGCTTTCTCCATGAGCAAGAAATGAACTGAGAAAGGTTTTTCAGTAGGATTAATGTAATCATACAAAGGACACTGTGCACTAATAAAAAGAGGTTTTATTCTACATGTACAAACATTTTTCATTTATTGAAGACAGTGATAATGAAAAAGAGATTTGCAGTTAAGAAAAATGTCATTTACACCCACATTAAATCTCCCTCATATTTCCACAGCAATGTAAAGGCTCTTAGTGCAAATGAGAAGTTGGCTCCCAAGACCTTTTCATCTGATGATTGTGAAGTGATTCATACTGCACTGCTACTGCTGCCACTAACGATGAGGACACAGAATGAACTGTGGGAGATTGACATTTTTGTAAATCAGGACATAAACACTGAGTGACGGGCACGTGAAAACTCACGCGAGTGTTTGCATGATAACCCAAAGTAGCAAAAGACATCAGTGATGATATAGCATTAGCAGGCCAAATTTAGCTCTGCCTGCACTCCTCAGGAGCTCTGTACCAGACTGATCAACTGTGGAAAAAAGACAGGAAAATCCTTTCTAATAAATGAGAAGCAGACAGAAATCATGTTGGCCTTTCTTAAACTATTCAAATCTTTGAAAGTGCATATTTTACAAGTGAGATTTGAAGGACTGTTGATGTTAAGTTGTGTAAAGATTGTGTTGCATTAAGTGTTTTGTCTGAAATTTTCCATACCATGAAGCTTGGAGCAAAGAAAGATATAATGTGACTGTTACATAAGGGAAGAGGATGGGGCAGAGGTAGAGGAAGAAGGCATGAGACAAAGCCTGGACAAGAAAATTTTGTGGAGGGACAGAGGAGATTTCAACAGAATGCCCAGATCCTGGGAGTTCTATATCTTTGAGTGATACTAAGTCACTTGTAGCAGGCTTTTTACTTCTCTATCATTAGGTGCCTGGTCTATATCCATGTGAGTAGCTTTATGGAAGGAAGTACAAAATTACTTTCTACCTGTATGAAACCCTCATATACTTACACTTGTTTTATTTCTAATGATCTAAAATCCACTAGTTTACCTGAGAAACCTTAATATTAGATGTATGAGTGCAAAGTAGGACCAATAATATAATTTTAAGATGGTTTCATCCATGATTTCATGCCATAGCTGCTGCTATAGAAATGGAGGATCTCTTTGGGCAGAAAGATTCTGTCATTCTTCATCCTAACAATCCTCAGATGGAAGGAAGGAAGGAAGGAAGGAAGGAAGGAAGGAAGGAAGGAAGGAAGGAAGGAAGGAAGGAAGGAAGGAAGGAAGGAAGGAAGGAAGGAAGGAAGGAAGGAAGGAAGGAAGGCTACTTTCTCGAAAGTTTTTTTCTTTACATTTTTGTTGTTTAGCTTTTGTTTTTTTTTTTTTTCTTTGTTCACTTGCTTGGTTTTGTTTGTTTGTTTTTGAGTTGTGTTTTTTTTTTAGTTTCTCCAGGCATCCTAGAAGCTATATGAATAGCTAATAGCTATTCCATTTGAAAATAGAACTATACCTCCACCAAAGTATTTAGGAAAGAGACGGAGTTCTTGGAAGTCAGACACAATAGACCTTTAATCTGTAAAAAATAAAACCAAGGAAATTTGATGATCATACACCCTTATTAATGCAGAGATAAGACTAGTCTAAAGTGTCTCAAAAATGGGTCTTTTTCTGGACCTTCAGATGAACAAATTCAGCTAATCTGAAAGCTTGAAGGACATTAATTAAAATGTATTCTTGCATACTCATCCAAGCAAGAGGTAGCTGCTTGCAAGATTTTAAGGATCTAGACTAATTTTCTGAGCTTGATTTAAAGGAAGAAAGAGAGTTTATCAGAGCATAAGCATTGGGCCTGCCCAGTAATTATGGAATATTTATGAGAGGTTCTCTCTATCTTCTTCTATAGGATGCTGCATGTGTTGTGTAAATAACCAGGCAGCACAGACAGATACCTCATTTTCCCATATTCCACACAGTATAATAAAAAGAGGCCTTTGTAATCAATCTTTTCCACTGACTTAAAGAATATTTAATTTTGAGTGCAAAATGGAACAGTTCTTTCTGGGTAGCTTGGCAATAATTCTCAGAAGACAGTGCACTACATTGGAATCTGGTCCACTTTACTCACTCAAGGAAGGGCAGCCTTGTCTTGTGCTGAAGCAAAGAGAGCAGAAATATAAGCATGAGCTCTCTATGACTCAGATCAATGCTCTAATTTTGTCTCAAGTGAGAAGGCTTCCTTGATTATTATGGTCTATGTCTATGTGGAAAGATGACTGGGATAAAATTAGAGGAAACTCAGAAGTTTTATTCACATCCTAACTGAGGTTATATTGGTATGGAAATTGAAGGGTAAAATACAGTTGCTACTCACTGGAATGTGGCTGGCATCCTTGAAACCTATTCCATGGTGATTCCTCACACCCACAGTCACAGTCAGCAGCCACAGCACCTACAAATGGGGATGGAAGGGAGGGTGGAGCAGAGTGGAGACACCACGGCCATGCTCTGTGGAAATCCTTGCATGGAGGGGAACTCCATGGTACTTTGCAGCTGAGAAACTGCATAACACCTGTCAGCCAGGGGAGAGGAGGGAATACATCCTGCTGCTGAGCCAACAACTATGGTGAAATCACTTTCCTCAGATTAACTTGGTTCATTGCAGCCTAATTGTAATGCTAATCCACACCTCCAATCCCAAATTTACCCAACTACAAGGTACAGCCACCCCTCACCAGGCATGTGCTCTATAGATTTTTAAGTGTATCTTCAAAAACAAAGTGAGAGAATTTTGCAACAGTCTGTAATACAGGTATGTATGAGTAGGATCACTCAAGCTCCACCTAAACATAAAGAAATACTATAAATATAATTTAAGAATGATGGAAAAGTTAGGGAAGGCTCCGTGGTAACTGCATATATCTGTTGACAGGCAGACCCTGTCTTCTCCCCCATAGGGATGCCTGCTGGGTAAGAACCGTGCTGTATTCACTCTTAGACGTAAAAATACTATTACTGGAGATTAGGGCTTGTCTGTATATGTCTTTGAATATGTTTTCCCAGTCAGATACTATCACTGATTATCCTCAAACCTTAACCTGTCACAATCTTACAGTAATAAAGGGTGTTACCTATAAATTGTGAGTTCTTCATGGGCACTGGAAGCTGCTGGCAGCAGGGACCATACTCAAATAAAGAGGAAGACCCACTGAGGGGTCTCTCTTATGCTATAGGTGTGTTTCCCTGAATAAGTCAGTTGAACCACTCACCAATCCAGCAGGACTGCTCAGGGAAGGGTCCCCCTAATGGGATGCTAGCAGACTGATTGGGTACAAGAATGTAGGCTTTCCTGGGGTGCTGGCTGAAAAATTAAATACTATGGATTGAGTAAATCTTCCTTTTTCATGAGACAGTCAGTCTTAACTCTTTCTGAGAGAAAGGAAGACTGATTCTCCTAATGCCAGTATGAGGATCTATCTGAATTTACTGAAGTACAGAGATTACTTTCTTGCCTGAGAACCTGAGTATGATCAAATCCCTACTTATAGATAAAATTCCCATCTCTTTTTCATTAATATTTTCCTATTTTGTTTTGGTTTTCTTTGCTGCAACCTCATTTAGTTAGTTTCCAAAGAGCTATTCCACAATGGTTATGTGTGGGGCATCCTCTTGTCTGCAACAGTAAAATCCTTATGATAAACCCTTATGCTCTGCACTCTAATGCATGAAATATCTCAAAGCATGTAGTCATAAATTGTTCACCCAAGATTACAAGCAAAGTTGACAGTAGAGTGGAAAACCCACTGAACCTAATCATTAGCCTAACATTCTTTTCTTGTTATATGAATAAAAAGCAAATTTATTACGTTAAACGTCCTACTAAAATGTTCAGAACCCATTAAGTGCTATTTTCAAATAGCAGAATACATGCTCTTATGTTACAAAACAAATACATTTTAGTAATTTTCTCTTGCAAGAAAAAGTTCTGGTCTACTCCAGTCTCTATACCCAATTAGTGATCTGATCTGCATCTACTGAAGCAAATGACAATGTTTTGATTTGAGGCCAGCAGTTCATGATCAAGCCATGAAAGGTATATTGTGCCCAGAGTGTTAAGTGAGAACAAATCTTCCCTTGTTTCTTTCTCACTGAAAAATTCCTGTTCCCTGGAACAAGACTCATTACTCTTGGTTGGTTGCCATGGTTCTCTTTCCTTGGCAAAGTTGTCAGCTTGTTACTACACAGAAACAAAGGGATGATTACCTATTTCTCCCACCTCTAGCTGCTGATAGCTCAATTAAGGTATAGACTGAGTATCTTACCGTTAGGAGGTGTGCTGAAGTGAGGATGTATGTTTCGAAACTGAACTTTTGAATTCTTTGCTGTGAGTTATATTATATACCTAGGGGTATATAGTCTTTCTGTATAAGTAATACATGGAAAGGTTTCTTGACCATGTTTTGCAATTAAAAAAAAAAACAACAACAACAAAAAACCCATCCACAAAATAAGATGGGAGCTATCCCTAAGGTTCTGCAGAGTTCTCCTCAAAAGCAGAGTTGAAGTACCCCCATGCAGAGATTCAATAGTGTAAACAAGGTTTGTGGAATTGTTTTTGAGTACACAGTAGGCAAATTGCACATGCAGTAAACATAATGCCTAATGACATAAAATCTGGCATAAAAAATAACAAGTCTGAATTAATGTTTAAATACTCAGACACTTTATTTCACATAATCCATTGCCAGATGCTGAATTGAAAGGCAAAATATAGCCCACATAAATGTGACTTCCACAAATAAGCTGAATACAATCAGTGCTATTCCAAGGGCTAAGAGATTCACTTAACTTGCCTAGGCTTCAGAAATGAGTTGCTAGTTATTTTCAGTAAAATTGGAACATTGAGTTATTTTATGTTTCCTACTCCAATTAGATGAGGTTTTCTCTGTTCAAATTTCAGTGGGATTCTTGTGGAATTATATATGACATCTGAATTAATACTGGAACAGTTCATCATGATTAATGCCATTACAACAAATGCTAAAGGGATTAATAAGGATTTCCTACTTGTTGCAAAGTGTAGAAGCCCTAGGGGCTTTGCCATCGAAGAACACGGGGTGGCCTCATCGTGTCAGATCTTTTGGATCAGAGATATTAAATAAAAACATCTGTAAACTGTTACAAGATTTATATTCCTCCTTACTGGTATAAACGACATTACTAACTCTACTGCACTTTTGGGGCCCATTTAATTTAGGACTTTCTTCAGAAAGAACTTAATTAGCAAAAAATATTGAATTAATTATGACATTTCTAGTATATTACGAATTTATAAGCTCATCACCACCTGTAAACTCTTCTCCCAGCTGCCTTGTATAGGCAAAACCAAAACATTTTATGTATCATTAAAGCGAAAATTCCAGTAGTCTTAATGCTCTGGTCTCATCATGTAACACTCTGCAGACATGTCAAGAGTTAAGTTTGCTGCCATTTGATTTGTGCTTTCTTTCCAGTTGTCTCTTATAAATGGGGACCAAATATCCGAGACCCAAATCTCTCACACCTAATATTGTCTGGTTTTGACATTGCAGCTATTTGAGATAAAGACTACTGAAATATTACACTGATTGAAAGAAACTGTGTATAGCTAAGCTTTGTAAGTAGTTATAATTCTTATACTGACAGGGGTTCAAAGTGACATCATAATTGTATAAGTAACTTTTTAGGAAATACCTAAACCACAGAGAAAAAATGCCCTTAGAATTTGATAAGATTTCTGAGAAAATCTTTTAATCTCTCTTTTGCGAGAACAATAGACTCATTCATGTGTGTACATGGAGAAGACTGAACATTAGGCTAAATTTTTAAATTATTCTTATGTGTTTTAGGAGAGTTCCTCTCCAAAAAACTACAGTCTTATGGCAGTCTGCTATATACAGTGAATGTAACAAGACTGTAAAGGATCCTCTTAGCAAGTAAGAAGGACTCCTGGGTCTTTCTTTCCAGTGTATAGTCATGAAGAAATGAATACCACCTGTCTTAGACTGGGTCTTATCCTAGCTACCTTTTGTTTCATATCTAATTTAATTTCTTGTTTACACTCCCTCTGGCTCATGAACAAGTACATATCTTCAGAGGACAATAAATGTTATAAACTTTAAAGTTTCTTAAAGTAAGTAGCTCCTTGGACATTTTTTCTTTCATCATCTGATGACAGAGAGAACCTAGAGGACTTTCTTAGGCTACAAACTTAGAAGTAGTATTCAGCTACTAGAAGACAAAAGTACTGACACCAGAACTGCCCTAGGATATGTGAGACTTGCACGACTGGAGATTAGGGAAGATTTTCTAGGACATTTAATCATTCATCCGTTTGCAGCTGAATCCCATTCTAAAATTTTAGATACCTACATTGTTATGCTGTGAATCCAATCCTGTCTTATAAATAATGGGCAAAAATTATTAGCACTCTCAAACAGTTTAAAAGAGTTTTCTTATTTTAAGCCTCTGTGTCCTGCTTCAGGCACTTGTAAAATGACACAACTAATTCTGATGAGGGATATTTCCAAAGTTCTTGGGGTTTTTTAAATCAGTAATCTTATTAAGAGCCTTGAAATAGGACTCTTCCATTTAAAAGTTAGTATTCAACATGAGTGTAAAGATTGCATGGGAGAAAGTTCTTAAATCCCAGTGGGAAAACTTGAACATCCAACCATTTGAAGACAATATGGATCAAAATATGTTCTCTCCTACCATGGTAAAGAGCCCAATTAACCTTTCTACATGAAGCTTTCCTGTGCTTCATTTCTGTGTTTCTGTTGACCTACACCTAGCCACTCCAAGATCTAAATCAAGTTTTATGTTTTTAAATTTATAGTAAAGAGAGTGACGATGCTTTTACCGTATAGAAATAGCAGCTTGTTGTAATATCCTATCAATCCCAGTGTGATAATACAGTTTGTATAGCAGCTCCACACAGGACAGATGTAAATGGTAAATCTAGTGGCCTAAACTGTTCATTCTTCCTAGGAAAGTACACTTGAGATGACACAATAAATCCCTTCACAGTCCTGGGAGCCAAGAAATGAGAATTATGACATATGAAGAACAAATATGGCCTTTACAGCGCTGTAAATGCATCATAAATTATACGGATTTTAGTATGTGGTTGTATAAGGCTATAAAAAGTATTTTATTCTACAGGTGTGAATGATGTCTGACATTTTGTTACCTCACTATTTGTGTGTAAATAAAATAACTCACAAGTGAAATCAGATTTTTAAGACCTAATGGCCCTTTCTCTACATCACAGAAGCTTTTGAATAGTGTTCAACTTCAAAACAAAGAAACAAAGCCACCTGTCTTATTTGTGGACTGATCAGTACAAGGGTTGAGTTACAAAAAGAGCTGGAAGTCTGCATCAAATCATACAGAGGATAAGATGGGCAGCAAAGCTCATACAGGGAAGAAGGATAAACTAGATTTGAAACATAGCAGAAGGGTTGTTCTGGGAGATCTGGAAAAAGATTTCAGAACCGCCCATAAAAACACAAGGTACCAGCCCAATTCAGTTTTCAAGGATAGTGGGAAGTGCTAGTTGATTTAGTACCCTCTCCAGTGGGAATATAACATTAAGAGTTGGTAGCTAGTTCATCTATCAAGAGACTGGATTCTCTGTACTTGAATAGCAGAAATTGTGAAAGAAGGGAAGAGCATAAGTAGGCAGGAATATGGTCAGCAGTACAGGAGGTTATAAGGCAACTGTGACTCAGATGCCACAACACTTAATTCTACCTGTTTGTGTGAACTTGTGATAAAAGTTTGCTTTAATGTTTAGAGTCAACATGTTGGCACGTTCTAATACATGGTTTCTGTTACATGAGAAATGTTCCATCCTCAAAAACCAGAAATGCCACATTAAGCATTAGTGTGGAACCTTATTTTCCAGAATTGCAAATCTATTATTGCAACTATCATGCATGCAACTAATTTATCAACCTTCCTAGTTCTGATCTCATGCAGTACAGTACTAAGAAACTATACAAATTGTTTTACATGATAAACTAAAGGATATTCAGCTGGTGAAAGCAATATTTCATTTAAAATATATTCCGCATATTGCAGTAGCAATTTCATAATCTTCTTAAAATTACCTTCAAAAATCTTCAACAAATTACCTTCACTGTTCAAATCTATAATCTCTGCTTCCCAGAGGGACAAACAACCCTTCCTGGGTCAATGGAAGTATCAGCTGTTTCTCCCAGCAGCAACTGTAATGTGTACAGCAGCATAGCAGTGTCTTGCTGGAATAATACTGATTAGTGTGGCACCTATACCTGTGGATACACAGGCAGAGCCTGGAGACAAACTGACACTCAGGAACTAAAATATGAGAGAGAGTAGCTTGCAGGTATGGATAAAATACAATTTCTTTTTGTGATTGTTAAATACAAGCTTGGTGATACAACGAAGTAAATAAAGAAATTATACGGACTGAAAATTAGTGTTCCTATATAAGAGAACCATTTCATTCCAGTGGATGACCATCTTTTCGGAAAAAAAATGCAAAAAATTTCTGGAAGATAGCTTAATAGTAACTTGATATTTTTCCTCCCTTGAAATGTATGCTGGGTGTTTCTCTAAATGTTCATTTGGTGACTTAGTTCCAAAAGTAAGAGACACTACAGTGGCAGCACAAATATTAATCCTGTTCAGTGTTCAGTGACTTTGAGCAGTGAATACATTCACATTTGTGGTTCAAGTTGTTCATGGAGACAGGTCAGAAAATGCTTATTGAGCTATTAGCACTTGCTCTAAGTTCAGATTAGTTCAAGAAGATGGATATTGCACTGAGGGACTTTATTCTCCTAAAACACCATCGAGAGCAAAAGCAAATGAGGAGGAAGAATAGCATAAGAGGAGATGCTGAATGGTCATAACACTCAGGTGGAGAGAGGAAGAGGAAAGGAAGTGAAGCAGAAAATTAAATGGTCTGATACTGACTTTGAATAACAGCTGTGGGTCACCCTGAATCTTACTGTACTGGAAATGCACTCATAGTCACACCCCCAGCTGTGATCATTTTTGTTAAGGTGCCAGCCATTTCCTCTGCATCTATCTTTCCTTACATAAATACACATCCTTAGGTTAGTAAGAAACATCTAACCACTTAAAAGACTGTTCCATAATAAAATTACCTTCTAGATATTTCGGAAAATTTGGATATTTCCTTCTCCTTTCATTAAATCCTGCAAAGTTGGTCCTCCTGTGAGTTCTTCACTCATCAGAATCTAATTATTATTACCTTCCATTCAGGTTTGGCTGCCTGGGTCTAGCTATCAGAGGTTGTCTCATGGGAAATCAGACTTGCTGAGATATTTGTTAGTGCTGCCAGTTACCTCTCTAGTGGGAAGCACTTTTTTTTTCCTTTCATTAACTCTTTTTTTATTTTCGTGCTGACCACTCTTTCAAACCCAATATCACTGTATTACCCACAGTGAGCTGAGGCAGCAAAATGCAGAAGCCATGGATTTTGAATTATAAAAATTATAGCTGGAAGAGATCAATTAGATTATCCTACTAGCACTGCAAGTTTATATCACACTCTACATAGTTTTCTACTGTTTTATTCCACCTAATTTTAAAACCTTGAGGGACAGGGCTTCTGCACTTCCTTTAGAAGACTTTTCCACAGTTTAATATAGTTTACTGTTGATAGGAGGATGTTTTGTTTTCTTTTTCATTTACATATCCCTTTGCATAATGCATTTCCATGACCCTTAAGCTACCTTCTTTTGGAAATATTTGAAATAAAACATGCTTTCTTGATGGTGTCTTGGCTATACGGGTTTTGTTCTTCAGAATAAAATAGAAGATTGCTATGGAATATATAAAACATATAAAAGCCTTCTATTCTCTCACACATTGTTGAAAGGGTACTTTTCTACTTAAACTACCCCTATCAAAGAAAATGTGAGGATTCTTGAATCTAGAAAATAATTTTTTTGAAAAAAAAGGTAAATTAGTTCTAAAATTATTTCTAAAATGACCTTTCCTAGAGAATACAAGCTATATACTATATTCAGTAGTTTCTTTCTTTGTCTTTTCCTCACTTCTTATTGTTAACATGTCTGCTGCATCCCTGATCTGTCCTTGACAAAATCACCACTAATGTTCCTCAACCAACTTAAATGTCTTATTCACCCTCATCCTTTTCATGGGCTGCTCTCATTGACAGTGATTTCCAGTCTAGAATATGTTTCACTTCAGCTTTGACACCCTGGTGTCTGAGGTCTTTTGTTACAGTGCAACTGGTGCTAGTAATTATATCTTCTCTTTTCCTATATTTCACTGCATTTCATTAAAACTCCCTGTTTCATACCTAACAAAATCACACTGATTCATCTATCGATAATGATAATTTCTGGCTCTACTATTCCACATCCAGCTCCCTGCATGAACACTTGTATTTCACAGCTCTCTTGTGCGCTTTCAATTCTTCTCCATATCACTACTTTTTTTTTTTTTTTTTTTTTTTACCATGTTCTCTAATGCTAGTAGCCAGTGTTGTGTACTTTTTCCTCACATAGTGACCTTGGACTATTTTGCTCTGTCTTCATTTTTGCTAGCAAAGGCCTTTGTCCCAACACTCTTCTCTTAATTACTGCAACTACTATGATCCTAGAGGTCTGTTCATTTTTTTCCAGGCTTCTACAGTACCAATACACCTTGCCTTAAAAAACATTTATCATGCACATGTATTAATCCTAAAGTCCTTATGCAACTCCCAGCCCTTGCCCATGAGGTCCTGTCCAAAGCTCATCATGTACTTCCAAATTTTGTTTGAATTTCATCCTTGGAAACTTCATTCTTACTCTTGTTTCTTTATTGATCACTGCACACACACTTCAAAATCATTTCATAGAATCATCACAGAATCATAGAGTGGTTTGGGTTAGAAGGGACCTCAAAGACCAGTTCTAACCTCCTTTCCAAGGACACCTTCATTAGACTCTGCTGCTCACAGGCCCATCTGACCTGGTCTTGAACACTTCAAGGGATGGGGCATGCACTTCTCTGAGCAGCTTGTTCCAGTGCCTGGCCACCCACATGGTAAAGAACTTCTTCCTATATCTAATTTAAAGCTACTTTCTCTCTCAGTTTAAAGGCATCCTTCCTTCACCTATCACTACATGCCCTTGTAAAAAGTCTCTCTCCATCTTTCTTGTAGGGTCCCATCAGGTACTGGAAGGCTGCAGATAGGTCACTGAAGCTTTTTATTTTTCTTCTCCATTCCTTCTCAGCAGGAGTGGTCTCAATCTGTTCATCCCCCAGCCTGTGTTGACCCCGGGGATAGCCCAGACCCAGTTGCAGCACCTTTCATTTGGTCTTGATAAACTTTGTGCTATTCCCATGGGCCCACGCCTTGAACTTTTCCAGGTCCCTCTGAATGGCATCCCATCTTTCAGGTGTGTAGAAGCATTCAGTTCTCCTTTGTTTAATATTTTGGTTAATCTTTCCTAAGCAATTTGACATGTCCGGTGTCCAACTTATGCCTGGTTTCGGTTCACAAATACAGGCATAGGTGTCACCATGTAGCATTAACAGGGCATCAGCATTACAGATAGACCAGATAGAAGAGCATGAAAACAGTTTGTTAAGAACAACAGTGAGTCGGGTAGAAGATACTCAGAAAAGGAATTTGAGAAAATATTTGAATGAAATGGAATGAGGAAATGCTTTATTCTTGAAAAAAGAGCAAGAAATGTACAATTTCTGCTGTATAAATATTACTATTAGCATTTTGTATGTAATTAAATGCACAAGAAAGAAGGAAAGTCTTTTTGATACTTTTCTATGTTTCTATGTCAAACCTCTAAAAAGAGTAATTTCTTGCTACTTTACCTCTTGCGTGGGTATTTCAAAAGCAAAAACAGGCCTCAACTTTGTAAATCAAGAAAACCATCAAGAATGTTCCTATGTTCTACTGAAGAGTTTGACTGAAACATGCTTAAGAGTTTCATTAAATCACTATCACATTTCTTTAATGTAAAAATACTGCAATTTTTACATTTGTTTCAAAAAACTAAACCAACCAAAAAAAAATTTATGACAACTTCGTCAGCTGTTTTTGTATTTTCTAGGCAACAATTTTTGTCTTAATTTTTTTTTCTTCAGAAAAAGAAATGGTTTTAATCCAAAACACTTTCAGCTATGTCTAAACCAGATATCTTTTTATCCAGGGGGAATTAGAAAGTACTTTGTACTGAATTTAATGTCATGAAAACACTGCTACAGTTTACGTTACTTAAATATTATTCTCAGAAATATTATCTCTTAATTTTAATTTTTTATTCACATGGGACAGATAAGGAACTGGAAAGAATAAAAATGAGAATGGTTTCAGAGACAGGCATACTTTGTCATTTGTCACTGCCAAAATCCATCAGTAATATGGTATCATGAGAAGGAACTGTTGAAAGATCAAGAATTTTACTGGAACATTTAAACATGATATTAAAGTGAGATTTGAAGCAATGCCCCTAAAGAAAACTAATGCTTACTTTGTTTGCTGCTGTGAAGCAAGAAAATGTAGACAGGAAGCCACCACTTATCTTCTTTTTGTTCCCAGGGGCTCCTTATCCTAACCTGCCTGACTTTTTAAAATTTCCAGCTTGCTTGATAATATTACAGGCTTGGGAACGTTTCACTGGACTGAGGAGCAGGACAGTAGGAGCTCCTTTCTACTCTCCTCCCTGACCTGTGGCAGGAACAGAAATTGCTGCTGATTCCCTCCTGCCCCTTCCCAGAGCACGGGTAGGTCCTCACAGGCCAGAAAATCAGCTAATAAGTGGTGGAAAGGAAAGAATAGAAAAGGGAAAAAGAATGGGGCAGAAAAGGATTTTAATATCAGCAGTTTTTCAAAGGCAGACATTATAGTTAGCTATCCAACCAACCTCCTCCTCCTGTTTTTCAAACACTCAGTCATGAAGGCAGAACCTAATAGAGTCTTTGAACTAATTCAGTTTCTGTAATTTAACATGGCTCATTGACTCGTGCCTGTGGGATTCCTGAGTGGTTTCTCATGCGAGTGCTAAACTGGCCCTTGAGTACTTAACTTCGAGACAAGATCAGGTGGGACGACTGAATTTGCAACAGTCCCATGTCTTTCTCCCCTTAAAATTGGTTGTGAAAAGGCTAAAGATACACAGTATTATGAGGACAGAGGTTCTTCATCAGTAGAATAATTAGCACATTTCCAAGAGCTCTGGAAAATATCATGCTTCATAGTTGATTGGTTAAGCATTTAAAATACCCTGGAGAGATAGCTGATTAAATGCTATTTTCCTTAAATCATGAAAATGCAATCGTGAGGAGGCATAAGAAAATGAAGAATGCAAGGCCAAGAATCCATGCCAGAGCTCAGGACATCTTCACCTTTGTTGCTGAGGCTCTGGGTCAGGTCATACTTGGCTAATTAGTGTTTTCCATCTCTAGAGAGCATGAAGTTCAGTGATAAATAACCAATATTTTAACCAGATATAGGAGATGATATGTCTAGATACATTGTAGAGCGTGAGAACCCTGGAGGTGCTGAATACCTTCAGGCACAACAGAAGTCATATGAGGTATGAGATATTATTATTATTGTACATTATTGCATCCATTCTGTGTTCCTCTGTTTCCCAGCAGAACATACTACTTATGGTGAAACAAAATTATTTGATTTGTCTTTTTGTCCACTCTATTTTTGACACTTTCCAACTTTAAAGGCGCAAGTAGCAGACAAGCTTGCCATTTAGCCCCACTGATCTGTCTCTCCTTAAAAGTTTTATGCTGCCGTGTGTGCAATCAATGGCACCATAATTACATTCCATAACAAGCAGAAGGGCCAACTGCACCCTGACTTGCTTGATAAGTTGATGCATTTTATGGCAGTTGGGCAGAGTGGTGGTATTATCAGTTATATCCTCTTAAGTTACCTTCTTTCACCAGCACATTAAAAACATTATGTAAATTATCAAATAATTTCAGGGCTGCTCAACAATTTGCATTACGAGATTAATGATTGAACCGGAGTACCTTTTTTCTAGTTGAAGGGGAGGATCACTCAAGGTCAAAATGCTTTAAAAGAGCAGCAAAATAAAGCATAGAGAAGATAACCATGTCTTTGCTGTTATCAACAGTGAGGATGTTTGGTCACTGACCAAACGATTCAGTTTCAGTGTCAATATTTTTCAGCTTGTATAAAGCAATTTGTTGAAGGTTTCTAACTTCCTTTATTCAGTTGTAAGGGGAAATTCATTGACCATTTTGAAAAGTTGGTGCAGATGAATGAGAAAATATTCCCTGCATCCCACAAAAGGCTGAGCTGGTGAAATCAGAATGGGAAGTCTTTGCACAGCTGAGTGAGAAAACAGCCCTATGATGGTTCAGATTTGGGAGATTGTTTGGTCACAAGGCCCAGAGGATTTGATTCCTTGACTGCAAATATTTGACTTATAGAATCTCAATCCATTAAATAAATAGTGGACACCCAATTGAGAAATGCTTTAGAAGTCATATTCCACCAAATGCAATTCAGTTGCCGTTTAGTTCCCTTCCACAGGACCTTTATTTCTGGTGTGTTGTAGCTCTTTTGGCTGCTCTCCTCAGTCCAGATTCAAAGTCTGTGACAAACTAAGGAATTTTCTCTGATGGTTTAAAAGATTACTGGACTGGACTCTCTTTGCTGCTTTTGTTGTCACAGTGTTTTTCTTTGTAAAATACAATTTGATTGCTGAATTTTCTTTCCTTCTTTCCCTTTCTTTTTCTGTTTCTTCTTCACTTTGTGTTTAGTTTTTTCCTTTTTCTCTTTTTTCCTCTTTTTTTTCTCCTTTTTATCTTTCTTCCCTTCCCTTCCCTTCCCTTCCCTTCCCTTCCCTTCCCTTCCCTTCCCTTCCCTTCCCTTCCCTTCCCTTCCCTTCCCTTCCCTTCCCTTCCCTTCCCTTCCCTTCCCTTCCCTTCCCTTCCCTTCCCTTCCCTTCCCTTCCCTTGCCTTCCCTTGCCTTCCCTTGCCTTCCCTTGCCTTCCCTTGCCTTCCCTTGCCTTCCCTTGCCTTCCCTTCCCTTCCCTTCCCTTCCCTTCCCTTCCCTTCCCTTCCCTTCCCTTCCCTTCCCTTCCCTTCCCTTCCCTTCCCTTCCCTTCCCTTCCCTTCCAGTCCCTTCCCTTTCCCTTCCTTTACTATCCTTTCCCCTACCTCTCCCGATTTTTTTTTGAGATCATAGACATTATCTTTCAGTTATTTACTTAATCAGGCTTTTCTCATTTTCCAGGAAAAACTAACAAGGAATCTGTTCTCACAAGGTATTAACACAGATCAACACCAGCAGAATGAAATGAACACCACTGGGATGAAATGAACTCAGTAACTCCTGTGTCAATAGATATTTGTTCTTCCAGAGCTTTTGTTTAATTCTCAGTCTGGAACCTTTTGTACTGATTGCATAAGCTTCTAAACAACTAAATTAAATGTTTCTCATCATCTTTGATATAACTGATGTCTTCTTTTACCTTTACTCATTATTTTTTTAGTATATTCATTAATCAGCATTCATTATTTATATTCACTGTGGGAAGCTGCTGCTTATAGTTTCCTTTCAACATCCTCTCAGTTTGAGGATTTTTATTTCTGGGACTTTATCTACTAGGCTTTAGCTAGCACAGAGTCATGAAAACTGTTAATCACTCTCACTTCTAATATAATCTTCTTTCTATTCTGCATTTGCAATATTTTCTACATTGCAGCAAAGATTACAATGCTAAAGTGCTATGTTTGCACTCCTGTCAGAAGTGTCTCTTTATATTTTTCTTTCTCTTGAAGAAAATTTGTCCACTGCTCCACTATTTGTAAGTGTCCCTAGAGATACTGTATAGATGACTCAGGATTTGTATTTTTTTTGAGGATATCTCTGTTTTTTGGAAGAGGCCTAAGTGAGCTGCCATTTGATATGATGTTCATAATATTAAGCTCCATATTTAATGGATCTTGCCAAAGCTAGAGAAAATATGGTGCCAAAAGAAACAGACAGTTCTTTGTGAAGGAAACAAGAGGCAGCTGTTTGAGATGCGGGGCAGATATCCATGGCTGGTAGGGATGGAAAGCGCTGAGGGTTATCAGTATCAAATTGCAAAATCAATATCCTCTTACACCAGCTTCATGGGAATGACACCAAATGGTTCTTGATTTCTTAGCATCGTTTAAATATCGCTCAGTTGAAATGCCATGGGAGGCACATGATAGATGTAGATGGTGCTAAACAGTCCGGTCTTGTGTTTGGTTGCCTTGGGGACAGCAATAAAGCCATTCTTCTGCAAGTGAGGAGGGTGGAAAAGACAAAAAGAAGTGAGAGAGCTGAAGAAACAAGAGACTGGATTGGGCTACTCAAGACCATCTACATGCATAGACAAAATACACATTTGTGAAGGGAATTAGACCGCTGGAGATAGCCAAACAGTCATTGTCATCATCTTTGCTTTGCCAAATTCCTATGGCACCCTACTGGCGTGAGAGAAAAACAACTGGTACTTCATGTCCATACCCACACACCCACACACACACACACCCCTTCAGCATGCCAGAGACAGTACTAGAAACCCTGTACCTCTGAATTTTCCTATCTGTGTTCAAATTCTTCCACAGACAGCCTTTTTTAGGCATTGAAGACAAAATCAAATTTTACCAAGTCTTTGAGAAGTCTTTAGTGACTTTTGGTCTTGTGTGTTTCCTTTAAGAGGCTGAATTTGAATGGCAAGTCAGGAGGAAAACTAAGATTAATTTGATGAGGAAAGTGGGACAGAGAATAAACAGATGAAGAAGATCAATGGAAAATTGAGGCAGATTTGTCAAGAAGCCTAGATTGCTAATCAAGGCACACAAGCCAAATTTTTTTTATAAGATGGTTTACTGATTTTTTTTTATTTGCAAGTACTTACCTAATTTCTGGCATCTGATTTGCAGGAATGATGAGCACTCTGTGAAAGGATGATGCCATCAGGGGTGTGTACAAAGCTTATAAATGTGAAGCAATGTTAAGTCCTTGAAAAAAATAATTTGCCTAGTGACTTAAATTGGCCACTTCATATCTATGGATAGTGTGGACTTTAATCTCTCCAAGAGCATCATCTCAGCTGTGAATAGAGGAAGTATTTCAAAAGGGTGCTGTGAAAATGAATGCGTTATAGAGATGAGTTACACAGAAAAGCCCATGAGGAAATTAATAACTCTGTCTTCTGAGCAGTGTTATAATTGTGTGCAATAAATAAGGCCTAGAGCTGCACAGTGAAGAATAAGGAGAAAACAAAATACTGAACTGCTGCTCATTAAATGAGCACTGTTTCATCTGCACACTGAATGAAGTAGAGATCCTCTGGGAAAAAAAATCGGACTATGTAATTAAAAAATATACCATCATGAATTCACATGAGGGAGACAGATTAAGGCAACTCAGATTCTGACATTTTCTTATTTTGAGTGTTTTCTATGCAGATTTTTTTTCAGACCTCGGAAACCAAAGCTTTAGACTGGTTTTATGTCATCAGATATTCTCTACAGGGACTCTTTCATCAATCCAGCCAAACCTGGCAAGTTTTCAGGGACACTAAAGGAGACTTTTAGTTAGAGGTTAACTATATAAATATAAGTGTGTTAGGATAGCTGGTAGCTATAGAGAGTAGATGTCTAAACTCCTGGTACAGTTGGTGGAGACCTAGTCTCAATTCAATTGCCTGCATAACTGTTCAGTGCCTTTTGATATTAACTTATAGACACCTACTGGTTTCCTCCTGCCACTAAAGAATCATCTCTCCTAGGTCCTGTGTCCAGTTTGCATAACTCACGTGGTGACCAAGCACTTCTCAGATAGTGGTGGACTCCTGACCACAGAATTATGATTTGAGGCACTTCATTTAACAAGATCCATGGAGAGGACTGGTGTCCCGATGCAAATTTCTCAGCTGGATCATTCTCTAGGCTCAGCTGACTAGTTAGACAACGTCTCCATTGAATACAACTGAAGCTGAGAGAAAGAATATTTCCTTAGATACCTAAAAATGAGTATCTAAATTTAGACGTCTTTTTATGACACTAAAACATGTGTTAGGTACCTGAAAATATGTTATGTTCTTTTATTGCACCTCCCTGTGGGAGCGACAGGGTGAACTCAGTCATTATCTATTATAACTCAGCAAATCCCTTGTCACTTAGCATGTATACATTAGCTGATCATTTGGGATACACATAGCACCTGATTAGCTGTAGTGGATATTCTCTTTTGTCCAGATAGAAGAAAAAACTTAGGTAGTACACATGGGAGGAAACAGGGAAAGGAGTTCTGAGGGGCACAGGAAACATAAAAAAGGTATTGTCTGTTGATATGAAAAGCATCTGGAAGTAATGAACTAAGGGTGTTAACATAGGATGTGGTATTGTTATAAGGAATAGATGACATGCAAAATGTATGGCACAAATCAGTTGGAAATATGGTTTGACTGATTCCTTGGTTCACAGACAATGTGTTTTGTAACACATTTAATTTTGGATAGTAGTTAAGTAATTTATTTTTATTTAAAGAAGCATGTGAATTCTTTAGCTTTAAATGTTACTTCCTATTTTGGAGGGGTACCACCAATTGCTCACTTTAACTCAGATGATAGGCAGGTAGGAGTACAGCAGATATATTACTCCTGTTAAGGAATGAATTTTTGCCAGGAGCTCATGCCTAAGTTTGCCACTCTAGTCTCCTTTTACCTTTTAGCACTGAGACGAGATAGCTTAGCTTGGGTCCAAGAGACTTTGAGTAGATCTCGTACAAGCTTCTGGTAAGGTAAATCTGCTAAATAAATAATGTGCAGGAGCGAATGAATGAATGAATGAATGAATGAATGAATGAATGAATGAATACTTTCAGGTATTATCTAAGGAAGATTAAATTGTTTTAAGCACTGTACCAGATTTCCTTGGAGTCTCTGTACTTGTCCATT
This sequence comes from Acridotheres tristis, assembly GCA_037013685.1. Lineage (NCBI taxonomy): Eukaryota > Metazoa > Chordata > Aves > Passeriformes > Sturnidae > Acridotheres > Acridotheres tristis. The sequence goes on along the minus strand of CM072887.1, from coordinate 75,380,479 downwards.
GCCCACAAGCATATTCAGTTTCTCATATTAGGTAATTAGCTGGCTGAAGTTACCTGTAGAGTCGTCAAAAATATCAGGATAAGAATTTAAAATAAAACTGCACAGATTAACTTCCCTGAATACTGTTTATGAGACATCTATGGGATGTTAGGTCTTTTATATATATAGATTCTGACATTTTCTAGAGGTCACACTTCCTTTACTGTCAAAGGTAGGAGGAAATTCCTCTTTTGATATTGACTTCCCCCACTCCACTCATTATATCCACAGGATATCTTATAGATTCATTTTAGTGTCTCTCTATTACCATCCTCTTCTTCCATTACATTTATTTTTGACACTGCCTCTCCCAAGTTTGACTACTCAGCAGTCAGTATGTTTATGCCACCCATATCCCATCTGTGTCTCTTCTGCATTTTATTTGTCACTCATTGTGTCCTGATCCACTTCTCCCACACATTTAACAAGGTTCCCTTTTCATGGATGTTCTTGTTGCTTGTAACATTTTCTACTCTCGGCTGTCCCATTTTCCTTCCTGCCTCACCAGTGCCTAAGACCTCCATGTGTGTCAGGTCTATTGGTAGAAACTTGAGAAAATAAGGTAGTGCTTCAAGGGATGCAGCAATTAATCAGTTGTGGAGTATGATTAGTATAAACCTCTGATGCAAAGAACCTTGAGCAACATTTAGTCATCCTAATCTACTTCTGTCATTCTAAACCAGAACTTCAGCTCAGCTAGTTCCTGAGCCTGGTACAGAATCAAAACTATGCCACAATGGATAATCCTTTTGAGAGGAAATTTAGAGATTTGATTCTGTTTTTTAGTCAATTGGTCCCTTTCCAGCCTACATTACATCCCTGCTTGGATTATCAATGAATTTCTAGCTGCGGCAGCAGCAGTCATTTTAGGTAGCACATCCCACTGTGGGCTGTGTATGAAATTTATGCCTTTAATTTTTATATATAAAGCCTCACTATTGTGGCTGTAGGCATTTTATAAACTTCAGAATGAATAACGAAGATATTCACAGCCCACACCCCCACACTCCATTATAGATATGCTACAATCAGCTGGGAGTCATGGCATTTATCAACTGCTGAAGGATAATGCAGTTTATCACTTTTTAATGAATTATTTTCTGTACTGCTCATTTCCGAAACAGATAAATACAGTCAAGGACATCCCATATCAGGAGGGAGTTACAGTGAAATTTCTTCTAAGTTTAATGACATTTAGCTAAATCCTTCCTCAGAGCTTATGGTTTGTTTATGTTGTGCTGTGGTATAGATACTGGTGCAGAAAGATACAAAGCACAGGTGGGGCATGTTATTTTTACACCCACCATAGAAGACATGATAAAAAAAATGTGTAAAGGGCTTCAGCTTGCTGGAGGAGATGAAGGGAGTTGTAGAGTAGAACGCTGCCTTTTAGGTGGTCATCAAGACAAGAAAACTTTGAACTTTCAGCTTGAAGAGCTGCCGCTTATAGAAACAATATTATTTTGTGATGTCTAGATGGTTTTAATTCAGACAGGGCTTTTGAGAAAACCTTCTCAAGTCCACCTTTCAAGTATAAATTTGGAAATGGGAACCAGACCTCTCTGGGACTGACACTTCCGCATTGCTCCTATTTTCTGGAGTTTGAAAGAAATGCCAAGACATCACAGGTCTTGTAAAGGAAAACCCCCCCAAGCCAAACCAAAATCAAACTCAAGCTAACCAACATGCATACAAAAAAACAAACAAACAAAACAAAACAAAACAAAAAAAAAAGTAGGTGTCAGAAATCTCAAAAAAACCTCTTAGTGAAATGATTTTTTAAACATATATGTTCAACATAATGTTTCAGCTTTGGTAAAATGAGGTGTTGCAACAAAATTTTGGAATTACTCTGATAAACTCTCAGAAGAATGTAATTAACATTTGAAACTAGAACTTTTCAGATGTATCAGCACTAGCATTCCTATAGACGTGATGAATGACCGCTCCACATTATTATCTAGATATTATTCAATATATCACGGCTGATTTATTGATATATCTGTTGGCATTATGTTAGAATTTTATTAGCGGGAAGTTAGGAGTATTTTACGTATCTCTTTTCAGTGATGCCACTCAATTTGGCTTGTATATTTTTTTTATTGTTGTTTAATGAATGTGCAATTTAAGAGTTTGTGATGACTTTAATTTTTGTTTATGGATATTGTCCATGTTCACATTTTGAATTTTATGTGTCCTATGTACTCTATCAAATATTCTGATATCACTACTCATGCTATTAATGGTTCAAGCAGCTTACTTCATGTATGATTCTTTTTGTTCTTACACACTTCTCTTTCTTCTGCTTATTTGAAACATTCTGGTTTGAGCCATGATTCTGTAATGCATTACTGTAGACATACAAGTCTAAAGCACTGAAGCCATTCAGATTGCCAGAAATTTACTGAATAAGTATCAAGATCAATGCTGAAGACAAAATCTTCTTCAAATGTAGTTGACTTGAATTTTTTATATGGTCTTAATAAATTATATATAGAAGAGAAGTAAATATTCTTCCATCTAATATATTTTCTCTTTCTAATAGGTTAAAACATGGTGACACTACTTACTAAAAAATAATATAAACTGTTAAATGCACCAAAACAGTAGAATTAATGCTGGAAAGTGCTATTACTAATGTAAAAATTTAAGGCAAAATGTTACCAATAAATATATACTTGTGAGTTTTCACTTGTATGTTATCTTGCACGTTATGTTAAATATTTTCAGACAAGTATGAATAGGATAATATTTAGGTATAGTTAAGAGTTACATAGGAAGATGAGTGAAAATAGTTTGTGATTTGCAAATAAAACACTCAGCATGAATCTATAAAATCTGTGGAATTAACAGCAGTGGAGTTTTATGGAGGAGATGGAGACAATTGAATGTTAGCTGCAATTGAATATCTAATTCTCTTATGCATATTTTGATACTTGTGTAGTGTCAAAAGGTGTGTTATTCTGTTTTTCAAGGTCAAAAATATTCTAAGACATTTATAAGAAATTAAAATTCATCTGCTTTAGTTTAAATATAACTGTTTTCTTTTAAAATAAGGGTAATGTGAAACTACATTTGATGAATATCTTATAAAGTACGCTTCAGCCTAAAGAAATTTTTCCTTTCCAGTTATCAACTCTTTTACCAGGGGGCATTTGATGGAGACTTGAAACACGACTCTAGTGATATTTGTATGGATAGCAACAGTGTAACAAGGCTCCCATGGCTGCAAATTGTATCCTTATAAGAGTACTTCAGGATTTGAAAATATTTAAGTAATCACAGTTTTAGAGTTATCATCTGGTAATGCCTGGGAATTGGTGACCCAAGGGACTAATTCCAAACATTACTAGAAAATGACATTGCTCATGTCAGTGTGGAAGTGTCTTGGTGAATATAAACCATAATATAAAAGCATTTGCAAGCAATTTGGCCATCTGCTGTTTCCTGTCGATACTGTTTAAGAATAAGCTCACAGCTTCACAAAACATGTCAATGTGCCAGCACCTGAGGTAAAAGTCTTTGAGCTCCCAAGAGGATATAGTTTCTTTTTCCCCCTTGCCCTCCATCTCAGAACTGCACATTGTCTCATGATGTTAATAGAGAAAGACTGGAGCTTAAACCTGCATATGGAAGCTTCTCTTCTCAACCCCATCTTCCTGGACCAGAGAATTAGAAAAGGTCCCTCTTGTCCCCGTTAGCTCTGCTTGGTGCTCAGGTGGAGAGAGATACCCCAGGGGGTGGCCGAGGCAAGGAGAGAGACATACCCGAAGGTGTGGTACCTATTGAATTGGGCCTTGTATGGTAATAGCATGCAGTGGTTTATTGTCATTATGCATTTCATTACCGTGTCTGTTTTTCATGAATCTGTTTGTGCTTGGTTTTGCAAGGCTGATAGATCCAGGCACATTTGTCCCTCTGGATTTTGTCTGCATGAAAATCAGCTTCAAGACATTGTCATGCTTGGCCAAATGAGGAATGTGTCCTCACTAGGCCCCTCCTTTTATGTAATCTATCCTGACTGCAAAATGATTTTTGAGGTTGTGAATGGCTGAAAGCAAATTAGTTAGGGTTTTCTTTCCATCTCAGAGAGTTGTTGGGTAAAAATCTTGCAATATGTTCCTTTGCTGGAGAAGTCTTCAATCACTTCACTCCTTTTTTCACATTGTCTTAAAATGTTGCTAAAATGAAGCATGATACTGAGTAAAATTAAATTGCAGAAAGTTCCACAAAAGTTATTAGCACAATACTTCTGCACAATTTGTGCTTTTACATCTAATTCTTGTTCATACTTTTCAGGTTGATGTTGATTTCTGTCTCTTAACAAACTTGAATTCCTCTCACGCTTTGTTTTTCGTTTCTTTTTTTTTTTTTTTTTAGCATTACAGTGTATTCATTCATTTCAGCTCAGTTTGCTTGGTCACTGGCTGTGTTATTGAGTGCCTTGCATAAGAAACTCTAAACATGTGAAAATAACACACCATGGCTTTTTTTTACCTTCCTATTCCATGCCATATTTGGAAGCTCATTCATGGACCGTTGGGAGGTTCATTCATGGCCCACTGGGAAAGGTTAGGACTATAATTAGCCTCTTTTTTCTCAGGCATTTCAGCAATAGAGTGCATGCAGGTTGCTAACAGTTTTCTTTTAATTGATCCCTGGTGATTTTACTGTAAAGCTGTTAACTTGTGCACTGGAGACCCACAACCCACTGGCTTCTTGCACTGACATTTGCAGCAATGATTAGAATGTCATTGCTTTCCAATACTTCATTGTCATTCAGGGAGCACTTGAAATAGCTTTTACCTCATATTGCAATGGAACACACATTTATCACCACACACACATATACACAAACACACACACAGGCTTTTCCATTTCAGCACCACAGGCCTTTGAAATTGGATTTGTTTTGAACATCCACCTCAGAATCGCCTTTCTTTTCTGCACAGTGTCATTCCCTTGTCTCTCATACTAATGGAAACAAAGCTAAACCACTCACTCTGCACATAATAGTAGACCCCAAGGGCTAAATGTCTGTCAGTATGGAAAAGAGTGAAAACAAAGAAATTGTAACTATTTGTGTGAATGCAAGAACTAATGTTCATCCGTGTCAATTCTCTCAGGTCTTTGAACATGAAATCATTAATTCAGTTTCAGCTCCGATCACATCACTTAGTAGAGATCAGTACTCAAAATTTTAACAGGTTTCAAGACCACTGTACTTAATGTGCTGGAGGGCTTAGGAAAGAGTTTTTTTAAAAAAACCAGTGTTCTGGTAGATGACTCTATTGTCTTTCACTGAATTGTGAAGCTCTGATTGAAAGTGTCACTTTTCAGCTCATATTTTTCAGACTTTCCTGTCTGAAGCAAGATTAAATAAAAAAAAATATATGCAATTTTAAGAGTATTTTTTTGGGGATGTAGACCCACTGATTTCAATATGAGTTATTACTCATAGAAAACCTCAACAGAAAACCTCATTCAACAGGAGTGACAGAATTCAGGCCTCTCACTCTTGCTGTTCTCATGTTATTCAAATTCAACTGAGGCTAAACAAAATGGGTTTTCTTTTTCTTTTGTTTTTTAAAAAAACAAAATTAATTCAAAACATAAAAGTAACATTGAATTAAAATGCTTTATGTGAAAGGTTTTTTTATGAAGGATTTTTAAATGCCCAAGTTAAATAAAATAGTTTGTACTTTCTTTGAAAGCATCAGGAAAAAGCCTTACTCTTCACGTGTAATTTCCAAAATAAAAGGACATTTTTTCACAAACTAAACCATGAAAATTCATTTCTAAATATATCTGAAGAGTACATTGATTTGATTTATAAATTGGTTTAATCAGGATGCTTTAAGACTTTTGTTCTAATGAATTTCCTCAGTACAAATTCTTTCAATTCAGCATAGAAAAGTCTATGTAGAAATGCACAGTTCAAGGTGAAGTTTGTTTATTTGTCTGGTTTTATTTCAGTAAAATAGAGAGGAGGGGGGACAAGATTAGTGTTCCATGTGTCTCTGAAGGGATCAGGAGGGAAATAAACAGCACTATTGTAATAAATATGGAAGGCAAATGACACCTCCTACAGTGCCAGTTGACTGGTACATGTGGTATTGAGTGACAGTGCAAGGGCAAAACTTTTAAGTGTTTCTACACCAATCTGGAATCCTAAGAATAAGATGAGGAAATGAGCGCTTGGAATCAAATTACAATGCTGATTTAAATATCTCACAAGGGACTTTGTGTAACTCTGTAGGAGATGTTGGTGTTAACTTTCCAGGCATGACAGACTGAGATGTACAGACACAGTACACAAAAGATAGTATAAGGTGTTGCAGCATAAAATACTGTGGGAATAGAGGAAATTACTGGCAGATGGAAATCCCATACTGCAACAGTAAAAATGTAGTGCTCTACTTGTACTGTAGCTTGATAGAGATCAAGATATGATAAATAACATTACAGTAGCTGCAGCTTTAGCACAGGTGCTGATAGTCAGTGATTTAAACTACCTGCATATTGGCTGGATCAGAGCCTCATCAGGAATAGATGAATGCAATAAATCACTGCTTCCTGGAAAATCTTGATTCAGACCCCACAAGAAAAGGTGCAGTTCTGTATCTTGGAATACAGGACCTGATTCAAGAAGAATAAATGGGAAAGCTGCTCCTTAATAGTGGTCACTAAGGAATTTGATTGAAAATTGTCTTAGGGGAGAGTGGACCAAACCTAGCACACAAATATCAACATTCTTCTTGAATATTTGAGACATAGAACAACATAAAAATGAGAGAATTAGTAAAAACAAAACAACATAAAGCAGTCTTCTGAAAAGGAAGATGTCTGAACAGTCTCGGATGGCAATATAAATAAATGGCAATAAAAGCTAATGAAACAATGTTGGATATTGGAGAATATGAGGGATTTGGGTTATAGAAAGTGGTCAAGGCTGTACTTATATCTTCTGCTGGAGAGACAATACTGGGCTCGTGGACCACACTGATGCAGCAAGGCACTTCTTATTCCACTTCCCACTCATTCTCTGAATATAGCTGTCCCAGTAAATCAAACAGTACCAGGTTCTGGTACCTAGGTTGCAGGACTGAAATATCCATACTGTTAAGCTACAGGTGACTGAGATTAAGCTTGGGCCAGGGTTGTTCTCATAAAGTAAGTTGCACACAGCCAGCTTTTCTTGGGAAGCTGTATGGATGTGAGTTGTTACCACGCCAGCTGGATAAGCTGTTACATTTTATGTAATATTATAGGCATAAAGACTATACTACAAAGATGGTGTCAGGAGAGGCCTGCTCCTTAGAGAGAGCTGTAGAATATAGATCAGAACAGATGTGTTAGTACAAGTATCTGCCGGATCACTGCACCTAGGAAAAAAAATTACAATTAAAAACTAAAAAGTTGCAAAGCCTGAATTACTTTATATATATATGTATAATGAAAACCCAACTATTATTATTTTATATGATGAAATGTGTGAAATCCCAGGGTACTTCATTAATATGCCAATTCTAGTAAGTTCTGTTCATTTTTTCTGTCTGTATTTAGAGAAATGAAGTAAGCCCATGATCAACTCAGTTTTTAGATCCAGAAATCTCTTCAGGTTATCCTAAAGTAAACACCAATTTGGTCAACTGAATTGAGGAGGTCTTTGTGTACACACCAATTTCTAGTGTCATCTGCAAATGTCTGTGGATCTCTAGGATGTCATTGCAGGGCTGTGACAGACAGTATAGGACCTGTGGCACATCTTTGCCCTTCCTGAGGAGCAGCCAGAGACTGGATCAAATAGGACACTGGCAGAGCAGTTGCCCTAGTTACGAGATGTGAATGAGCAATTGATTTGTCCTCTAGATGTCTACATTAAGTAAGTGAATATAGCCCTAGGTGTCTCTGCCTCTTTGATGGGATGGAGAGACATAGTAGACAGTCCAACATTTATTAAAGATCATTCCATCTTAAGGTGAATTTTTCTCTGATAGTGTCTGTTTCTCTGGGGACTACAAGGTCTTACATCACAAGCCAGTGTTCCTATGCCTCTTTCCAAAAGAAAGATGACATCACTTTTATGGGGATAATGTTTATTTTCAAACTGCAGTTGGAAGGAGAATTCTATTATACAGTGTATGCAAAGCACCGAGTTTTTATTTAGTCACACTGATTAAGCTCCATTTCCTGAAGTGAGCAAAGATGCATGCCTGGTAATTTCAGAATGTTCTCTCCATTTAACTAACCCAGTACATATATATTCAAGTTAAATTCAATGTGGATATTCAGAACTGAATGCTTCCCGTAGTTAGTATCAGCAAAAACAAGATCTATTTTCCTCAATTGATTTCCTTTTCTGTTGGACTTATTAAAAAAAGAATACCAGACAAAAATCTGTCAGATAACTATAACAACTAAAGTTATACTCAATGAACATTTAGGCACTACTTGTTATATACAGGGCAATGATGTGTAGTGAATCAAGTAATTTAAGATTACAGTTTCATTTTTTTTCTTATATTAGAACCCTGTGAGGTATCCATAAATATATATTCGTTCTCTGACTTTTTTTCAGATCTCCACCACTCCTTATCTTTTTAAACTATTTATTCTTTCTACCGCTTGGAAGACTATTCAATAATTAGGTGCTATGTACCTTTCTTTATGTGAGGTAAGTGTGCAGGCATTCCTCAGTATAAATTAATGAAGAATTAACCTTTAAGTTTCATAATAAATATGTTTTGGAAATTAATTTTATGTGAGCATGTGTATAAAGTAAACATTCAGAAAAATGGAAAATCACCACATGAACTATGATCATTTCTTTCCAGGTAATTTTTTTTTAACAACTTGGCTAGCAATGATATTTTGAAAGTTTTCACAACACATATTTATTGTCAAGAAGGTCAGCCAAACACCTCCAGAGCTGTTATTATCACACATTATGAAACATTTGAAACCTATTGTGTGATAGACAGAACAGAATGTAAAGAAGTTTACACTAATTTGCTGCAGATATTGATTATGTCAGTGCTAATATCTGTAAAGATTAGAAAGGTATTACTGTCCACAAGGTTAGAGAGTCCTATGGATAATTCTTATCCTTACACCAAAAGAAACAGGTTAAATGTGTCGATATCAATAAATACTACCTCAGAACCTAAAATGAGGTGTTCATATCCAAACTGTTGTTGGTTCTGTGTGATGCTAACACATGAACAGTGCCTATTGAGAGAAAGTTCCTTCCAACCAGCCAGAAGTATTACAGAGCCTGTCCAAGAAATTTAACTGCACAGACAAATTAAGTCGTAGTGCTTGGAACAGTGTCTTGGCACTTCTTGATTTTGTTTTCTCAGGAAACTTTAAATGCTAGGTCTTTGTTTCTGTCACTAATTATTGTTTTCCCCTCTCTTTCTTTTCTTCCTTCTTTCCCTAGGTGAGTGCTCATCAACAGCCTGAAATATAAGTGTGGAAAAATTGCTGTGGCACTGGGGAGATCAGCTTTAGCAGCCATACTATGGACATTCTAACAGGCTACTGCTGTGCTGCCTGCTGTGGGGTGGCCACAGGCTGCCGTGCAGATCTCAGCCTTTTGGACACGGCTGCAGGCGGCAGAGGATGCCCTGGCTCCTGGCTGACACAGAGGTGGAAGTGCCCTGGGCACACCAAATTCTTTTCATGCGCCCTACTCAGCAGTCAGTAGGTGGCAACACCTTTCTGTGATTATCACCTTGGGCTGGTTTATAAACACGGTATGGATAGCAGAAATATTATAGCCCATTAAAATCCCCTAAGCCTCTCCCCAGATCTTTTGCTTTCATGTTGAAACCTCCATAGGTGTTCCCTAACGTGAACAATTCTGAAATGTGAACCTGTAACCAGTGCATGAGGCACTAAACCAGCATAATGTATTGTGGCAATAGGACCGCAATGCTTAGGTACTGCATTAATACATTAATAAATATTGGATGACTTTTTTTTTTTTTTTTTTTTTTGCATAGTAGGTGCTTTTCTAAATTAAGTCATTCCATTGATTTAATTTTTCCCAAGATCCTTAAAGATAGAAATGAACATTACTGACTAAATATGTGAACCATTTCAGTTAAAGTCACCCCTGGATCCCCAATCCCACACACAAAAAAAAGAATCTGCTTTTTTCTTGGTCAACACAAGAAGCACCTGGCTTGCCTTTGATTGATTCTTCTCTGTAAATTAGAGGGAAGAAAGCTGCATTTATCCTTACAGATTTTTAATGTTTTATTGGCAGTTAGATGAAAAAACAGCTGGAGATTTTTCTGCCCAGTGAGAAGAATAATTCTGGAATTATAGGAATCAAAAGAGAAATCACAATATAATCTCGATTATAAGGTACAGGATGCTACCATTAATGTAACAGCAGTAGAAGAAGCTATGTACCCTACAGCTAATTACTGATTTAAATGATGTCTCTTTTAGCAGGAAACAGATTCAGCAAAAAATGTGCCTAGGAATAATAAAAACTTTAGGGTGCCCTACTGTGTTCTGCTTCCATTGGAGGCTGTGTAAATGTTTTGCCAATCAAGCCAAAGGGTCCAGGCTTTTGATGATGATTGTTACCAGAAGAACACATTCTACGGTATTTTCATATGCATGAAAAATGAAAATTATAATGAAATTTTCATAGCAAAATTTTAAGCAAACCCATATCAGAGTTCAGGAAAAAAGAAATTTTCAAACCCACTACCTCGTTCTTTTTCCATCTGATTCCACTGCCTGTAACTGCAGATAGGTATGCACACAATCAGTTTAGTTGCACTGTGTTTCCTGACAGTGTGGGCTATCTATTATCCCTCAAATATGCAAAGGGTAACTGGATGAAATACAAGAGTATTTACCAGACTAGCTGACTAAACAGTTCCCTCTGCATTTAATCTCTATAGATTCCAGTGAGCTTAAGGACATATTTACATTTAGATACAAACTTCAGTTACAGACAGATATGAACTGTTTTTGTTTGTACTAACAGAAATATTCAGAAGTGAAACACCAGAAGCTAAGAATGACAGTGGTGGTATGCATGAGGGAGGAAGCCTTGCCCAGAGGCAGGCACATTGCTTCAGATATGAGATGGGGAGTTCACATAGGTAGATTCCAGGTTGTACTTTGGTCTCAGATATTTAGGGACCTCAACATCTTATGTAGTACTATGACAAAAGCAGCCTTCTAAAAAAACAGATCATGCTCTAGTCTTCACCTTTTTAATTACTACGTAATGTTGCTGATACTGAACATTAAAAGGGTAGGGAGGATGTGATTATTTATTTAATCTATATTTTTAGAGCAATTCTCCATGCAAATGTTTTAAGGAAAAAGCATGGAGAGGTTAGGCAACTGAGACAACTGTACTGGTATGGTGAAATGATTTTGAGATCATTGTTCTTATGAGATATTTTACCTCATTTATGTTAAACTGTAATCTGGGATTGGAGGGCGGTTGAGATTCTTACAAAATCCTTGATTTATGGCTTCCATGCCCAAGCAGCCTGAGTAGTGCATATTCTTCATGATATCAATAAACATTTGTTCATTTGTAGTCCTCCCATAGTCTCTTGTCCTCAGTTTGGAAGCATAATTCCTTGATTAAAAAAGTTTGCTCCTTGATTCCTGAATGCTAAACAGCACTAATGCTCGTTGTATTAAATTTCACATATAAAAGAAGGCCCTGGAGCTGTGAGAAATGAGTAGGTGTACAGCTAGTCAGAACAATTATGTAGTTCTGGAGGCAATATTTGCTGCTTGTTTGTATACATCTAGCTCGAAAGCCCTTATCAAAAACTACCTTACTGAATCTGGAAATGTTAGGGGATTTTTTTGGGTTATCTCACACAGTTTCTTCATATCGCCTTAGGTAGTTTAATTCATGTCCATAAAGGACAAGTAAGCTGTGGAAGGAAAAGATTACAGTGCCCCTGCTAGTTCTAAACAGTTTGTATTTGATTTATTCAGACCTCTTACTTTTATTTGAGGTGGAAATCTTATCCAAAGGCCGCTGACTCTGTATTCCAGATGTTGCCGTATCAGCCTAACTTCCATTTCTCATATCTCTCTTCTCCTATCTGTCAAGTTTATGAAAAATTAGAGCTCTCATACAATCAAAATGTCATCCTCTACGCCTTCCCCAGCAAGCCATGCTTTTGATTATGGGTAAGCAGTCATGTGTAAAACCTCATATTGGACCTCATCAACAGAACTGCCTATGGATTGTGGAATCTGCTACATGATATTATTAGATCAGGTTTTTATTGAGAAATTTCACATACAAGAAAAAGAATGTTTTTGAGGTGTTTTTTAACTGAGGTGGTGGACATGGTGGTAGACATGTTCTGGAAGGCTTGAATACTTAGGCAAAAAGTAATGTTTTGACTGAGAAATTTTTTCTGTGACTTAGAGATCTGAATCCGTCCTGAATCTGTTGCGTTCAAGAGTTACTAATGCCTGATGGCCTTTGGTAATGATTCCCAATTTATAAAACAGATTATGTGCTTGTATTTCAGTGAAAGAAAAATATCTCTGTTAGCTGACTGAAAAAACTCACTTCTTGTTGTTCATATGAGAAAGAGTAGTACTGACAAAATGTAGGTGTCTGTTTAAATATTCTTTTATTTTCCTTTTGCACTAGGACTACACACATCTATTGGTGCTGACAGAACGTGTACACTACATGCCACCCTTCAGCTACATCCTGTGAAACACTTGCCAAGACCTTATAGCAAACTAAGACCTGAAGTAAGAAAAAAGTCATAACAGATAAGCTAACAGTAAAAGAAGAGAGGAGGGATAATATTGTGGTTTGCTATATCGTTAAACTCACTAACAACATGAAAAAGTGAATGTAGTCCCAGCTGTAGATAGAACAACAGCAAGAAAAATGCTAAAATATATCGTTTCATAATATGCAGCTAATGGATTCATGGGCACACGTTAACAGGAAAGCCAAGGCTGATAGCAGCAAGTGGACAAAAATCAGATTTCCAGATAATCTGAGATCTTTATTTTTCATGAGTGGTGCAAAAGGGATGAAGAACAGCTGGACTTGGTTAGCTGGAGGGGTTCTCTCTCGTTATGTGAGAAGAATCTCACATAAATCACAGCTGTTGAATAAGGACTTGATTGGAGGGCTTAGAAACTTTAGAATCTATAACCAAATCTATATGCCTGAAAAATACCTGTCTTGATGCGGGAATTAGGCTGGCATTCAAGAACACACAGCTCAATAAGTAAAATACAATTATTTCTGATTAATTTTCCTGGAAAACTCAATGCAACAGAGATTCTGTTTCTTGCATGGTAAACAATGTCAATAATAAGATTGATAAGGCTTTTTGTTTTTATTGTTTTAACATTTTCAGGGTTAGTATAACAATTTGGTATCTACTTCTTGAAATTTAAAAATCAGGAATTTTCTCAACTTTAACTTTTTTTAAACTGCAAAGGTGTATATTTTGGGAGAGAGAAAGATAATGGTGAACTGTTTCAATATAAAATGTCATGAAAATAGCTGGCTGCAACTGGAAAATTATGTTTATACAATTGGAAACTTACACCAGTACAATGTCTCATGAGTTGAATTTACCAAATTCTTCAGACTGCAGCCCAAAGTCTAAAGAATAAATCTTTATATAACAGTAAAAAAATACTTAGTCACTGAATATAGCACAACATTGCACTCTAAGGAAATTGAAAACTCTAGCTGTATGTGGCTTGTCTATCAACACTAGTGTGATAAGAGCAGGTTTGGGGCTCTTCTGGCTCACTGCTCCCTTTCACCCATCTGCATTCCAGTTTAATCCATCTCTTATCATTTCAGAAATTCTCCTGCTTAGTTTTTCCTTTTTATCCATTACTATAATGTTTAATTGCTGACCTTCCAATCTACCCAGTTTTAAGAAAGTCTCTGTAAAACTGGCCAGTCCTCCAACCTTACCTTGTCAATTTGGTAATTTAAAACAGTTATTCTTAATGGTTATACAATACTTCATGTGAGGAAGTAACCCAAATTCTTATGATTCATGCCCATTTCACCTCAGTTTAATTTGAGTGTAGTCTACCAAGCATTGCAAGAATTAAGGGCAGGATAATGGATAATCTTTTCTTCCCATTTAAATACTTCACCATGTCATTTTGTCTGAGTAATTTGACTGTAGATTCATTGCCTTTTACACAATGAGTTCAAAACACTGACTGATTCTTTTTAACTGGATTTTCCAGAGCAAGGTGTGTTCTACTCGAGTCTCTGCCTCCAGACAGCTCATTTTCAGGACTCTGAATTAAACTGGAAGTGAAATGGGCTCTGTAAATTCAGGTTTGGGCTGAAACAAGATGCTTTGATTGAAATAATGTCAATAGAGATTCTTCAGCTAATGTTTATTGATCCCTCTATTAACTAATAAAACATCCTAATATTTTTATGATCTTGAATCCAGAGTTGGTCCATAATACAAGTAGGTGAAAAAGATGAATGAGACACTAAAAGAACCAAAATATAAGTTCCACATTTCTTTTCAGTCATAAAAAACAGTAATCAGTGTCATCTACCTCGTCTTTAAGTGTCTTGGGATTACTTTATGTCATATATTTGTAATGAACAAAAGCAGACTATAGAGTGTATATGTACTCACAGCCTACCATTAGAGTTAGACCATTAGATCATAAGCAGGCAGAGTGATCATGACCTATGCCTAAACAAAAATGCTATTTATATTACTTTAGTTGGTGAAATAATGTCTTTGCCTAGACAGTGATCACAGGAGGGATTAGGTTGCTAACAACTCATTAGCAAGTCTAGATATACATCCCTATTAGAAGACAATCGATCATGGTTGACTCATAATTATTATGACCCTTGAATAAAGACATTTTATGTACCAGAAATCAGCAATGATTGCCATAACGTATTTCATAGTTAATGGAGAAAAAACATGGATTCTTTATGATACATTTCATAGTGGATAATCCATTATGCCACAAGAGTTGGTCATAAACAGTAATTCCAAGGAAAAACTTTCTGAAATTCTTTCACTGGACATTTAAGTTAATAGAGTCTCTTTAGATGTTACTAAAGGAGTCAGAGCTGACTCAAGCCTTCTTTGCTGTGCAGTGAGGAAGACAAAATTAAATCTTGCTTCAGGGGCAGAATAACTCTCCTAGACTAAGGAAAAGCCAAATTGAGAAGGAACCAGCTTGTCCCAGGAGATGGCCAGAGGTACTAATGACAGCTGAGATGTTCCTTTCTTCCTACTGCATCTTCTACTGAGATTTAACCCCAAGCAATCATCTCTTTCTTCCTGAAGTTGAAGAAAGTTCCCTCCCCTCTAGAAGACCAAATTGCCTTCCTGCACTTCTTTGCACACTGTAGAGAGGAAAATGAGGCAAGACCACGGAGAAAGAGCAGGTTCCAGAAAGAAGAACAGCTGGCTCTGGAGATACTGGTGGTACCAGCGGTGGTACTGGAGGTTTCTAAGTTGCTAGAACAGAAGACTCCCTTAACCTGACTGAAAGGAACATATTTATCTCTGTGTCCAATGATGCTTCAAAATGTGTAAATTTCAGGATACCTGATTGTTTTTCATTACTGCACTTCTGAAATAGTAGAATATTTTTATTTTGATCATTTCCAAGGTACCATGAAATTGACGTGAGAAAGTATGAAAAAAAGGTGCCCATACTATCAAGCAGTATGAACTTCAATCTGTAATTCATTGTTTGGTAGTGCATATTTCAGATGGCATTTGTCTAAATGAAACAAAAATAACTGCATCAAATATGCAGTTTATTTACTTATTGTGTGTGCTGGAAATCACATGTTAGCTAGCAGTTTTCTTCATCCTTCAGAAAAAAATCAGAATCTTAAGACACATTTCATGACCCTGAAAAAAATTGACAAATTGAAGTATAATATCACAAGATAGTTGTTTCTTACAAAAGCTGAAGATTCAACTACTTCAATTTTATAATTGTAAACTTTTTTTTTTTTAGGTTTTAATAGATTTTTTTCTTAAAATGAATGGAAAGATGTAGAGACACTTTATTTGATTAAGTGCTACTTATATCACCATGATACATTTAAAATCAAAGCAATTTTATGAGATAAAACAGAAGTTAACAAAAAATTATTTCAACTAAAGTCAACGGCTATTGGATTGTGGACTTCAGAGGGA
Organism: Acridotheres tristis; assembly: GCA_037013685.1. Lineage (NCBI taxonomy): Eukaryota > Metazoa > Chordata > Aves > Passeriformes > Sturnidae > Acridotheres > Acridotheres tristis. The sequence goes on along the minus strand of CM072887.1, from coordinate 75,364,238 downwards.
TTCTTTTCTTTTAAAATATTTCTTCTTTTCCCTTAATGTAGTTTTAATTTATTTCAATGAAATACCAAAGCATATCTTAGACAAATAAAGAAATCTTTTCCAAAGAAAAAAGATGAAGAAATAAATAGGAGTGAGAGAAAGTAAGGGAAAGAAAGCACAATGAAGTGTGGCTTTCAGAATTAGTAGCGTTACCAGTAAGTGAAATACTACTACAGGGTTGGGAAAAGAAGGAGAGTGTTAGAAACAGATTAGTTGCTTCATATTTGCATAAGGTAAAGGAAACAAAGAAACAATCTGTGAAATATTACTCTTTGTGTTGTTTTCCTTTTTCTGCTGAAACTGGAATATAGAAATAGGAGTAATCATGTCAGTGCATTGGGCCAAAACCCACTGCTCTGGGGAGTAGCTTTTAAGGTAATATTGAGAATCTCATAGAATCAAACAGAGAAAAATCTTTCCCACAGAATTTTTGTCTGTCTTTGACAGGCTATCTATGCACCCCTGCAGATCTTCTGAAGTAATAACTCTAACATCAGACATCTCATTAGTGCTTTCTGCAAAACCAGCTATAGCTGTGCTGTGTACCAACATCTCACCTGTGGAGCTGAGGTCTACCCTTAAAAGCCACCGTGGCCTCTATTGACAGTGGCGTCCTCACCTGGTGTGCAAACTTCACCAGAACATAAGAAATCTTCTTTTACAATCTTAGCCTAGAATCATATTCAGTCTGTACAGGCTGAAGTCTCTTGCATGGAAGTGTATGAAAGTCCTATTCTAAGGATTGCTCTAATGAACCAGAACCTCAGCCACCTGCTGGGCAGGTGTTACTGCAACCTTTTACAGGCTAAAGTTATGTGCTAAAGTTATGTGCCCTGACCTGGCAACTGATGGAAGACACTCAGAATTGCAAACTTGAGCAATGGCAGATAGTGGAAAGAGTACAGAGGAGTCAATATAATGGACTGATAAGCCATAGAAAAACCACTCCAATATAACATTATGATATTAGACTAGAACTTTGTAACTGATGAGAACAAGTGAAAGCAGGATTATGCTGAGCCTTACTGGAAAGAGCAAATATATGTATTATTTGAGGGCTTGAAGGATTGTGTGAAATTTATTATGGAATGTCGAAAGGAGGCTGTGAGGATGTGCAAAAATTGTTATAGAGTATTCAGAGAAAGGGCCACATGCTGGGGAAAGGGAAGTGGGGTTTGTAGTTGAAGTGGTTCCAAGAGGAACAAGTGCGAAAAACAGAGATGAGAGGTGACAGAGAAGATTGGCTGTGTGTGTGGGCATATTTCCTAAAAAACGTTAACAAACTGGATTAGCCTGAAAGCAGAAGACCAACTTCTGCAGAGACCAAAGCTATGAGATCTGGAGGCCAAAAATATCAAATCCATGCTAAAATTTAGAGATCATCCAGAAATGACAGCAAACTTGTGAATCAAGATTGTTGTCCTTGTGACCTTTAACCCTCAATGTCTGGAAGTGAGGAGCAAGATTATGCTTTCTGTGGTGCTTACCACTGTGTAAGTGCTGATTATGTTAATCAGCAGTTAATCAGCCAGTAAAGACCTTGGTCTTCCCTTTGCCTTATTGTGTGTGCTTATATTCTCTGTGTGTGCATTTTGCATCTTTGGTACATGCACTAAGCCCTGCCACTGGCTGGGCCTATAAAAGGGGCACAAATGTCTAACAGGCTGGGAAATAGAAGTCCAGTGCCTTCGCTGAAGTTGACTTTTCTCACCACTTACTGCTGATGTGACAGAGTGTACTCCCTTGTCTATAGGCTATGGTAATTTTCCTGCAACTAATACAAAATAACCCATTATACCTGCAATGTTTAAACTGTCAGATTACAATGGTATAAGAGATTGTACAATGTGGAAATGCTTGACCTACAGGTAGTAGTAGGAGCCCCTTGAAGTGTTCATTGTTTGAAAACTAATTAATGACAATTCTGAAGTGTAAGAGAAATGAGATTAAACAATTAAGTCAAAAGATGATAGTATTTTTATTTTTTTTGTTTGGCTGAGTTTATTCTGTTGCCCTTAGTTGTCGACACCCAGGTTGTTGAAGTTTTTTTGCTATTTTAAGAGATATTAATTACAGAAAGAGAGTGTATAGACCTGCAGTTTCTATGAAAATCTTGAATCTCTACCATGGGAGTACATTCTATTATAAATGCATGCACACAACACTCACTGACATTAAAAGGAGTTATTGGCACCCACTAAGTGGAGAATAGATGACATGGTTGCCAAATCAATTACTCGTAATGTCTTTCAAATACATGATATTTTGTTGAAACATTCTTTAAAGTGAAGAGTTAAAGGAGGAGAGAAACTAGTATTTTTATTCAAAGGCAGTTTGGCCTTTATTTAGTGTAGATTTTTTATCTAGACATACTAAATGTACTACCACAGATGATATTTCAAAAGTATATAAAGTCACAAGGTACTAATTTATATTCCCCATGAAAACCTGTAGATGTTGCAGCTTTTCTGAGTTTTATGGATAAAACAGGGTTTATTTCATAATGTGTAGGAAATTAATAGACAGAGTGGTTTGAAGAACAATGACTTCCCTGATAATAATGATAAACAGAATGAGGACTTGATGGATGTACCTAAGCTAGTGAAGGTTAATGGTGGTGTTCCCAAAAGATTTGATTTCATAGTGATAAATTGAAGATGACCTGCAAAGATGGAGAAGAAATTCCATTAACTTTTTCAGACCGTCTCTCTCCATAGAAGAATTAGATCAAGGGGTGCATTGGGTGCTTTCTTACTCACAAAATAACTGATTATCTTGTGCATTGTCCAATGACATCCACTTCTGATGCAGTTGATTATGTCCCTCACAGAGTAAACTACATGGACAATTATCTATGATGTGGTGGTTGAGGGTCTAATAGTGAAAATTAATTTTAATGGCAGGACTAGACAGACGAACCTCTGACTCCATACACTGACATAGGTTTGGGGTTAGGCTGCAGTGTACTGCTGGGTTCATTAGATAAGTGATGTTCCTTCTTTAAAAGCAAAATAATAACTTAGGTAAAGGATTATAATAAAAGGACAAATCATGTTGGCTCCCCCCAGCTGCATGGTACCATACAGCCAGATATCAGGCCACAGGATAACAGAAAGAAGAGAGGAAAAGCAATGTAACCACATTTGTTTTGGGGCTTTCTGTAAGAAGATGATAGAGAAAATTAATATATTCCTGGCAAATTGCTCATTGTTCTAAAATGTTCTTTACATCCAAAGTGCCATTTGAAATACAGCCCTTGGTGGTAGTTAATATTTGTTACTATTTTGGGAAGCAAATATTACATGAATTGATAATTTGAAACCAATTTTTCCAGACAGAATGTCTATGCTGAAAAAAGCAATAAATCACCTAGTTCATTGTGGCAAATTCTGGAGGAATCAAAGATCTTGCAGACCCATAAGACTGAATGATCCTTTTGACCTCATCCTCTCACTGTGTATTGAACTAATAGGTGGATAGGGAACCTTACATTACCTGTATTTGTATTGGGATTGTTTTTTGATTGCTGCAGCTGTCAGTATGACATTTTTGTTGAATTAGGTTAGTTTGAACCCCCTGTTTTTCAAAGACTTTCATACATTATTTGCATGAACACAAAGGTGATTTTTGCATCTTAATTTATAATGGCTAATTTTTAACACAATTAATTTTAACAAAAGTTAGGAGAATAGGTCAGAACAAAGAAAAGACAGGTTAGAGAATATTAAATAACTTAGAAGTAGCCAAGATGTCAGGATGTGATTAAATTAACTAAGCCAGAACTATCTTTGAACCATTATTAATTATGTTTAAGAATTCTAGGGCAGCCCAACAAGATTGTGGAAGGGCAAACATGCTACAATTTTATTTTAAAAAATGGGTGGTGAAATTAGAAAGTAAGCAAAAATGTTGAGTTGTAGACAAGTCAATCTGACTAGGACACCAGTGAAGATATGAAAGGCTTTTTATGATACATTTTTAAACAATCATTTTATGGAAGCCCAGAGAAGGCAGACCTGATTTTTCTAAGAGTAAATGTGTTTAAACCTCACCACATTAATTCTTGAAAAGGACAATTGTGAAGCATATGATGGAGACATATGTAGTACATTAGCAAAATTTTTCAGATGGTCAAAATATTCTAATATTAAAAGAAATAAAATGTAGTCCAGAAGAAATTAGTAAAATGATTTGTTACTGAAGTAGGATAGGATCTTCCTTGTAGGAGGCTGTTTTGATGTGATGCTGTCCAGTACTTTTGTTTACTGACGAGGTCAGCAAAGTAGGCAACATATTTCTTTGTGGATCATAAACAATTGCATTTAGATGAACATTGTATAAAGTAAGAAATTTAAGGATGGAAATGACATTGGAAATGGTCCTAATGAAAAAGAACCACCCAACGGATATCAAAAAGAATTAACTGAAGACAAGTGTGAGGTAATACAGTTAAGAGACATATTTTCTTGCAAAATTGCAAAATTACCCTGCAGAAATGTACAGTGCAGTGAAATTTCACAGCTGATGTTAGACCTTGCTGCAAAAATAGGTAAGCTCCATGTAGATATTTATTTACTGAAGTGTAATATATAACACATAGAAGGCAATATTTACATTTCCCTTAGTACTTACTCAGTTGGTTCTATTTTCTGTTCTACTTAGGACACTATATTTTACGAGATGACAATGTCAGTAAAACAGGAGCTCTTGAAAAACTCCCTCCAACACGCAAACAAAACCCAATTCCCATTCCATCGGAATGCACAGAGACTTTGAAAATGTGGTCTTTGAGAAATGGTCTTCTGCAGAGAGAAAGGTGTCCTCATATATTGACAGTGATGAAAGAAACAGGAGGGGCCTGTTGTTGTGTGTCAGTAATCTCCCAAGCACTGGGTCCTATGCTGAGCTAAAGATAGGAAACCTTCTCCCAGCTTGTCCTTGAAAACAGGGTAAATCTGATTTTGATCCAACAGCAGACTAAATGGACGAACAATGTCTCTTTCTGAGTTTGTCAGTCCTGTTGTATTTTCTGTGATCACACATCATGCATGTGTGTCCAGCTGCAAAATGATAGAAAATACTATTGAAATATGACATTTTAAAATTGGAATATGCTGTTTTGTCTTTCAGTTCAGCAACTGTTATAATTTATGTATATTATTGTATCACACAAATTTTGGACTTCTCATAAAAATATTTCGAATTATCTTAAATTGCCATGTGTCAGCAATATTTTTATGAGGCTTATTGTCTATGGAATAAAATTAATCTGCACTAAAGAGGTTTTCATTCAAAACGACTACTTCGCTGCCACTGGATTTGACTGTGTGACTGTAGTTTTGTTGGTTTTTAGTCAGGCAAGGTGTAATTGCCAGAATTATTCAAGTCGATAATTTCTCTATATATTTCCACTTCAAAAATTCAATATTTTCTTAATTCTTCAACAAATGAAAATTACTACAAAGTAAAAATTTGATATCTTTTTGATACTCTGGAATATCTGTAGCAGAGAAATTTATAAGTGGTTGAATGATATTAATTTTATAAACATTGAAGACTTTTAATCTCTTATGTAGATTTTAGAAAAAAAAAAACCAATAAAAAATGTCACTGATTTTAAGGAGACAAATGCAGCTTACAGAAAACCTTGTTTAACTGAGGTCTTCTGAAAATGATGCCAAAATAGAGGAATGAGTATCCATACAAATTCATTCCCTGTACCTTTAGGTAATTCTCATAAGTGGTCATCAGAGACACTGAGTTCATTAAAGCAAGTGCTTAGAGAAGGGAAAAAAAGGCAGCTGCTAATTCCATGCATTTACATATCTCCAGGTGCTGCAAAGAGTTGACACAGGTAGCTGACATTAAAGATTCGGTTAGACTGTTGTGTTTGTACAGGCAGAAACTGCACTGACATAATAACCACTAATTTTTGTTATGATTTTATCTACGTTTTTCTTGCTCCTTTCTGTAAACAAGAAGCACAACTATACCCAGGCATTTTCCTTGGAAGTCCTGGGGACAGGGATAGCTGAAAAATTACCTTGTTATAGAGCAATTCTAGAAATTCAGACTTAGATTTTTATGTTCCATGTTAGCTTTCAAACTAACAAAGGACTAAATATTTGCTTTAGCTTTTCATTAACACTAACATAACCCCATTGCAAATGATGCAAATGCTACCAAATGCCACTGTGTGAATGAATATGATAGAATAACACAGCAGTGTAAATTATATTCATTGCCAGCTGAAATTTGTTTTCCATTTAAACAATGCTAAAATGAACTTTTCATAGATACAAATGCAATCAAACTGTGAATGTTGCAAACGTTTTCAGTGTAGAGTAAACGGCAGGAAAGCTCAAATGGAAGTTAAAGTGCATAATTGCACTCTGAAAATGCAGTACCCCAAAATTTAGATTACTAGTCTGAATCTATTTCTAAATCCTAAAATAAATAATCTATACTCTAACCGCATTAGAAATAGCGTTTGGGAAAAACTTCCCTCCCCTCTGCTCTCCCTACCTAAACCTTATAACTTTCTTACATAATTTGCTCTTTTAACAACTTTGCAGAAGGAGAGACAACTAAATAAAGCCACTAAAATATTTATAAGAAGTATATTGAAACGACAGGAACATATTATATTGACTTTCAAGAATCTTGAGTTACTCTTTTATCTGTATCACTGTAAGTGGAAAAAAAGATTCATATATGCTATTTATAGACACATTTACTCAGGTAAATGTTCTGTGTTCAGAGAAAATGTTGCTCTATTGCTGACAAAATATCATTGGTGTATATTTAGCCCATGAAGTGGATACAATTTGGGTAGGATAATACACCATATTTTGTTGGGATAGCAAGAAATGTTTTCCATTCTTGTGGAATAAGAAGCTGGGCCATTCTTGGGGGAAATTCAGTCCTTTATGTGTTAGTTCACAAAAAGAGACCCAAGTATTATATTAGCCAAAATACCTCCTGTAGTCTGGCATTTTCATGTTATCAGATAACAACATAGGACTGTGCCTTTACAGTTTCCTTGACTCCTAAGTAATTAACAATCTCAGCCCCCAATTGTTCATGTGATTTTTATTGTTACTTTACATCTTGAAAGGTTAAGGAGTATAAGAAATTTTCAGGAATCCAAGTGGAAATGCCTTTCATAGCCTGTAACACTGAAAAAATATCAATAACTCTTATTCTGTATGCCTGCACAAATTTATCACCTTACAAATATAAATTCTCCATAGTCTCCGTTTCCTTTTTTTTTTTTTTTTAGGTTAGACCCAGAAAATTCCTCCACAAAAGACAAGTCAAGGTCACAATCCTCCAAGGATGTTTTTATCAAATCAATCCTTCATAAATCTTGAAATGTATAAAAGCATTATTGAGAAAATAAGAGGCAGCATCTCTTTTAACAATTACTTGGCTTCATAATGAAATTGTGCAAACTTGTCTCCTTTAACTCACTCTAACAAATTCATGCCTGCCAGAGTGGAATTTTTCTTTATTTAATTTTGCTAATTTCTCTTGAACAAATGGGAAACCAGATGCAGCAGGAGGTGAATGGATAGACAATGAAATAGGCAAACCCCAAAAGTCTGAGTGTAAAAACCTTATAAAATGAAATCACTAAATAAGTGCCTATAAGTTTTGCATTAGAAGATTTAAAAATAAAAAAAAAGCTAGCAGTCTAACTCTCCAAGCCCAAAATGAGCAGCTCATAAAAGCATTAACACAGAGGCATATGTGATACACAAGAAGTACAGTATTCCAGAGACATCAACACCAGATGTGTTTGTTTAATAGCTCAAGCAATTAAGATGTGAAGCAGACAGTCTTTTAGCCTCCTTAGTGTTGCTTCCATCTTCATGTTGCTTTGCCTTAAGTTGTTTTGCTGGGGTCAATGCCTGTAGCAAAGCTGACAGCTGGGCATTTCTGGGTATGTTCTCGTTCTTCATGGCACAAGCAGATTAGCAGAGCAGTTTTCTGGTTCTCAATCTGTCCGTAATTAATCATAAAAAGATGCAGTGCCCTTCCATCTTGAGTTATCAATAAATCTGGAGTTAACATTTGCGGATGCTTATTTTGAGTCAGGGAAGGAAAGTTTAAGATTGGATCGTGAATAAGTAGGTGTCTTTTATTCGACTCTGAGTTCTGTCTTCCTACTGGCATCATAATTTAACTTGTAGTAGACTGTTATTCTGCTCAGTGACATGCTTTTCTGGCACTGCTTGTCATGTATTTTATACAATGCTTTGTCTTTTTCTCTGATTTTTGAGATCAATTTCCCCTGTCCCCCTCCCTTGACCATGAAAATCAATGTTTCATAACCTAAGCAAATGCTCAGATTAATTCTGGGTAGTAAATGCACATATGTAATATAGCACTGGTGTGCTTAGGAGGAGGTCACTGCACAGCCTTTACAAATGTACTCAGCATCAGAGTGTGCTGGTGTGTTACTCAGGCACAATGGAGATACAAGAGAAGAGAAAAATTTTGACTGTAGAGGCTCCTGAGAGGAGAATGAGACCAGCTATGTATAGGGGTTCCATCTCTACGATTCTAATTAATGTGCATCTGCGAGCAAGTTGCCCTGAGTGACATAAGGTTTTTCTTTCTCCAATCAAGCCAAGAAGCACTGAAAAACACAATACTGTCTGAAGCCTTTTGCTGATTTGGAAGCAGAATATCTCTGAGAACTTGATAATCCCCCAGTCTTCGTCTCAGTCTAAAAAGAGCCAGAATTTATCACTTAGCAAGAATATATTTGCAGATGCTAAAGACCTTGATGCTTCTCTTCCCTCAGGAAGATGTCTTAGTCATCTGGGGACAAAATGTAATTTTATTTGAACAATACTAAAACCTTGGCATATCTCACTTTGTCTACACTGTTATCTAGAAGTTTCTTTTCATGCTTCTTTATTCCTGATGAGTTTTAGATTTTTCTCTAAAATCACGTTTCTAAGTCCATCTTGCCCTGTCACTAGTGTCTTTGTCCTCTGATACCTAATTTGATGGATCCAGTATGCATTTGAAAGTCTTATTCTGAAAATTGCTTCCATGCTGTAGTGGAAATGTCTACTTCTTGTAAATTAATATTTTTTTGACATATCTGACAAACAGATTGCATAGTTTTATTAGCTATCTCTCTGTAATTCCTCTGCATATTTGAGAAATTTAATGAATTCTGTTGAAGCAGACTCCCTTGAGTGCTTTCCTTTATTTTGTAAGACTACAGTAAAGACCAGCCTTGACATCTTGTTAATCTACAAACCCCCCAGACACTTAACAGTTGCAAGAGCTGCTGATGGAGAAGTTATCTAATGTGATCATCAAGAGAGTAATATTTATTATCTTGGAAATCTTCGACAGCAGCATAGATGATATCCCCATCTGCCAACTGAAACTTTTACGAAGGTTTCCTTCAGTCTCACTTACATATTCATGTATAGTTTTATTTATTTGCGTGCGTGAACAAGACATGCCTCTACAGTTTTCTCTCACAGTAACATTGGATTTGTTAATCAACAGAGAAACCTCCTGAATAACACAGAAAAAACTCCCATAGGTATACAGGGAGATATCATGGACCTTAACATCATGAAAAATAAAGAACACCAAATTGGTTACATTCAGACTGAAAATATATTTTGGTTATTTTTTATGCAGATATTCCGCACAAGAGCTAATTTTAAAGGATCTTTAGGTAGCAGAGACTGCATACAGCTGAGGAACTGATGACTTTTATTCATTGAAAGTGAATAGTCTATGTCTGTTCACTGCTTGTGATGCAGGGTGAAGTCACCTGAATCATCTGAATATCTCAGGCAGCCTCATTAATCATGACTTCAGACATTTGTCTTGATTATTTCAGACTAATATCTCAGCAATAAAAAACAGGACAATAAAGAACATGTGATGACATTAAATGTCAGCTATTTTAAATCTTATGAAAAGAAATTAAACAAATTCTCTAATGATTAACTAAATTATCCTTGATTTCTTATTTTTTTATCCTAACTAGAAATATATCCTAAATATTTCCCATTTTAGAGAATGGCATTATTTAATTCCACTCTATTAAAAAAATAAAAAGAAATGGTTGTCACTTTTTTTGTGTTTAACTCCTATTTTAAAGGACCATGGGGTAAATGGAAACACTGGGGTGAAGTTGTGTATCTACATTTCATTCAAAGGATGTATTCCTGATTACATCCCTTTGACACGTGGACCACTATTTAGAAAATGCTCAAAATACAGTGCACATTTGCTTATACCCAAGAATTCCTTATCTGCTTGGAAATAATGCAATAATTATATGAAGAGATGCCAGTTGCTCTTTGCACTGTGCAGTGCTATTAGGACTTCAGAATAATATTTGCACAAAAATTAAACTTGATTTTATTTTACAGGAAGGAATATTTTATGGATATGTGTGTATGCATGTCTAAGCAAAGCACAATATAGGACTTAAGTTTGTTTGTTTTGCACAAATTAAAACCAGAGTAAACAAACTTGTGTTACTGGAATAGATTTAGATTGTAGTCTGATCAACTACAGAAAATTTCAGCAGAGAATATTGCACCTGTCAACTGCTTTTCATATCAGGAAATTAATCAAGCTGACTGTTCAGAGAGTTTTGGAGGATGTTCATTATTTCAGCTATTAATTTTTAAAAGCAGCAAATGTTGCAAGTCAACAGCATCCATAAAAATTGATTTATTGTGCAATTTACCTCATGCTACTGGAAGAAAAGAGAAGGGTTTGTGTATCTACTACTCCCCCTCTCAATTTTGCAAGGCACTGGCTGTATATGAGTATATAACTTTTAAAGGAAAATTATGTAGCTAAAAATAATATAACCCTTTTGCATTGGTTTTATACCAGCGTGGATGGGCAATATTTGACTACTTGAAAGGACTGCAGAATTGAACATTAAAGACAATGAGAGATAGAAGAAACAGTCAGAGTAATTTAAAACCAGTGAGGTCTCACTGTAAGACTGAGTCATCGATATAGTTGTCTGTGCTTCAGTCTCAGTGACATCTACTAAATGCCATTCTTTTATAATGTTTATTTGTTGTATTTGCCTGTGTGTCCCATAAAATGTTTTACCTCATTTAGGTAAAAAGAGAGAATACTTTCTGTTAAATACTTAATGAAACTTCTTAATGAAAGTTCTTACAGACTCTAATGTCTGTTTTGGGTGGGATAGATATCTCAAATTTAGAAAATTTGTCTTATCAGGCACATTAATTCACAGCATCTAAGGTATCTGAAATAAGGCCTTTATGATGCTAAACATTGTTTATAGTTGTTGCAATGAAGTTACCTGGTACAAAATTACATCCTGAAAGAAATTTCAGCCTCTGGTATGTATATCCTTCTATACAGTAGTGGGTAAATTCTTGGTCCTGCTGTGATTTTTGGGAATTCAATCAGGGCTAGGATTCAACCTCTGCTTCTTTAGGTGATGTAGTAAAGGTTTTTTTATGAGGACTTTGTCATTTTCATGTTGATGGTAAGAGTGACAGAGAGTGGAGTTCTCTGTTACTTTATACAAATTAGATGCACTGTGGGACCTCTCTCTTCCCTGAACAGCAGACATAACACAGATATATACAGGAGCCCATGCTCCTGTAACACTGATCTCATTGGAGAAAGACTGGACTCGACCTGCTCTAGGGTCCAAATGGGGGGAAAAAAGAAAATAAAACCCAATAAGGCCCAACCTTCAACTGTGCCAATGGATAAATCATAAGAGCTTTAGAGGGAAATGCAGATTTGTAGTAGAACACAGACTTTCAAAACATTATAAATAATTCGAAAGGGAGACATAATCTTCGTGAAAATCTTGACCATCTGCGTAGAGGACATTACACAGTTCATGAAAATGCCAATATTATTAAAGAAATTGTAGATCTTTTCTGTCCTTTAAGATTCTAAAACTGGTCTGAGGATCAAAGATCTACACTGACATGAGGAGAAGGAAAGACCATATAACATTTTAATAGTGTTTGTCTGCTTGATAGCTTTGCTCAGGAAAATATTAACTTACTTTAGCCTTTCATATCTGAAATATAGTTCAGATTATTAAGTGAATGACATTGCATTTGCTCTGACTGGAGAAATCTGGAGTGTGGGGACCATTATTTGTTTTACAAATCCTTTTTATATTACATATCTAAATATCTCACAGATAAAGAAGAGATGAGAGATCACGCACATACACTATTTAAAAAGAAAAGACAGTGTGGGATGTTATTTCCTGGGCAGTTTTACAGGAGAGAGTCATAAAGAAAGTAAGGCTTTTATGCACACATTTCCCATGCAATATTTTTACTTCCCATTAACTTTTTATTAATAACAAAAAGTCCCTAAAATCCCCAGAGAGCTTAGGCTGTGTTACAAGACCTTTACAGAACCATTGATGTGTCTTAGCTTCTTCAGGCTTTCATACAACCCTTGGGTGGGCATTCAATGACACCAAAATACACCTACAGGGGGCTTGTGGATTAAGTAATAAGTGGCGAGTCCCCTGTTGGGACATTGCTCTTATCATTATCATCTTGATCCTCAAAAATATTCAAGCTGGTAATGATTTTATGCTACCTACTGTGTAAGATTCCAGCTTCAGTGTAACATTTAATAAAGCATTATCTGTGAGGTTCAGTGGTGCTGCATTGATAAGAGTTGCCTTTAGAAGACTTTGTGAGGCTGAGCAGTGGTGGCTATGTAACACAAACACAGGAAATAATAAAATAAAACAAGCTACATGATATGCCGAGATAAATGTTCACTCCAACTAATGAAGAAAAATAGTAGCAATAGCAAAAATATTGCAGAAACAGAATGCAAACAAATACAGAAATAGCAAAGAAGAAAGACAAATAATGAGAGCAAACTAAGTAATGAATAACTAATAATAAAACAATAAAAAATAATGGAAAACAACAAACTAGGCCTCAGAAATAATCCAAGTGAGAAGAAAAGGAAAAGAGTGTATTATACAAGAAGCAGATTAGTGCTACATGCTCTTGGGATCAACAACTTAAATTCCTTGCATAGGCAGAAATGGGTTAGGAAATAGTTTTGTCAAAGATTTGCACATCACAATACACTAATTGTTCATCAAGACAGACCTCAGAATAGCTAACATGTGGATTAGCATGCAGATTCATGGAAAGAGTGTGATATGGGGACACACATAAGCTCCTTGCACTTGTCTCAACATTTGCTCAGAAATCACAGGTGTGGAAAGAGTTCAAGGAAATCTCTTTGAAGTCCAGTGGCTTTTGGATCAGAAATAGATTAAATGTACACATGAATAAACAAATGAAAACCATGTATTTATTTTATGTGTGTGGGTTTCTTTTGCTGTGAAAGTGATGTGTGTTTAGCAGTGGTAAGGAAAAAAGATGAAAGAAATTTCCACTTGCAAATACCTTTTCACTGAAATTGGAATGGTTTGTAGGGGTAGTCCCATCCAATTGGTATTGTTTTGGCAAAAACAAAACCTGCTTTTCGACATAATTAGAACAAGACCACTTAATTTCTCCTTTGAGATGAATAATATTCTATTTGATTTTTGCACATATCCACTGCATTTTGATGTAATTCAAAACCAAATTGCAAGAATAATTTAACAAAAATTAAGTGCTTTTGATCCAAATCAATTTCCAGTTATTCACTTCAAAATTTTCTTCCTCAAGGAAGTATCTCTGTCCCAAGTTGAATTAAAGATTTGAAAAATCAGTATTCTGCATTAAATACTCATCATCTGCATTTAGCTCTTATTATTGTGCAGCCTTTAAGCATGGCATCTTCAGAGAATAAACTGTTTAGAAAAACACCTGGAAAAATATTATGTTTCTTCCACACTTTTTGACCTTGAGGATATGACAAGAGCACACAGAGAAAGGGCAACCTCAGAGGGAGGCAGGCAGGGGAGAAAGCAGCTCATGAGCAAGATAATCTGGCTTCCCAGCTGCAAAGCAGCCGTGCACTCTGCTGCTGAAGAAGCACAGGAGACAGAGAAATATCAGAATTCGACCAATCTCCCCCTAACCCAGTCGCCAGGGCACTCTTGACAGCTGTCCCAGTTCTCATGCCACCCAGAGAGCCAAAAAGGGCTCTCGTCTGTGAGTGGAGGCATCATGCACATGCCACTGGAATGGGCACTGCATACGTGTACCACAGCTGGTGGTCTCAAAGGGGGATACATGATCCCCTTTTTGCTCCATCAGTTTAAACAGACCTCCACTCTCACTAGCCACATTGAAATATTCCTTACAGTCTCTCCCAGCTTCCAAACCATTTCACATGTGATAGCAATATGCCCACTTCATGCCACATAATCCTGTCCTTCAGTTATTGCTGTGAAGGAAAGGTTATCTCAGAGAGAAAAAACCTCCAACTGAGATTTTACTATACTGTTTTGTTTACTGTGTTTGAAATGGTGTCTTGGTTTCACAAAACTTACTCTTTTAAGACATTGGATTTTAATGACATGAAAAAGCACTGAGCCAGCTGTCACCATATTACAAATGTGACTTTGAGAGCAAAACCAATGAGAGTTTGAATCCACCAGGACTAGAGTTATTGCAGAAAAGGTCTAAGGTCTTCTTTCTACACTGCTGACTGTGGAGGCATTATCAGGTTGTAGACCAACATTTTTAAAGCAGTGAGGAAGACTATAATATTGAAATTATCAAGTAAATTATGTTTAGATAACCCTAAACAGCCCCAAAGAGAAACCCTTTTCACCTTAGTCTCCACGTTCACAGATACTGGAAGCTTTTTTTTTCTGCCTAAGAATGTGGCAAGCTGTTTACAGCCCTAAATAAAGCAAACCAGCCAGGTAGCTAAGGGCATACTCACAGTGGAGCACTGTGTTCACCTGTGCTGGCCGCAAATAAAAAACATCCCACAAATGGCTCATCTGGTTTCTGCTTGATCTGAATAACCCCAGATTCTTGGGGGGAATCTGATGCTCACCAACATTATCCCAGTATTGCTACCTGAGGCTGAAACTCCATTTTGCCAAAGTTTGTACTGTTCTAGATGGGTTTGTCAGTGAGAGTATTATTGTCTCAGGTGTCTTTGATCTATGCTCGAAATCTCAAATGACCATGATTTCAAAGGACAACGATTTTTCTTTGTGCTTATAGAAGAATCTATAACTTCTGGTTTAGGAAAACACAAAAATATTGAAGTATCTTTACTAAACCAGTACTGTCTTCCATTTTCTTTTGTTTTACAGAATTGGATGACAATATGTTGAGGTCAAATGACAGTAATGTTAACATTTTTTCCAGGATACTAAAAATCCAGGACAAGCATAGGTCTAACTCCATCAATTTCATCACCTTAATTCAAAGCTGAATTCAGCAGGGAACTCATTTTATGATAACTAGTATGATTAAAATATAAACTGAAGTTGAAGTAAATGTTGGTATGCAGTATTAAAAAGTAATAGTTCATGCTGGCTTGGGGTTTAGGAGTTCAGCTTGGGAACAGATATTTTGTGAATGATTAAAACATCAGAATCTTTTATCTGTCTTTCTTCATTATTCGGCTTTATAATCTGTTTTACTGTAGCTTAGACTTTACACTGATACAACAGTGATGATCACAGATACTAAGAATTTTTCTAAATTACTTCTCTGTATCTCATATTTCTGTATAATCTGATCTATAACTGTTAAATTAACCCTAGAGAAGTCTAGGATTTTGGCAAGTGTATCATATGATCATCCTGAAACCAAGGAAGAAAAGATAATTGAAATACATGTAACAGTTAGATCAGTAAATCAGGTCCAGTCTGGTTTATATTATGTTCAAATTAACCACTGAACACTATAAGGTCTGTGTATTTCAGAGCAGTTCCAGTGGAGAGAAGATGCTGAGCTTAAACCAAGATATTGAACCATGATAAACCAGGCAACTATATTGAATTTAGTGGACTTGCATTCACAGCTACAGATCTGAGAGACAATTTGAGTCTCATGGTATTTCTAACATCAGGAGCAGGGCACAGAATGTTAAAATAGCCTCTGTCTCTTTTATCTTTAGAGGAAATTTATGCATTACTGGGTGGGACAGAGCGTATGCACTCCAGTTTACCCTGTCCATAGGATCTGGAGGGTTACCCTCAAACCACTTGCATGGTCACTCTTTAGTGAGTTAACCTTCATGCTCTCTTTAAAGTTCACTTTAGGTCTGAGTCAATAGGAGAAGAATATTTAGAGGGCAAGAATGAGAGAATGTGTTCAATGATAGTCTAAATTCATATGAAATGTAGGGGGAATTTAGGACTTTAAATTCTGCCCAAATCTCAGCTTGTATTAAACATATTTAAATTATGTATTGATCGTCATCTGCTTGATATTTTGAAAATATTTAACCTTTGTTTTTTCCTAAATTGAATCAGAACCAAATTACATGGGGGATTTGAGAAACATTAAAATTGGGGGAAAGTCGAATCTGAAATTAATGTGCTGCTTTACATTATTTTCCTCTCTTTTTTTTTTTTTGTGGCTCTGCCTGCATTAGAGCAAACTCTGTGCCTTATTCAATTAATGTCCTCATGACAGCAGTCAGAATTGAAAAGAGTTAAAAACTCGCAGGGGAGCTCTAATGGTAATGTGTCCTGAGAGATATTCATTTGGCCCCAGCTGTCCATTTTATTCTAAGTGCTAAATGCTTTAATATACATAGACTATCATTTACATAGCAAGTAGCTATGTGAGATGAATTATTTATTTTGTGACAAATACCTAATACCCAATGTACTGTCAAATACAAAGTACTTCCTTATTTGACCCCCCTGTGTAAATTTGCATTATAGAATTCATTATCTTAGCACATAAGTCACATTGAAGTTATGTGCAGATATCTGTCAGAGGAGCTGCAGATTATTGCAGCTTTGATTTAATGGCACTGTTTGCTGTTATGCCATACTTATACAGCAAAAAACCTGACTTTTCAGCTTTGTGCCCCAGACATTGCTCATATATGTAGCAGTTGTACTTCTAATGCAAAAAAAAAAAAAAAAAAGTAGGTGCAGTAGAAAACAGAAAAAATTATGATGAAAATATGAAAATCAGTAATTTGTATTTGAGAGAAATTGCCTCATGATTTCTTATACCTGAATGAAGATAAATCAGGACTTAAATCTCCCAAAATCAAGACAATAAAATTTGGTCTGCTCTCCTCACTGCAATAAGTGACCTGATCTTATGCAGCCAGTTTCATGTTTACATTACAAAAGTGTTTAAGAAGTCAGCATGAATAAGGAATTTTATCATATCTGATTTGTTATTTTTATACTGCATACCACTCCATTAATTCTCACATTAATCTTTGATTCTCTCTCATTGGAATCCAAATCTGTTAGTCACTGTTTATTCTAACCATTTTGCTCTAATGGTCATAGAATGTCACAGAGTAGTTAGACGTATCTGAGCAAATATTGTACTGTTCAGCCTAGTAACTCTCTGCCAAATTTGATGTTTGTTATCATATCCTTATGACAGTTATCAGGATACTCCTCAGTCTTTGGTGTAGTTGAGATAAAAAAAAGTATGATTTCAGAAACATCTTCTCTCTGAAATTGCATGGGTATACTTCAAAAGATTCAGAGTCTTAATCTGTGTGCAGATCTCACAAAATCAAGATGTATATTTACATAATTTGTAACCATAAACAAGGTTAAAGATTTCACAGCAACAGTCCATCTTGCACTCTTTTTAATGCTTATTCCTTTTTTTTTTGACATTTGACATAACTTGTGGAGGGAAAAAGTACATAAAATAATTCTAAACTTTGAAAGAGATTTTGCCTGGGATGAAGTCAAAATGGGAAGGTCAGGTTAATTTTTATTGAATCAGTCCTGTTTCCCATCTTCTACTGAGATGCAATTTCTGAAGCTGGTGCCTTCAAGGCTGGATCATTTTAGCAGTTCTGCAGAGACGGAGTTGAGAGTACTCAAGAGTTTTCATTCTGTAGGTTAGAAGGTTGGTACAGTCACAGACTGAACTCAGCCAGAAGGAGTTTATGTCTGCTAAGTGAACTGAAAATTAGTGTTGACCCTGAAAAAGCTCTTCTATAGCTAAAGAATTTGTTTATCTGCACTTTGGCACTTCTTGGATCATGAAAGCCTTTGAAACACAATAGGCCAATTACAGACCTGGTGTGAATGGGCACAATGCCACTGAAACCAGCAGACTTGCGCCCACTCACACCAGGCTTGAATTTGGCACATTGCCCTTGTCAATGGCAAAACAATGTTTTCAACAAATTTCCTGGCAGAAGCTATGCTGCATGGAAAATGCATTCATTTAATATGTTTATTTGCATAACAGATCTGAGTTTTGGGAGAGTTTATTATTCATTATGAAAGCTCATTCCCTTCCCAGCCAGAAATGAGTCACACATCAGAAAGGGTAGCCAGAGACATTCAGGAATCAAGAGACCTTCTTCTGTTTGGTTTTCTTTCTTTCTCTTTCTTTCTTTCTTTCTTTCTTTCTTTCTTTCTTTCTTTCTTTCTTTCTTTCTTTCTTTCTTTCTTTCTTTTCCTTCCTTCCTTCCTTCCTTCCTTCCTTCCTTCCTTTCTTTCTTTCTTTCTTTCTTTCTTTCTTTCTTTCTTTCTTTCTTTCTTTCTTTCTTTCTTTCTTTCTTTCTTTCTTTCTTTCTTTCTTTCTTTCTTTCTTTCTTTCTTTCTTTCTTTCTTTCTTTCTTTCTTTCTTTCTTTCTTTCTTTCTTTCTTTCTTTCTTTCTTTCTTTCTTTCTTTCTTTTTTCTTTCCTTCCTTCCTTCCTTCCTTCCTTCCTTCCTTCCTTCCTTCCTTCCTTCCTTCCTTCCTTCCTTCCTTCCTTCCTTCCTTCCTTCCTTTCTTTCTTTCTTCCTTCCTTTCTTTCTTTCTTTCTTTCTTTCTGCTTTGTTTTTTTTTGTGTGTGTGTGTTTTTTAATTGTAAACTTCCCCCTACTTCTTTTCCTGCAACGAAAAAACTTGAATGTTGAGCCAAAACCTTCAAAAATAAAAGTTCGGGAACAGATAAATATGAGGTCCTATTCAGACACCTGCCTGGCTTTCAGCAGTGCTATATGCTCTCAGGCTCTCCAGCTCATGCCATCTTTGATTCTGAAACACTCTGAAAGAAATTAATGTGAGCTCAACATTTAACAAGGCAGAGATCTAAATACGTATTTATCTGCTTAACTTTAGGCTTTTACTTTCAAAACTCTTGCGGTATATTATCAGAAAGTCTCATCACTCAACTGTAATCTTGCAGAAGAAAGCTTCCATCTTTTGTAGGAAATGGAAGATAGGATATTTCTGTTGTGAAGAAGTTTAATATCCTTTACTACCCTATATAAAATTCTGGGTATTTGGTACTCATTTGAATGAAGAAGCTTGAACTGTCAGAAAATAAATATGGGAAGATTTCTGAAAGCCCATAAGATTAGTGCTATAACCTTTGCTTCAGGTATGATATAGGGAAATGAAATTACTCAAATATGTAAAGAGAGAGTTCCATAGTGCTATGTATCTGATTTCTCTTGTTTTTACATGAATAATTAAAGTTACAATGGGATAAAATTTCAGTTACTATTTTGTCCATTCTTCGATGTAAAAAAAAGCATAGGTCCCTTAATTTAAGGGATAGAAGAGAAAAGAAGGTGTTTTTGAGAGCTAGAGGCTGACTGCTTAAAGTAGACAATGTATCACACTGGTATCTTACCCTTAGGGGCCAGAAGGTCCCAAGAAAAGTCCATAACTAGTGTCCCCCTTTTCTACTCCAACTAAGTTTTTTGGAACTGCTTATGTGAAGCAAGTTTTGCAAAAAATAGCATGTGAGCAGGGTAGTACAACAGGAGTTTTCATGGAGAAGTTTGAGAAATGTAGGTTAACATGTAGGTGAGTACCAGAGTACATTAAGTTATAAACAGAAAGCCAGAGTCCTGATCTTTTACCTGCAAGGGTCATCAGATGGCAAGGGCCATCTGAGAATGCCTCAAAACATACCTTTCATTGAGAAACTCTGTGAACTCTGTTGTTAAGAGTCAAACAGGCATTGCTATAGGTGTATTGAAAGTTTTCATCTTATAAATCGTCTAAGAATTTTGCAGGAGAATGTAGTTAAGTTAAGAAACATTCATGACATCAAATATATAGGGGACGTT
This sequence comes from Acridotheres tristis, assembly GCA_037013685.1. NCBI lineage: Eukaryota > Metazoa > Chordata > Aves > Passeriformes > Sturnidae > Acridotheres > Acridotheres tristis. Next base: position 75,344,007 of record CM072887.1, on the reverse strand, counting down.
ATGTTTGCAGAGTCCTCCAATGATACAGAAATTCATTTGGTTAACAGAAAGTATGTTTGCCAATCCTAATGTAAGAAAATGGCTTTTGCTGAAAGGGATTTCAGTGAGTTTCAGCTCCGAACAGCACCTGCTGAGATCAAGAACAAAATCACTCTTCCAGCAATGACTGAGGATCTAAATTAAAATGGCTTGATCTGCCTCCCTTGCTTGCCGTTCCAGAGGAAGGGGTGTTAGTGGGAAAGGCATACATATATATACATACACAATATATATTTACTTGCTGACCTCATACGACTCAGGTGTATCCAGTGGCCAGCCTTGTATCCCTGCCCTTTCATCCAGGATGCTGGTGTGTAAATACAGTTCAGCTGTTGTTACATAGCTGTTGTTACAGAAGTAAGTAGGCTTACGCACATGTTCACAGACACAAGCACTAGGGATCCTCCCAGCAGCTGGCCTTATGCTCCAAATTTAACCAGTAGCTGTAAACTGGATCCCTTGGTATCCCAGCTGTTTCATGTACAGGCTCAGATACACTAAAGCACTTTCTGTCTGGTCCTGACCCATGACCTTCCTATTGCATCCTCCACAAATGGTGAATTAGACCTCCTGATCCCTTCAGCACTGAGTGCTCAGACTTTACCTCTTCAGTATCTCATCCAGACCTAAAACTGCTCTAATATCTTGCTACCAAGCTTCTAGCCTACTCATCAGCTAGTTCAGTTTTATCCTTTCTCATGATGACACATCAACATATGAATCAATTTCTGACATTTTGAGCACGTGGTGCTTATGACCTGGTCCCTGATTCCTGGCACTTAGACATCCATGCACACATGGTCACAGAATAGAGAGTACGCTCATTCAAGAAAATAATTAAAAATGCAGTTTAATGAGAAGGCAGGGCAGACTGCAGGTCAGATGCAGGGCATGGCCAGACCTGAGTACCAACCAGCAGTCTATGTACTTGTTTATATAAGATTATATAAATAAGGTTTATCACCTTATTTCTCTATCTATCATCTATTCCACTTATCACCAGTTACATATACACACATTTTAGTAGGTGTTACTCTAGTTAAATAGATAGTTTCATTGTAAGATATTTTTTTGGAAGGTCCTGACTGTCTTGTGGTAGTTCATGAGGAAGACATATAGCTCTAAGTGACTACTTTGACTGACTGCTGTGAAAGGGTGAAGGAAGAATCTGACTCTTTTTGTGGCCTAGACAACATTCTTCTATTGTTTTGCAAGAGCAGAAGTGGGAGAATAGCATAGTCATGAAAGAAAGCAGAGGGGAAGGCTGTTGAGAGAAACTAAATCAAATTTTATATCTAGTAGTTAGAAAGAGCAGCACAGAACTGTCCATTATCCAACAGCTTGGGAACAGAGTACCAGATGGCATCACCTGCTTGTTTGCCTGTGCTTCTTGTAACGTTCACTGCAGTATAAAAATGTGGCATGATATATTACAGAGCAAGGTTCAAAGACCAAGTGAACTGAAATAGAGAGGATAGATGAGACAGAAGAGTTACAAAGGAAGATGATAAGCTGGCAAATCTGTCCCTGAGGTCAGGATATCTGAAGGTGATCTTCATTTCACATTCCTTTCCATCAACGACCTGTAGGAGAAACATTTTCTGTGATAGTGAGTGTGCAGTGTGGAATGAACTTCATATCTTCTAAGATATACCTTTACGCTTAAAAGTTCGTAAAAAATACACATTGTTCGTAGTTCTATGTGGATAAATGCAGGAGAAAACATTCCTCTTTGTAGTTTTAGAAGACACCTTATTTTGAAGTAAAAGATATTTTTCTAAGCCCTGCCCCAGGGCACTTATTGAGACCATGAATTTTATTTTCCAAAGCTGCATATTTAAACATATGTATATGTTTTTAAACATATTTTTAACATATTTAAACATATTTAAATGCATTGTTAAACTCATGTTCTTTCATATCCATCGTATTCACAAAGGACCCGGGACTGCAAATGTAATTCTCAAGTAATACTTTGCCTGACTTTCCAGGTGACCACTTTTGCACACATTGACAAATAACTGTCATCATGAAACTCAGGGGTAAAAGATAAAAATCTCTGTGTGCAATCAAATTGTATGAATAAATGAAATGTGCTTCTAAATGAAGGCCTTATTTCTAGACCTAAAGATAGGAATGGGTTTTCACTTGTCTTAGAGGGCTTTTGGTGTTGGGCTGGGAATATTCTATCTTGCTTAGAGTATAACTGATGGGAGTTTTTTTTCAAGCTATGAACAAGAAAAAGATAATTTGTGATAATTAAGTATGATTAATCATAGTTGGTGGGAGTTGTTGCATGTGGACTCTAAATTCAATCCAGTGTGACCAAATTTCTTTTCTGATAAGCATGGGACAATAAAAATAACATGTTATTTGTTATGCAATATAGTTCATCAATGAATTTACTATTTCATTAAATATTTTCTTTCTTCTGTCTTACTTTAGTGTATCATTGCAGATTTCTCCCATGTTTCCCCAGTTATAATCTTAATGGACCTACTAAAATATGATAGAGTAGATAATAAATTGAGTATGCAATCATTTCACCCCATTTGTTCTAAATCTAGAACAGTAACTCAGAGATAGGCCCTCTGATGGGATAGGATGCTGAGAATAGACAGCAGTGACAGGCATGGACTTGGAATCATTCCTGAGTTGGTGGTTTCATCCTTCCTAATTAAATTCCTGTATCACTGGACTTCATTCAGGGGTACTGATCCTTGTCTTGCCCAGTTATACTGTGATTTCCTACTAGATTTTCACTTTAGTGCTCATAACTTGTCTGAAATGAGGTCCACATCAAACGTACATTATCCATTTCTATTGTACTACAGTCATCTTCCAGGTTTTACCACGAATTTATGTTCCATTGGGCCACTTCCTTGCAAACAGCAACATTCTTCTCAGTATATATTCTTTATATTGAGTTTTATATATCAGCAACTTTTATATGTTAGCAGCATATTTTCTTTTCCCGATGTCAAATTATTAAACGACTGCTCTAGCATCAAACTATCTGCTCATGTCTTTGAGAAAAATAATTTCATGGGCTAAGGATTTAGTGAAGATCACATGATATTGCTCTGCTATATTAGCAATCTTTTTTTGCAGCAGGGTTGTGACACAGCCCAGGCTGGGGGTGGAAATGTGATGCTTGCATGCATTTTTTACTGACTACGAAAAAGGATCAATTTTAAGTTCCTTTCATGAGCAAACATTCCTTCCCTCCCCTAGGCTCCAGTCATTCACCATGGACATTACTGCAAAACTTGTCTTTTGGGAGCTGGAGTGTTATTTAGAAGAAAACACAGTGTGGAGTAGAATTATAATCCATGTTGAGTCTGCCAGTTCCTGATTTGCTTGAGATGTGATTGCAGTTGTAGAAAAGGTGCTGCTGCTATTTCAATTGATTACATAACCTTCCTTTGTTGTGCTTTAAAGTGTATGTCAATGTTGTGCAAAGATGTAGACAGATACTCTTTTAAGTGGTGTTTAAATCAAAAGGAAAAATGATGAAATAATTTAGCTGTGTAATTTTTTAAAGTCTTAATAATGGACTGAAAATTAAAGTTTCTCTACCTTTCTGTAAAGAGTAATGTTCAATATGGTCCAAAAATATCTTATGATAAAGAAATAAAATGTTACAATTAAGAATTTTTTAAAAATTTCTTGACTCATTTTCATATTTCCAGATTTCCATACCTATCAGAGTGAGCAACCATACAGAGAATACATTTTTAGATTTTTAGAAGTATGTGAGGTAGTATTCATAAATGCATGTTCTTACTGTGTTAAGTATACAAATTAAAAATTGGGAATATACCAAATTGGAAATTGGTCTTGTAGAAATGCTTAGACATGAATGTAATGACATTCACACTGCCAGTTGTACCAATGAAGTTATCTCACCTGTAATCTAATATACTGAAATCGGCATTAAAACTTTGAGGAAATAAATGTTGTGCAATGAAGGAAGAGAAGGGGCTGGAAAGAGATGGAGAGAAAGAAGGAGATCTGGACATCAAAACTTACAACAAACATGAGTTTTTTAGTTTATAGCATGATTGAAATCCTTTTCTTTCCCTCTTCTTTGAAATGTGGCTTGCTAAATTTCTGTTGCCAGCTTGTAGTAGTCCCTATGATGTGTTTTGTCACAGTTCTTTTGGGAGGAATGCTGGATGCTGCAAAATACTATTCATTTGGCTGCTTAGTTTTCAATTAAATGGTACAATATGAACTGCAATAACACAGGCAGGGGGATGATCTAGATGAACCAATGCTGTTTCAAACAAAAACGTTTGCCATTCTGAACACAGCATATAAGCCAGATGCTGTGAATAAATGTTCTCTTTTTATGGCCAGTTAAATCAGCACTTATACTTCTGTTAAAAATTACTGTAAAGGAAATTGTATAGATGGGAGACTTACTCTAAACAATATTTTGGGGAAATGTAACACAGATATATAAAGGCAGGCTTAGTTTAACTTCTTTACAAAGATTAAAACAAGATAATGTATTTTATAAACAACTGAGTAGGAAGAGTACAAGGAATTTTTTTTTAAATGCTTGGGAAACAGAGAATTATCCATAGTAATCAATCCATCAGGCTTCCATTATGACTCTCAAGGGACTTATTAGTCAGAGCAAGACCTTCTTAACAGCCTCAAATAAATGTGTCAGTCATAAATTCCCAGAAATGTTGACCATACTCTAAATATTCCTTTTTCAAGAAATGACTCCTTTTTTTCTTCTTGATAATTCAAGGAGTATAATGCTCTGGGTAAATGTGTCTATCTATAATTCTGGGGAGAAAAAAAAATAAAAAACATAAGTGATTATAATGGTGCCAAAACTTAGCATGTTTACAGAGTTTCTTCTTACTTGTCCTTAAAATCCACCAGAGCGCAATGATAGATTACAATGGAATAAACTTGAAAAAAATTCACAATGCAATCCAATTTTGAACGTAGAAAGGCAGCTTGATTATATTGTGTACACCACATTTTAATTTTAGAGGTTATGTTCTCTGTAGTTTATCTACAATACTCAAGCATTACACAGCTAGAACAGAATAGGACTAATCCCAGGAGCAAAGGTCTGCTTTAGACATGTGCCTAAGGGCTTTCTAAAAGCAGCCCTGATTTTTCTGTGCTCTCCTCTCCCTGCCATACCTCACACATGTGTAGAATCATTCATGTCAGTTAAAAGGAAGAGATAATGTTACCAGGAGTTTCTACATCTCATCTCAGCAGGCAGTGACCTTGAAGTGAAAGAAGAAGCTTTCATGTGATCTGACAATGAGTGTCCAGTGTCTACATCACTCGTATGTAGGGCTATATTAACCCTTTCCATTCAAGTAAATTTATGGAAAGACTCTCTGGACCAAAAGTAGTTATCTTTGCACAGTCCTGCCTTCCTCTGTGCTTATTCACCTTTAGATCATTACCTTTAGCTTTATGCAGTGGAGACTGAAGATAACTTAGCGCAGAGCATGGAAAAGATTTACATATCTTGGAAAGTTATTTGACTTCTATTTGACTTCATCTTGGGTACCAAAGCTTGACAATGTCATCTGTACCACTGAGAGCCTGGAGGTATATGGGCAAATACTGGCCTTGACTACTCAGTTGGGATCTAGATAAGTGTATCTCTGTCATTTAGCTCAGATCTCTAAAGGGTCCTAAAAAAGACCTCAATTCAGAGTAAAGCAAATACGTAAGGTACAATTGAAATTTTCAGATTTTAATTGCAAAAATAAAATAGTTATGCCAGTATTCTGCCAGACACTCCTTTCTGCCTTTATAATCAAGTAAAAAAACCCTTACAGTAATACATTGATGTCAGTTTTGATATGTAATTGTTGTGCTCGATCAGATTGCACTACATCAGTAAAATTATCCTCCCAATGCACTTTTAAAATTATTGTGAAGCCTTGACACAGTGCAACTAAATCTCTCAAATGAAGACCTCTCTTCCCACCCTGTCAAATAGTAAAAAGGAAGAAACAAGAACTGTCTGATAACATTTGTAGAGAAATTTTGACAAGAGCATCTTTCCAGTACATGTGAAATACAGATGCAGCTCACCTCTCCAAATCACAGCTTTCCCATAAGTTTGGGAGAAACATATTTTACTGCTTGTTTGTTCATCACCCTGTGACAAAGCCCACAATAGATGAATTTGCATTCCAGTTGGTGTCAGAATAGTTCTGTCTCCATAGACTTAGCAGTGAAGATGGGATTTCTTTTGCAGCTTTTTGCAAATGAAGAAAAAAAAATATTTAAACTGGCTTTCAGATGTCATAGCAAAAGAAGTAAAAAAGTAAGGGTAAGAGAAATATCTCTTTCTCCCTTTTGCTGTTATGTCAGGGAAATAAATTTTAATCTTTATTGCCTTCCTGTGCTTTAGTACATCCAATTTGCTTACTTATGATAGGAAAAAGCTTTTGTCATATCCCTATTGTTGAGATATGACTCCTTTAATTATCTGAGACTTCAACTTGCCAGCTTGTAACTGATTTCCTCCCAAGGGTTTCTGATGCTGTATGGTGAAGGTGCCTCCTTGACCCAGCAAGCCCTGGGAGTCGTCATCTCCTCCACTGTATATGAAATGTTCTTCCTGCTGAAGTGAAGCCCATACTTGGACAATTATTGAGTTAGCAATGCTCATCTCCAGGATTTCATCCAGAGCTTAGCCATATTTATTATACAGGCTTGGATTTTGGCTCTTATATGCTTTATCCCTGTCTACATAAATGCTTCTTTTGCTTTCCTGGTGCATTAGTTTTTGAAAGACACTTCAGCCGCTCATAGATTAATACAGAAACTTATATATTAGCTTGCTACCTCATGTTGTAAAGATGTCATCAGTTCACAAAGAACTCCCAAATGAGCTTTACTGGCTTATTGGACTAATAAAGAATCTATGATGAGTGTAAGATAGTCTTGGATTCTTAGTCACCATGACTGTTTATTTCCTGTGTACCACACTTCTGGCCAAGAAATCTATAGCTGAACCCTGGGCAGTTCTGTCCTTGTGCATACTGGAGTCAGAACTTCATAAACCTCAGAAAAATCTTTGAGTCTAATTTCTCTCTTGCTAAAAATAGGATGGTGCACATGCCTTAGAAGGTGAACAACTTTTCCTGTCTTGTCTTTGATGTTCTTCACAAAGGATGTGAAATTTTATTTTCTCATCGAATAGATGCATTATTCTGACCTGAAATATACATCCCTGACTTGGTTTACACTTAATTATTTAAATTGGCTATATTTAGATTACTTTGCAAATTAAAAATTGTTTAAGTTTATATTATTCTACATCATTCAATAAGCCAGTGGCATATAACATTCCTGGATGTTACTAACTTACTCTCTATACCTTAAATGGCTGTTCAACTATTTAAAAAATCCTATAATTTACGGGACACACTGATACCAGAATTATAATTTTTTTGCTCTTTTCTAAGTCTTTCAACTAATCTTGAAATTTTAATCCTGAGTTAAACCAAAACTTGGAAGACTAATAAGAAAGTATTATTTCAAATTACTGATCCTTATATCTTTGCATTCTATTGCTTTAGGAAAAGTTTGATTCCAGCAATAAGAATATCACCTTTCTAAATACCTTCTTTTTACAATAAATCACATATTTAAATGCTTTTCCCATAATCTGGGATTTTTGGCAGTCCAAAGAACTTTTTTCATAAGTAAAATCTTTTTTTCATCTTGGTTAATGACTTTGTAGTGGGTCCGGCTGTTTTAGAGCTTACCTTTCTCTTAGGAAGATTTATGAACCAGTGTCTACAATGGTTCTGGTAGCATATCAGTGTTTTAGCTACTGAACAGTTAGTACTGCAGCATAGAGGCTTTCTCTATTTATCCCTTTGGCTGCCATTGAATAGGTTGGGGGTGCATAAGAAGTTGAGAGGGGACCAAGCCAGGATGGATGACCTAAACTGATCAAAAGGATACTGTGTACTATAAAACGTGCTCAACAATGAAGTTGAGGAGATAATTTTTCCCAAAACTGTGCTTGCTTTGAGACTGGATGGGAATGTTCTCCTGCTAGGAGTTGGTGAGTGAGTGCCTTTACATCACATACTTGTTTTTTATCTCTCCTTCCTTTAGTTATGAAACTGTTTGCATCTTGACCCAAGTGTATAAACACTTGCTTTTACCATTCTGGTGTGAGTGTGGAATGACTGATCATCTGAGTTCGTACTTAGCTGCTGACCCACATCCTTATATAGACCTATTTTACTCTGGTAGAGCCTATGAACTTCCTAATATTATGGAAAAAAAAAATAAATCAGCGATGAACTGACTTCTGAAAGCTGCAGAGGAATTGAATGTACCTCATCGGAGTGCAAATGAAGTGTTGAGGATATCACTGGCCTTGATTGTCTTGTTAGCATAGCACCTGGCATTATTTTGAAACCGGGAATGAAATTAAAACAGGTGTTATTCCTGCAGATAGCTTGCAGGCCCTGTGTTACTGGATAGGAAGGTTTTGTAGTAGGGAGGTGGGACATCCTTTGCTGATGAATCTCAGTGTTAAAGCCAGTCTGGGAATCTGTAATTTATTGCTGTATATCTCACCACGGGGTCTAATTTTGCTATAACATGAACTCAATAACTTAAATATTTCCAGGAACTGCAGTAGTGGGGAAAATACCAGCTAATGATGTAAAGATTATTTAAATAAGTCAAAGATTCTCATTCACACTAGGACTTAAATATAGAATCCCCTTATCTGAGGCAGGATGTGATTATTGAATTATTCCAAAGAGATTCTTCCCTGGCCTCCAATTTTTGATAAATAAATAAATAAATACTATATTGAGATCAAATGCAAATAAATTTGTTTAATTCATTTATGCATTAACAAAACTTATTTTCTAAAGAACACATAACTATAGCCTATACTGTCCTGACAGGGAGAAAAAGAATTATTTTTACTCAGTTTCAAAAGCTGACAGTGTAGATAGCCATATTTGCACTTTTAGAACACATACTGGCCGTGATTCATCTTTCTTTAATGAAAAAAATCATCCTCCAGAGAGTACTATTTTTCACTTCAGCTACAGAGGTAGTTTAAATGCTTAGTATATGTAAAAATCTACATTGTAGATGTCTAAACAGCTGAGATGTATCCCTCAGAGCAGGTTCATTCATTTTTTACTATGCATTTAAAAATAATCAGGATGTGAAAACCTGACTGTGTAAAACCTGATTATTATACTCGTGTAAACTTTGGTCTGCTAGATATAGGCAAAATGTTCCTTGGTTGTGAATTCATAATTTCAAAAATATGTTGTATTGACATCCAGAAGTACTGGACTCCTCTTCATAAAATGAACTTAGTGAAGATACTCCAAGAAGGACTTTTTTCTGGATCCATACATGTTGCTTCTAGAGATAATAAAATGTTAATGATTTTTGTGATAAATAAGAATATCACACGGGATATAGAACACAACTGACTCATTTATCACTATAGCCTCAAGGCCTTTAGAAGATAATACCTTCAAATTTCTAACATCAGAGTTGGCAATGGCAATCTCCACTGAAAAAAGCCTTATACACTGTCACTGATCCCAGCAGTCTACAAAGCAATTTTAAGGTATGATATTCAGTTAAATAGGATTGGTGCAGTTCTCCCAGATCGAATGCAACCAGTAAGGAGGTGCCAGGGGATCTGGTATAGGAAAAGATATTTTCATAAGTAGTCCAGCACAGAACTATTGAATTACTGGCCTACATAGCATGAATTTGAAGGTTATACTACAATGTCTCAAACTTCAAAAACTTAAAATAAATATTGAGGCAACTTCTCCACAAATTACAGCCAAAAAGAAAGCATTTTTTAAATGTAGGCTGTGGTCTGTGAGCATGGAAAGTTTTAAAAACTGCAGTATATATAGGTCAAATTTTTCCAATCAGTGGAGCATTTTTCTTATGCACTCTCAAAGCTTCTACTGTAACTATGGTCCACATTACACTTCAGGTGCTATTTACATGCCTATAAAATCAGACCCTTCAATACTATCTACTTGTGATTTCATGAACATTCATCATAGCTTTCTTTGTGGCTGGCTATCCTCAAGGACTTTTAAGATTTGTGATGTTCAGTGCGCCTGCACAGTGGCACAGCCGAGTGGCACTGAAGTTTTTTGACATTTCTTTTTGCTCTTATGCAGCCCTGTTCTGTAACATTTACTCTGTCAATTACATTCATTTTGGTATTCATAGTCAATTCTATCTCTGTGTGACTTTAATTGTATTTCACTAAATTAAAGAGGCATTATAAAGTTGTTACCCTTTGATTTTGTAGCTTTAATTTCATTTTTCTTTAATCTTTGGAGCACACTAGATTATCAATTAGCATAATAAAAAAGTCACTGTGGAATTTAGTTACAATACTGGATATTCTGTAAAGTGAATCATCCCATTTTATGTTTGTAGTATGATGGCAGCATGTGCACCAAGTAAAAAAGTAGCCAAAATTCTACTCCACACTTCTATTGTATCTCTATACATGAATGAGGGATTTTGATATTATTTTAAGGAGTTGTTTCCAATGAATGTGGACTTCTGAGTGTTTTGTATATTCTAAAGTTGTAAAAAAATTTGAAAGGTCTTAATTATTCAAACTCTCTTCATTATGGAAGATGATGTCACTGTTATTGGCAGCCAGAATGAAGTCAATTGATATTTTAGCACTGTCATAAAGTGCTTCTTTCATAACAATGACCTCTGCCCACACTCTGGGTCTTAGAGCTTCCTTCTTTCTAATGGTCAAGACCTCCTAGCCTGTTTGTGTTATTTGCTCTGGAGAGACCAATGAACTTTACACTTTTCCTGCAGTGTGTTGGGCTTCTGTGTTTCTTCTCATGAATAATCTATTTCTTGTAGTGAAGCTGGTATTACTGGTGCATACTGTGCATTCACTGAGCATGTAGAGGAAAATTAGGTACAAAACTACCTCTTTCTGCAGTCTCAGTCTGAATGCTCAGACATTTAAAGTTCCAGGATTCTAAACTGCTATATTTTAAATTTCATAAAGAAGGTTAGATGCTTGTAGTATATTTGGCCTCCAGAACTATATGAAAGCCAAGAGGAAAGTAGAAGGTTCTAGAGTTATAGATCTCTTTTTAGTACTCCAAATCTTCATTGTATTCAGTGATATTACTGAAAATTCAGAATCTTATCACACTACATAAAATACACATTTCAAGATATCTTCCAGGACTAGCAGACAACTTGAAGAGATACTAATGACTATCCATGCATTTTTTTAAGTAACAAAGAATATAAATGTAGCCAGATACATAATTATGAATGTCAAATCATTGCAGTTACCTAATCATTTCTGAAGAAGTTAGAGAAGTGGAAGGGAAGGATGCAAAGCAAAGAAGGATAGAAAGATACAAAGAAAATGAGAAATGCAAAAGGAAGACCAACAAACAAGCAATCAGTCTACATATTCACCAAATCATTGGTAGTCCAGCTGTTTTCCTGATAAAGAATAAAACTTCGTTGTTGCAAGAGTGTAATATTTTCTGAGTCACTGTTAAATATTTCTCATAGAATTTACCACAAAAATTTTAAGAAGCTTTCAAGCAAACACAAAACAAGAGATCAATCTCTTTCACTTGATTTTTCCCCTCTTCAAAAATTATTCTTTATAAATTGATTGAATTCAAGACTACTGGATTTCTTGAGTCTTTCTTTTTCTTCTGCTTCTTGTCACCTTCTGTCTACAACAGAATTTTTTTGAGAAGAGAAAAGCCTTGATGACCTGAAATCCCTTGAAGTTACCTACACCACCAGCCCTGCTGGCTCATTTTCCTGATTCTGGGTGAGTCACTAACGAGGAGTGGTGACACTGTGTGGTGGCACTGTGGAACAGACGTCAGGGTCAGCAGAGGGGCACTTCCCTCCACCAGGTTTCACCCTATATGAAAAGTACAGCGCTGCCAGACAGAATGGAATCTATTTAACATGTATGAAGGTGGGGAGAGAGATGTGAATGAGAGCTCCTCTTCTGCAATATTTCTGTTAAATCATGTCAGTTGTTTCCCCTCCACTGTTAACACCAATGCGGATCTTAAACATGCTGCATTCCAGACATCATGTGCTTTCTATTTGTATTCATTGCAGATGACACTAAAACTACTGCAAATAATTCAGGTAATTGACAAACCACAGGGGTACTTACCCTGTTCATTGGCCTATTTTAGGCTGGCTCATCATCACCATTCTAATTGATGACAGGTCTCTAGTTTTTCACTTGCCAGGCTGTAAGACAAGGAATATTAATAAAGAATTCTGGCAGTGGGAATGTTGGAACTGTTTCCAGCCTTTTGAAAGCAATGATCTCCTCCACCCCCCAGCCTTGCTGCTAATGTACAAGTGATGTGGTGGGGAACGTTTTCAATTTGAGAACACTCTCTTTTCTCCATTGACTCAGCCCTTGCAATTACCCAAATCTAATGCGACCATAGGTTTTTAATGTAATGCTGTACCCTGCAACAGCTTGTTATTAAAAAGTAATACCATCAAAGTAGCTGATATCTTTATGAAATTACAATATAATATTAATAATATATATATAATGTAATATAATTTCTTGCTTATAATAAAGAACATTTCCAAAACTGAGATTGGTTTTATTTACTGTTTACCACTCTCCTGTTCCCTAGATACTCAGCATTAATATTTATTAGTAGGGGAACATTTTTATAGGGTCTCCATTGTGCTTTCTTTTTTCCCACACAGACTCACAATAGAAGCCATTTCCTAGCCCAGATTATTTCACTATCTTACTGGAATACAGATAATAAAGAGCACTATACAGTATTCAGAGGTAGAGAAGTCACAAGTCTTCAGTAAACAGAGGAATCTTGGACCCATTAATCAATAGTTTGTTAAATCCACTTTCATAGTCCCTGGAGAAAAGTATCTCACTCTGTCCTGAAAGAAACCTTTTAAATAGTGCATCTCCCTGTTTCTTCCTACTGACTATAGAGGGAATTATAACAGTAACCTCATCACTGTCCATATGACGTTAGGTGAGATGCAGCTCACATTCAGTCCTCTCATTTGAAATGCTTCCTTTTGACTTGCTCATCCAACTTGGCACATGGACTGCAAGGAGAAGTGGTGTAGTAGGCTTCACTGGGAGTGTGTGCTCTAACCATCACTTTTTGTCCTGTTTTCTCATATAAGGACTTTTCAGCCAAATTAAAGAAGAGAAAAAAGTCTCTATACTGTCTTTTGAAGAGTCTCTATGCTTTTTTCATGGAAAAGAGGCTATGCCTTGGTCAGGAGACTTGAGTTGTAAATCTCACAAACTTCTTTTCCTGCAGGACTCAACGTTGCTGTGATATTTCAACCAGCTTGGGTTGTGACAGACATTGAGTGATTCAGTTCTGATATTGCTTTTGTCCCACCAGAAAAGTTCAGTAATTAGTAAGTTAATAATAGTTGAGATCATTATTGTACTTGCAGAGGTAGGTGCCAGATTTTATAAAGTAAGAATTGAGGTGTTGAACAGAAACATTCTTTTCAATCTCATTTAGCAAAATGCTAGAAAGTAACTCTGCCCTCCCTTAACTTTTGCTTCTGTGACTTCGGTTACACAGTACCGAATTTATTACTATGTTTCCAAATTGTAGCCTGGAGACCACCCATGTGGCAAAGAAATCTGTGCCTTTCGCTCTCTGTCTGTCAGGGATAATTGGTGATGGAAAGGGAAGGGAGCAAGTGTTCGTTTTACTTAGCACTTTTCTAAATCGGACTTGAAACAAGAAAAATGCTAGTAAGGGGGAGAGCATAGAAGCAAATATTATTTTATTCATTAAAAGTAAATGTCTGGAGATTAAACATGTTGGCAGGCTGGAGATCTTTTCTGTGAGACACGGAGTGTCCTTGAACCCCTTTGATGTTAGCGGTAGACGAGATAACTCAGTGCTCTGTGGGATTGAACCCTGAGGATTCTCCTGAAGTCACAAAGAAGGAGGATGCCCATGGATTTTAAGAGGAATTCTATTTTTCTATCCCTCTCTTTCTGTCTCCTAGATCTAGATCTATCTAGATGTGCGTGGTTAATTCATTTGAATTAAAGATATGCATGCTAGAAGATGCAGTGTGCAGTTCAGCATGGTGTCTTTTCAGCTCAAGTAGATGAAAGGAAATGGCTCATTTCTCAGCAACACACTCTTGTTATTCCATCAGACAACAAGGGAGGCAATGCTTGTGTAATCCAAGCTGTTTGCTGTGTACTGCAGTCTTGACACATTTTTCTGAATTTGGCAGACAACTCCTGTAAATAAAGGAACTTCTGGAAGTAAAAGGAAGGTGGAATTTGATCCCTGAGGGATCAATAACCTAGTTATAATTGAAAATATGAGGCATCTGGAGAGCTATTTTCCAAATTATTCCTTGCAGCCATTCTCACACACCATGGTGAGGAACTTCAAAAATACTTTACTGATTGCCTCAGCTTTTTATCATTATGCTATTTTATGTCAATAAGTTGCAAAATCTAGACTTTTCTGGTCTGGTGTTTGAGCATGCTCATTGTAAATTCTTTTCCTTCTCTCAAGTATCCATGTCTTCATCCTTTCACTGAATTACTGGAAGTCTTTGTCTTTGTCTTTGTCTTTGTCTTTGTCTTTGTCTTTGTCTTTGTCTTTGTCTTTGTCTTCCCTACGTCTACCCCATAGGTAATGGTAGAGTACAATGATACACAGAGTAACAAAATCAGGCTGTTTGACAGAAGCTGTGCAACTTCATTGGTGTACAGGTTTTGTTTTGGTTAAACCCCAAAGTGTATCAGTATTTGAGGGGAAAATGAAAAATCCTTTGAGGAGAAGGATCATCGCCCTATTTCCTGTCTGAAGACGAAACTCTACACCTGCTCTGCCAAGAGCCTAATGTTTGTGGTGCTGTTGGGTTTGCAATAGATGTCACAATTGTGTTTGGTCCTTTCAGAGGACCATGTGATGAATACCTAAGTGGAAAGAGCTGTGTACACTGCTGCTGCATAGCCAAATTGCATATGAGCATGCTTGGGTAAACATGTACACACACAGTATATTTTAATGTTATATATAGTACAGACAGCAATCAGATTGCCTACTGCTACTTTGTATACTTAGTGAAAGCCGAATTTTTGCTTTGTTTTTTAACAGCAGAGTTAGTGACTGAGTGCCTTTGATTTCAGTATTGATGAAATCAGGGAGAAAGAAAAATATGTTTCTTATATGAACTAATTTAAAACATTTAAAATATTGCATAAAAGCACTTGCAGGTTTCCCATGTTGCATGTGGAAATGATTGTCTGGTGCTAATCTGAGGTTTATATGCATTTTATATTTAACCTTTTATTAAACAGTCAGAAATTCCTCAGTTCCTTTACTATGAAAACTCAAATGTCTTTTAATGGCACTGATTTCTTCAATTTCAAATGAAATCAAAAGAAAGAAAGCCATTACAGTAAGCCCTTTCAAGGTGATACTGGGGAGAATAACACAATGTTTTTCAAAGAAATTTCAGAGGTTAAATATGTACATTTCCACAGCTCACAACTAAAAGTGATTTCTCTTGGAAGATTGATTCCCCTTCTGAATAATGTAATGTGGGTTTTTTAAGAACCCAACAAAGAAATCTCTTTAATAAAGGCTGGACCAATAGGCACCAAAATCAGTAGCTCCTAATCTAAACTCCTACCAAGTTAAATAAAAATAGCTCAAAATGCTGTGTGATCAGAATTCCACACTGTAAAACAGGTTACCCCTCCTTTCCGGCCTTCCCCACTTTCTCTGTGTTTTTATATCAGCTGTATGATCAAGTGATGGAAGGAAGAAAAGGTTGATCCTAATGTTAAGTGAAGAAGTCTTGGCTGGAGCCAGCTGATTTGCAGCATCTGTGAAAACAGTGCGAAAACGGAATTTTGAATAAGTCATCAACATTGAACACTAAAAGCAAATATAGTTGATCATGCAAATTCAATAAAGAGATTGAAAAAGGAAGAAAACAAAATTTATAAAGTCTAATATAAACAACTGAAAAAGGTCCAACACCTGAAATGGCATGAAAAAATTTGATCGCATTTAAAAATTTTTACTAGAATAAACCACATTTTCTTTAGCATGTGGTTTTCATTTAAAAAGTTAAGTTCATCTGCAAATGTCATCTGAGAAATACTAATGGCATACTACCAGACTACCAGATAATCCATTTCATAATCATGTGGGTTTTTTTCTCAATCTAATCTAAAACTCAGACTCATTAATGAAAGGATAGTATGAGGCTATTGCAATGAAGGGCAATTGTCCTGCTAAGTTAGTGAACAGCAATAGAAAATGAGAAGAAAACCCCGAAATGGAAAACGTGAAGGGGTGGTAGATCTAGATTTTTGTTTTGTTTTGTGGGGTTTTGTTTTTGTTTGTTTGTTTTGTTTTTGTTTTGCTTTTGTTTTGTTTTTGGTTTTGTGCTTTTGGTTTTTGTTGGTTGGTTGGTTGGTTGTTTTTTATTTGTTTTTTGGTTTGTTTTCTGTGAGAAATGGAGCTCATTTATCTCAACTGATAAAGATCAGGAGAAATGGAAGCAGAGAAAGTATATGTCTGTGTTTCTGTAGGAGACTACAACTCTTATGGCATTTTGCTTGTGATCATTTTACCTCAAATATTCTTGGTAGCTTAAAGTCTTGGAATATTAGCACCTCAGTAATTAGCTTCCAAAGGAACAAAGAAAGGCCTTAAGGGAAAAAAAAAATAGTTTCTTTGTTTTATATTCTTTGTTTTACCCTGGATGAGAAGATAGGGAAACTTTAATGCCAAATCTTTCCATGCTCTATTTATTACTGCCATGTCCTATGGGTTTTTGTTCAGTCATGGATTGCTGCTTTTGAGATCAACCAAAGTATAACTCAGGGTTTATCTTGGATTATTTACTTATTTATTTTTGTTAGAGAGTTGTGTATAGGGACAGCTGTTCTTTCCCAGGTATGATTGCTAGAGATTGTATTGGGTCTGGCTGAGATGGAGTTCATTTTCCCACAGCAGCCCTGGTTGCATTGGTAGCTAGGAAAGGTGTTGATAACACACTGGTGTTTTAGCTGCTGCTGAGAAGTTGTGGCCCAGCATGAAAAAAATTAATATAAAACCTAAGGAAGTTTAGGCAATACAAGACAGAAAGCAGATTCTCCAAGAGGCAACTATTGCCAGAACCCAGATCCAAGCTAACTAAACATGTACTAAACATAGCTGTGTATTAGACTAAACTTGTATTAATTGTGACCAAGCATAATGAAGCAAACTTAGGGAATCCTTACTTTAATCCATAAAAGTTTTAATAGCTTCATAATATCATGACAAGCAATATAACCAAACAAGTTTGTTCTGTAAGAGATGTGTGAATAAGAAATTATTATATAATTTATTATTCATGAAGAACAGTAAATTATTTTAATCACATTTTCTGTATTATGAAAATTCTAAAAAGTGATGCTGCAGGCAAATAAATGGCCATGGAAAGTGTGATCATTCATTCCAATCTTTTTTTAATAAACTTTATTCAAATTAAGGGAAAGAAATAATTACAGGGAAGAAAGTATCTAAAGTCTGTGTCTGTGAAATGACCATATACTTTAAAAGGACATCAGAAGCCTCTTCAGAGCAAAATAACATTTCTAATATTAAATCTTGAGACCAGGTCCAGAGACAGTAACATCTATCTTTAGTAAGTTGATTAAAATGCTTTGAACTTCAATACCAATTAATATATACTTTGTAACTCCTCACTTTGCATAGTCACAGCTCTATTTTGAATAAATATATACAACAGATTCCAGTAAAATACAGTGAATATGAAAAATTTATTTTTATTTAATAAGTGGAAAGATAGATCAATGTCTTAACTAAATGAAGCCAGGTGAAGGTTGACCTTCTGGATGTTAATAAATGGAGTTTATTTTAAATTGGTATTTTTGATATTTCATAAAACTTCAATGTGTTGAAGCATTTGTGTCTTAGATATTTTAAAAGAGTTAAAATGTTATTTCACATAAGTATATGCTGGACAGATGTTTCAAAGTTCAGTTTCTATAGAATCTTATGATTATTATTTTTATTTTTCTCATAGATTACATAAAACAAATCCCATGCTGAAAATCACTATCTTCAGAGATGAGAGAGGACCACTGGAAAACTCTTTGAGGGCTTTAATATTGCCATTCTAAAATACTGTGCTCAGATTGGGGGAATGAACTAGAAAACCTCTAGACAAAATTTTGTTCCTATCTTGTATGTATGTTCTTATACTATTACTAAAATCAGCAATAAAGGGGGATTCCTAACAGCATTCCAAGAAAGGTATTTTACCACTTTTATTTTATGTTGTTTAGAAACATCCTGACTTTATACTTCCACTGAGAAATACTTTTCTTTTCACAGTTTTTGTTTTGAATACTTCTTACTATGTCCTTAAAACGCTCTGAGTTCCAGTTACAACAACAAACCTTAAAGGACAGCTTTGAGATGTTATTTTGCTGTAAGAATAACAATAGTACTGTCTATACAGAGGAGAAATGCTTAGCCTGCACTAAGCTCCATACTGTCTTGATTAAACTGCTACTATACCAGGAACAGCTATTTTAAAAATAGCTGAGATGTGTAAGTTTGTGACTGAAGTATAGACCCAGTCTTTGAGTGGTCAATTAACATGGATTTCATTATAATCAAAACAGGCTAAGCCTCAGGAAGAAGAAATGGATCAGGACAGCATCTTATAAGTAGGATTTTTTATGAAGGACACAAAGAGAAAAGAATATTTATGCCAACAGCATATACATGTGGTTCATCAATAACATGACACAGCACATCCTGAAATAAGTGTTCAGTACAGGCAATGTTCTCTAAGAAGGGCACCAAAATGAATATGTTAAGCTAGAGGGCTATTCTGCATGGGGCCAAGCTTAGGTGAAGTGAATCCCTCACAATGGCTATTGTAAATGAGAAGGTCAGCAGCCTCTCATTTTCACTAGACAGATGAAGTGCTTTGTGGAAGCCAGCAGGAAAATAGCATAAAAGAATTAAAGGTATATCCGTTGTGAAGCATTATTTTCTTAAAAGAACCTGGGCCACATGTTGATTAAGAAGGTAGCCACTGCCTTTATCACTACTGATTTGCTTCTATCATATTTTTCTTAGAGCTATTTCTCTAATACATTCACACAGAGAGAAGAACAGAACTTGGGGTCAGGTCATGGCTTATTCAGCCTGCAGGGAACTGTGCTGATACCCATGACATGCCACAGCCAACTGTATTTAGAAAAAAAGATGGTTTCATGGAGACGTATTTCTTCACTCTGGTGACCAGGGAATGTAAGAGTGGGGACTACACAAAGTGTCTTTGCACCTTCAGTGTGCTTTCTGACATAAAATATGGCAGGGAGGATAATGCATGCATGCAGACTGATGCTTGTTCTTCTCTTTGAAGAAGCTGGGAGATAGAGTTATAGCCTGTGACCCACTAAGTGACAATTTCCATTTCAGGTTGACACTGCAGAAATGCAACTGCTCTGTACATTGGGCTGGGCTGAAAGTAGCAGCAATGAATGCCTTCCACTATTTTGCCTGTCATCCCTCCCCACCTTTTCTTTCTTATTAAGAAGTTGATGCCTTTCGCATTTCAGTGAAAGGAAAGACCCCTGCAGACCGCACAGAAGCTGGATCATGCTGCAACACGTTTAATGTTACAGGACAGCACAGTGTTGCCATCAGAACTAATCCCAGCAGCAGCAAATCAAATCACCCCATTTCCATTTAGCTTTCGTCAGTATCATGCACAGACAGATATGGATTTGGTCTGGGGAATGGCATTTGCCTTTGAAGTTCTTTTTTATTTTTTTTCCATCTACATCATGCATTCAGCGCTAATAGAAAGTTTCTTTTCAGGAGTGAATTCCATTTATTTGCTGAGCATGTGCTGATCAGCAGTGTGATAGGGAAATTTTAGGTTTTCTCTTCTGCAGATACCTTATCCCTTTTTCTCTTCTTTGCATGGCTGTTCATTTTGACATGTGGCAACTTAGTTGCTGCAATTGTTCCAGAGATTGCTTTGATATTTCCTCTATTATTGTGCTAATAAGACCACTACTCTCTCTTACTTTGACCTTGTATTATTTAGTTAAGGCTTTCAAGCTCCATATTCTTCTGTACAGGCAGTCCTAATTTTAGTAACGCTTTAATTACAGATTAGCCCTTCCTGCAGCATTAAACATGAGCATGTTTGAGCAGTTTTATGATATTTCTCAGAGAGAAGCCTAAGATTCTTTCTCTTTCTTTCTTTTTTTTCTGGTCCAGTAATTGGTCACTACTGAATTCAGCTTGCCTTTGTATTTCAGTCATATGTCTTGGAACAAAGTCAGATATTTACTTTCTTCCACAGGTTTGGTCCTGCAACTTCTGTGCTGATTTCTTGGTTAGGCACAACTAGATGTGGCCAAGTAAGGACTTGTAGCTCTTGGCTTCCACAGCATAATAATCTATTTTGACATATAGTTAATTTTTCTTTCATTTAAGGGTTTTCTGCTAGCAATATCATTTGGGATGCTGCAGAGTATACTGTGCATGCTTTTTCCCCTTTGTGAAAACTTAGAAGCCTACAATGAGAAACATTTAAGCACTAGTGTGGGCTTCGAAATAATGTTTCAGAGGAGAACATAGATAGACGAGTAACTGAAAATTTATGCAGTACCATTTTTAGGGTTTCTTTTGCACCAAACTCACTTTTATCAATATTCACATTACCACCACAGCTTCCCAGCATTCTTCAGCTCTTTAAAAACAATCTCTGAACAAATGTGGTATGTTTCAGGGATGCTTTGTAGCTGAACCTTTTATAGTAGGCTCTTGCTCTCTTCCTTGAATGCTTTCTTTTTAGATGTCTTCCCTCTCTAGGTGGACTGGGGAGGAATTCTTACAGTATAATTATTTGTCTCAGTTTAAGGTTAAAGATGGGAGATGTATTATAGTACTGATGCAGGCTTTTCTCAACACTGTGTATTAGGGGCAGATATGCTTATTGTTTATATGCTTATTGATTTCAGTTATTTCTGAATTTTATTAGGTTACTGATCTTGTAGCAAGCTGTTTCAAAATATAAATGTGTTATGCAAGAAGATAATTCTGTTAATCGTATTTGCATTCCCATTTTATTAATTTCTTGTTTCTCTTTAATTTTCATGAAAAATCTCACACCTGTAAGTTACTATGAAGTAGAATTTTAAGAAAGGAAGATAATATTTTTTTATATATGCATCTATATGTAAATGTACATGTCTCAGTCAAATTTCTTGTGTGTCAGGCTTTCCACATCAGCAAACGAATCTGAAATATTCCTTTCTGGATTTTAAAGTCTCCTTCAGGCCAGATCATGCAGCATATTTTGAATTTAAAATTTAATTTAGAATGCTTTGCTTGTTTTCATAAATAAAACCTTTTGTTTTGTAAGAGGTTAGAAATATCTCACATTGCACTTTTTTTCACTTTTTGTTATTTCTGACAGTACTTCTAATTTAACCATTATTGTTTGTTCATTAAAAAAAAAAAAAAAAAGGCAAACCAGAATTACGCTAGTAAGGAAATAGCAAATATGCTACCTTATGCAAAAGAAAGAAAAATGCAGTTGTAAACCAGCATTCAATATCATATATACAGGTCCTATTCAATATGAAAAAAAATTAAGGGTCATGGAAACATTTATTATATTTGCCTTTGTTATGGCTAAAAAACTATCTTAAGAGGGATGAAATTAAACAAACAAACAAAAAGTATAAATTTTTTTTTCCACTAGACCTGAAAATAATTAGGGAAATTATATGAATGGAACAGCACAGCCATGTGAATTATCTCCCAAGTTAGAGCATAAGCTTCTTTGAATATCCCAAATAACCCTCATTACAAATTCTTTTACTTTTGCAGCAAGTTCTAAAATGCGATATTTCATATCAGGCTTGGTCTAGAGCAGAGATTTGCTCTTATGTATCACTTAGCATGTTTTCCCTGTTGCCATTTCTGGTATAGTGACATTGGTATAAAACATTTGTATAAAAATGATTGTATAAGCAAAATATTCTTCTTGTGTGTGTGATGTTTGTTTATTTCCTAATAAATTGATGCTAGCTCAATCTATAAAAGAACATTCCCAGGGTGAGCTATGTCTCTAGCATAGTGGTTTGTTACTATTATTCCATTGGCATCACTATAATTACAATTCTTTTTCATTGCACACGTGGCCTCCGAAGAAAATAGATATATGCTGTCTTCCTCTCATGTCCAAAAGTCAAATTTCACAGCTTATATCCATAAATCAGTGGACTATCTCTCAGCACAGTAACAAACTAGCATTTTACCTCAATCTGTTTTAGGCCCTGGCCTTAATGAACAGTTAATGGCTGAAAACGAAACAGAAGAAATTCCAAAATGTTAATCCATTGTGGTTTGAAATTTTTGGAAGCTCTTTCCTTTTTGTTTTTTCCCCCTTTATTTTTCTGGGGTTTGTTTGTTTTTTGTTTTTGGTGGGTTTTTTGTTTGTTTTTTGTTTTGGTTTTTTTTTTGTTTTTTTTTTTTTTGGTTTTTTTAATATTTGTTTTGCTTTTTTAATATATAATTTCATACATCTCTCAAATTCCTTCTTGAATCTTAACAATTTTCTTTGACATGACCTTGTTTAGGTAAAGGCAAAGGTCATAGGAAATTAAGGCTACTTTTAATTTATTATCTTTTCTGAATTCATAGAAACAATTTTTAAATGACATTTGTTTTCCTTCTAGAACAGTGATGAATACCATAAACTCTCATTTAATTTCAAAAAATACATAAGGTTATTTGTAAAAATAACTAAGGAATGTGTATTATTATGATCTAGGTGAAAAACATTAAAAAAATTACAAATATTTTAATACTGTTTTTATGACCCATGTTACATAAAACTGAATGCTTTTAGCATTAGATATATTGCATTAGATATATTCATTTAGAATGGCTTTTTTGGTTTGTTCAGTTTTTCTTAAAACTTGGGAGTAAAGCATACGTAGCAATATTGTATACAACTTCCAGAGAACATTTTTCTGGCATTGAAACCCCTGGGGAAGAAAATCGTGAGTTTGAGCCATACTAGCCACACTAGACTTGGCAGGAAAAAAAAAAAGTGTATTTAAATCATAATTTCTTCATGAATTAAACAAGCTATAAGTGTTTGAACATTCTCTGAGGATATATTTACAAGATTCGTAAACAAGTAGTGCATATAGAAATATGAAGTGATGGGGATAAGACAAGTACCATTCCTCCATTTATTATTTGGGTTCAATGAAATTACTATTATCTGGCACTTCTCTTAAAGAGTTTCAAATTAATTCTATTTGAATGAATGAGGACTGGTTTAACAGATAATGGGCATTGCCAATAATAATCGTTTGTTACATACCTTACTCAAGAATTCTGTATGATTAGAAAGGCATCTTTCTTCTCATTGTCTTTATAATTTTCCATTTCATCCACATGGCATAAAATATGAAAGCATGTGGAGGTAAAGGCCTGGAAATTAAAAGAAAATTCAGATTTTGTCCTAGTTAGTTCCTTAAAAGTAGAAGCAGTGTTTTTCTAGAATAAATGTGTAAGGTGTTTCATGACTGAAACACCTTAAATATTTCAGTCATGCTTTCAACACTGAAAATCTGCTTTCCATATGGAATTCATTACATACTCCTGGCAATTCTAGTGTACAGTGCAAAACTTGGCTTGTTCCTGAGAAAGTCCAAATGCATTCATAAATTATTTATCAATTGTTCAAGGATACTGAAAAATATAAGTGAAAAAACCTTAAAAACCCTTGCAGTACCCATATTGTGAACACATACAAAAATTGAGCCTCATTCTATACCAAAGGCATGTTCAATTCCTGACCACTTTCCCACTTTATCTGTTTGTTCTATTCCAGCTACACAGAAAGACATATCCTGAATTCACCTATGCCATTTGCATATCACGTCTCTTTCAGTTTCTAATTCAGCTTGGGAACAAATCAGACTTTTATTGCCATTATGGTTTGGACAAAACCACAGAAAAGCCAAATTTCCATATTCTTCCTGGCCAATTGCTTACATAGACATTAATATGAATTGTAAGACCATTTTCCTGAGCTGCAGCTGTTGTCAGTAAGAACCTTACTACTTTTAAAATTGAATTGATACCTTTATCCTCAGTTTAGACAAGAGAAATAATAGTGATGGTGCCAGAATACATTGATATAAATCTTTACACCTTTGAGTCTCTTGGGGCATGTGTGCTGGTCTGGAGTAAAGTCTGCAGGACTGGCTGGCATAACAAACCAGCGTCTCAAATGGGAGCAGGTTATTTGCCAATGTCCAGATGTTTTCTCCAGATATGTACTAGATATTTCTTTTCCTGGATGGAAATATTCTTTAAAACCAAGACAATACAGAGAAGACATAGATCCTTTTTTCATCTCAGCTTCCTGTTTAAAACATGAAGGTGAGCTAAAAGCATAGTGGACTTAGATGTCAGAGACAATTCAAAACACTGATCTAGGTTTGAATTTACTTGTTTAAGTGGAACACTAACTCTCTCCTGGGCCAGCTGCTTCAGACCTGTGCACGTCAAAACATCAAAATCTGCCAGGGCAGCACGCATGAAGTTTGCAGTGGGAAAATGTTCAAAACATTTTTCAGGCTTGCATATTTTTCTCTTTTTTTAATGGTTTGTGGAGATCTTTTCACTGTCAGAGGAGAATCTGAAATAAAAAGGGCTCTTCACAGCCTCCTTGGTAGGCTGTTGAAGGTTTTCAAATGTAAGAAAAAAATGTTGTGGGAAGAAAAACCCAGCAAAGCTTGGTGAGCTTAGCTGGAGCTTTAAAGAGATTATACCCAAAGTTCAGACTGACTTAGAAAAAGTTGAACTTGACTGTTATCTTGAAAAGCTTTCGAAGGCAGGGATCATCAACACAACCACAGCTCTCATCTCTGGCAAACAATTTCAAGCAGCTTTAGTATCAGATAGTATAGCCTGGAGACTCAGGAGAGAATTTTCAGGGTTGCCGTTTCTTTATAGGTTTCAGATTTGGAAGCAAAGTTTACTGTTCCTACATCTAGAGAAAGAAAAATAGCAGTTACATACTGAAGATGTGTATGATGGTCATTCCTCCAGTGTTATTATTTTCAATGGCAACAAGAATAAATCTGATATGATTTATTAGATTTAGGTTTGTTTGATTTTTTTTTTAAGCAACTACAGCATTAGATAGTCGTTGTGGTTGGAAACTACACTATAGGAAACTTTCTCTCCTCTGCCAGGTGTGGCATTTTGACTGTTCAGAAGTTGGGTTTTATGGACACAGGAAATAAATTCTTGGGTTCATTTCAATTTTTTAAAAGGAAAAAATGTGGCACCACAATGGCACCTTTATAGATAGTCTTATTATCATAGAGTCATAGATTCATAGAATGATTTGGGTTGGAGGGACCTTAAAAAACATCTATTGCCACTCCCTTTCCATGAGCAGGGACACCTTCCACTAGGACATGCTGCTCAAAGCTCCATCTAGTTTTGCCTTGAACATTACCAGGGATGGGGCATCCACAACTTCTCAGAGCAACCTGCTCCAGTTCCTCACCTCCCTCACAGTATAAAAATTACTTCCTATGACCTAATACATACCTACCCTATTTCGGTTTAAACATGTCAAGGGCCAACTGAATATGGTACTTGAAATGATCTCCTAACATTTCGTTTAGCATTATCTTTATGGGTACAAGTGGCTGGATATGCTCCTTTTAAGGGACTGGCAAACAGAAAGTGCTAATATTACTTGCTAAACAATCTTCTTTTGAGGTCTCTTGTGCTTTGGAAAATGAGAGATGAGGTTCATGGTTTCAATTCACAGAAAGAATGAATAATGTATAAAATAATTATGCCTGCCTACTGCAATGGTATGCACTGCCACAAGCTGCCAGAACAGCAATGTGCTGGGGACACAGTTTTTGACAAACTGTTTCTAGAGTCACATAAAACTAAATTATTCCAGCTTAGTAATCTATTTATAATATTAAATAGGTATTTTAAATCATCTTGCAAGTCAAATGTCAGCAATGAATATAAATTTAATAGTTTTATCTTTTTTTGCCACGTTGTCTGCAACAAAAGTAGTGCTTCAAATGAGACTTCCTAACTATGTGAGAGTCAGTTTTCCAACTAACTAGCTCACTAGCCTCAATTTGATCAAATTTACTTGTACCTGGTATCCTCTGCCTTAACAGAGAACAGGAACAAGATGTTAGTGACATGACAGTGCTGATGAACATCTACAGAGTCAGGAAAATGCAAATTATCTTGTCATAATTTATTCTACTATATGAAAAGAATCTCTCTTTAAAATTAAAAAAAAATAAGGAAAGGAAATAAAGACTATCTAACACACCTATATGGTTTTAAAAACTATTCCACTGAACTGACTTTTTCCTTTCTTTACGTGTGTTCTCTTGTGGTGGTCAGAAGCTAGTCCTAGTAGCCAGGCTGAGGAATGGGTTTGTAGCTGCATTCTCCATAGGTGTTAAGAAACGGACATTTCCATTTCAGAAGAAGAGAAAAAGCTACATAAGCTCTAACAGCAAACAAATGATTCCTCTGCCTTCTGCTGCATGATGCTTTGCAAGAGTTCATCTTCTTCGGTACTAAGAGAACAGACATGTCTTTTAGACTCATGTTTTGCATTATTCACCTGTCCTAATCCATAGAATTTCAGCTCCAGCAAGTATGAGATGAATATGCAATTTATTATAAGAAAGAATGTTGAAACAGTGAGTTTTTCTATGCTTATCTTAGCATTTATATAGTTTATTCATCATTAAAATCAATGCCTAATCATAACTGGATGTATGAGCAAGCTGTCAGGCACAGTGACAAATTCAAGGAGGCAAGTAATTTACCAGAATGCCTACATTTGACTGAGGAATAACAGGTTATGGTGGTAAATCTTTTCAAACAATCATTTTGAGATCATTTTTCAAGCACAGATTTAAATAGAGAGTCTTGGAACATTCAGTGCAAGGACAAAAATATAAAAATATATAACTAATGAAATATTTTAGAGTGCTCAGAAATTGACAGGTACATGATAGTATAGCTGCTTGCAACTGTTGTTTTCTTATCTGTGTTAATGTGCTTGAATGTTCACACTAACATGGGATGCATAAATATTTTAGCTCTGTGAGAAAATAAGCCATATGAACCAGTAGTCTGTCCATGGCAATAAGCAGTCTGAGTAGTAGTATGTCAGATTTATAGAACAAACACGGGTCCATTTCTTAGTCTTTATCCAAGGTTTGACCCAAATCCTACAGAAGTTAATCATGGCTTAATCCAGTATCTATTGCAGCCTCTGGAAAGCTCTCATACTCTGACTCTCTGGTCAGAGTCTTTTCACAAGGTGACAGTAAAAAGCTTCAAGATAAGAACAGAAGCAAGATCTGAATAAGTGCAGTGCTGTAGAAGCAAGATTTCCGATATTTCCCACTGATTTGGTTGACGAAAACACTTCACACCTTCTTTGCAGGTCCTTAAAAGAACAAGTGTCTGTAGAAAATTTACTTTGGGGAAAATATCT
The DNA here is from genome assembly GCA_037013685.1 of Acridotheres tristis. Lineage (NCBI taxonomy): Eukaryota > Metazoa > Chordata > Aves > Passeriformes > Sturnidae > Acridotheres > Acridotheres tristis. Next base: position 75,316,272 of record CM072887.1, on the reverse strand, counting down.
GCTTGAATTATCTATGCATAAGTCTCAGACAGTCAAGATTATTTTAGGTATCTTTTCTGGCATCAGTTTTCTGCTTGGAACAATTTTGCACAGCCAGGAAGGCACCAGAATTAGGTCAGATTTAAGAGTGAGTATCTTGCGAACTTTGGCACTTTGGTTTTATTTAGCAAGTCACACATATAAAAAGGGCTTTAGATCATGGAAATTTCAGTTAAGTATATTTCTGGGACCACCACCAACACAGAGACATATGAGCTAAAAACATGGCAACAGGAAATATTTTGTCTGGATTATGCATCAATGGAAGGACCTGGTCTGCAACCCATTCAATTTAGTGAGTATAAGCCCATGATAAAAGAAAAGACTATTTTTCTTATTAATGTCTTTAAAGTGACCAAGTGGCAAATATACTGCAAAGTTTCCACGCTTAATTTGGTTTCACTTCTAAATAGGAACATAAGTAGAGTTTACTAGGCACCAAAATGCCTATTTGAAGATAGTTTAGCCAGACACTAATGCTGAAGGCAGAGATAGCAGTAGGTCAATCTGTTACATGTTCTTCACTGCTGCTATAAACTGTGCAATTACTTATTTAGAATACTTAGAATTCCTACATCAAGTCTAAGCCTTTGAAATCAACTATCATAGAACTATATGTGTATAATAATTATATGTGTATAGAGGGATAAGAGAGTGAATTTAAGTTTCTAAATGATGTTAAGAGATTGTTAACTGTGCTTGTTCTGTTACCTAAGGGAAACATCTGGAAGACATGGAAACTAATGCCATTTACACATAAAGATTCCTTTATGTGAGTCAGTGCTTCAAGGTGCTCTATCTCCTCCAGGGCATTGAATGTCCTCTTCTCTAATGACTTTTTCAAAAGAGTGGTGAAAGCCATGTAGAAGCACTTGCCTTGGCTACCTCGAGGGAAAGAACCTTTATGCTTGTGATGCTTGTTCAGAGTGGTTATGAAATGAATTTTAGACATATTGAGTAGGAAAAGCTACAGTGACATGATCCTTCAGAAAATCACTTTCTGCAATTATCTGCATCATGCATTGTAGCTCAGGAAACAAAGAGTAAAGGATTTCCTTAGCTTTCATAAATTTCTTAGATGTTTGTTGGATTCAGCAGTGGGTGCCTTTCTATAGATATATTTATGTTCTGCAGACTTTATTACTAAATTATTTTCTTCAGGAAATATTTTTATCATTAATTATATACATGGAAAATTTAGGAAGCAATTTAAACAGAAAAGTCAAATGCATTTACAAATGTATGCTCCTTAGAAGATCTTTGTGAGAATCACAGATTCTCACTGGAAAAATAACATCCTAGGGTTTGAGAGGTATATAAACTGAGTGCATTACCCATCATTCTTTTCAGGAATGTTATTGAGCTTCGTTACTTTCAGAAAAGTGCAGAAGCAATTATGCCTTAGCAGTTACAGTCTTCCCTAAATGTTTTTGTTGCATGCAGAAAATGTACTGTTGATATAAGACAGACGCCATCTCTAGAAAACTCAAACTTTTCCAGCTGAAGATGTTTGTGAGACACAAGGTTTATCACTCTCCTGTGGGGAGCAGCTGAGGAAGCTGAGGTTGTTCACCTGGAAAAAAGGAGGCTCAGGGGAGAGGTGGGTTCTCTCAGGCAACCAGCAACAGGACGAGAGGACACAGTCTTAAGCTGCACCAGGAGTGGTTCAGCCTGGACATTAGGAAGAAGTTCTTCACAGAAGAGTGATTGGGCATTGAAATGGGCTGCCCAGAGACGTGGTGGAGTCACAGTCCCTGGAGGTGTTTAACACAAGACTGGACATGGTACTTAGTGCCACGGGCTACTCGACAAGATGGTGTTAGGTCACAGGTTGGACTTGATGATCTCTCTAACCTAGCTGATACTGTGAATCTGTGATTCTTTGTTACAGAAAGAGCCCAGAGAGTGTTATTGTTTAGATTTTTTTTTTTTTTTTGAGATAAATGAGGTTGGGGAAAAAAATTCAATCTCTAGCATCTTCTAATCTAGTTTAAATGACATCTTTCTTATACTTATATTTACACTCTTCAGATGACAGATCTTGTAGGAAGATGTTCTTGAATAGAGGCATGCTGAGAGGGTAGGAGTTTCTTATGCACTCTTATAAAATCACTTACTCAAAATTTGCAAGCTATATACAGGGAAAAATCTGCCTGGTTTCTTCCCTCTATATTTTTCTTCATAAACAGCTAAACTTTCTAGATGAATTCTTTAAAGAAATCCCAGTAAGATTAGACAAAGCTAGTCAGAAGACAAATTCAGATTATATCAGAGCCAAAGTAAAACATGAAGATGTGTCATTTGGCAGAGTGAGACACCCTGGGGGCTGAGCACTGGTTAGCGAAGTAGATGATTAAGGTTCTGCTTGATGCTGTGCTGGCATACAATGATTAAATAAAGGTTTGAAACTGATCCTCTGTTAGCTTAGCTAAGTTTCCCAGCCAACTAGTTGTGTGCAGATACATACTTGTTTTTCTGCATCCAGGAAGAAAATCAGTTCTCAGTGTGAGAACATATTTTCTGACACATTTATCATTTACCTCAAAGCTTTTAAATTAATGCATAAAAAAAACCCCCAAAAAACAAAAAACCCAATCAAGCTAATTCCACAGCAGAACCACTATTTTAATGATAGTCTTTTAGAAAACTCAACTCAGAGCTTGTCTGTGTTTTCATGTTAGCCACTAAGATGCATGATAAAGCTATTAGTCCTCTTTCCTTACATAACTGAGATTCTGAGAAATTTCATCATTAAAATTTGTGATATCCTACTCTTAAGGGAAAGGGACATCCAAGATTTGTAAATGCTTGTGGTCAAAAGGAAAAAGGGTCAGAGAGTCCGCAAAAACTCACAAAGATTTGTTGATAAATTACACACTTGGCATATGAATCAGCATGATAGTACTGTAGTTAAGTACACAGCACTGGGTTTTAGGTAAAGGGGAGAGATGAAAAAGCAGAGAAATAAAGAGATTCATTAAAGACAAAGACAGAGGAAAAGAGAGAGAGAGAGAGAAAAATAAAAGAGAAAGTGAGAAAAAGAGATCACTAGTTCTGATTTCAGTACTGACCCAGGGACAGGATGTCCAGGGTCCTGGGCTGCACATCTAGGCTAGTTGGGGGTACGTGTTTATACATAAGTTTTTCTCATCCTGAATATAAGTTTCTCACTTCCTATGCAAAATGGTTATCATTCATAGTCTGTTCTTTCAGACCCTTTTGGAAATGTGTCAGAGGGCTTCATGGGTCTTTGGTGGTCTTCATCCTCCCTACTGTGCACTTCTCAGCTTCATTCCTGTGCTTGTGCTGTACTGTGCTGTACTGTGTTGTGCTTATTTTCAGGAACTAGAACCAAGATATTTGTCCAGGAAAAGTGCTGCCCTACCTCCTTATAGCCCCCTTCTCCTGACACATCTTATTCTTCCACATGGTGTGTTATTACCAATAATCCTTGTCTGTTATTACCAATGATCCTTGGTTGGCTTCACAGTCATCTGGCTATCAGTGTTTGAGGCACACACTTCTGGGATTCTACAGATTTCCTCACCTAAATCACATAACGTTTTTAAATGCTGGGATTTCCTGTGGAGCAACAATTCAGTATATGATCAAGGTTCTAGAAATGCTGGATTAAGAGGATTTTGCAAGACTGGGTGTGGCAACATGCAGCAGCTGGTTCAGTATATCAGAACTCAATATACAGATTCTTGAACTTGAAGTAAAATTATATATCTCAAAGATATTTGTGAAGGAAGGAAATAGAATGTAGTGCACTACCTCCTTTGGAAGTAATAAGCAGTTTCAGAGCATGATTAAATATCATCTGTTTGACAACTGCAGTGTTAGATTCAAACAAAAAGAAAACATTAAACTTACCTACCACTGATCTGTAAAATATATTTTAAGTTATTAAGTGAAACATTTTCCAGTAATTTCAGTTGTTTACAACTCATATTTAAAAATTTCTCAGATAACAAGATTACAAAGATTCAAAGATGTCTTAAGATTTGCACATTCTTATTTTTTCAGAACACAATAGCATCCTTTCCCTGTGCAGCACATCTTGAAGCTTACTTGATTTGCTCTCTTTCTTCTTCTGTCAAGCAGTCTCTTCTCAGCTATTTAATCTTGTATGAGCACATTTCATCCATGTTGGCTTTCTTTTCTGCTTATCTCTGAAACTGTTCTGTAGCCTATAGATGTATCATCATCTAACATATTATCTACCTAAACTGTTTTATCCATGCACTGGACTATAGAGTTCTTGTTACAGAGACAACAAGTAGTCAGCATGCAGCTGATGTATACAAAATGCAGCCAGATCTTTAAAAGTGATTGCTAATTTTGAAGCATTCAAACAGACAATTCATAGACTTCAGAAACGGAGGATGCTGAGTATCACCATTAAAATGTAACAGCCTGAAAACGACTGGTGCTTATGTTGATGACAATGGTAGTTGCTGGAGTTTCGACCATTGCTGTGCTTATTCTGCACTAAGACAGGAGGGATTTTTGTCATAAGAAGACTAATCTTCAAGGACTTGGGTTTTCTGAAGGCTCAAAACCAAATCTCAGATATCACCAGAGGCCAGAGCTTAAACAACCTCTTTTATCTCCACTGGTGAGCCAAATATCATTTCAGTATATTATTAGGTTTATATTTCTTGTCTAAAAATAGAATGGCTACCTATATTCTTAGGCTTCTTACCTGTAGGTGGTTTATTCTGCCTCTGCTCTAATCTAAAATCCAAAGAGTTAAAGAAACGAAAGTATTCACTTTTTACACCAGGAGTGGCTTCTGCTGATTTTTTGCTTTAAGAGTCTGTGAAGTGTAAGTGAAAGCAAAAGAATATATTTTTGCAGCATGTATCAATCTTCTGGTAGTCTTTGATCTCTTTAAGGGTATTCATGGTCTAAATGACTACCACACTTTTATAGAAATAACTGAAACCTGGAATTGAAATAATTGACACCAAAGGGAAAACATGTTAAAACTGGTAATCTCTATTCACCACCTAATTTTTTTCCAGTGCCGACACTTCAAAGGTAAACTAATCCTTATTTTTTCTTGAAAACTAGTGATTTTGCCAAAGTAAAGACATTATATTATAAAAGCAGATATGTGGACACTCTTCACAAGGAAGACACCTAAGAAAGTTTTAAGAAAAAGTACTTTTGTCAACAAAACTATTGCCTTAAGAATTTTTTCTTACCACTTACTTAGAAGATTTTTCTTTCTTAGTTCAAAATCATAATTGAAATTAGAAAAAAAATCAAACCAGCCCAAACCCAAAAACCTGTAAACCACATTGTGCACAAGTAAGGCTTCTGAAAGTCTGCAAATAATATGTCTTTACCTCTTGTGAATTTGCCTTTTGCAAAACTATTGTGTTTTGTGATAGCATCAGTTCTCCTCTACACACTGGGGGTAAACTCTTGATTGATACAATTAGTAGGGGGAAAAAATGTGGAGGACCAGCTTCTACTGGTTTATGTAAGTAGATGAGGTAACAGAAGAGGATGTGCTGGGATTTACTCTTGCTAGCTCTGCTAATTTTCATGGACCAGATCACATTCTCCTGTGCAGTGTAATAAACAAAGTTAATCCGAATAGTACTGCACATAGTCCTTTGCAAGATACTAAGTTCTTTGTAGATGCTAAATGAGGCATATCAATAAATTCCCTGCCTGAAACCAATTTCTGAACAAGTCAGAGAGAGTAAGGCATCTCAGAGCCTCTGTGGATTAGTGGGATTGAGAGGCACCCACATGGGATTTCCTGGTCACTGTCAGATATGGTGGTGAAACTTTTCCCTCATGGGCTCATCATGAAAACACTGTCTAGAAAGAAAAGACATGACAAAACATTTACATATATCAAAGGCATGTCAAATTCCTTTCAAAATGAATAATGATTCCATCAGTGTTCATTTTCAAAGAGAATTTCTTCATAGGTATGTCAAAGGGTAGCGAGGTCCTGAGCAAATTATTCTTAGCTTTTCCCCCATTTCTCTGCATGCATATTTACTTAAAATCATGATCATTTAGGTGGTAGAGAGTAGTAGTTTAAGAACAGAAATTCAAAGTCTTCAACTAAAACTAACAGCAAAGAATTGAAAATGGGATAGAATGTAATTAAATCATGTCCAATTTTGAAAGTAATATGCATTCTTTTATTCATAGATAATGCATTGACTTCACTTCTTTAAAGCAAAGTAGCTCCTTAATATCAGCACTTGACTTACTAGCTTGCAATTCAGATGGGATCTTGCTTCCATTTTTATAGGATATTCTATATCCTCATTATGCCTTGGCCACTGCATTCAAGAGTAAAAACAGCCTGTTAAAGATGCCACAAAAGAGGTGGTTGGCCCAGTTTTCTTGGAAAGGTATTCTACATTATGCCAGGTAAATCTGATCAGCCATTGCATTTTTTTAAAATTAATTTATATTTCATTTACTGATTAAAAAAAAATAATTAAAAGGCACACCAGAGTAAAAATTCAGGTAACACTTGCTGGACTGGGGGGCACCAGAGTCCATTTGCTTCTGATTGCCATCACTGTTTTACAAAACATCTAACATTTAGAAGTATCTGAAAGTTTCCACATTGAGCCTTTTTCTTCACTGATGTAAACAATGTTAAATCTCTCTTAGTAGTGAGAGATATGATATTGGGCTCATTGTTACTTTACTGAGATGTTAACAGCAAAGAAGTGAAAGGAATAAAGTCCAACATCAGTTTTGAAAGATTTCCAAAGAAAAAAGTGATTATAACTTCTCTTTTTTCAAAGGGTCAGTTGTTCAGTAAGGCACTCTCAGAGGGTGACATTACATTATTATACCAATTTGTCACCTAAATTAAAGCCATTTAGCCTGTTATTTAGTGTACAGCTGCAGAACTGATGTGTTTTATTTTATTTTTAATGTACTTTTTTATAGATGGGAAAAAGAAAACTCTATATGGAAGTAAAAAACACATCAACTCTAAAGATGTTGCTTATGATAGGAACTGTCTCTGGCAAGAGGAACAATAATCTGAACAGATCAAAATGCTCTCCTTTTTTACTTATATCTTACTTGCTGGTTAAAAACACAGCAGTACAGAGATATCCCTTTACACAGACATCTTATTTTCTTTACATCTGTTCTGTTTTTCTGATAAAGTACTTTCCCTAAAACAGACATAAGTGCAATTGTGCTGCCACAGGACCTATGTCACATGTTGTGACCAAGGGTAGTGTCTTCTTATTTATGAAATAACTTCATTTCTATTTTATATGTTACTGCTACTATTATTTTATGTACTACTATTTATTTTAATTTACTTCTTATGCTTAAAGTATTTGACTGATCTACCTGGAATAAGAAACAATATCGACAAGACAGATGAACCTATGGAAAACAAGGAGATATGCAGGACTCCTGCAAGAGGAAATCTGAACAGCTCTACTCCCTATTTGAATCTAACTAGAAGTTGTTCAGAATTTCTACAAGTTCAGGTCTAGTTTTATTCTCTTTCATGTTTTACAATTCAGAGTGGTTATCATCATACTGTGCTAGCCAGAGACAGTATTTCTATCAGAAAGATAAAATGCTGTCCTGGCTGGTCAGTTATCCAAATCTGTGAGTACTTTTTATATACGCCATAAGATATACAAATTTACTTTCCTGAAAGACTATCTCCTCCTGAATTTTCTTCTTATCTCTACATCTAACTTTTATTTTGACTCTTGGTGACCTTCTAATAAGCACAGTCTTTTCATATTTTTTTGCTCTATTTTTTTTTTTCATAATAAAGTGTCATTTGTTATACCTTCTTGGGTTTTTTTCATTTTCTTTGCTTTTGATTGCTTTCTTAAATTGCACATCAGTCCTTTATTGTCTCATTAAAACTCTTATCATATTTTTTATATTTCCAAAGAAGCACAGTTATGTTAGAGAACCATAGTACTGACTATAACAGTGTTCTGTTCTGTTTTTATCCAAAGCAGTTACCACATGGACAGAGTCCTATATTTAAATATTCTGAACAAGGGTAAATGCCCAGGATTTATCAGCTTTATCAAAGTACCCGTACACAAACAGGGGTACGATGGGGTTTACTTTTCTGTGGGCAGTAGAAGTCTGATTACATCACAGTGTGCCAGGTTCCCGGGGGTTGTTATAAGCAGTAGTGTTGCACTGAATTTTTAGTGGAATTAAATTAAATTTAGTGATTTAGGTGGAATCACACACTTCAAGTTTGTAGTTAGCAGTTGGTGGAGTGAGTTTAGATTAGATATGAAGGCTCATGGTTCTGCATTTTGACCAAACGATCTGATGGTTGGGAAATCCTGAATGGCTACACTGTGATTATGATTTGGCATAATCTCATCTTTCTGCTGCTGAAACTGACCCTGAGGAAAATGTTGAGACCTCGGACTGAAATTCAGTCCTAACTGTTTCTTATTAATATCTATTCAAATTCTGTTTTGTAGACATTTTCTGAAATGGCTCATGACCTATCAGCATTTCACTGAAGTGTTGTCCTTGTTTATTTAAGTCTTTCTAGTGTGGAATGACAGGAAGTAATGTCAACCATGACAGAAGAAGGAATCAGCAGGGAATATCTTAGCACCCTGTCAAGGCAGCTCAGCAACTTTTTATCACAGCACAAGAGGAAAACACTGCTTTGTAATTATAACTCACTGATTTTGGGTAGTTCAAGTGAAAAGAGCAACGAAAATAACATTTATAACAACTGTTTTACCCTCTATCTCTTGGAGTTCTTAATCCATATACAGCATTCATTTCCTTTTGCAGGGACCATCATACTTGGAGGCAACCTAGAAACCAGTGCTGCTAAAGAAAGACTCTAGCCTTGGTTTCTTGGACCTCTCAAAATTTTTTTGGTTTGTTTTGGTTTGGTTTTTTGGTTTTTTTTTGTGTTTTTATGAAGTAAGAAGGATATTTCTTTCACATTTTCTTAGCCATTCCTCTCCTACCAGGTGATGGTCAGAAACATATTTTCCTCAGAAATTTTCTTTCAATTTGAACTGATCTGACAAATCAGAGTTTAAACAGCAAAATTAAATTATTATTCTGATTTGTTCATCTATGTGCTTAATTTAATTGTATTATGACAGATAGGAATAAAGTAAATATTTTAGTTTTTGCATAAAGGAAACCAATAGCAAGACTCAAATTCTTTTTGGCTGGTCACAGTGTGAAGATCTGCTATCTATAAGTCCTTCCACAAAAGTTCTTTTTCAATGGTCAGTGTTTCCTTCCGTACACATTTAAGCAAACAACCCTACATTTAAATAACACTTTATTTAAATATTTATTATTTAACCTTTCAGTAAAAATATTTATTGAATATAATTTAAATATTTTAATTTTAAACAATAAATAAAACCCAAACCTGCATTTAAATAATGCTAAATTTGTGACACAAATTACCTCAAGCCAAGCAGCTCCAAAGTCAAGTTGAAAATATACTGTTATTTGTATTCAATTTAAAACAAAACAAGCCAAAGCCCAAGGATAGTATCGGAAAGAGTCATGAAAGGTCCTGGTGTAATAAAAGAATCTTCTGAGTACATTACAACTATTATATTTTAATTCTTGTTTAACTTTAATTATTAATTATAGCCACTATTACATACATTTGGAAAGAACAGCTTCTTTAACTCGAAAAGCTGTAAGAATATAAATCTGTGGGCAACCCAAGAAAATTCTGGAATGCAGGGAGGATAACTTCTGTCCTGGGTAAATGTTTTAGTCTATGTATATCTATGCCCAAAATTGTAACTGTCTCTTTAAAGCCAGGAGACGAGGCCAGGAACAGAACTGCAAGGGCTGGGGGATCCCTTTACTCAGTTGAAGTTGTTCAAGCAGATTCTCTTTCCTCGTGGTCTTTGCCTAAGGCAGAGGCTCTACTTAGTTTTCTGGGTTTTGGCCCTCTTTTTTTTCTCTCACATTAATTTCTTCTTATTGATGGAAAGGGATTTGTTAAAAATAAGGTCAGGAAACTCATTCTGGAGTTCCCCATTAACTCTCTTAAACTAAGGCAGCATCCTAAGCCAGGCAATAGAGAACCCTAACAGAGGGAAGGCGATGATGGACCTGCAGGTCCTGAATGTGAGCGAGGTGTTTGGGAACATCAAGGCTGGACAGGCTGGGCTGCTGTGATCAGACACAACTGGAGCTCACAGCCTTGAGGAACATGGGGCAGGTAGGGAGTAAAGTTAGGTCCCAGCAAACTTCCAGCTTTTCAAGGAGTTAGTCAATAGGACCCCCTGGGAAAGAGTTCATGAGGATAAGGAGCAGAACAGAGCTGGCAGATTATTTATCTTCCTTATCTTCCTTAAAGCCCAAAAACCAGTGAGTCCCAGATAAAAGAGATAAGGTAGGGAAGGCAGGACACTGGCATGGCTGAGTCAAGCTCATGCTGGTTAAGCTAGAGTGAAATGAGGATATGCACCAGCAAGAGAAACAAGGACATCTACCCTGGGAATAGTATAGAGACAGAGTTCCATTGTGCAGGACTGAGGTGAGGAGGACCAAGTCACAGCATTATTTATATCAGGATGTTAACAAATGGCCTAAGAACTTTCAGAGGACAGATTTCTTTTAAATAAAATGCAGAAAAGCTTCTCTTTTGCACAATTGTAAGAAAGAACTTATAACCTTGATGCACAATACTTGCTATATCTCTTTGCATGAGTATTCCAAATCTTTCTGTATTCCATACGAATATAATGACTTCTATACAAGCTCCTAATCATGATTCAGTTTCTCACACATCTGCACCTATATTATGTCACCTGTTTTGTGGCTGCTGCTTTTGAAGAGCACAGATGGTGCCTAATTCCTGTGCAAATCCACCAGGTGCACTTATGTGTTTTGAATATTGTAGGATATCTCAAATGGGACAAGACACCTATGTTTAAGCATCCCTCAAAGAGTTTAATTCTACAACTGAATACACCCACAACCTCCATGTTCAATATGCTATTGGTTTTTAGTAACATTTATGTTTATATAAAAAATGGACTAAAAAGTTAAAAAAAAATTCAATAATCACATTTGAGGTTATGGACTAAGGGATAGTTATAGTTGAGGGATAAGCTGTCATTCTTTAGTTGCTCACATTTGATGAATTTTGTTGTCCGTCATGAAGCACAGCTCTGCCATAGCAAATTTCAGCACAATGGCTTTCAATTTGGCCAAGTTATAAGAAAATGAAAAAAAAATATATTACCTAGCTATCTTTCAGTAACTGTTAATATGTCGAAGAATATCTAAAATAATTGTCATAGTTTTCTTGCTAGACTTTGAGCCTTGCAAATAGTTCTCCTTATTTTTTGAATTGGGCCTTAGGAATTAATGGTACAAATGTACAAAGCATGCTAATATCTTGTATGTGGTAATAGACTTACCCAGATGAAATATACATCTGATATTTAAAGGATCTGTTACATACAGTGAAAAAAGTTTTAGAAAGCTTATAGAATCCTTGTTGTACTAAAAATAATCAAGGCTTTTTTTTAGATTAGAGTGCTGAAGAGAACTGTGGAAAATGGGACATAATTAAAATTTATAAATTAAATTATTCTACTTTCCAAGGAATTAGAATATAACTATAGTACTTTATGTAATTTTTCTTCCTTTGCCTCTAGGACTAATAAAGGAACAGTGGAAAGTGAAGGCCGTGACACTGAATTAGGAGTCTTGAAAATGACTTCTGTTTTCAGCTCTGCAAGTAATTTCCTTTCTGACCTCCTCATTCATTTTTAGCATAAAATGCTTCAGGTTTGCCTTCCTTCCTTCCTTCCTCCCTCCCTCCCTTCCTTCCTTCCTTCCTTCCTTCCTTCCTTCCTTCCTTCCTTCCTTCCTTCCTTCCTTCCTTCCTTCCTTCCTTCCTTCCTTCCTTCCTTCCTTCCTTCCTTCCTTCCTTCCTTCCTTCCTTCCTTCCTTCCTTCCTTCCTTCCTTCCTTCCTTCCTTCCTTCCTTCCTTCCTTCCTTCCTTCCTTCCTTCCTTCCTTCCTTCCTTCCTTCCTTCCTTCCTTCCTTCCTTCCTTCCTTCCTTCCTTCCTTCCTTCCCCCTCCCTCCCTTTCTCTCTCTTTCTGTTACATGAAAGGGGAAGAATTTATACCTTGACAAATATTTGGCCCATACCTGGCCAAAATGGAAAACTCTGCAGAAAAGCAGACAATAAAAAGAAAAGCTAGATTTAAATCTCATCTTTCTAATAATCCCTGTGACAAGAACAGGAAAGATTTGATTTCGTGCATTTTTAATATTAAGGTTCTAATGTCTGAAATTTCCAAGCTCTTTTTTAAACCATGATTTACTCTGACAGAAACTTGTCTATAGGTTTTGCAATCCTTAAATTTTACTTTTAACAGATGAAGACACTTTGGCGTAAATTTCCCACAGTATTAAAGTGCTACAGTCTTGGTTAAATCACATCCTACCTAGCTTTAAACACAGCACAGAAACCTCTGGTAGTCTCAACCTCAGTGCAGAGGTTGTTGCCATTGATCAGGGTAACCCTGGCTCATCATGTCCTATTTGGCCTAGGCTTACAGGCAGCTCACAAGCTCCTCTGGCTTCCAACCCCATTTTAGGAGCTAAATCTCATCCAAAGCCTCTGAAAATCTGATCTCAAATCCTGGACTAGCATCATGCTGAGACTTGAATTTAACTGAGCTTGTCCAGCATAACTATCTTATCAATCTCCACCAGTTGATTTTTTTTTCCTAAACCAGACAGAGACAAAACGAATGATGAACCAGTGTCCTCTTCTATACTGAGCACAGAATGCAAACATACAAAATAGGCTTAGCCTTTTTTGGGGTGGGGGAGGCGGTTGATGCTTAGGGAAATGGTTTAGTTCTGGACTAGCAGCACTGGGCTAACAGTTGGACTCCATGATTATAGAAGTCTTTTCTTGCCTTAATTACTCTATGATTATACTACAAACCTAATTTTAAACTTAGCCTGTCACCCCGGTTTTATGATGTTGAAGGACTGCTTAGCTGTTGTCTTATCTGGAGACACTTGGCCTTAGCTGACTGGTTAAACCAATTGTTCAGACATTTGGGGGGCATGAATCTCTGGGGAAAATGTCTTTGTTATTCATCTCTAGTCTTCATGGTTTGCTTTCCTTCTCAGTGTATTTTTTACTTCAAGGATATTTTTTGTGTCAGTGTATAATATCATAAAAACGGCTCAGTAAAAACCCAGCAATTTCATGTATTAAAAAAAAATCTCTAAATCATTTTTTCCCTAACTTTTGCATGTTGCCGTGGTTTGCTCTCAGTGACTGTGTACAGTACTAATTTTACTCAAATTGAAATGTAACTGTATGTATACATATAGATGAACACATGTGTACAAGCATGCATGCACATAAACACATCCTTTTATAATGCAAGCTACCGTTCTCTGATTAAAACAGTCAGTGTGTATAAGCTGTCTCTCAGCTGTGGTAATAAATGAATATTCCTTTTAAGACTGCAAATTGCATAGCTTTGTGGCATAAAAGATCTTTTAAGTGCTGAGCTGATGCTATATATTCTAATGCTGTTGATAGGGATGTGTGTGCACTGAATAATATTGTCTGAATAGGGTTAACTTGTAGAGAATCAAGACATACTGTAGTGAAGATTCTCAAAGCATTGACTCTTTCTATCCAAACATGTGGAAATGTACTTGTGGGTTTGCACCAAATCACTCTGAGGCTGCTTTATTCATAACACATGATTCCTTATGATTGCTCTGATGAAACTTGTCACAGGATTATTGTGACTCATCTGCTTTTGCAGCAGCACAGTTTATAACCCCCATGCAGAGGGAAGACAAATAGAATGAAGTAGTGTGAGGTTTAGGTTTGGTATTTTTATTCATTAGAGTATTCTCAGTATTCACTCTGATATTGCCATATACCAAATTAAAATAGTAGCTCCCTGAAACATCTTCTGGAAATTTGGCCCATTTTTTATTTACATGTAGTCTGCTTTGATCACAAAACTCAAAATATTGCACTGGTTCTTATTTCAGCTTCTCCCAGACTTTCCATATTTCATTACCAGCTCACTATATTTTTGGTGGTAAGGGTTCTGTAGGTGGTGAAGAATGTTATTAAGAGCTGTATCCTATTCTCTTTCTTTACACTGCCTGAACTCCCTCAATTTTCTGCATACATCCTAAAACTGCAGCCTGCTTTCCAGTGTAATCAGTTACTTTCTTGCTTTGTGATGAATCCTGGATGCTAACTGTATAAGAGACCCTTTATACAGCTACAATTAAAATACTTTTTTTCTGTCTTGATGATGGCATATTTTCCAAGAAATAATCTATCGAGCTATCTTGAACAAAGCATACTGGAAAAGGGAAGGAAAAAATATATATTAGGATACATTAAATAGCAGTGATGTTAATTATCTAAGGTAGCCTTGTGGGAATATTCAGAAATGTAGAGTGGAATACATATGTAAATTTTTGCTGGATGAGAGCCTGAATTGATATAAAATATGCTCAGAACTCTACAGTTAATTCATGTAGATAAAAACCTTGCAAAAATAAGTACCCATTGCTTATATCTCTGATGATACTCTTTTGACCTCTAAGACCACTGCTGATTCTTAATACTAATCTGACACTCTCTCGATTTTTACTGTTCCCCTTTGAAATACTTAGATATTGTACTTAGATGTGCTGTACTTAAATGAGCTGTAATAAGATTCAAATATCCAGAAAGATGATTTTGCTGCATGCAGAATTTCAAAAAATCATTAAGTGGTTCTTGCAAGAATCTATGTGGGTTTTGAAACATCTTGACTGACCAAACAACATTAGAATTATTTCCAAATATATTGGTAGTGTCTTTGCAGTCATTTGAAGAACAAACATGCATGTAGTTGTTCTGAAGTAGTGCATGAAGTAATTTTAAAATAACGTTCACTTCCACTAATAAAATTAACAAAAATGCTAAAATAAATAGTAACTTATGACACTCTATGACACTCTAGATCTTCACCAGTATTTTAGACTAGGATGTTGTCCAATCAATTACATTTATTGTGGAGTGATCTCAGAGTATATGAACTATTTTGGGGTATTTTCAGTCTGAAGCTAAGCTGGAAAATGTGATGGACGTATGCATCAAGTAAATACACCTCAGCCACAAATGAATATTTTGCTGATACTATCTATATGAGAGCTAGTCTGAAGTAATCCCCCTGCCATAGAACATATATGGGACGGGTCTTGAATCTCTGTGAGCTATTATCTCATTTCACAGACAGTACACAACTACTGCCCCATGACATTTGCCAATGCAGATGCTGCCTAACATGCACCTGCACTAGTGCATTTTTTGGTCTAGGTGCTCTGAAATGTAATTATATCAGTTACAGTTCTGGTTCTAAGTCAGGATTCAGTACAAATGTAAACCCCAAAACAGGTAAGTTGAACAAAGTTATAAGGTTACATAGATTCATAAACATTATAACTATAGAATGCATAAACAATGCAGCATAGGAAAGCGAGGTCATCAATAAGGAACTATGTATTTAGAACAGATTTATTAATAATCGATGCAGAAAGAACAGAAAAGAACTGTCTTTCTGGAAAAACAAGTTTTTGAAGCAGCTTACCTGAGATATTTGAAGAAATATGGGGGAAATAAAAAACCAACACTTGAAATTAAAAAGATATGCACTGTTTGATCAGACAGAGCAGCATGACAGAAGGATAACAGAAATCAAAAGCAGAACCTGCTTAACCTCCTGTCCCAGGTCCAGCTGTTTAGAGACTGTGGTAAACATGATACACTTGGGATGAAGGATGACTCTGTTTTCACGTTTCTATTAACTTCCTTGAGCAGGCTAATCATTGCTCGGAGAACATGCCAAATTACATGTTCTTAGTAGTTTTCATGGAAAGGATGTAATGTGCACAAGGTTTGGACATTGTAACCATTAGTAGGATGATCAGTGTAACAGTATGAATGTGAGTCCTGGTAGAAAGAAAAATCTCTGGAGGGTTCAGTTGTATATACAGATATGGGCATTCAAACACATTCCTATCCTACAGTACATACAATCTAAAAATTATAATTGTTTGATTTGTTCTATAAGGCCAAGGAAGTAACACGAGCCTTGATCAAATCTGAAAGTAGAGTGAAGATGGAACACAATTCACTGAAATGGTTAATAATCTGCCTGAATAATATGCTACATAAGGGGTGATCTAAAAATTGTCTTTCTCATCAAAGCCTTAATGAAAATACTGAACTCGATTAGGAAAGGTTTTATTTTTGTGGAACCCATATACTTAGGTCACTATATATATATATATATATATATATATATATATATAAATATAATTGCAATCATCTAAAATTTGAGATTTATTTTCAGTATAATTTTGGCAATTCATCTAAAGCCCATGAAGAGAATGTCACATATAGAAATTGACTTATCTTGCTTCTCTGAACTACTGAGATATTTGGGAGTCCCTATTTTGAGATTATAAAGCGGCTTAGAAAATTCTATATATTGGGTAAATTTTTTTTAGAGGGATGAAGTTATTTGAGATGAAAATAATAAAACGAACATAGCATCTCCAAAAAGCACACCACTTCCTCCACAGATTGATATTAAACCAGATGGCTTTTGGGTTTATACATTACTTTAGATTACACACCTACCTTTTTTATATATTGGTGGTAGGATTTACATGACCTCTTCTAGACAGCAAAGACTGGCACCCTAGGTAATCTCCTTAGGCTTCTCTTCCACCCGGGAGAGGTGCTTTCAATTCCATCCTAAAGAAGCTGTCTAAACCATTTCAGATATAATGCGCCCTAAACCACCTATTTCCCTTTATGTAAGGAGGCCAGGGACAGTATTTCATGTGCTCGACTCTGTGTTGTGGAAGTTTCAAGTCAAGTGATATAGGTAAAGGACTGAAAATTCAATTCTTGTAACCTAAATACAAAGAATTTAGTGTTGTCTGTTAATGAATATTTGTTCATGTCATCTTTGTTCAGATTGCATGTAGGTAGGCAAATAACTTCAATGGGTCACTTGTACCATAAGAAGCAGTCCTCAGTAATAAGAAGAAGATGGCTAGAAGGAAAATGTATGCAGTATTGCAAAAGGTTAGACTTTCTGGGATCAGAGAGAAAAGAAATACTAAGAATGCTAATAGTGTTGCTTCAATGGATCACCCACGTGCATGAGCATCTGAAGGGAGGGTGCCAGGAGGATGTTTCCAGGCTCTTCTCAGTGGTGCCAAGCAAGAGGCAATGGGCAGAAACTGACCACGAGGAAGTTCCACCTGAACATGAGGAAGAACTTATTTATTGTGTAGGAGACTGAGCACTGGAACAGATTTCCCAGAGAGATTGTTGAGTCTCCCTCACTGGAGATATTCAAGAACCATCTGCAATTCTGTGCCATGTGCTCCAGGATGACCCTGATCCCTTCTGTGATTCTGTGACTACATTATAAAACCATTGAATCACTGTGGTCCTCCACAATCTGGACAACAGAAAAATCTGGTGCTATAATGAAGCTTTCAATATTGTGTAAAGACAAACGATTAAGTACAGTTTGTAGATGGAGAAGCAGTTTCTCTGTGATTCTTGTCAAGACTTCTCAGAAGCTGCCATTCTAAGTGGAATATAGCTAAAAGTAGAGTGCTAATTGAAGTAATAGCTTTTAATGCTTGAAAAATCCACAAATTTTACTGGCATTTCAGAAAAACAAATTAAGAAAGTATTTCTTTCAAAGGAAAGAAATATGGTTAAAAGCAGGACTGAAGAAATAAATGAAGAAAATGAGGAAATATTTTATTTTTAGGAGAATTTCTTGATGATTCTTCTCTCTATGTATAAAAGCTCCTGTTTCTCTTTGCTTCTGTAATCCGCCTTGTTAGCAGAACATATGGCGACTACTGACCCTACACATGTAGTCAGGCAGAATCTAGGCAGAGAAGTAGTCACTGCACACTGAAATGTTTCTGAAAAAGATCATTTGATGTGACCATTTTTCTTCTTCCAGGTCTCTGTTGCTGCTGTTAATGACGAATTTAGTAAAACGACCAAGGCTATATTGCTTTCTGTGTATATATGTCTGCCCTTTTGCTGTATATGTGCTATGCAATATGTCCTGGGGAATGAAAGGGTGTCAAACTGCCAAGGACTACAATATGTGCACACTGTAGAAACACTGACATCTCCTTAACCCTTCCATGGCCTGTTCAGGTACACAAGAACTAATGACCTTAACAGAGATAAAGATGCCATAATTAAAAAAATAAATAAATAAAAAGAGTGTGCTATTCGCATTTTGTGATTTCAACTCATGCCCAACAAAGTATGTTTACTGTTGGAGTCTTACTAATAAAATATTAAGTTTTTTAATATTACATTGTTTATATTCTTGGAAGAGAAATTGAAATAAAAGTGAAAATTTGAATGTTAAAATTTAATTTATTTTTCTTTTAAATATAGCTAAATTATTGCTTCCACCTATACTTGTGCATAATTACTATTTTTAGCAATAACCAGACATGGTTTGGAGATTAATTGCTAAGACTAAACACAATAAGATGATTAAAAGACTTTCTTTGTTTCCTATCATTCAAGACCTACTTTAGGTCACAGAATATTTTCTTACTGTTCTTTTTCTGAAGTCCCTTGATGTCATCTGTATCCTGAATTTCAGTGGGTTAGACTGTTGGCCTTAGTCCCATATTATAACAAAAAGATGTTTTCTAACTGAGAGAAATCATGTTGGCATCTTTACTCTGTGCTCA
Organism: Acridotheres tristis; assembly: GCA_037013685.1. Lineage (NCBI taxonomy): Eukaryota > Metazoa > Chordata > Aves > Passeriformes > Sturnidae > Acridotheres > Acridotheres tristis. The sequence continues at coordinate 75,297,413 of CM072887.1, read as the reverse complement.
CAAAATGGTCACATTTCCTTTTACCTAACACATTGAAGATGGGAAGACAAATCTTGCATTTATAGATGACACACAAAATACTCTGCATCTTTTCTTGTGGTTCTGTTTTGATGGGAAAAGCCTTTTCTTAGGCCTTTGTGCAAAAAGAAAACCAGTATGTCTGTGTTCTGTCTCACTATTCAACTGTCTAATGCCATTTAAAAGTCCTGTAGTTTACAAAGACAGAAAAAGGCTTGTGTATCTTGAAGCTGTTCATATCAATTCTTTTTTCATGGTATCTTTAATCTAATCTAAGTAGGAGTCCTTTCTTCTCCCTCCAAGAAGAGCTACTGGCATGTACAGGTGACAGCACAGCAGCAACCACTGTTGGCATAAACTCTGAGGATTCAAAAGACCTAACTTTGCTGATGAGTAAAGTCAGAGAGCTGCCAGTAGCTTCAAGTTTAGAGGCTTGATCCATTGCCCACTGAGTCCACAGAATTTTTTACTGGTTTATATCATAATTTGCTGCAAACACTTTAAATGAAGGTGAATTTTTTCTTATTTGTAGCATTAATAATACAGAAATAGATTTCAGCACCTTTTACCTCCTCTTCAGTCATGTTCCACTAAGCCAATGACCCATTTTTAACTAGATATCTTAAAAAAACGATTGAGATGAAAGCGGTATTATAAATAATCTTTTGGGAGCAAGAACACCCCCTTCATTCTTTCCTTCCCTCCTTCCTTTATTTCTTCTCACCTCAGGCCCTCATAATGTAATTTTTTTTTTAAATTAGATCATCTTCAGGTCACCTACCTGTACGTTAACTGTGTCAATTTTTTATTGCAGACATGCACATTCCTTTCTTCTGCCTGGGCATTCAAAATTTTTTTGCTGGTTTTGCTTTTCTGGTGATTATGTTGTTTTTCCTTTGCTTTGCATAGTCTTAATTATATTATTTGGGCTTTTTGAAAAAGCATGCAACAAAAATGTCATTGCTTTAGAGTGACTTTTCTCAATTAAATCAATGGTATCAGATAAAATAAGGGAAAATACTTGTGAGGCACGGGTAAAGGGAATGAGCCTCTTTATGTTAAATAAAGTTTGAGAAAAAAACTTCTAAATTATCCTTTGTATTGTTTGTTGAGTGCAATCACAGATTATATTTGACCAAGCAAATAATAACATGATCTCAATTTCCCCCAAAATAAACAGAAAGTGGATATTTTCCACCTCTGTATCTATAAATAATAAATGCTTTAAAGTTTGTACACAGTAAATAAATCAGGAGTTTAAGACAGAGTTTAATTCCTCTCTCACATCATTTTTAGAGCTGCAATGACTTCAGTGAAATTTCTGTGGAGCTGAGATTCGCTGATGAGAATTAAGCTTCTTGGTCTGATGCAATGAGTCTGAATTGTAGGCATTTGACCGAGGCAATTTCATTAGTGATTAAAAAGCATACAGAAAGTAGATATATGGGGCATAAGGGATAATAACTGGAAGTTTTGGAATGAATCCAAGGAGGAAAATGCTGTAACTACAAATTTAAAAGGTATTTTGGTTCTTTCTCCACCTTTCTGCCAGTGGGTCTTTACCTGCATTCCCACTTGATGGAGCAAATATTTGGTATGATCTTTGGTGGGCAGATAATGATCTGTTGAAACTAACCAGCTTTAAATGAAGAAGTTTAATTTGCATCACCCTATTAACCTGGTACCCCATGAGCCTAAGTGAATACAAGATGGCTGAGGAAAGGCATGGTGGTGCAGGAGCAGAAATGTGAGGCAGTGACTTATACTATAATATCTAAACTATACTATCTAAACTCTGTAAAACTACACAGCCCTTCTGGCTTAATGTGACTGGATTTTGCTTAGGCACCTTCTGGTGGGAGTACAGGGACTTCCCCCAGCCCAGAGCCTGATTTACCCACCCCGATTTGCCTTCTCTAGGTTTGCATTGAGTAGGAGAAAAACACATAACACTTAGCTTGCACCCAAAAGAAAATTTATGGCTTTAGTCTGCAGTGCAAAGGGACATGTCCCCTTCTACACAGCAGCACAACGATCAGCCTTTCAGAAAGCATTCTCAGTCTCATTTTTCTACCGAATAATGTCATCAGTGCTATGATGTCTGTCCACAGTGTGCCTCAGCTGGCTCTTTTGGCGTGAGCCTGGAAACAGAGAGAGTAGGGAACCCACTGTGGTATGTCAAATTAGCGAGTCCAGGAGGTGAACACAAAATGCACAGGTAATAATGAACAACAAGTACCTTGTGTGTTTTTGACAACTGTAGTTTCAGTTTAATTATTCATATGAATACTTTGCTGGATTACTGCTGTTGTTAACGTGCTCTTGCATATTTTATAAAAGTGATGACCTGGAAGAAGTACTCAGTCTGACAGGCAGGGCAGCAAGCTGGGCTGAGTTTTAAAAGAAAGGACAGAGAAGTGAAAGCAGAACCGTCCTCCTTTGTTACCTCAGCATGGCAGTACTGTGCCTCCCCAGACCCCTGTGCAGATCAAGGGCTTTGGTATGTAACAAAAAAACCTTCACACTACATAAAATAAACACCCATGGAGCTACTATCATTGCTTAATCATTCTACATGTCAGAGAAAAATTGTTGCATGCAGAGATATTGTCAGTGACCTGTAGAGAGTCCATGCAGCTGGTCCCATTTTGTACTGTGGAACTGCAACCTCTATTTTTGCTTGTGTTGGGGCAGTACATGACCTTAAGCAAAGGCACTTTGTTATGGTTTTGCCTCCTTGCTAAACTGTCTGTGCTGATATTCCAGACAGATGTTTGCCTAACCTATTCTTAAAGACCTCCAGTAGTGGAGAATCCACAAGATCCCCAGACAATCTATTTCATTGCTTCATTATCATTACTACTAGAAACTTTCCTAAATGGCATTTTTTATCATAATTGCTTGTAGTTACTATTAAACTGATTTCCGGGATGCCAGATGTGTAAATAAAAGGGACTATTCCTTCATAAGTCCTACATTTTCACTTTTCAACAAATTTAAATAGTCTGTATTTGAGAAAAGGGTCATTCTAGATAATGTTTCACTCTTTGCACTAGCCAGGACAATTATATTCCACCAATTGATTGCCTTATGAAACTGAAATAGTGCAGAATAGCCAGAAATTGGCTATGAAAAATCATCATAGAAATCTTGGTGGAAAACTTTCTGATACTAAACATAACATTTTTTTTCATAGGGGTGTAAATATTTGCATACCATCAGCCTTTCCTTCATTTTGACGTGATAAAACAGAATTTAATTTTCCAATAAACAGAGTGCATCACCATGTTTAGAGCTACTATTAAGAAAATCAGTGTTTTTAGTGTATTCTTTGAATTTATTTCCTTTTCATCAAGGAAAGAAGAATCAGAATACTCATTACTTTGCATGGATAAAAATGTACCCAAGTCCAAACTGGGTATAGAATGCTATTATTCTGATAAAGTAATATTTGTGCTTTGCATCAGTGTAATTACCTACAGGAGTAAAGTAGTAAGAAATCAAATCCACTAGAGATTTGTCTTTCTAGGTGAAGTTTCATTTGATGAAGTCCGACTATGAAACCTTATGAATTTCTCCAGATCTATAAAATATTTGGAAGAGTAAGCTCTGTGGGCACCCTTTAATTCTAAAACACAATGGAGCCAGCATTGAATGAGGGCTGGTTAATTATGTTGATGCTGAATTTACAGGTTATCAAACCAGTCTGAAATATTTATGCACCAGAAAGGCATAGTATAGTTAAAAAACAAAATAGTTTAAATTAAAAATGAAGAAAGTTCATAAAATTACTATATCCAGACCTCTTATGCCATACCTGCAACAATATTAACATTATTCAAAAGGTCATACAAAGCCTACAATCTCTACATGAAAGCTGATTCTAGGAGCAGTAGGGTCCCTGTGGACAATGCGAAGTACAAATAGATTCAGATTAGACAGATTCTTTACTTCTGATATGCTAGTTATTATTAAGTAGAGTGTGCCTTGATCTCAAATATAGAATTAAACAACAGCAATGGATAAAATCTCAAATTATTGCTGATCTTTATCCCTAGTAGTAATTTTAAAGAGTAAAAGAGTTTTAAGGTCAAGTCATCCTATCAAACGAATTTAATAATATTGCTATAGCAATGTAATCCCAAGGTGGGCTATAATATAATAACGATTGCAACAAGTTACTAAGACAAAGAAAATTGCATATGTAGATATGTTTGCTGGACAGAATGACTGAATGACCTGTCTCAGGGACCGTAGGGGATGCATACTCCAACAGTGCAGCTGACATTTTTCTTCCATGTTTCAAAAGTATCAGTTTTGCAAAATAATCTAAAAAGAGATTAAAAGAGTTTTGCAAAAGGAAGCCTAGGCAATTGAAAATGAAAATAGAAAAAGAAATTATAATAAGGGCTGAAATGTGCTATATCATACTGCAATTCGTGCATTACCTTTCCAGAAGTACTTCAAATAACAAATTTTTGACAATGATGCAGGGCATTTAACTTTTGGTACTTCATGACACAGGAAGTACTGTAGCTGCAGCAGTGTTACATGATTATTTTATGTAACATATTTAAGGTTTTTGAATGGTCTTACAGTGAAAGCTAGAGAATTCATGAAATAAATTTGCAGGATGAAAGGAAAGGTCTCTTTGCAATTCTTGCATATTTGTTTCCCTTTTTAAGGGAAGAGAAGCTGCAAGGAGGATGAAAATATCTCCACTCTTCTTGGATGAGAATTTTCCTTCTTGGTGAGTCACTGGTGAGAGTATGTCCATTTCACCTGGCTCCATAGTATCCCTGCCTAACTGTTCCTGATGCACTTTTGGACAGGCAGAACTCAGTTGACACTGCTTGCCCTTTCCTATGTATGCTGATCTTCTGTACCATTAATATCTGGAGACAAATACAGTATTTGCTGTTAGCTGACTCCTTCTGGTTTAGGAACAGTCCCTTTTACCATGTACAACCCTGGAATTCTGATTTTATATTATGACCTTCCTATTAAGCCTTTCTGAGAGGTTCAAAAGTATTATGTCACATAATCATACAAAATGAGTTCGTTTTATTGCATTTTTAAGACAGAGACACATGCAGAGATAAAGGCCAGGAATATTAAGAGGATTCACTCATTGTGGTTGTTTCAAGCTTGGCTCAAATAAACACTTGGCTTAAATAGAAACATCAGTAAGTATTTCTGATAAGCCTGATCTTAGTGGCTCTTTAAAAAGCCAGACAGCTATTCAGAGGAAGATCTCAGAATGGACTTAGGAAACCCGAATCCTCAATTCTGTGGTCTAACCACATGGAAAAGAGCTATAGCACATGGAACAGAGTCAAACATCAAATCAATATGACAAATCTGTACTTGTTCAAAAGAACTTTTATATTTGATCTGGGTTTAGCTTATCTATATATGTGGTGGCACAAAGAAAAAGAAGATTGACAAACCTCGAAGTTAAATGTAATAGCTTCTGATGCTCTTGATCACCTACTGTATCAGAAACTCTCAATAAATGTATGGTTGCACTGCTGCAGCATACTGCCAAGGTGACCATCTGTCAGTTACTTCCAGGGAATCTACAGAAATTCTCTTCTAAATCAAGATTATTATTTAATTTTTTAAATCAGAGAAGGAAGTTCTTTATAAACACTTTAATTTACCTGATGACTTTATGGGCTAAATTGTTAATAGGATAAGAATTCTCAGCAATAAGTAAATAATGTCAATTCTCATCAGATACAAGCTCATGCAGAGATTGAATGATGAGGGTAAAAGCTATCATGGAAACTTGAATCAAATTTATTAACAGATGTTCAGTGGTGCAGAAGAATTATACATGAATAATAAAGTGCAATGCTAGCTGAGAGCTCTCGATTTCCTGCTTTTGCCAGGAAGTACCTTTTAATGGAGGTCTTTTCCCAGAAGCTTAACACTGTGTTGAATTATAATTAAGCCATATTGAGAAAACATTCGAGTGACAATGATTTACAAATGATGAAATTATTTTGAGCTTAGCTTAGGGCTTTGCTGACTAGAATGATTTCTCTGTTATGACCATATGTCTGTCAAGAAACTTGATTCAAATGTGAAAACTATTGGGATTTTTGAGACAGTTAAAGAAAGTAAGAAATTGAAGATGTTTTCTGCAGTTTTATTCTTATTTAGTTAACTAAACATTTTGCAGTTGTAAAAGACATGAAACAAAGTTCATAACAAATATAAATGCATGAACCTGTAAAACATTTACCATGCCTGCTTGTCACAGGCAAGGACACTTTGTTTCATGACCTATTTACCCACCCAGAAGTAATAACTAGTGGCATGGACTGAAGGAGTGGGAAGACACAAGCTTTCACCTTCCCTAAAGGTATCCCCATTACCATGGTCCCCTTCCATGAAATTGAAGAGTGATTTCTTTCTGTCTCTGAGACAAACTACACCTCATCAAAACAATCTTTATTTTGAGCAGCAACAGGACACTGTACCCTTCTTGTCAGGGAGCTTAATTCATCACCCAAAAAGGTATCCTGAGAAGTGCATAGATGGATAGTGATATCCTAAAGGCTAAGGGGCTGAGGATGACAGATGAGAATGAAGAATAATGAATGGAAATCTAAAGATGTTGTTTCTTTCTTTGTGAAATTTCACGGCTGTTATCATAAGTATCTATAGGATCCAAGGTGACTCAATATCTATGTATAGGGAAAGATTTGAAGGTCAGCTAATTCAGTCACCTAACACATCAAGCTTAAAAGGTGAGGCTTTGACAGTTAAATCCCACTCTCTCCTTATTCTGCAAGGCATTGAACTTGATACTGAAGGCAAAGGGAATATTTAGCTAAGTCAAAACATTGCTTTTTTTGCAAGGTTCTTCTTCCTGATCTTTCAGCCATGCCTGTGCAACTGCCCAGTGTAAAGAGAATTTGTTCTTATCCCTTTCCAATGCATTGCATCCATTGTTAAGTCTACTGCTGAGAGCAGGCACAGGCTCTACATCTTGACGTCATTGGCTGTAAACTCAGAAGGATGCTAAACGTGCTAACAATGTATTTACTAAGGATACCCTAATACATTTTGAGGCCTGCTATACTTGAACCTTAATGATGCTTGTCAGAGGGCACATTTCTAGTGTCTCAACTGGATTCTAAACTAGCCTATTCCCTTTAAATTTGCTTTATTGCAGGGGCATTTCTGATGCCTTGAGGAGCTGGAACAGAGGCTACACACAGAGTTCAGGGGAATAAAATGGGTATTTATTGAGAGGCCACGAAAGGCCTCCAAAAGCCACACCCTAGCAGTATGAGTGCCACAGTTGTGACCCCTGCCTGGATGGCTCCAAGATGGAAGGAAAGGAGGAGGTTGGTTACAAAATCTTACACTTTTATAGGTTTTGGTTCATTTGCTTGAACCCACCTTCCACATTTCCACGTTGTTTGTGCTTAGGGCCTGAAGTCTGGAGAAACTGTCCTTGAGTTCTCAACTGGAATAGGACTGTTTTGTCTTCATCACCCTAGCACATCAGAAAAGCACATCCAAGGAGAATAGGAAAACTTAAAACTTAAGGCATCAAAATTAATACAAATAATAACCTTTAATATCTCACACTGGTGATCTTTACCATTGAAAGTGATTACTGAACTACCAGAAAAATTTTTCAGACAAAAGGTTCTTTAAATCTGCCTTTACAAGTGTTGGTAGGAAAGCGTTAAAATTGGAAAGATTTGAGGAGCAGTTTTGTTCAGTGACCTTGTAGCTGGGAATACTAAAAATTTTGGTGGGGGAAAACTCCATGTCTTATGCCTACTGTTGTTCATCCTCTGCCTGCGTACTAGTTTGAAAACAAACCAGTGGGAAATTCCAAGTCAGAACCACAATTTAATAGGAAAATTAAAAGAAAGGTAGAAAATACTGGCTTAAACTGACACAGTCAAGATGCAACCTGACACTCTGTTGGCCAGGGTGGTGGTAGCAGTGCGATTAAATGGTACTCTTGAAGTGATAGGTGTGGTTCTGTTGAAGTGAGCATCTTTTAAAAGGGTCTAGTCTTCCTCTGAAGGTCCAGTAGTGGTTATGTCGCCCTTGTCCTCTGGGAATCCAGTGGATAAGGCTACTCCTGGTGTTCCAAAAGTCAGATTATATCCAGGTAGGAATGCTTTCTTCAGGGTGGAGCATTTCACCATGGGATGATGTATGTTTATTCGTCATGCAGTGAGACTGAATGGCCCATTAGCAGAAGATAGTCCCTGGAGGAAGTTATCAGGGATGAGTCATGGAAGAGATAAAGAACACTATCCCAGCTCTTTTTAACACCTTATGAAGATGGTGATCGAGTACATACTTCTGGTAACATCTTGCATTGTAACCTAAGAGAGCCTGCTTTGAGAAGTAGAATTCCTGTGGTGAGGTAGTGCACTATCACAGACATGCCCAAAGCTTTTTGAATAGGGAGGTAGGCAGTGAACCACCCCCAGCCCTCCTCCTACTCTGCCCTAGGATGAGCTGAACTGAATGGAGCCCACCTTCCCATATGTCTCTTACACCCTAAGTTTAGCAGGTAATGAAATAAATCTACTCTGCATTTCAGATGTGGTTTGATGGTTGCCCTTATTTATGTGTGTGTGTTGATTCAGACAAATCAATTTGTGGTATATAATGACACGGTTTTTTTAGCTTTCTTCATAAAGATATATTCAAAACTCCTTATCTGTAACAGGCCACATAACTGGAGAAACTTAGAACAAAAAAATGCTAAAGGAAACTTTGTCTTCAGTATCTCATTTCTAGTTTATACAAATGTGATAAGGTGGTCTGAAATGCATACATTACAAAAGATTGTTACATGTTCCTGTTTCTACTTTTATATATCTTTATATTGCCATAGCTCATCATATCTTTTTTGCAAACCCACTATCTGTTGGGAAATGTATGTGTGCAGACTCGACTCTGTCTTAGAGAAAGTCCTGCCTAACAGTAGATTCATATCAGAATATTGGAAATCACTGCATTTCCAGTTAATTGGCAAAACCTAGTCTTTTTAATATCTGAATTCAGAGAATTGTAGAAAAACAGTTCTGATAAGGACTTTGAATGCTTATCCTCTTGCCTTACAAAGACCAATTACGTCTATAGGATTTGTCTGTGATAATTCTCAAATATTAGGACAGTATTGTTTGGTCTTGATTAAGGTGTACTCCCAGCTGGAATACATGAGTCCTAAGATGAGGAAAGACTGAAGGATATGGCTATGCATTCCTCTCATAAAAAACTTTGACCTTTAAAAGTGTGATTTCTATTCTGGTGGTCATTTTTGATTTTACTTACTATTATCTGTTACTTAGCATCACACTGACATTTCACTATTATTTTATAGTTTTTATATATTTATTGCTTTGTACTTTTATTATGCTACATATCTTTGGGAGGCTGTTTTCCTTCTACATTGCAAACTATAGATGTGCTCTGTGCTGCAACTTTATTGATTTGGCTTTTGAAAAATATCTGCAATAAATATGCCTTAGTTTAAAAAAAAAGCTTCTTATTAGTTGAATTTTTAGTGGGTAGGCAGTGAAATTTACTGCTCAGAATTGATGGGCAACAAATCCAACCACAGGTAGATGGATTCATCAATTTCCTATTAAATGGAAAAGCAAAGCACATGGCTAAAGGTCAAAGTATGAATAGTAACATGGATAAGAGGCTGATCACATTGAAGTTCCATATTCAGAATCATATTTAAGACTTGTAGAATTATTTCTGGCTGGTTTTAGGTCTCTCTAAATTGCTTGTTGGGGTTCAGAATCAGGTCTTATGTAACAGAAGCTCTTCTAGTGCAAGAGTCAGTCTTAGAAAATAAAATACAATTATTTTTACTTTAAATAACTAAACAATATCACCACAGATTAAACAATACTTCTTATATGAAACATACATCTGGAAATGTTAGAAGCACCATTAGGTAAACCAAAGCTAGAAAGTCAATGGGCGTAAGTAATCTGAAATTCTGTACAGCTGTTTGCAGTGCTTGTGGTATGAGAGTTGGACAGAACATACCACATGGAAACTGAAGAGTACAGTCCTGCTTACTTCCTCCATGAATTGGAGGTATTGAAGGGCAAGTCAGGCTATAACAATAATGCGGGTAGCTGGAATGGTACATCTTTAAAGTAAATTTCCATTAAGCTCTCTTCTTGGAAGAGATCATAGGTTTCGTTTAGACCTGTTGCCTTTCTGCTGCTGCTGTAGTTTACTTCCTGCTGGTACAGCGTTGGGAAATTGATTTAGATATTTAGAGTGGGGTTTGATGCAACTGTCCTTAGCTGTCTAGAAATTAGGAACGGGTCATCCAGCTGGGTATATAGTAACAGATGGAGTATCCCACCTGACTGCCCCCTGTCTGCAATCTCTCTTACATCCTGTGTAGTATCTTTAAACAGTGTGCAAATTTCTGCAATTGCTTTAGGAGTCACAGTGGCATTTCGCATTTTTTGCTTAAGCTGCTGAATCCCATCCCTTCATGGCCAGCCTAAACTAGGTGTTGAACTACTTTGTTAAAAGGAAGAATAGACACCTGCAGAATCAGTAAGTAGATTAATAATTTTTTGGAAATGCCATTGCCTCTGATTGACTACAAAGAATAGACAATTTTTAGAAGGCTAAAGTAAAACAAGATGAATGCTTATCTTGGAGACAAAGGCCTTAATGAAGTAACATTTACAAATGGAGATGCATGATAAGGCATTTGTTGCCCACAGAACATACAGGTCTCTGCATTATACTCTACGTGAAGAGCAATTACATTAGTTTTTGTAATTTAAGGTTCTGTTTGACAAAAATTGAATATTTCACACTTCACTAAAATAGAAATTTCCAGGTAATTCTCTGAGAAGAACATTTCTCTTCAGTTTTTCATGCTGAAGAGTTGTGCATCTGAACTTCTAAACCTGGGGAGGGAATGCAAGGTAATGTGCCTTCAGCGCCCTGGTTAAGTGTTTTAATTATTAAATATATGGTATTCGATATTATCATATTCAATATATATTATTATATGGTATTCAATAGCATTTTAAATGTAGATACAGGTCAGATTGTCTGATTTTTTTTAAGTTAAAAAACCTACTCCTGATTTGTCAGATCTGATAATGTGTCATATTAGAATATCAGTTTAAAGGTGGGACAAAGCTTCACCTTTATACCTGGCCTCATCACTCCAGCAGAAGCCTGAGGACCCCTCTGTGAATTGTGCGGAGGTTGCATGGTAGTGACTTTATTTTATAGGATTACTTGTTCACAGACTATTTTTTTGACAGTACATCAGGGTACAGCCCCCTCCTTCAGACTGAGAACTACAGATTTAACTCTCCTTTTCCTCATTCCCCCAGCGTATAACAGAACAGCAGAGGAAGGAAGAACAGTAGCCAGTCTTATGAAAATTAAATCAGTATTTAGCTAACACCTGTCTCCAGTGAGAGAATATGATTAGTTCTCTGAGAGAGCAGGAAAATGAAAATCAGGGCAACAGAAAAAGTAATTATCTGGAGAGAATGAGGAGAACCTGTGAGCCTGTCTGATCCTTGGAAGGATCTTTTAGTTTGACCAGACTAAGTAAGGTGCTTTCTCCTCTATTTTAATCTGAAGAAAGCATAAAAGTGGAGATATTGTGGGTGGCATTGCTGCAGAACATCTTCTGGGGACCCAGACTCTGGTCTGGCTGGCAGCAAGGACATGGTGACAGCATGTCTTGTCTGGCTCTCAGCCACAGAAGCACATCCCCAGAGAGACACACTCTCCACATGCATTTGCACTTCTTCTGTGTTAGTTGCAGATAAAAATCTAAAAATATCAGTCCTATAAATTCCCCTCTTCACAGATTTCCCTCACCAATAGCTGTATTTTGAAAAAAATAGTAAAAATCAGAATGCAAAAAGAATAGATTGTCTTTGGAAATATTTCCCAAAGCTTCTAGGGATATCGGTCCCTTACATTTATTTCACAACCTTCCTTTCCTTCTCGTGTGAGAAGCAGCCCTTTTGAGGCATTCTTTGATTATTTTCTCCTCTGCAATTTGACTAGTTCTATGAAAAAAAACCCTTCAAATCTCCTGTTAATGAAATAATAAACTTCACTTAGTTGCAAATTTATGCACTATATGTCATAATTTAATTTCTTTCCCCCCACATTTCAAAAAGCTTTAGTGAAGCCAAAACTCATTACTGTTCCTCTTTGGGGCACAGGCATGTTTCCCAAGTTTGTCTATTTGGTACTGCAAAAATTCCTCTCAGTAGCCTGGAACATCAAATTTAAATTAACAACTCAAATATTGTAGGTTTTAAACTTTTGAAACTATGAGTACAATGAGTATGCTCTCTAGGTATGGATCAACAAAAATATAATTTGAAGTTTGAGCTTTGAAAGGTGTCTTTCTCCCATTCCCATCACAAGATCAAAACAAAAAGGAATAGAATTAGAGGAAAAATATTTAATAGGTTTCACTTTCTTAACTAAGTTGGCCACCTTATATTGAAGGGGAAGACTTGTCAGTGAAATTGTGAAAGAGGCAACATTTTCCAGAAGATGAACAATCAGTAGCTGTTTGTGAGGACATTGATGATTTTTCAACACTTCTTTCTTCACTTGATTGAAGATTATATTATGATCTCACAGTAGGACACTAAGGAAAAACGACAAACTAAGCTCTACTATTTAGCTGAGGCAGGAAACACACAGCCAGAACCATCTCCTTTCTGGGACCTCTCCAAAGGACCTGACTCTGTCTGTTAAGAATGAATGGTAATAGGTTGGATTGACAGTTTCTTTGTAGTGAAGAGACATTTGGATGTTATAAATGACAAAATCCTACTTAAATTCCTGCAGATTTTAAGACACATCCTATGACTCAGGAAATGGTCTAAAGTTTCAAGGTTAGGTAATGTGACTTCCAATCTGAAATAGTTTCTCTTCCATGGAGCCAGACAATAGACTGGCTCTAAGGCATCTGAACAGAGGAGACTGTATGCAAATATCTACATGTGAAGGAGAGTTTGGTTTGGTTGTCTGCATGTAGATATTTATTGTCCATTTAGACATTTGAGACTTTTTACCTGGATTGAAAAGAGCACATCATCCATGAGTCACATCTTTGTCACATCTCCAAATCTTGCTTTTAAGATGTACTAGGGCTTCTCAAATGAGGCTGAAAACCATTGTTGTATTCAGCTAAAATAAGTTCATGCTTCTAAAATTCCCTTTATAACCTAGGGAAATTTAGCACCTACTAAACTTAGGGAGTAATTCAAGTAATCAGACAGGAACTGTCCAAACACAAATGTTGAGTAGCTTTTCAGATGCCAGGTTTTACACAGTAGGTCTGCACAGACTGGTGGACTATTCTATCACCCAAGGACAAGTGAGTGTCTATTATAACACAAGGGCTCACTTTCAAGAAACTTCGGTTGGAAGTTGGAATCTTTGTAGGCTGGAGGAACTCAAAACATCCAAAGAGACTCCAAAATCTTAGTTTTAGGCAGCTAAATTCCATCACAAAGGAGGTATTTAATTTCACTTTAGTGAGCTGAATTGCTTTCTCATTTCTCTTTTCTTCACTGTCTTTGTCTCTGCTAACGATATTTTGAGATAAGGTATTTTGCATTATATTTAGCAGTTGTATGAATCTGTAGGAAGATGCCTTAATCAGACTCTAAATCTGACTTCTCAACTTGGCTTAAATCTGGAGAAATTAGGAAATGAATAGCAGCCTGAATAAAGTTTGCCAATGTCTGATTGCCGTCTGGACTAAAATAGTCAAAGTGAGTCATGAATATATTTGGAGATTAGATCATCTCTCTTCAATTTAGTGTACTTCTCTCTTCAGCAATGTGACAGATGCAAAGATAAAAGATGAAACTGTTCTTGTTACCTTCCTTCCAGTCAGCCTCTTAGGCATCTCACACACTCAAGAAGTCTCAGAGATAGAAGACATTGGGAACAGCTCAGAGCAGCACCATGCTCTGCAGTAGGGAACTATTATATCCCTGTGCACCTGCAAACAAGGAGTTGGCAGAAATGTATTTCATGTTTCCTTTCCCAGATAACCTTTGCTAATCAGTATCCCAATTGCTTTTGCAAAATTAAATGCTGCATTTCCCTACTTGGCTTGAGCACCCAAGCTTGTACAGCCATCTAGACAAGAGAATTGAGAAAGTGCTGGCTTCAGTGGAAAGAGGAGAGAATGTCAGAGGAAATAAAAATGAGCTGTTCTAATGAAGCTTAGCACCTGTACTCATAATGATGTAATGCTGTAAGTTCAGCAGCTAGCACAGGTCTGCAGGATCCCACTAACACATTTTGACACTCCAGCCTCTTGGTTGACTTGGCTGAATTCTCATAAAGTTAGGTGATACTAGTAAAATCAGGGGTTAGGAAGGAGAGCTGTCTTTTATTTGTTTTGGTATTTCCACATTTTTATGTTCTTAGTTTTATGAAAACATAATGTATTAAAATACAATTTTTAATTAAAGTATTTTTATTTCCTGCTATCACCCATTCCACTAAAAGACTATATATATATTTATAGAAATTCAGTCAGTTAAAAAAATACATATACATAAATTATGGATATGCCTTTTAATGATCTAATTTTAGTATTTTACTCATTTCAATTCTTCTGATTTGAGCTATATGTTCTTATTTCTCCATTCTATAAGAATTGGACTGTAACACACTATATGACTGCACATGGAAGAAAAAAAAGGAGCCTCAATTTACTTACATCCCTGAGTGAATTAAGCTATACAAGATGAGAGGCCTGGATCCTCCCACCATAACATTCTTTCTATGCCTTCCAGAATAGATTTCTGAGTGGGAGAGGTTCCCAAGGCAGGGAAATCACAGTCTTAGCATTGCTTTACCTCAGAGCAAAATTGACATGATGCATCATAGAATCATAAAAACATAGAATATGCTGAGTTAGATGGGACCCATCAGGACCATTGAGTCCAACTCCTGGCCTACACACACACTCCATGAGTCACACCATATGTCTGAGAGCATTTTCCAAATGCCCCTTGAACTCAGACAATCTTGGTGCTCTGACCACTTCCCTGGGAAGCCTGTTCCAGTGCTCAACCACTCCCTGTGTGAAAAACCTTTCCCTGATATCCACCCTAAACCTCCCCCAACTCAGCTTCATGCCATTTCCTTGAGTCCTGCCCCGGTCACAAGAGTGAAGAGGTCTGTACTTGGCCTTCCACTTCCTCTCCTGGGAATGTTGCAGACCACAATGAGGTCTCCCCTAAGCCTTGCCTTCTCTAGACTGAACAGATCAAGTGACCTCAGCCACTCCTCATAAAGCTTCCCCTCCACACCCTTCACCATCTTTGCTGCCTTCCTTTGACCCTCTCCAATAACTTAATGTCTTTTTTACATTGTGGCACCCAGAACTACCCCCAGCACTGGAGGTGAGGCTGCCCCAGCTCAGAGCAGAGCAGGACAATCCCCTCCCTTGCCCGGCTGTGATGCTGTGCCTGATGCCCCCAGGACAGGGTTGGCCCTCCTTGCTGCCAGGGCACTGCTGGCTCATGCTCAACTTGCCATCAGCCAGAACCCCCAGGTCCCTTTTCACAGTGCTGCTCTCTGGTTGCTCATCCTATAGTCTATACACACAGCCAGGGTTGCCACATCCCAGTGGCAGAATCTAGGACTTGCCCTTGTTGAACTTTATATGCTTGGTGATTGTCCATCTCTCTAATTTGTTGAGGTCTCTCTGTCCTTGAGGGGGTCAGCAGCTTCTCCCAATTTAGTGTCATTTGCAAACTTAGTGTTTCTTCAAGTCCTGTGTCCAAGCCATTAATGGAGATGTAACAGCAATGAACAACAATTCTATAACAGCCTTCAAATTTTGTACTCTTTAAAAGTAAAGTACTGCTGTGGCTAGAATGCAAAGAGAAATGATGTGAGTAACTGACATTTTAAGGGCTATTATTACTTTCTTATGTATCTTCCTATAATTTGGACTTATTCTAATTTTCACATAATGCTGTTTCTACACATTGAAAGACTTATTAAAAAGACAAATGTGAAGCTCTTTGAACACCTTTAAGTTACACTCATAAAAAGGAATCCTGTCTCTTTTCAGCTTGTACTCTTCAAAAGCTTAGAGTTCTGTGAGGTGGAGGCACTCATACTGTGAAAAACCCTGTTCAAAATATCATGAGACTGTGACTTAGCTGAACAAGTCACATATTTGTATTGTCAGTGTGCAAAAGTATGAAAATCCCCCAAAAATGTCCAAAAAATGGTGGAGTTCCTTGTTCTGCTCTATCATTAATAAATGATGTTAGTTGGTTTGTTTTCAAAATCCAAAGTCAGAAATATCAGTACAAGCATTACTATACTGTAACTCTTTTTACAAAAGAATAATGATGATAGCTGTCTCTTTCTACTGGTTTGTACAGTTAAGAGGAGAGACAGAGGAAGATGCAGTGAGTGTAAAATACCATTGAATTCTGCTGATTTTGTTTCACTTATGGACTTCATATATTAAATGCAAATGTTTGCTGAAGCTTACATATGTGTGTTTCTGATACATTACTTTCAGAAAATTAAGTTGAAAGGAGTTGCATTACTTAATTTTCAAAAAGTTGCTGTGTAGAGTTGCTTCTAAATTTCCAAGGGTAAATGTTATCCCTTGTCCCCTCTTCCACAAATTAAACATTCTTTAGAGGGTGGCTGACTAATGAGCTGCTCACTCTTTTGGCAAACTCTGATTTGAAGGGTCTCGTATTTCCCCAGTGTGCAGCTAAGATGCACCTAGTGCAGGTACTAAGAGACTAAGGAAGCACTTCCTTATTTTTTTCATTTAAGTTAAATTTCTTAAATTTATTTAAGAAACTTAAAATCTTTCCAATGAAACAAATTTATCAGAGTGTACAAATATGTTAAATTATAATAATAATTGGAAAAAAACATTGTGTTCTGGATTTTTTTTTAAACAACATTCAATGTCATTGAATAAAATTGTCTTTTGGCATTCCAAAAATGCAGCCAGACTGAAGACAGAGAATGCAACTGTTGCCAAATTGCTGATCATTTTCTTTCTTACTACAAAGATAGAACAAATAGCTTTAGTTGGAATTGCCACATATTTTAAAGAAATATTGTCAATTGTTAGTCTGCAGGTCTTCTTTCAAGAATTTTCTTCTTTGATTTTCTTGCTGCAGAACAGCTGCAAAATGCCAGATTCAGAAAATATGGCACACAGAGATGTTCCCTGTCCATAGATCAGGAATCTGGATAATGAAAATACTTTTAAGAACTTCCTGCTTTTAGAGAATTTTAGTCTGTTTGGTCATTATTCTCAGTGTTGCCAAACCCAATCTTTTTATTTCTGCATTGTTTTCCACATATTAGTTTGCTTTAGCAGTTGCTGATTAAAGCAAGGAAGTTCTGTTCTTTTCACTTTCTTCTTTTCTACCTATTTGTTCCAAAGGCATGATATCAGTGTTAATTTTTTTATGTTCCCACTGCTCAGAAAATTCACTTTTAGCACAATTTATCCATCATCCTTGCCACTGATGTTATTTATTCCTTTTCGTTTTTAAGGGTAGGATAGCTTTTGTTTGAATAAGTTATTTTACAAGGTTGGCTAAATGATTAGTTGTAACATGCCAGTTTGTCCTTATCTATCAAAGTCCAAGTACTGAAAATCTGAATCAATCCTGTGTAACTTTCCAGGTCTGTTTTTGATTGATCCTGAGTATCTGTGAAGTGAATGGAACTATTAAATTTGTGTACTTGTCATACCCGTGGACTAGTCAATGAAGGTAAATAATAAAAGTCAATTCCTTGCTGAACTATAATTTGAAATGGACTAAAAAGAAGTATTTCATAAAGAAGATGAAGAGTTAGTTTGAAACTAGCGCCATACACCCGACTTACTAGGCTTTTGGGTGCTCAGTTCAAATGAAAACTTTCCTGGGTCTGTCTGAAATAGTGTACAACATATCACAGCTTATGAGTCCAGTTAAAAATAGTGCATAGCTCAGGTTGGAAATAAGAAAGGTAGAGGTGCCCGGAAAAGAATATCCCTAACAAGTTCATTGTTATTAAATTAAGTTTAGATAATTTATGAATATGTTTCTAAAAACCAAGTGTATCTAGACTACATTTTCTTTCTATTTTTTTTGCCTGTATTGGCCACTATAGAAGCAGACATTTTCTGTTTTCCAGTTTAAGAAAAATCAATGGCAGAGAAATAGATGTCTCTCTGTTCATATCCACATGCATCTACCGCTTAGTTCTTGACTTTAGAAGAAATATTTCTAGCAGCTGATAAGCATGGTTACTTTTAACCCATTCAATATTTATTCCTTTGTTATTTGAGTACGGTGGCATAAATTGAAGTTATATGTTAAATTGATCCATTAAGTAATTAAGTTTAATTATTAAATTTGATTCAATATTTAATTTGGTTTAATAAAACTGGGCTTACATAAATGTGTGCATTTAACTGATATATATTGAGACTGTATAATTTTGAATAGATTAAATATTTAATAGAGAACACTTATTTGAATTATTCAGTATGGAGACTAGATAACTGATCTACTCTTTCAAAATAGGGAAAATACAAATGGCACATTATAATAATAACAACGTATTTCCAACCAAGAATTTGTATGAAACACTTTGAACCCATTGTTGGTTCATTTCCAGACAAGCAAACCAATCTTTGCTTAATGGAACCAACCATTGAGAATTTATCAAGTAAGCTCCCACAGCTGTTTTAAATTTAATATGGCTTAAAAAAACTAGACTATTAGAATATGCAGAACACAGTGGTGACAAAGTGATTTTTAAAATGGCTATAACAATATAATTTTCTTCTCTCTTTTGTGAACAGCTAAATGTTTAAAAGATTTGTAGCTAATGGTGATTTAGTATTCTGGATCAGATTCAAAGTGGAATACTCAGATTCACAGTTGAATTCTCTAATCAAAACATATATTTTGTGTTGATGTTGTAGCATGAGGAAATTTCAGAAAATGAGACATAATTTAAGTGAACTTCAACACTCATCTAATTTCAGGTGTATGTGTCATGTCAGCTGAAATAAATGAGACAATACTTAGCCAATGCTCACATTTTTTACAAAGAATGCATATAATTATAAGCATATGACTGCAGAAAGATTTTTTTTGAGTCAAAGAATGTGCTTCAAAAATTATATATCTTACAAGGATCTCTCTTCTTAGCTGTCACCAGGCAAGATCACTTCTCTCTGAAAATCTAATTTGACTGCCAATGAGAATTGCTAGACAGCACTTGTGATCTTGTTTACAGAATGGCTGTATAAATACTTGTACCAGTAAAACTGATGGAGCAGCAGTGTGATGCCTGGACACAAGAAAGAATTGGTAGCACTGTCATGTGGAGGCAGCCTCTCTGGTGATGAAACTGTATCTCGATAAGGAGTCAGTCAAGGGAAGAAAAAAGACATAGAAACTAAGAAAAACACTGAAGCTGGTGCACAATGTTCTTGCTCCTAAATGTAATCTTAGAAATCTATTTATCTGCCTTATCTACTGTAAATTTGCTTCCTCTTTGAAATTTGTGCTTTCAGCTATACTCTCCTCTATCCATGTCCGGTAGTGAAAACAATGGATTCCTTACCTGCAGTGAATGAAGCATTTGCAGTGTCTCAGCATCCTGCAAAGCAAAGACCCAAGGGTGGCAAGGTCTGACTCCCTGTCAGCTGCATACATCCTCTGTACCTAGGCATCACCAGGCTCAGGAAAGGAAGATGTGCCCAGTGAGCACTGGGGAAAATATAGTATTCAGTTAAGTAACCACAAACAAGCCTTTGGTCCTCAGGGAGATTTTTAAGTCATGAAAAGGACATGGTAATGAATATGACCAGATTATTTCCTCCTTTGGTTCAAGATTATGGAAGCAGAGGACATTTTTTTTTTTTGTCTATAAAAAGGTGCTTTCTAAATAATCATCAGTCTATTTCTATTGATAAAAATAGGGATAATTGCCCTTCAACACACAAAAACCAATTAAATCTGTGGAATTTCACATGAAGTACGGGTGGCCACTGTCAATATCTTTGCAGGAATATAAGTTGAGTAACCAAATCAAAATAATAACTACAATGCTTATTTATAAGAAACTTCTACTGATAAATCAATGTTCACATTATTTTACTGTGATTGGAACACATTTATCCATACATTTATATAAAAAAAAATGAGTTTAGGTAAGATTTTTGGTGCCCTTCAGAGATTATTCTTGCCTTTAAAGAATTTGAGTTTGTAAATAATTGGATAGGAAGTTATAAATGGAAGAGTTGAGAAAGGAGATATTTTACTGCTACTGTAAAATAGCAATTTTTGCTACAAGAAAATATCAAGGGAATTTTTCCTGATTTTAAAAATATTTCAGGAATAGATTGTTAAAGGAATATGAAAATTTTGTGTTACTCTCATTGTTTTAATTTTTATGTGGTGGGAAAAGAAATGTTAGTTCTGTCAGATCAAATAGACTTATAAAAATAGCATAAATATAGATATAATTTTTGAATCAGAAGTCAATCAAGCCCTGAAAGCAAAATACTTTCTTCATATAAGATTAATTTTTCAGATGTTTGCAATAAAATACAATTTTTAATAATAATAACCAAATCAGATATCTTCCTATTAAAGAAATATAATAGTTTTGTAAGCGCTTGGTGAGGGGCAAAGTGGTTTTCAAAAGTCTAGTAATTATTGTTTCAGTTCCTGAGAAGAAACAAAAATTTAGTATACTTAGTCTATCATGTGATTTTTTTAAACTTCAGTGTTAAAATAAAGCATAAAATGAAAGTATTAACTCTTCAACTTCTTATTATTTCTGTCATCAAGATAATGAAGAATTAATAAGATACACAAAATCTGAAAAGTTCCAATAAGTTTCATTTCCACCCTTAATTTGAATTAATACTTATATTAAAAGTATGAAAGCCAGTTAATCAGGAAAGTAATAAGAAGAATAAATTTGAAAATAGTGAAAATTTGTCTACAAAGAATTGCCAGAAAGTGTTCAAAAGACCATCAGAAGTTATGGACTTCCTCACTCTGCTGTGACGTGATAAATAATGCCTACTGCAGCCTCTTCTGTGGTGGGACATGATTCGGTGTTATTCAGAACCCCAAACTCCACTACAAAAAATTTGAAGTTTTTTTCACTGCTTGCACTGAACAGGAGTGTTGTAGAATTAAGATACTTGTAAAATGTCACATCACTTTCCAGCATGCTTAATCAAAATTTTGGGTGTTCAAAAAATCCTAATCTACACAGTAGCCTTTATGAGTCCCTAAGTGTTTGCATTGAGGTGTGAAAAGTACTGTCTTACCCCAAATTTCCAAATGCTTCCCAGAAACCCTAAAGGAGCAGAAATGGATATGAGGGAAGAAAGCACAGTATGATATGCAGGCTATGCTAATCTAATTTTGCGAGTAATTTGTAATTTCATGCTTTCACTGAATTTTAAATTTTGTCAAATCACAAGCCCACAGTTAAGACCAGCAGTTATGTGTTTCAGTCGAGACAATCTGAAACAGATGAAAAATGGTATTGGCTGAGATAGTGTACAGAAAAGTGATTTCTACACTTGCATTGGTTAGAACCTTCATCCAGAGCCCCTTAGTGTGAGCTATCAATTGGAGTAGGGGTTAGTCACGAGCACACAAGGCATGTCATATGAAGATTGAGAGGGACTTAGCATTTCCTACCTGCTAGGATAAGCTTTATTATCTCAACCATCATTAGGAAAATGTAGGAAAAATGAAAGGGGGAAAGAAAGAAGAAGGAAAGAAATCCACAAGAAATTTATAAGAATTCTTTTTGATATAATTATTCTGTTCTAGTTTTGTAAACATCTGTGCCAGATTTCACATGATCCACACTCCTGATCATCACAAGTGCCCATGTGCACAGACACATTAAAAACATATAGTATAAGGGGAAAAGTTCTGTGGAGAAAATCATAGCCATAATTTTGGATGACACTCATGTTCAGTTTATGACATTGTGCCAGCAGCATGCTGAAACTGTCATTAATGAAAAATTATTTAACTTTTATATTAACTTCACAAACCTTCTTTACACAAAGAAATAGGCCAGCACATCAACAATGTTAGTGTTCCATTAGTTTAATTCTTTGCTAATAGATTAATTCAATTTATGACAAAAAAAAAGTATTTAACTGTCCAGTTTTGTTTGCCTTAAATCTATATAAACTTGAAATACAGTCTCCTTGACAAATGAGGTTACTAGAAACTAAATAGAAAATCTTATTTGCCACCACAGTGGTGACATGAAGAATTGCAGCCTTTAGCTCAGGGCTACTAAGCTCTTAATAATGAGAGAAAGGTACTCCATCTTCACTTATAGCCACAATTACAATGAACAAAAATAGCTGCCAAGGCTTCTGCAAAAAAATATTCATGACAGTGTGAAAAATATTGATTTTAAAAGCCAAGAAATGAAATATCTTCTGAAGTGCTCCCTTCAATCTAGTTAATATTTTCCAAAAGAAACTGAGGAAAACAAAGCATTTTGCCAAAATCATATATTAAAAATAAATCCTCCCAGAAACAGCACAAACCAGCAATCCCAAACTCTTCAGAAATTAATGTTGTTCTTGAGTGATCAGGTCATATGCAAAATATGCACCCTGACCTGGAATTATTTTTGAATATTGCACCTTCATCCATTCTTCTCTCTTCATTTTTTCTTCTACCCTAAATAAATTTGAGAGAAACATCTATGCATGTGTGAACCCCAGGAATGCTATTGCACAGCCTATTGCTCTGAGCAGCTCAGCATGTCATGCAGTGGCACTGCATGCTGATTCTGAGCTCTTACAGTCACTGCATATTGGATTTGCAATGAACTTGTGAGCCATTATACATGCCAGAGCAGATGGCAGAACCCACTGCTCTGAGTCCTCATGCACATCTGAACATTGTTATCTGTTCTTCCCACATTAATGCAGTATAACTGTTTGGTACATAAAATAATGACTTAATTTTGAACAGAATACAGCATTCATTGCAAAATGGAAAAGATAAAGGTCAGGGAAATATATATAATATACAATATCAGTTGTTACAAATCTTTTTTGTTACCTAACCACACTTTTCAAATTTAACTTTAATAGTGGTTAGAATTTTGAAAGATGCCTAGGTACCTCATTTCCTCTGAAATCGCTGGAAGATAATAAATATCTTTAACAATCTAAGTTTAGAGCATAGGCCTTCATTTAAAAAGAGACTTAGAAGCCAAGTATTAAAAACATTTAAGTAGGGAGTGTAAAGACGTAGACAGGTAACCTAATGAGATTTTCAGAATGACTAACTCCCACTGAAATCAATCTAGCCTAAGTCCCTTTGGCTTTCAGTAGGATTAACAATCCTCTGGAAGTAAAATTGTTTTTGAAATGAGACTTCTATAGTTTAAAAAAATCTTACTGGTGCTCCCTAAACTACAGTGCTATTATTTTATTGCATAGTTTTTAGCTTTGATATATATTTTTATTTGATATCTTCTTACCTACACCAGTCAGATATAGTCTTAGTTGTCTTGAAGTTGTCTTTGAACCAAATTACATCAGGGCTGGGTTCTCAAGAAACCAATAGTACTGCCTGCAGTACCTGCTGAGCTTGCAGGTTAGGAAAACGATCAGTGGTGTTCACATCCTTCTTCTACTGACAGCACACAGGCCTTAATTTAGTAATGTGTCCTAGCAAACTAGAGGATCACTAACATACTGTTTTATGAGTATTACTTGGTACATGGGAGAACAACAGGAACTGACAATAGTTTAGAAATCACTGTACTTTGGCAATTAAAGTTTCAAGTTGACACACAATCATTTTTTTTCCTTTCCTCCAGACTGGAGTAGATTTACCAGAAGGAATATAAAATGAAGGTGTCTAAATGACATCTCTTACATATACTGATGACTATCATCTCAATCTTGCTGAATGGCACATACATGTTCATCTCACATATTCCAAGCTTTGTTTACAGTTATGTTGAGGGCATGTGGGTGGGATTAATTTTACATGACCTGAAATTCATCACATTTGTCTTGATCAGGCAAGTTTATATTTATTTATACATATATGCACAGAGCTATGTGTGCACACATACACACCCAAAACAGTTGAGACAAATAATGGTTTAATTACTTCATTGTGCACTAGGTAGGTGATGGAAGTTCAAGTTAAATGTAGTGTTAGTCTGTTTCTCTTCACCTGGCAACCTCCTGGCATACATAATAGAATAAGTTTATAGAATCATACAATCTAAGAATCATAGACTTATTTTGTTTAGAAGAGACCTTTAAATCAACTGTTAACCCAACACTACCAAGTTCACTACTAAAGCATATCTAAGTGCTAAAGCTACATGTACTTTAAGTAGCCCCAGAGATGATGACTCCAGCACTTCCCTGGGCAGCCTACTCCAATGCTTCAAAACACTTTTAGTGGGGAAATTTTTCTTTATATCCAGTCTAAACATTCTCTGGTGGAACTTGAGGCTGTTTTCCTCTTGTCCTGCCACTTACTTTTTGGGAGAAGAGGCAGACCTCCATCTGGCTCCACCCTCCTTTCAGGCAGTTGTAGAGTGATAAGGTCTCCTTTGAGTCTCCCTTTCTCCCCAACTTCCTCAGTCACTCCTCATCAGACTTATGCTCCAGATCCTTTACCAGCTTCATTGCCCCTCTCTGGACATGCTCAGGCATCTCAGTGTTCTTTCAGTGAGGGGCACAAACTTGAGCACAGGATTTGAGGTGTAGCCTCTCCAGTGCCAAGTACAGGGAGACAATCACTGCCTTGGTCCTGCTGGCCACAATATTTCTGGTACAGGCCAGGATGCCGTTGGACTTCTTGGCCACATGATCACACTGCTGGCTCATTTTCATGTGATTGTTGACCAAAAGCCCCAAGGTCCTTTCCCAACTTGCAACTTTCCAGTCACTCTTCCCCAGTCTGTAGCACTGCATGGGGTTGTTGTGACTCAAGAGCAGCACCCAACACTTCACTTTATGGAACTTCATTATAGTAATTATGCCAAGACAGACACAACTGACACCAACACAAGTCTCTTATTAAAAATTGTTCACACCATCTTTCAGGCAACTCTGTTCCTTCCCTCATAAACAGCTTCACACAACACCAACTCATTTTCTTCACAGGCAGCTCCACACAGCACTGGCTCCTTCTCTCCTCAAATTTTTTTCTTCCTTCTACATGACTGGCTAAGCCCCAAGCTGTCCTTTACCTAACCCTGGCTGCCCCTCACACAGCATCTTCTTACCTTATCTGTCCTAAACTCCAACTGTAGCTACAACTATCTCTGGACTAGCCAACCCACTCTTTTATAACACCCATCCTCATTGGGCAGCCGAGGCTGTTTCCACTCCTCAGTAATCAGTACAGCTGTAATTCATTGGGAAATATTGCCTTCTGCACTATCTTTACAACCTATCTTCCCACACCTCATACTGTTGGTTGTCCAGAGCCCTCTGTAGAAATCTCCTGCCCTCCAGCAGATCAACACTCTTGCACAACTTGGTGGCATCTGAACATTCATATGTACCTAGTAGAACTAGGTACATACTTTTTTCCTTCAATATTAGCTTAGTGTGTATGAATCAAAAACTATAAGCATTAAAGAATCACCTTAGGCGCATTGCTGTTAAAGCAATACCTTTTTTTTTGCATCTGTTCCAGGTCACACTAGGAAAATGCTTTAGGCATAATTTATCTGCTTGCTTATTTGTTTTTTTCTTCCCAAACGAATGTTTACTAGGAGTTGAATTCTGTCCTAAAGAAAAGTCTGGTACCAAGCATGCATACAAAGAAAAACCTAGGACAAGAATGGCATATAGGCTGTGCACAACACTACTGCCACAGAGTGGGTTTTATTGTTGTGCATTGCCAGACAAGCTTTGAAATATTTTTATTGTAATCTAATGACTTTTGTATTAATACCAGCACGACATGAATATGTATAAGGACAAAGCTATGGGCAGATGCTCTAGAGACAATGGAAAGTTAATGGACCTTATCTTTAATTGATAAATACTGTAGCTCCACCAAAATCAATACAGTTGCACTGGCTTATGCCAGCTGTAGGTCTGGTGCCCGAACTCAGCCTTGAGAATGTGATTCAGTGTCAGAAACTGCACTACTGGAAGCAGAAAGCTTCACCTTGAATTTTTGTATTCAATATGCAAGATATACAGTTATCGCCATATGTAAACTTTTGAACTCAACAGGTTATGTGGACTGCAAGTGTTACAGAACTGGCCTTTAAGATATTATACCCTTCTTCCTGGTTGGACCCAGATCCTATTTCTACTGAAGCCAGTGAAAGTTTCTAGCAAAGGATTTTCACCATTTTATCTTCAGTTTTACAAGCCTTTATATTTTATTGGCTTTTCTTGAACCTCCAGGTCCTATGATTACTCCTCAGCCTCAACATCTATTTAAAACCAGAATATTTTAATTTGTCATTTTATCCCTAAAGGCTTGAGTCTATAAAAGCAAGCACAAATAATGCCTTTAAAAAACCTTCATGATTTTAAACTGAGCTCAGGAACTGGGAAGTTTAAATCTTGATTTTGTCATTATTTTGGGTTGCCATGTTCTTTCAGACTGATCCACTGATATGACAAATAGCACATTGAATAAAGCTGCATTAAGAGGTCCCAGAAGGTATTGCCTTTCGGCTACATAGACATCACTGGGCTTCCTGATGTGTCTGAGCTTTTTACTTTTAAAAAGATTTGGAGGGTTAATTCACACCTCTCACACAGCAGTTGTGTCTGCCATCCCAGTGATGTGTGGGAAAATAAGAATACCACTCTGATGAATATTCATGCTTGATGAATAGTTTTAACATTTCCACAGCTGGACTCTGGCTGAGCAATCACAGCAGCAGTCAGAAAGTAATATATGTGAAATGAAGCTATTTTCAGGCTTTATTTTCTAAATCAAATTGCCGGCTGAATGCTGATAGCTATGGATCAGATACTGGAGCCTGCAGTAAGTAGGGTCATACTGCATGAACAAGCACAGGTAGATGTGAGACTTTTTACAGGCAGTGATTCTGCTTATATAAACAATACTGCTCATGTCAATAACATTATGCAACACCTGTAAACAATATCTTCAGAGTGTTGCAAACAACAGTTTCCATGCCGATGAAACATCAGTGTCTACAATTAGGAAAGAGGATATGTTTTATTTGAGTATATTTGGTTTTCAGTAGATCAATTATAATAACTGAATAAATTATTTTCGCCTCACTATGCTGGATTAGGCAAAAAAACCTCTGTTTTTTTTCCCATTTTCTTTTTTTGTTCTGAATTGTTGGAAAGGAGCAACTATTATTTTTAGATCTAGAATCAGACTAGACATTAACACCAGTTAACAGACAGGGCTTATCTGAAATTGCTCATATTGATAGCAAAGTTTATAGGAAATAATAAGAAATATAGATATCAAACTAAAAATAAAGGTTTATCTGAAGTAATCTATAGAGGATTCATTCATAATTAAAAATCTCTTCCATAATCTGTACTTCCTCATCTACTTCGTCAGATGAGAAGATGCTTATAACAGCAAGGACAGAATTCATCAAAGGGAATTGATGTCATGAGATGATTATATTCACCATTCACATGAAGACAGAAAAGTTTTCTTCCTGACTAAAATAAAACAAAAAACAAACAAAACCAAAAACCCAAGAACAAACAACAATAAAAACCCACCAAAAAACAAAACCAAAACCAAAACCAAAACCAAAACCAAAACCAAAACCAAACCACCAAAAACCAAACCAGACCAAAAAAACTACAATAAAAGCAGTAAAAAGCTTTTATCCAATTTTAAGTCAATGCTGCTTTTATAAATAAGACCAAAAGTTCACAAGTGAAAAACTCAGTGGATAAGGAAGTAGAAAAATAATATACATTTGAATGATTCTCAGATATTCTAATAGCTTTACTTGATTTGCTCAAATGATGGATCGTTTTAAGGTCTTAAGGTAAAATAGTAAAAATTGAAGTTTTTATGATGCTGATTCCTTGTCTGCCAAATTATGTTCTGGTGTAAGGCAGGCCTGCAGTTTGTCTTGGCTGTGTGCATAGCTCAGATTAGGAGTACTGACATGAGGTCTGTCCTGTGCAATTTTCAGATTGAGTCTCACTTTAGAAGGAATAATGATTATTATTATTACAATGATGATAATAAAATATCTCAACTGCAGAATGTTACTGGGGGATATTAGACATAGGGAAACCTTTACTAACTGAAATGAACACCCATTCTGGTCTTATTTTCTTTTCTGTTCCTTCTTTGTTCTAGTTTTTCTCCTACTGCAACATTTACTTCATTTTAAGCACCTGACTGTTCATTTCTGAAACTGTATTTGATGACTGTTGGAAAGCACAGGATAGCAACAAGCTACAGGCAACAATTATATGTCTTTGTGTTCCTATTCTTTAGGTCACACTGTTTCTAATATGGTTTTAGCTCCTTAATGAATTGATTTCATGAGCTGGTAGATGCTGAAACTCTTTGAAAGTAAATCAAAAAACAAATTTTGCTTTTGAAAAAAAAAAAAGCTGTTATTCTAAATTTAACTCTGAGATCTGTTCTATGGGTTGTCTTAAAAAAAAAATCTCTTTCAGTTTTTCTTTCTGTTGTTGATAATGTTCCTTTTTTAGCCAGAAGGATTTAATTGAAGGAATAAACTATCAAGTTGTAAAGAGATGAAGAATGAAGGTCACAGCCTTTTTATGTTATCTCTATATTACTCTAAGCCTCAAACTAGCTTCTGGGATAATGCCTGTTTCTGCAAAACGTCTTTCCACTGATCTTTTATTTGCTGCCCTTATAGTGAGAATTTTTCAAGATTTTGCAAGTGCCTAATGAACAGAAACTATACCATGTGAGAATAAGACAGTTTTCTTCAGTCTTACTGCAGACACAAGAAGTTCTGGAGTAGAGATACTCAAAGAAACCTTTTGCTACATTTTGTATTGAACTCCTAAGAAATTATTAGATGTCTGCCTTACAGATAGAGTAATTATCAAGGTAGGAAAGGATGTGGGTTGCAAAGAGAGGGAAATATAATGACATTTTTCAGAAAGCAGGGCTGCAGTGATGAGACATGAAAAAAAACACTCAAAAGAAAGAAGGCTGAACCAAGAAGGAGGAAGAGTGTCAGAAGCACCAAAGGCATTCCAGTATGGGTGAATCTTACAGTGTTTAAACAATAGATGTCTATAGGAACCTCTTTAATTTGGACAACAGGAGAAGATGGCTGATATCTTTGTTATATAAGCTGCAATGCCCTTCATTTCTTATCCTGCGAGGAACAAGCACCCTGCAGTGGAATTTCTGACTTTCATGTTGTAAGTAAGGATTATTGTTTAAATTATTGTTGTTATTATTATTATTTCAGATACCAAGGGATCTGAAACGCCTGTACTGGCTGCATTTAGCAAGAGAAAAACACTGCTTAAGTCTGTCTAAAGCTGCTAGGGAAAGATGAACAAACAAGTATTTACAACCTCTATTTTGCATGTGGTTTTTTTGGCAGTGCTTGGGCTCTCCGTTTTTCTCATCTTAGTGAAAAACTAAAAATACTATCACAGTTGTCCCATGGTGGCCTTTGCTCCATGCCCATTCATGAAGCTGACCCTGAAGTTTAGTATGTCATCACCCACAGGCTAGTTGAAAGTTGCTTATGGCAGTTTTGTTTCCTCAATGTGAAATAACAGTCTGTTAGATTTTACAGATTCTCTGGGATTTATTCCAATGCTAAAGTTACATAAACCTATTACAATGGCCCTTCCTGTAGTAGTAATTCAATAATGTTTTTGCAAGGAATGGTCAAACGGTGTAGCACTTTTGGGCTTTCCATCACGATTTTTCTGTCTTTGTAGTACTTAGATTCCCACTTTCACCTTTATTTCTTCCCAGCACTGGAATATCCTCCCCAGTATCATCCTAGGGGAAGACTTCCAGAAAATTCCATTAAATGATACGGTCCTGTTAATTTTCTTCAATATTCTCAGATTGTTTTGTTTGATTATTTTCACCTCCAATCAGCGGGTACTTAGGAGAATGGACTCAGCATAACAGCAGACTCTCAGAACTTCCTATTTCTTGAATTAATAAAATAAGAAATTCCAACATACAACTGTATTGCCAAAGCTTATAAAAATCCTCTCCACATACAGGTGGATTCATAGCTGCGTTTTAACTTTTGAAAACATTGAGTTTCTTTTGGCATTGTTTTTCTTTAAATCCTACATTTTTCAGTAGCTGAACCTATAACCTTTTGTTCCCCTCAGAAATCAAGACTGAAATTGTCAATGGCTTAGTAAACCCAGAGCTTTTACAGCATTTACAGACATTTAATGAAATTCAGGTTCCTATTTCTACTTTCCACAGTTTCTAAACCTTTCTAAGCAGGTTGTATTTTTTATTAAAAACCTGTTATGAAAACTTGGAACCAAATTAATGGAACATGATATCGATAGATACTGTCTGTAAGGCATTTTGGAAGTTTGTACAGCCTCAGAGATTTATTTTTTAAAATCAAGCCTGACTGTAAAGATTTCTAAGGTTTATATATAGATACCTAGTGCCTGATGAAGGTTCTTATGCTTTGAGAAGAGGGAAAAAACCCAACCCACAACAGATTTACATAGCTGAGCCTCATTTTTCTGTGTGAAATCCTCTGTTTATGACTTAAGAATCTAACCTGAGATTTTTCTGCTTGGAAGTATTGATTATATACGTCCTAAATTGTAAGGTTAAAAAAGATGAGTGAACTTACTAATGATTCAATAGTTTCAGGACACAAAAGATCATCTAATCTGATGTCCTGAAGGTCTCAGGTCATTAATTTTTTTCTCAAAATATTCCTAAAAAACCTCCAAATATTTTAACCTGACTGAAGTGCATCATGGCATAAACAGACAACAGATGAGGGAGAAGTTCTGTAATTAAATAGTGCTTCTGCATGTATTTGGGCAAGATAGAAATGCCCAAGTGACCCATCCACCAATCATCAGTGATTTTTCACTCGTCTCATTTACTGGTCTAATTCCTTGAGTAGTCTGGGTTATTTCTTTGAGTGATTGTGATCTTATTGCTTTCATATTAAGTATGAAAGTATGTGTTGTAAGAACAACTCATCCTATTCTTGAATCATGCTGCTGGTAAAACATGTCAGATAATAGCCAGTCCTTAAAATTATTCACTTGGAAGTCCTAGATCCAGTGATGTTCACAATACAATATATATACTACTGATAAAGAGTGTGGGAAAAAAAGATTTGGAAGTCACAAGTTAAAAGCTTAGTCTTATTCATTTCTGGCTAAGCTTGTACTAAATAGTATTTTGGAGTTCAGAAAAAGGTTTCATATTTTGTAGTAGCAAAATCTGAGCCTAAGACCAGCTAAAGGATCAACACACAACACGGAATGAATGTAATTTTGAAAAAGAACAGCTACTGAAGCCTTCAATTTTATTTTTCCCACCTACATCAATATCACATATGCTAAATATGCATACATGCTTTTCTCCCAGTACCGACAAGATTATCATGCTGCAGTTGTGCCTAGGAGCCTCAACAAAAATCAAAGTTTCATTGTGCCACTTGCTGCATGAAATTGTTGGGGAGAGTATCTGACATGCAAGACTCAAGATGCACAGCTAGTCTTGGGAAGATCTATCTCCATGGTGGTTTCATGATAAGGCTTTTCAAGCAGCTCTAATATCTATTCACACTTAGCTACTTTTACATATAGAAAGTCTAAAACTAATAATTAAAAAATTTAAAAAAGGTGCAAAACAAATACAAGAGCATACCATTTGTCATGCTTTGTTTTCAGTGTCACACCAGAAAATGTGCTGTATCTATTAACCTTTTTGAAAAGAGCAGAAGGTAAGCTAGTTAGCATTTGACAGCTTTACCAAGTCTATTGACGTCTAATGAAAAATTCACCACTACAAGATATTTTCTTATATCTGTCTAGTTCATACAGTTTGTCACTGAGACAGCCCTTAAAATCCCTATGTTTTACTCTCCCAGCTTCCTATATTTCTTTAGCAAACACAACTGGACATTATTATGATGATTTATTTACTACATGAGCTTTAATTTGTTCGCTTTAAGTTCACTCCATGTGGAAGATGACTTTCAAGTTGTTAGCTGATAGCATATGCTGTACAAAACACACACACTTTTGTAGCTTAGTCCTATCCAGGAGCTGACTGGGCCCCTGTCAGACTGCTGGATGCAATGAACACTCTCTGTGTGGAAAGGTTAATGGGTACAACATGTCCTTCTTGCACCTTGGAGAGCGTACAGCACGTTCCCAAAATTACAGGAAGATTAAAAACAGTGATGGTATCATTGAATGCCTGTGTGAGGATGCAGGTGCTCTAATGATAAGTTTGTGGTTTATTCTCAACGAGAAGAGTGTTGAGAGCAATTCCCACTCCACGGTGTAATCAATCATTAGACTAGTGTATAATTAATATGCCAGTTATATCACATAACAATTTTCTTTTTCAGAAAACTTAACTGTATTTTCAAGGTAGGTCAGCAGTCCTTATATGTCTACCTGATATATCTATGATAAAGAAATTAAAAAAAATATAAAATAAAAAATACTAGCCCCTCCCCAAGAGCAAAAGATCATAAAATTTAGGGTAACAGGAATTCTGGTTTTCTCTTAATTTCAAGCATACAAAGTATGCTTGAAGTATCCAAGATGAGCATATAAAAGTTATGTATATGTAGAAGGCAAGATGCAAGACAGTTAAAGAAGATAATCTGCACAATCTAAGTACCTCTAAGTACCTAAGGACCTGAAGTTCCCTAAAAAAAATTTGAATTATAGCTAGTCTGCTTGGAAACACATATAATAGAGTCTTTTAAAGATCAGACCTAGTCAGAGTATGAAAAAAAGCCAGAGGTCTTAAATGCAAAAATAGAACGTTTCATGATGTCTGTGATCTGCAGATCAGAGACAGGTGACATACTACAAGTGATGACCACTAGATTAAGAACACAAAAATCCTCAATGAATGAAATTCTAAAATAACACATGCTCTCAGAGGAGAAAGCCTTAGTTGTGTTTTTTTTTTTTTTTGGAAGGTGGGGGAACTTGCTCTCTCCCATCTGTCTCTGTTTTTCACAGAGATAAAATGTCAGAGCCAAACCCCAAGTTGGTAGGTCAGTAGTGCTATTGCTTTATATTTGTTAAGTCTACACTGATCATAGATCTCTATATATAGGGATAAAATGCTTTCTGTATGCTATTTTTTTCCCAGTAACTTAAAAAAAAAAAAAGTGTAGGAAGGTATTTTGTGCTCAGTAGCATCAAGAAATAAAAAAACCCTCCTTTTCGTTTAAATACAAATTGTGACTAGACAATGGACATGAAGGGAGCAAGGACTTATTTTGTTTTTCTGCAGTTCTCAGAACTGATACACAGCTTGTATAACAGTATTATATACTTTGTCTTGTGCTGATAATAATGGTATTCCTCATTCATATTGTCCATGATGTGGATATTTTGCGTTAACTCATTTATTGAGCTGAGGATCTTAGTGTCAGCAAGCCTTCTGCTAAAGTCTAAGGCAATATCAAGGCAGGTTCTTGAGATATTCGCCTTGTTGGAGGTAGTCAGATGATCGTTATGTTTATGCTGAAGAGTTAAATCTTTGCTGTGGATTGCATTTGTGCTTTTTGAAGATGGCACATAACACGTTTCCCATCCATCCAAGTATACACGTACCAGCATGACAGTGCCAAGCACAGTAAGATCACATCACCATGAAGGACACTGTAGACTGTCATTAGAATTTGAAAGGCTTGCTTGCAATTAATCTGGATTTCTAACATTTCATTTGGAACAAGCACGACATATTTCTGTGTTTACAATATTTTCTTTCATTTTCCTTTTTAACTTTCTGTAATTACAACAGCATATAATTTTGGTGACTCATATATGCTAAATTGTTTATTATTCTATTTCTAATGTTTATTCATATGCTATTTTTCTATATTATCCTATACCAGGCCATAAGTTTATAACTCCTTAAAATAGTTAAGTTCAAACACCAGATCTGCAGTAGTAGCTGCTGGTAACACCTCACATCTCTGTTTCTTTGTGAAATTCTGTCTCATCCTAAGAGACTCTAAAGATGGGCTGGTTATTTCTTCTTGCGTTGGTTATCTTTGAGCTTGGCAGCCACCAGTAAAGAATACTACAGATTGTTTTTTCAGGAGTGTGACAAATGACAGATATATATTTTCTCTCTTCAGCTCCCTAACGAATATTGCAGTTCAGGATTTAAAATATCTAGAGCTCCAACTAGAACAAAAAAGCAAAGGTCATGATGCACAAATCTGCTTTATTGATGCAGCAGCTAGGGCAAAGACAGTAGCTCTTTGGCAAGCAAAACTTTCCTGGCTTTATATAGCAGAATAAGTTCTCCAAATAACCATGGGGTCATCACAGATCTCATAATTTGTAGCATATGCAAGGCATGTTTCTTTGACTCTTATTTTTTGATATTATGTCCTAGACATATGTCTATGTGAAAAGGGAGGGAGGAGTTAAAAAAGTGCAAAGCAATCTAAGCACCTAAAACTCAACTGCAAGAGAAAACTACTGCCAAGAAAAAAAACAAGGACGTGATGATTAATGCTTAATGAACTATTAGGGATTTCTAACAGTACCTATACCTGTAATATAAAAAACAAATTTAAGTGCACAGTAGAAGACAGTTTTAGAGGCTGTTCCTTGCGATATGTAGATCCTAGAGAAATAAAAACATCTAATACTCCATATAATTGCTTTTATTCTTCTCTTTTTGAGAATAAGTCTAACATAACTTATTTCTGTTGAGCAGGCCAACTGCTTTTCCACATGGACACTTAATTTACATATAAAACTCAGAAATAAAAGTTATTCAGCTGGAGTGAAATCTTCTGAAAGTCCTAAATAACAGCACAAGACTTCTATACATTTAATAAATAAGGCAAGTTTTCATCTTAAAATTGGGAGATTGATTTAGTTGTATTATAGATACTACTTCCTCCTCCTTTTTCTTTCTGTTACAGATATCTTTATGAAACATAAGACTCAAACTCACAAAAGGATGTGAAGATAGCTGTTTTTTAGATCTGCAATTCACTTACACAGCAAGCATATAGACATATCAAATAAAAATAGCAAGGGACCACTACCCTCAGTCTCCACTCCATCAGGTTCAGAGGTGTGTCTCTGACACAGAATTCACGACACAAAATATTTCATTAGATAGCACCCAAAATATTTGGTTAGATAGAAGCATCTGACACAGCAAAAAAAGGTTTAAATTTTTCCTCAGGCTGGAGCAGTACAGATCCTTAAGTCAGGCACTGAGGCATGTCCTGTTTGGTAGATGAGCCAGGAGGAAACAGAAATCTTCTGCATTGATGTCTGAAGATGGGTATGCTGAATTGATTGTAAAAATCATGATGCCAAAGAAAGAGTAGGCAAGACAGAGAATTACGCAATAAAGAGATCTCCAGGGCTTCAGATATGTTTTCGTTCAAGGGTCACTCAAGGATGCTGTTTCTTGTTGCTGATATTAAAACTTTGAATGGAATTGAAAACATGATACCAAGAGCATCATTAATTTGGGGAGATTCTACATCAGGAGACTGACAGGCATATGTCATTCCCCTAACTTGCATTGCTTGGTTTTAGGATTTTTTCCTAAATCAATGCGTGAAAATTGTTGCCTGTTTTATACTGAACCCTAGAGAAGTTATATCTGTCTATTAATAGGCACTTATTTAACAGAAGTAGCATGAGGTAATAGTTACCTGTTTTCATCCTGAACTTTCACAAGTCTTGACAGTTTAACCTTGAATGAATATTTTAAAATGCATGTTCTACTTCTCCGTAGAAATTTTACTGGCCATGACATAAGCTTCAGTATTACCACTGGTCTGCCATAATTAGGAAGGAGATATCAAAATTCCAAGACAGGAACACCTGAGGTAGCATATTAAATATTTATTCAGAGCAACACATTAAGCACAACAATGTAGACAGTGAGATATTCTAATTAGAGGTCCACAATAACCAGCTTTTCAAATCTGAACATTAAGCACTTCATGTGGCACAAATACATTTTTGAGGAAAATAAGGGGGCTTTTCTTTCAGCGAAAGATTGAGAAAATTAATTTTCCCCTATTTCCCTTGGAAAACAATCCAATTTAGCTGAGATCAAAGAACAGCAGCTTGCCAATTTGGGATGGTAAACCTTGTTCCTGTGCCAAGATGTTGTTGTTTTGGTAAGTGCTAAGCAATTGATAAGTATCAGCCATTAGAGTTCACCTTCTTCTATCAAGTTACTTTGCATTCTAGATACACAGTAGTTCTACCTCCTATAGTATTACTCATGACAATAAATACATTCTGATTTTTTTTTTTTCTTTTCATATTTAGGTATTTATGGTTCTTATTACCTTCTGTAGATCTACAAGGTTTCTCTGTACCCAGAGAAGATAAAAAGAAAGTTTTCAAGAGAGCTCAAATCCAGTAATGAAAAGTCTGACAGTTCATTTTCAGGGCATCTCCATACAAACTACCCTGTGCAGTTCCTTTTACTTTGTGTACCTTTTTTATATTTTAAGTCTTTTATTGTCAAGGGAAAATTGGCTGGGTTTTCAGTATGTTTTTTGGAAAGAATTCAAAAAGTCCCTTGTGCAGAATTGTTCAAAAAGAGACAGAACATTTTCCTCACTTCTCCCAGTGCACACACAAACTAGACCCTAAATTATGGATTGTGTTCTCGTGAGAAATTATAGGTTTTTGTTAATGATACAAGTATAGTACAATACATGACAGAAGAAGTGGACACTTGCTACGCGCACTTTACTGAAGCCCCAAATGTCCAACCCTTCAGGATGTTGTTTCTGCTGCCAAGGAACTGAGCCTAGCTTGACCATGGTATGTGAGCTTGTAACAGCTCAACATGACTTTTACTTGGGGAGAGGCCTGACATCCTTTTAAAGCTAAAATTGCAATTCACATGCACACATCCACAAAACATTCTTACAATAATTCCATTTCTTATTTTAAAAAATAAAAGAGGAAAATAAGAAATTAATAGTTTTTCCCATTATTTCCCCATTTTCTCGCAGACAGGTAGTTACTTTATCATCACATATTAATTTTGTACATCTTTTGTGTGTTCTATGAAGGTTTTTCTCAGACATGCACATTTAGAAAAATAACTAAATTGGGGAAAAGAAACATATGCAACTTTATAGTATTTTTTATTGCATAATAAGCAGAAAAACTTTCTTTTTTTTTTATTACCCTTTAAGATCCCACTCTCCTTTCCCAGAAATATGAGCCTCTGTGTCAGCATCCAAGGGAAGAAAAGTAATAACCAACTGGGACAGAGACATTCTGTCATTCAACACTACGTATCTACATTAATCTGGTTTTAATTTGCTTATTGTTCAGTTTCAGCACTGGGGACGAGAGTCTCAACTTTTCTCTTAAGGAATTCCAAATATGGTCAAAAGTCAAATGGAAAAAGTAACAAGGAATGTAGGTCATGGAAATTCTTAACTGACAAATTTCTGTCATGTGTGTAAGCAAAACATATCATAGAACCACCACATAAATACATTGTTTATTTTGTGCTTCATTTGCTTCTTCTGTCCTCCTTTATCCTTAAATTATAAGCTAGATGCTAAAAATTTCATTGGAAACTTAAGGACTTAGACTTTGCTGTGTGAGGAAGTTTCTGAATAAGACATCAAGTTTCTAGCCATCAGAGGATAATTTATTGATACTTGTCAAAAGGAAGTATCAGTCTAACAGAAATCAAGACAAAAGGAATGCCTGATGAATTTCCTTTGAAGTGCCTTTTATAAAAGTCCTTGGTAATACATATTGATGAACTCCAAATTGTCTTGCCTGAAGGGAAAAGAAAGTAGACTGCTTTACACTGTCTTATAAATATTCATCAAAAGAACAAGACTTATGTTTCCAGGCGTGAGGTGAATGATTACGGTTGTATGATTGCCTTGGAATCTGGATAATTAGTAAAACAGTCTATGACAGTGGGAGAATTTTAAACTGGGTATCTTGCCATCAGTCCTTTTGGATTTAAAGACAGTGCCTGCTATTTGGAAAGGAAGCAAATTTACGGCTTGATGGATAGATATAATTAAGCTCTCCATTAGTTTCATCTACTGTTTGTTTGCCTGTTTGTTTAGCCAAAAATTAAAGGCAAAGTTTTGAAGCATGTCTGTATGCTGACTGGAATGACACTACAGCATCTGCACTGTGGGTGTTTTACTGGATCAAGCTAGTGGAAAGGGCTCTTTAATTAAGACAGGAAAATGCAAGGGAAAAAAAGACTGGTGGGGTTGATGTTTCAGTAGGTCTTTTGCAGAAATCTGTAGACTAATGTCTTGCTCATTTAGCTCAGCTCAATCTTGATTGTTTCATAGCATAACAGAAAGTCAACAATTTACCTTTCATGCTTATTTAGTCCATGTGATAAGGATATAAATTGTGTGGGAAAGATTTACTGACACTCATTTGGGAAAAAAATATGCTTGTGCTCAGTGATCTGTGAATTTTCATCCGTTACTCAAACTGTCTGCAGATTTCTATTGACCCTTGTAACAGCAGCTAGCCTTCTACCAGCAACTCCCGAAAAAATTTCCATACTCAGGAAACATTATCCTGCACAGTGTTTAGCACTTAAATGCAATTAGGCAAATATAATATCCTCTTTGAAGGGAAATAGTTGCTCAGTTTAAGTAACTGAAACTAATTATCTCTGTTGAATGAAGGACACATTGTATGAGTGTTTGAGTGGTGTGTTGTTTCTCAGAAGCTGGAGAGGGCAAATAGATTGTATTTCTGGGTGGAGAGCTGTAGGAGACTCTTATAGGAGATTGATACCAATTTATAGCCATATTTACATGCAGAGTCCTATGAAGCAAGCCAAAATGAGGTGGCAGTCAGCCCAGAACATAGAAACTCAGCTTGTAAATAGTATTTTCCAAGAAACAATTTATTATGGAATAAATGGTGTAAATACTTAATGTACTGGCATTCAAAAAATATTTTATTACCATGAAAATTTACTTGATCAGAAAGATGTAGAAGGACTTAAAGAAATCATGTTAAGCTGTGTTGAGTTAAGTACCTAAGTGACGATGATGATGATGATGGTGGCATTACCTTTGCACAGATAATTTTGTAGCTATATTTTCTTTTCAGGATAGATTACTAGCTATCTTTTTAAAAATTATTTTGTGCTGTTCTATTTAATATGCTATATGATTTATACTACTTATCCAATGAAAAATAAAGACTGGACACACTCAAAAATTAAAGAGCTGAGAACATCTTAATCTGACATATAGAAGTTCAAGAACTCAGATGGCACTCAAACAAACCAGAGTAACCTTGAAATAGTGGAGAAACATTGAGGAAATGGATTTCTTCCCCTTTTCTCCACAGAATATTGTTGGAGATTTCCATAAATGTTAAAATAACATCATCATTGTAATAACTTTCCAATTGTCTGAGTGGGAACAGCTCTCTGTTTAAATAGTGGAGGCTGAAAGAAGTACAGAGCAGAGAAAAGAGCAGCAGAAAAACATGCCTAAAACCACGCACTATCTGTAGCTTTTACCTGAATCTCTGTAATGTCAAACACTGAGTTACTGCACTCTAAGGAAAGGGACAAGAGATACACAGTGACATTAGAGACAGTGCAAATGACGTTCAAAGTTTACTTATTTATGCATTAAACCCTGATGTCAGAGCATACAAAATACAGCCAAGAGCAGCAGAGACAGATGTCTGCAATTAATCAAATTGCTACTACACCTCTAAGCTAATGCAAAAAAAGCAAAGTGCTGAACTGAGATATCTTGACAGTCAAAAATTGTTCACTGAAACAATGAAGTATCTACTTCACAGTGTCTTTGCAAGATATCTTGCTAAGGGGACGGGTAGTCAAATTTTCTTTCCTCTCTGATGCTACCAGGCAACCACTTACTTTTAAGACTACTTGTCACCAGCTGGACTCCTCTGTTCTCTCTTCTACAGCTGATTATTTCCAGATGACTGTTTCTGTTAAATAGTCAACAGTTGCTAGCAGTTACTACACTGTGATTCCCTCAAGGACCTTGCTTCTACTGTATGAAAAATATTGATTTGAGGAGATAACCACAGGAGTTTGAATGGCTTTGCCTATTTTGGACACTTTGCTGTTTGATTTTAAAAACTTAAATATTTGTTGCACTGCAATTGCACTATGTTTTTACTCTTTCTCATGTCCATAATAAGGCAGTTCTTTTGCATTTTCCTTCCTAAATGAATGTTTCAGTAACTCTGCAATGTTCATGGACAGAGTGTGAACAAAATTATAATGGTCAAGAACTGTGGAATGCCCCATTTCGAGCTGGGAACAGCACAAACGCATACCTAGAGTATGTTCAAGTAGACTTTCCAGTCTCAACTTTTTTCTTGTTTCACAGGGAGAATGATTTCTCTGTTTTCTAAACAATTCTTTTAATATATAATATGTTCAGAATTTGTCTTTTTAACTGTCACTGTTTTGTCATATGCATTTCCTCACAGTTGAGTCATAGAGATTGTCTTGCCTTTCTGAGTCCAGTTTTTGGAGAATCCTGTTATACAAGAAGTTCTCTCTGCTGGAAACTCTATACTACTATTTTATGACTAAAATTTTTGTTTGAGTCTTGCTCCACAACTCCACCTCCTAGTTTCATATTGCATGTATCCATGTCTTCCTCAAACCTTTCTTAGCCATTGTCTTTGGCCTTAATAGCTACCAGATTGGTTTTACCAATGCTTCTCTTATTTGAAATACATCGAACGAAACAAGCTATCAGATCTGATACCTTTATTGCTTTCTCACCTTACTGCAGCAGTTTTGTATTTGGAGATGATGGAGTCTTGGTATCTGCTCAGACACCGCTTGGTCACAGATTTTACTGAGCAGAGTTAGATATGCTCCATTTAGTTTCCTCATAAGCTTTGTAGAATTTTATCATCTTTTGATGATATCACATTTTTCCCAAATTATTTAAAGGTGGAAGCATCTATAAACTACTGATTTTTGCCATTATGATTTCTGTCCGGAAGTAATTTAATTATTTTCTGATTTTTCTTGTATTCTTCAACCATCTTTTTATTTTCTCAGACAATTTCTAACTAATTTGGAGAAAACATAGTAATAAACGTTTATACTATTTTTGCAATTTATACTATTTTAAGAAGTTATAGTTTGTAAGCTCCGGAATGGAATTTGTCTTTGAAAAAAAAAAATCAGGAAGAAAAATTGCTGTTGGAACAGACCAATGGTGAAATCTATACGAGCCTAGAAAAATATCTATTTTCCTATGATTTTTTAAACTTTCTCCTGCTGGGGCTCTGCTCAAACATTTACTAAAATAAGGCTTGAGAATAACTGCCAATATATTAGAAAAATGAAATATTGTGATATTCAATGGGAGAGGTGAAAATAACTTGTATCAATTTTTTTGCAGTTCACATTTCAATTTATAGGGGAAAAAAATTTAGTGAGAGTGGAATTTCTAGCTGGAATTTCTTTATGGCTGTCCACTGCAACCAAACTAATTAAAATATAAAAGACTCCAAACATTTAAAATATTCCCAGTGAAGATGATAGGGAGAAAGAAGTGTCAAAATATTTACACAGTTACAGATTTGGGGGTTTATCCATGAAAAAGTGTAAAGAATTAGTTAAGCAAAGTTTATTTATTCAGGAGGGCAGGTAAAACAGAGACAATGATTTCTAAAAAAATATGTATACAGAAGGGTTATACCTGGTTAGAAACAATTGCCATGCTATGGAGAATCCCTAAATCTGTTGCTCATCTGTCAAATACATATCTTGTGATTTATATGTCCTTTCCCACTCCTCCCAAATCATCTTTGCTCATTTAGATAGCTTGTAAATGTTTATTTTATGCTTCTATTTGTGTACTTACTAACAGTGCAGGAACCAAAGCTATCCACACATTTGTATGCCTTTCACGTAAAAATGTATTTTGTGAAAGAACAAAGATGTTGCTGACCCTTTAAATGCTCTATATTAGAAGTTCACTAGATATGAAAGACATTTCTGAGGACTGGGAAGTGACAAATATAAGAACATTCTTAGAAGATAGAGGCATAAGAGAATGTGTAAACTATATAGTTTAACATGAGCTTTGTGGAAAAGGTCTTGATGGAGGTTAGTAGGAGAATACCAGCATAATAATTCATTAAAGGTGTCCAAAATGGGTTCAGTCAAGGAAGGTCTTGCTTAAATAACCTGTTAGAACTCTTTGGAAATAACACTGACATGACAGATAAGTAAAACTTCAGATACATTATACTTGGATTTTCAAGAAGTATTTGAAAACTACC
Source organism: Acridotheres tristis (assembly GCA_037013685.1). NCBI lineage: Eukaryota > Metazoa > Chordata > Aves > Passeriformes > Sturnidae > Acridotheres > Acridotheres tristis. Next base: position 75,254,812 of record CM072887.1, on the reverse strand, counting down.
ACATCAGAGGTTACTGACTAGGTAGAGAGCATCAGATAGGATAAGATGCTAGATATAAAATAGGATAAACTGAAAGGGACAAAATTTAGCCATGCATGGCAATATAGTAACTTCAAAAGGAATAATGAACAGAGGACGCAGGGCTCAGTTTTGAGACTACACTTAATTATGCACTACAGATTACTGGCACGAAGATACTGAAAACAAGCTCTCTAAGGATCTGATCCAAAGAACATTGAAGCTAATGCCTTTGGATCAGAAATCAAGCCTGAACACCAGTCCACCAATCTATAGCTGTACTCACAGTTTGGAAAGAAAAAAATCAGTCAGAAGATTTGCATTCAATTAAATATTTGGACCAAGTAATGAGGAGAAAAAAAAAAAAAAAGGCCTGCAAAGTTTGACATTCCATAGGTTTGAAGTAATCCCAAGCCCCAGGGCAAATGTGTGATCACTAGATTTAGTTTCAATTTAGCTGTACCTCCACAGTCGGACAGATATAAAAATTGCCCAAAATATTTACCATTACATATCTCTGGGATTTTTTTTCTAAACTGAAACTTTTATCCCATGAGACTCAGCCCAAACTATCATTTGAATGCAGCTAGAGTCTAGAGCATTTATTGAATTGTGACTGATTTTTAAAGTTTTCATTCGAAATTTGAAAGAAGAGAGGGCTTCTAACTCACCAATGGTTTCCTAATTGTCTTTAGGAAGGAAAATTTTTCAGGTGTATTAGAATGCTATTGCAGTAGTGAAAATGTAGTCCCATTGCTGTTTGTAAGAATAGACATGTGTGGTACCATTATCAGCATTTACATACCAAAATCTCTGTGTTCTCTTCTGTGATTCAAACTAATTATGAGGTCAGAATGTCTTTCTGTCTAATTCTGCCATTTTGAGTGCCAGGCTGTTACATGGTTAGGTCAGGACTACAGCTGTTTTGAACACCAAAATGTTGAAAGAGAGAATTCAAAGCTGATCAACACAAAATAGATATAGAAGACATTAGGGGTAATAGTAGAATATTTTTGAGAAAATGAAAGTTGTCTGTTAATTTTCAGGTTCATATAACAGCCACTATCACAACAAAAGAGGTGAGCCAGCACAGTTGAAATAGAAATGATTTCTTCAGGAAAAAGAGGTTGTTTGAATGGTGAAAAAACATAAGAATTCTTTCTAGAAATTTCATCACAGCAGGGAAAAGGGATCACAGACAGCTTGCTTCAGAAAGCGACTCAATGAAATGACAACCATATGTAATGCAGACTCACTACCACTGATTACCATGGCCAGAAACTGCTGGTGGTGTTGGTTGCAGAGGTGATGAGTAGTGCAAGGTTTCTCATATCTCAAAGACCTGCTAATTTCCTATAACTGAACGTTTTCTTGGTGTTTGTTTTTCTGAAAGGAAGTAGTATAAATGGGTTCAAAACTTTTTTTTTTCTTTTTTCCACAGAAGCCACATGGCCTTTATTCTGAAGCAATAGGTGATCAAAATTCACCAGGAGGACTGCTTTTCCTAATAATAGATTAATCAAGTCTAAGCACCTAGAATATAAAAATCATGTTGCTGTGATGGCATTTCCTGCATTTCTTTTCAACATTCTTAAAAGTCTCGACACCATAAGGATAAGTGGAAATGCACATTTCTAGTCTAATATCCAAAGGAAGATTAAATATTCTCAAGTGTGCAAGAAGAACATTATCAACTAATTACGTATGCCTCTGTATGGAAATGCAGACTCATTGCTCCACTCACAAAATAATTCAGAAGAGAATATTTGATGGAAGTGTGAGGAATATTAATCAGAAAAGAACTCACATCTTCTAAGCTCTCTTTCCAATGTTGAGTTTGAACTGGGAAAACCACTCTGGCATTTGTTGGAGAAACTAATTTTTACTCATCACCCATAGAGTTGCCAGGATACACTGCTAATAAAGATAAATGAAAAGTAGCAAGATACGTCAGAATGTACCAGGCTCTGCCCTTGGCTGTAGAACACCAATGATCTGTAGATGACTGTTACAGGTTCCTCCTCATTCTCAATACATTTTTGTCAGGGACAATTAGCAACGATGTAACGACTGTTGTACTCCTTCAGAGAGGCAAAACGAGTGAATTTCTATTGAATATATTGAAGAGAAATAAACCAATTAACCACTTTCATTGTAGGAAAATGTACAAGAAATGCCAAGGTGTTTCAATAAGGAGAAGAGTTGTTGTGGCCTCTTCCACAGTTGGATGTGTAGATAATGGGTTTCTGTGACACTGTTGCATTTGGTCCCTCATATGGCTGAAAGCACGTGTACTCCACAGAGCTGATTGAGAGTGTTTTTGTATTTCTCTCTCCCATTTCTTCTAAATAACTGATCCTTATCTGTTACTCTGACTGCGATTCAAATGTTGGTTCTGCAGATAATTTAACTGGTGCCAGTAGTTGCTGAGGGTTAGGCTAGAAATGATGGATTTGTTGCTTCTGATACTAATTGTCTCCTGGATAATGGCTCAGGTTTCTTTACTGTCAGAGCAATAAATGTAAAGCTATGCAAGAACAGGATATTAAACATTGTAGATGAACTCAGTTGAGAACTGGTATCAAAATAAATACAGATTTACAATTATAAAGTCAGTGTTGATACAAATTTCAGTTTGACAACAGATGTCTTAGTAAATTTGTTTGATTCCTGCTTTGCTGGAAGGTTTCTTCCACCTGAGCAGGCACACCATATATAAACTTCAACGTAGCACATTCCTTATATTGCATTATCATAGAGTTAGGACAGAACTGAAATTGACTGGTGAGGTTCTTTTGGAAAGCAGAGCACAAAAAAGAATAATTCAATCAAGAGGAAGTTTCTACAGCTACTTGGTGGATCTGATAAATTCTCCACTGACATATTATCCTTTTTCTGCCTTCCAGTACCAAAAAGGGTCTTACAAGAAAGATGGAGAGGGACTTTTTGGGAGACATGTGGTGATAGGACAGGAGGGAATAGCTTTAAACTGAGAAGGTAAGTTTAAATTAGATAAGAGAAATAGAAATTCTTTGCTATGAGTGTGGTGAGGCACTGGAACAGGTTGCCTAGAGAAGCTGTGGATGTCCTATCCCTGGAAATCTTCAAGACCAGGCTGAACGGGGCTTTAAGCAAGGTGGTCTAATGGAGGGTGTCCCTGCCCATGGCAGGAGGGTTGGAACAAGATGATCTTCAAGGATCAGTCCAACCCAAGTTATTATATGATTTTATGACTGAGGAGATGCAGCTGTCTCCAACAGACAAGTTCTGAGAAGGAGCTGTTTGTTGAATACCTTTCAAAAAATCTGTGTCTGTTGTAGACCAGGAAAGTGTAAATTCCCTGTTTAACATGGCAGAAAAGATTTCAGCAGATTAAGCAACTAGTTTTAGTTAATTTTATTCCTCTAAATAGATGAAAAGAGAATCTTCTATCTTAGAACAATCCAGTAACAGGAATTAAATAAATTATATAATCTACCATGCTTAAACAGGCTACATCAAAAGAGAAGGAGACATGGAGGGAATAGGTAGCCTGGCAGGCAGACAGAAAGAAAAAGAAAAAAAAGAGGAAAGTGAATGAGAAAGAGAGAAATAGAAAAATAACACAATGACCTAAAAACTAAAAAATATTAAACTAAAATGTACAGAAGAAAGAGACACTAGAAATGTTTCTTCACAAGCATTGACAGTAAAGAGACCTTAATGGACACTAGGTCCACCTACATTTGGAAGGATTGCAGAGATTCCAACATATAAATAAAATTCCAAATGAATCTTTTTTTACTGATTTTAGGCCAAGAATAGAGGCTTAATAGAAGATCAGTCATCAAAGTATTATTTAGGATATTTTAGTTTTGGTGGTTTTTTGTATGAAACATATTTTAAGAATAAAATTCTTGTCTTAGGTAACAGTTTAATAAAGTCAGTAAAACAGCTTTCTGTTTATGGTGAAAAATTCTATAACATACTTTTAGTTTTACATTTTAGTAACTTTGCTGCAATAATTTGAATCAGGTACTATGGATTAGTAAATCAAAACATCAGAATATATTTCTCTATGTATTATGAGATGGGAGAAATGCAGCTGTTGGTTTGAATCACTGCAATTGATTTTAGTCATTACATATAGTCTCTAGAAATAGCAGTTGATCTGCATATGAAATATTTACATCAGGAAGATGGTCTTCAGTGTGGTGGGGCAAAACGTCTGTTATAACTTATTTTCTTATGTATTTTGAATGTCAGTATAAGTTTTTATATTTCTTATGGGAAAAGAAAAAGGAAAAAAAGAAGGCAATATCCTCCATGGTCTAGATCAACTTTTTCTTTTGAAATAAAAAGAATCTATATATTACTACTATCTGAATACACAGTTATATCATAAAAATGTACTGGATATTAAAAAAATGCAAATATTAACCTTTAACCATGTAATTTTGACTTTTTAGAAATACACAGTAAATGCAAATTGATTGCAAATGTTATGCAGAAAAATCTTAAAAACCGCTTTTGCTGATATATGATCAAAATTCAAAATCTATTTTTCCCTACTTCTACTTATCCTGGCATACTTTTTTACCTCCCTCATTCTTAACCCTTGCCTTCCAAGATAAATAATTCTATTTCTATGTCATGAATGGAAATATTACTGCATCTCAATCCCTCCATTCTTTTTCAAGGGGCACATATCTCAGGATCTCAAAGAGAAACAGTCCCTTAAGATTTCAGCAGATATTAAAACAACCAGATTTTGAATTTTTGACATTGTTCTTGAGATAAAGAAGTAAAACTGCTCTGATTGATAGTTCTTCAGTTCTTTCTTTACTTCAGCTGTGTGAGGAGAGTGCCCTATGACACACATTGGTGGGCATCTGATGTGATACCTTATTCATTTTTTTGGTGGAATCTAATCTCAGGGTTGATATATGAAGTGTAAATTATTAATTCCTGCTGTAAATATATTCTGTCTTATTTGCCTGTATCTTCTACAGGCACAAAATATCACTGGGCATGTTGACTGCTTGGCATGATTGTCACTTGGCTACTGAGACTTGCACCATTAACCCCTCACGTGCCTAAAACTTAAATTGCTCATTTCCTCATTGATACATTCACACAGAAGCATTGATAGTGTTGATCTGGCAGGCAAATCACACGAATATAATCTGCTCCTCCAACCTCAATGTATTTATGACAAGGATACTTCAGAAACTTTTCACTGCAAAGTGTAGAAAAGGAATTCATACAGCACATGGATTTCAAGTGCTTTTGAATCTTTTAAGTTAAGCAATTATTAGTTAATTTAACTCAATTTAGTGAAGACTCTGGACCGGGATATGCTTGCTTGTATGGATGTAATATGATTGGAACTCACTATTTAAAGACAAAAATATAAGAAGAATACAGATGTGTTTAAAAGACAAAATCAAATCTGTTTGGTGTAATATAGTTTAGAGCTGATTATATAAGAGGAAGTCTGTTTGTGGGACATTGAGCTTGCATAAGTCTGTCTGTTTTTTAATCTCACAAATTAAAAAAAAATCTGGTAATCTTGCCAGTGCTACATATTGATTTTTATTGGCTGGCAAAATGAACTTGGTGTTCATCTATGGTAGTAAAAACAAAGCCATTTTATTCCAAACCTCTAAGACGCTTTGGAAGAAAAATTCAGGAGCTTCTCATCATCAGTAATACATTTGTCATACATCTGTAAAAAAAAGATTGTCTTACCTCTTCCATGTAGCTAATTACAATAAATATTTATGGGAGAAAATTGGGGTTTTTAAATTTTTTTTTTATTTTTCCATGTTACAGAATTCACCAAATATGCAAAAGGCAAAACAAAACTAGCATGCCTATCAATACAGTTCACATTCTTTCCTAATAAGCCTAATTAACAAATTTTGGATGCTCTCAATTCTGGCTTTGTATTTAACAACAGGTCTTTAATTCTTTGTGATTTGAAAGGAGAGGCAGAAATAACAGCCAAGATTTTTTTCTGAGTTTGGAGCTAGTGCAGCAATGTTTCCCTTTCAAAAGTTTTGATAAACTGACTTTTATACAAATTTCTTGCTTTAAATGTATATCACAACTTTTTTCACCCACTTGTTTTTAAACAATTTAACAAGTGGGTTTATTTATAAAATACCTTATTTCTGTTGTTTATGTTTATCCCACACAAATGTTACCAAACAAATGTTTGCAACATTTTAGACATTATGCAGCTGAAATGCAAATGACTGGAACCAAATATTTCAGATCTGCTGCTCTGTTCCTGTCAACACATTTTCAGGACTGTTTTAAGGTGTTCTCTTTGGACTACTGGAAAGCTCTTTAAATGACAAGATGATGTTGGAAGAAGGAATAGAACAAGTTTATAATGAACCTCCAGAAAGGAATACAAATTAGTTTATATTGTGAAATAGAGGACTTTATTAAAAAGCTGTGTCATCAGCATCATTTTTGATCTTATTTCTGTCATATTTTTCTCAGTTTCCTAGAATTTTCCTGTCTTCCCTTCAGGGATGTCTGAACCTGAACTGCACTGCTTGGCCTGATGACATAATCTGATGCAATTAACTATCTTTCTTTCATGCCCTGCTCCTTTTTAAATTTAAGATTATTGGACTATATCAGTGTTATCTGGCTTTCATATAAATCAGCATACTGTGATTTACAGACAATAGCTAGGATTAATAAAAACAATACAGAATTAAGTTTTGACAAATGATTGTGTCTCTTCAAAGAAGGCAGACAAAATTCTTAACAAACTATACAGTCACATCAACAGTTTCACATTTTAAGAGGAGAATTTATACAGAATTTGAGGCAATTTTGATGAAATTAAGGGTAGTAAGAATAATATCTTTTGTAGATGAATCTCTAAAATGCACATTATATAAGAAGTGAATAGTATTGCTTCTCCATTATTCTCCTCATGTAATCTTTTCCTGACTGCCAACACTTCTGTTGGTTTACTGTGTACTTCACAATCTGGAAATTGGACTCCAAGTTGTTCTTCCTTTCCATATTTCCCCCTCAAATGTTACGAGGTAGAGAGTAGTCAAAACTGACTGATATCTCTCAACACTCTTAAGTGATGTGTTCTGTATCCCATGGGAATTTGACTTCTTCCATATCAATTTACTGGTACTGACAGGAGATTGAGCATAACTTTCCTCATTATATTCTATAACTTATAGGAGAATATACTGAGCTAATAGACTGTAAAATCTAAATCTGTGTCTATCCTACCTGTTGTCTGCTTTAAAAGCATTACTTTGTTCTTCCCTACAACATTCATGTTATAGAAGAAAAAAAAATTCTTACATTTTCTTTGGAATACATTAACTGAGGTTACACAAGGCTACATCTGGGAAGACAACCTAGTTTAGTGCAAAGCTCCAAGTATTGCTCAGCCACTCTGCCTGTCAGAATTAATGTCCTAAACTGATGTCTGTTGCTGTCTCATCTGCTATAATCAGATGCTGCTATTCCCCTCTCATAAACTTTATTCTGTTCCACTCAAGCAAAAACAGTGCTCTAAACCTCTGGCAAAGCACGTTATGCTGCTAGATAACACAGCCCTTTAGTTTGTATAATGAACCTTTAGTATGTCCAAGGAGTATTCTTTGCAATCCCACTAACACGCATTTTTGTGCTTCCTTCTTCTTCTCAACAACATCTTTCAGCAAGTTACAAGTCTCATTTGGAGAAACAATAACAAAGTTAAACTTGCCACTTAAAACAAAAGTGTGTCATCTCTGTCATAATATCATACAAAACACCAGTACAAGTCTTTTTCTACTTTTCTCTTGGTAATGACAGACAAAGTCATTAAAACTTAGAGCTATCTGAGAAATTATTCAGATGCCTAGTGTGGCAGAGTGGCAGAACTTAGGAGGTGAAAGACAGAAGCATTCCTGCAAGCCCAAAAACGACCTCCTGCTTCAGACACATACGTTTCTGCCATGATCAGTAGAAGTTAGTAAATTCAAGGACAACACTAAGGTGGATGGCAGTGTAAATTTGCTGGAGGGCAGGAAAGCTCTGCAGAGAGATGTGAACAGACTGGTTTGATGGGAAGAGGCCAACAGTATGGAGTTCGATAAGGTGAAGTGCTGGGTCCCACACTTTGGTCATGACAATCCCCTGCAGCACTACAGTCTGGAGGAGGAGTGGCTGCAAAGCTGCCTGGCAGAAAAGGACCTGGAGATGCTGGTTGACATCGGGCTGAACGTGAGTCAGCGTGTGCCCAGGTGGTCAAGAAGGCCAGTGGCATCCTGGACTGGATGAAGAATAGTGTGGGCAGCAGGGCCAGGGCAGGGACTGTGCCCCTGTTCTTGACATAGGTGAGGCTGCATCTTGAGTCTTGTGTCCAGTTCTGTTTCCCTCACTACAAAAAGGACATTGAGGTGCTGGAGCAGGTCCAGAGAAGAGAATGGATCTAGTGAAGGGTCTCAAGCACAAATCCTGTGAGGGGCAGCTGAGGGAACTGGGAGAAAAGAAGGAATCCAGAGAGACCTTACCACTTTGTACAATGAGAGTGGCATATTATGTGATCCCTGGAGATGGTGCTGTGCAGGGCCAGGTGTTGGACTCAATGACACTTGTGGGTGCCTTTCAGCTTGGCATGATCTGTGATTCTGTGGTTATGTGATTCTGTGGTTTATAACATTTGCAGTTTTCTTGTAAAATGTGCATGAAAGGATGCACCATTAAAACCTAGATATTGTGTTAGTGCCATCCTAACTCCTTCTGTGTTACACTTCATTTTCTTCTATGTCTTTTTATGTATAAATCTTAAGGAAGGATAGATTTTAACTCTATTCTCACCAATGGTGTTGCATACTGCATCTCTGTCCATTGTTACAGAAGATAAACACCATACACAGAGCTTAGATTCTCTGTGGCCATGCCAAAGTCCATACAACAAATCTGAAGCAGAATGACATCTTGAAACTAGACTTTCCAAAATCAAGTCTGTAATCCCACTTGTCAGGTCTTCTTGATTCCAGAAGTGTCAGAGTAGAGCTGACTGTCCTTTAACATTTTAATGGTCCCAAAAAATTATAGTGCAGATTCTGGCTCAAAGAGAACACACAGTATGTGTGAAAATGAGGAAAATTATGCTCATTATTTAGCTACTATGAATACGAGCAAGCAATAGAAAAAGCTATTTCGATTAAGCTCTAAATTAAGCTAACAAGAGAAAAGGAGCCAAAAATTTAAAAATACATATACATAAGAGGCAGAAGAGATTACTCTTTGCATCCCAGACGCAATTGCTTACATTAAAAAAGAAATCCATGTTTGGTGGGGTGAGAATGGCTGCTATACTGACATGGATTCTCTGCTACAGATTATGTTACAGAATTTGTGTTCTGTTTATAGCTGCTTGGAGATGTATTCTTTAATTCAGCAATGAACTGGGGCTAGACTTTGCATGATAAATGCTATGGCAACGAATCCATGTTGTGTGGAATATGTTTGTAGATTAAAGTCCTTTGATTCATGCAATGCAGCTCATATAAATGGATGATAACATACATATAATCAATAATTAATATATATGAGTAGCATTCCTTGCCACATGTACACATAATACATGCATTAACATGCACACATATAAGATGTCTGCAAGCATAAGTAAGAATATGCAGAGGTGGAATGTGGATTTTTTTCCTTTCTATTAAAGACTGACTTCTGCTATTTTGACATACGCAAGTACAAAGATCAGGACTTTGGAATATTGCACTGGAAGAAAAAATTACATGTGGGTCTCCTTGTAAATCATTCCAGATTAAATATTTCTGCTCACTTATTCAATATATGCTTAGTCTGTTAAACTGCTTCACTAATCTAATTACAAGTTACTTTCTAAAATAGCTTTTGTAAGTAGTGAAAAGTAGCTGTTGGGGCTGTATGTGGCTGTCATACCTGACTTACTAAGGCAGAGTAAGTTTTTAATAATAAAAATAAGCAGATTTGTTTAAAATGTAACAAATGAAATCATGCACCAGCAAAGTTACAGAATTTTCTATTTCTTGGAGTGTCTCTTCAAAGATAACCCAGGGGGCAGAATAGGAGAAAGAAAATGAAGGAAAAAAAAATCTTCAGCACAATCCCCTGTTCTATCAAATTTTTAATCAGTTTTTGGATCATGTGGATATATTTTTGGGGTTGGTGATATATTACCAGACAAATACATTTCTTTGTACAACCTTGGTGCCTTTCTGCACTCAGGGTGCATTTTCTGCCTGTGTGCCTGACTTTCCCTCCTTCAAATTCAACCTGAAGTCCAAAGAGCTGACATGGAGAGCTGGGAGGATGGTGGGGAATGTTCAGATGCAGACGTGGGAGTGCTTAGAGGAACTGCTTCGTGGCCCAAAGGCTCTTCCAAAGGATTTTGCTACCAAGAGGAAATCAGTGTCTGGATCTTCATTTAAATAATGTAAAACTAGGAACAGTGGTAACTTAGTACGTTTATTCATGAAGTATAGCAACAGAAGTGTGCCAAGGCTGGATCCAATCCTGCACCAGCAATAGCTCCAGAGGAGAGGTGATTGCTGCAGGACTCAGGTTCAGAAAGGTGTGTTAAATTGTGTTGCTCTGTACTGTAGGGCATGAAAGCTGTCTGCCTTTTCTGGGCCTGGAATTTGCAGGTCGGACTTGAGGCCCTAAAGCTTCCTCAGTATTCAGTGGAGGAGAGCCAGACTCATTGACTGGAATTCACAACAAACAGCATATTCACTGCTGCAGAACTAGGGAACACCAAAAAATAGTTGAGACCATAGCTTTGCAGTCTCTTTACTGTAGCATATTTCGCTGCAGTTGTAAACAGATGCAATACCCCATGTCCTCTTAAGGTGATGCAAACTTTTTTCTTTGTAAAAAGCACAAGTGAATGATCAAATGAAGGAACTGATCCAGATGGAAAAAAAACCCACTTTTTTTTTCTTTTTCTTTTCTTTTTTTTTTTTTTTTTTTGTGTGTGTGTGTGGTGTTGTTGTTGTGTGGGATCCATGAACCCAAGTCATATATCTACTTCAGGAAGTGAGCCACTGGGGACACTGGTGATGAAAGCAAGATTATCCCCATTAGTCTAGTGGAAACCAGAGATTTTCTGTGTAGCATTATCACCTTCAAGATTCAGCTCATCAGAGAAATAAACTAATTCACCTTATATAACTTTATCCAACTGTAAGTAACATAGCTGGTCTAAGCTAATCATCTATGTTAATCATTTTCACCTTACAGTTACTGGAGGAAAAAAACTGGTGCAGATGGTGCTTCATCTTTTGTTTCCAACATTTCAGGAAAGGATGAACTGACAGTTGGAAGTGCATTTCTAGTGATTGTTTAAAGCCATAATAATAGTGCAAGCGTGACTACAACATATGTGTTCAATCTATGCATAAATTCACCCATTCTGAGTTGCATATATTTAGTAGAAAAAAAGGTAGGGCTGATCATTTAAATACCAAGTGGCTCAGGAGAACAAACACAGTCGCTTCTGAAATGCTGCAGCATTTCTCATGGCATTTCAGCCACCTATGGAAAGCTACCACAAGTGTGCTTATGTATGGAGGTGACACACTTCTGATTGCAATATAGATATGCCCTGAGAATATGACTGTACTGCACACAGCAAAGAGAGATCTAGACACCTAAGATAGCTCTCAATAATCTCAGAAGGTCCAAGAAGAAAAGTTAGATTGGAGATATTGCCCACACTACTGAAGGAAGTATGACACACAAGCTTGAAGATGCCAGGGGTTTAAAAGCTTTTTGCTAGCTAGCTTCACAAATTGTGCCCTTAATTATAAGCTTTTGTGTAATACTTTCAGGTATGAAACCGATAATCCTTTGAGAAGTGCAATCTGTTCAAGAAAACTCTATATAAACTGCCCACTCAGTGAGCTGGAAGATAGCAAAATCCTACAGCAAACAAATGCACAACAAACAGAAGAAGGAAAATATTTATTTTATCACTTAAGCAAAGTGTTTACCCAGTTAATTGTTTAGAATTTGGATATGTGCAAGATATTTTCTTGTAAGTGTATAATTTCTCCTTAAAATAGGAGGAAAAATCTCAGCTGGAGCTGTTTGGCTCTCACATTGTAGAAATTCCATGGGGTAACAAAAGCAGTGGAAAAAATCAATTTGTTGTGGCTTCTACAGCTCTATGCAAGCTTTTTCTTTTTGCTTCATTGAAACTGTCTTCAAACTGAAATAAGGGAGCCAGTTCACTACAAGTGGTCAACAGCTTTTCTGCTTGTTTATATTATTTACCACAAGAATACAATAAAAGTTCATGACCTACCTGACATAAATCTAGATTACTAAAATGTTACATGTGTTTTCAACTGGGAAAGTTGAGCTAATAATAGGTTTCTTCAGCTGAAATAAAGATGTGGACTGGAACAAATTGACTATCTGGATGAAAATCTCAGTCTTCTCCTGTGTGTGGATAGTTCACAAGCATAATGAAACCCCAGAGCATTAATACTAAGTGTATAAGGATGATTTGGGATTTACTTTTAGATCAAGGAATATCTGTTCATTTCCATGGCCTGACGAAAACCTTGAAGTCTCTTCAGACATTTTGTTCATGCCTATTTGGAATCCTTTGAACTCCTGTAAATCTCTTTTTCGGAGGCTGATGTCACCAGTTTAGGAAGGAAAAAAACAGTGAAGCACAGCCTTATGTGAGAGGATGATTTGTTACACGACCCTCTATTTGCAAGCCTAGATCTGAAAGAGGCAGCAAGCTGATACAACTAGTTAAAATACCTAAAAATTATTTCAGTTGAATCTTTGACCACTGTGTTCTTAATGACATGTATTTTAAATTTCAAGTCTCTTTGTAAGAGATATTAATAATAAACTGTTAAATTAAACATAGCATAATCAATGCATTGTAATCATTAAACCTCTATACATATTTACATGTGGTAATTAAATTCTGCTTCATATTTGTTAGTTTATTTTTCTAGGGGAGCAGGAGAACCTCATAAAAAATTCATGTTAACTTTCAATGACTTCATAAGAGGGATTTTCAATGCAACATTGATGCAGCTTTATCAAGCCCTGTCATACCTGGATTAACTTTAGCCTACTACTGAGGGTATAAAGTATCCCATGGAAATGGAGTCAGTGTATTCTGCTATGGAAAAAGATTTGAGGTTATTGTGCAAAACTCATTGTCTCTCCTTGAAATTTTAGCCTTAGATACGCCAATAAATAAGGGCAGGTGAAAGATCCAGGCATCCACTCCTTGTGCCAAATGAGAAGAATTAAGCTAAATTGTGAATACTGAAAAAAAAAAAAAAAACAAAGAAAACCAAAGAAAAACAAAACAAAATAAAAATCTCCTGTCTGGGTAGTTTAATTAAAGCATTTAGTACCATTTCGGCTGCTGAGAACATACTAAACACATCCTTTTACAAGGCTAAAAAAGAAAAGAATATGAAGAAACGATGAACATATTTCCTCATTGTGAATTTTTACCTCCAGTAAACCTGGAGAAAGAAAATTGTGTTTAGCCTTCCAGTCTAAGGACACATGAAGACCTCATACATTGCTGAACTGCATTTTGGAAATCAAATGCGTGGGGCAACTCATTGCCAGATGATACAATCAGCATCAACATTCACATCCACAAAAGTCATGTAGCTTCTGTCACCTTGTAGAATGATCTCAAAAGCCTGCATTGCAAAATATTTCCAAGACAATTTGAAAAACAAGAGAACAAGCAAGTGAGAACCCCTGACAGCCCTGGCCATTTAATCAAAGAAACAACACAGATTTTCTTCCACCTCTCCTTGCAACCCAGAGCTGGGTTTACTGTTTTGCATCAAAAAGCCTCTGTCCCTGGTTGGATCTTAATTTCTTCTGTAGCTCCCAAAGAACACTTTTCCAAAATTTCCTTGGTAAGGTAACAAATAAAGACTCCTGGAAATGTAAGAGAAGCAGTAACAATCATAGACCCCTTCTTAGAGAATGGCAACTCAGACAAATCTCTATGCATCTGTGCATAACAGTTACTGTCCTTTAAAACTCATTTGACATTATTCATCAAGAAACAAAGATAGTTCTATTAGGATGGTCATTTTTCTATGGTTTTGTCTTTTAATAAAGGACACAATTTATAAAATCACATATCCTAAAGGAAGCTTTTCTACACATTCTATACTTATAGGCTATATTTTCATCTTTAAGCTCTAGTGGTTTAAAATGTTTTTCATTGTTTAAACCGTAACAATCTTTCCCCGTTGCTGTAAATTCTATTTAATTACTAATCCCATGAAAAACTGATAACTGCTATTCCACTATTCTGCAATCCTTTCATCTCCAAATAATGTAGAGGAGGTAATATGCCACTCTTGAAAATCTTTCTTTAATCCTTTTTCCTTTTAGAATACAGAGCCATGAAGATTTATCACAGTTCCATAGATTTCAAAAGAAGGCTACGGCTTTGTGATGTCAATCCATAGGACCGTAAAGATGCTACTTTGCCAGAGCTATATTGTACTTCTAAACTGGAATGAAAAAATTGATTTGCAGTAGAATATATCTTATTATCCAATTACCATATCAAGCAATCAGGTCGTTGTTCTATTTTTTTTTTTGTTATTTCAGTTTTTAGTCACGAAACGAATTACAATAATGTAAGTTTGAGTATTTCATAGTTTTATCTTCATACACTCAAAGTATAAGATCTTTTTTCCCCTACTTCCACTGTAAATGTATTTTTCCTTACGAAACATACTTGTATACAGATGTAACTGTTCGCATCAATTTACTCTTTATTTTTTTGCTACAGAAATAATATAATCTGGAAAAAACAAGTCCCTAATGCTTTATGATGCTAACTTTCATCTATCTGAGCAGCATTCTGGTCACTTTTATTTCCTAATGTTTCCATGACTCTCTTTTGACTGTTCCACAGTTACATGGATGTGGAGTAAAGATGATGAAAAAATCCAGGTAGCCTGTCTATGCTTATGACATACCAATATGCTTTCAAAGGACTTTGCCATCCCAAAATCAGTACTTACTACCTTGAAATTTCACATTTACCTTGTCTGCAACTAAAAGAGACCTCTTTAAAAATAACAAAAACAAAATACAACCAAAAAAGTAACCACACATCAATAGTAGATTGCATGCCAAACATACTTTCAAAAATGACTGAAAGAAAAAAAATCAAGTGTCTGCACCTGAGGCAATACTGCCCCTTAAACAAGCTTAGGTGAGACTCAAGCTCCTTTCAAAGATGAGTTATTTGCCTTAAATGACTAAGCTCATATAATGTCAGGTAACACAAAGATTGGAATTTCTTATGTGATCCATGAAACGACAGATCTCTGTAAGAACATCAGCAGAATTATCTGGCTCTGCTGTTGATACAGATAAATTTATTGCTGTTGAGACAAGGTTTACAGAAATATTACTCCAATACCTTTGAGTCGCAGATTTCTTTAAAAAATTAACCCAGAGTCATAAAAACCAGATAGTGTCTCCTTTTTCTTCTCAGTCTGGGAAGTCTCTCCCTCTCTCTGTCTCTCCCTCTCTGTGCAAGAACTGCCTTGCTCATACAGTTCCGATGCAGTGGAGCATGGCGTCATGAGATGCTTATTCCTGAATTTAAATGGAGTGTAACGATAGCGATCCTCCGCGAGAGCAAGAATAAGGTCCCGATCGGGCTGAGGCCACCTTCGGTGTCGTCGGAAGGTGAATTAAAAGGATGTGGCAATTCCATGGTCAGCTTCGGTGTGGATCTCCCCAGTTGCAGCGGATGTGACCAGCTGGGTACCGCGCAGTGCTCCACACCAGCACATGTGCGTAGACATACATATAGGCACAGGCGCACGTACAACTTCCTTGCATGCTGAAGCAAACTCCTCCCACGCTCTGCTCCTGGTGCACATCTAAATGGCTGTTTTATACGTATTAACCCTGTGAAACGCTGTAGGACTTTGCTATTCACCTCCCAGATAATAAACTATCCGTTTGCAAGCCTGTCACACAGTTCACAGATCAAAGAATCAAGGTGTCAACAGCCTTCTTTAGTATAGATATCACTGGTTCTTTACTGCCTAGTTATGCTTGCATAGCCCTTAGACATTTTTTGTCTGGAAGTTACTTAGCCCATTCAAGTTCTCTATTTTCCTTTTCACTGCATCTGTGCTACAGGCTTGCTGGCTGAAAAAATATCGCAGAAAAAAATACAGGAATGCCACTCTTTTCCCCATGATTCAACTCACTTTCCTTCCATTCTGCCTATCTACTTTTGTGCACAGTTCGTTTTCCTGTTTAAAAAAAAGAAAAGGAAAGAAAAATAAAAACCGAGAAAAAGCAAGCCCAACTAAAAATTTTAGATTAGAATATAATAAGTGAAATTAGTGGATCTTTATTAAATTAAGTTTTAGAGATGCTTGCCTTATTTTACTGTATGTTCAGTAGTTTTTAGGTTATAATTGTGATTCTATGTCTTTGTGAAAAAAAAGAGGGAGGGAGACACACAGATGGGAAGATGGGCAGCCTGGTTGGGGGTAAGATTTATACTTTTTAGTAAAACAAAAAGGTCTCTCAGTTTTCTGGCTGTGCTCTTTGGACTCTGTCTCCATACCTTACTTTAAACGGAGGCACACTGAATAAGTTCATGTACAACTCTTTCTGCCAAGACAGTGCATGTGCCAGTAATTTATTAGCAACAGGCTACAGCTGTGATCTCCAGCTCTTAGGCTGGTTTGGTATTTCAGTAATTACCACAGTTTCATTAACATTTAAAGGGAATAGTCAGCTCAATATCTCTAAAAGACTATTTTGTACATCGTGGATCCATTTTACATTTGCATTTGACATTTGATAATCTCTACACATAAGCTCTGAGCCAGAGAAATGAGATTTCACACACAGGAAAAATTAACCCAGATGTAACTTCTCAGTAAATCTATGAAACTGTAGAATAAATGTCCAAGACTGGTAGTGTTATGAAGAACACCTATTTCCCAGACTTAAATTAATTTAAACATGAAACATCACATTTATATCTTTATTTTGCACTTGTCATATTTCTGGATATTGAAAAGAAATAGAAGCAGGAGGCCAGAGGAATAGTAAAATAATCAACAGGTCAAATATGTGTATATATTATCTATTTTTATTTAATAAAATCAGACATGTTTATGAGATGTCAACCTTATTATATAGCAGTCTTCATATTAGGCTATCATTCTCCTCAGCAACTGTTCATTTCTTGAACAGCTGAGGCAATTAACTAGACTCTACAAAGAAACATCACTGGTATCAGCATAGAAGTAATAGAAGGAAACAGTAAATAAGATTCAATGTTGACAGGTTTAAGTTGGTGAACATAGGAACAAACAATCATAAATTCTGCATACTTCATGAACTTTAGAACTAGACTGTACTATAGAAATATTATCTCAATTTTCAGCAGTAGTGAGAGAAAGAAAATTGTTAGGAACTACTGGGAAAGGAATAAAGAACAAAGCATAAGATATCACTAATTGCATAAACTAGAGTTTTTCCATATCCTGCACACTGAGAAATATGGAAGAAATGGCGAGGGATCTGTGGAAGGTGACCAAATAAACCAAACTCAGAGTGTTGTTTCCTTGAGAGAAAATATCAAATAGATGCAGAGTACCCAGCCTAGGGAACTAGAAGAATGTTGTAATAGAGTTGCTTGCAGCCAAGAGACCTTGCAGACAAAACAGGGTGACCTACTAAGCAAAATGTGATACCTAATCCTTCACATACAATGTAGTTCAACTGTAAAAATGTTTAGCATAGGCTGTGGATGCAAAAACCAAACTCCTCAGAAAACAAAATTTTGTGTAGCAACCTAACCACTGTCAATCTATGTTGCTCTGTGGTTGATTGTATCCACAACACTTGGAAAAGTTGTCTTTCAAACCAGCCAAGGGGAATGGCCAGTAAAAAGCAGATCTCACATTTTTGTGATGCCAACTCCCCCTTGTCATCGTAAGACCCAGCTGCACCACTGCAAGAAGCAGGGACAAACAGTGGCTGTATCCCCAGAGGGAGCTAAAGCACCCTGTCACTCTAACTGGGAGCCCAGCAGAAAACTGTGCGTGCCTCACTGTGTTGCATTGGATATGAAGAATTCCCTCTCTGTGGCAGGGGGGATTTAGGTGTTTCCATGCTAATTGGAATGTATATAATCTGAGGAGCATCTGTTTTGGTCCCTGCCCCCAATGGATCAAGACTTTGACTATTACTTCAACCACAGATGCCAAAATTGCGACAATCAAATCTTGTTGCCCTATCCATGGATGGTGATATATTTCCGCTATCCTCTTTTGTTTGTTCTATCTCTCTCATTACTTTTCTTATTAATTTTCTTTATGATTTTTTTACAGTTTTATAGAAAAGAACCAAAATGGTCATGTATCTCCCTTCTGTTGCAATTTAGTAGTTTTAAAATAAATCTGCCTCATATACACACATACAAGTCATTCAGTGTCATTTACTGAAACATTTTGTTGCAACATTATGTTCTCATGAGATGAAGACTATTTTCTCTCTAGCTGAAGAAATCCTGAAGTACTGAATTTCCTGGAGGCTGGCAGAGAATTCTGGAGGACACTCACTATAATCCTTGTAATGTTTTAATATTCTTTCCTGAGGATCTATTTTTGCCTACTATCAGAAATAATATGGATACTGAGAAGATGGCTGGTTAGTCTGACAAATTTTCTATTCTCCTGAAGTAATCTTATCAAACCCCTGAAGGAACCAGGAAGCACATTGTGTCGTTACTGCTAATTCAAATGGAGTTGCCTGTTTTTTCCTATGTTTCTTTTATGTCAAGAAAATTGCTTCACACAAAGGCCTTAGATTGCATGAGAGACAAAACAGTTAATTTGTATTACCTTTTAAGAAATAATTTTAGAAATTCAAACTATGCTCTGAAAACCTGCTCACTGAAGCCTGGTGAAAATGTCAAGACCAGCCAATGTCAATGTACCAACTGGATAATAGTTAGGCAAGATTGGTTTGAAACAGTGCCATGTCCCATCAGATTTATCCCTTAACAATAGAAGAAGTCAATGCAAGAAGCCATTTGATAGCTCAGTTTAATATAGGCTTGAATCACATTAATGTAACTCTGAAAACTGAGAGGAAAATTAAGCAACTAAATATTGCCCTGTACTACATGTCTGTATTTTTTCCATTTAAAAAAATGTGCATTTCCTGAAGGAGTCATAGCTAGTAGAGGTCAGGTGATATTCTAGCAGTCAGTGCAAGTCAGTGCAAAAATCTTTGAAGAATTGGACTGACAATTCGACTTGAACTTTTTCTTTAAAATAATATTGACTTCAAAATTAATAAACCTTTTGTTACTGTTGTCAGATACAAAGTGAAAATTTTCTATTTTCACAGTGAAAAAAAGAGTCTACTCTGTGCAATAAACAACCAATATTTACTTCAGTGAAATTCTACTAACATTTATGTCCACAAATTTTGGAATATGCATTTCAGTACCAGCATCAGTCCAATATCACGAAGTTATTTCAGAAATAAATTCCTATTAAAAAAAAAAAAAGTAAAAAAACCTGAAAACACTGTTCCAGATCTTTCTAGCAAATAGAGATACTTAAAAACTCTAAGCATCTAGATGGATTTGGGAATGCAAAATTATTAATATAAAATTACTGATAATCTATGGGTGCTGTTTTAGTATATGCATCCCCTTGCTGAAACACTGGGCTATTCTATTAGCTGAAAATGGTGTACTGCAATTTCCTAGAGAATTAGAGGAATTCTGAACATAAAAATTCATTCTAGCAGTGCAAGTTAAATTATTTTTCCATTCCTTTATGACACTAATAGCCCTTTCTCAATATTATAGGGTCTAAGATGTAATTAATTTTTGGATTTTAAATTTTCTGATAAATTCTGTAGTTGATTGTCTTTGTGCAGCTGATTTGTTACTCACATAGAGTCTTTTTAGAGAGCTTTGAAAAATAGTCTTGTGTTTGTCTTATGACGCAAGGGCAATTGAGCTCCAATCTCATCCAGATAATTTGATCTGAGAACTAAAGCACTTTGTTGAATATATGTTGCATGGACGTTAAAGTGCAGCATCAGCCTAGAAACAAGGTATTCACAATTTCTATGCATTTTAAACAGGTTGAGAGTTCTAGTCTTAATTCTCATTGATTGAAAAATGAGGCTGCACAAACTATATATCTCACTATGCTGTCATACAATGGCTTTAGTATATTTTCCAGGTGTTCAAAAAAAAAAAAAAAACCACCAAAACCCAAAATACTAAAAGTGAATGAATAAATGTGCAACATTCTACATACGTGATTAATATGGAGTGGTTTGGGTAATATTACAGCCTGATTTTCTGACTGAAGCACAAAATTGTAACAGATACCCGCTTGTCAGAATTTATGTACAAGGACATGAGGCTTTAAAAATGTGGTAGGAAGGAGAAGACATGCAATTTTCTTTAGAAGAAACCTCTTTTTCTGTTTTCCTTTTAGAATAATACTTAGAATTTTCAGCAGAAGTTGAAAATTTGTTACATGACTGTCATGGCACCTGACTAAGGCAAACACCTGAGATGTGTTCAGCTAGAACCTCAGACAGTGAGCTCTCCTGCCAGTGGAGAAAGAAAGTTACCATCTCCCTTGGTAAGGTTTGATGTGAAGCTTCTCCCATGACCCAAAACAGAGTATGAAGTCAAACGGTTTGTTCTGAGAGGGTAGATGCTATAAAATAAGTTGCTAACCATTGAACTGGAAGTTAGAAAGGCAGAGGAGGCTGCAAATAGCTGATACCAGGAGACTACAGGGAGTATTGGGGCTTGCCAATGTGAATGTCTCTCACCTTCTGCCTTGCTGGCAGTAAATCAAACACAGACACCAGTAGGAGAGCAGTGTGGGAGAGAAGCACATAACAAGCTATCAGCTTTGGCTGGGAAATGACAGTCACATTCTTGTGCGAGTGTGTGTTTGTGACAAGTTCCAAGGCAGCCCACCTCCCAGAAGAATTTCTTCCTAAAATGTAATCTAAGCCTACTCTTTTCCAGTTTAATGCTGAATCCCCTTTGTCCTATTACTATTGGCTCTCATCAAAAGTCCCTCATTAAAAGTCCCTCTCCAGCTTCCTTGTAGGCTCCCTTTTAGGTACCGGAAAGCTGCTATAAAGTATCCCTTCTTTATCCCTTTTTTTTCTCCAGATTGAGCAACTCCAACTCTGAGCCTGTGTTCATAGGAGAGGTGTTCCAGCCCTCTGATCACCTTTGTGGCCCTCTCTGGACTCGCTCCAACAGATCTGTGTTTCCTTGTGCTGAGGACCCCAGACCTGGATGCAGCGCTCCAGCTGGGTTCTCTTGAGAACCGAATCGAGAGGGGAAATTATCCGCCTTTGACCTGCTGGCAGCTCTTTTGATGCAGCCCCAGGATAGGTTTGGCCTTCTGGGCTGCAAGTGTATATTTCTGTCTCACCCTGAGTATCATGAAATTGCAAAGAATTTTTCTGTTTCTGTTTTTGGTTTAATCAATTTAAGCACCAGTGAGAATTGCATGGAACATTTCCCCAAATAAGTTTCTTGGGCAGATCAAAGTTGCCATTATCAAAGAAAATAAGAACTTGCTAGACTGGATTTGACCATGCATTTGTTAGTTCTTGCCTTGGGCAGCAGATTCACAGTTCAGAGAAAACTGAAATCCTTAAAGTACATTTTGCCAGTTGAGAATAGGTGAAAGAACAGACAACCAGTTGGAAAGGCAGGGGAAATTTTTACTTTCCCAGACTTCTACTTGAAGATTAATTGATGTTATATTGACTCAAAGCTAAACATCATTAAAACCAATAACAAATATTCAAGAAATATTATATGATAAATTCTCATCCATAGCATAAATAATGTCTGTGACTTTGTGAAATATTAGTTTAATGGGTTAAATATACACATTTGAGAGTAAATTTTATGTCTGTTTGAAGTGGGTATCAACTTATTTTCATTTTCAGCACAAATTCTGCCCTACTAGAGACCTGAATCTTACTTTCTTATAAAATCTTTACTTTACAATTGTTGGAGTCAAAATTATGCATACCCTAATGAATGCAGCAGAATACTGAGACGGAGTCATAGGGGATAACTCCTCACCTTATTATCCAAATGATTGAACTGAAGGCTTTTCCACACAGGAATTGATAACCATCCCTGGATAAGAGAAAAAAGTATAACTAACTTTTCAAGGGCAAAATAGTACTAAATAAACAAAATAAATCAACAAAAACCACCCCAAAACTAGAAAGCACAGAAAAACCCCTAAAGTCGGAAAGTCAGATGTTCCAAGTTTTGTCCTTATTGTACTGAAACTACTTTGTTCTAAGTAAATAAAGAAGTTGAGAAATTTTTTTTGTTCCTTACTACAAAGTTGTTCATATCCAAGATCAAGTTTTCTGTCTGCTGAAATGGATAAAGAGAAGGTTCATTATCATGTCAGCTCTAACAAAATAAACTTTTCTAACAAACTAAAGTGCTACTACAATTTGAAATTCTTCTAGCTGATGTAACAGACTGCCAGGATTTGATTAGCAACAGCAAGGGCTGGGTTCAATTTCTAGGGGTCACATCAAATTGAGCCCCCATCTAAAAACCTGAGAAAATTAAATTAAACTGTCTGGGTGCTCACTGAGCTGTACTTCTCCACTCTCAAATGATGAATCAACCAGCTTAATGAAACTGTAAGGTGTTGAAGAGAGTGAAAAAAGAGGAAAACAGGCATATAAATAGCACAGCAGACTAGCTGGCTATCTCTTTGCTAAACAAGAGATAACATTCCCTTTTGTTGATAAGAGAACTACTGTGGTAGCTGATGTCCTTGAAACCTTCTCCCATAACAACCAAATATTTATGGTGTTTGCCAAATTTGCTGGTACTATCACTTATTCTGGTAGGTGGTTGGACCTTAGCTGTTATCCAACTTTCTTAGTTCTATAAGATGTGCACTGACCACTCCTCTAGCCTTTTATTCTGCAGTGCTTTCTGGTCTTTGCTGGGTCATGTAGTACACAGAATGTAGTGCTTTCATAAGCCATTTGAGTCTAATGGTCTAACTGGAACAATTTTCAGGAAGATGGGGAAAGCGTGTTTGAAAATTCATAGGCAAAGTGAGACGTCCAACTCAGGCCTCCTGTGTTCAGGGTATTTGTTGGTGCTATCCAGTTGTCAATTGTACAAAAGGAACAGTCACACCCTGCTTCCTCAAGTGTAAAAGAAGTGAAGAAGGAAGCCCACTGTGGAAGATTTTGGGCTAGGGTCAACAAAGTAATCAAAAAAGTTTTCCTTTGCCTTGGGTAGTGCAACCAGACACTCATTTACAGCCTTTTACATTTGCCAACTTTCAGGAGCTTTTCAGCTCACTGTTCTGGTTCTTATGATTTCTATGGTAAAGCGCCAAACTTTCTTCACACATCCCTAAAGTAACAAAAGCATCTAATGCACAGTCTGGATGCCACCTTCAGTGCCAGAAACCCAGAGGCTTACATTGCAAAGACTAGCATGAAGCCCCTTTGTAGAACTAACCTTAGGTTCAGATCATTTATGGAGCCCTACTAATCCCAAATCTTTAAAAGAGCTTCTAATCTGCTCAGAGTATTGGATTCTTTCATCTGAAGGCATTAAACGCTATAGGCAATTACTAGCCCAGGGAGGTATTTATCTCCCTTATCAATGAAGATATGAAATGTTAATGAACAATGTATGTCAAATAGCAATTTGAAATCAGTAGGTTATTGTGAAAAAAATAGCTCCCAGCCCACACCTCTGAAGAAAAGAAAACCAACGCACCCTGAGTGATTCTGGTAACTAATCAAATATGTCCCACATGCTATAGTAAGACCTGTAGCAAGATCTCTATTTAACAAGGCCACACATTGAAAGGCAATATCAGCTTTATCCTAGGTGGCAGCTGTATTTATCAAAGCCAATGTCTGCAGAGTCAGAAACTACTTTTATTCTGCAAAAGCAATTATTCATTTATTCATTTGGGTCCTGACTATATTTTATCACTAACATATTTGGCTGCATGAAAAGTAATAGTTCGGTCTAAAGCATTCTAAAGTGCTGGAAAAGAATTCCCAACTATAAATGGTCCTTCAAAGCATTGCATAACCTTACCATGCCTTCAAAATTTTAATAATAAATGATGGCATTATTAGAAATATAACAAAATTATTAGAAATATATAAAATCTGTGGCACATTCAGAAAAATAAGAATCTCACTGTTGAAGCTGTTTGATATTGGTTCTTCCTCTGACCTCTCCAAAAGTGAAGCTTTTTGTCATGGAAATAAGTTCTACCACTGGTAAGTGAAATTTTTATTTATGTTAAATAGACCAAATAAATGCTTTTACCATCTCATTTCTATATGCATTTCTCTATCAGATTAAAATATTGGCTTCATTTTTTTTTCTGGTTAGTCCCTCAAAGAGTGAAACACCTAGTTATAGTCTAACCTAGGCTATGGCTTTTTGCATCTAAACTAAAACACTTTGACTTCTTTCATGGTCTTTGAAGAGACACAATTAAAAACAGCAGTTCTAGTATTATAGTTCTTGTTCTGAAGAAGATGACGGTGAAGATGAAGGTGAATTAAAAATGTAATGTTTTCCAAAAGGAATATGTGCAAAATTCCCTGGGTATGATTAAACAGAAGAGAGGGTAAGGAGCCGCTGCTAGGCACATACTTATAGAAAATATGTAGCACTTAAAATGAATTGCTAAACAAAAATTTCAGGACCTTGCACCAACTCAGATTTTGAAAAAAATAGAAGATAAAAAGAACTTTCTGTTGGGAGTCTGATATCTCTATGATTGTGAAGAATTATTATCAAGTCAGATGAGCACTTGTAGGATGTGCAATAGAACATGACCAGTCACATACAGGGATTCAGAGTTCTGTGCATGTTCCAGTGAAGAGGAAATATTTGAGAAAAATCAATGGAAAACCAAAAAAACCAAATTGAATATCCACTGAGCATATGAGAATGCTGAGATACCAATTTATAAATAGGAAATATTTTCAGATGAATAGCAAAAAATATACCCATATCACAAAAATACAACTGTCCAAATTTAAAGACTGATTGTGTCATTGCAAGAAAAATTTTCTAGAATGTTTTTACGTGGCTAAATAAATTATACTCCCCTATGTTGGAATTAGAACTACTGTGACTGGTTTGGGCAAAATGAAAGAAAACCACCAAATTTTAAGGCTTGAGGGTCTGTCCAAATTTAATCTTGAACAGCTGACTTTTAACAACCCAATAAAGTAAGAGCATATAAGAATGAGTAAGTTTTTATAGTCTTGACAGAAGCTTTGCCAGTGCCATTAATAAAGCAAAATTTTACATGCTATAGCAATTATGGTTTAAAAAAAAGAATTTCTGGAGAATTAAAGTATTTCTCTCAGTATATGAGTAATTTTGGCGTATGCATTCAAGATTTGCCTCTCTTCCTGCCCTGTGGAACTGAGATCAACCCTGATATAATGAGAAGTAGCCCTAAATTTTAGTTTACAATCTATAAACAGAGCTTGATCTGCAGGGAATAAATATATTGTGGACTTCAAAGAGAGGGGAAAAAAATGACAAGCGTGGAATTGCACACACTTACAAATAGCTATGAAAAAATGTAGTGATGTTGGGCACAACTGACCAAATAACAAATTTTTAAACTTTTTTAGTATCAATGAAATTCACCCTGAGACTGCTTGGACAAAGAATGAGGTTCTGGAAGAAAATAAAATAAAAGGCAAAATGCAGTCTTACTTTAAAGATGGAGTATCAATCTTTGGATTGGAAAGGCCAGGATATTAAAGACCTAGGCAGCTTAATTTTAATTCTTCAGAAACCAAAGAGGACAGAAAATGCCTAGATGAAAACACAGTAAGCAACATTCAAAATCAAGCTTTCAAGACCAGATCACGTCAAGACTCTATACTTTCCTTGCAGAAGAAGGTAACAGGCCATGAAGATAGAGGGGGAGCAGTGAATATATACAGAGAGAGTTTGGTAAGACTTTGGCACTGCTGTACAACACAATTTACAATCTGACTTTGAAAACATGGATTAGATAACAGAAACAGAAAACGGAGTAGAAACCTGTATTAAGAGCACGATTATCAAAGACTGACTCTTAAAACAGGATGTATCAAACATAATTGTTTAGATCTAGGAGGGCCTGAACAACACAGGATTCCCACTAACAGCCTGCAAAATGGAAAGAAGAGGTTGCTAATGACATCTATGCAGAGCACCAGGCTCCGTCTGGCTGTAAGCAGACTGGGGAACAGATTTCAAACTCGAAGTGATGGTTTCAGACAGGTTTCACTCCACCGAAGGCAGGTGCAAGTTCTTCCACCTTAGGCAAAATTAATGAACTAAATGAACCTGAGTGGAGAAGAGCTGGAAGAGAGGGCAGACTGCCAGACATGAACAAGAGGTGGAGAACACTAACACAAATTCTGACTTTAACAAAATTATAATCCATGAGACAGGTTCTGAATCTGATGGAGTTACTGAAACCTTACTAATTCCCAGAAGACATTCATTCATTAGAAAAAGATTCAGACAGTGAGAATGACCAACAGTCTCAAAAGACTTATTAGAAAAATGGAGAAATCTAAAATTATTAAATTTTTCCATTTTAGAGAAAATTTCCAGCATTTATATACATTTGGTCTTTTAGCCGAATAATTTTATCAGCCATGAGGAGGACTTATTATAATAGTACAAACTACTACAATTGTTTTATTATGACTAGCCTTTTCTACTTCTCTTCTTAGTTTACATTTTTTAGTTGTGGCAAAATGTGTGAATACTTTGTCACAAAAGATTAAAACAAAAATGGCAAACAAAAAGGACTGAGGTATATTTTTACATCTCATAATTGTTAAGTACAACTCATTTGATAGTCTGATATTCACAGAGCTGGGAAAAGGCTTTATTTCACTTTTTGGAATACATGGCTCAAATTCTTTGGTTAGTACAAATTCTTGTAACTCCTCTGCCCTAAGCTACTAGGAAGAAACAAGATAAATAACATGCATTCATTCCTTAATGGTCCTTTCTTGCATAAGTAAAAAGATTTTTATAATTAAGAATCTTGTATATTTTTATTTTAAAAGAGAAAAATAACGTTTCTAAAATAAAAGGTTGCTGAGATAAAGACACAGAATGAATCCTTGAACTATATTTGGCATCCGATAACTTAGGAGAATTTGATGCTACATCTTCCTGAAGAAGTAATTTTCAAATTATTATCACTAAATTGGTCTAAATAACTACTGCCCCCTTGGACTCACAGTAGAGTCACAGGGTACAGGTCCTGTTTATCTTGTGCAGACTCCCCGAGGATGTTGTATTCCTTCATTTATACTTTGGCAGATCTTGTCATGCCAATAAAATGTTACTGCTTGAGTTGAACTGAGTAATGGACTTTGCCATCCATGAAGGATTAAACAAATGTGGAGCATTTATTAAGACATCCAGTTGCTATTGGAGCCCATCTGTACTGGAGATTTCCTAAATATTTTGAATCAGCTGGAATACTGCAGCAGGCTGGAGGCAGGAGCAGTAGATCATCTGTTGCCACAATCTGGTTGCAAATCCTGTGCTATACATGGTTTCCTCTGATGATGTAGAAAGAGAATGTGGCTGAACAGTTATTCCCAGAATGAAACTGATTCCATGCACCCATGTATGTCCTTAGAGTGAGACCACACGCTCATTTCTGATCTGGGTCCTAGGAGGAGTTGTGAGCTCTGAAGGACCAGCCCGATACGAATTTTCTTCCCCAAGAAGATTGAAAAAAACCTTCCCATTAATTTCCTTGGTGGGAAATCATGTTTACAAGTACAAAATTTATGTAAAAAAGCCTTGCCATTTATTAGAGTTATTTAAATGTTCCCCTAATTTTCATGTAATTGTAAAATTCCTAAGGGATAGAGAACAAATGCCATTGTCATAGGCCATCAAGTGCTCTGAATTCAGTACAGTAAATTTTAATAGGTGTGAAAAATATGGAACTTTGCAGCACAGTATGGTGAAATCAGCAGTACCATTTTTTACTGCATAAGCTATCTCTCACTATGCTCTTTGGTTGTTTTTTTACAAAACAGAGATTGTGATTTTCTCTGCACTGACTAAATTAATCCTCCTAATCCATTGGTTGTTCTGATCCTCTGAGGAGAAGACTAGATTAATAAAATCACTCCTCCAGTGTTTCCCTGTTATTCTTGCAATCCATCTGATTCTAGGGATCAAAGAAGAGAAAGCACAGGGCTTCAAATAAACATGACTGAATATTTCTCTGAAAGGCCTTTCCTGGTGTTTTGGTGATTCTTACACTTAGCACCAAACCAGGGAAGGAGAAAAGCACTGTGATTTCTGTTTTACTAATGTATTTCATTTATACATATATTTCTATTACATGTGGCTTTTCTGGCAATAATTACTTGGTCAAGACATCCGTGATCCACACTACCAGTACGTTGTAGATCATCAGTCTTTACTAATGGAAACATGTACATAATACATTGATTATTCATGACCTGCTTCAGTGAAGACTTTGCGGACACATTTTTCCATTAAGCAAATGGATTCATGGCTCATTTGGATTAGACATATAACTTCATCCTTATTAAAGGGATTGGTTTCTATCTCCCTCCTTTTCCTTCATGAATTCAAGACCCCCACATATACTTTTAAATTTTTAATTTCTCTTTCCCACTCCCCTTCTGCTCTGCTTATCACACAGATTACCCTTCTTCTTTCTCTCTGTCTTTCCCAGCACTAGACATTTATATCTGAACTTAATCTTTAATTTATTTTTTTAATTTTTAAAATTTAAATTATCTTGAATTTTAAATTAATTTGAAAAATATGTATACCATTGCATCTTTCTGCTCCTGTAATGACTCCCATAAAGCTAACATTTTCTACATTTTCACCACACTACCTGCATCCTTCCCTGTTAATTATCCTGTTTCTTCACCTCCTGCTCTTCCACCTTTTGGTCTACTGCTCCATTCATACCTATGTTTCTTAATCTCTCTCTAGAATCCTTTCTTTATTACAGCAGCACAAACATTCTACACAATGTGCCATTGCATGTTTGCATGTTTTCCTTAGTGACCAGATTCTAATGTTTTTTTCTGACTGTCTAAATTATTCACCAACATGCCTTGTTCTTAGTTTAAAGGTGGGAAAATACACACATTTTAGAGAAACATACTATAAACAGTTTTTGTGTTGGTAGTTCTTCCCTTCTTCTCTTCATTATTTTCTAGAAGTCTGTACTGTCTCTTTTTTCCCCACATTTTTCTCCTGTTCTGGTTGCAAAAGTCTTTCCATACGCCTCCTTCAGTTTTGTGTCATCTAACTTGTTTTCTGTCCAAAATATTATCTCCTTAATATCAGACACTTTATATTGTCAGACACCCCGGTGTTTACAAACCATTTTTTATCTTCAGAAGTGGATATCCAGAGGGTCCAGATGCTTTAGTTCATTTCTGTTATCTCTGTGTTTACTTGTGTCTTGGTTTGCAAGGTAGTTAGCCCTCAAATTTCCACACCTCTGCTTATTTTTCCTTTAGCCCTATTTCCCATCTTATTGGTTCCAGAAGGTCTCTTTTGTATTGATACATCTCATCTTCCTCTGTCAGCTTTATAGACCAATTTTAAATTTTCCCATCATTCTCTCCTATGTGCTGTTCTTTGTACCTCCTTTGCTACTAGATTGCATTTCCTTAAATCCCCACTCTAGCTTACTGAAACTGAATATTTCTGTTAAACTCTAACTCCTTTTCTCACTACATTTAATTATTTTCTAGATATTTATCCAATTTAAAACCTGCTCATTAGAAGATTTTGGCATCAGTTTAAGATTCTAATATTCTGTCAAATCGGAAACACTCCCATTATATTTCCTCACTAGATTTTTGGTCCTCTGAAAACTTTAGCTTTCTAAGTCCTCTCTGATACATTCACATAACATTTTTAAGAACAAATTATGCAAAATATCAGTGGGTACTGTTGATAAAAATGTCAGTGACCCCTGATGACTGTCCTCAGGCACAGATCTATTCCTTGCTCTTGCTATAGCCACGTCGCTTGGGCTGTAACACTGGCATTACACTGTCCAGTATTTGAGATGACAACCCTATGGCACCTGGAACAGCAACATATTCATCATATTGGGGAGCATGCATATGTTCTGCACAGATGGCTGTCTGCTCACTATATGTGCTTATTCTCTAAAGGCTTATAAACCTATAAAAAGAAAGAGCTGAGTCTAGAGTGGACTTAGAACACTTCAGTTAATCTTGACTCTGAATCATCTATTAAATTTGACTCCTAAAATTAGTTTGGATAAACATTATGAACAGGGTTTCCAGAAGACAATTGTATTTGTGAATATTTAGGAAAGATTATTTTGAGGCCTGCAGGGAGAAACATAATTAGAAACTTACTACATCTGAACAACTATAAGAATATTTGCTGAAAAAAAAGATGCTAGTAAAGACATCTTAGGACATCTTACTCCTAGTGACAGATGTCAAATGAAGTAAAAGTGTCTTTATATTTGCTTGCTCTAAAACTTCTTGAATGAAAATATTGAATTCAGTATTTAATGTTACCAAAGTTTGTGAGTTTAAGAAATCTTAATCAATGTCAGTAGAAAATTTTCCAACAGAAAAATGTCAACACTTTCCTTTCTCTCTCTTGAATTGATCTCACTGTCATGCAGGAAATGCCAGAATATCCAAATATAAATGTATAATATTGACAATTTTTAAAGTTTTTTCATCCTACACCTAATGAAAGTGAATGGCAGTGGTTTCATGTGTCCTAAGCAGGTATAGAGGAGCTTTCTCATCTCTAGTGTGTAACTTGGTGAAGTTCTAACCTTTCCAAAATGGATCAGGTGAATAATCTTCTTTCATGAAAGCAAGTATATTAAAGAATGGCAAGTCCTCAAATTTTTTTGATACCCTAATGATATTTTTAATATTAGTGCTTAATTGCCACCAATAAATACATATCCAGTGCTATTTTTAGTAAACATTTATGCAAAATATAATATTATAAATATGTCAATTAGCACTTCAGGTATGATGGATGCATTTGAAGCTGAAATAGAACTCAGGTAATTTTTTCTAAAGGATAATGAATATTTGTCCTTTAATTATTTTGCTAAATAGTTTATATTAATGAAACCTTTAAAAGAAAATATTTCTGATGAGAAGAACTATGGACAGTTGCTTGAAATTTACTCACAAATAGCGTGAAAACAAAAATTACTTATGATTCAAAGATAAGTTGACATTTCTCACTGCTTTGCTTTTTTTTATCATTTGATATAAAAATTTCCTCTGCAGATGACTTCTTAGGTCAGAACCCCCTAAAAGATCTTTCTGACCTTGAGGCTGCAGAGCAGAGCCTGAAGACCAGAAGGCCTGTGTTGTACCTTAAAGATTCAGAATTAGAAACCCAGGGCAAAAGATCCTGAATTTATTTTATTATTCTGAGCTGATGGTCTCTGACTGTTGTTAACATAGCATTTCTATGTCCCCTAAAGCATAACCACTGACAGTGACACTGTGACTGACTGCATGGCTTCACTCTTGAACCTGGACAGGTTCAGTCAGGCTTTGAACCTGACTAAATGCCTGCTTGAGAACTTGAGAAAACTGCATTCCTGGTTAAGCACCGCTGGCCATTTAGAGTATGGGGACAGGCAAATAGGCAGACATGTGCTCTGTATGAATAGAAGAGTGAGCTGGGTAGGGAAAGGTAAGAACCTTGTCTTTTGGATTTGCCCAGCCTCACTGACTTTGTGGAGCAGGTTCAGGGGATGCACTGATATTTAATAGCCAAATAACCTTTAAAAGACATTCTGTCTTTAAAGAGAATTTTTATTATATCTCTGAAATAGTAACCCTCTGGTTTTGGTGTAGACAGATGCAAGGGGTGGGGAGGAGGGCACTTGTTAAATATTAGTTTGATTTTTAAAAAAAAATTCCTACTGTTGCTGCTTTTCAAATATTTCATGTTTTGTTTGAAGTCTTTCAGGCACATTTGGTACAGAGATGTTGTAAAAAGGAAAAAAAAAGTTTGGTCTGAGTGAAATGTGCTTTGGAAAGGCATGCTGACATGCATATATTTATGGTTACATATTACTCTAATTTGAATAAACTGCCTTGAAATTGCATCAGTAAAAAGTAATATGGAAGAGACAGAATGATGTTACCTTGCTAATTTTAAGAAAAAAATATAAGCAATCTGTTTCCTAAGAGTAACAATTGAATATGCAGATATTAATTAGCTGTGCAAATATTTCTGTGCTTTTTCCCTAAACTATCATTTTAACATTTCCTGGAGGAATCTTGCTGAATTTCTGTAAAGTTTGCATATCATTTATTTTGGAAAATCACTTTACGATTCATTAAAATGCTTCTGAAGTTCTCTGCATGCAGTGTCACACTGTTATAAATGGCCACAGTCTGTACGTCTTTAAAATTAGGAGAAATGTTTTCCTCATTCATGGTCTTTTTTTCATTTTCTCACTTAGAGCTCCACTTTATAAATATGCACATCTGTGTATATATATATATATATATATATATACACTTGTGTGTATGTATGAGTATATACACTGCTCATACACACGTACATCATACATAAGGCAGATGCATAATGAAAAGTCCAGACCAGAAAGGCAAAAATGGAGAAAAATATGTCAAACAGTGAAAGAAATCATGCAGCAGATGACAGTGGTTTAAAATATGGACTTACAGATGATGTGTTGTGTGTGAATCTTTTAATCTAATATTTCTAAGTTCGCAGCAGGCGCATCCTGTAGTCTACGGCGGAAAGTTTTATTGATTCACAGAGGAATAGCAAATACTACCTGAGGCAGCAGTTCTTCCAAACTGCTGTTGATATCAGAAGAAAATAAAGAAAATCTCATTGTTAGATATGATTTGTGATACAATTCCTCTCGTGTGCTGAGTATTAAGGTATTTTAAAGGAAGAAATCTTTTCTGTCCAGAGAAAAGATATAAGGAAGACTTCTTGTAACAAAATCAGTCTTGAAAATTTGAGATTTCACAGCCCATTAACCTGCTATTAAAGACCAATGACAGGATTTCTTTCAGAAATGAACTTTGCATAGTGCAAGAAGTCAGCTGTGATACCAAAAAGGGAGAGGAGAAAAAACTCTCACCCAAAATGACAAAAAAATAGGGTCCACAACACGATTCTTATCAAAGTCCATGCTATTAAAGAAATGAAATTGCAACTGTACAAAGCTGAAGATACCAATTATGTGTAATGGTGCAGAACCAGGTTACATCAGCTTTGAATTTCAGGCAGTTCACATTCCATTTTACCTGCATTTGCAGAAAGTTGAGAGAGTGTCAACTCCCACTTAGGATTCAGTTGATCACAGTGTTACAGCAAGTCAAACTGACAGTTAAGGGGAAGTGAAAGGTTCTGGGTCAGGTCTCTGTTGAGTTTTATTTCATTCTCATTAGGAACAATAATACAACAAACTGCGTTAGATTTTGAAGCTGAAACACATGCATATGTATGGAACATAGTTAAATTATTTGTCTGGATATATGAAAGGCAAGTAAAAGAGATTTTGGAATAATTTCAGTAAGAAATGTGTGACTCTCTTCAAAGTGAGTTGGTTTAGCATTAGGTAATGTGTTGTCTGGGGTAGGTGAACCAGGCATGATAATACCACCAGGTGTGCTGTCTCCGTTAATTGTATTCATTTCAAAGGGAGCAATAAACATTAGGATGCTTTAATTCAGTTCATTTCAATGGGAGCAATAAACATTAGAGGCCCTTTAGTGTCCCTTTCTGAAGGGTCCCACTTGACTAATTTTGCTCTAATTCAAAGAGGAAAGACAGGAAGCATGATTAATTTAACACTTTGCATGGCAAAACATTAATTTTGAAGTTGTTTCCTCCAAAGAAAGTAGTAATTACAGTAATAAAAATTAATATTCATTGCCATTCGAGATCTGACACTGTAGCACCAAATCTCTGGCCAATACAGGCTGATGAACTGGAATAATACACAACACTAGGGATACTTTCTTAGGAATTTAAATGACCATTTTCTTTTTTTTCCTAGGGGAGCAAAGCAGTGAACAGATTGGTGTGGTGTGGCTGGTCCCACTTGATGGGTTTCTCTGTCATTATGTTTTGTTGTCTTGGGCTCAGGGGAAATTGGGCTCAAAGGAAAAAAAAATGCTAGCATGGCAGTGCCTGGCATTTCCCCTTGTCTTGGGAAGCTGTGTGTCTCTGGCCCCAGTAATATCTGGTTAGTGTGACTTCCACAAACAATCACCCACTTTTATGTGCTGTTATCAGTATTGTTGCTGTTACTATTATTGTTCCTTATCTCAATGCTTTTTTATAGGAAATTTTCATCCCAATCAATAATCTCTGCCTTTTGTTCTTTTCGTACTGGAGAGGATGGGGGGAAAGGAAGAGGCTGCTTGGAGCTTAATTTCCAACTGGTTATAAACCACAAGAAATCACTATGGTGACTGAGGAATTGGAGCATCTCTGCTATGAGGAAAGACAGACTGTTCAGTCTGGAGCAGAAAAAGCTCAGGTGGATCTTACCAATGTGCAGAAATTCCTGAAGAAAGGATGCAGAGAAGACAGGGCCAGGCTCTTTCCAGTGGTTCTCAAGTGAAAAGGCAGGAGGCAGTGGCCACAAACTGGAAAACAGGAGAGTTTCTCTGAACAAGCAAACACTTTTACTTGAGAGTGATGGAGTACTGTTACAGGTTGCCTAAGGACATTATGGAATTTCTAGCCAAGGAGATATTCAGAAGCTCTCTGGACATGGCCATGGGCAGCTGGCTGTAGATTGTCCTGCTTGAGCAGGGGATTGGGCTAGATGACCTTCAGAGATCCCTGCCAGCCTCACCCAGTCTGTGTTTTTGTAATAGTCAAAATAGTGTTGTGCTATCAACTCCATTTTAGTCACAGATTCAAAACACTGCGCCATCCCAGAGGAGACACATTGGGCTGCTATTAAAAGAGTTAACTTCATTTCAGCCAGATATAGTAAAATGCTGAAAGCAAACTCAATCCAAAGTTTCTATTCAGGTACAGAAATCTTAAATTGCAATAGCAAAGTTTATACGAAGACAGAGGCAGGAAGGGAAGGAGAGAAGGAAGGTGACAAACAGACTATCAAGGACTTTAATTAGTGAAACACTATCTGTTTGAAACTATATAATATTAATTCTCCTAGGAAATAAAAAACACTCTCCCCCCCCCAAACTGCAAGAAACAGAATAAAACTTTCCTGATAAATTATTGTATGAGGGGATTCTATTTCTGTCAGGGTAGCAGACCCAGAAAAATACAGCACAGTTTTGTGATCTATTTTCTTTCTGTTACATTGCATTTTTCAAAGCTTTTGCCAGGCATTATGGACTCATTTAGCTCTTGAAGATAATGGCTGACTTTTGGGGGCTACAGCAGCACCATGACCTAATATGTTATAATTTAAGGATGTACTATTATTGTTTCTACTGTCACAAATGCCAAGTAGCTGTTGCATCTTTCGATGTAACAGATATGGTATTTCATATTTAACATAATGTAGTTAAATAGGCGTTGGTAAAGTTAATCTCCTTAAAGTTAATAGGAGTCTTCTCATCAGCTTCCCTTGGATCTTTTTTTATTCTCACTTCCTTTTATTTCTCATATTAAGTTCATAGTGCATTAATATTACTTCAGGATAGGTCAAACATATCCTATATATTTATCTATCAATTAATTAAATCCATCTGGCTTATACATAACATAAAACATAAAACCTCAGCACATGACCATATTGTATGAATATTAATATTAAAATTTTGTGGCAAGATGTCAATTAAAAACTATATTCTGGTTCTACTTTTTTCCTCCTAGATCAGGCATTTTCATCCTGTTTTACAGGGAGTTGCAAATGTCTGTATCTGAGAAATGCATTTTTCACATTTATGTTTGAGTCATTTTCTGCAACACTTTCAGTCATTTTTCAGTATGTATATACATTTTGGCTATTTTCCTTCAAGTATATGTGTATGCTCTCCCTCATGTTGTGACTGCTGACATTGAGCTTCTGATTTCCAGGAAAATATAGGAAATCACAATGGTATATATTAGCATATATAACAGCTCTAAGACAAACATTTTAACTCAAGTAGACTGTGTATCCTTAGGTGAAAGAATAAATGCCTCAGTATACTGTGATAAACTGTTTAATAAAATAAAAAAATAATGAGACCCTTCTTTTCAGTCCAGGCTGCTGTATTGCCATACATTTTATTGGTCTGAGAGGTAGAATTCTTGGCAGAGAAATCATCCCATGAGCCACATAAAGGGCACATGGTATAATTCAGCCTAGTGTAACTATAAATGACCAAAATAGAGTCCGAAAGATCTGCTCAATTCAATATCTGATTTATGTTCCATGCCATGGTGAGGAGATTTTGGAGCTGACACAGACAGAGGGTGAGCTACATGCTGCAATTGTAACTGTCCAGGTGAGAGAGAGTACATGGAGCAGAAGCTTCTCTCAGTGATTAATTCAGCCAACACTATTCTCTTCAAGGGAAGACATTTATTTTAAAAATTCTTCAGGCAGTCATATGTGCTAGACATTTATAGAGGTGTATTCTATCTGCTGCGTTTTGAATAAAAGTGTATTTTTTTCTAGTGACATTTACTTGTGGAATTCCTTATAAAAGAAAGGAGAAGGTCAAGCCTGTTGGAAGTATTGTTAATGACAAGATACACAAATAGTGTAGAATGGATGGGAATTTTGTCTTTTTTTCTACACACTAGCAGGAGCTATTGCACAGATGATCTGACTTTACTGGATTTGGTTAGAAGATTCTCATCTCATTCTTTTACTGTCCTTGGTTTCATCACATATACAGAATTTACACATCATAACAAATATAATATAGATGGCAAAAAAATTTCTTAGTACTTTCCAGAAATAAAATATTAACCACTAGAAGTATGCTTTTACCTTTATTCTAGACAGAAAAACAGTATTTTGTAAAACAAAAGCTGGTTATTAAAGTCATCAAGAGAAAAAGTCCCTTAAAGTCCCTGCTTTACTCTGGAAAATATGTATCTACTTGAATCATGTATAAACCTTTTCCTAGTAGAAATATTTAATAATATATACAAAAGGACTAACTATTCACTTATTGAATGCTCAGTAAATCAGCTTGTCCTGACTGAAAATATAAGGCATAAAATAATGTTTATCAGTGCTTAGATTAAAGAATACATTAATTATTTTAGTATATAGAAAGGCAGTAATTTTGACTAATAAAGAGGTCTTTGGAAAAAAGGACAAAATTAAATTATTTTTCCTGCAAAATTCAGTTTGGATGGACATTTTCCAATAATGATATTTTGTTGGAATGATTGTGCACTCTTAATTATTTTCCTTTTTTTAAATGGTGTTTATTAATGTATTTTAGTAACTCATTTTATTTGCATCTTTTCTAATACCTGAACATGTAGGTTGTTAGAATTGTAAGCCTTATCTGAAAGAGACTGAAATCATAAATCTTTGAAGATTTCTGACTTATAGATCAAGTTTAGTGCAAGTAGGAATGACAGACTTATTTCGTTTAGGTTTTAGGGTTTGCTTGTTTGTATTACAGACTCCTATTTCCAAGACTCCGTTTTTGGTGGTGATGGGTTTTATTAATTAAAACACAACAAACCTATTTCTGTTTCTCAAATACATCAAGATTTTTCTAGGTTCTTACTGAGTTGTGAACAATTCTTATACATTCTGTCATCCTGAGCTGTGAGATGTGTTATAAAAAATTTGTTCAAACATTTGTATTGAACAACTCTTCACCATAAAAAGTTCTAAAATACTATTTGATAAGGCTCAGTATGACATAAAATCTTTATTTCGCTTTTGATTATGGAATTTTGCCTGATAAATTTCAGCTTTTTTGTAGATATGACTGAAGGCTTAAAAATTCCAGAGATTTCTTGATACTTTTTGGGTCTGCAATCTCCAGCACTACATAAAATGGTTCTTTCTACTTACTTCTCCTAAATTCTTCTTTTTGTTGCCATTTCAGTGGAGACTTACTAGTGTATAATGTTAGTGGTCAATAGACCACTTTGGTGTCCAACTTTTGCCTCAGAAGACTGACAAACCAGAGGGTTAATTAGCATTGCCAGACTTTTGTACATTTGCCGTTTTTTAAAGCAATGGAGAAGAACTAAGAGAATACAATTTAAATTTCGGCAATAAACATGGAGTTTTAAAGGTATTTAAATTATGTCTAAGTAGATCTCTAAACTCATTTAACAAACAAATGACTGCTAATTCTTTAGATAAAAAGACTGCTGCATTGGGTAATGTCCTTTGAAGGGCAAGCAATATGGGTCAATAGAAAATTCTTTGTCACATTACTTAACAATTTATGTTATGTTTTATTTTACCTCAAGCATTTTGAGGGTGGGTGTATTGCTTATTGCATACTTTCTTCATCCACAAATTAAAGCTGCAGAAAACATTATTGCTTAGACTTCACAGCAAGAAACTTTGCACTGCTGATTTTGTTTCAAGCAGGAAAAAGAAATATGCACAGGTCTTTTCAGGAGTCTTGTTTCATTAAATGCGACTCTAAAAATATTAATAATAATAATAATGGTGTAGATGGACTCATGCAGCTGGAGATTGCATTAACACTTGCTCTGCATAAATGTTTCTGGAAGGAATACAAGACTCATAGTGTTGATTCTGAATTATTTTAGTATTTTGTTTGCATACTTTCCAGAAGAGAAACAGAAGTAGGAGTTCAGAAAATTGATCATAGATGATTGATTCAGATGGGAAAATGTGAAGGTTTTTTTGCCAGTTTTATCCATCTATCTGGATAATACACAAGCTGTAATTAATTTTATGTAACTTTATCCATCTGGAAATTAGTTTTTATTTCTTACTTCATGTTAGCTATGTGCAATATAGAAATTTTAATCAGGGCTAGGTGATATAGTTTTTCTATATAGTCAATAGAAATCTGGCCAACACTCTTGCTTTAGTATGTAATTCATCACACCTTAAAAAAAAAAAAAAAGTATATCTGATTAAAAACTTGTGCACTAAACTATTAGCAGGTAGAGATTTCTCTCCAGTGAATATAAGTGAAAGCTTCAAAACTGCTTTAAACCTGAAGCCTGAATTCTGGATGAAGATGAATTTTAGCACAAACTATTAACCACAGCAGGGGGAGTCTCTCTCAGAGAGAGAATCATTTCACTAGCTCTTTGTAAGTGCTAATAAAGGCAAAAAACAAATTAGCTGGTACACTAGAGAAGAGAATATACTAATTAACACACAATTTGGCATACACTTGACTAACAGTTTCAGTAGTATATAAACAATTTTGCTTAAATAGGAAAAAAATTACCACATCATCACTATTACAACCGTTTCAGAGAAGCTATTAAAGTACCACTCACCTTTATTCGGGTTTGTTTAGCTTTGTTAGCTTGCTATTTAAAAATATTTAGAGTGAATCCTCAATGCAGTCCTTAGGAAAGTAGTTGTATTTATGTGGCTTTTTTTTCCCCCATTGCCATGTAATCTTTATTATTACATCTGCAAACAAGGCTACTGTGATTGCAAACTGAAGATTAAATATTTTAGCCATGACCTATATTTGGCTCTCTCCTGCTAAATTTATTGCAGCTTACCAGGAAATTTTTTTATATACTTTTGCTGCCTCTTGCTCTCCTGCTCTTCACATCCCTGTAACTTTCCAGAAAGGAACAACAATGACCTGTTTTCTCACAGTGATATGGACCATCACCTACACAAGCCATTGCTGTGCATAGGTTACATGATTGTTACACATATCAAGCATCTTTCCACTACTGTCCTTTATTTGAAAATCCTTAAGCATGTTATTGCTCACCTTATCTGGTTACCATACCAGAAGACTTACCATGAAAAGGTCAGGTTTACATATGTGTTGATATTTATTGTAAAAATACTAAGTAGACTCATAATATTCTCTTGATGATACTTTCCTTCATGTCATATGGCATGCAGAGAATGAATGAACATATGTATAATTGTGTGCTAGAAAGTGATATCATTAATATAACACTTGCAAAACATAAAAAGAGAGAAAAGAACAAGCAGTGGAGCATGCTTGTCAAAGAGTGCAAGTTTTAACACAGTAACGTCGAGGAATTCTGAAGAAGTGTTCCAAGGTGAGAGCACTGCTATCTACAGCTGACCCTGAGCAGTAGGTGTGAGCTGCATTGTAGCAGAGTGAAGTGTGCCATTGACATCAGGACTTCAGTATAAAGTATAAAGCAAATATTGCCAGCAAATCATGAGCAAACCAGAAATGATTTAAAATGGTACTTGCTCCTGAGCCCAGGTGGGGGGAGAAATACAATGTCTTTTACAGTTTTGTATCACAGAAGGTATGAATTACCAATGCAGGAGCTCTGTAGGAGTCGTGGCCAAAGAAGGAAAAAGACTATGCCTGAAGTTTACACGGACATTGTATTGAAAGTGGATTCGTTTTTAAGAGGTAACAAAATTCATGCTGAAAACCCAAAGGAAGGATAATATCTGATTACATTTCAGAACTGCTTGCTGTGATGTTTGTTGAGAGTACAGCCTACAGCAGTAAGGCAATGTCACAACAAGTCTCTGCCAGAATGCTGAATATCTGTTTTGCTGCCTGCAGTTGGTGTGAGGAACATGCTGAAATGCAAGCAGTGAACAGAGTTAGTAAAGCTGTCTTTTGCTGGAATGCATGGCTCTTTAACTTATGCATAATTTTTAGTGTGTCAACACACATCAAAACGTGGAGCACAGCAGTACAGTTCAGCCATGCAAATGGTCATGAAACTGGAAAGATCCATGATCTGTTGTGTCCTTTGCAATAGGAGTGTTACTGTGCTGCTTTTGTTGTCAGCCCTACTACCTCACATA
Organism: Acridotheres tristis; assembly: GCA_037013685.1. Lineage (NCBI taxonomy): Eukaryota > Metazoa > Chordata > Aves > Passeriformes > Sturnidae > Acridotheres > Acridotheres tristis. Next base: position 75,213,680 of record CM072887.1, on the reverse strand, counting down.
CCCTTGCTGCAGTAAGTCATTTGTGTTCTCTAGTTTCAGACCTGGTAGGTAAAATCTTGCCCTGCTCAGAACAACAGGAGTTTAGGTATTGATTTCCGTGACTTTCTCTAAATTGGTTGTCCAAGGACTCCTGTATGCTGGGTGGAGCTCCATGTGCTGACTGCTCGCTGACCTTTTTTCCCAGCAAAGTAAAGCCAGGAATACTGCCAGCACCTCTTATATCAGCCTTACATTTTTTTGAATTAAATTTTACATATGGAGCCATTGTAATCCTTTTCCAGGTCTCTGATTTTCTGCATGGTCAAGATGTGATTGAGGAGGTTAAACTTTTGCCATGGGATTAAATCCTCTGAGTGCAACCTGCAGACACTTGCAATGCACAGACATGCTTGCATTGTCTGATTCTGTGATTATTTGTTATGGAATTTTCTCATCTCTTTTATTTTACACAGAGAAAATATTAGAGTCTGCTATAAGAAGAAAGCCCTGAGACCCTACTCCGAGGAAAAGGACATGAAAAACTGAAACCAAATGCTTTAGTAATTCTTCCATTTACTGGCATGACAACCGCACCTCTGAGATGCTGCATTGCCATCACTTATTTTAAACCTGGGTCAATGAGCACCTTCTTTGGCCAGACATCTGTAAATGCACTGCATACTCCTTTGGTAGAAATTCATTCTGTACCTAAAAGCAAGACTAGACCAGAATAAAAAGAGCGATGGATAAATTGGAGGGGATTTCCAGACTTACAAGGCTGAAGGGGAAATGAGAAAATTCGAAACAGCAATTTTGAAATCATGTAAAGACAGTGATGTAAACATGTTTTTCACATCTTTTACAAGGTGCAGGACTGAAAAAATACAGAACTATATTTTAACTTTAATGCTTTGGCCCAGCAGAGACAATCCAGTATTGGATTTTAATTTTCCAGGTAAAGTGGCCTAGAAAAAATAAGATTTTGCATCAAGAAAAGAAAAGATCACAGATTGTTAGAGGGCTGAGAAAGTATACATGCCTAGATTCATCTGGAAAAGTTCGAAAATGCTGTCAGTGTATTTAAAAACAGGAAAACAAATTAAAAAAACAAGATAGTTAAGCAATATTTTCTTAAAATAAGCCTTGTGAAACATTCTAAAATTTTCTTTAGTGTGAATTGATCATTTTAGCATATTATATTCCATGATGATCATTATTTATTTCTATTGTTTCCACTCAGAAAGTTATATGTATTGAAGCAGACTCTTCCTGCTGTGCTTGGCTTCTTTGAACTGTTGGACAGGTCTGAAAAGAAACTGGAAGCAGGCTGCTGCTGCCCATTCAAGATTTCCCCTGGGATGCAAAGAAAGGAAAATCTTGGAAAAGACAAAATAGTAGCTCTAGCATTTTCATGCATGTCAGCTTAGTGATTATTTTACGAGAAAAAGGCTTGTCTGCTCCTGCTTGTCTCCTCTTCCTCACAATGAGGATCCTCACATATTAAGAGCTCAGTAGTCTCCCCTAAAGGAGTCTGCTGAGTCACCAATAGATTTCCTCACTCAGGTATTATCCCATGAGGACCAGATGACATACAACATGCTGAAGCCCAGGACTGAAAATTTAAGGTAAGACATGTACAAAGCAATAGGGAAAATAATATTCTAATGGTTTCAGCCCTGACTGAAGTAAGCCTCTAAACTTACTTCATTTAACTTTCATAAAGATATTTGTGAACTTGAGTAGTGCATGTGCATTTAGAATGAGGAGACATATCATCTGCACCAACTGATATCTAAGAAAGAAACAAAATAGAAATTGAAATGAATCTGCACCACACTTATGGCAAACAGTATAAATGTTTTTTCAAAAATGTCTTTGCAGATTTTAAAACAATGATATCAAGCTATGGTAAGAAAGGGCATTAAATATGGATGAATGACAAAAAATGAAACCTGAATCCACTCCTCAGATATCTCATTTACTTACTAGCACATATGTTTTCCTTTAGGTAAGACAAAAAAATTCTTACCACATCCCTTTTCAGCCCTTTAATAATGGAATTAATCATTTTAATGAAGATATTAATTTGAATGTATTCGTTATGTCAACCTAACAACCAGTCTTCAAAAAATTGAACAAGTATACTTTTCTTGAAAGGATATACAGCACAGACTCTTCATGAAAAAAACCCTTAAATCACTATACCTTCAATTTAATAGGGCCTAGCTTAATACTCCACCTGAATTCAATGACCAAATATTCAATAAGCAGTCATAAATGTGAGATCTGATTTAGACCAAGAATATAGTTGATTTTTAATCTTCAATTTAAATATTTAGTAAAATTGTGTGATTATTTCCTTACTATTGTGTCTATAAGTCAGTACAACTTATTTAATCCTGCCTTAATACTTAAAATTTTTAAGAATTGGTAGTTTTATTTTTGCTTTTCAAATAGTTAGTTCATGTAAAAAAGACTCCGTCTATTGTAAAGACTATTTCTAAGAAGTGAGTAATATTGCAAAAATAAAACATGTTCATCTATCATGGACAATGAAATAAATTTTCAAATTGCCATTGTGTTTGGGAAAAGTTTTCTTCAGAACTGTGGTAAGAATTTAAATATTGAGAAAAAGCTGAAGAGCTGTCTGTAGCTTTTCCTTCTTTGCATTTCTAACAGTTTTTACAGAACTGCCTGTCTGTTTGGACCATGCCAAGATGTGAATTCTCTTCGGTATTGTGTGAAGAGGAATTTTGCAGCTTTTAAATATAATTTTTAAGAAAACATTTGGTGGGAGTGGCAAACCGCCTCCCTCTGGAGGAAATAGAAAAACTCTTTTTTGGTTTGAATTTCCAGTGCTCTGGTTTTCTTTCACAAACTACTAATTAAGCTTTCAGAGCTCCAGAAAGATAGTTTCCCTTCAGTGTGACCTCAGAGGTGTACTTTAGTAAGTCACTGTCTAAGAAACCATACAGTACGAGCTTATTCCTAATATGTTACATCAAGTGATGATATCCCACTCTGATTTTAATTTCTAACTTAGCACCTAAAAGGGGTAAAAAAGTGTCCAATACTTTCCTCATTCTGGATCACCATTTTTTAAATTTCTTGAACCAGAAGTTCTCCATCAAAATTTTTGCTTTGAATGAAATTAACTCTCAAGAAAAAAATTATATATTATTTTTGCCAATGTTTATCATACAGATGAAAAACGTGATTCCTCAGTGGCATGCCACCTCAGTTACTGGACCACACAAGGCTTTTCAAGGCTTGAGCTGTCTACTTACCAGTGCTCTATAAAGTTTAATATAATGTCTCCTTTCATAATCAGATCAGTCAAATATATGTGCCAGTCTGGTAAGGAGTGAATAAAGCTGATGCAAAACCTATTTCAAGTGGGTATATCCAATACTAAATGTCACATTTTACTGGTTGACAAACATTATCACTTCATTTCACAGTACAGTAAACAACTCATAAGTCACTGGCTAATTTGATTGACAGTAGCCTTGGGCATTCTTTAGAAATCATTTAGTATACTGCACTGAGTCAGACTTTCAGGGTAATTGACCTCAAAAATAAAATATGAAAAAAAAAATCCTGTAGTCTGCTTAAAATGAAGGGAAAGGGGGAAATCAAAAATGTGAGAACAATAAATTATAGAAATTTCTCATTTGAGTAAGTAACAGATTTAATAGCTTTCTTTAAGAACTGAGTGCACTCAATTGAACATCTGCTTTCCAGCTGTGTATATTGATATATTACCAGGGTTTTATTCTCTTTTGCTTTAAATATATCCATACGTTTTTTCAGAGCTCCACTACCTGACTTTCTGACAATGCCTTGATTGTGAAAGATATAAAAATGTCAAAAATTCTGTAGGCCATTTTATGCCCAGGATATTATTTTTCAATTGAATCCAAAGACAGATGTCTATGAACAATTAAACCATTCTCCAATCACACCTTGTTCCAGCTGGGATCATAGAATTAAAAGGAAATAAGTCATCATGATTCACTTATTGCTGGAGTACCTAGTGTTTCCTGTACTGCTGATAGATTCTTATTAAACAATTCTGTCGATGGAAAATGAATATTGTCCGCTGCTTGAACTTCTAAAGTTAGTTCTTTGATATTAAATTTGATTTTCTTCTCTTATAATAATTCATACACTTAGTGACTGGCTTCAGAAATTCCCATTAGATGGAGATTATGTTATCTAAAGCTTACTAAATCCCACATCAGGTCTCAGGGAGTTTAGCTGTAAAGTAGAACACTGAAAAGACCTGGAGTGGAAAGAGGAACTTTCTAATAAAAAAAACGTAGCCTGATGACTCTTCTATTAAAGGAGATGTGGAAAATGTTTGCTTCTTTCCTCCCACTTTAATATGAAGTTACCTTTTTCAACTCCCTTTGCCACTGTTTCTTGCTTGGCAGCCACAAAACTCAGACTTAGTAAATCTACAGCTAGGGGCCAAATAATATGTGCATATGAACCAAAATATCTTCTGTATGTTTATGCTTTAGTGTTTCAGAACAGCTATACTCTCATTCATGTGGGAAAAATTTAATTTCTAGACTATGCCCAGAAAGGTTGCTAATAAAATATTTCTGCACTTTGTAGATAGACGGTTTGTGATAGGTTATATATTTTGGAAGAAATATACATTCTCACCATTTCCCCTGGACACAATAGGCAGACACAAGCAGCCTTTGTTTCAAAAAACTGTTTTAAAATTGAAGGAAAAAGCTACTGATTGATATGTTTAATTTTATTAAATGGTACCAAAGAAACATGATTGCATCTTTCAGAAACACTGGCAATTAAAAGGACATGTTAAAGTGTGTAAGTTAAATCTCTCAGGCTTGATAAGTTTTTGAAAAAGATTGACACATATTAAACTTCTGACTATGGAAATTACAATTAAGTGAGAAGTTACTGCCTTTAAAATGCTGAGATTCTCAATATATCAGAGGAGACAAAGATAAATCCAAATACTGAGAAAAACCTGATGCAAATGTGTTTCTTTGTATCATTGCAAATCTGTACTAGGTGTACTGGTTTATATTACACACTTCATGCATATATGTATGCACACTTGAAAGAAAAAAAAAAACAACCCAAGGTCAACTTCTGCTCACAGGCCCCAGCCAAGCAAATCCTTTAAGCATGTGCTTAAGTTCAGCAGAGGAATAATAATGTCAACATGAAGAAAACTCGACATATGTTTAAGTGATTTAAATATTCACAGGTTCAGGGTAGTTTTATTTAGGATCTATTCTCTTGTAGCAGTGAGTACTGACATGACTTTCACTTTCCTTCCATAGACACACTGTTTATAAAAAAAAAAGAAATTTGCGGGGCTGGGCGACTCTTTGCATTTGTATAAGTTTATACAACCCCTTGTGTCCATCCCATTCCACTCTGTCTGTCTCCCTGTCTCACTGGCACACTTCCCCTGACTTCTTACTGTATTTTATCCAACAATGCTGGGATACACAGCCTCAGATATGTTTAAAAATCAAGAATAATGTAAATATGTTATTTGACTAAATGTATGAAACAAAATTTGTTCAACATGTGTCTTGCAGAAAGAAATACTGAAGTAGTGCTTCAAAGGAAAATGCATTCAGAGGAGTTAAAAATTTTTTCTAATTTTTTTTTTTAACCTGAACCAGTCATATTCCAGTTTCTGGAAGGAAAAATCCTAATTTTCTTTGTCACTACATAGGTGGTAATTTTTTTCACTGTTGAATTAGGGATAAAATTTAAAATGAAAAAGAAATTAGAAAAAACTTTTTAATTCTCCCTGTTCACTTCATCTCCACTTGGATCCAACTAGTAGTTTAGTATTCACAATGAAGGGTCATTATAATGGTATAGAATACTTCCATCCAGAGACTCTTGCATTTATCATGGAGTGTGTGTGGGGTTGTGGGGAACCGAAATACAGAAAATTAAAGCAAAGCATCAATATTCTCACAACATATAAATGGCAGAAAAAAGAATTTCAGAATTGCTGAGATGTTAAAACATATACTAAACCTCAGACACTGCTTCAGCTCAAGCAGTTCAGCTGAATTTAAGGCTTCAGAGATTATACCTGGATATTCAATTGATTTGAAAGTTGTTCTCTCTAAATATGAAACACCTGAAAAGTCTGCTAAATGTGGAATAAATCTTGCTGACTAATGAAGCAAAGAATATTTTCTTATGGAATTGCTTATTCTTTCCTCCAGATCTGCTATATGTGGTGAAAAGACATGTTATTTTTTGCTTTCTCTTCAGTCCTCTGAACTACCTTTCAGGCTTTTTTTTTTCCACTCCTCATTTATCTTGAAAAATAAATTCAGAGATATGGTTGAAAATCAAGTGCTCTATAACATTTTCAAATGCTAGTAATTTGTGTCCAGTAATGAATCTTCTCATTCCAAAGATATAAGAATTACATTATTTGTATTTTATGAAGTATACTATGAGACACAAGGATGGAACATGCACACTTCATACTTAAGTTGCCCTAAACTTCCTCTGCAGAGCTTTTTTATTTAAGAGAAATTTCCCCATAGGTTTACTGGGAGCTTAGATATACTCACTCTCTTAAGTCTTCCCACATATCATAATGTTATCATGGTGGATTTATGCCAATACAAAGCAGAAGGTTTGTTTATTTTAAATATTTTACTTTTTAACAATGTATTTATTGAACTATTAGCATCTAAAGTAATTTGTCCTCCCTCAACATTAAAAGGCTCATAATTTTCAAAATCCGCATCACTGAATTATCTTGTTTGTAAGATTGGACAAGATCTGTCAAGAACTCATACTTGATATTGATTTGGATTACTGATAAAATCATGTCAAATGAAATAACATACATTTACATTTATTTGACTGAAAAAAGAGACTCTGATAAATTGTTTCTAGTTTAACATCTGAAATCAGAATGGTGACATCCTAATTGGCATTCAAAGGAATACTGAGGTGAAAAAGTGATGCTGCAGGAGTGAATGTTAACAGTGTGAAAGATTTACACTTACATCTGGGAAAGTCACGGCACATTGGATGAGCTCCAGCAGGTAAGAAACCATCGTGTGAGAAAGGCAAATAATTGTATGTCACAGGATCAAAGGAGTTCTTGAAATGTTAGAGGAAATTACTACATGAGTTTAGAAGAAAGGTTTTTTCCCTCGTGGAAAGCTTGCACTGGTCGTATGCAGCCAGTGAAAGAGAAGACTACATGTCCCAAAAATGTCGGGAGGCTACTGCTGAAGCGATTTGGGAAGCAGGGTGCAGCACAGAGATCACACTGCGCTTTGGCATGTGCAGGAGAGGTTTCAAACCCAAGAAAGCTCCCACAGGAGCTGAGGGCTAAAGAATGATTCATTTATTTTGTGCAGCTTGTAGGATAAGGCTTTTTTAGCAAGTGGTTTGAGGTTTGCACCTAAGCATTAAAGTAGATTTTTGTAAGGGGTATAGGAGGATGCAGTTTACTGTATAGTTGAACTTTTGCAAAAAACACTTTGATTTGATTAAGATGCCTCTGTTTCATCATCCATTGTTTATATAGTCATACACTGCAGTGAGTTAAAAAAAAAAAAGGTTTCAATTTTCAATTATTTTATACCCTGAGATAGTCCAGATGTTGATTAAACTGCCTTCAACATGCAATCAGGTGTCAAATTTAAGATTTGTGGCAAAAGCCAAATGAAAAACTTTTCCTGACTCCAAAAGTAGGAGCTTGCCAGGATATTTATCAAGGTAGCAAAAGTCAGACGGTTAGGAACTTAAATCAAAATCAAATACTAACTTCAGGATTTGGAGTTTCGAAATTCCTTGAGATTAGTCTCTCTTGGTTTCCCTTGAAATTAATGATGGCAACAGAATTGATTTAGATGAGAATGTAGTGAGCTTAGCCAAGAGCAAATCTTCAAATCCTGCTCTATGAACACCTAATCCTGAGAGATTAAGTTACAAAAAGCATTTGTAGTATTCTTTTTTTCAGCTTTCTTCCCATGGAGTTATACTCTAACAAAACAAACAACCATTTTGCAAGGACGAACTTGTGAAAGAAAAAAGTCTCATTTTCTGAGGTGCAAATTTGCCACATACTATAAAATTGTGTTTTAGATAATGATTTTATGTGTTACCACACAACTAATATAGAGTCCGTGTAAGGTAATATGCACATGCTCACTGTAACAGAAGATGCTAATCATGTACTTTAAGGAACTCCTGTCATTTTTAGCAGAATTGCAGCTAACTCTAACCCAAATGTCCTGTGTGAACTCATTTTTTTGATTAAAAATGTGAAGCTTAATAACTACCCAGCTAATACACCTCTAAAGAATTTATTTAATGATCACAAATGTCAGTCAATTAGTGAGCTTATGTAATTGAAAATACTTTTGAAAACTTATGTTGACCCATGCCTCCGCTTATCACAGTGTGTAGGATATTCAGATGAGAAAGCTGGAAGAGACTCAGAGTTGTTTGAGAGTGGACTAACCTGCAAGGACATGTGCTGGGTTCTGACCCTCGCCATTAGGGCCAAATGATGGTAACCAATTCCTTTTATCTGTTGATATAGATTACATTTCCTTCCAGGGCTTTACAGACCTTAATGAATTTCCAAAAGATATTTTTGCATAAAGCGAATCTATGACTCCTCTCCTAGCATCTATTATGTTTTGAGAGTGAGAAGACTGAATAATGCAGTTGCTCCTGCTTTCTCTCCAAATGCTCCACGCTGCTCCATTGATCTCACATGGTACTTGTTGTCATTAGTTGAAACTTTTTTTTTTTTAATAGGCATTCCTGATTATGAGGACAAAATACTGTAAGTGCTGGAATAAAGTAATGTTTTCTCAAATCACATCTTTTCCCTTTATTTCAAGTAAGGTTTCTAAATTCCAAAGCAGCATTGTCTTTTGACAATGGCATCATGCTTAGTCATGTTTAGAGTTACTACTTCATCTGTCATGCGATATTGGTCTTTAAAACTTTTTTAAACATTTTTTAAATTTCAAATTCTGACTTTAATTTTCTGTCTCTTTTTGTAGTGTGCAGGTTCATGGCTGAAAAAAAAAAAAAAGAGACTTTGGCTGAAGAAAAATTCATAGAATGAGGTTGATACTGAAACCTTACAGAATAACACTAGCACGAAATGAGAGATTTTAGTGTACTACATGATAACAAAATAAATGTCTTCTTCCTCTCCTTCAAGAATTCAGTGTTTATTAGATAGTACCTATTCATCAAGCTTTCTAGTTAAACAAAGTAGGTACATTCTAGTAATATCACACTTGAAAAGGATGTTGCGACTACGTAGAGATTTCTGACAAATTGTGAGTCATGTTCATTAACTCTAGAGGTTTCTGCAGTTCAAACAACATACTTCTACAGGAAATGCGAAGTGAATCTTGGTCTGTATCAGTTTATTGTTTACCTGGTTTTCATTATGTTTTACAGCCTGATAAAAATTAGCTGAAACAGGGTTTTTAAAGTTCTGTTTCCTTAGCAATCAATACAGAAAATGGGACTGAGAGGAGGAACCTAAGGTGAAGACGAACTTTAATACCAATAAATTCATTCTCCACTGTTCATGTAACTAAGGAAATAGGAGAAAAGGGATTTAAAATGTGAAACAGAAAGAAATTAAATGCTAAGCAGCATTGAAAGTAGAGGTTTGTATTTTGTTGTATATGAAAAGAAAAAGTATAAAAGAAGCAGCAGAAATGATGAGGAAAATATAGTCTGACCTTAAGTCTGGGCTTCCTATGAAAAAGTTGTAATACTTGCAGTATTATTGGGGAAAAAATACGTGTTCTGTACAATTACTCCTGAGACGTTAATAAAGAATTGGAGGGGAAAAACCTTTCAACCTCCCTCATTTCCTTCCCTCCAGTTTTAAAACAGGAAGCTTCAACTCTTGTGTCCTGTGATTTTTCAAAGTAAGTGCAATTCAATATACTAGAAATCACAGTAAAAAACAAATTCTCTCCAAGTTTTCAGCTATTTACAGAGTCAACAGATTTTGATAATGCATAGATATATTCTTCATCATTTTAATAGGCTAAATGTCAAAATGCCTCATCCGCTTAGCTTGTAAAGTCTCCTTTTCCTTGGCAAACCTTTTCAACAGAACTGCAGTATAGATAAATAAAAGAAAATTAATACAGAAGGCTTAACTTGAGGCAAGTGAGTGTATTTTGTTTTGAGAGTCACAGTGCAAAATTAAAAATATTTTTCATTTCTATCCCAATTGGAGCATAATCCTAGAAAAAATAGGATGAGATTTCTCATATTTGTTTTCTTTTCCCCAATTTACAGGGTGCTTTTTATATATACCAACCACAGAAGCCCTTCTTTATGGTGATGTTTTTTCATCTCTTCACACATTCAAGGTTTGAAAACAAACTACCTATAAGCAGGAGCAATTTTTGATGATAAAATAGCTACATAAAACTATCAACTGTTTAGGCTCTAAATTTGATTATTGAATGCTCTACATAATATATTTTAGAGTCAATGAGACATTCCACTTTAAATCTTTTTATGCTTTAAAAATAGAGAAGAGCCATCTACACTCTTCCCCTTTACCCTAGTTCTCAGCTAAAGACACAGAGTAAATTAAGTATGGCTTCTTGATCTTTTTCTCTACAAAGTGCCAAAAAAGTGTCTAAAACTTTTTGAACTCTTGTAAATGCTTCTAGAACCTTTATCCTATTCACTTCAAATATAGTAAAAAAAGTGGTTCAAGAGTATTAGCTGTGACCTGCTAGCTTTGAGGTCAACATTTCTTTACTTGCAAAAAAAAATCAAAATAAAATGTGGTTAAGAAGTTACGTTCCTTTACAAAGAATTCTGATCTGCCCCTTTTGTGCAATGTTTGTGTAACGTTATATCCATTCTTTATGTATACTTTGAAAAACTGCTGTGACAACACATGAAATGTATCTGGTATTTTTTGATTTACCAATCTCTTGTTCTATGTAAACACCTTTCTGCCTCTTCTGAGATAGTAATTTTCATATTTGACATGCACAATAGCACCTCCTGTTTTGGGATATAATATGCTATGTCTCCTGTAAACCCCATTCCTCTTACTAAAGCCTAAAATATCTTCCAGCCATTGTCTTGCTAAATGTTCTTTGCCTCTGGAGTCTTGATGACATAATTCAGATCTGCTTTCAAGATCCTCACCTTAGGCCAATTACATTCTAATTGCGTGACTTTATGATTTCTTTGGAAAGGAAAAGTAAAGCACTTCATATTACATTTTTTAATAGTTTGAGGGAGAGGTGACATGCAGAAGATATAAGCATTACACGCTAAAATTGTGTGGACATTTTCTTTAAATAAATGTGACAGCACAAAATCAATGTGTACTATGCATAATAAATACTTAGTGAATAATTATAAAGGTTTTTAAAGGCGCTTTATTAATGTAAATATTTTATTATATTTTTTCAGGACGTAGGTTTAGGAAACTGTTACTGAAATTAAACATTTTTTATGATTTTTTGTGATTATTTTTTGTTTCATTTTCACTTTAATTTATAGTGCTTTTATAAAAGACAATGTATTAAAGTAACCTTGTGATCAGCAAGGAAATACTGAGAAGACATTTCATAAAAGTAGATGTGTAGGAGGTAGAGAGAAATCCTAATCCTGGAAGAGAAAACAAACAGATTTAAACTGCAAATAAAGTGACAACTACTCACAATAAAGGTTATAAGTGTAATAAATCTTCAGAGCAGTTTTCTTAAAAGTATGGTAGAGTGTTCATTCTCTCAAGTTTTTATATTATTTCTGAGGGTCCTTCTAATTGCCTTCAGTTTGCAGTTGGAACAAACTGTAATAGAGCTGTGCTGACTTTGCAAACAGTGATAGAAATAAGTTTCATGCCCTCAAACATTTTCTCTGATTATTAACAATCCCTATCCTTGCTGTAAACCCACCACATACACAAATGTAATGACAGAGAAACAACAACAGGAATAGAAAAACAATCAAGCACTTTTATACATCATGTTATGCTATAATTTCCACTCTTCCTATGTCATATAACATAAAATAAGACCCTTTGTCTTCATATACTTTCAAGTGTTTGGACAGAAACACTGTTCTTTTTTCTGTTATCTCTAAAGATATCCAAAATGACAAAGTATATATTTATATATGTTTTTTAAATCACATATTAAACTTCCCAGTTGCTAAGATCTATCAGCTTAAAAAAAAATCAGAAATTGTGAAAGGACATCTCTACATTGCTTTTGAAAATGGTTGATGTAAGCTGTATTCCTGGATAATTAAAGAAAATTTTCATCTTATCATTATTATGAAGGCAAAATCAATATATTCATTTCAGAATGCATAATTCAAGCAATTACTATAATTAATACTCTTTGGAGAGCTGGGAAAACTAATACCTAGTCTTTTTATTAATAAAAGATATAAAAAAATGCTCATAAGAAAATGCCTTTAATGAAAATTCCCAAAAGGTGGACTATGATAAGCACTGCTCTACCTATCCTGACTACACAATTTCTTAGAGATCTTAAAGAAGAGATTTCTATATTAAGTGTGAAAATTAGGAAAGTAAGCCTTTTTCAGTGAGTTTTTTGAGCAAGAACACAGCACCATGTAGAAACAGTAAAGACTAACATAAAGCATGTAACCTGAATTTCAATTTGAATTCTCCATATGCTAAATGAGAGCCAAATAACCAGGTGTGTGTATATATATGTGCATACACATACAAGCGTGTCACATTTCAAATCCAACGTGTTATGATAGGAATACTTTTATGCAAATTTGTGAGGTTTTTTTAAAAGGCAAAAACCTTCATCCATAAGGAAAAGAAAAGCAGTTAACATGCCACCATCACCACCACCAATTGCAGTACGCTGCAGTATGCTTCCAGCTTACCTGACCTAACCTCTTCCTGACCTTGGAAAGAAACTTTTCTTTATTTCAAAATGTTACAGAAATTACGTAAATATATAGGCCTCCTAAAATCTCCACAGTAATATTCTTCCCCCATCTCAGACAATATACCAAACACACTCCTCATAACTTCCTGAATTTCAGTGAATACATGCCCAGAGTCCAAGTGACCTAAATGCTTTCCACTTCTAAGTACAATTCACAGACTGTCTGAAGAGCTAATCAGAATGAAAGCAGTAACTTTCCAGGTGAAATCCTACTCCTTTAGGCTGATTTATTTCTCATCTCAGAAGAATCAGGGTATTTTTTTATATTCCTAGTTGGACTTTTTCTTCTAGGATAGAAAAAAGATAAAAATATTTTGAGCAATACAGAAATAGGCTGAATGCTACAATCTTATTAAAAAAATTAAATTCCATAGCTATACAACTTAGGGGTTCTACAAACCTTTCAACCTTTCCAGTTCTAGAAAATTAATGCACCATGAAATAAACTTTTAGTATGCTTACTTTTCTTCACTCAAGAAAATAATTCTATATTTTATATCAAAGACAGAAAGACAACTCAGGAAAGAGTTGTCAACTCACTTTAAGAGTCTAGCTGCTAAAAACAAAATAGAATTTTGACATTGAGAGGGTTAAAAAGTAAATTTTCATAGCAAGGCTTTGCTATATCCAACTTGGTTTTTTTTCAGTATTATCTTTGTATTTCATCTTTTGAATAACATCTGACCTTGTTTATCATTTTATCATTTGTTATGGACCTCTTTTAAAATGTAAGTTTGGAAATAATTCTTAGAAATCCTATAATGCTTGACATTAGTTTAAAGGGCATGGCAGTGACACGGCCCGCCTTCTCCACCCCACACCGACTCGCCCAGCTAGCTCCTGAAGGCGAGACCAGTGCCGAGAGTGGCCCACTTCCAGGATTCAGGGGAACCCGGAATGTGGGTAGGGCTCTGAACCCTCACGGCCGTACACGTGTCCGGGGAGGCGCAAAGGATCGAGACAGAGTCCTTCTGAGGTTCCGGGGAAGCGGGATTCATTGAGGGAGGGAGGACAACCGAGATCGGGGGAAGGGAACCGCAGAAGGCAGGGAACACAGGTGTACAGCAACTTAAATAGGGGCCCTCCCCCAAGGGAGGGTACAATACAGCACCAATGGCTACAGTTTGGGGTGTAACATAAGGCAGGGCTGATTATACATACAACGAATAGGGGGAAACATAGGCGGGGAAATACATGTAACATCAAATCATATGCTAAGAAGGGGATGACTGATACAGAAGATACTAGAAGGATAGGGGGGGCTAGGAGGGATTGACAGTCTCCGGGGCAGGGACTAGAGTGAGGGACAGGGAAGGTACTGGAAGGTGGGTGGGGGCTTGGGTTGATTGATCAAGGGAAGGCGGGAATTAGGGCAACTGAATTATAACGGGGTGGGGGGTACAAACAATAGAACAAAACATCTAATAACAATAAAATAACGCAATGCAACATGGCAGAATGGACAAAATACATTTATAAAGATCCAAACATGGCAATCCATGACTTTAAGATTACAAAACAGTCCTGGTTGATGGCATGTTTGAGCCATGGCAGAAAATTAAATAGCCCCACTTCTCAGAATAGTTAAAATGGGGACTTCTTGAGGTCATCTAGACTAAGCCTTCTGTTCAACCAGGGTCACCTTCATTAGTTACCTCCATATTCTGTTTAGAAAATAATTTTATCATGTTTGATTACACTCATAGTAGAATGGTTTTTTATTATGCACAGGTAGAATTTCCTGGGATTTAAATTGTGTACATCACCCTTTGTCCTGTCAATGGGAACAACCATTTGCTTTTATCAGAACTTTATAGGTATTGAACAGATCCTCCTGAGACATGTTTTCCATGCGGAATCATTCCCACTTTCATTGCCTTTCCTCCACAAAAAGTGCTCTAATCCCTGTATCTCCTTTGTGGCCCTTTGCTGGATCCTTTCCATTGCATTCCTGTCTCTCCTGTACTCAGAAGTTAAGGATAGGACCCTGTTCTAGCGTGTCTCACAGGGGATGAGTAGAGGGCAAATATCACCGTGTTGAACTCCTGGCAATGCTTTTCCTTATGCAATCTAGAATGTTCTTGTCCTTCTTTGCTATAAAGGTGCTTATTTCCTTAGATTTTCCCCTTGTGAGACTAGACATGAGACAGCAATGTGCTCTCACAGCCCAGAAAGTCAATCATATCCTGGTCTGAAACCATAAACATGTGACCAGACCTTCTTAAGAACTTCTCAGAAGAAAGTATACTGATTGTAGGATAAGGACTATCCTGCATCACTGAGAGCTTATCAGTGGCATGATAGGAGCCAGATGGAAGGAAGGAAGAACAGGTAAAACTAAAATTTTAGAAACTTCCAGTTTGTGTGATGAATATACATGAGTTATTGGTGGAATCTTGGGGATGGATAATGTTTTTAAAAATTGCTAAAATGTCCAAATTTTGATTTGGAATGGGAGAATATGTATGTGGTTGTGAAAACCCTATCAAGATAACAATGATGATAAGAAATGACAAGGGCCTGAATTAGATCCTTTACAGCATAGGTCTGTGACTGGATTAGAGATAACTCTAACACAGATTTGCTGAATGATGTTACCCATGAAGAAGGTCTGCAAAATAGAGAGAATTATATTCAAATCAGGCCAATCACTCAAATTAGTGTGTTTATGATTTCTAAAGGAGTTCTTTATGACATGAAATATGACAAAACTCTGGAGCTGGAACAACAGGATGAAGAAAATCCAGTGTTTAAGACCCTCAGATTTACATTGGTATTAGGTGTGATCATTTAGGATTGGGACTATGCCTTCTGGCTGTCTGGAGACTTTAAAAAAAATATTCTTTAGGCTTTGTTTGCACCTCCTTATTCATTAAGCACTGTTTCTTTAAGGACATATTTAAAGCAGTGGGGAGAGGGATGTTTGGTTTGCAATTTGAATTTAGTGTGTCCTGATGTGTACCTTCTGCATGCCAACAATATGCTTGTACATACCACAAAGGCAAATGAAACCAGCATAACTGTGAAGGATGTGATGAAAATTTGTATTCTAACTCATTATTCACCCCTCAAGTGCACATGTACCTCTATTACAAAAATGAATGTTTCTCTCTCAGTTTTATACTGTTTTAGAAATAGCATGGATCATGTATCTACTTACATACATTATATACATAGGTAAATAAATAAAGATACTCTACCAGGTATTAGAAATAGACTAATGTGTTAAAATGCTTGTGCACTATAGTTTACAGCTGGATGTCAAGTTTTTCTAAAAAATTCAAGGGAGCAATTCAGCTGTCTGAATACCATCATCTGTAGCCATCTTAAACTCTGAAAGATATCTAAGTCCCAAGCATAGAGTGCTTGTGTTTTTATTGTGAATAAACCCACACTATTTCCAAAGTAATATTCAGTCTGAGAGAAACAGAGCAACATTAGGATTTATGAAGCTTGTATTTGCTGTTGGATAGGTTTGTCTATTGATCTGGCTGATAAGTGAAAATAGTTGATATAATGTAAGATGAATTATTCTGTGCCAGAAAATTTCAATGTAAGAAGAGTTGAGTAAAAAACAATAATGTGCTGATATATCAAGGTCTCTATCAATATTACAGATGCTGAGTGGATAATCAGAACAGAGTAATAGAGTAAGCATCATTAAAAATTCAATGTTGAATACTCCATGGATCAGCAGGGTCTGCTATTGTCCAGTGTCTCAAAAGGGATGTGCTGCACTGACATTTTAAAGCAACATTTATGGATGTTTTAATAGGACTCACTGTACCTGAACATTTTCAAATTCACTTTTTGCATAGCTTCAAGTAAATAGTTAGTCTTTCAGTTTTTTTAGCACCATTCCTTCATGCCTTCCTGAAATCTGTAATCTAAAAAAGATTGATTTTATTTTTAACTGACATTTAAAAGTGGCAAAGCTTCTTCTACAAATTGCTTGTCACTTAAAATAGACTGTTGATACTCTGTCATCAAGAGATAATGCAGGATATAATTAGTCCTTTTCAAAATTTTATGCCATTAAATACAAAAATTATACACATTAGCCATGCCTCTTGAAAAAATATGATACATCAATGCATGAAAATCACTGTGTCTTTATAAATATTTTCTTAGGAAGCAGAACATCCTATTAATACAGAACCAACCAGAAAACACTGATCTACTTTCACAGGGTCAGTTTTTCAGTCATTCCCATATTCAGGTGAAATCTAGAAGAATGAAATAGCACAAATAGTAAGAATGTTTAAAAACCAAAAAATCTGACTTTTCAAAAATAAGGGTGTTCTAAAGTATTTGAACTTAGATACAAATAAATTTACTTCAAAATCGTGTGAGAATTAGTGAAAAACAGTAAGAGTGTTTCCCCCCTGTAGGGGTCGGTCTGAAGTTTCCCTCATTTTTGCCTCCCGACTGTCGCATGAAGACCCCGAGGACCCCACCCAGGCTGACTCTGGTCAAAGGTTTCCTGGCCTGGCCGGGGTGGGTGCTTGCCAAGTGACTGTGTGCAGGTGTGTTGTGCTCACTGGGCTGTGCTGTCATGGTACCAACTGAAAACTGCATGCCCTGCATGACTGCACCTGCCTCTCGGAGCACCTCACAATGGTCCTTAAATCTTCCCACCTCTTGGCCAGAAGCCACTCACTTTGGGAAAGGACTATTAAAAAAAATGACCCTCTGGAGAAGCTTTTGAGTACTCCCCACGGATGAAGACTCATCCATTGGCTGGCCCATGAGGAAGTCCATCTTGTCTGTTGGTAGCTATTTCTCCATTCCCCTCTTTTTTCTCTCTCTATACTCTGTTTCCTGTATCTCTCCCCTCTATCGCAACTGAGTTGTTGGCATTCAATAAAAATGCATTGCTGTGAATAAACTGATTTTGTCCCTTGCTATGTCTTTTGCATCTCTGAGATCAAATGAACCATCACGGCCCCCTCCCTGTGTTGGTGGATCGTGACACACCCCTCCCCCCAAAAAAAGCCAATCAAGTTACTTTTTATTGGTGTGGCTTTAAAAATATATTTCAGTTTTAATTCAGGCTTCTAATATATGATAAAACCTTCTTTATCTTGGAGTTGTGCAGGGATAATAAATTTAAAAATGGGAAAATGATTTTGTAAAATATTTCATTATGTTTACACGTGGAAGGCATAATAGATTTGAGAAAGATATTCACTAAAAATTTAATTGTGAGGGAAAAACATCCATAACTAATTCAGAATTTAGTCATGAAGTCTTTCTTGTCCTCTGTTTTTGTGGAAATCAAGAGTTTAATTCAAACAATTCACTGAGTCATAATTTCACAAGCTGATTGTGGAAAATTATATATTGAAATATCGGTGAAAACATAAGTCTTTGATTAATTTGTATCTCATTTCTTCCACCTGTATATTCACTTTGTATTTAAACATCCATATATAACTATATATGGATGTGCATGCATGTATCCAATGTTCTCTAAAGTACAAATACTGCTATCTATCTAAGGCCACCTTCTGCAGCTGACACATTCTCATAAAAGAGAAATGCACTGTAAAGTGAGCTGGTCCTAAAATGACAGCTGAAAGGAGCAACAAATAAGGCCTTCAGCTTGCACATTTTAAGATTCTGACAGCATGACCTCTATTGCTGTCACTTCATAACTTTCATACAATAGTTGTCACAAAAATAGCAGAAAGACATTGTCATGATAATCTCTAGGTCTTGGTCCTGTAATCAGATCTATTGCCTTGTAAAGTTCCAGAGATGGCTTTTTAGCTTTGAAAACTTTTCATTTGTTTTGAGCAATCTAAAAGTCAATCAACTAGACCAAGTCATGGGTTCTGCATACTGCCGGTGTAGGGGAAAAAAATTCACTAAAATTTAATTCACTTTGCCAGTTTTAGAACGTGGTGAATCCCATTTTAAAGACTAGTTTAGATACTGATGATAGTAGAACTGATGATGGATGTGAATATCCCACTTTTCAAAGTTATATAGCATAAATCCCACCATAAAAGTGTGCCTGAGGTATATGACAGATTGAACATTGATGATTGAATTTTTAACTTAATTCAATTCTCCCTTGTTCATCTGACTAGACTACTATTTCATGTGCAAGATGTGAACTTTGAATCAGCAGTAAAATATTTTTCACAAGTTCTGCTATTGCAGAAAAAAGAAAAGAAATAGCTGAAAGTTTTTTAAAATACAGAATTTTTTGAGCTAAAACATTTTAAACTTAATATTTTGTGTTTTGATTAGACATTTGCTTTAATTTCATAAATTAATAGTCATAGAGCAGAAAACATATTAATAAAATTTCAGAATCCACAAAAAATTGAAAGTAATACCTTTGCAATTAAAGATGCTTGCAAAATTACTTGGAAAAAAATTTCCCATATTCTTGGAATTACCAGGATTGTAATCAGAATAAAGAAATCCTGAGCTTTTAGCTTTTAATCAGGCTTCTGATTTGCATATATAAAGTATATTGTGACCTCACTATTTCCTGTACTTACACACATATTTCTGGAATGACTTTCCTTTACTCTCCATAGTAAGATACTTCAGCATCTTCTTATTTTCACTGTGTTGGTTGCAGGAGTCATCCCAGGATGTGTCCCAGGAGGAATCCTGAGGAAGGCTGCAAGTTTGTGATGCATTAGTGAATTTGTCTCATGTCCTAGTTTCAAAGTAAGTAAGATAAAAAGCCCAAAGTTTTTATCTTCAGATCTGCAAATGTGCAGGATGGAACAAAACAAAACAAAAGGGAAAAAACTCTGCTTCACTCTGCTTCACACATGAAGAATCATGTGGAGGTCAGATTGTGCAAGACCATTTATAAGAAATCCAGCCAAATCTATGTTATGGACTTACCTAGAAGGTTACACAGTGAGTAGTGTTGTGTAATACAACCTGAGAAATCTGTAATTATATTATTTAATTATTCATAATGGCAGCTGTCAGGATTGTACATTCAATATGTTAAATTATGCTTTCAGTAAGGGTAACTTCACTCCATCTTATGCAGTGAGATACTTCTTGTGCATGCCAGCATATGATTCAGAAGTCTTCACACAAGAAAGTCCCTGAGGACTTTCCACATTTGATCTCATGTCAATCAAGGACCTTACTCTTTTTCACTGCTTCCAATAGCTGTGGAAGAAAGAAAAGAAAATTTTGCTAGTTCCAAAACTAAAGGTGATCTAAAAAGTGAATATAGCATTTAACTTAGCTAATGTACCTATGTGTATATCTGCTTCAGTTGCTGTCATGAAATTTGCTGATTCCTTCCAGAAAATGGCAGTGTATTTGGTTTTCTTGGTGTTCAGGATACACACCCTCTGATCAACCTGAAATGTGGGGGTTGGTCATAAATACCAGTCTTTTTGGAAAACATTTTCAGCATGCCAACAATATACAGATTTTACAAATTTAGTAAATCTCTACTTTTCTAAGAATATGGGACTTGATCTGACTGAATTCAGTAGAATTGACTTTAGTAGCATCAGCAGGACAAATTCAGGAGAGTCACTTGATGTACATTTTCATACTGGGCCTTTTTGAATTCACCAGTATTCATATGCATCAAAAATGCCATTGACCAGACTCAATGCATGGTTTTCAAGTGATGTTTTCAATCTCTCAACAAGCACACTGTTTAAGAAATAGCTCTCCCTAATATTCCCCTGCACCTTGAGCACCACTTATGTATTTAATTGTGATTCAAATTGAAATGGGATACCTGCAGGTCACAGAACCGACTGAAAGAGCTCAACCAGACATAAATCAGAATGAAATACGTGGCTCCATAGAAGGTTCGGCTGGATAAAACAAACCGTCTATCCACTTGTGCACAGCATGTCTCTCCCAGATGAGCAGAGTTGAGAAAACAGGCTTCATAGACAGAACAAGTGTCGTCCATTGATGTACATAATAAATCATCAGTGTAGAGAATTTGTCAATAACATGCTGCCCTAAACATCCATATGTCTGCTGCATTAGGGTCATGTTGTTGCAACTAAATGAGATCTTAACCAACACTGAATGGAAAAAAAGCAGTGTTGCTTAAAGTGGCAGCAGATAATTTTGTGAAAAACAGACATCTTATCTCCAGTTCTTTTTTGGAGCAGTTTGGGAAATGCATAGTCATTTATGAGAACAAGGAGGACTAGTTTATGCTCCACATGCTTATTAAAAATCTAGACAGGCACTGGGAAAATTCTTTTAACAAATTCGGACCACCTACAGTGTTTCCAAATACATCACCAACTTTAGCAATGCCCCAATGCCCCAAAGAAGCTCACTCAGGTGAGTGGTGGGATTTAGCACTCAATGCAATTATTCAGAGATTCTGGTTTCAGCTCTCCCTTCACATTGTGGGGAAGCTGTGAGCAAGTCACATTTATTTCCCCATTGATATTTAATGTGTCTTTTCCATTTAGTCTCTGTTCATGCAGGGTGAACATGTGTATTTGTGCAATATCTACGTTACATTTTGTGGCACCTCAAACCAGATAAGAACTATCAAAGAACTTCCAAGAAATATGACAGGAAAGCAGTTTCTGAGGAAGTAAAGCAGGTTGTATATTCTAGATTACAGTGATATTAAATATGTAAAAGAAACCTGAAATTTATTCAGAAGTAAGTATGTCTAGCTTTCTTACTACTTAAGACAATCTATAAAGGTCATGAATTCTTCTAAGTTGTTATAAATGTTCCTAATGCATTTAGTGCACAGTATTTTTTATTATTACTCAATACAGGAACAACTAAATCAGAAACAGATAGCATCATTCAAATTATCTCATACAAATCCAAAAGATATAAAAATTTGTTGCATTTATTATAACATTCTAGTCTCTTTGAGAGAATATGTGCTATCTCATTAATTTTATATGTAAGGAACTTCTGAGTAGAAAAGAAAGGATTTTCTGATTGTTTTTCTGGCACAGAAGCTTCTCCACCTTTTTTTTTTTTTTTTTTAATAAGTCAAGGTATAGTAGTAACTTTCAACTCAGAACTGCTGAGTTGCCAAACTGGACAATATATTTTTGAGGGACTTGGGGGAAATGAATTAGTAAGAAGGGAGTAGATCGTAACATACCATGAGAAGGACAAAGAGAAAAGGATAACTGATTATCACTGGAAGAAACCCAAAAATTCCTTTTCAAGTACTGTATGGAAACTGAGTATGAAGAGGAAACACCACATTTTTCAACACAAGTTTAGCAGAACTGAACTCCAAAGATAAAATGATCTGTGTGAAAGCAGGCTGAGCAGAATTTTTGACTGGCCTGCTGCTGCTAATTCACACAAAGAAGATTTTGTGTAATATAATATGGAGGTAACCAGAGAATACTTAGGAGTCTAAGCCTCAAACTGACTTTCAGAGCTGGCCAAGAGTTGTGTGGGCATTTAAGACTGTTGTTGACTGGAAGTGTAGTGAATCATTGTTCATGGTTGTGATGAGCTCTTCATAAAACGAACACATTGGTGAACAGCCCCATCTGAAATATGAAACACTATATGTTGGACTACAAAGACAACATGCTGCCAAGAGTAGCTCCTTTGGAAATGTAGAAGTCTGGAGGTTAGCTTTTTTCTGTAATCACATATATATGTGTGTGTATATATATATATATGCATGTTCATTTATTTGTATGGGTGCATGTGTGTGTGTGTAAAGGCAGAGAGAAAAGGGAGCAGGAAGAGAGTAATGGAGAGGAAGATTCTTGTAAAAGCTAATTCAGAACATCTATTTAGAGGGTTCCCTAAATCATGCAAGTATTCCACAGAATATCAACCAACTGATAGAAAATCACTAGACCAGAACAGTCCATTTTTTTTATTGTTCATGGGTAATTTACCACTTAGGCTTGTTTTGGTTTTTCTTTTTATTATCTACTATTCCTGATTTCCACACTGTTTGTTATTTTCTTGCAATTGCATACAATTGAATTTGGAACATAAAGCATTAGAGAGAGGAAAATAAGTTACAATCAAAGAAAAAAAATACAAATAAGTATGCGAAATGTCAAAAACTATGAAACTTCTTCCTCATTTTCTTAGACAGAACAAGAAAGGGTAAATTAAAATTAAAAGACAAAAGTAAAGCTGCTCAATGATTCTTATTTCCTCATGAGGTAACAATTTACCAGTGAAAATAATTGATACAAGACTATATTAAAGCAAAAAAGTTTGGGATCTAAACTAATGTAGACACTCACATGGAAAATACACAGAATAATCAGAATTCCAAAATGTGTTTGAAAGAAAATTAAATACTCACTCTGCAGGGAATGAGCCATCATATCACAAATGAAAACTTAGGAGACATTTATCTTTTGAAAAATCCTTCTGTAATGGAGTATAATTTTATTTTACACTTATTAAAAGGAAATTTAAAGGAATGTGAGAAGATATTTCTAACCGAAAAAAAAAGGAACTATGAGCTTACAGGACAACAGGATTGAAAAACAGAGTGTGAGCTATCTATTTTCTTTCTGTTTAAAGCTCTTGCATTTTATCCTTCTTGCAGACAGCTAGACATATTTGTTCTGGACAGGTTTTTTTGAGAAGGACATTGTGGACTGAAAACATCATACTATATTTTTCATTTTTGAGGTACATGCAATCCATCCCCATCACTTTGAGGTAACCACTAGAATACTCCAGTTTTTAATCACAAGTCTACTTTTATTCTCAGTATGAGATCAAAATAAATACACCACCAGCGTGAACACTTTTCTGGGAGGACAAGAGGGATTCCTGCTTGTCATAACTAATGAGGGTGATCAAAGCCAACCAGGTGCTCCCACTGACCTGAGCTTTGATCATTTACTATACTTTCCAATATCTGAGCCTGGGAGTGAGTTGCCCTAATGGCCTCTGGTTACATTAGTGGCATATGGCAGGAAAAGGGAGTCAAGATAAGAAGAAGCAAGAAGGAGAGGGGAATGTCTAGCTATGCAGCATGTGTAAGTCTAAAAACCTCTGAGCAATTGAAGTAAGCTCATATTCAAGGCTTTTAATACACTGTACATGTTAATGTTATTGAAATACTCAGTAGGTTTTTCATGAAAGTTGGTCCCAAAGGGCAATGACAAGATCCTTTATTCACCTTTGAGCAATTACTCAAATGAGCAGACTATGCGTGTGCAAGTGCTCTTCTGAAGCCTGAGAAATTTTCTGACTCCTCAAAAGAACATGTTAATGCTAGAATTTTGCACATTATAAGTATTTCTACTGACTTGAGATTCTTTCACCCATTGCTGGCTGTGGTGTTCATGATAGGCAACACTGTACAATCCTTCAAGTGCAGACTACGATGTTGTCAGATGAAAAATGTTGTCTATCCTGCTAACTTTAGTTTCTCATTAGTTCTAAAGATGGATTATGTGATAGAGTTGATAGCTAAAGGCATTTGGGGAAGTCTTGTTCCCATCAAGTCTGATTTACACTGAGTGAATCTTTCTGAATACAGCATTCTTTGTCTGTGCTAGCACTTGAAACATTTTGTGTACAAAGGCAACAAGTTTAAATATACAGTTATAATTTCTTTAGTGTACTCAGATTCTCCAACTGCTGTGCAGCTTTCAGATGTTCTCCAAGAACATTACAGCCATAGAGATTAAACATAGCAGGTGACATTTAATTGTATGGGCCAGAAGCTGAGATAATTGTTTAATTCATATCTTAATAAAAAGCAATGGAGAAAAAGAGGCCTGCTATCATCTTTGTGAGATTATCCTTCAAAAAATTCAGAGAGAACCAAGAGCATCAGTGTCCTACTTTTCATTTCCAGAAAAGTGGAGTCTTTCCTTAGCACTTTAACAAGGCAGGAATTCAGGGCTATGGTTTTATAAAAGAAAAAAATTTCAGCCTTCAAAATACCTGCAGTCCTCAGCAAGTGAAAGTTTGTTTTGTTTTGTTTTGTTTTTTTCTGTGCTATGATATCCCTGTTGTAAGCAAGACAAGAGAGGGTAATCACAGTTGCCTGATTGTTCGGAAAACTGGAATTCTATTAATCATTAAATGTGTTTTCATTTCTTCTGGCCCCCTTATTACCATAACCATAATTTTTCAAAAATTCCCTCTAACTGGAATAATGCCATTGAAGATCCTAGCTAAACCAAGCAGACACAGAGTGATCAAAATACCTACCCTGGTTAATTTATTAAAAGAAAATATTATTTTAAAATTTAGCTGTCAGTGTTTATTCAGTATGACCCTCACTGTAGAAAGCCTGCTAAGAGGATATGTTAACTTTTTCTACTAATGCACAGGCTTGGCGTCTCCATTGTCCTACACTGGTTCAGCCACTTTTGGACTGTTTATTACTACGGATGTTTCAAATGTCTGGGTTTTCCACAGTGACTGTCTTTAAAAGTGGAAGGTCCCCAGAGTTTCCTTTCCTCTAAACATTTGTACATTTACACTTACAAACTTTTAACTGTAGCTGCCATTGTAAATCACTTCTGCTTCCAGGGGAATAAAGGAAAATTTTAATATGGAATTATTGTCAAAGCAGAATTCAGCTGAGAATTTTGACACTTTCAGTGACAACACCACAGATGAATACATTTACAAATAGATGAATGGTGTCCAGTATTGCAAATAACAATACAACAGAAGAATGTTTTGGTCTTCCTTTGAGGTGCCTTTAGTATGCAAATGATCAGCTTTAGGCTTAAATCTGCAGGTAGATTCCTTTGTCGCATATTGTGTGGTCTCTGAAGCCAGAGTGCTGTATCACAAGTTGGTAATTGCATGGTGTCAGATTGCACCTCATCTAATTCCATGTCACAGTAAATTATGGGTGTCTGGGTCCTGCAACATGTGCAGCTTTAAAAGCCAAACTATGTGATGTCGTTTTGTGCTAGGTGGTACTGGGGAGCGCCGACCTTGATATGTAATTTAAATAACTTCCAATGCAGTAACAGTAGCTGATGGAAGTATTTAGTAATGTCACAGGCAGTAGAGGCGATACAATCTCTTTTATGTTTTAAGAACCGGAGTTCTGCTACCGACTAAAAGTAAAGTGCTTTGTGGAAGGTGCTTTGTGGAAAGCTGGCAGGCGTAATGTCTTCCACAAACTTGTACCATGGCATTATTTATATCCTTCTGTTGGTATGTTTGTCATTTCTGGGCTTATAAATGGAACATCAAAAACATACAGCAGAATCTGAATGAATTCTACAACTATTCCTGCATCTATGGCTCAATTTATGTCACATTAAAGATAGAAACACTTGTGATACTTTGAAAAACATGTATTTTGTATCCAGGGAAACCAGGGCAGATCTGAGCTCTGGCTGTGACAATAATTATTTTTGTTTTACCCTGAACTAGCTTGCTTCAGAAATACCATCATCCAAGGCATACATTTTACATTCTTTTATACACGAAAAAATGCTCCAACCATTTCTGTATTGTTAATATTTTTACTATGATGGATCATAATTATCACAGGTCAAAGGCATAGGCAAAAAAGCAGTTTGAACTTGGCTTAATGAAAGTTGCTTAAGGTAATTAGATATCATATTTTCATTTGACTGCCTATGATGCTTTTTACGAATGGAATGAGATTCTTTGCTGCAGTGTAATCACAGGAGGAAGGGGTTTTGACATTGATTTTGTGCTTCTTGGAAGAAAAATATTTTATATCTGATAGAGCAGTCATTATTTTCTACCAAAAAAACTGTACTTCAGGTCCTAAAAAGCAATAGTAAAACAAGTTTGAAGGTTAGCTTCAAGAAAGATTTAGCTTTTATTCTGACTATCAAACTTCCCTTTGAATCAAAATGAAAACATTTAAAAATCCTGCACAGTTAAAACAATAATGCAGACTCCAAATTCCTAATCTTGTGTTTCACAGCATAAGATTTGTACTCAGTAAAAGTAAAGGAGTTCTTAAACTCTGTGAGATCTCACTCTTTGGTAAAAGATCACAAGGCTGAATTTTGCTAGAAGATTCAAAAACTATTATTAATTCAGTGAAAATTATTGTTGCCTGACTAAGACTCCTTATGACAAAAAACTCTGAAACTTGTGAAATGGTGTCAAAAAATCACCTCTTTCACAGGGAGCCCTAGCCTTCTATTAATGGCAGTTAAATTTTTCAAAAGCCATTACCTGATTTAACAGCCTAAATCACATTTTAGAGGTGACTTTAGCATTTAATAATTCAGCCTTACTTTGAAAGAAACTTGGAAGTTACATGTCATCTGTTTTTGCCCTTTTGAAAATCACATCTTGTACTTAATGCAATCTTTAAGCCCCTTGGAAAAGCTGGTTTAAAATCCTTTTTTAAAATGTCACAGTTGTAAGGGTACTTCTAAACTATGGGAGTTGGAAGCTTTCAATGCCTACCTAGAGTATATTTCCTTGCTTTTCCCTCCATGTTAAAGCGATATATCTAGCAAACGTTTTTCTTCTGTTCTTTTATGGAAAGGCAATGACATGCTTGTGCCGGGAAAATTAATCAAAACCTTTTTTACCTGTATACAGTAAAGTGTATGCGTGGAAATAAATACATGAGGACAAAGCAAAGGGGTGAAATGAATTTTAGATCGTTGGTGCTTTTGACTGGCTTGCTGAAAGCAAAATGAGTTTGTAAAATGCAGAGGATGAATAGAATTACTGGCGTGATAGATTTGCCTAGCTTATCTGTAATGATCTAGCTACAGTTGCAGCTATAACATTTTACCCATTTCTTTGTGTGATACCTTTCTAATATTCTTCTCACCTGAAATCACTTATGCTAGAATATGAGGGAGACTATTCCCATTAATAAACTATCAGTGTTTTTGCAGGGTGCATGACAGCTGCAAAGGAGAAAGTAAAAATTTGAAAATGAATGGGAGACCTCAGCTTTTCAAAGACCTTATCCAACTGCATCATGCTCTGAATTCTGAATACCCTTCTTTGCCCTCGCTACACTATTTGTTGTGTGGCTAAAAATGTACACAAATCTTTTAGGATAAGAGTCTGTAGCTTTAATTAAAGGACAGGACACAAGTCGTGTGCTCTCAGCCCACAAGGCCAACCACATCCTGCACAGGTTGAGATTAGATAATAGGATGAAATTCTTTACTGTGGGGATGGTGAGACACTGGAGCAGGTTGCCTAGGAAGATTGGATGCCCCATTCCTGGAAGTGCTCAAGGCCAGGCTGGATGGGACCCTGACCAACATGGTCTAATGAAAGGCATCCCTGCTCATGGCAAAAGGGTTGGAACGAAATGGTCTTTAGATCCCTTCCAATTCAAACCAATCTGTGGCTCTATGACTCTCCTATCATCTACTTTGGTGGTCCTAGAGAGACCAATAGGGTAGGGTACAGAATCTCTGTGTGCACAATGCATTTTTTGGTCTGGATGTACACCCTCAGTAGTTCCTTACTTAATTTTCAAATTGTGGTATTGCTGCACTTGTGTGTTTTTTACTATTATTAATAATAATAGGAACTAGAATGAAGTTTAGATAGCTGAAAAGTATAAGCAGTGATCACATTTGAACACACAGTAGGATATAGCACATAAGCACTGGAATGCTACAAATCCAGTATTTAATGCTGATAGACTGCTATTGTGACTAGAACCAGGCTTTTAGAGAAGTAAAGAGGTATTTCTTGGTATTATAGGGTCACATCTTACTGTCAAGATTTAAGTAGCATTCTGCATTGATCTCAGTGGGTAGTTGTGTTTAAAAATTGATGGCATGACCTGGCCCTTAATATGGAATGCTGCCTGAAAGGAGCATACAGATTTTGCTGCTCTATGCACAGTAAGAAAAAGGAGGAAACACAACAGGCCTCATGCTATCTTGACATATGCAGACAGCACAAAATTTTAAGCAGCACTTCGTAGTGTGAGCCTCAGCCTGCCTAATAAACACTGCTACCTTATTTCCACTGACTTCAATGAAGCTTTGGATTTATGTCTTTGTTAATGCAACCAGAATCTAACTATACTTGGAGTTAAATGCAGAAATATTTTCAGGAAAAAAAATTGAAGCATCTCTAAATGTTTTATTATTGAAAAGACATTTTGGATTTGGAAGCAGAACTTGAAAAGGTACATTAATATTTCCAAATATTCTCCCAGGTTTGAAACCTATGGATATTACATATCCCTTGAGCTGCAAGTTTGCTCCATTTTCCAGTCTGAAACTCGACAAACCCTTTTCTATTATTCTTAAAACTTATAACAAACTGTAAAGCATTTGTTTATGGTTTGACAAGGGAATAAATTCTGAAAGCTTTGTCTCTCCTGATTCAAAATTCCCATATGCTATTTGTCTTGCTCATAGATTCATCTGTTTTGTATAAGCTCTCATTTTTCTTTGACAGCCAATGATCTTTTACTATATGAGACTTAAATTCAGCCTCTCAGCCCTGTTGTAATTATTTTGATCTTCCTGATTTGCTTCTCCTCATATAAACATCTGCTCATAAAATTGTACGACATAGCAAGGCTACATATTCAGTGTGAGAAAAATCCTCTCATCCCATTCCATGTTTTCGTTTCTGTGTTTTCTTTTGTCTTACCAAAGGGTGCGATCTGGTTCAAATTACAATATGAATACACCATAGCTGAGGGATGTATGCAACGAAGATTTTAAATAAGTCACTGAGCTCACTGTAACTTTCTCAATGTCAAAAAATGTGCCATTGTAAATCCCCTGGGACTGCCTGAACAATACTTGCATATTCCAGGCCTTATGTCAGGCTGATACCCATCTGTCTATTTGCTAGGCTCTGTCTCTTCTGTCCTTTCTGGTATCACTCCCTCTCTTGAGGGGGAATGGGAGAGGAGGGGCTCTGAACAGCAAAATTTCCCTTCATTTTGTTCAAAGGAGACATCCTCTGGATATCTTCCTGCGAGGTACTCAAACCCCATTTGCATTTTTTTGTAGGATGTTTTTGTGCTAATCCTAAAAGAAACAAGTCAGTACCAAACATTTTAAATAACCTTGAGTATCACTATTTTATTTGAATAATTTAGTCCGGGGTCCTAACTCCAACTTGCAAATAAATAATTTTGATAAATCTTAGTATGAAGGCTGAGGTTTTGTAGTATGCACAGCACAATTTCTTCAGAAGTCAGAAGATATCAAGAAGAGGTAATATTAAATTCTTCTGGTTCTATGCCACCCAAAATTTGAAGAGTCATATGGATCAAGTTTAGATTAATTAATATGGAACATCTACAAGAACGGCCTGTGAACCACAGTACAACATAACCATCTCTTGTGGCATTACTCTGGCATGTCCTTCCTTTTGCACTGTAGCTGAGTCAGACTTTTGGGGAATTCTCCGGGGGGGGGGGCTTATCCGTAAAGTATCCTCTTGCAGACTCAAGACTGAGATCTGCAGGTGAGTCATTGTGCAAAGCTACATTTTATGAATATTTTTGATAGTGCTATGGTCAGAGGTGTGCAAATCTAATACTTGTCACTAGTGTTACATTGTTAAATATTTCTGTAAACAGCAGATAGATACATTACCTTTAGCCTTTTGTCTGCAGTAAAAGAGCAATATATTTGTTTTTCCTATCATCATTAAACTGATATGACCTTAAAATTACATACATACCACAAGAACCCTCACTGTGATATTTCCAACTCTTTTGTTTTATTCCTTCAACAATTTTGAAATTCTGTTGGATGTTTAGCCAGTCATAGGTTAGTTGGTTTGGAAATACAGACTTTGGATGGTTGGCAAACATGCATGAGCTGCTTAGTGCCTGGTTGCATCTTCTTGTCACTGTGTGAGACAAGCAGAACATGTCCTCGTGCCTGGAAGACCAAACAAAAGATTTAATTCCCAGGGAACATGCTTTGTTGGTTTCCTGTAGGATGTTACTATCTCTGCATCTCCTCTTTCTCTTAAACTAGCAGGCTAAAATGACACTAGGGGAGAACTTATAGGCAGCCAAGACCTTACACTGAACATGATTACACAAAACTGCTTTCCTTGAGAAGGCAGGGAGAGTAGGAATTATCACTGTTCTGATGTTATTCAGTGACTGCACTTGTCATCTGATTTCAGCTAAGTATTTGAGTAGGTGTAAAGTATTACAAGTCTCCTCTGAAGTTTTAAGAAGTAGATGGCATCATCTGGCATCATTCAGTTTTTATTTGTGGTGGAGTGGGACAGGGGTGGTGATATAAATAGAGCTGCTCAGCTTTATAGCTGAAGTATGCAAAAGAAAGTATCTACTCCTGTCTGGCAAATTATTTGCTTAATATATACAGCACAGTCTTCTAAATTGTCTCTAAATCACTATGTGACTGCCTGAAGTCTTATGTACCTAAAAAACTGATGACCTGTTCAGTTATGTGATAGCTGTCTTCAGCTTTTCTTATGTCCCTAAATTAGCAGATGCTTGATACAAGCAAAATCACAGGATTTGGAAACATGACTTGTGCAATACAATACCTGTTTATTAGACTGTCCTTGGATTAAAAAAAAAGACTTTTCTAGTCTTCTCCCTGAATGCCTGCTTAGGTATTTGTTTTCTTGACTGGACTCTTGAGTTCACAATGGCTTATTTTCAGCAGAAAATAAGGTAATAATATTTTCAGTGTAAACACAGCCACTATCTGTCTTGTCTGATTTTTTTTAAGTATTAGAAAAGCGTGTGTGATCTTATTTTAGCTATCTTTGCACAACAAAGGCAAACCTGCCTTGGCTAATATGTTTACCACCTTTTCAGAGAGTGTGGAAGCTGTAAACTCAGGCAAGAAATGTTTGGGAATTTAAATTGTGGGCAGCCTGTCTCTCTCTGTCTTTCAAGAACAATTGTTGTGCAATTAAATACTATGTTCAGAAAAGGAACAACAACTACAGCAACAAAACCCTCAGATTCTGAAAACTGAGCAGTGATATTTTAATATACAGGCTACAATCATACAGCAAAGTTCTAGATAGAAATGAAAGTAATAATTATTCTTGTACTATGTCTTTTTAGTTCTTCACTTGTCATATACACATTGTTGATTTCATAACTATTTATTGTAGAAGGATTTTAGACACCTAGTACCTAATACACTCAAGCTGAGTGGTCCAGCCTGGGCTAGATACTTGATCTGGAGGTACTGTGGCACTTAAACAATGTGAGCAATCCTTTATCTAATTTGCCAGGTCAATGAACAAAGACAATTTCTTGGTATCTGTTAACATACTTTTCTTAAATTTATGACATTATAATTTATCACAGAACCTCATGGACAAGTTAGGTAATAGCAAAAATGCCGCTTTACAAATACACTGGATGCAACACAGCCATCAGGAAACAACCACCTCCCTATGTTTGTTTCCTCTTCAATAGTGATTGCTGCTTCTGAACAATGTCTACTTTTCTGACTTAGACATACTTTCCTAATGCTACAAAATGAGAAGTTTATGAGTTAAAAGCTCATATACTATACCACATTCAAGTTCAACCATTGTAGCTAACAAACATGCAGGGTCCTAAAGAAGAAGTGAAGATTGAGTAAGTCACACATGTAATGAATGACTGCCTGCCTCATTGCCATATGTACAGTAATGCCTCCTGTACTCTACAGCTGATCTTCAGGCTTCTGCAGAGCTAAAATGTTCCTATTGTGTGCCATTATTTCCTTAAACAATTCTTGTCCTTACCTTTCTCCACTTTTACTTCCCAATGTCATACTGTGCATTTTAAGAAAACGTCAGTGCTGCATATCTGAAAAAAAATGATCTCTATATAATGTTTAAAGTGTCAACTGAAATTTTAAAAATTAAGCCCAAAGGAATAGCATGAAGAGAAATAGAATTCTGGTTTTGCACTGATGGAAAACTGCTGTTGTATAATTCCCATTTTCCTCTACTAAGATATCATAATTTACATTTGTGTTTGCCTCTTTTTTCTTTTTCTATGGCTTTTTTTTTTCTTTTTAGAGGGAGGAAACAACATTCCTTTTCCTTATGGGTGTTCTGGGACTATCTAATGTCAAAATATTGTATATTTCAATAGAAAATTGCTCATCTCTCACACAAGAAAATGTTTTGTGCATGTGGCCTTATGGTAACTAATAGGAGAAAAGTATTTTAAGCTGTCTCATAGATCTCAATGTTATCATTACCATATATAATCTATATTCTGTATTATTTATGAATATTGCTTTATTTTATAACCTAATTTATGTCATTGTGTAATAAAGTACTGCTTAATTTTTCTTTTTTAGAATCTTGTCAAAATAGTGTAAAATATTGTATACCCTATTTGTTACTTCCTAATGCATTTATACTCTTAATTAATATCAGTGTTTTAGAAGTAAAACATCAGCATTAACACGTGTGGTATATTACTCCAGGATGCTGTATCCTGGATGACTGTCAAAAGCTAGAAAATCCTTATCTGTGTATGTGGGTCAGATCCAAAATATGTTCTTGTGATTTTTCAAGTGCAGATAACTAGACACATACATATGTGAGAAACCAGCACTGTGCTAGTTTTAGTCTCTGCTTCTTTGAACAAGTAAAAAGATTGTTTAAGAGGTGAAAAACAATTTGTTTTCCATAGTGAACTGTATTGAGGGAAATGTAGAATGAGTGACTGCTGTGGCATATAGTGTGTAAAAATCTCAGCATGCTATTGAACCATGTCTCTGGAAGATGTATGGATATATTTTGATCTAAGATTTTCACTCGGAGCTTCCATTTTCTCCAGTACTATTTACACTCATAATTTTTGGAAGCAGAATTTCTGTTTCATTATATTCAATATTTTCGGTGTGCACTGTATGTTTCAGCCCACCTTGGTACAGATTCATTATAGCAGCACTAGCTGAGTTCACCATACTGAATTAGAACAGAAGCAGATCTTTAAACTGTGTGAGGTTTTTCCATTTTAATGTGTATTTGAAAGTCTTAAAGCAATACCATATATATTTTTTTTATTATAACTATCACAAAGATGTTAAATTCAGTATATTGTTTTTTAAAGAGCACTATGACTCTTTCTGCTGGTGTTATTGTAACATACAAAAAGCATGAATTTTGGGGCAAGGAGAATGAGGAAATAAATTTTGTGAACAAAACAATGTAATATACACTCTCAGTGAATCCACAACTAAGCAGAGATTATAGATATTATATTTTATGCAAGAGATAGCGTGTAGTGTCACCTTTATTTCACTTGCTAATGTCAGAGTTTTAACAAAAATTCAATATTACAAAAAAGTTGTTCACAAAACACCTTCAAATTGTAAGTGGTAGTACTGC
Source organism: Acridotheres tristis (assembly GCA_037013685.1). Classification (NCBI taxonomy): domain Eukaryota; kingdom Metazoa; phylum Chordata; class Aves; order Passeriformes; family Sturnidae; genus Acridotheres; species Acridotheres tristis. The sequence goes on along the minus strand of CM072887.1, from coordinate 75,179,451 downwards.
TGTTACTGAGTTGAAATTTTTAAGAAAACAAAAATTCTGATTTGACAATGTTACTCCAGGTACACATTTCACATACTGCTTTTTCACACTTTATTGAAATGAAGCTGACATACTGCCATAGATCATTCCAAATCAAGGAAAGTTTTCCTGAGGAAATATAACAAGACATTTTAGATTTCAGTTTTTAAGTACTTTTCTCCATGTAAGATGAAAACACACAGAAAAGAAACAACTAAATTTATATTTTAAATTAACGTCATGCTTTACTTGTGTACTTAAAGAATCACTATCAAAATTTTGAAAAAATGCCTTTCATTTTTTTAGTCATTGTGATTGAGCATCTTCACACACAAAAGCTTCTTATCAGAGTACAGAAATATATTATCATTTCACCTTTTCTTTGTCTCTTTGTATGTTCAGTTGGAATTTTTAATTTTTTTTACCATTGTCAGGACAATAACTAATTTTCCAGATGAGAAATGACCACTTTATTTGCAGTTATTTAAAATACTGATAGTTTGCAAAGCAAATTTTGGTAAGATACTTTATAGGGAATATTACCCATTTCAATTTCTACTTGTGTTTCTAATATACTTCTTACAAATATTTGATATCTGAGTTTAATTATACTGTAAAAGAAAATCCTATATTTCAACACTGTGCAATTTACTTTTAATTTAACAAGCACATATATATAAAATATCTTTAGCAGAGTCATGTAAATCTATACTACATCAATATTTTGTACATTTGTACCATTCTCATCACTGAAAAAAGGAAGATGTTACTTTTTGAAGACAGAAAAATAAAACATAGTTTTTGTTTCCAATTAATAAACTTTTTAGATGGCCAAAGTGAAACATTCAGACTGAAGTGGCTCACGGCAGATAGAAAAGTTCCTTAGGGATATTTCTCTTTTTATGCTATGGGGAGACAGTAAAGAGAGCTAATGTCAGAATGTTTTCTTTCTAGTGAAGATAATTAAATAAGATAAGGTATCAAGGGCTCTTTCTGGTTTGTGGGGTTACCACAATGTGCTGGTTTCAGCTGGGGTACAGCTAATTTTCTTCACAATGGCTGGCATGGGGATGTGTTTTGGATTTGTGCTGAACACAGTGATGATGGTATGGAGATGTTTTTGTTATTGCTGAGCAGGGCTTACACAGAGCCAAGGCCTTTCCTGATTTTTGTGCTGCCAGGCTGGTGGGGAGGCTGGGGGGAGACAGCAGGGACAGGTGACCCAAACTGACCGAAGGGACATTCCAGACCATGGAACATCGTGCTCGGTATATCAGGCAGGGGAAGAAGGAGGAGGAAGGGGGGATGTTTGCAGTGATGGCGCTTGTCTTTCCCAAATCACCACTAGGTGTGGTGGGGTCCTGCTCTCCCGAGGATGGATGAACACCTGCCTGCCCATGGGAAGCAGGGAATTAATTCCTTGCTTTGTTTGTGTGCACGGCTTCTGCTTTGCCTATGGAACTGCCTTTATCTCAACTCGTGAGTTTTATACCTTTTACCTTTCCAATTCTTTCTCCAGTCTCACTGGTGGGGATGTGAGGGAGCATCTGTGTGGGGCTTGGCTGCTGGCTGGGATTAAACCACAACACAGTTAAAGTTATACTGCGGTACTGCTGCCAGGGAAGATGCTGGCTAATGGGGTCCCTTGAGTACAGGGTCCTGGGATGGAGAAGAAAACAGGCACAAGGGTAAATAGTATTTAAAATTTAGTACTTTCAAACCTGTGAACTCTTTAAAATTGTTGACAACATAGTGCTGGTTATGGAGTGAGAGAAAGACTGTGGTGCTGCATTGCAAAAGAAATATTAAATGTATTCCTACTTACACACTTCAGAGTGGACATGCAGTAGGAGACAGCTCTGTAAACTTTAGCTGATATTTAAGATCAGAAGCCAAATTGCTTAGCCCTTGTACCTCCTAAAATATTGAATAGAAGTGGTTATCTCAGGAAGGAAGAGTCAGATATATAAAGTTTGGATTCATGGCTGGTCTTATTAACACTTTTTACAAATGCCAAAATATCTGTAATTATTTTAAATGGTCTAGAAGAAGGCTATAGATGTCTATTTTATTTTCTAGCATAAAAGCTTTCTGACATCAATGAATAGATCACCTGCCTAAAAACTCAATTATTATTTTTTAATTCTTCATTTAATCCATGTTTCTGGTATACTCTGACTATGGAAAACATGTAATAGTACGTTTTTTCCTTTTCCCTTGAAGGAAGCTAATATTCCAAATGTGAGCACTTTAAGGGACATATCTGTGTAACTAAATGCAAAATTTCAAGTTTGAGCACTTAGAAGGCATTTTCAAAGCTTTTCTGCGCTGGTCTGCTTTAGTTTTTATTTATGTCAGTGGAAGTCCTACCATCAGCATGAGCATTCCTGGAGGGCTGCACCCTACCCATACTGGAGCAGTTCAAGGAGCTGCAGCCTGTGGGAAGGAACCATGCTAGAGCAGAGGAACAGCAGAAGGAGAAAGAAGCAACAGAGACTAATATGAACTGAGCACAACCCCCATTCCCTCTCTCCCTGCATACTTTGAGTGGAGGGGGTAGAAGGGTCAAGATTGAAGTTGAGCCTGGAAAAAGGTGGTGTATATTTAGTTTTGTTTCATTTCTCACTATCTTAATGTATTACTAATAGGAAATAGGTTAAACTAATTTTCCCCGAGTCAAGACTGTTTTGCTCATGATGACAATTGCTGACTGATCTCTCTGTCCTTATCTCAACCCACAAGATTTTTCACCTTATTTTATCCCCATCTTATGTGGAGGACGGAGTGTGAGAGAGTGGCTTGGTGGAACCTGTGAGCGAGGCAAGATTAACACACCACACCACCGTCTTTCCAGTACAAGTAGAAACAGTCCACAAACGAAGCTGTATTAATTAATCTTCTGTGAATAATTGACCAGGATCCTTGTGTGGCCCTTTTCAGTTAGGCCAAAGAACAGATGCATATTCTTAGTCCTTTGATGCACTGAATCTTGTTATTATCTTTACAAATGCTCAGTGCATCAGGAACACAACAGGGATCTGATTATTTTCCCCAGGAACAATCAAGGGATTAGTGGAATATAGACGGAGATTGAATCTGCATGGAAAATTGTCCATGCTGTGTTCTATTAGAAGGTGCTGCTGTGCAAAATTTGTTGCTAATCATGTGGCAAAATTACAAGAGGCTGCAAAAAGAAGAAACTAGTAAACAGAATAATAAAAGTAATTTTAATTATTAAACTTCAGTGTTATAAATTATCTGCCATTCATCACTGCCACAAATAAGCATAAAAAATGGAAAAAATCCATATGCTCCATGCACTCTAATTTAATTTTACATAATAAATTAGTGTAATGCAGAATGTTTAAAAATATGAATAATCAACAAATTACTATCCAGTTTCAACAGGCAGTGTCTAAATTTTAATACAGACAGCTATTACAGTTAACCTATGCTTTATGTTGACTGAAGCACAATAAAACGTTGAATGGGTATTATAGACACAGTTCCAGTTATCAGCTACTAATGATGCTAAGTGATGAATTGCTACATCTTTAATAGAACAATAAGAATCCAGGATTTTCATTATCTTTCTCAGAATATTTTGCATGCCCACTATTGTTCTTCCAATTAGTCAATAACAAAGAGGATCTGTTTGAAAAGATACAGCAGATGATGAGTCATAGGTGACAGGTAATTCTCTCCTTGCTGCCTGGGAAGAAATGACTTCTTGATGTTAGTTATGGTTGTTTTCCATCATTTTTCTTCAAGGCAGTAAGGTGATGCTATCCCTTTAGCACAAAAGTGTTTTCACTAAATACATGCAGATGATGTAAGCACAATGAAACACTTGCTCCTAAAGCTTTTAGGTCCCTATCGATCTAGATTTATAACTTTCTACTGCTATTAGTGAATACCCTTCTGAGTTAAACCTCATTATTCACATTCCTCCAAAGTGGTAAAACTCATGTCAATAAACATCTGTTTAATTACTTCCTTAGATGCTTTATTCTTCATAAACAAACAACAGGGAATAAGCTAGTTCAGGGTTACAAAGACTATTCGCAGGAGCTGAAAGTAGAAAAATAAAACATTTTGGCATTGCAAAAATGATAGATTAAATTGAATGATCCAGAGACCTCTTCCAATACTTGTAATCATGACGTTCTATTCATAGGCAGTATTTCACCCCAAAATAGCTCAGATGGAACTCCTGGGAGAATTTGAGTAATATGCAGAATACAGCCTTCAGCGAATTATTACCTTTCCTTTTATTTTTCTTTCCTTCAGAATGGCTCTGATGCTAGAGAGAGTTTTTGCTTCTTGTTAGCCAAAGGTTTTTGATCTTACTGAGATAAAACATACGAGCTCATCGCAATGCTGTCACTAAGCTCTTTTCAATATTCAGACTAAAATCCAACAAGTCATTTCCAGGATACAGAGCACCAGTTCAATATTTTGTTGACTGCAGAGCACAGTTTTTTGGAGCATAAAGTGAATCAAACAAAAGGGATAAGCGGTACAGTTCCCAAGACAGTCTTTGCACAGTTTTCAGTGGCTTATGACTACTACAGACCCCTTTTCTAGTTGTTTCTTATCTTCCCTACTGACTTCAGTGTCCACTCCAAACTCTATTGTTTAAGAGTTTGCATAGAAACTTATTTCACGCAAATTAAATGAGAATAAACAAGGTTTCTCAATGTATTAAAATTGAGAGACAACTGTAAAGTATTTCAGTAGGATTAAATGACTTATCAATGGCAGATAGTATTCAGTGTAAATGTAAAGTTACAGGTGTGGGGAGGAAGAGAACTATTTTCTTACACAAAATAATGAACACTATGCTGACAAACACAAAGTGTTTGGAGTCATGACAAATGACTATATGAAAATAGCTCAGGTCTTGGTAGCATTCAAAATATCAAATGTTACAAATTATTAGGAAAGGAATACAGAACTTATCAGAAAAGACCACTAAACAGCTGTATAAATTCATAATCAGCAAAGTTGACCAAAGGTCTTTAATGACAGTTTCTTGATGGTAAGCAGTGAAATAGGCTGGGACTTTTCAGCTTGGGAAAGAGATCACTAGGAATTCTATAGAAATCATCAGTGGCATGAAACAGCATGACAGGGAGAGACTGCTTTCTGCCTCTTTCACTAAAAGAGCAAATGACCATCAAATTACATCACTGAAAGCCAAGTCCAAACCCTAGAGGTGGAATTAATTTCCACAGGAAGTTGTGTAAACTACTAGAAATACTTGTAAGATCTGTTATGTCTATATTTGAACCTTAAATTCGTAGGAAAATCTTGAGATGGAAAATTTTCAGAAGCTGAGAGGATATTACTATTATATGTATTTGTTCTATTCTTTTACTTCTGTAGATTAACTGGTCTAGTTGGCTTGTGGCTTTTTCTGTGATATTTGGTTTCTAAGACAGGTCTTTTTAGAGTTCTTTAAAGATTTCCTCTGATTTTGGAGTGTCAATATTATTAAATGGATTTTGTGACCTCAGTCATCTTGGAAAGAAGAGTATGATATTGGTATCCACCTTCTAAACAGAGACTGTAATTCCCCTGGTGGCCATAGCCCTGTCCTTTATGCCATTTCCAGAGTGCCCAGCTCTTCATCTTCGTCTTCGTATTTCTCCCTCTCCTCCTATTTTTAAATGAAGGAACCTGAGGCAAAGCTTTGATTTTCCTGAATCCTTCTTTATCTTCCTATGAGTTTTCCCCATGGGAGTCAAGCACCTAGCACTTACCTTATTATTTCATTTGAAATAACCTGAACTGGATTTATGTACACCTTCAAATGTACTCTACTTGCTCCCTCAACACTGCTGGATAGACATAATATAGCAGTGTGCTGCAGGGAAGCAAATGACTTAGGCTGTGAATAAAACAAATTGTATTAACCCAGGGGCATAGCACAGAGCATTGTTTTAATTACTACAGGAAGGAGTGTACAGGAATGATTTACAGCAGGGCAGTCGTACGGACGGTGCAGCAGAGAACACGAGGTGGTGCTGTCTGCGCTCAGCAGAGCGGGTGTACAGCTCAGCCTCTCCTGCTGGCATCAGCCATTCCCCCATCCGCTGCCTATGCCTTTGGACTAGGCTGGAAGTGCAACTGAGCCCCATTGTCCTCCAGATGTGCAGGTACTAGCTATGAGGGGACATTTCCTTGGCAACAGCTAGGTAGCCAAGGAGTTCAGCTTGACTGGAAGGGCATGTTAATTTGTCCTTGTCATCTCTGGAAGGCAGGACAGCAGCACTGGATGTTTTGCTGCACCAAGTACCACAGGGAAATTTGGTATTATAAGAAATGACACACTTGGCTGTTTCTGGATAGAAAGAAGTCAGAAGCTAAAGCAGCAAGTACTGCCTCTTTACTATTCCCCAGATTAAAGGACTGCCTTAGAAGGATTGAGGATACCAGGTGGTGTGGTAGACAGCTGATATTTTGCTTTTTTACCAGCTTGCTCTGTGAAGTCAGGTTGTGCTTTCAGCTGTAATTAAGCAAGGTCATTATCAAGCATAAAATAATAGCTTCTATTCAGCTGGGTGAATCGCTTTGAAATTCTCCATGGATGGTAGATCTCCCACTGCAACTACTTTGTTGAAAAACTGAGGAAGTAAAGTCTAATTTACTTTAGCATGCACGTAGAAAATTTTCCACCCTTACAGAGAAGAGGAAAAAAGACCACCAAATTCTTTTACAGAATTTTTTAAAGGGAGTATTCTGACAGAGCTGTTGCAAGTAATTCCTGCTTGCTAACAGATTAAACTGTTACGAGAATCATGGTCTTCTTGTGTGTGTGTTGCTATGCTTTATGGAGTTAAACCATGTGAATTCAGGCTTCTAATTAAACTCTGAAAAATTAATGTTTCTGTAGTGTAATGGAATAATCCATATACAAATTATTTTCAAGAATGAATTCATATTTATTGTCATTTTTTGTCTCAGTTGTATAGCCTACTCTTCTAATTGGTCATCTCCTTCAGGAATTTAATCTTCTATGTAAGAAAGTCAGAGTTAAGGACTGTTGTAGGTATCTTTCTTTAACATAATTAAAGAGCCATTGAAGAACAATCTACATCTTTAATCAAGGTATTGGTCTCTTCAAGAGTGTGATTTTGTTAGTTTGCAAGGGCTAACTACTGACAGAATATGATGAAGGAATTTAAGTATATTTAAACAAGTTGTTTCCAATCTTCAGGAATTATAAAATGATGCAGAGGGGAATAATTTGTCTCAATGAAGTTATGATTAAAACTGGTGGAAGACTAAGGTAATACCTACCAAAGAACCATAAGCAGCAACATAATTTAATCCCAAACTCTTACAGATATCCTGTATTTCATATTGAAAGATACATGATCTTGTCTTACCCTTAAACAAATTTTACATGTTTCTTATTTGTTCATTTGCTTCAGGTGAGAGTAATCTAAGAGAGAAATGCCTTTGGTTTCCTGTAACTGGAAAGTCTCATGTCAAAGATCTTGTTGCAATAAATCAAATTTTTATCTCATGGACTGTGCTTATTTGGAAATAACTGCAAAGATTTATTTCTGCTACATAATATTTGTATCATCCATGACAAAACATTTCATAAATAGAATCAAAGTATTGTATAATATTTTCCAGATATTTTGCATGTGTTATGTAATGGCAAGCCTCACATCTAAAGGATTTAGCATGGTATCCTCCGTGGTTTGGCTGAGCAAATTTTTCTGTCACATTTCTGTGTACAGAAAATGTGGTTGAATGAGTTTATCTCTTTGGGTGGGCCTGTCTTGAAAGGTGGAATTAAATTTTAACTCTGCATAATGGATCACATCCTGTAGCATGTGTATTACTTAGTGCCATAGGAGACTACAGCTGCTGCTATGTAAAACATGAATTATTCTTTTCCTACTAACTTATTTTATTTTTGCTTATGTAAGTCATGTCCTGCTGCAAGCCAACCCAAAATATACGTATATGCATTTTAATTGGTGTTTTCTTCATTCTGTAAATTATAGGGGATGTCCATAAAAGTTTTCTCAAATGCCAAAGAACAATGAAAACTGCAATCCAGTGTGCAACTTTTAATACTTGTTTGAATTCTCATATTCAGCATCTTAAGGAACATTTTTCCTAATTAATATAGGTGCAGATTTCTTTTCTTGACTCCAAGAGGGTGCAAGAGATCCATCTATGACACTGAGAGAATGCAAGCATCTCCCAGGAACTGAGAATCTTAATGGAAGCTGAGAGACAGAAAAGTGGTTTTGCTCTTCTGTAAGATAATCACAGATGTGTTCTGAGTTGTATTATCACATATAACTTAAAAATAATTCTTCTTACCTCAGATCAACTAATACAACCCTACAAAATAAAGTAGTTACACAGATCTGCTTTTTCAGCTTGCTGCACTCATGTGAGCTGTGCTGTGTGCATGGAAGGATTATAATCCATGAGATAAAATTTCACACTTTTCAGTAAAAGAAAGATAGTATGGACAGTTGTGGAAAAATATACTTCAGCATAATTCCAAGATCGGTGAAACAGTTTCTTATCTATCTGTGTTTCTTTCTCAGGGCAGCTGAGGAGGGAGGTGATTTCTACTTCCCATTTTGTACAGTTCCAAACACTAACAATCTGGACTCTAATTTATTTCAACTCTTCTTGGAGAGGTCCTTTAAACTCCTTTTATATAAATCAGGATTCTTTTTTTTTTTCTGCCTTGAATACAACATTTTATTTATCCATTATTAAATAATTGACTTTGAACTGTCATTATTATGCTGAAGCAAGAGATTACACTTAGTTGGGGTAAAAAAACCTCAACCAAACAAACCTTTGTTATACAGGCTGTTCCTAGAAAAAGACAAAACATCCCACAAATCATCCAACCACACTTTCTATACACCAGGAAATAGCAGAAAGGATTGCTCTTGATCTGGAGCCATACCACATTGTAGAGATTATGGGCTTGCCGAATTTTGAGGATACGTTATTCTTTCCCAAGAAAAAGACTCTTTTATGAAACTGCTATGTTTTTTATTTATGGTAACTTACTGATCAAAGCAAGGAATGCCTTCAGATAAACAAATAGTCTTGCAAGGAACTAAATCAACTGCATATCTTTCATTCACAGCACACAGACCTTTCTTTGATTCTGTGATGAGAAGGGGGCATACATATTCAAAACATTGCTTCTGGGCCTGCTATCATCATCACTACCACCACAACTACTAAGCAGGGACTCTAGCAGCAAAAGCAAATTTTGGTCCAAGTTGCATATTTCCCTCAAATCCAAACAGCTGAGAATATTTAAAACTGGATCAAAAAGTGAGGGATATTGGGTTCACTAACATCTGCTGCTTCTTCCATTCCTGTTACTTGATCATCCTGTTTTCTGATGGTGACTGGCAGGCATCAGATATGAGTGCTATGTTAGGATCCACTTTGGTTAGAATGGAGCATGAATAACACAGACACATGAAACAACAGCAAAACACCTTTGCAATACAAGAAACAATGCTCACTGGAATACATTATCACAGAAGACAGGTGGAAGACTTTCTGTTAATCATCAAATCAGACAGCTTCCCTTCATCATTATATTGAGAAGTATTTCCCTTTACTTAGTCCTCTGTGAAGGAGGTTGACTCACCATTTTCATGTGTTGGTAAATTAAGTCAGTGTTTGAGCATATTGCTCAGTGAGGTGCCTTTCAACTTAAATCAAGCTACCCATTTGACCACAAAAAATAGAGCTCAAAACATCAAAGAATATAAAGTATTGAACATTAAAAAGCCTGTATTGGAATAGGGTCTCTATCTTGCATTTAAATAGGCCATACCAATTCACTTTGTAAATAATATCTGAATATAAAATTACATATAAAGAAGAAAAAAGCAACTGTCTCTCAAAATCTGTTTGTGACAAAAAAAAGAAAGAAAAACCTTTCTGTTTGGTTTGCAATCATCATTATTATTCTGTGGTAAGCACATAGTTTTCTGAATTGTCCTAATTTCATTTGTAATCAGCTGGGTAAATCAATTTCATTTAGAAAGAAAGCAGTTATCTTCAGATTTTAGGTAAAAAAAAGGTTTCCTTCCAGTCTAGAATTGTCCTAGACTTTTAGCCTAATCTAGTATAGTATTCAGTTGATAGCAAAAGGTGAACACTTCCAGTGCTCTATACATTCTCACCTGTTTTAATTGTCTGAGGATAAATTGTTCTCAAGATTTTTGGCTTTCTTCTTTAAATATCAATGGTTAATTTGGACAACATGTCTCGATTGCACACGATCTTTTTGAAAATTAGATAAACCAATCCCACATTAAATGTCTGTATAGGATTCTTGACTTTATAGGCAGATGTAAGATTTTTTCTTCTTCTCTTTTCTTCTTTTTTTTTTTTTTCCCTTGAATACCTGGTGTTAGAACTGTAAGCTTAAGCAAACTGTAAGCTTCCAGCAAAAGCCTTCCATATTAATATTAACACTTTCTCAGCCTTAAGGCTAAGATGTGCTAAGTGGTACATGGGCTATTACTTTAATTAACCTGACTTGCTGTGATTATCTTAGACAGCTAATCATGGCCCAACAGGATACATATGACTCACATGTAAATAGATCCCCCTGCTCTAAGTAGGGGCATGTATCTGAATACATAACACTCTTGCTCTATGGGGAATTACTGCTTTTGCTACCCCAGAGTAATTTTTATGGCTTACCTATGTGAGCAAGTTCTCTGACAGATTTATATGTAGTATTTTTAAAAACAGATGTGCTCCTGATATGCATTTAATATTGTAAATACTTGCTTGTGCTAAAAGCAAACGGGACCTTTTTTTTTAACCTTGTTAGTACTCTGCACTTGACACGATTCAAGACAGACCATTCTGATTCACAAATCATGACTTGAATCACCAAGTCTTATTTTCTAAGTAAGTACCTTAAAGGTGGTTTCAAAGGTAATTTGAAAGCATGATATGAAGGTACTGGAGTGTATCTGAGGGTCATTGAGCATTGGAACAGGGTGCCTAGAGAGGCTGGGGTATTGCCCTCTCTGGAAGTTTTTAAAAGCCCTCTAGGTACAATCCAGAGTAGCATGCTCTATGACACCCTGCTTGAGCAAGGAGGTTGGGCCAGATAACTCCCCCAAGTGCTTCTTTCCAACCTCCATCATTCTGTGGTTTTGTGATTCTGTGGAAGGGAGAAGGTGACCAGTAGAAAATGTGGTACTTATGATGATGATGAGGAGGAGGAAAGACTCAACTCAGCTTGCCTTAGTTTCAAGATGAATTACAATAATTTAATTTGAAAATTTTAAATATATTCCTACATGTGAGCTCAACACATCCAGGTAGGCTCCAAAACACAATTATGAAGCCACACACAGGTATATTAAACTGAGGACAAATTTCAAGTTAGCAGTTAGGTAAATATTTTAAATCTGCTAAACTCTGGTAACAATAATATAAATTTATCATGGGTTGTTTATATTTAAACCACATATACTTGAAAGATCATCAAAGATTTAATAAAGCTGATAAAACATATTCATTAAATTAATAAAGCACTTAAATCCCAGCCTTGCATCCACTTTTTCTTTCTTACTCATCTTCTTGAATTTTGCAATTGAATCAGAAGGGCCGCCACTAGCAACCATCAAGCTGACTGTTCAATTCTCATTCAACAGATTAGGATTATAACCATAATGCTTTTGTTCTCATGGTTACACATCTAGGCTAAATTCGATGCCTTTGGCGAGGGTTTGAAAGCGTCTGGAAAAGGACTAGATTTAATCTAACTGGATCCTAACATGAAAAGCATCTTTTATAGTTGAACTAAAATGCATATGAGCAGCTTTGATATCAGGCAGGAGAACTGACAGGTAAAGTTGAACTTCTTCCACCATAGACTTGAGCAAACTCTTAAACCAGGGTGTTATGATGTGTTCCTGCTTTCTTTACTTTACAAGAAGCAAGACTGATGTGCTGAAAGGCATTGGGGCAGAATATAAAGTGGAGACGGTAGAGACAGTATCAGGACAACTCAGGGATGATCTGAGTCAGAGGCTACTCCACCATCTGGATTTGGGTGGAGTACTATCTGTAAAGCATCTGTGAAGTACCACTGTATCACTTTCTGCCCCAGAAATTCATGAATAAGGGTGACAACGCAGGTATTGCCTTGCGTTGGAGTGTATTCCATCCAAAAGGGGTGTTCCCACAACAGCATGTGTGAAAAGATGAGCCTGCCTTTAAAAACCAAGTAAACCAAATAGACAGAAGCAAGAAACTTTCTGTTATGTGAATAAACAGTTCCAAATTTAGTCAGGTTAAAAAATGCTTGAGTCACCGCGTTCTGGATACTTTCAAAGTAAGAAGAAAATTAAATAGTAAATTCTTGTTATACTCCATTTGATTTACTTAGCATGACAAAAAAAGTATTGAAAAAAACATTTTGTTCATTCAATTTACATTTTCTTGTGAAGTTATCACAGACAGATTAATGGAAATCAGAGCTACAAAGTAAGGATTTTCTGATCTTTACCCTTAATAAAGCCTTAGTCTGAATATTTTATGTTTTTTTCAGCAGTCTCAGCAAAAAGGTAAATGTGTGTGCTAGTGTATGTTCATACACTTCTATATACTAATGTGTGTGTATGTTTACATATATCCAGTTCTGAATAAACTTGCTCAGCTCACACAATGCCTATTTGTCTTTTTGTGGGCTATATTACTGTACTGCTATTTAAAGTTTCTCAGCCAAAGGCCAAAAACTTTGCTCATGGGCTTTAGATAGATATACAAACTGATTACTGAAGGACTTCAGAGGACAAGTGCAGGAGAAAAGTAGGTCAGATAGAAAGGAAAAAAAATAGATAAGGGGCTAGAAAGAGATATTCTGAAGACTTTTTTCCTAAGAGGTTGTTTCAATGTGAGTCTTGTCAGATGTTTCAAGTTTGAAATTTGCATTATCACAGTCTTTAAGAGCTTATTTAAAGTCTGAATACATTAAGAAACCTGACAGCAATGATCGAAGTACAAAATATTTCCCCAGTATTAATGACTAGCCTAAATCTCTATACCTTGGGCAATGAACATCTTCTAGCAGATCATTAATCCCTTCAAAATATCCTGTCCTAAGGTCATTAAGAACTGAAAACTGGAAAAATAAAATAAAATATGCATACGCTTTTTAATTTTTGAACTATAGAATTTAATTGGTATATACAGAACAGGTCCGAAAAATTATTCCCTTAAGTGTTAGACAATCAGATCAACCTCTCAAACTGTTATTCATATTATAATAAAATATGCTTGTAAATATAATTTTAATGATTAAAAAAGTATTAAAAGTATGTTTCAGATATAAAGCATACACTGAAGCTAAGTAGACCTGTAGGTTTACCATAAGAATTGAAAGTAGATTGTAGAAACATAATTTCAAGCTTTTGATAAGTCAAATATGTCATTCATGATAATTGAGCAGAATCTAAAGAAAGAAAGGTCTTATTATTGCAAAATGTCTTTGTATTCTATTTTTGTATTCAGCTTGCTTTAAATATTTATTTTCTTGGAATTGCAATGCAGGTGGTTGGGTTTTGAAGTTTCTACTTGCCATTCTTTACAGGTGCTTCAGTAAAGACATGACAATTTATTTCCCATGCTGAAGTATGCTGAACCTGTTTACTTGTCTCTATCAGCTATAAGGAGGACATACGAAGTATAAATCTACACTGCAGTACTCCTATTAGGTAAGCTGATACCCATCTTTGAGCCTAGGCTTAAACTAACATTCCTGAAACTGTTTCTCTAAATCTTGCTTATTCAGATGAGATTATTCACCAAATATAAAGGAAGAATTGGATGATTACTTCCTGAAAAAGTGTGATGCTTCAAATGGATGGCATGAAATAGGAAGTGCTTCCTTCATAGGACCTTTGGATCTGAGTTAAAAATGTGGATTTGATAATTTGCATATTGAAAAATTTTGATGAAAGCAACCTTTATTTAAACCAGAAAACTGGAAATTGTGTTCAGAGAACTGGAAAATTTTGTTGCAGAGGAGAAAAAAAAAAGAAACAAACTGGTTAAAAGCAATACCTATTTCAACAATTTTGAAATCATGTATTGTTTTCTTTAAGCTCACTGCTCCATTTTAATGGCAGATAATGCAACAGAAAATAAAATCACTGTTACTACAAAAAAATCTACAGTATTTCTTTTTTTAAAAAATTCTATCACTATTTGATATAATAAATTGTAGTACTCACATGATGCCATTGTCAACATCTTCATAGATCATTTGGACCTAGGATGGAAGGGATAAAAAGCAAGTTCACAGATGATACAAAACTGGGAGGAGCTGTTGACTCCCTCCAAGGCAGGGAGACCTTGACATATTAGAGGGCTGGGCGGTCGATCACCATATGGAGTTCAAAAAGGGAAAGTGCTGGATTCTGCACCTGGAATGGGGCAACCCTGGATGAAAGGGGCCTGATCAATGGGAAGTTGAGCATGAGCCATCAATGCCCTGGCAGCCAGGAGGGCCAACCCTGTCCTGGGGACATCAGGCACAGCATCACAGCCAGACAAAGGAGGGGATTGCTCTGCTCTGCCCTGAGCTGGGGCAGCCTCACCTCCAGTGCTGGGGACACTTCTGGGTGACACAGTGTAAGAGAGACATTGAACTATTAGAGAGTGTCCAAAGGAGGGCACAAAGATGGGGAAGGGCCTTGAGGGGAAGCCGTGTGAGGAGGAGTTGAAGGCACTTGGTCTGTTCAGCCTGGAGGAGACTGAGGGGAGAGCTCAGTGCAGGTACAACTTCCTCAGGAGGGAAAGAGGAAGGGCAGGCACTGATCTCTTCATTCTCCTGAACAGCGAGATGACTCGAGGGAATAGCTGGGAATTGTGTCAGGGAAGGGTTAGGATGGACATTACAAACAGGTTCTTGGCCCAGAGAATGGCTGGGCACTGCAACAAGCTCATGAGAGCAGTGATCACAGCACCGTGCCTGGCGGAGTTAGGCAGCATTTGGGCGATGCTCGGGCACACAGTGTGGCTCAGGGGGATGGCGCTGCCCAGCGCCAGGAACTGGAGTCAATGATCCTTGTGGGTACCCTCCAACTTGGCATATTCTGTGATTCATGCCAGCATGAGTTCATTGTTTTGTGTGTGTCTGTATAGTTGCACAAGATTTAGGTGGTTTCTCATATTCCAGGACATCTTAGAAATATTTTCCTTGGAGTGGCAGGAGGTCAAAACACACTAAGATATTTTTTCATGTGTTTTATACACATTTAACTGAAGATTGGTTCTTAATCAAATTTTAACTGACTTAGTAAATACTGTTTTCAATTTTTAAAAAGATATAATTGACTTTTTTTCCTGTATGGATAGGCAAATATTGGTTAATCCAATTCCATAATTTTAATTTCCTCTTATTATTCAGCTGATCTTTTTCGTATACCTCACTCCAAAAATACAAATGGTAGGAGTCTGTTGTAACATGATAAATCTGTTACATGGAAATTCCTGTTGCAAGGTTGGACTTCTGCTTCCTCGTTGGACAAAACTTCCAATACCTAAAGCATTGAATGATGCAAAACTTGTGTAATTAGGTCAAAGAAATTCAATTAATGATATGCATTAGGAAGGCTGATAAGTATCATATGCATCTCATTGTTTGGGTGTTTTGTCAATAATAGGACTTATCTTCAAAACAAATTTCTCCTGGCTTTTTTTTTTTTTATCATAGTTTTCTCTTATGGTCCTGATGATAGCTTTTCCACCCAATGATTTTTTTCAAGTGGCAGTGAAACACTATTTCAAATCTGAAAAATCTGAAGGGTTGCGGTGCACTTAAGATTGAGGATCGTTTTTCCATGAAGTGAGAGAAAAATTATAGGAGAATCATGTAGGAAGAAGAAATACTAGAGAATCTTACAGATTATTTGTTTGATATTTGATAATTTACCTGCTCCCAATCATCCCAAAAGAATCTACATCCCAATCAGCTCAAATGATAAAACTCACTGTTTACCCATGCATTTCTGTGTGTGTGTGTATACAGATATATATCTCACACATGCACAACTATACGTTTCCTAAAGTTGATATTGAGAATTATTGGGAATGATATTTCGCTGCAGAATCTGTGCTCTTTCACATAAGACCATGGAAACTTATTTTCCAAATTTTCCAACTTCATGTATTCTTTTTTATTCTCCTTTGTAAGGACTCTGAACATACTAATAATTTTATTTACTTTCCTCACTTAGAAGATTCTTGGAAAGATTAATTAATGCTATTTCAAGTTACTTCAAGTAACTGTTGGTATTCAAATACTCTCTGCAATATATATAAAGAATTGTAGAAAATCTGGCATGTCCTGTGGCAGATAGAACTATTTATTTACTACAAAGTCAACATATTTCAGGAATGATCAGTGTTGGGTTTTATGTTCATGAACTAATAGCTGACAAATCCTGTATGGATGAATAGGCTTAAAATCAAGAGTCAGCTGAGATCCCAGAGGACAAATAGATACATGGCTCCAATGTGGTGATATCCAAACACAGCTGAGGGGTGCAGCTAAATAGGGAAGGCAACAATGCCTACGGCACTGTTGTGAAAAAAATATTAAAACTGCCACTAAATAACAGCCTGAACAACACAAGAGAGGTAAGATTGTGAATTCATTATTTTAGTATGGTTTTAAAGTCTTCTGATGTTTCATCAAAATGATGCCATTTCAGAGTCACAGATTATAAGGCTGGAAAGGGTATCCAGAGGTCACCTGGTCCAATTCTCTACTCAAAGTAGGTCTAATCTAAGCAAGTTGCAAAACACCTCCCAAGACAGAGATCCCTCTACCCTTCTGGGCAACTTGCTACAGGATTTTACTGCTCTCATGGTTAAAAATAAAAGCAATAATAACAAAAATTCATAATGTGCAACTAAATTTCCCAAGTTCCAAGAAGTAATGATTTTTATGTCACTAGGATTTTGTTGCTTTTATTCCAGACTATTTTGGGGGCTTTTCTGTTGTAATATTAGAAAATCATTCATTGTGATATTTGTGTCTCCAATAAATTTGAATATGTCCCTCTCATATCAACAGAGGTATAAAAATGCAACTTTGCAAATGGCAAATACTTTGTCCCCTTCATCACTCAGACATCTACATACTTACTTTGCAACATGTTGTCAGTTTGTAAAAATGTCTGAGTATTATGTGAGCATCACCAAAGTGTCTTTATCAAACTTGGAAGGCTTTCTTACCCCCTTTATTGCCAGCTTTTTAGATTGTTTGCATTATATAATAGGCTATAATTTCATTTGTAATTAAATAAACATTATTTTAACCAATTCAATAATTCTACTCCAAAGAAAAGCAATTATTTAATTAAACTTTTGGTAATGCAAATTACCAATATGTGCATTCAGGTTACAGCAAGGCTTTCTTAAAGTTTCTAAGATTTTATTTTCTATTGCGGAAAGATTTTCCTTCAACATATCACTCCAGGTGCAGCCTTCAGAAGGCATTTGATACATAGAAACAGAGGATTTTACACTGCATCATTCTGTCTCAGTGGGAAAAGGTATTTCTCAGCCTGTAATAATCTGCAAATAAACAGCAAAAATTTTGGACATGTTTCCTGCCTACCTCTAAGTCTTTCCTTGCCTATTCAAGGCACAGCATAACTCCATTAAATTCAAGGTGTAAATAGCCCTGCACAAAAGAATAAAGGAGATTTATATTTGCATTATTTCAATTTACATAAACATAAAAGAATTATGTTCAGAGTTCAGATCACTACTATTTCTAGGATGTACAAAGCACACATTAGTCAAGGAAAAATTGTTAATGCTTTTGCTGCAGCTGTTTTAGAGAAAGACTGGAACATAAGAGAATGTTAACGTTTTGCTTAAGGATATTATGATGCAGAACACATTCATATTCTTCTGCCATCTCTTTTCCAAGTTTAAGTAACTCAACAGATGAAGAACAAGAAATCAAAATTTTGCATGCATGCACACACACATACACACACACAAATACAAAATCCTTATATATTTAAATATCAATTCAATACCTCTAAATATCACTATGTAAATAATATGAAGATTAGTTATATATGTAGGAGCATATGCATGTGTGCGTGTGTGCATTAATTAATTTTTTATTTTATTTCTTTTGCCCGTATGCATGTGTAGCCGTATATGTATACAGAGTTTGACTATGAGAGTGAGCACACACATTCCCTGATATTTATATTCAGAATTAATTTATAGCTTTATGGCTTCTGAACTGAGAGTGCTACATATGCTGTAATTCCAACTGTGATGGAAATAAATGCTTAATGAAAATAGCATATAAAACAGTTGTATTTAATAGAACAAAACTGAAAAATAAAGAGATAACAAGGAACAATGATCCTCCCACACATTTTGGAATACTCCTGTTTTAAAATTTCTTTGTAAACAGCAATCTAATCAAAGACAGCCCTGAAGAAACAGTTTATCCTTTATTGTGGCCTTGAACTTTGACTCAAACAATTCTGCTCTGTAGTCATCTGGTGAACATATGGGTATTGTTCATCCCCTCGATAAATGCTGGCCAAACCCACAGATAATTTTTGTGATGTTTTAGGACTGCAAACCAGAAAATACTTAGGCTTGATTCTCCTTCCTGGACTTAGGTGAGGGGGGATATATTACTGAGGAGATTGTCAATTGGATTTATGCAAAGGAATTTTTTTTGACTCAGGTTTAGGCTGGATAAGCATAGACACACAGCAGCCTCAAGCTGCCATTAGGGTTGAGAGAGCCGCAAAACCTACAGCTCCTGGAATGTTGTACACCAAAGAAGCACAGCACTCCTGCTTCCAGAGTTTTCTAATTTGGATCACCAGTGGTACTGGGGGCTTCAGCTGCAGACCCACACTGCACTTATGGCTAGGGGTAGGGTCCAGAGAGCCACAAAGCCTACAGGTCCAGAGACAGTGAGCAGGGAAAAGACGTGCCAAGGGAAGCATGGCACTGCACCAGCATTGCTGCCTGCACACCTTTCTAATCTGGACCATCCATGGTAGACAGACCCAAGCTGTCACTAAAGTTGGAGTAAGGATTCAGAGACCAACAGTGCCTACACCCCCAGGGACACAGGAGTATAAAGAGGCAGGGCAAGTGAAACATAACCCTGCACCCACATCCTTAGAAAGCTTCACAGCTTTCTAAAATGGGCTACCTATGTCCCAAAATTAAATTATGCTTAGAGTCAAGGTCAGGGTTGGCCTTCAGATAGCAACAAAGGGTACAGCTTTGGGCACAGGAGGGATGTTAAAAAAAGCATTCCAAAGAGAAACAGCACTGCTCAAACATCTCTGCTTGAAGAAATTTCTGATCTGGGCCACCTATGATGCTGAGAACCTCGGTCTCACCCCCAAACTGCCATTACAGTCAGGACTGGGGTGAAGAGAACCATGAGGCACAGTGCTCCGGGATGCTGTACTTGGAATAAGCATGCCAAAGGAAACATGGTGCTGCACCAACATTCCTGTGACTGAGACTGAGAAAGGCAATCTTGCACCTAACACCTAATACACCTTATACAATTATAGACTGATACAATGGCTTTAGGTTGGAAGGGTCATTATAGGTCATCTAGTTCCAACTCTCTTGCCATGGACAGGGACACATTCCACTAAATCTGTCTGCTCAAAGCCCCATCCAGCCCGACCTTGAATACCTCCATGGAAGGAGGGCACCCACAACTTTTCTGGGTAACCTGTTTCAGTGTCTCATCACCTTCATAGTAAAGAATTTTTTCCTAATATCTAATCTAAACCTGCCCTCTTTCAGTTTGAATCCAGTTCCCCATGTCACTACTTTGTAAAAAGTCCCTGTCTGACTTTCTTGAACACTCTCTTCAGATACTGGAAGGCTTTCATAAGGTCTTCCTGGAATCTTCTTTTCTCCAGTCCAGCTCTCTCAGCTTATCTTCACAGTAGAGGTGCTGCAACCTTCTGACAGTATTTGTGGGCCTCCTCTGGACTCACTCCAACAGCTCCATGTCATTCTAACATTGTGTGTCCCAGAGCTAAACAAAACCCTCCAGGTGATGTCTCACCAGTGAGGCAGAATCATCTCCCTCAACCTGCTGGTCACGCTCCTTTTTTTTCTAACCGAAGATATGGTTGGTTTGCTGGATTACAGACACAAATTGCTGCTTTATTGATCATCTCGTTCACTAACACATCCAAATCTTTCTCCCCAGAGCTGCTCTTAATCTATTCACTGCCCAGCCTGTATTTTTGCTTGGGATCCCTCCAACCCAGGTGCAGAGTCTGGCCCTGAGGAACTTCATGCGGTTCACACGGGCCCAGGTCTCAAGTCTGTCAAGGTCCCTCTGGATGGCATCCCTTCCCTCCAGTGTGCCAACTGCACCACACCTTGGAGCTCTGTACATCTTAAAAATAATCACTGAAATACAAGTGATAAAAATAATTATTTACCATAAACTCAACATTTCTGTTAAAAAAATCATTGAGCAGTGAAACAAAACAAGCAATAAAAATATTCTCAGTACCTTCTCTTGCAGAAATGAAGATACTGTAAATTCACTCTGTGTGCTAAAGTTTGTGTGGAATTCAATTCTATGTCATTAAAAAGATATCTCTCTATCACATTTTGATATTTTCAGCATATTTTATGTCCTTTTGACCCTTCTGATAACAAGGATATGCTCAGACCTTCTCCGAAGAAAAAACTCCTACAATCCTGAAATATAAAATCAATGTAAAATGACAGAATGCAATGAAAGCAATTTTGCAGCATCAAAATTTAAATGAGCAGGGGGACTTCTGGATGCTTATCAAAACCAGGGCAACTAATATTTTAAAGTGTGACTGTTATTCGTGTATACACTAAAAATAATGGAGTGAGCCAAAGTCAGTAAAATCCAGTGTCATCACAGAAGTACATTTCAGTAGAATTTGCATCCATAGCAGTTGGTTTGCTTTTGTGGAAATTTGTTTGGGTTTGTTATTCCATCACATGCACTATAAAGTATAAGTTTTTCTGTGGCTCAGGCTGGAATCAGTAGCATCATACAATTCCATTACATCTTTTATTTTATCTAGAAGTGCATGCTCTTCAGTTGTTGATGCATCTGACATTACCACCTTGTTGCTGTAAGGGAGGAATCAGCTAAATGGGCATTTGCTTACATGGTTGTTCTTAATTGCATACAGCCACAACTCTAAACATGTCATGGGTACTTTTTTTGAGAGCTAGTTAAATGAAATCTATCCACAGTGACCTAGAACATGGTTATTTTTTTTTTTTTAAATACAACTCGTGATAACTGAAACTCTTCTATAACCTCTCTCTGAAACAGCCAGCTGGGATAAAAATTTAACTGAACTGTGCTGTGGAAGTGGGACTTTTGCATGTCATACAAAAATGTTATTTGAAGTTCTGTTTTAGAAATGGAAATTATTTATTGTTCCATTTCTGTGGTAATTAAATTGAGAATAAAAAAATATAGCTTTTTGGATTCTGTGGAATCTGAAAGCTGGAGATAAAAAAAAATCCCATTTTCTCATGAAGGTTCTCAAATCATAGTTAGATTTGATTATAATTCATATCACTGTTCCAAATTTAACAGGATTCTGCCTGGAAATAAAAGTCTCCTAGTCAAAGCTGATTCAACAAGGTTGGCAATGCTTTAGTATCTAGTTCTTAGCCTTTTTCCAGAAGGTTTCTGACAGAACATTTTCTCAGGAATCATCTTGCCTTGAGCAGCTGACACTGCCTTTAAGTAAAAAAAAGTGAAATACATTTCTATTTCTCAGAGATTTTTTTTCTTGTATTCTACAGTCATTTGATCAGGTCTAAGAAACAGATCTCATTATAAATGGTGGTAAAAAACTAACAGAAAAAAAAAGGTAATTAAAGCTAGAAACTGGAATGTGTACTGGAAAAACTGGAACAGCAAATATTTTGTTTGTGGGATCCATTGAAATGAAAATAATGGAGTCTTTTGTCTAATTTGTGGTTGCAACTGCATGGTAAATATTACTTCCAAAAAGAGACATAGCTGTCCAACACAGATGTTAGATATTTTCAGTCTTAGACTGAAAGTGAAACTAAACTAGTTTGGAGACCATAAAATTAAACCTTGTGCTGTTTAAACTATGTTACAGACAAGAATATAGAATTCAAGAAAACACTTTAAAAATTAAAATTTAAAAAAAAGAAATAGAAAGAAATTCTGGGACCCAGTCTGCATTTTCAGAGATTATTTTTGGTTTATTTAATTTATCAGCTGTTGGAAAGGAGGCAGTCCAAGCAGGGAAAAGTATCAGAAAAATGACTATCAGTTTTAAAAGTATCAGTCTACTGACTACCCATACTTCCTCCTGTTTTCTCTTCTTAAGAACATCCACTGCTTTTTAATGTACTTTAGTAATTTAAATATAAATAACATTCAATGGTATTTAACAGCAGACTGGTAAAGGCCTGGATAAGTCTTCCATGAAGATATGTACCAGTTTAACTTTATGAACGAAAGAACATTTTCAAAAAAGAAGAGATGATATTAAAGAAAACCCAGCATTGACCAGGCTTGCATATTGTCAGCATAGATTAAATTGCACAATAATTCTCAGGAAACAAATGCTGTTATAGCCTTTGCCCTATGAAGCCTCAGCAAGGCAAAACAATTTTTTGAAAAACACAAATGAGTAATGTTGAGTAAGACAGCAGTTTTATTCCCAGGGGTCGAAGTTAACACCCAAAATTGCATCCAAACAGTGCTACCCTTTTACTGCCATCCTTGCTAAATTTGAAAGAGTCATCTATTCCAAGTAGGCAATTTTGACAGCAACTGGTACTGCTTAAATGTATATTAACTTTGTTAAATTGAACTGAATGTAATGCTGGGAGACCTTAATATAGACCATTAGAAGATGTAAGGAGATAAACTACACATAAGGAGAAAATGCTGTCTCTGGCCATCTGCTTGTCCTGGTAACACACAGAAAATTTGCAATATGCAACAATTCCCTCAACTTACTGAACAGCAGGTGCCCATCTTTTCCTTCAGCTGTCCAAAAACTGTTCCCTTACAACTCTCCTTGTTCTCCCTGAAGGAATCTTTCATAGTTTTGTAATGCAAATTTAGAATAAGGAGGAACAGGTTCTGTTTGAACTAGAATTATCTCAATTTACCTGGTAACCAACAGATATAGATCCTTATTCTGTCCTGTGAGCATTCTACTTAAATGAACAATCACTTTTTTCCCCCTAGTGTCACATCTTTTATAGATGAAAACGACAGCAGTATTTTGCAAACAATAAAAAGCACAGGGTGTAAGGACTGTGAATTAGGAATGCTGTTTCCACTGTGCTGTTTTTCTCAATAAATGCTAAACCATAAGTAAAGCAATAATGTGAACCAGAATAAGTTATTGTCCTACATCCTTAGCAATCATTTTTGTCTTGACTTGAACGGGGGTTATTGTTGGTTGACGTCCTAGGAATATCAGGCTGAGATGTTACAGATGGAGTGAAGAAGAGTATTCCATTGAAAAAAAGTCACCATTTAGGGGATCAAAGGTCAAGATATGGCAATATTAAATTCAGCATACAACCGTGTCTTTTCATTTGTTTTGAATGTCTATGTTTTTAATTATATGCCATATACATTCTGTAAAAGACTTGTGGACTGCAGTTAAAATATAATACAGTAAATTAAGATTTTGGGTATTGCTAAAATAAAGAATTAAAGCTCCAAATTTACAACCTCATCAAAACCAAAATATGAATGTCAAATTTAGTTGTTAGGCATGTAGTCAAAAACTATGATCTCAGCAGCCATTAAGCAGCCAGTTACAGGCCCTTAGCTGCCTCCTCATCCATCCTGGGGATTTCGTGGCCACTCATATAGTTTTCATATTCTGCACCTCTACATGAGCCTCTTGATATTCAGAAACTAGATGGTACCATGCATTTAGTTACAGGGAGTTTGATAAAATAAGTGTGTCCTAGTTATGGATTAAGACCCATCCAAACATTTACAAATTGCAATTGTGAGTGCATTGATTGTGGTGTTTCCACAATGCACCCTTTGCAGCATGTTGTAGGTTACAGCAATCCTTAGAAAGACGTGAATTTAAAGTTCTCTTTAAACGGATTTTTATGTAAGTGGATTGGCTGCTCAGCTCTCCAGGGAAAAATGCTGTTTAGCCCTTCCATCAAAGTCACTGTGCAGAGAGAGAAAAGCTCGTGAGGGCTGTAGGTGAAACATGGTCTTGGTGATGAGGGCACTTATCTGGAAAACAGTGTATTTAAATTGCAAGAGACAGAGAATGGAATTAACCCACTTTTATACTCTAGGGAAATGTTTAATCTCCTACTAAACAAGAAAGGAGAAACAATGCCAGCAAAGGGTACCAGCAGTCTCCTTTCCTTTTTAAAGAAAACCTAAACTGTCCTTGCATTTCAACTGACTAGTTCCTGTTGCATAAAATCCTGCAACAGGCTAAGTTGGGGTTTGGGCATCCTACCTGAACTCTCTGGAGGAGGAGACCCAAATTTGCACCAATCTGTGCTTGAGTAGCTCAGATCCATAAGTAAAATCCTACAATTGAAAAACTCTAGGCACCTCCAGGGCTAAGCACCACAGAGAATTAATTTTCAACAAAAATTTACTTTAAGACCAAGGCTGCAATAAAGGTTATTTTAGAGGCCCACACACAGTACCTGGTCTCTAGTGTTTCAGTGTTACAACTTCTTCAAGTATACCATCAATAATTTATCTTGTAGTATGCAGCTATTATAAGGATGCAATTGATATACAGAGTTAATATGATGATAATAGTTACATCTAGGAAGTTAGATAAAAATGATATGACATAACACCACTTAAAATGCTGCACAGTATTAGAGACACATTTTAATCCTTATGATTTGTTTCACCCTTAGCAGGTTACATTAATCTCCTATTCCAATGACCCTGTTTATATCTGACATGGGCTGTAATTTTAAAACCAGCATCTCTTTTCAAGTTCTCCGGCTTCCAAACACTGAAATTAGAGGCTACTTGTAAGAAGTAGGCTTAACTTTACGTTAAAATGGATGCATGTCTGCTCTACTTGCAATTATTATTATTATTTTTTTTTTTTTTTAAGATTCTGTTCCATATTAGGGACCTAGATGAGCAGCAAAGAGCAAAGCTGTTTGCTTTGCATGCATTGTTAACAGAGCTCAAGCCTGGGTCAGGAGAAATCCTCTGGATGAAGGGGAGGTGCTACTTTCCCTAACAGCAGCTGACCTTGCTCAGCTGGGAGAAGCTTCTGGAGAGTATGATATATTCTGGAGGATGTGAGCAGCTGAGTGTGAAGGACACAGAACAAGCAGAGGGTCCACAGCAGGAAGAGGCTGGGAAGCCCCAGAGAGGATAAGTGAGCAGGCACACAGCCAGGTCTCCCAGAGGCTATAAGAAAGAAAATATTTTTTCTCAGGCAGGGAGGGAGGAGAGGCTGCTGGAAGCAGAAGAACTGCTAAAAGCTTCTGGCAAAGATCAGGACTAGGGTTCGAGGATATTATACATGGGAGGGAGGAGACTTTTTTTCCCTAAGGTGAAGGTTTAGAATTTGTTGTTTATTACAATGCTGAAAGAAACTTAACTTTTAATTTAGAAGTCCTTATGATGCTACTCTTACTCTAAATAAAAAGTTCATGTAATGTAATCTCAAATCTCACATTCACTGGCAGACATAACAGAGTCAGACTTGTTTCTTACTCAAATTTTTTTTCTTTTTTAAACCAATATATCGCTCTCAGTAACTATTATTTTAAACCATTTGTAGATATTCTCTGAACGGCAGGCTTTTGACTTGCTGCATTTCAAAGGTTCAGATAAGACTAGATGAGAAAGCCTATCGTCAGACTTCTGGTGTAATTAAATGACCTGAGTTTTCACACTGGTGCCACCTCCCACCTTGTCCCCTCATCCCCAAGCAAAAAAAAAAAAAACAAAACCAAAAAAACAAACACAAAATAAACCAAAAGAAATCAAACCAAACCAAAACACAATATAAAACTAGTAACTGAACATCTGAATCATCTGCTTAACCCAGGCAATAATATCCACTGTCATCAGTGATCTCATCAGCATTAATTCACATAGAGGATTAGCTGTATAAAGTACAGCAGACCCAAAATGCATTCCCATTAGAAATGTGAATAAAGTATTATCCTGTTGGTTGAACAGAATACAGCTTGAAAGAAAACATCTCATGGTAACCCTGTGTCAAGAAAGAGACTGCCAGGAAAGATTAGACCAAGTAAGCAATGGTCATTCCAGCTCCTCAAAATTGCAATAACTTTGTGGCTGAATCCCTTTGACCCTGCTAGGAAGGAAATCTGGGTACTGATGATGTTAAGTGACAGGACCATCATCATAGGGCAGCCACCCAGACAAATTCTGAAGCCTCATTTATACCATAGCTAAAAGGCAAAGGACATGATTTCTGGCAAAGAGATTGTGATAATATTTCACTAGAGGAAGAAAGGGTGCTGTATTCCCTTGAACATCACTCTGAACATGACACTCTTTACTGACAGGTATCAGTAAACAAAACTTCTCATTTATTTATCCACAGGAAAACATCTGACTTGCCCAGTCCTCTGGTAGGAGGCATGACACATTTTGGGGGCAGATGAAGGAAATCTAATGAACAGAAACCAGAGCTATGTATAGTAATCTATCCCTCCCCATTTTCCCCTCTGCTGCTCTACTAGCAACATTTTTTTAGTAATATTAATAATGAAGAAAAATAAGATGTCATAACCCTTTCATACAATTACTATGTGAGCAAGCACTCAGTTTACCTCTCTCTTTTTTGCTTAGTGAGTATGGGAAAATGTTGAAACAAAATATCTTAGCAGTGTCATATTTTTAAAAGTGCTGTTACCAACACAAGATGCTTTTTCCAGCAGAAAGCCTAATAATGTCAAGAGTGCAGGAGGCCTCATAAGCAGAAATAATGGCAGTTTCATGCAACACGTGAACTTATAATGTATCTTATGAGTAAATCAAATCACTTTTCCTTTATAATTTCTGAATTCCATAGGGGCCATGAAACACATATTTAAAAGGTGTGCAGAAGGACCTTATTCATTAAACAGCAGAGAGAAGTAGTTGAAGCTTTATTAAAAATTGACTAATAGGCATTCCAGATAATTGAACTGACAGGCTGTTTTGACAGCTGCATGCAAAAATGTGCTTTCTCTAAACAGTTGGTGTAAATCTTTTAGGTTTCTAGAAAGAGAAATTATGTACTGGTTTAACTTTAATCAGTTTTATGAAGTTTAAAAAAATTGTAACTGTTCACCTAAGTAGTTGAAGCTACCCTAATTGAAGGTGCTGCCAGTCATTTCAGTGGTAGAGTTTGAGCTGAAAGAATTACCAAGTTCTCATACAATGAGAAGGGTTGAAGGCGAATACTTTAAAAAGTTTTGCTTAGCAGAAAATGTAAATTAAGTGGAAAACTGAGCTCTGAACCTGATTTCCAGAAAGGCAAGGAAATATTCAAAATGACTGAAGTTAGTGGATTTTGCAAGAATCTATCCGCTTTGAAAATCAGGCTACAACTAACTAACAAATGTGACAATCTGCACCTTGAGTGGGCTAATGTGAAGTAAGAGGCAATTATACTGTCTAAATAAAAAAAAATAATAAAAAAAAAGAAGGAAGGAAAGGGAAAAAAACAAGAGAGAAAGGCTGCCTATCAGACTTTGCAGGTTTGGGAATTCAAAGCAGCAGGAAGCAAAGAAAAAAATGTAAAAGGCAGTAAAGACAAGATAGAATTAAAGTTAGATTTTATAATAATTAGTTCACTAAAAAGGAAAAATTGACCAAGCAGAGAAGTGTCAGAAAAGAGAAAGAAATTTTAGAAATGAGAAACAAAACATTAAGAAGGTAAGGTAAGTGAAGACGTAAAAAAACCGGAAGATTGAATATTTTCAGAATATTGTGTAGGTATTGACACACTACATAATTAGAATCAATATGAGTGTAAGACTTGTCAAGGAAGCATTGCAAATAGAACCATGTTGCTTTGTATTCAATCTTTAGGTGCTCTTTTAATCTGTGTATACAAGTCTACATTTTATATCTTGATTTAGAGCAGATCTATCCTCTTTTTTAAAGCTCACAAAAAGAAGGATAAGTCAGATGGACTCGCCACAGGCATGTCACTTCAACTATAGGCATATATAGAATAGTACAGCAAAAATCAAGAGAAGAGAAAAATCTTAGAAGAAATGAATAGCTGACACACTGAGACTAGTCTGCCTGGTGTTTGATTATAACACTTCAAAAGCAGAAGGACACAGCTATTGAATTTATGTACCTGTTTTTATTTTTAATAAACAAGAAAATGAAGAGTTTTAGTATCCAAACACTGCAACACTGCCATGCTGAACTTATCTATCTGATGTTTGATTAATGCATTGGATTGATGTATAATAACTGAACAAGAAATCTACATGCTGTTTTGAAGGGTTTATTTGATTTGGATGTAGAAGTCTTTTAGTCATTTCGTATGAGAAAGAGTGCGCTTGGAAGATAAGTGTATTTCACAGTTATCAGTTTTAAACTACCCTTTATTCCAAGAGGGAAGAGCAATTGAAACACTGACTATTAGTAAAACTGGTTTGCAAATGAAATTTGATTGATATTTTAGATTTCTTGGGACTATATGTGGCACAGCTTTGTATAAATTATATTTGTTTAAAATGCAACCAAGCTCAGAACTGCCAGGAACAATTTAGACCCCATAAATGTTTTCTCTAAATTGAATCAGAGAAAGCTGAAAAGCCTCTAAACACTGTACAGGGATTCAATGTTTAGGTTTTAAATGAAACAATTTTAAAAATTGGAACCTTGCCATTATTTTTAGCACTGTCAGAGTCAGTGCTCTGACAAAACAGGTTGATTTTCTTCTTCTGTTCCTTGCTCATCTTTATTGGACACTTTCACTGTTAAATGCAGTAAATGAGAGGGGTGGGAGGAGAAGAGAGAACAAAAGAGTAAATGAAACATTATTTTGGAAAACCGTTTTCGGAAATTGCATTTTATATTCAATATGGATATTTTTGCCTATACCCAACACTAAAGACCATTTCTGTGAAACACAATAAAGCCATCTCAGATATTTTCTTGTTTCACTATATCCAAATGCATTATTTTTTTTTGGTTTCAACGAAGATTTATGCTACCTATATTGCACAAGGTAAGTGTAAATAAGAGCTATAAATTGCTAAGCGGTTAATGTTGCTTGTGAATGGAACTATTGTTCTCTAAACAGCCTGAATTTTAGGGAATCCAGCTAACTTAACGCCTATGAGGTGCCATTCAGGAAAAATGCTATAAAAATCTAATAACAATAAATATGCATTGGTATTAAGTTATATTAGTTTGGGTGAAAGTGCATATATTTAGAACTTACTAGTATATATACAGTTAAAATGAGTTTAAATTAAAAATGTTTTGGGCACATGTGTGTCCAGCTCACCACATACATACCTACTCCTTCATTTGATTTGACGCCTTGTTATTAATGCTTGGAAATACAGACTACCTACAAGTGTCTGAACTATAAAGACCAAAATTATTTCAAGCTTCCAGTGCAGTCTGCAATGGAATTCTCAAGTGAAGGACACTCTTGTTTAGCAAGAAATCTTTTTCTAACTTTCAGAAAGTGAATATATTAAGACAAGGACTAGAGAACACAGCAGAACCCACCATTAC
The DNA here is from genome assembly GCA_037013685.1 of Acridotheres tristis. Taxonomy (NCBI): domain Eukaryota; kingdom Metazoa; phylum Chordata; class Aves; order Passeriformes; family Sturnidae; genus Acridotheres; species Acridotheres tristis. Next base: position 75,149,597 of record CM072887.1, on the reverse strand, counting down.
TTGGAGGAGATGAAGGTCTGCTTATTCTGAATGGATAATATCAGGATCCAGACTAAAAGCCTAGATTTCAAATCCTTTATTATGCCAGATTTCTGTGGCAGGATTCATAGCAACTCCTTAAGCCTCAATAGCTTTACTGTGCTCTGTCCACTGAGTAGAGACACTTGCTGTATCATATTAAGAAATGGTAAATATTAATGTGTGAGCAAGCCTTGACTATTGCTAGATGTAATGTCTAAAAATCTAGCAAAGAAGAGAATATGGCAAAAGATCAGCTTTCACGAGAGGAACTGGAAGTTGACTACAAGTGTCAAAGCAGTGCACATAGTGTTAAGAAGCCAGCTACAAACCTCCTACGTTTTGCTGTAGGCAGGCACGATGTCCAGTGCCCGAGCCAGTTATTGCACAATCGGCTTTCATGCTGCTGCTCTTCCCTCCAGTGCATAACACAGTCATACTCTACCATTGCTCTACTTCCTTTAAAGGTCTTGGACACATAAAAGTGCATTTCTGAGCACTGTTCAGATATGATAAGATGTCTTAATCTATTTGAACATAAAATATGTTAATATAAAAATGAGCTACTGGTTGTATTTTAGCCTTGAGGTTACTATAACTTATCTTCTGAGGCTGAAGAAATAGGGCATAAAACCATGCTTTGAATTAAAACCATACCTTTACTCTGACAGTTAAGAATGTTCTTCTGCTGATGCAAGGGTAAAAAAATTTAAAAGCAATCAAACAGAATAGCAACTTTCATGTGCAATGATTTCTCAAATCATAATATAGCTCACTATTTTGACTGCAATGGTAACAACAAGCTCTTATTTAAAAGGAAAAGTGATTACTTTTACTTTCAGTACATTATCTTTTTATAAAAAAAAATCTGGTTTAAATTAATGTATATTGATTCAAAGGAATTTGTAAATTAAAGTTGATATGCCGTGGTTCTGAATGGTAATTTTTTGCTTACTCAAAGTATGAATTCAGCTTAGAAGAGTGTATCTTGCACAGGAAAATATTGGTTTGACCAGGAAATTCAAAGAAATTAAAAGAAAATGGATTTGAGGGGGAGGAAGTTTGACTAGATCAGAGGAAAATGTGGCACATCCTAAAATAGTTTAGAAAAAACACATTCCTACAGGTTATTCCTTCTTTTGCCACATCCTTCTCTTAAAATCAGGAAAAGTCCAAGTCAAAGTGATCTTCTATTGGTTTGGCTCTCTAGCTTAGTTAAACCTGAAAATCATGAAATGTAACAAAATTACTCCACATTTTCATGTTTAAACTATTCCTTTAGCTTGAAAGAGAGTGGAAGAGATATGGGGAGAAGCTGTAAATGGCAGTGTAATTGGGATTTGGGAACAAGATATTTCCTACAATGACTAAAAAGCTTTTGGAAGAAACTTCCTTTGTTCATTAGGGCTCATTAAAATTCTTGCCACAATATTTTTTTTTCCATATTCATACAGGCCAAAATCTAATCTGGATCACTACACCTGACTGCTACGCAGACAAGTGCTCATATTTCTTCATTGCATGCTTAGTTGAAGAATTATATTCAAAGGAGCTTTTTAAGAAAGAATTGCTTCATTTGCACTTCATGCTTGCAATAGATAGTCTTTTGTTAGATATTTTACTGTCTTGTCTTATAAATCTCCAAAGAGCAAAAGCCACTGTGTATATCATATTCAAACTTTTGGGTGTATAAGGCTGCTCAGGTAGCATACATATAAAACTGGAAACAAAACAATATAGTGCAAAGGTGTAGGTACTAAATAATTAACATCATTTATCTTTGTCCTGATGCACAAGTTCTCATAAACTACAGAGATATTGCAGAGCAGCAATAACATAAAAACAAAGTGCCCTGAGCCATCCTTTCCAGAACCACCAGTGTTAGGTTGTAAACATTGTTGCTCACCTCAGGTTTTTGAAGTGCATGCCAAGTAAGGAGCTATTGTTAAGGTTCCATCCTCGCTTTGTGCACAAAGGAGACAGAATTTGGCTAGACTGGCCTCTAGGAGCAGTTTTTATCAGGGTAATTTTAGGTATTTTCAGCCAGTCACAGAAATAATTATGTGGAAAGGAGGAGGTGTAGGGAACACACCAAATAAAAAGATTAGTACATTTATAAGCTTTTAATTTTTTTCCAGACTTTTAAAAAAGCTTATTATTCTTAGTATGCATGCTTTTAATTTGGGCTCTGAGAAAAAAAAAATCCTGAAACATTTAAGTGCTTTATTTTTTCTCACTTTGAAAAATTTTGCTTTTGCCTAAATGGTCTCTTTATAGGTCTTCTTTTAGAAAACACTTGATAACAAAATCTGCCCAACTCCTACAAGTCTGAAATTGAGCTCCTTTTAGCTCCTGCTGGGATGGAAAGGCACTGTTTATCTTCCCTCTCAATTCTGTGGTTTAAATGTGTATATCATTCTCTATGGTCCCAGCCCAGAGTTAAAACTGTTTCTAAACCAGTGCAATTAAACAGAACATGCTAATATCTCCAGAAAACAGATGCCATAATTTTGGCAGATTTCTTATATGTTTCTCCCTCACTGAAAATGCTATAAAACAGTGATGCATTTTTACTGTAACATATCACCTTTTTAAAAAAGGAGTACATGATTGTATTTATTTATCCATGTCTATAAAACACGCATGCATGCATAGACAATTTGTTTTCCACATGCTTCTTGTTCAGAAATTACCAGAGCCATAGAGGAATGAAAGTAGAGGAAGAAAAGTAAAGGAATAAAGTAAAATAATGAAGTGCAAGCATGTGAGATTTGATTCACAGCAAGTTGTGTTGGCTGCTTCCAGAGACAGACTTAGTAGTAAAGCTGTCATGGATAGCACAAGTACAACTGCACTGAAGCCCAGAGACGAGGAAAGCCAAGCTGAAAATGGCAAGGGAGAAAACAGCACTGGGTCTTGGCTGAAGCAACTGTCTGACTTGATCCCTTTCATCAAGATTCACTGCATCTATGCTGCTCTGTCAATAGAACTCAAGCACTGGAAAGCGTGGTTTACATAGAGTGATATGATTTTTCTAGTTTATTAAATGCCCCAGGAGTTTTCTCAAAAGTCAGTGCTGTTTGACTGAAGAAAATATTTGATCTGAGGATATATATGAAACTTCATGACACAGATTTAACTTCATGAGCGTTCAGGTCAACGTATAGACTAAAAGCAATGTCAGCCTCAGTTCCAGGCCTTGTTCTTCTGAAAAGAGAATAACCATTTCCTTCCTATTCTACAGATTGCTCACCTATGGAGAGAGAAACTCCACTACCTATGCTATATGAACCATGTTAGGTGAAAGTATTATAAAATAACCAGGCTTGGCTGTTCTTACACAAATTGCCCTCAGAAATTTTAAATGGTTTGACTGTATATTCAAGATGTGTATTTGCGAAAAATTACCTTCCCAAAAAGGCAAAACGGTTTTACAAGGAACCTTAAAACCAATGCAGACTCAAATTTTGACACTCATTTGTTTGGTTTTTTTTGTTTGATTGTTTGATTGATTGATTAATTGATTGATTGATTGATTGATTTTTCTAATATCTAATGCAGTTCAAGACGACTTTGAAGAATTTTGGAATGAACACAGAATACTGCTGTTATATTTTTATAATATTGAGTGGAGTCCTTTTCACTTGCCAAAAAACATTTAACGACTGGTGAATATTTTGGTGAAATATCTTCTTAGGTCTCAATGGCAGGAGGTGAAGGAGGACACAAAGCATTTGTCTCAGCTGAAAAATTCTCAGTGGGCTGTATTTCATATATGCATGAGTGTTGAAGTCATTCAAAAGAACAAGTACATTGAAGAATCATATCCTGTATATAGATATAACCTCAAACAGAGAGAGAGAGAGAGAGTCAGCCCTTGGGAGCAAATTTGTGTGCATTTATGTTTTAGATTTTTTAGGCACCTTTACTTTGTGGAGTAAAAGGAGGCATATAACTTAACCAAGGGAGTGACTGTGTCTTTCCCATGGGAAAGAACCTAATGAAAGAGGTCTTCTATTTTCCCCAAATTCTTCTGGATACTGAATCCTAAATGTAAGGAAAGAGTCACTTCTCAATACTTGTTTGTGCTATATTCTGTTGGGGTTTTGCTGTGTCAGCTTATAGAGACTGATATGCCTCTTTTGCAGAATTATAGGAAATAATTGTTTCTGACTTATTTAAGAGAACAAGTTTATATCATAAAGCTAAAATAAGAACATGATTGGAAACTAATGCAGTCATTTAAGTCTGACAGTTTTGTCTGTTTTTTTCCCTAGATACAGTTCCTTTAATATATCTATCTAAATGATGCTGTGAGGAAAATGCTTTCACTGCCATCTAGATTTGGATTGTTTGATAAATTAGCAGGGAAGTTAGAAAAATGCTTTTTCTCTCTCCTCTGAAAGCCTTAAAGATAGTTTCTGCTCTTTGTCTCTGTATGTTATAAACAATCGAGCAGATTGTGAGTTGTGGGTGTGGGTGGCAATTAAGATAATAATTGTTCATTGAATATAGAAATTGCATTAGAAAATGGAGACATTCCTGCCTCCTTCTCTGGTCTTTTAGACAGTGAAAAAATGGTCATTATTATGTCAGATACTCCACTGAGAAATATGCATTACTTTTCAAATAAGAGACTGGGTGGCCAACTGGTGTAGCATTTTTGGATACTGTTTGTAAATGCTGTAAACCTGCGAGCATTTTATGATTGCTCTAAGATTACAAGCAAGGTTAGAGCAAGGCTGAGTTTAGAATTATGGAAGGTTTCGAGCCAATGTCTTTTTAAGATGCAGTGAGTAAAAATTCAGGGATGATATAGTTTCAAAGGTTTGTTTCTGTTCGTGGCTAGTTACACTTCTGTGTCCCTTTCATTCTTAAGGTGGGTTTTGTAATTTTGCTCTTCCTACCTAGACTGTGGTTCCAGTGCTACACCAGTTCTCTTTATTCAAAGTCACAACATGCCATTAACAGTAATCTTTTCTGTAATCTTTTGACTATCAAAGTTTAGTGATCTCCAAAGCCATCTGATAGTAAATATTTGATTCTCTCATTGTGAAAATATGTTTCATTCTGGAGATTTGTGTGGATTTATATTTCATCCTTTATACTATTTACCAAGAACCTATTTTTTAGTCATTTATTACAAAAGAAAAATAATGATAAAAAGAGGACTGCTATTTATATTATAGGGCTAGTGTATGTATTTAATGACATGTTAGTTCAAGTGGCAGAAAGAAAAAAAATAACATAAAATGTGCAGCTAGATCTAGTTTTTTGCACCTATTATAATTTGGCATCTTTCCGTAGACTTCACTGGAATTATAATCTGTGCCAATGAGTATAACATGTGGTTTCCAGAAAATATCAGTGCATTAATTCACTTGGCTAGACATAGATTTCTGTGGATGAAGCATAAAAAGACATCTTTTTATATTTTTCTTGAATATTTCTTTCAACATGATAATTAGGATAATGGATCATACCCCCACTACAATCCATGAATGGTTGAGACAACTGTGCTTATCTATGATAATGCATATCACAACCCCGAGGCAAAACACATGAGAGCTGAGGAAAGCATTCTCAGGGAGAGCTGTCTAACAAAATGCATTTCTACCTAAGGCAACTAATAGCCTCTGAAACCTATGAGTCTGTTTTAGCAAGTCTAACTCGATGGGAATTCCAATTAGAGTGTCCTCACTAAAGATGTCTCTGTTACCTATAACTTTGGAGACCACCTACACCACCAATTAGTAGATCTTGAGGTGCATGAAATTCTTTTAAAGAATTAACATGTACATGCTCTTGTAGGCTATGGGGGTGTGTGGGGATTTATGCCTCTGTGCTCGTGCTACTTTCCTCTGTTTCTTCCAATGACATTTCTTGTTGTGTCTGTCTTTGGTAATGATGACCATCCAGCTAATTTTCAGAGAATCACATTGACACTAACCTTTGGCTCACCCATCTGTTCCTCGCTTTATTGCTTCAAATGTCTCCTTTCTGGCTCATTGTTAAACTGGAATAGAGGCAAATTCCTCCAAGCACAGCAGGGCTCTACTGGGCCATTTCTGTCTGCAGAAGGCTGCTTACTACAGTCCTCTGATTCAGTTCCTCTTGTCATTGAGGATTTCTTACCACTGAACATCTTGCTGAATGCTGATGGCTAATAAAACATCAGTAGGTGACAGTAAGATTTCCTCTCAAAAGAACAAAGGAACAGAGCTCATCTCCTATCTCCTGACATGGTTTTCAAGTTCCCTTTGGATGTTTTGTCTCCAGGAAATGAGTAGCTCCTAGGTTGTTAAGCTGAGCACAAACACATGAAACTGAAGGTTAGGATGGTTATCTCTGAAACTCTTTGGGTTTCTGTAGCGACATAATAAATAGTCCAGCAGAGCTACAGGTAAATTTCTATTGCAAGAATGCACAGACATATCAAATATCAGAATATTTTCTGTGCATTCATTCATAATTCCATATATACTGATTGGTAAAGCCTTTAACAGTGCCAGAGTCGTATAAACAGAAAAAGCTACTAAATTTGGTGTGTATTATGAATTTTATGTTTTCTCTATTAACATTTTCCCACTTTTTTTGTTTTTTGTTTTGTTGGATGGTAAAAATAATGTTTCATTTTTCATTCTGATTTACTCCTGATTTTGTGTGACATGTTACTTTGATATAAAATATCCCTTTTTATCTTTTTCCACTGCAAAAACAAATATAAAAACTCAAAAGAAAGGAAAAACCCAAAATTCAGGATATAAGAATGTTATAATTACATCAAGCTAGATTTGCTGCTTTGGTAAATTTTGTCCTCCAGATTGCCTTGCTTTCAGTGCACTATAATAAAATATTTTTAATGTAATTTAAAACATATGTTTTGAAGTGCGTTCTGCAGCAACTGAAGAAAAAAACAACTGAGCCATTAAAATTGCAGTACATTTTGCATACCATAAGTGCAGATACTAAGAATTATTTTGCATTGCAATAATCTTATCCTTTTAAATTGACTTGGAGTGTCAGGCTAAAATACTGGGCCTGGATGACAGTTAAATGGAGGATCTTTACTCTCCAGTCCAGAAAGCTACATTAAAAAACAAGGAAGGGGGCAGGGAGGCAACAAAATTGTCAAGTAGATGAATACCGCCCCTTAATATCAGCAGTAATGGAGAAACTGTTTGCCATCATGCAAATCTGTGCTTAGTGAGCAAAAAACATCCTCCAAGGTTTTCCATCAATGTCAGTTGCATACCAACACGGTTTAAAACAAGTATCCTAATATAATATAAAAGCATCATACAGTTATTTCTCGATTTCTTTTCTATTTAGCAGAGTATTTTAGTGGCCAAATTTGATGTACATCTATGTGTATGTGCTTTCTTACTAGAATATACAGTATTTAAGGTAAAATAATATTTTGTTTTCAGACTATTTTATATATATTTTGGTATGCCACAGTCAATGCTGTGGAGGAAAAAAAAGAGGTAAACCCATATTTCTCTGTAAAGAACAGATGTACTTTAGCTGACTATTTGCAAGTATAATAGGAAGCTGTGGGTTTGGGACTTGAAAAATGTTATGTTACTTACAGGAAACATATCAAAACTGAGAGACAGCTGGAAATTGCAATAGATGAGGCACTGGAAAAATCCAGGAACTTCCTGCCAAAATCAGACACAGAAGAATTAGATCCGAATGGATTTAGTTGCCTTTTATCTACACAGCTACCTACATATGCATGTATTATACATCTCTTTGAATTACATTTATATTACAAGTACATTTGCAAGACAGTTGTTTGGGTTTTTTTACCCCTGTAAAGACATTACCTAATTCAAAATCTTGCCCCCATCTGAGATTACTTACGTGCTCTGAAAAACCTGAACAGCTGACAAATTGTCTATGCTTAAGAGGAATCACTGCAAAAATCCTTTCAGACCACTGTCGTTCTACTTGTGCATACCAGCATTGATATGTTTCCAGAAAGACTTGCAAGATTCATGCCATTTTAACATCTGGATGGCTCTGAACATGAGCTCTTCTCTTTTTATGTATAAGCTATTTTGAAAGTTGTTTTAATTCTACCTATTTCTTGAATATTAATATTTAACTGTCTATCTTTTCCCACTTATTTCCCTGAAATCCCTTAACAATGTGAATCAAAATCAAAATATTCACCCAAAATACTTATAACTTTCACAGTTCAAATATGATGGGGGTAGAATTGCACTCCCAGGACTTAAAGTTACAGAAATAAAATTTATTACTGTAGGTATCCCACTAACATGACCAGGGAGAATCCTTACCTTGCTAAAGATATTCTAATGGATATTTTCGATATATTTTTGCAGGTTATCTGCTGGTCCAAAGTTCCTTTGCAAAATTTGCTCCTACAAAACTGAGAACAAATGTGGGTCTTTTAAATTGTCTGTCTTCCTTTTTTGTACTTGTTCCTTGTATTTATTTTGTGAATTGCTTAGTTTTTACTGTCTCTTGATATCAAATCACTTCCAGAACTGCAGCTTGATTCTAGAAGTGAAACAAATCAGGAAATTCTTAAATAAAATTATATAAGAGAACAATGAAGCACATGAGACCATGATATGGAGCTTTTAAAGAGCAATTTAATTCTTTTTCAGTGTAAGAATCAGCTGAAAACGTGTGTATGGAAAACCCCTGGTTTATTTGCTCCCTGAAACAGAGATTTCAGCTGTGGCCAAAAAATGCTGGAGGACCTGTGCTGCTGTAAATATTTAGTGTAGTTCAGATTAGGGTGTCCAACGAGATGACAAATAGGTGTCCCAAGGAAATTAAGCAGTGCCAGGAAAGCCCCAGAGAAAGTTTAGATTACGTCTGAACATTGTGCTACATTATCAACCTGGTGTTCTGATCAAAAGAATAAGAAGAGTAATATTGATGACCAAATTTAATGAATAAATTCCTTCTTCTCTATCAGGCAAACTTCCTTCCAGCTATCCCTTCTCTGTCTTCCTCACATCCCAAAACTGAGGTCTCTGAAATAATTTCAGCTCCACTTCATCAGGATGAAGGTTTTGAATTTGTTTATTTAAATTCAGAATTTGATAGAATGCAGCACATTCATACATGGAAAGATAAAGAGAGAAAGGCTATTACCATGAATGAAGAATTCTGCTTTACTTGATCAGTTACTTGGTAATTATTAACAGCTTCGTTGTTTGCTTTTCTACTATGTAGAGTTTTGAGGCAAAGAACTCAAATCTGACAAACAAAGGGTTCTATTAACATTAATGAAGTCTTGGAACAAGCTGTGAGCCAGGTAATTATTATTAGGCCACAAGTGGGTGGCTTGAATCACGGGAAATAAATTACTTCTGCATCAAAGAATTCCATGGCAGAGTTTAGAAGTCATGTATTCCAAATTCCACTCCTTTTACTAGACAATGCTCTGTCATTTAGAATCAGCAGTTTTTGAGAAGTTGGGCTTTTAAAAAACCAAAATATACATCATTCCTTGTAAAAAAGTGAAATTATTAATATTTATATCAAGGCAGACAAGTCCTTGACCTAGAAGGAGGGAGTTACACAGTGATGTGGTTGCAGGCAGCAGAAGTGATATGGGAAAGAAACGTGCAGGTGTTATGAGGGGAGGACAAGGAGAGAAAATAAAAATTAACCCTCTGATTTCCTCTGGTAAATCTTCTATCCCACTTTCTGTACAGGGATCAAATGATGCAAAGGTCTGATAAATCCTCAGAAGAAAAAAATATATTTCAGCAGATGTCTCCAGGTATTTTCTCATCATGTGCTTCTTCAAAAATAACTGAGAAATTACTAAAAAGTAAACTGCAGGGAAATGTAATATTTGGTTTCCTAATATTTTTTATTTTTCTTTACCGAAAAAAATAGCATAGGAAATAACAGTAATGATATAGAAGTGTAGAAATAGTAAGAAAAGTACAGGAACAGCAGAGAGGCACTTGCAGCAGACAGTCTTTTTGGAGGAGAGCATCAAGGTCAAACCTTAACAACTACCCCACTGGAATGAAAAACTCATTCTCATTAAGCTACTGATCTGGAATGTTAGACACCATTTTGGAAAATGTACTAGAGATTGTGGGAAACAGTGTTATAAAGCACTCACTGAGTTTCATGAGGGCATATGTGAAACTACAAGCAGTGTATAAGATACACTCTCTGATTATAGTACATTAAACAATGATTTAATTATTTCCCAAAATCAAAAGAAGCCAGATCCAAGCATGTTGAGTGGCACAGTGATTCAAATGCAGATCCATTCTTTTTATGTGAAGGCTACAATATTTGCTGACAGGTTGGGAAACAAACCAGGGAATCTAAGAAGCTAAATGCCTAAGCCTCGGCAATTTGATTCCAAGCTTTTCAGCTGAGACCATGAGAAGAGGATAGCCTCCAGGGATATGGCTCACAGGAGAACCTGTGAGGCATACTAACAAGTGGGTTAGACCTGCATCATGTAGCTTTTTATAACTTTTTTTACCTAGATATGGCTTTGTATATGTGATCCATCAGGGCAGCTTTGATCCTTTGGAGCACAGCAACTCGCCGAAAAAAAAAAAAAACAAACCAACAAAAAAAACCACGGGGGCTAGGAGAAAAGATACGTATATAAAGATTTAGGGATTATAGGGGCTTGGTTATGATGGACAGACACAGGCACTCACTGTCTAAAAGATAACACTGGGCATAATACTTTTTTTTTTTTTTAACACAACCTTTCCCAATATTCTACAATGTTTCACACAGAAAGACCCACACAAATACACTGTACAATGACTACAAAGAGTAAGTGAACAAACAGAAAAAGACTTGGAAATTTGAAAGGGAAGATTCACTGATGAAATACCCAGGAAAGAGACAGAGCCCAGTCAAACTTTCCTGTCTCAGACTTAGTTAGAAAGGACCTTGTGAAGGCTGAGCATAACCTTTGTGTGCATCTCTTTAGCATGATAGCTGTGAGCACCACAGAAAAAGAACAATATAGTTATGTGGACACACTCAAGGAGACATCTCTTGACTTCCTTTTTTTAGCACTGAATGGAGGAATTTATTTTTCAGTAGACTCTAAATTGTTGTTATCCCTGCTTACAAAAACCAAACCCACAGGCAATTCAAAGGGGCCGTTTATGACCTGTAAACCTGAAACTTAGAAATAATGGGAAAATTAAATATTTTAGCATTCACTAGATCCAGCTACTCAACTTTTATAGCAGAGATTTCCTATGATCTTGGCTTTAAATGCTGAGCTACATAATGCATGATTATATATTTAAATCCGTATGTGACCTCCTAAGTGAGCACTACTTTAAGAAGACATTGCTAATGGGATTGAAAACATAGAGTAAAAAAAAAAAATAATAAAAAATGCAGTCTTACTAGAATATTTGGTCAAATTAAGCAATTTTGCATTGAAATGTATTTGAAAACGTAAAAAACCCACCACAAATATAATTATTTTTTTTAGTAGTTTTAAGTATTTAGGATTATTATTTCATTTTCATGAAGATATGCATTTTTATTCTGATGTTAGGTTTTCTAAGTATTTAAACTTAATTTTTTTCTGTTATAATTTTTTGCAGTGTACTGGTGAACTTCCCATATAAATATATATTATTTTATCAGATTGAAGATGTGAAACTGTAAGATTTAAAACATTCATGCTTTCAGTAACAAAGCCCAAATCAAGACATGGTGGTTCTACATTGTTATTTCAGAAAATATATTTTGCTATATTTATTTTTCTTTATTGTCCATCAATGCCTTTCTTTTTTCTCCGCTCTCTCACAAAATGTCCATATTTAGCTTTATTTCCAAGATTATGTTTGAGGTGCCTCAACTCTTAAAGGCTCCTTGCAATAAGTTCTTCTGCCCTCAGCTCCTGTTTCACCTCCAACCCTCTTCATTATTCATGAAGATTGTCAATGTGCAATGAGGTGTCTGTCTGTCCTGTGTGCTCACACTTGTAGCCTCTGTCCAGCCCTATCCCCACATTCTCAGCCCTGTCCCTAGAAATAGTTATTAGTTCTTTTGTAGCTTATCATTGACTTTCTTTCAGAAGAATACATTCTTCTAGTACCACTTTTTTTTTTTTTTTTCTTATTGTTTTTTGTTTTTCACAATTTAGTGGGGTTGCTTCCTCCTAATCTTATTGGGGAGTTTATATTCACCATTATTCGGATACAAATTTCTCTCTCCTTGTTTCAGAAAGAGTTTTTGGATTTACTGACTGTTCTTCAGAAGGACCTCTTCACTGGTTTCAGTAGCCAGGTTATAAACCCATAAAAGAGTTTTTGACAGTTGACTAAATTGCCAAAGATGTAAGACTTGTGTAGAATTCCCACAGAATTTTGGATTCTTTTGTAATTGTATATGATATCAAGTGAAGCTTTATGCTTTACTTCATTCATTGCAACCATTGTCAATATTCTTATTTTATTCTGGTTTTACCTGTTTACCTGTCATTCCAACTTCTGGATATATCCAGATCTACAAGAAATTCCAACAAAGACTTTGGGTCATTCCCTCCTGTATTTTTATGTTGTTGCTACTTACTTGAAAACCTTAGAACAGTGTAGTTCAGCTTTATCTACCCTGGTAATCATCTTTAATACAGATAGAAAGTAGACCGAAACTGTTGCTAGCCTGAACATTTTGAAGGCAAACTTTGGAAACCACTTCTTTCTAGTTTTATCATTTGTACAAAAATACAAAACTAATTGAGTCTATTGTGTTTTGACGGAAATTAATATATTTTACATAAAAGAACAATCATTACGCATGAAATCTGAGGCCAGTTTGAAATTCGTACTTTTGTTCCTGTTTATTGCAATGAAAGCAATAGAGAGATAAACATGCCATGAAGTCCCATTAATCATACTCTTTATAAAGTAGAAAAGTGGGTTTCCAAAATTTACTTAGGGAAATTAGATGCCTAACTTCTTTGAAGTTTACAGATACTTTAAAAGTTTCATTAAATAAATAAGATACTATTTAAAATTATGATTCAAATCTCCTTGATGTTCAGCAAAATTATTGCCATTGACTTCTGTTTATGTTTTAAGTTCTAAAAGCATGACTACGTAAAAGGTTAAGTAAAGAATCAAAAATCTGCCTATTGTGACATATTGAGTTATTCTTTGGAAGGATGCTGAACTAATGTCTTTGCTGTTGTAAAATATTAATCAAGAATATATATTAGTATTTGACACAGGAGTGCAAATTTAAACAAAAGCAGAGCTCATATATTGCTTTTACATTCTATCTGCCAGTCAAGCTGAGACTTTATAAAGAATGGCAAAGCAATTTTCAATCATATGTGGTGTATCGTGTAGGTCAAATTCTTTTATGTAATTCTCTTTCACTTGGGTGTTTAAATTTCAATAAAAATGTAATGATAAAAAGTGTGGCTTTTATTTCTACTTCTTTCTCTAATTCATTCTGAGTTTTGGAGAACAAGTGTTTTATTGAGCATGACACCTAAAAGAGGCATTGTTTTAAAAAGGTGTTAAAACTAGAGTCACATATGTTTTGGATAATGGAGGTATTACAGGAGGCTTCCCCACACAACCTTTCCTTCCTATGAGCTGGGGCTCATGGAGCTGTTTCTCTAGGTTAGTTTGAGTTCACTTGAACTCTTCAGATCACAACGAGGGTAGCTTACCTGATGGCTTACAGTAGCATGGTGCATTTCAGAGCTTCCTGTTGTTTTGCTTTTCATTGCAGTTTTCATACTAGAGGTTCCCTGTGTAATGAAGATAAAATATTCTTACTGCTAAATTGTGCCTAAAATTAGACAGTTACTTGCTTGTCCCAGCTCCTAAAGGAAAAAAAAATAGAGTTCACTGGTTTCAGAGTTTACCTAATAATACATGCTTTTCTGAGCCAGCATTCAGTTATCATGTCAGGCTTTCACTTTGTAGTGAACAACCTAAGGAAATGGATCCTAAGCTGATCTCCCTTCAATATGTAGATGACTGCATGGCCTCTGAAACACTCAGCCTTTTTGCCTGCCTCATTATTTACTTTTGATGTGAAGAAGAAAGATGACATACACCTCTGAGAGCTAGAGCATTTCCTAGCAGCAAGATTCACTTTCATCTGTGATGTGGGTTAGATCCCAAACATTGGATAATATGACACATACTATGCTATTGTACAAGTTGTGAATAATAAACATTAGAGAAATCCACACAGGGAATACCACGTACTTTTGGGGCAAATTCTGAATTCAGAAACATAACTGCAGCTCAAGGAAGATTTTAAACACCAATCAAATGGAATGCATTTCTGTGTATCTTCAGTTGTAGAACTATAGCTCCTTGCAAATACAAGGAGATAGGCTGGTTTACACCACTGGAGAGTAAATATTTGTGGGGTTTTTTTCTCTTTTGTCCGAAATATGATTGCCCCAGGAATTGTTGGAACAAGTTAGTTGTCAGTGTTTGTACCACAGAGCTGAAGAAATCAGAGGCTGGAGTAAGAAGAGCAGGGCAGGAATTAATGCTTTTGATTTGATGAACTATCTGAAGATTTACATTATTTCCTGACCTTAACCAAACCTCAAAATACAAAAAAGGAGCAACAAAAGCAAATTGAACACAAAAAGATTTTGTTGGGATTAAGTCGACTTTTTTTTCAGAATGCCTTTAGATTTCAACATTAAAAGGATTTGTTCTGATAATGAAATGAAAAAAACATTTCTAAGCAGCAGCTTAGAATATTTTGTTCATTTTCCAACAATTTGAGGCAACATAATGCGACCTGCTGTTTCTGTCCGGAATTCTTTTATCTTTGACAACTCAATCTTTCCAATTAAAATTTGTTTATTTTGCACATGTTCCCGAGTATCACCAGTATGAGTGACTAGTGGCAATGTGCAGGGAAGAGGAAGAGGTAACTTTCATTTTATTTAATGTTTCCAAATCCGTGAAAATTTTCATTTGGTCAAATGAAAATTCAGACTGAAAAGCAAATGAGTTAAAGATTCCTCTTTTGTTTTCCTTGACCTTTTCTGTTGTTAGAGACAATAAAATACAGCTTGGTTAAAAATATTTTTTTCTACGACATGTTATTAATTTCCTGGCACAAGATATTGTCATACACTCGTGTTGTCAATAGAATCACTATATTAGATAACATTGGTGACATTAATCCGTCTTTCCTCTTTCTAGAAGCTCATGTGTAGTTTTACCTTGGTCAAGAGAAAATCCTAACAGCAATTCAACGGCTACTTTGAGTTCTGAAGAAGAAAGATCTATTCCTTTGGAACAGGAATATTTGGAAGGATCTATTCCCTTGTGTTTTTTAGAAGCTTGTCAGGGATTGCACAAGGACGCTTGCACACATAATATATAATTTTGTATTTATTCATTTGCCAACATATTCTGTCCAGAAAAATTCTCTGGATAATTCTCCAGCATGATGTCTGATAGGGATGAATTCCTTCCACTTCCTCTTACCTGGAAATCCTGGTCGGAAAAATCTTTTTAGTTCTGTTTGTTCCTAAATTTTCCTACCAATAATTCAGCCTCATCCACAGTTATCTCCTCTAATATCAACTCAGAAAACCCCATACCTTCTGCTTGCTAAAGTGTTAAGCACATATTGGTAGCTCCCTGTAGGAAATGTGAACTGATGGGGAACATTGGCAGTACTCTTGCTAATGAGAGTGGATCCTTTCCTTTATATCATACAAACTCAGCTTTGATTCATCTCTGCACTACCCTTATGTTCTTAAAGAGCACCAGACACATACTATAAAATCAGAATCAGTCAATGTTACAGAAAGTCTCTGACATATTCTCTGTGGGACTGCATGGAAAGGATATCACCTTGTCATGTCATCTAAAAATTGAAAAACTTCTAAGAACCATGTTTTACAAATATTCACCCATCTGTTTATCTTTATGCCCTGAGAACAACTTTGGTGGTTTTTCCAGAGTTGCCTGCTGAGTCTTAGGGTCAACATGTGTGTGAGTTCATGTGGGACTGCAGACTAATGAGGCAGCAATCTTCCTGTCAGTTCAGGACTACATTATGTACTCTGAATGAGCTCAGGACTTGTCATGGAATTTGTAATGGGAATATTATAAAGCACAGACACAAAACATAGGAAAACATATGTAGTTGAATGTTTTAACTTAAAAAGTTTAGTCTGTTCATATGGAATCTCAAAAACACTGACAAATCCGTCCATGTTAAAAGTATATAATTTCATCTAGTATTTACACGGAAAGATGGCAAGATAGTTGAATCCTTCTACTCATTTGGCTTATGTCTGTGCAATGAATGTTTTTAGTAACATTACATTGTGGGAACGTGCTGTGATAGACAACCATATTCTGCATAATCCTAATTTTTTTTTAAAGACATATGTAAGACAAGCCTTAGTGAGCTTAGTGAGCAGACCATTGAACACCCACGCTGTAACTGATTACCTGTGTTTTAGGTGCAAAATACTAATAATAACCAAAGTGTAAAAGGAATTTAATTTTTTCCTTCCTTGGCTGCCTAATTTTTCTCTCGCCTTTTTTTTCCCCCTCAAGTTTAAAATGTCATGATTTAAAACACTCAACAGATACAGTAAAAACTAAGTAATAGAATGGAATTTTCTAGTGTCAGCTGGATTGCATTTGGATAATACTTTGGGATTTATCATTCCCTTGTAACTGCAAATACTATTAATGGGAGTGGTCCAGAAATGTTAGGAGAAAAACCCTGTGCTGATAATGGAGAGTTCTTTCAATACTTCTATGTACATATCCATGCCTTCAACTACATTCAGAAAAAAGCACTAGAGGAACACCAGAGACAGCTTCTTACAGAAGCTAAGTATCTATCTATCTATCTATCTATCTATCTATCTATCTATCTATCTATCTATCTATCTGTCTGTCTATCTATCTATCTATCTATCTATCTATCTATCTATCTATCTGTCTATCTATCTATCTATCTATCTATCTATCTCCTTACAGATAGGAGAAACACATAGCTAATAAATGACAGAAATCATTAAAAATAGTTCCCTTTTATATACATAAAGGATAGACATTTTTAAAAATTTTGCCTTTAAAATTTGATGTTGGTAGCTCATAATGAAGTGCAGAGCTGGAACTTGGTAAATCTTTTTCATTGCCTCAAAGTAGTATTGATTCCCATTAAAACTTACTGACAAATATTTTATGATAGTTAGTAGATTCATAGTTCGCAATCTTAGAATACCTTGCATGGCAAACAAGTTCATTTGTATTTTTCTACAGTAATAATTAGCTACTTTGTGAATATAAATAAAACAAGATATTTTCTGCAGGATCTCATGCCAATTGAATAGGAAAGAGTTTTAGTACCACAGGCAGACACGGTACTTGGAATGTAAATATATAAAATTTAAAAGAAAGTAAGATGAAACAGTAGTCATACTTGAGTTTCTATGAATCTGTCTCTAAATGCCTGCTAGCCTTTACATGTGCAAAGTTCAGTTAGTTCTCTTTTGTTTTTTCCATGAACTGACAATGCAATATGCAACCCTTACCACTGTTAAATCAAAGATGACTGGAAAACTTGCACGCATATTCTGGTGGAATACTCACCAGCCAAGCAGATCAAATGACTACTTACATTAAGCTATGATTTTGCTTTGATGAGAGCCCTTAATTTGGCTGCTTCTCCTCAGTGAGGTTCTGATATCATCAGAACATATATACAGTCTACATGAAATAGAAGAATCAGATTTACTTCTCCTAAATAAATCAATAAATTTAAAATACATCAACTGAGGGGGAAAACAACAAGAACAACAAACAACTACCAAATAAAAAAAATCCCAAATCAAACGAAAAAAGCTCAAAAAAACCAAATCCAAATTAAAACAAACGAAAAAACAAAACACAAAGAGGCAATCAGACAGGATTTACAAACTATTTGGTATTGATTTTTTTATACATTTTTATAACATTAAGTGATAAAAAATGTAAGTCGGGGTATACTTAAAATGTGGTTGGTTTTGGTTGGCTTAGTTTGGGGTTTCATCTTTTTTTTCCATGTAAAGAATTGCAGTCCCTAACCTGAGATTTTAATTGTCAGATCTGGGGATTCACTGCCATTAACTATTGCATTAACTATCAGCTTGCTTTGGGACATTCAGGTATGTGTGGGACCAGGGTAATTTTCTTGAAAGAGCTAGGTTTACATGTAACTAGCTGAGAATGAGTCACCTTTCTCAAAGTATTCAGCAATACTACTATGTCACAAAGTAAAACAGCACAAAAAAAAGCGGATCTCCCAAAAAAAGAAAACAATTTTTAAAAAACTAAAAAGTAGAAAAAATATAGTCTATAAACTCAATTGAAACCAAATATGGATTTTAAAAAAACAGCTGTATAAAAATCACTAATTCATTGAACAGCATTGAGCAAACATTTCATATTACAGATTCGGAAAAATAAGCACCTATGTTCAGCTAAAGATGTTTAAAACTTAGTTAATATGTTCAAAATCATCAGTTAAGATGTGTCACTTATGGGATGAAAGATAGAGGTGAGTCTTTCCCTCCACTCAGCATTGGTGAGACCCCAAAGTGAAATAGAGGAGATCCCTCATGACCATCAGGAAGCACTTTCTTACAGTGACCAAGTCCTGGCAGAGGTTGTGCAGAAAAGCAGATGAATCTTCCACTTTGGTGACATCCAAAAGCTATCTGGACATGGCCAAGGACAACATGTTGAACATGGATGTCAGGGCAGTTGGCAAGCAGAGGTCCCTTTCCAACCTCAGCCAGCCTGTGATTCTGTAAAACAACAGTCCAGTCTTCCTTCTGAGCTATTTATGTGTTTGTTCTCCTTTTAAGTTAATGCAATACAATACGCACACTGAGGGATTGGGCTCTACTATTTTATTTTACTTCCTGTAAAGAAATCAATAGCCCTCAGAAATATTCCTGAGAAGCAACAAATATTCTTTTGTTCCCTGCTCTGGAGGACAATTAGTTTGCATCACTTTAAGATCAGCTTCCAGGTTTTCTTAAAACATGGCCTTCATAGCTTATTTCTGACCTCTCTAAATTTTGCTTTTTAACCACTTTCTGAATACTGCAACTTGCAGTAATAACCATTCTTCAGTAATGATTGATTCTTATGTAACTGTACCCTTTACAGATATTGAAATTTTATGTAAAAACCTTTTTTTCTTGATTCTGTTTGAAACGGAAAGACAGCATTTTGTACTGTCCGTTAACTGTTGTCATTTTTTTTTCCAGAGTCTCGCAGTTTAATTAGTCTTTAATTACCGGTTAATTATTCTCTAAGTAATCTGCTTTTCATTCATGTATTTAATAGCCATCAGTATTTAAGCAACTTGAGGTGAGATCTTTGCACATGAATTTGAAAGAGAGATATTAAAGCAACTTAGATAGAGTAATGCTGAACTCAGCATCATTTAAAATTACTTTTTTAAGATGTAAGATTTCCTTTAAAGAAGCTTTTCAGTCTGATTCTTCTAGAGTTGCTAAATAGCCTCTGTAAGCAATAATTTAAACATTATGGTTTACTTCTTGCTTGTGTGATTTTTTTTGGCCCCTGTGTTCATCTCCTCTCCATGCCAGCACTAACAGGGTTTCACAGGATGTGCAGATCTACACTGGGATAACAACATCAATCAGATGTCATGCCTCAGCATTTCAACCACCCAAATTCAGCAATACTTTCCCTAAAGCACAACTGGATGAACATATTCCAATTCTGTTTTGATTATCTACTCCTTCCTGGACCCCTGCAAGTTCTTTCTTCTGAAGTAATAAAGATGAGACAATGACTGGGGCAGATCTGGGACGTGATGGAAAACATCTTTTAAGTGCTTTGGTGGCAACTTACAGCTCAGAGCCTGGCAAAGCTGCAAGATTTGAGTTTAGGAAGGGAAGTGTCCTCTCTGTCAGACTGCTATGGGAATAGTGAGTTTTTCAGTTCAGTAAATTTTTTTCCTGGTGAGAGCATTTAGTCATACCCCCCAGGCAATTTCCAGCTGCAAGACTACTCTAGATTTGGCAGCCAGCTTGGTGATTTCTGTGATCTGACTGAAAACAGACATTTATTGGGTGAAAACATTTATTTTTAAAACACAGATTTGTTGCGTAAGTTAGATCAGACTTTGAAGTAAATAAATGGATAATTTGTCAAAAGTTATGTAGGAGACACTACCTTACACTGTGCAAGATACTTCAAATAAAGGATGTTTCCTTCATTCCTCTTCCTTTTATTTCTCTCAAGTATTTTAGAATAATCCAAAGAAAGCTTTGGAGTAGCAAGGAAATTTCTATTTAGGCTCTCTGCGGACATTGCCTCCTCATTCAAAGGAGAGAAAAATTTAAAAATCAGAAACTTTAGTTGGTAGGTCTTATCCGTCAATCTTTCTTTTTTGAAGAAGAAACCCTAAAATTCTCTAGAAGAAAGATTTCTAGACAAATCAATAGTAACTTTACATTCTGAGACAAAGAAGTAATAAACCGTCCACACAATAACTTAAGAAGAGGTAAACCTCAACTACAATTTGTAGATTGTTTATGAAAGTACAAAAGAAATAAATTGCTCAGCAAAGAAGAGGCAAAATTTCTAAATAAGACCTGATATCAGAAGTACTGAAATCTTAGTGGCTGAGAAAGAAAGGAGAGAAAGTTGCACTTGATAGAACTGATTCCCATAAAAAATTATTTGCATCTTCTGACTGGACATAGAAAAAGTTGTGGTCATAGATATGAACTCATATATGAGGTAAGGAATCAATGGGAATAAAATTAGTCCCTCCAATGGGCACTCACACACAAAATTATCTTATTCTCTTTGGTCATTATCCCACTGCAATGTGTAAGTAAAGAGAAAGAGTTTGCTTTCTATAGAAGAGACAAAGATACGGAGAAGGGTCCTGAGAACAAATATTTGTAGGTATAGATAGTCATCTTACTTTTTCTTCATTTGCTCAATCACATAAGATGTAAGGATATGCAGATATAAATTAATTTGGCTTTTCAATAAAAAGAACACAATATGGTAATCTTATCAATATAGTAGATCGTGAGTAAAAACAGGTATTTCTCACAGAAATAGAGTTAAAATGATCATAAAAATATCAATGTGAATTTGTCTTTTTGGCTGCAAACACAACTTGCTGCAAACCAAAACAACTCCTTGAGCAAACACCACCTCTTCAAAAAAAAGCATGTCTGCAATCATGGAGAGCTTGCATCCTTAACACGGGAGGAGGTGAGATATTGGATTCCATAAGTGGCTTTTTTGATTTGAAGAAGTTAACATGTTAAGAACGGCATAACTGGTCTTTGGGAATACATCTTTATCCAAATGTAAATTCTATAGCAATTTTATATTGAAGTCAGTTAGGTTACAGTGGTTACAGTTGAGAGAAGAAATTAGACATTAGCTGAGAATTTCTGTTTGTTAGGACAATGATGAAATAGTTCTACTGTAGCTCGTTATTCAATAGTGTTTATAAATTCTGTGCATATATTTTCCTTGGTGAAACTTAACATACCAAAATATTTTTTCTCTCTTTGTTATGAAAGTTGATTTAATATAGTGCATTTTCTTTGACACTAGATTTTCAATAAACTTCAATTCAATCCTGGGAATACTGAATGGATTGAAGGAATTAGCATATCTATTTGAAATAGTGTTATGGAGAAGGAAAAACCCAGGATATTTGATTTTTCAATAAAACTTCTGGTAAAATTTGAACTTCTTTAAACTGATCCCTGGGTTTTTGAAAATAAGAGGAACCCATTTAAAAATACAAAATTGGAGCTTGAAAGGGGGGAGGGAGAGAACCAGCAGAAAAATACTAGTCATTATAATGTATGTTATCAACAGACTTCCATAAATAGAATGCTAATATCTAAAATTAAATGTATCATGTCCATTGGCATTAAAAAGAGTCATTGGTTTCTTCCGGGCATTGGTGTACCACAGTAAGAGACATGCACATTGTCTCTCTTATTCTCATTGCTGACTGCAGACATAATGTAATTGTTATCCAGGACCCAGTGTTTTCAAATGAGATTTAGTATTCCTTCTCCACTAGATAGCTATAGATGAGGAAAAAATTGCAACAAGATTTTTTGTGTGTGAAAATGAAAAATAACCCAAAACCTATTACCAATTGGAAAGGTCTGTTTTAAGAGACTTGTAGGAAGTCTATAACAGTAAAAGATGGACCCTGCCTATGGAGTTGCTGATCCTTGATCATCACAACTTCTGGGTAAGCTGCACCCCAAATAAAGTCAACACAAATATAATATTCTGTCACTTCTCTGTATGTCAAAATAATATTATGGACATAATTTTGAATCCAGGTATGGGAAGAAATATTGAGTGACACAATAAATGGGTTGTTTTTGTATTTTGGAATTTTTTTTAATAACATAGAGTAAGCTTACGTCATAGATATTTGAATCTAAACGTAAGTAACCAAGAATATTCCATTTCATGTTTTACTGGCTATGCCAAAACTTTCAATTCTGCTGTTTTTTTCAGCGAGACCATGATGGTATAAAATGTTTTTTATCATGACCTACCAGGCTGTAAATCAGGACCAGATTACCTAGCTCGTGGGGAAAAAAACCAAAAACAAAAAATCAGAGTAGGCTAAAAGGCAGTTACTTGGATTTAGTCACTGTCTTTACATTGGACAGTAAAGTGACCATAATAATTGCAAAGAGTTACTTATGGTAAAAGATATCAGCCAAGGCTACTAATCCTTCTGGGACAGCAACTACAATAAAAAAAAAAAAAAAAACACAAAAAAAAACAAAAAACAAAACAAAATGAACCCTCAGATTTATTTGTTTGAGGCTGATTTAAAACACTTAAAAATATTGTTTGTTTGTTCATTTGTTTCTTCAGTATAGGTGCTTAAGTAATGCCTTAGATCATGGCTGGGATGTTTATCACTTAGGGTGAGCCCATCAGGGTCAATAACTGGCTTTCAAAAGTGCTTGATCTTCAAAATTTGTTCTCCAAACATAGCCCTTCTTGTGAATGGAAATGTTTTTCATGGGGTGAATCAAGTGGGAGTCTTGATTGTAGCTGTTCCAGAACTGTAATCCTGACTTGGTTACTGGCACTGTGTTTAGCCTTGGATGCCTCCCAGCTCGGTGCCTCAGTTTTCCTGCCTGCAAGATCTGAAGAACAATGACTGACTCTGAGACCTAATGAGCTGTTTGTGTAGTACAGAGAAGATGTGAAGTGCCATAATGCTACTAGTTTGACTGCCTAAGAATTGTTTTAAGGAGCAGCTTAGTGAAATCAAGAGTGCTTTTGTCCCGTGTATTTATCTGTACTCATTCCTCTAGATGACCTGAAAGGGATTAACAGCTATTCCTAGGTTAATTCCATGGCATCTCTTCTCTGGAGTATGGAAGGGATATGCTGTCTGTAAATCCAAATCCCCAGATACATTTTAGCAACTACATGCTAAGGAAATCAGCTGGTTTGTATTAGTTTTTCAAGCATTCTTATGGATCTTAGTCATCTAGAATGGCCCAAATCAAATGACAGCTGCTTTTGCATGTTTTCTCTGCAGATGTCATTTTAATTACTAACGTCAGTGTTACATGCACCTCCTACAAGCTAATACAGTGATTCTTCAGCTGCAGATTTTCAAGCATTTCAGATACTATCTGACACACAATACCTGTGTGGAAGATGAAAAATAATAATGAAGCATGTCCTATAAATCAGAATGTCATTCTTGAAACTTGTTGGAAAGTGGCAATATCTCTGTCTGTTGGGCAGACAAGAACAGTTGTCATCAATTACTTTAACATGAGTTCACTTCACAACACCATCCAAAACAGTCCAAAACTCATTGATTGTATTATTTGAGCAGTTATAATGTCCTTATAAAAGCTTTCAATAACAAAAATATTTCATTGGAGAAAAAAATTGTTTTCAAGGGAAGTTCGACTTCTAACTGCTTTTAAATAGCTGAAATCTAGTCTCATTTTTTTAGTAATTTAGCCAAAATTATCATGTCAGTATGCCATATTACTAAGAGTTGCCAAACATAAGATGCACTGAGGCCTGAAATCACATTTTTTACAAACCTGTGAAGCTGCCATTCATAATCTGTAAAACTTGTGATGAAGAAAATGTGAGGCATAGATTGTCTGTGAACAAATCTATAATATTTCAAATGTTGAAATCTTGGAGGATGCAGCAGACTATTATGACACGATTTAATACTTACAAAATACAACAGTATGAATCATGCAAAATTCATTTAAAATAAAGTATTTAATGACTGGAAACAGCTGTTACCTTGATGACACTAAGTGTTTTGGGAAGGATAGTATAACTTGTTCAAAGAAGAGCCACAAAGTAGGTGAAGGATAAGAAGCACAAGTCCTGTGAGAAGCAACTGAGGGAGCTGGGATTGTTTGGCCTGGAGAAGAGGAGGCTCAAGGGGGACCATATCACTCTCTACAACTGCCTGAAAGGAGATTTTAGCCAAGTGGGGATTGGCCCCTCCTGCCAGGCAACCAGCAACTGGGTGAAAGTTTTAAACTGCATGAGGGGAGGTTTAGGTTAGACATTAGAAATAAATTATATGCAGAAAGAGTGATTATATATTGTAATATGTTGACCAGGGAGGTCATGGAGCCACCATCCCTGGAGGTGTTTAAGGAAAGACTGGATGTGGCACTTGGTGCAGTGGTCTGTTTCACATGGTGGTATTTGGTCATAGGTTGCACTTGATCTTAGAGATCTTCTTCAACTTAATTCACATAAAAATACCCTAAATCATAACTATTCATGTTAAGAAAAGTGGCTGTCTTTATGTTTCTACTGAATTTATCAAGTAAGCTTTGTGTAGATGGAAGTAGAGTGATTTTACTACCTTGTTTTGCATTACTGCTGCACCCAAAAAGCAAAGATTTCGTCAAGGAGTTTAACCCCTGCAGTTATTTTAGTCTCCACTTCAAAATTAGGTCTTGTTTTATGTTAGCCTTACCCCTAGGATTACCATTTATATAATTTAGGACAGATGGATCAGGTACTTCTGAAAACGTACAAAGGTCCATGTATTCCTCTGAAAAACTGAATAAAGAAAATACACTCACAGTTGAGAAATTCTATGTATTCTTTAGTGTGTCAATACAACAAATTAACATATAAACTTCCTGTGAAGAAAGCAAGCATTCAACATCACTCCATCGCCAGTGATGCTAATAATAACAATAACAATAACAATAACAATAACAATAACAATAATAATAATAATAATAATAATAATAATAAGTGTATTGATGCTGTCAGTGCTAGAGTTCTCCTGAGCTGGTGTGGGGAAGAGGGGCAAGGAAGAGGTATACTGCGTGTCTGTTTAAGATGTTAGTCTTTTACTGTAGTTAAAAAGGTGTTTTTGGGGTTTTTTTTACTAACATTACTTACAGCAAGTTTCAGGTAAGACCTATATAGAAAATAAATGGAGTACACAGGTGAGACAAAAAGATCTAGTGATGTTATTACTGGAAGGGTAGAATACAAGCAGAATTACCTCATAGTAATAAGCAGAGACAACATCTGCAAAGAGAAAGACAGCATCATATATATATATATATATATATATATATACAGAGGTGCATACAGACACATAGAAAATCTTTTGATAGATATAATCCTGGGCTTAGTAACAGGAAAAGTTTTCTATGTGCAGGGTTGGCTATAGGAAAGCACTGGGTTGATTATTTTAAAATATTTTTGGAGAAGAGTAAGAAAAAAATAATAATGCTTTTTAAAATTGATTCATGCATTTGTGATCCTTCAGGTGCATTTTTCTTCTATACACTTTGCAGTATAAATAGAGCTTGAGAATCAGCTCTCTCTTTACCTGTGTTCACCTGATCAGTTTTCATTGGGACGTATATGCACCAAGGTCTTAGTTGATGAATCAGCTTTTAAGTCCTAAAATATAAATCCTAACGAGTTTTATAAGACATAAAATATATAAGACATTCAATGTGAGAGGATAGGACTCCACCAGGTGTATACATGCACTTAGGAACTTTTATTCTTTCATTTTATGAGAGAGAGAGAAGGAAGACTGTCCAAATAATATCAGAAGCAACACCAGCTTGAAAATCTGCAAGCAATGTGATGAACTCATATGGCAAAACATTAAATACAGAGAATCCCCCAACTGATATTTCCAGTCTGGTTGATCATAAATTATTTTATTATGTTTCTTGGCATGTGACTTATCACAACATCCCGACACGATCCACTGGAAATAGCTCACTGCAGTATAATATATCAAAAATGTAGAAGCACAGGAGGAAACAGATACATCTCACCCTAATGAAATACAGATTTTGTCTATCCATTTTGTTAATTAGCAAAGTACCTCAGATCTAATTATGAATCTATCTTTAATATGCTTGCTTCACCCTGCACATCATGGGCATAGCATGGTAATTATGCTACATAAAACTAAATAGAAGTTATGTCCTCTGGTGTATGACTGCAGAATCTTTAACTTTGTGTTTGGGGATATTATAATTTCTGGAATAATTTTATAAAAATATTACTTAAATAAATCCTCCTCTCTCACTCTTACATTAGCTTTTGAAACTACATTACAAATGCTTGATGATAGATTATATTTTATCAAATGTATCTATCTTTAAAACATCTTATAAACCTATATTTAACCACAAGGTTGACAAGACAGTGTTTTGCTCTCATCTGAACTGCCCCACTCTACAAAGAAACAGCCCTCATTAGCAATCTCCTTAATCAAGAAAACATGGGGGAGAACTGTTATGTCTTTTCAATACTTAGAATCTACAGACTGGAGGTCAGTTCTGGAGGACATTTGCAGTCTGGTAGCACTGTCTTCAGGTAGTGCCATGCCCTGGTGTACGCAGAGACCTTGTCATGAATGGATGGGCTTGGGGTAGAATAAGATGCAAAATATGCAAAATACTTAAAAGCAGCCTAGACAGATATTTGCTTTAACCTTGATAGTGTGGTATCTGTATGTAGAGAGAAGAAAAGTGCTGACTACCAGCCCTCTTTCGGTCCTGTTTCTGGAAGGGAAACAGAGCATACAGGAAGGGATGTAGATGGGATGCAGCGGGATAGATAGCTGGATAGCAAGGAAAGGGTCATTTTAGGTACATAGCCAATATGACCTCCTGTGCTATGTCTATTTGATCCCAGATTTCTCCCAGCATCGAACAACACACTACAAAGAGGGGGTAATGAAGAGATAATCGTCACTTGAAGAACTAGAAATAGAAGCCCTCTTTTTTTGCCTAGTATGTGAAGCATTTTGAAACAGTACGAATGAGGTAGACCTGGCATGATACCTGACCGGGAAGACTGGGGCATGAGGAGCAGGACAGGAAAGTGGAGAAGTGCAGTACGAAAATTTCTCTGAAAACTCACTGTAGGGAAATGACAAACTGATTCAAAGTTTAAATCCCTCGGAAACATTTCAAACTTCAAAAATGTAGGATCTGAGAACTTGAAAGCAGAGGAAACAGCAGAAGTCAAACCTCATGTTCGGAGCAGTAATGGAATGTAGAACTCCTATTGTCTCACACTCTGAAGAATGAGAACCTCATTTCTGCTTCTACTCATTTCTTATACTAGAAAGAGCAAAATGTATTCACAAAAGTTTCTCTTGACTCCATAAGCTTTCTTGCCTATTTATATTTCAGTTACTCATAAAGAAAAAACAATGTGTCCTAATTAAAGGATATTATATTTTATTTTATATTTTCCTGCCAGAACAGTAAGAGCTATTAAATGGAGAACAAAGAAATAGTAATGCAGTACGTTAAATATAAGTGAGACAGCTATCACATTCTATTCAATACTTGAAAATATGCCCACCTTCTCTTACACTCATCCTTAAATAGCAATTCTGGCATAATTCTTCTACTACTACATGTAGATTACTAGTGTCTGAAAAATTTTAATCTGTGTATTCATGCATTTGTGATAACAGCTATTAGACAAAATTAATAAGAAGTTGGTTGCTAGTACCACAGGACTTAATTGTTATTTTCAAGGAAGAAGCTGCAAATTTAGTTTCTGACATTGTTCCTTGATAAGTAATTCTGTATCAATTCAGTTCAGTGTTTTCATATGTAAGTGGCCACATCTCATTTTAAGAGTGTCTTTCAAAGCTAATGAATGCATGCATTGGAGTTAGTAAAAGAGAGGAGGGTAGCATGCATATACCTCTAGATACTGTACTTTCACTGAAAATACTCTTTGAATTGGAGCGTCAGCTGTAATACAGGGTTTGTGTGAGATTATTGCAGCTCATAACTGCCCTTAACTAGACAACAGGTACTTCATCTGTTGATTTTAAATTGACTTTTGATGGGATAGTGAATATCCTTGTATCATTTTTTCTCAGGACTAAACTTTACAGTAGAGGATAAATCTGTCTTGGACCAGAGACAGGACTCAGTGATGTCAGTGAGATGTTAGAAGCCAAGACAGAATCTGTTGTTGGATGGTGGAGTGGGAAATGGGTTCCTGAACTGAGCAGTCCAATCCTTGAACATTCTGAGGAAACACATCAGAGTCTTCTTTACATAATTGTTAAATTTTAGTTTAAAAGAAAGCATTTTTGCCTTGGCATTGTACCTTCTCTTTATACCTATTATCCCCCTGGATTACTGCCTTTTAATTTTACCGCCCAGTATTAAGAAAGACTTTCCTAATAGATGAATACTTTATACTGCAGCCAAATCAAAGGTCTATTACACCCATAAAACCAGAGCTACACTAAGCAGGATTTAAGAAATATTAGGTTCCTTTTAAATTTCGACATATGAGCAGTAAGTAACAATATGTGCAAAAACATTTTTGCACCCTGTAGCCCTGTAAAAACTGTAATGCTTTAAGGAATAAGCTTCAGGGCTTCAGCTAACTGTGCCTAGGCAAACTCTGCAAGGTCACAGTTATCATCTGTTAGGAGCATTATCTGTTTTCTGTGAGAACTTGTCATGTGAACTGGAATTTGTTACATGGCATTTCTTGCCAGGATGTACAGTTTTGAAAGCATGGAGTATTTAAATGTTTGAAATATGGATATATCTTCAAAGCAAAGGCTCCATAACCATAAGCAACCTGCTCATGGACAATTACTGCTCACTGAAAACATGCAGCCTTTAAGAAAATGAGGAGCCACTGGGCAGGGAAGAAAGTGCCAGGCAGCAGGATGGGGAGCTTGACACAGCAACCACCCTGAACACTCCATAGGACCTCTGCCACTGCCATATATGTCAAGAAACACAGACATTTTACAAAAGGGAAAGATCCTAGACATTTTTCCCACATCAGTGTATCACATGGAAGAGCTCTGGAGCCTGCTCCCTACACTGGGGTGAAGATGACGAGCACCGTGGTACCGAGGGTTCACACTGGGTGTAGAATATGGCTGCAAAAGACTCACTACTTGCAATGTATACTGAGAGCAACTAAAAATGAGCAAGGACTAAGCATTAGTATGAAGGGCATCAATGAATATCAATCTAGTTAAGCTTTTCTTTGGATTTCAAACTGATCAGGCTTATCAGTCTTATAAAAATCACAGTGATATTTAGGCGTCTGATACATCCTTGTACATATGTTCAGTTGCTGCTCTATCAGTTTGTTTATTAAAATTATTCTTTTCAGTGGTTTTTAGCCCTACATGATAAACTTTTAAAACTGATATCTTCGAGATTTTACTTCATATCTGACCACAGTCTTCATATTGCCAAGATAAAGAGGCCAAGTCTCATTTCCTTTTTATGTTAGAGCTATAGGCAAAAATATCAAGGAATCTGAATTAGCTCTGGTCTGGGGCTAAGCAAACTGAAGAGGACATCAGAAACTATGACATGAGAAATCTCTGGACACAACAGATAACAATGTGAGAAGACGCCAAATGTTACAGTTAGCACTGTGAGGACTGTCAGGGACGTCTGGGTTTCAGAGGTGGTTAATGAGGAGGTGAGACCTGAAGCTGAACATCACAGACAACTGGAGGAGAGCATTGCAGACCTTTTGGGGAAAACAGCTTTACAGGATAAACAGCATTTAGGCTGCACTGTTAGTTGAGCATGTAATGCTGAGATTACTTAGTTAGCAGAAGAAGAAATATCAAGTTTAACCATGGATATAGCAAGACTGAGCTCAGTGGAGAAAATAATTATCAGTAATTATTTGGGACAGTGCTAGAGTGCAGAAATGATGGTGAAGAGGAGAGTAAAGTAACAGGAAAAGGGTAATAAAATACATAAATTATGTGTTTGGGTATGTCCAGGGATATCTCCTGTGCTTCACTGCAGCTGGAGGACAATAAAGCCAAGTTGTTCCAACCATAACATGTGCTTATTCTGCTGCCACGATCAGGAGGAACTGGAGTCAATGGAGCAAGGTGCTTTCCCTTGCTAGCCAGGAAAAATCCAGGACAGATGGACTGAGCAACCTGATATCACACTGTCAATGCCTAGTGCAGGCCTGAATACACCAGCATCCTCCTAAATATGTTCTGACTGTTTTGGACTTGTCTGCCTTGGTAGATGTCTAAAGCATATTTTTGCTAGGTGTTCCTCCCTGAAATTTGTGTTTCCTGGATATGGTAATCTGACTTACATATGACACTCAAGACATGCTTTAAATGATAATTCAAACTTTTCCTTTCCCATTGTACCTACTTGAATTTGTTTTAAGTACAGACATAAGATGTTTGACTTTTCAGCCAGTATCTCAACAAACACTATAAACTCAAGGGTATATTAAAATATAAGATATAGTGATCTTCTGATATCCATTACCAAGTTAACACTTAAGATCCTGTTTTGGTCATAGCATAATAGCTCTTCCAGATGTGGAATTATTCAAGAGTTAAGTAATTCTAAAATTTCTCATGTCAAAAATCAAGGTGAACTCATCTGGGCTTTTTTCACAACAACAACAACAACAACAACAACAACAACAACAACAACAAAATGCAAACCTTGGAGTCAGGGGGAAAGGCCTAAATTCTTCTCTCCCTACATTTCAATTAAAGATAATAAAGAAGTTTTAAGAGAATAACATTCCTCCTTTGAAGGACAATGAGTGTGAGTGTACATTTCCCTTGAGAAGGTCTTTATTTCCAATCTGGTCATATCGATCTTACAGCAAAACCCTGGAGCAGTAATTATACAAAAAGATGAAGAAAGTGAACACATATTTACAGCTAGTGAACAGTATGATAGACTTATTCCAATCTCCAGAACATTTTGTAGAAAGGTTTATGGTGAACCCTAAATAGTTGTTCATACTATGTCACGAACAAAAAAGCATATATGCTACTCCTCAGAGCACTCACTATATCACTTGATTTATCATGAAAACACCAGCTGGTGAATTTGCACTCAGACAAAAAATTCAAAAATTTGTTTACTCTCATTCTAAACTTGAACTTTTGACTGTATTGCTTGTTTGTTATTAACACAATATAAACCCCCACAGCCCCGACATTTGCTGAATAGGTCAGATTCTCTCTGGTTAATTTGTCATATTTCAATGAAACATACTGGAGTTTTTCAGTGCTAGCATGAAAAACTAAGTTGCTTTGTAAATGTACATCGGCTTGTTCCAGATTCAGTGTAAAGACAAAGCAGAATCCTTTGGCATATGGGGAACATTTTTTCAGCTAAATAATTAATATTTGATATCCTCTTGGGTTAAGAGAGATTGGTATGAGATGAAGTATAAAATGTTTGCAAAGGTCTGTGACAATCAAGGTATAGAACCAGTAAAATAAGTTTTTTATTAGTTGTTTTATAAAATACATGTTTTCTCATGTACCTAAGACAGATATTTATTTTATATGCTATGCCGTGACCCTTTCAAAGCATAAGAATCAAACTATGAACTTGAATTTATGCATAATGTCTTAGATATACATACATACTACCACTTCCCAAATCCCTTTCCTCATTATTACCCACTACCTTTGCTTAAATAAATTGTCTTTTCAAAGTCTTTATTTAGACAAGAGTAGTGGCTATTCTGTATTTTAATCATTATACCTGCATATCTACTCAAGACTTCACCCTGCACATACAGATTAAAATTTTCTTGCCTTTTAAAATCAACAAAGCAAAATATTTCCTACCTCTGTATTTTTCCTTTTTTCCCCAACTCAGAAATAGATCAAGGCCATTGCGTAAATAATGTAAATTTGGAAAAATACCTGTAATAGCAATATTTTTTTTCTTAAATGTCTAACATATCTGATTGCTCTTCCATTAAGACAAGATGTAGGAGGACTGGTCTTCCTGCTGAAATACCCAATGACCCTTCCTTCCCTTGTTTAAAAAACTTGCTTTTTCTTTTCCATGCACCCTTCTGTCCCATGATGTAGTTTGATCCTGACTTCCTGCTGTAGAAAACAGAACAGAGCTCAGTGTGGTAAGCATTGTTCTGGTTTCTAGAAAGCTTTATGTCCTCCATTACGGGACATAACAAAAGGATTCTGAAAATTTCTAATTCTACTGTAGCCGTAATGTTTCCTAAAATTAATACAGATTTTGAGGGGGTGATTGTTAGTTTAAGTGGCTTTGGCCTCATTAGAATATAATGAATTTTCAAGGTTAGTACTGTATCATGTAGGTAGTAATAATAAATAATTTCCTTGTCAGCAGGGAGTCAATGAATATTTTGGGACTCCATCTGCAGACTATTTGGCTAGCAGGAATGAACTCTACATATACTTTGCTATTGATGTGCTTGTAAAACTCCTGTTAATTATAATGGGGATTTATAAATGGACATCAAAGGCCAGTTTGTGAGCTCTCTGAAGCCCTGATCCTGCAAAGGCTTATAAATGTGTTTAATTTTCACACTGTTAGTAGTACAGTTGAAATCAATGTGACTTAATATTAGCTACATGCTGAGTGCTTGTAGGATGGGGGACTGGTACTGATTTTATACAGAATTTACTTAACTGGCTCCACTAAGTTTGCTTGTTGTGATTTGCATTAAAGTTTAAAAAGTCAGAAAACTATGATCTGAAGGGGGTACACAATCCTAATTCTAAATAGATTTGAGATCACTGCAAAGCTCTACATTAAAAAAAACCAAAAAACTTTTGGACAGCAGAGCTTTTTTAGAGGGGCATTTGGGCCACATATAACCCAAAATTAAATTATGCAAAAGCTGAATAATTTACAAAACTTATGGTTTTACAAAAAGGTCACAAAAATATGAATTTAAAACATTCTGGTTCCTTTCACAGATGTTACCCAAAGTTCCTTTTTAATTTTTTTTTAATTGAAATATAGTCCTAGATTTAGTAAATCTCATCCTGTGAAATGCATTCTGTGTTACAGTTTTTTTCTATACAGCACAATTTCAACATAGCTTATTTAGTCAGGAGAGTCAATAAAAATATTAGATCTGACCTTTTTTGATATGACCACTGCTTGCTACCATGCTTCTCTAATAAGCAGAGGATATTAAATAAGTACCTGTATCAGAGAGCAGCAGGGGCAACAACAGGGAAGCTTTATTACTTAAGAGCCCCTGCCAATCTACCTATACGAAAAAGATAAAGTTCCAGACAATTAAAAATAAAAAATAAAGAAGGCAAAACAAAAATTAATGAAAGAAAATGTGTAGGATTGAGCAGAAGTATTGCTCTGCATCTTACATTTTAAAAATCAGGGACTTCAAAAATTAAACCTCTTCTCACATCAAAAAAATGCACGGAGGACAAATCTAAGTGGGCTTCAATTTCTCAAACAGTGGAGGCAAGGCGTCCCTTTGTCCTTGCTCGGTTAGTGCATCCCTGTGCTATTTGTCTTTGTCAGACCTATGCATTTGAGTACCTGCACTCCTAAGTCCCAGTTTGGGCTGTGCTCCGGTGCTAAATGGATGCGCTGTAGGATATTGACTACTGTGAGTTTGACAAGGCTGCCCTTTTGACAAGGTGAAAGAGGTCATTATATTCACCTCTGGGATGCAGCCAATATAAATCTCATTCTTAAGGAGACACAATGTGTTCAGAAGCTGATCCACAAGTCCAACAGCCTCCTGGATACTGCCTAAGAAACAGAGATCTTAAAAATTATTAAAATGTAGTCAGGGTCATCCAAGTATGATAGAAAACAATCAATACTCTTTATTGTTCTCTGTGGTATAATGTCTGTATCTAGGACAAATACAGGAGATGTATCTTGGAGCTTTCTGTGACAAACAAGTGTTGCTGTTTGAGGGGAAAAGCATGAGTGCCAGAATGTCAGCCCATCCACAGGGGAGAGGAAAACATATGCAAATGAGCAAACCTCCACAAACCAGTGCATTTCCTAATCTTCTTCATCTGTCCCACCCCTTTTTATGGTTAAGTGAGTTATTGCAGCCCTAAAGCAGTAGAAATCCTAGCACAGTTGCCACTAGAGACTGGGGCTGAATCCCAATGAGTGGAAAGCACTGATTAAATGACAGAACAGTCTTTTCCATTCCAGTAACTCCAGTGGTCAGGCATTGTGAGAGCAAGGACTTTGAATGTCATTGAGCTAAAGGAGCTTTCATGCTCATTACCATTCTTTGCATATTCAGCTGCAAGGTGGGCCCTGGGCTTCGTGGCCTCCTTAATGCTCTCTTCAGGCTGCACAAAATTCAGAGAATCTCACTAAAGAATCCCATATGGCACCAAGGAACCTGGCCCACTTTTACAGACTGCTGGCAACTGAAGATCTGCTACAAGGAAATAATTTTGATGCCCAAAGGACAAAGCTGACTCAAACACAGCAAACCATATATTATCACTACAAAAGCTTTATATTGCAAAAAGCTCAGAAACACAGATAAATAACTACTTACAGAACCACAGAACCTCTGAAATATTTGCCAAACAAATATTAAATCTTAAGAAGCTTCTTTGCCTATCTGTTATTTTCTATTTAATAGCTTTCTGCATTAGAAAAAACATAATCCAAACCAACTATGAAAGTGCATAAATTGTTATCTAGATCATGCATCTCCCATAAGCCCTCAGGAAAACTGACTGTTTTTGAGAGAGGCTGTATATCTGTGACTCAGATGCCTAAAGTTTTCAATATGTGTTTATTATCAGAGATGCCTGTTGCCTTGCCTTTGTGGTTATCTTGCTGATGTGGCTATTTTTGACAAATCATGGCATATAATCTATTTGTAATATCTCTACATTAAGTCTAAATAATCACTACATAGAAACTGGATTAATTATATTCTGAAGCAAATGTAGGTCTGCCAAAGAACTGATCTTTATGAGACCTAGTATAGCCTACAACACAAAATAGGATGCAGTCTCCAATGGAGCAAAAGTCCTTGAGTTTGCCCCTACTGAAAGAAAATGTCAGATAAATTCTAAAGCTTCTTTTTAACCCAAATTATCCTTTCTTAAGAAATTGATGGCAAATTTTTCTGCTAGCACTTTCTCACATATCTCTCCCTTGTTTTAAAGGCACATCTGAAGTGGGAGCCTGCTATTGGCACTCAGCATAGCAATGAATTGATGGTTGTCTGTGCAGGATGCTGACTAGCTGTACATTTGTCATATGTAGGAAGTTATATTCTCACCTTTCAATCAATCCCTAATAATTTTATTTTCCAGATCCTTTCCTTTTTATTTCCCTCATATTTCATGTGAACATCTGTCTTAACCTAAATCTCTAATCTTTTTGTATGCATAGGCATTGACAGTCATTTGTAAGAAACACATGTATTTAAAATGTCCTCTATCTTTCTGCCTGTTTTGCAGCTGCCTTCCTGAAAGCCTCTATGCAGGCTGCTGTCAGAAGATCTTTCCTCAGATTGTTTAGCATTCAATTCACTGCTCGTTGGCTTAATCCTCTTCACTCTCTTCTATTAAAAAGGGGATTAAGCATTTCTAAAAATAAAAATAAATGTTGAAAAGTTTGAAAAGGTGATGCAAGTAACTGTGAGTGACTAGCAATTGAAAGAGTTCAAACATTCTCTAATTAAACACCAGTGCCAAGGAATGTTAAATGATCCTAGGAGTTGAGCTCTTCTGGGGTTTGTAAGTACTCATTGATACAGCCAACCTGCACACTGGCACTGGAAGAGCAGCTATGTCCCTACATTCTGACAGAAAGAATGTTGGAAAGTCAAACAAATTTGAAAAGTGACTCAATGGATGATGGACAGAGCATGGGGTTGAAAGTTTGAGTCCTTTCTCCTTCCTTAAACTTGTCAAAATAAGCCCTGTAGCATATTGCTCCAAGCTTCTTCACTTCTGATCCAAATGGAAACCAAGCTGTTCAGCAGAAAATTCAAACTTTATCTGCCCACTACAAATTAACTTATTTCAGACCATAATCCTTATTTCTTCCCCCAACTTTGTTTGAAACATATTTACTATCAATTCCCAGAGAAAGTGGGAGCTTAGGGTATTTACTTGGGCAATTAAGAAACTTTGGAGATGTTGGTAGACATCTCTTCTTCCCAACAAATATTGGAGACTAATGCTGCTAACACAACTGTAATTGCTCTTAGATTGTAGTCTCAAGTTCTTGGGTTACACATGCTCTTCTAACACAGAAACCCTTGTTACGCAGGGTGGAAACTGAGGCAAGATAAGTGATGACCCAACATATGGGGGATTTTAGCTTGTTACAGCTGTTTGTGCTTCCATTACACCCCTGCCTTTTTCTGCAAATCACTCACATTGGTGTTGAGATGAAACAAGGTTTCATAACCTCTAGTAAATACTATGTGTTTTTATTTATGTTTTTACACAGACAGGAAAAGAGTTAACAAACAAAAATAGTTAAACTAAAAATTAGTTATAGGAAAAAAACCCCACACTCTTCTCAGCATTAGAGAGCATTTTTCTGTTCTTTCATCAGAACACAGAATTTAATATGTGCATTTTTTAGAGATAGAGAGCACTCTTTAATGCATAAATATAATACGAAATAAGGATTACTAAAGATTATGAGAAGGTACACAATCAGAAGATGAAGGCTCAAATTTTATGGTAGTGAAGTGTAAAAGTCAGTGGAAGATGTACCCTGGATTCATTTAAGACCCTTCACTGAAGCTCGAAGAATATTATAAAGCATCCATTGGAGGCAATTTTAAACTACATTTCTAAAACCAGTTTATTTAAAGCTGAGTGACTTCAGAGAAGCATCAGTTAGAGAGAAGCTATAAAGGCCTAACCAATAACAATGATGTTCTAAAAAACAAGAATGTGGAAAAGAAGCAGCATGTAGATAAGGCCAGTCAAAATGTTACATGAGATCATCCTAATAACTGTGAGGTTACTGAAAAAGCCATGACCTGTTTGATGGTTTCTAGAGAAATAGACAGACTCTGAAAGGTACTTTTTTTGCAGTTATCTGGCTTGAACTAGCCAAACTGACTCTGTTCTGGACAAAATACTTGTGATAAGATTTTGCTTAGCTGTGATTTACATCTGTCTTTTAGACATCTTAGAACATTTATAGTCACCTCTGTTTTGTCATTAAAAATTACAAAAATCAGAAAAAATTCAGAGGCAAAAGATTAGAGTTATAAAGAAGATGCAAAATTTATTTTAAGAGGAAAGACTGAAAGGAGTTTGATTGCTGTGCTAGCAGACTTGATGAAAAGTTTTGTCCAAAATTTTAGGGCTTTGATTAACATCTTATACTTCTTTTTCATGACTTCAGTGTATGAAATCTCTACATTCCTTAAGTATATGAAGAATAACATTAGGAAAATAAAA
Organism: Acridotheres tristis; assembly: GCA_037013685.1. Taxonomy (NCBI): domain Eukaryota; kingdom Metazoa; phylum Chordata; class Aves; order Passeriformes; family Sturnidae; genus Acridotheres; species Acridotheres tristis. The sequence continues at coordinate 75,111,785 of CM072887.1, read as the reverse complement.
TTATCAATATTAATATCATTCTGTAGATTTGTATCTCCATGCATAGGAACATGTAGATCTTTTGTAAAAGCATATATTTAGGCACAAATATATTTATACATGTTTAGACTGAATTCAGTACTTATGTGAATCCATAAGTAATGTGGCATGATTTTAGAAGGTGAGGCTATTTTAGCCGAGCTGGAATGAAACATTGCATTTTATTAAGTCTCCCATGTTAGTATGTCCCTAAATTGCTGATTGTATTGATAAATCTATCTGAGAAGTAAAATATTATAATTATTATGCAACAAAAATCAGAGGAGAGGAGAGGAGAGGAGAGGAGAGGAGAGGAGAGGACAGGACAGGACAGGACAGGACAGGACAGCAGATAGCCATGAGTTTTTCTTAAAAAAAAATTCCTAATTTAAAAGTTTTAAAAATACCATAATGTCAAGTGTACTTCTAAAATCACAGTGCACTTTATGCAAACATATTTAAAAGAACTGTAAAATAATTGACTTTCCCCCTCCCTCCCAAAAAACCTCATCTTGTTGGTGAAATAGAACCAAAATACAGAATGAAATTCTAAAACACGTTTCTTTGTTTAAGAGCAACATTTAGGTGTATGAGAAGGGAGAGGAGTGAAGCTGGTGTGCACAGCAAGGAGTGCATCACTCATAATAAAGATCATAAATGAGGAAAAAATCAGTCCTTAATGGAAGAAGTAACTGTTGGAAACTTCTAGATTTTCTTGTAATGATGTGATAACAAATTTTATTTACTGAGGACAACGGGTAATTCTGAATGCTACTTCTACTTCAAGTTGAAGCAAAGAAACCGATAGTAGTACCTCTAAGATTAACTATAAACAAGCACAAGAAACTGCAATTTTCCTGGAATTTTTTAACTGGTATGACTGGCTAAATTCACAGAGAAATCAGGTGAAAAATGAGAAAAATAAGGGTGATTTAATAATTTTTCCTTTCAAATGTTGAATTCTTCCTATTGGAAAATTTCTGCATATCTAGCTATAAAGAAGAAAAAGACCAAAACATTTTGAAATTTTGAATCATTTTGAAAACTCAGTCATAAAATTTACAAGAATCTTAGGTCATTTTTGTTAAACTAAACCCAAAATTTATTGATATAATCAACAGTTTTTGGAGCATATTAGCATAAAAAAACAGAAAGTGTCTGTGTTGCCTTGTGGTTAGGCTGTCATACTAACTTGTGTATCCTACATTTCACAAGATTGACCAACAATCTGATTTTTAAGACAGCGTGATAGAAGTTACAATGGGAATTTCCAATGGCATTTGGAAAACTTTTCATAATCTGTGCCTTAATTTTTCTACAAAACATAATAATGTTTGATGAAAATTGTTTTGTCAGAAAATGCACTAGTAACTCAATTAATGCCATTACCTTGGTTAACTCCAGCATAATTTTTAAATTCACAGTTTTGTTGCAAAAATCGATACTCTTTGCCTAATCCCATCACCCTAGGAGAAACAAATTCATCTGTTAAATCCAGTCTTTTCCTGTGATAATTTCAAAAAGAGAGAATTTATCCAGTGTCCTACTTGATGCCCATATTTAAGCTAAATCATGAGAACATAAATCAGAATCCCAAGTAACAGCCGTTCAGCTGACAGATCAGGTAGGAGGGAACGCTTAGTCACAGTGATTAATAGGTCTTTTCAGGAAGCACTTAGATACCATGGTGATGGGTGTTACAGCAAATCCTCAGATAGTCCTTGATGACTTCATATGGTCTAATTCCTTTTTGACAGTAAAGGGAGGGTAAAAATTAGACTTCTAAATTGCCTGTTTGATATTCACATGGAAATAGACTGAACAAACTACCATGACTACAGAGGTCTAGGTTGAGACTGTCATTTTCAAGGACACTTGAAAGGACAGCTTCTAATTTCCTCAGATGATTTTGGAGCTCTTGCTGAAGGTCTCATCTTGCAAGCTGTTATGCACAACTGCACATAGGTAAATCCCTTCAAATTTTCTAGTAGTTTATTGTGCAAGCATTAAGCTTTTATGGATTGAGGCTTAATAATAATTAAAATGTCCTGATTAGAATCCTTAGGCAAAGACTATCAGAGGGAAATGTGCAGGGTTTTTGGATCCAAAATATACCTATGCCGACAGAGAGTCCTATGCCTGGCTGCAGCTGACAAAATCACCGTGGTCCCTGCAACCTCTTTTACCTATGTCACAACTTCGGCAAATCACTCTTGTTATTCTTATTGAAAGAATGATCAAAGACTATGGGAAAGCAGTCATTACCTTAGGGGACAGTTACTGCTAATCTTCCTCCTCTCCCTCGGCAACAGGGAATGCTTCTCATTTTCAGCACTGGTGAATATGCTCAGAGATCGCCTTCTACTTTTCACTTTCCAATGGAAAGAGCAACTAATTCTAGCCCTTCCTCTCCAAGGCAGAATAATTGTTTCCTATATGGCACTCCTAGTCCTTAACGTGCTCTGGATCACTACACTAGCAAAAACAATACCTGCCATTTCCACTTTGAAATTATATTTTTGTAGCATTTTTTGGTATAAATTTGCCTAAAAAGAAACCCTATAAAAAGAGAAATATATTTAATAGGTTATCTTGAAAAGAATATCATATTGATAAGACTATTAATTAGAGAGCTAAATAAATAAAATTATTTTTAAAATAATTTTTCTAAACAAATTAGAAAACTAAAAACCTGTTGGCATTTTGCCTTTCAACTTTAAAAACTGATTCATTTCTTTGGACGCATGGTATTGTTGACCTGATAGTGAAATATAATAAATTGGCAGATTTCCACTGAAGTGAATGTAATTGTTGATTATCTCCAGCAGTGGGTCTAACTTTTACATCTCTGCTGCTCTATAATAATTACTCTAGCAACAATTGTACAGAGAACCAACACAACCCTCCAATTTTATCAGAAAGAAAAGGGAGTAACTAAAGCTGTTCTTGTGTTTGCAAAAGCTTTGCGTGATATAGAGTGCAAATTCTAAGTAACTTATAGTGTACATTATAATATTCCTGTCTCCTGATAGACTCATCCATTTCCAAGGGTACTTGAATGCTGGCATGTGATTCTAGGGTTTGTTCTGAAGGGTCAGAGCACATAGTGAAATATCAATGAAGAAGGGATCAGCTGAGAACTTCCAAAGCTGCTGAACACCAGAAGTTTTACTGGGGAGCCATATCTTTTGTTATATTGACTGATGTTCTTCTCCAGCTGGAAATTATGATCTCAGTCTTAGAGGTCTTTCCCAACCTAAATGATTCTGTGAAATAAGCAGTTGCTTATTCAACAAACAGCACTCATAAGCTTTCAGAGATCACATCTTCTGAATATATTTGGACATTCATTCATTTTTAAAATACATTCCCTTCAAACTCCTATCTTTCAATCCATTCTATTTTAATTTATGCTTGGCAGGAATAGCCTTTCAAAGCAGTGAAATGCTTGAGCCCAGTCTTATCCTTAGGGCTCCTCACATTAGGAAGAGTGGAACTGCTTATCACTACTGGAAAGCACAACTGTATGAGAATTTTTTTTTTCCATAAGGGATGAACTTTTCCATTTCTGTGAAATTATGCATTCCTTTAGGAAGAGAAACTTCATGTTTGACCCTTACCATGATTCTATGCCTCTGGTTAGAAAAGTTCTCTGGAGGTCATCTGCTCCAACTCTCCATCCCCAGGCTGAAACAATTATACCTTTAGCATCCCTGACAGGGGTCTATCTAGCCTGTTCCCTAGTACACAGTTTATGCAGACTCTTACTACTTTCATTATCAGTCTATTTCAGTGATTTGCGATTTTTAAAATCAGAAAGTTTTCCTAATGTCACACAAAGCTCTTATGCTGCAATTTCATTTCATGTCTTCTTGACCTGTCCTCCACACAGATAGAAAGCAGATTGTTTTTTTTCACTTTGCAGGACCCTTTTACATATTTCAGAAGTGGTATTATGTTTCTTTTCTGTCTCCCTGTCTAGACTAAAAAAAACATCGTTCTTTCAAACCTTCTTCACAAGTCATGTGAGTAGGGTTCAATATTGTTTCTGATAATTTATGACATGGGGTCTCTCTGCCCACATCTTTCTTGTAGTTTGATGTCTGTGAAAGACCCAGCAGAAGCTGTACTAGCAGTAGAAGATGGAAAATATTGTTGCCTATATTTCAGGCCTGGTTAATGCATTTCACTGTGCTTTTCTATACTCTTAAAACTACAAAACATGTTTGATGCATGTTCTGCTAATGTTTCTCAGCTCCAGTTTTAGTTAGGTAGTCAGCTGGATTAAGAAATATTCTAATCAAAAGGCAGAGTCTTGCGTTTATGTTTATTGATTTTTTTTCTCCTTCCCAAATAATTATTCAATTTGACAAAATTGTTTTGATTTTAGAATCTGTCCTGCAATTTATGTTTACGACTTCAAAAATTATATGCTATGTCAATTTAATAAATCTCATTTCTGCTTCCATCATCTAATTTGCTGCATATTGGAAAGTACTAGATCTCTGCTGAGGCACATCCTTCCATTTCACAGTCTTAACTGCCTCTGCTTTCTATATAAGGTTTAGTATCACAATCGATAACAGGCTTATTCAAATATCACCATCTGCTATAAATTCAGCTATGAACTATTTATTTCTGGCAAATCACTTGGGTCCTAGAAACATGTGAACACAAGATCACCAAATTATTGAGACTGAAAAGAACATTGGGAGGTCATTTAGCCCAGACTCTTATCAAAGCAGGGTGGACAGTAAATTTAGACCCAATTGCTTGGTTTCCACTGTCCATTTGAGTTTTGAAAACTTCCAAACACAGGAATCCCATAGCCTCTCTGGAAATTCTCTTCCAGTGCTTACTCATAGAGTAAATCCCTTTCCTTATATCCTTTCAAACTTGCCTTGTTTCAATTTCTTATGATTGTGTATTCTTTTCCCTCTGCTCATGCTGACAAGGATCTTGGCTCTGTCTTATGGTAGCCTCTTCTTATGTAATAAAAAGCTGCTACTTTCTGTCTCCAGGCTGAAAAACCTCATCTCCTTTCAGATTAAGTGCTCCACCCTCAACTGTTTTGGTCACTTTCTACTGGACTCTGGGATCTCGACTCTGCTGCCCTTTGTCTAATTTACTATAGGATCATATAATCATAGAATATCCAGCATTAGAAAGGGCCCCCGGAGACCACAGAAATACAGCCCTGGCCCTGCATGGGACCATTCCAAGAATCACAAGTACCTGAAAGTGTTATCCAAATGCTTCTTGAACTCTGTCTGGCTTGGTGCTCTGACCACTTCCCTGAGGAGCCTGTTCCAGTGCCCAGCCACCTTCTGAGTGAAGAATCTTTTTCCAATATCCCAGCTAAACATCTCTCGACACAATTTCATGCCATGTTATCACTGGTCGCTGGAGAGAAGAGATCAGTGCCTGCTCCTGTGCTTTTCCTTGTGAGGAAGATGTAGACCATGATGAGGTCTCCCCTCTGTCTCCTCTTCTTCTCCAGGCTGCACAAACCAAGTGGCCTTGGCCATGCCTCGTAGACCCTTTACCATCTTCTTTATAAACACTTCTTGTACCAAGGTCCTGAAAAATGTTTGCAGCATTCCTGATGGAGTCTCTTAATTGCTGAATAATGGGCAATAATCTCTTCCCTTGATCTACTGGCCATGCTCTTTTTGCTACAGCTCAGTATGCAATCAACTTTTCTGCCAGGGCACAGAGATGACGCATATTTGGCCTGCTGCCCACCATGTCCTTTCAGCAGGACTGTTTTCTGGCAGTCAGTCCCTGGCCAATCCCTGGCAGCAGGGGGTGAGTGTGCCTCAAGCACAGGACTTTGCAGCTGTCATAGTTGGATTTCATAAGGATCTTATTATCCTAATTCTCTAGCCTTTCTAGATGTCTCTCAACTGCAGCCATGTTCTCAAGCATATCAACTGCATGCCCTGTCTCAAACTTATCTACAAACTTGATGAAAACACACTTCACCTAGTCCTTCAGGTCGTTGATAAAGAGAGCAAAAATGATAAATTCCCTGTTTAGTCTCTGAGGAACTCTACCTATAACCAGTCTACACATAGATTATGAACCACTGCCTTTTGAGCATGATCATGCATCCAATTTTTTACTTACCTAGTAGTCCATTCATCTGGGCCATATTGCCCAACAAATACACTGTGGCATATGAGACTCAAAGCCCTGCTGAATTCAAAATAAGGATTTTCCATCGCATCCACAGATCTAGGAAACTCTTCATAGAAGTAAATCTTGTTTATAAAGAATAGGTTACCATTGGCAAATACATATGGGTTATTCCGAGTCATCACAAATTTCTAAGGAAACTTGCTCCTTGGAGAGTTCTCCTGGGGTCAGAGAGAGACTGACTGACTTGGTAGACCCCTTCTTGCTCTTTAGAAAGTGGCTTTGACGTTTGTCTTTCTCCAGTCCTATTGTATTATTTCTAAAATCAAAACAATCTGTGAAAAATCAACACATTTTTCAAGATCTGGAATTTGGGGAGAAGTTGAGTGATGCAGTGGCAATTCTTGTTGGCACAGAAAAATTCTGCCTTGCTCTCAGTTCCTTTCCTAACACTCTATTTACTCTTCTTGACTGTCACTGCATTAAAGTATTCATATAACTATCTGTGTAGTCCCAAGGATGCATTCTGCTGCTTTAACAGGCGGCTCTGATTCCATCTATGAAAATCTGATTGGTTTTGATACTGTGCTTCGATTTATATTTATCTTCTCTGACTTCTGTTTGTCATTGGAGTCTCAGGTATTTGATTGTGTGAGACTTCTTCAGTCCTCACAACTGGTTTTAATTTACACCAGATAACTTTGTTTCATTGCAGACATTGACAACTCAGTATCAATCTTTCTTTCTGGATCTTTTGTTAAGTTTACTTTGGTCCAAACAAAGATTTTACTAAGATTGCATTCATAAATATAATATACTTCAACATCTGATTTATTTATTTTTATTTTTTTCTTTTTTACTACCTTTTAAACAGTTCTTCATTTGTATGGGAACCTTCCCTGGTCTCCCTCTTACAGACTAGAACTGATCAAAATATACTAAAAAATAGACTAATTTTTAATGGAAAGCAGAGAATATTGTGCATATGGAAAAAAACAAACAAACAGAATTTAGTTATATAAATAATATAATAAAATTACTTAAAATTAGAATTATAGGCTTTATAGAAACCCTTCTATAAGAAATACTTTTGTAAATACTTTGGATTACGAGTGTAAATGTTTAGGGTACTAGATTTCAATTTTTTTAGACAGAGGACAAGTTCGTGTTTCTGAAAGTTTATCTGATTATACCATTTCCGATTTTAAAAGCTAGTGCAACTCCACATTTGACCAAAATACTAAATTCACAGTCCCAAATATGACATTGCATGAATTCTGATTTAGAGGTAAAAACATTATCTACTGAATCAATAACATCATCCATTTAATATAATTTCATGGTGAAGTAAATAGAATTTTTTTAATGACTCTAACTGGATTTCAACTCTAAATAGCTCTTAGAAGCTTCTTAGCCATGCACCAAAGCAGCTGCTGATCTTGTTTACCATGATAGATAATAAATCATTTGTCATCAGTCTGAATCTCAGATAATGGAGTCATGGCTGATGATGATCATTCTTAGACAAAGGCTTTGAGCACCTTATGAATATGACAGCTGTTGATTATTTTTATGAGAGATAAATTGCATACACCAAGAACTAAAGATGCTTTCTCTATATCTGAGCATTTTGGTAAGCATTTTATCTGAAATTCTCATATCTCATTCTAGAGCACAAAATTGCTATGGAAGATATTGTTTTCTCTAAGCTTTACACAATTAATGTAGGTTTATACTGAAATACTTTCTATGAACTTAGAAAAATCTACTCTGGATCATTTGGTACATAGATTTTCTGGCTTTTATTTGGGTTCTTCATCCAGAGGATGGCTGGGCACTGGAACAGGCTCCCCAGGGAAGTGGTCAGAGCACCAAGCCAGAATTCAAGAAGCATTTGGATGTTCTTAGGCACATGGTTTGACTCCTGGGGATGGTCTTGTGTGGGGCCAGGACCTGGTCTTAATGATCCTTGTGGATGCCTTCCAACTCAGAATATTTTGATTCTGTGAAAAACTGTAAGAATGAAAGTAATAAATCTTCTTTGTGGATTGCATTGAAACAATTTTTTTTTCTATATTTAAGAGTATTTATATTTTGGTTAAGAACCTGTTAAATCACTCAGTTTTACAGATCTACTTCTCAGCTGAGAAATAAACGCCTCTTGCTGTATTATGTGATATTAAATAGACATTTAAACACTCTGGAATGGCTTCTTGGCTTGTCTATAAAGAAACACATTGGATATGAGATGCTGGTGTTTATAAGTACTTTAAGCTATCATGAGCTATCACTGCCAGAAACAATGCTTACCTCTCACACCTGCTCTTACTTCTGTGCAATGAACCACACTGGAGAACTGATGGAGCTGAAAAATAACTGTTTCCTTCTGCTGTGGAAGTTTTCATTTGAATCTCTCTTGGTTCTGCCACTGTGAACTTATGCCTGCTCAAGGGAGGATATGGCATTGTTACCTACGACTAGGTAACAGTCTGCTACTAGCAGTTTACAAAGGTCGAGCTTCAAATGAATGCTCTCTTTTTTTTACTGAGTGGCTTTCATTTTCTCCATTCATTTATTAATTTTCTTTGAATGCTTTATTTTGCAGGATTAATTAGTTAACATGCTGCAGGAAAGTTTCCTTGCTTTTCCACTCTAAATTACTCTTAATGTTTTGTGTTTGGTTTAAATTAATCATATTTGAATGAAAATTTAGTGGGGGAGGTATTTTTCTTGAATCTGAGAAAATCAAGGACATGTTTCAACCCTGACATAGATGGAGGTGAGGGAAGAGGAAAAGGGTGATGGTGGGGGAAAGAGCCTTTGCAGCTGTGTAATCACAGCTGCATCACAGGATACAGGAGACAGCACAGCTATTCAGTGTGAATGGAGTGCCCTAAGCACACCTGCATCTCAGTGTGATTAGTACAGCACTCTTAGTTTTAGAGAAGAATTTCATGTTTTTAACTGCCTAAAAGATAGCTGGTGTATAGCATGGTGTGGTGGTGACAGTGCTTTCCCTGAGTTTAGACTAGACCCCCAGCTTTTCCACAATTATGTTCAAAGACACTCACGGGTGGATTTGCTAAAATCTTACTAGGATCTCAGCACGGGGTAAGTCTTACGTAGGGAATCAGGTCTCTTGAACAAAAGGTGGCTCTCTAGACAGAGATGGGCACCCCCAATGCAAGTGTCCTTGCAGCAATGTCTTCATCAAGATTACCTGAGACTCCTCAATCCACTGCTCTGCTCAGTTCTTGCAGTTCATCTTTCACTGCTTCTGTGAGACAACCCCACCACAAGCAAGCTCCACTGCAACAGATTATTTCAAGCTACAGACAAAACATCTCCTAATTCTCTTAACTGTCTACAAAAGCCTGCCCCATTGGACTTTTCTACATACAATTTGATCAATTTTGTGGCAGGAACCTCCTGAGAGTTTCTGAGATAGCACATTTCTCCACGCAGGTTGTTAATCAACATATTTAAGCACAGAAATTGGTCTAGGCACTGCAGGGTTTCCTGGGGGAAATCTTCAGGGCAGTCTCAAATTTCCACTAGGAGAGCTTCTGCACCAATTAGTCAAATCCTTAATTGAAAGGGTGGCTAGAAGTTCGGTCAATCACTGTCTCAAGTCAGTCTATTGTCTAAATTACTCCATTATCTCCTCTATGCAGATGTATACATGGGGAGTTTCTGGATCACCCAAGGAGTTAATGACTTGAGTGCATCAGGTGTGCACACAGGCACAGCCCTGTTTCTCAGCTACACCACAATTATAACTATAGGACAAACCTGAATTTCATACTTATTTTTATACTTAAGTTCTACACCTCTTGCTGCAATTAAAAGCCAGGCAACTTGAAACTCAGTACTTCAGTAACTGCAGCATAGCCTGAGGAGTAAGACTCTTAATTATAACCATTTTTAAACAGAAATTATTTTAAACAAGCCTTTTTCTAATAATATTTTTATGCTTTTAACAGATTCAAATTGTCTTCATAGATAATGCAAAGTGATTAAAAATAAATAGGTATCCCCTAACAAATTTAAGGCATGACCTATTTTCTTTGTGTAGTAAGAGCCTAACTGAACAATGAAGTAAAAGTCTGATGCATATGCTTTTTGTTCTCTTTAGAACATTTAATATTATGCCTACAACCTACCAGGCTGAAGAATAGCAAAACTTCATCCGAATTTTTACATTAGTAATAATTCTTACACACACAATATTATGTACACTGAGGATGTTATCTCACAATAATGTCTAACTTAAACAAATGTTCACTCAGTAAGAGCAAACTCACTGAATTTGAAATGCCAGTCAAATGAGCTAACTGTGGTCCTTAGTTTATTTGCATTAGCTTTTCGTAGGTCATGGTGAATGAAAGTGAAATGACTCCACACAACTTATGCTGAAGGTAATTCGAGCACCATGTATAACTCCACTCTCCTGCTGGAACAACTGACTTCATCAAGGATTATAGCTCTACAGTACTACTGAAACAAACCACCAGCTGATTACATCTAGGAGCATCCAAGAAGGCAGAAGGGGGGAGCAGTCAAGACACATATCTTGTGAAGGTAATTCCCTCGGACATAATTTTGGGACATCACATCTGGTAATCCCAGTTAATGGAAGGTTATGCTCAATTTGTAACTGAATGTTATAAATTCATACCTATTTTAGCTCCATATCTTGTCCTTTGTCTTATCAGTACCAATGTTAAGTTAAAAATAAGTAAGAAAATGAAAATAAAACAAGTCTCCCCACTGTTAAGTCTCAACTGTTGGACTGCTTTACCTACATTTTAAGAGTTTCTACAAATACAGGGTCAGGCGCTTGGTGCTCCTAAATCACTTTAGAAGCTGTTTTTAACAGGTATTTCTGAAAGAAAAGCATCTTAACTGAGGTGTTGTTAATGCAGGCTTCTTAATCTCAAGACCCTTTTCCTCCTTGCAGAATATCAGCAATTTCTACTGACTTTAAATAGAGGCAGTTTGTGTCCTGCAGGGAAGAAAAAGACCTAGGGAGCATTAACTAAAAAAGCTTTAATACAGAAAACTGTAACTGAGGTCATCTTAATTCAAATACTTTACACTGTGCTGGCCTTAAATGAACTAATTTGAGACCTATGACCTTAACAGAGGGATTTCTCAATTGACATACTTTTAGCTGATGCAAAGTCTACCTGAAATAGCCTTAGGAGCTCTGTATAAGCATAATACTAAGCATATACTACAGTAAATGTGAAATTCTTCTGGATTTAGTAAAATCAGATATTCATATAGAACTTCTGTGAGGAAAGCTTCAGATTTTGGGGTATTACTAAGTTTTTAAGTGGAAGTAAGAAAGTAATAATGAATTCTGATAGAAACAGATTAAAATATAAAATTGTAAACCTTTTCTGTGCCATAAAGAAAGTTATGCAAAATCAATAACTTAGTTTTGCCTGTTAACTAGAATAAATCCAGAGGCTGACAACAGTGTGCAAGGCCCCAAAATAGCAGCTAGTATGTATCTGAAAAATTTGGAGCTAGCACCATCTTTACAAAAGATTAGATCTGCAAATATTTTTAAAAATCCAAATCAATGCCAGGGATCCAGTCAACAGGAATATAAATGATCAGAGTGTATGTTCAGGATTCAAGCTTCCCCAGATGATTTTCCCTTATCAAATATAAGAGGTAGCCATTTGCAAGATGAAGGAGAATTCTGTTTCTAAATTATCAAAGTCCCACCCTCATCCCCTCCCCCAAAGAAAATCCAAATAGAAAATTCCAGGAAATTAAACAAGATAAAACAAAATAAATCCTTTGTAATTGTCCCAATCATTACATCTGAGCTGGCAATGAGTATAGAATTGTTGCAAGTATCTATTGTGTCTTGTCTGTCAAAGTCTAGCAGCCTGATTCCTCACAGCTGTGTGGTGTGGTGAACATTGGACAGATAAGTGTGTTTCAGCTCATTCCTGGGATAAGCTGTACTACCTGAGAGAGGGTGACTCAGCTAGAGGAGTCCCAGTGTCTGAGGAGATAATATAGGGAGGGAGCTGTCACTGGCAAAAGGAAGGAATTGTGGCTCTATTGCATCTCTGCTTCCCAGGAGAGTTGGAAAGCATTTTCCCTTCTCTCGAAGGCAGATGAGTATAAAAGTTAATCTAGCCACAATAATTCACTACTAATTTTTTAAGAGTTATAAAAGAGAAAGGTGAAAATAAGTACAGGAAAAAACCCCAAAACATATATAGTAAATACTTTAAAGAACTCATGCAAAATAAATTTTCCCAATATGTGTGCATGAAATGCTAAGCAGACCCACATAGCTCGGGAATTTTTGTACACATTATTCTGACTTCTATCTTCACATTAAGCATTTGGCATGTAAGCACATGGACAGTTAAAAATATTTGGACTTTATTGCATTGTTACAGATGCTAAAACAATATAATACTTGACAATATCTAAACAGAGCATCAGTGCATGACTCCTGCATCAGAGCCCTTGTAATGGAATGCTGTTATATATACAGGTTTAGGACAGAAATAAACCAGAAGCAATATAAAGTTCTGACTTCTCACACAAAAATCCAGACTTTTTTTTTTTTCGTTTTATCAAGACTGATACTCTCAAAATCGTGTTTTAGGTTTATCTCCAGAGATTACATTTTTGTTCTCATGACCATGCTTTTTGGGTTTAATGCAGTCTGTTGATTTTGGACTGCTGAGTCTGACTACATATATCAGACAAAGGGATTGGATGTGTGCCTTCAATATCCCCTTCACTCACAAAATTTTCTTCACAGAAATGACATCTTTGGTATTGAAGATCTGAAAGTATTCCTTTGCTGCTACATTACATCCTCTCAGAAGGATATATTTTTCTGTCTAATTTTCTTCTGTGATGTATTAGTTGAGTTCTATTTCTAGTTTAAAATGGAACTTACTTTATGAAAATGTCCTTCTGATAAAGTTTCATACACTTCTACCACACATAAATATAGTGATTTGACAATAATAATTGACTGCTTTTAACAAAAATACCAAATTATGCATGTGGATATTACATAGAACTTCACCTACACTCTGAGAAATGATTGGTTAACCTGTTTTTCTCACTTTGTCTCTCAGATCACATTATTTTCCACCTTAAGGTCTTAACATATTTACAGTAATGACTAATATTGTATAGAGCTGCTCATACCTCTTTATTTTTTTTCATGTAATTTCTTTATGTACTTACCTGTTTGGCAATATAAGGGAAAATGATATTCCATTGTTTGATGGTATACTTATGCTGCAGACTTCTGCCAGAACATCCATGTCCCTTAGGATAGATCTGGTGTCATTCGAGACTGATTTAGCTGTAGGAGCAAAACCCTGTTGTGTAGACCACAATGGCAGAACCATATTTTTGTCAGCTCTCTGTGAGAAAATGTTCTTTGCCAGACATAATAAAGATATGTAACCTCAGTACGAGAGCTTTACTGACATGATGTAACAATTTAACTATACTTAGAAAGTGTCTGTAGTTTGGATTTATTTGGTTTGGTTTGGGGTTTTGTTTGGTTTTTTTTTTGTTTGTTTGGGTTTTTTGGTTTTTTTTATTGTGTTTCAAGATTTTTTTCTTTCATGGCCACTTTAGGCAGGTTTTCAATGACACAAAAATCCATGAAAACTCCTTAGTGCCTCAGCATCTGGACTCTTCCTGGCAATATCAGGTGAAAAAAAGACTATGTAAAGCCTCAGAGATTTAATACTTTTCCTGGTCTTGACTATTTGTCTACTGGACCTGGTTAATTTAGTAGATTATTTGTCAGGAGTTTGGTTGTAGTAAGAAAAAAAGTCGAACACAAGTTGTCCAAACAAAAGTAAATGCTTGGGAAAAGCTCCTAAAAAGATAATAACTTGTTTGGTCCACTTGTGCAGTATGTGTTCTTTATGAAGTTTATTCTAAACAAGATGACATAAATCCCACAATAAGATGCTGTTCCCAAGAGTATGATTTTCACTATCATTTGTGGTTTTACAGGGTTCTTGATCATATAGAACTTTCTTGCATTCATGTCTGTATTTCAGTCTCCAACACCAAGCAAATGAGTATTCGCCCTACTGCAAAAATAAAAATATATGTGTTACGGCTCCCACTTTTATAAGCTTTTTATCAAACTCCTGGTCTCTCGTAGTGACAGCTGTACTTGGCAATGGAGGGAAATGTCATGGCTGATACTCCAACAAGGAGCTCTTGCTCTGGGATATTGCACTAGGTGAAGTCTTGGTCTCAGACAACTCAAATTTTCTCCTTCTGAAAAAGGTAATTGGGTTTTTATACAAGGATGAGATTTTGGTAATGAGTAAACTGTAAGCTGTAAAGACCCAGATGAAAACTTGGTTCTTTAGCAGATCTTTTAGAAACATTAAAAATATCGCAAAAACTGATGAGGAAATAGACCTAAAACTGCTGTTCAAGAAATAAACTCAATATCTATTGTATTTTTGGAGACAGAGTATACTAAAAAATAAATACTAGACGGGAATACAAAAAGTAAATTAAAGTAATATTATTTTAGTGATGTTAAGAATATTTTTAAACATATATTTTTATTAAAAAAACCCAAACCCAGAACTTTTGTAGAAAATTGCTTTTTCACTATCAGATTTTTAACAAACCTTATAGCAGATGTCTTTACACTTTTATTAGTTTGTGTATTTTCCATGGGGACTCATGATAATGCATTCCTGATGAGATATTGTAGTTCAGGCTTCCAAGTGCATTCTCTTATCTTATTGTGCTGGAGTTTTTTCTTTTCTTTCCTCATTTTTAATAACTTAGTTATGCACATATTTTGCCATTATGTCATACTCTTCTCCTGGTTCTGAGATAAAACTTTCAAGAACAACTTGTTATTATTAGTCTAGGTATTCTGGCTTTTCTTTATTGTTATTAAACTAATGAATGCTTTTATACTCCAATTTGCCTTGAGAATTTTGAAAAATGAGACATTATATCAGGTTGCTGAATATACATTCCCTAGTATTATTGGGTGCCTGAGCACTTACCAATCACAAATTTCATCTATTTTTATCTTCACCTGTATTAGTCTTTACTTAATTTGCTCTGGCTTGCCTTCAATTAGGTGCATTGTCCTTTACATTTGTTATAACAAAGAACTTATTTCTCTCCTTTTTTTGTAACCCTTTAGAAAATAATGATAATTATGCATTTATTGTCTTTGGATATTTAAACATCACATTTTACCTTGGAAAATTACAGCAAATAGAGAAGTATAAATCAAATGTAGATTTGCTTTATGAGTGCTGAGTTGGTAAATTTCTGTAACTTTTTTACTTTGTTATACAAGTCAGACAAAGATTGCTTTGAAATCACTTTTGTGTCTCTGCTAATTTATGCCTCCTGAAAGACAACTGGATTCCTCATAAGCATAGAGAAAGATTCTTAATGTTTCCTTTGTTTACAGAGCAGCACCCTATATCATTTAAATTGACAAAACCTTAGAAAGGTTCACCCCACTGTTTGCACTGCCAACAAGAACTTAAAGCAAAGGAAATTTCAGGAAATTTGTTCTGTAGAAAAATTTTCTTATCTTTCATTCACTTATTACTTATCACAAGGCTCATTTTCCTTATTGTCTGAGGTGCTGTCCTTCAAAACAGCAGGTGCTGAAGTCTATCATTTAGCCAAATTCTTCCTTATATCATAGAGTTAGTAGACTTTAAATATAGAGGTACTTGAAGTGAAGCCTAACCCAAAAGAACAATGCAGCTGTAAAACTGATTATAAGATACCATGTCAAGACAGCTACTTTATTCACTTCCATGGAAGAATGAGTTAGAAGACGGAAGATTAGGTTGAGCAATTATATTTCGACTACCCAAAGTATTCCATGTTTTGAAACTAAACATCTCTGTGATTTTAGCTGCTGTAGGTCCCTTCTTGTCAGTCAAAAAAGTTACCATATCTAGCAGTATAAAGAATGTTTTCATTGAATGACATTCAAGGAAGTAAAGTAGGACATGTGTTTTTCCTTGTGCAAATAGAGTCAGCCAGAAGGGAAGGTCTTGTGGGAAGACCTGCTGGACTGCTGCCAGAAGGGCTTTACTGACATACTGTCCCTGATAACCTGAAAGGGGGAAATTCTGAGTTTCCTTACTTTGCCAAGAACATTGGCAGGAATAAATGGTAATTTTATAAATTGTAGCTCGAAACAAAATGCCAGTCAGGGTTAGGATAAAAATAGGAACGGAGTATGCAATAGACAAAGGATCTATGGCCTTTTCCTTTCCTTTTGCTAACTATAAAGTTTTTGGCATAACTTGTTTAGATATTACATTATATATTTAATTGATCCCTTCCCATGGTGGATAAGATATTTTTGCTTCTATTACTGTAGTATTTTGGAGCTTTCAGGCTGTTTGTGCTTGCACTTATAATCATAGTGAGCAAATACTATTTAGAATCACAGGTTCTCCAGAAAAAAATGAACACTAAATGAATTTTATCTAGTATTAAAGTGGATATATACTTCACCTAAATGTCAATTAAAGATCTCCAGTTTTTACCACTAAATACTGATCATAGAAATATAGCAATGCAAATATATTGCAACATAGTATATGGCCAATATAAATACAGATCACCATGTAATAATTTTTAAAATGCTGGACCCCTAATTTGCTTCCTTGATGTATAGGTATTATACACCTTTCGAGTATTTTGCTGCATCTTATTATTTTCCTGCATCTTATTATTTTGGCTGGATTTAGCTTCATTCAGTTTACAGGTAAATTCTGTAAAAGAATTGGCAGTTATACAATATAAGATCATTTTTCACATCTAAAAATTATTTTTATGTAGTATATATGTGTTTATGGTCTCTTTACCTCCATAAGCTTCTTTTCATCGGTAATTGAAACATATAAATTGAGAGTCTATAAGTCTGCCTACAATATACCCCTTATGCAATACTGCAAATTAAATGAAAAAATTAACTTATCGATTTTGCTTATCTAACTAACCAGTAAACCAAAATCAGCATCTTGTGTTAAACTAAGTACAGCTGATCAAAACTGGCGTGCTTGTATAAATGCCTTCTTTTTTTCCCTTTCTTTTCACTGAGTCAGCATGAAAAAAAATAAAATGGAAGAATTTGATCAAAATGTTACAAAATTAAAATAAAGGGCATGAATTTATTTATATGAAGAAGCATTCAAGACACTAAAGTATCTCCAGGACCATGAGCAAATCCACAAGTGATGTAATCCAGTCACAGTGATGAGCTGGCAGGGACAGTGACACCTGGACTGGGTCAGAAAGCCACACATGGACCACGTGCAACTGACCAGGCAAGTGCAATAGTGTCCAATCTGATTTTTAGCTCCTCAGGGAATTATCACCACACAGCTGATCTGGCACGGAGTGTGTCAAGCTAGCTCTGTGTGTCCGAGAAAGTAGCCCTGTGAATATTCAGCAAGTCTGGGGTGCTGAGAGACATGAAGCAAGAATACAAGAATACTTCCTGAGACCTTCTGGCTTCTTGGGAAAGATCTGGACATGAGAAGACTGGGGAAATAACTCTCCTAAGGTACTGAGATGAAAAAATGTAAAACTTCCATATTAGTGGGACATATAATTAACACTGGGAGAGAAAACACCAGTGAAATCTATCTTAGCTGGAAATTTTCCCCCTTTTCTAACATGGTTATAATCCTGCCTTTCCTGCTGGAAACAAAAATAGTGTCATTCTTTAGCCTTGTAATTTATTTTTGGTTAAGGAATTTAAATAAAAGTTGATGTTTGTGAATCAATTTGGATAATAGTTCCATAAAATAGCATTTCTTTCTGGGAAAAAAAATCAGAGAATTCAATCAATTTTAGTTTTAAGAATCTCATATATCATCTACTGACTGAACAGATGAAGTAAACAGCATGAGAGCAAATTGAAGCATTTGAAATGTGTGGTAAAGGAAGTAATGATTACATAAACATAGCATATAATTATTTTTACTTATAAAGGGATAATATTTCAATAGTATTTTTAAAGGTCGTATATTTTGTGATGAAATATTCACTTGAAAATAACTTGAGTGTTTGAATCACAATTTATCTCTGCATCTTTGAGCAAATTAACAGCAACTTGGCTTCAACTCATCTCATCGAGGTTTTCTTTCCTTCCTACCCACAGCAGGAATCCCTCTGAGAGTGAGCAGGCAGTTTTACAACTGAAACCTTAATTTGAGACAAACAGATGCAGTGTAAAACTAGCAAGTTGTTTTGTTTGTTTTGCTACTGGAAATAAAAATAAAAAAAACCCCACAGATTATCATGATGGCTGCTTTAACCACAATCAATCATTTGAAATTCACCATTAATTCACCTGTAAACACATGTAAGTCCTTACAAGTTTTTATAAGCAATATCACCACAACTGATGAGATTTCCAGAGAATGGATTACTTACTCTAAGAAAAAATTATAGAATGAGCATCCACTCTTCAGCTACGCTACATCTGAAGTCTTATGACAGAGTTAATGCTTAAATTTTTCTTCATGGCAGAAGAAATACCTCGGAAAGGCAATCTGAGCTTCAAGAAAAGAACCATATAGCACCCCATAGCACCACATAAAACCTGTGCTGAGCACTGCCAGGATAAATATCAAAAATGCCTTTTCTCCAGAATTTAAGTGTAGGATGAAGTAAGAAGTGTTAGGTAACATTGATATCCTCAAATATCTTTTAAAAAATCGGATGTATTGATAGAACTGGTTCTTCTCACCTTCTGTCATCTGTGTACTTAAATCGCTAATTCAAAAAGCGAATATTTAGTTCAAACTATTTTTTTTTTCCAAGAGAATGGTCTATTGATACAACATGAGAAAGTAAGAAGAAAAATGCATTCAGCTTTTTCGGACACTGCACACTTTGAAGATGTCTTGGGCCAATATGAAAGCATGAATTAATGAATTACCAGAAAAACATAGAGATTCTTACCTTTGAAAAGTCCAGTTTTGTTTTCCTTTCCTAAGATCATTCCTGTATTTTGTTCATTGACTCTTGAGTATAAAGGTAAAACAATTCTTACAAGCAAATTTTACACTAAAGGAAATGGGGGAAGATGAAGATTTATCAATTAACTCTGCTGAAGAAACGATCTCACAACATTTTCACAGCATTTCCTGAAGGAAATTTCTATTTGCAATCAACTGCTTAGTTTGTCTCTGAATGTGTTATAACAAAGTTGACATACTGAGACATCACTCTATTTCATTCTAATTCAGTTGTATGTCACAGATCGGAATAATAAGTAAATGTTTATTTAAGTCTGCAACTATGCACTTAACAGTTTCTAATACTGCTTAACAGATTAGACCCTAAACTAACTGACCAGAATTATGTCATCTGAGACTGACCATTAGTAAAATGAGGTGTGAACCCTTCGCTCTTATGTTCAGGCAACATTTTTCTTTTGCAATCACTTTCCATTCTCACATTTTCAACAAAATTATGGAATGTCCCCTGCAAGTATCTTTTTAATATTTAGCAATGTTTTGATCAATTTCCCAAGTGTGATGAAAAGCTGGTTCAGGCACTGGCAAACCAGTATATGAAAGGCTTGAAAGACTTGTAAAAATCTTAAATAGCTGATCTGTACAAACCAGATTATTTTCAGAGTGATCCATGGGAAGTCATGGTCCTTTGTTAACAAAAAAACTAAAAAGCTCCATTATTTAGATAGCTTCTTTAAAATGTGGTACGCAGCATGAAAGAAATGTAGAATGTCTATTAATACTTCTTGTGGAGAGATGCAAGTAAGTAACAATACCATTATCTTTCTGAAGTGAGCAATAGTGAAAAATGTTGCCCATGAGTGGAATTTGTCACCCTCTAGAGGTACTCATTTATCTGTAATGGTTACCAAGAAAAATAAAGGCTCATTGAGTGTGAAGGTATCTAATCTATGAAATTCCATCCTTGTGGGAAGATAAAGCATTTGAAAAATTTAACCTCACCACAGTAATAACCTGATAAAGGTTGCGATTACAAGACATAAAATTAAGGAGAGAACTTGAAAAAAGTAGGACTGGAAGATCACTAAGGACTAAAACAGTAAACTGGTTTTTATTATTTTTTGCAGAGCTATAATGTTATCCTAACTAGACAAAAGGGCAATCAACATGCAAGATAAAAGGAATGAATTTTGAAAAGGAAGAAAATATAGGAGATGGATTCAGGGACTGACTGTACTCTTTGTGATCTGCTCATCCTTCACTGAGATAGGCTAAATAAAAGATCCCTATTTTACAAGGATAAATAAGAACACAAATAAATTTCCTGTTACATTATAGTAAACCTTCAACTAAGCTATTTCTTTTCATGCTGGTAAGCAATTTTACATAAAAGATCTCCTACTCTAAAATGTAGTCCCTAGTGAATTTTGTACAAGCTAATTATGGATTGGTGAAAAATAAGTTAAGAGAAGTGCTGACACAATCTTAAATAACAGCATGCTAGACTAAAATGCCTAAGTTGGATAACAACTTCTGAAACTTTGCTCATTGGTGTGTGTAACATTGGCTTTTAAGCAAACGTAGCTGTTTGCAGCTCAGCAACATAGCTAAAGACATTTTATAGTACATAAAATGGTACAAATGTGATTAGTATGTCACACTCAGATCAGTATGCTATGCATTGTGCAGTCACACAGTACGAGTGGGTTCTGCACCATGAAGATTAGGGCTTAAGTAATGGAGTAAACACGAGTGTTATCTATTTTGTGTAGTTCAGGACTGCAGTAGGGAGATTATTGACAATATTCAAGAAAGTTTGTTGGAAAGTTCAGGAGTGAACTAAGAGCTTCTCACAACCTTATTAGTATCTTAAACTTCTGTCATATTCTGCTGGTTTTGTTTTTAAGTTTGATTTTTGGGAAGCTTTTTGGGGTTTTGTTTTATTTTGAGACTATCACCTTGTTTTTACTCATTCACTGTTTTTAGTCTAAATAAATTAAAATAAGTTTTTCAGATTAAGGTGAGCTGGTCCTGAGTCTCTAAACTTCAAGCTTAGCAGTGCTTTCTTGTACAGAGAAAAAACCTGAAGCTAAATTTATGAAAGGAGCATTTACTAAATTTAATTTTATATATATCACTGGGAATGATGAAAGATAAAAGAGAAAAAATGTCTCCTTACTTATCCATTATGACTACTTCTTATTTCAGGTGGAAATAATAAACACACTTTCTTGGGCATCTTGACAAGGAAATTAAATTCTGTCTGTGCAGCTGGGCATATTTTGAGTTTGTCAAGGGAAAAGAACCATAGTTTTCTCAGCACTGAAAGCAAGCAGCAAAATTTGAAGGTAAAGTCTAAGCTTAACACTGAGGTATTGGATTACTTGGATAAGATGTTCACTGCCATTGTTTGTTTGTTTTCTCAGGTATCTAGCCTCTGACATGACTTCTCCTCTGGAAGAGCAGAGCTTGTTAACATGCTAAATTTGTATGTCCTACTCTTGAAATCTTGTTACTTAGGGGGAGAGCCAGCAGCCATGCTGACATGGTTATCATCCACTGCTCTAATACAGCCACCATTAGGTGAGGGTCTGTGTTTCTTGAGTGGAAGGATGAAGACTACATCCTTAGTAAAACATCTGCACAAAGCACAGGAGGGTTGTTGCATGAATATGCCATGGTTTAAGGCACCAAGGGCTCTCTCACACTTTTGTGTGTAGAGGATAGCAGTTCTTTCATACCAAAAAATAACATTTAGACGAACATATCAATCACTGAACTAAGGAAGTTTTATCTCTGTAATCTTGGGGGCAGACAGGAGATGTTTCCATTTTTTTTCCCTACATGCAAAGATGAGATCTAGGAGAGTTGTAGTCCTGAAAAAAAGCTTCAGCTGAGCTTCATACTCTACATTATTTCCCTTCCTCTTAGTAAACGCATGTGGCTTTAAGCTTAGAAAGAATCAATGCAAAGTTAAATATTTATTAAAAAAATATTTAAAATATCATCTGCACTTTCGTCTTGCATGTTTATGCTAGATAAGAGGAAAGTTTTAAGTCAAATGGAAAAGCATCAACATTGTGTTTCCTGTAAAGAGAGCAAATTACCTCCCATTAAATAT
The DNA here is from genome assembly GCA_037013685.1 of Acridotheres tristis. NCBI lineage: Eukaryota > Metazoa > Chordata > Aves > Passeriformes > Sturnidae > Acridotheres > Acridotheres tristis. Next base: position 75,089,486 of record CM072887.1, on the reverse strand, counting down.
AATGTGCAGCAAGTTTCCAAAAGCTTCAGATCACTTAAACAATCACCTTTCTGACACTGCTGCCAACTTTTTTGACTTTAAGAGAATCAACTGCACTGTTTGGTGGAGCACCTAATCACTGCTAGATTAGTTCCATGGAGACACATTCCAGTAGTGTAATCTCTGCTCCATTGGATTTGTTGAAAAAATAAATGAAACTCTTATGAGCACTGAGGTTTTAGATTCCAACCTCTTTATTTCAAATTAAAACAAAATATAATAGTGCTAGATCTGGAATCTAGGTCCTTAAATATACTTCCAACACTTGCAGAAGTATTTTGCTTTAGAAAAGGACATTAGAAAAGGAAATTTCAGGAATTATTACATGGTATACACTGTACTGATCCTAATATTACAGACACATACAAGACCAAAGTTTAAGACTTGACTGATTGAGCCTTGGTAACAATAGTTTCAATTGAGTCAATTATAAAGTTAACCATGCATATAATCGTACACATAAATGTTTGCATGCCCAAGTATATTATTAAAAAATTATTTTCATAAATACCTTTATCCTGTCTCCATCAAGATTCTACTTCTGTATCCTATATGTGAAGAAAAACTGAAATGGAATTTGAACCTTCCATAGTTTCCATTTTGTGAATACTAGAGTAGAGTGAGCAAAGAAGAGGTGAAACAGAAAAGTGTACTCACCTTTAGAAAAAGAAGTCATGGCAGAAAATCAAAATGGATTGACAAATGCACTCTGCACTGCAGTATTTTCATGCAGGGCCTTAGATGAAATTCTGATAATAAATTATAGTCACTTATTAATAACAGTTATGTCTCACTTTACATAATGACCTGATGAAAACTCATTGGGAACAGACATTTTTTTAGTTGCTCCTCTATAGAGTTGTGTTATTCTTCTATTTAGGTAATCTGCACAAAAAAAAAAAAAAAAAAAAAGAAAATGCTTCCAAAAACTATGTTAAAAATGAACACAAAACACAAAAGCAAAATTCATTTATATCTCTCCTAGTTATTACTCAGAAAATGTAGGATAAATCACACTGTCTTTCACTGTTCATCTGATCTGCATACAACTAATATTTTAAGAAGAGAAATACTGAAATGTGAGAGTACATGAAACTACTGCAGATTCACCCGGAAAAAGAATAATTATTAATTCTCTTTAAGATAGTCTTGAGATAATAGACATGATCTTACTTCTATTAAATAAAAGTAGGATATCTGTTTACAGAAGAGGACCCAGAGGGGAAATAAAGATGTACAAAACCCTGTTTGATTTATATAGTTCTGTGACTTAGAATACCAGCCTGGGGATCTCATGACAATTTTACAGTCAGAATAATAAAAAATTTTCTTCTAGATCAACTGACAAATTCCAAGTAATAACTTGCTCATCTCAAGCAAGCTTTCACTTGACTTCTAGTGGCAGTCTAACAACTATCCTGTGAATAAAGGAAATTATAATTTTTGTTACATCATTTGCATTACTAGCAAAATATTACCATATATTTGTAATCTTTCCCATAGGAAAATTTCTAAATGTATTTATCTGATTTTCCAGGGGTTTTGGTCTCTTGACAAAGATGATAGTGATATCTTGTCTTAAATTCTGTGAAATAGTGATCACCTGCTCACACACAGATGCAGACATTGTTGCAGCCTTTGTGGTAATAAAAGCTTTTATTTAAAATCCTCTAATGAGCCATTGAGGAGAGGATATGAGTAATATTTGAAATTCAGTTCATATGACCTTGACAGACAGCCAATACAAAGCATGGGAGAGGAGCACACAATGAAACCAGTATGGGGGGAAAAAAAAAAAAAAAGGATCCTTTTAAACATATCCTATTGAGAGGGAGTTTTTCTTTTCATCCCTCATTCACAAAGAAAATTATTTGAGGTAAAGTGAGTTTCCATATCCTCACATATGGAACAGTGTATTCACGATACTCCCATTTCATTTAATACAGCATCATAAGGGGATCAAGATGGATTCACTGGAAGGTTTATGGTAAATATGTGTCTACAAGTCCAAAAAGTTATAGAAATGAACATCGGAAAATGGTATACATGTTTCAATATCCTCTTGAGCAAAACTCTCTTTTTTCCAGATAAACATCCTATAATAGGTCACTGGAATACTTCTGACACCAGGTTAAAATGGCCACGGGTCCCTTCTCTAACTTTCCACAATTGTCTCACATGGAACCTAAATTACCTAACACTTTCTTGAATGGATTCTGCTGCAACTCAATAAAATGTGCTAAGGGGAACCGAGGAGCAATACTGGAGCAAATTTGATTTCAGCTACCACCCACCCTTTAATTGCTTCAGTGTCTGAAGTCTCTGACCATTTAATCTTTGAGGCACTAATAATGTGCCCAAATGATCAGTTACAAGTTTTTAAAAATTGCCTTGTGCACATGCATTAGGAGCTCTTGGTAGGCTGCGTTGGGAAGAAGTTGCTATAGAAACACCACCTTAACATTCTCCATTCACTGATGGCTATTAAGAGATACAGTGGTCCCTGCATTACTGCTACTAATCCACATGATATTTGAAAATTGCCAGGTTTTTGCTCTCAAAATTCTTACTTGCCAGGGGAACTCCCTGCACACTAGCCTCCCACCTTTCCATTCAAACCTTCCCAGATGGAACTTCGCTTTAATACCTGCTTCGCTGTGTTATTTTGTTCTGTTTTGTGCAGACAGCTGAATTCAACTGTGATCTACAGAATATGAAGAACTCAATAAGAGTAAATAAAATCAGCTGCTTTGTCATAAATACCTATGCAACCAACTGGCAAAATATTTTGAGAGCATCAGGTTGGAGTAATGCTTGGAAGAAATGAAGGTTTTTTATTTCGTGTAGCTTTTCCTGATTCAGACTGCTTAAAAACTGTGCTCCCATCCATTGATCCATTTTACTTTCTTTCCAGATTTTTTCTCCTTAATCTAGTAGGTAATTAAATGTGTCCTTTCAGCATTCCTTATTCATCTTTTACCATTCCCAACATTTAATCACTTGTAGGGGATAGAAGTACATGCACAGTACTATTAATCTTTCTCGATTGTAATTGTGATTCAATTTGAGATGACAATCTCTGAAGAAAACTCCAAAGTTAAATCTACCCAGGACTAAAACTAAATCCAAAACATCTTGTGGAGTTTACCATAGTCAAACCTTAAACCATTAATTCAGGAGGTAGAAGACCTGACTTCTAGACTATCCTTAGCTTGGAGAGAGATATAAACCTAAGAGAACATTAAGAACCCCTTTTCCCATTCAGATTGTTTACTGTTTTGTTAAGGTAAACACACAAAAAAAAGAAAAAAAACCTTAGAGTATGTATTTGGGGCAGAATAATTAGAGAACTTGAATAAATTATCATAGCTGGGTTGTCTTCCAAAGGCATTGAAGCAAGAGAGAGACTAAACAGTATCTTTCTCTGTAGATGCTAGATATCTGCTTTCCTCTGCTTACTAAGATTGCAGATGGTCCTTTTAGATTACTTTGGTTAGTGACCTTCTCCCTTCTAGATGTGAGCCTCCACAGTGTCATTTGGGTAATATGTGGGCTAGATATCTAAAGTGTTAAGAATTCCAAATTCCAGATTAATTTCCTCCTTTATAAAATTCCCATATTTTGTAACTAAAAGGAATGTATTCATTTTTTGGTCTGTAAACACTTGTGAAATTATTCTCTGTGTCAGAATTTTTCATATAACTGATTGCCCTGTTTTGGACTGGGATAAAGTTAGTTTTCTTTCTAATAGCTGTTGCAAGGCCGGTTTTTATTTAAGATGAGAAAAACTTTAGTAACATGCTAATGTTTTGGTTGTTGCTAAACAGTGTTTACACTAAGTAAAGGACTTTTCCTTTTCACAGCACCCTACCAGTGAGCAGACTTGGGGGCACAAGAAGCTGGGAGGACACACAACCAGAACAGTTGACCATGCTCATTTAACAAACTGGGGGGAAAGCTGCCTCGGGGTTGCTGCTTGGCAACTCTCTGGGCATCAATGGGTGTGTTGTGAGTAATTGCACTGTGTATCACTTGTTTTTTATTTGTCTATCATTAATATTATTCGTCCTTCCTTTTTTGTACAGATAGCATGCCATAGTACATACAGAGGATAAAATAGTGTATACTATATATATAATATCTTTTTCTGGGTTTTATATGTATATAGTATGCTGCAAGAAAAATCAAAAACTGTCAAAAGTTTATGATTGTGTATTGGTTCCAGCCAGGACAGATAAGTTTTGTGGTAAACAGAAGAAGGCATGGCTGGAACCCAGAGATTAATTCTATTCTATACAATTGATATCATTGCCAGTGGTGGGGAAGGAAGTTTGTTCTGAGAAGAAGGGATTCCTTCCAGTCAAGCAAGTGTGGTGGATGGAGCAGTGGGGTAATGCTGGTCATAAGAGGGAGCAAACAGTGCACTGGCACTGTCCTGAGCTGGTGGGAGCTGTTGGGGCTGAGCGGCTGTGGTTGGCTGAACTCTGTGGAGATCACTTTTGCATGTGAATTACTCTCTTTTTTGTGCATTTTTGTAATTAATATTGTTGCTGTTACTGTTTTTTCTTCTTATCTCAGCACTGTTTCCAGTAAATTGTTCTTATTTGTACTTGTGATCTTTACCTCTTTTCCCTCCAATCCTCCTCTCCATCCTGACAAAGAGATAGGAAGTGAAAGCAAGCATGCAGCTTTCTTGATTTGGGAGCACTAAATTGGAAAGCACCATTCCTAAATCATAACAGGTAGGTAAAAGTTATTTTGAGAAAATAATTTTTTCTATGAAGCTGTAATAATGCTGTATGTTTTTAATGAGAGGAAAATACAAAATATTTTGTTGGGTTTTTTTTAACTGTGGAAACAGTGAAGTTGTTTTGATTTTAATGGTACATTATCCTATTTTTTAGCGTGGTTAGAATTTTAAAAACATCAATTTCCTTTTAAAATTTAACAATAATCGTTTTTTAACAGTTGTTGCAATGTTTTATTTTCTGGAGGTAAAATTTATTTATATATAAATGTAATAACTTTAATAGTATCAGAGTTTAGTTATCACAGAAAAAGAAAAAAGAATAGAAAGAGGAAGAAAAAAAAATCCTGATTTAGTAAGCTAAAATCATTAAATCCATCTGGTTTATGCTCTTTATAAGCAATGAGAATGGATTGCAAGAAAATGAAGTGTTCCATGGACTTAGTTTCATTCATACGTGAAGAAGGACCACCTTTCCCGATGTGATTAATCTGAAAAAAAAAAAAAAAAAGCTGAATGTCAGGTTCTTTAATATGATCTCACTTTATTAAAATGAGATACATACAAGTGTTGGGTTAAAAAAAAGCCAACAGATTTTACATGAATCATTCATAGGCTGATTTATATAATATTAAGAGCAGCTGGGGAGTTCTTTTTCTTCAAAACTTAGATAAGTGATATCTCACTATCATATACTATTAGGGAGCAGAGCAGTCTCTGGTCTGATGTAACAAGAATTATCTCCTATTGTATTGCTTCTTTTCCCACAGCAGAGATGTTTTGGTAGTTCAAAGACTTCTCATATAGCGTGAGTGCAGAGTTCCCACTTCTCCCTCACACTGAATCATTGCTTCTTTATTTACCTCAAGAAGTGGTTGACACCATACTTGAAAATAATAACTTTTTTAGACATTCTTACAGTAAAGTTGTTGGCTTTCTAATACTCTCTATATTTCCTTGAGGGGAACTACTGTACTACTAGCAGGTTAGCCATTCCTATGGAAAATATAAATTTCTGTCTTTTCCTTATCTTTTATTTTCATGCTTATAACAATTTAAAGAGATAACATGAAAACATGGCACATCTTACTCTGGACACCAAATTAATAATAATAGTAATAGTAATAATAATAAAACCAAAAAACAAATAACAACCTTCCAACCAAAAAAAAAATATGCAAAACCTTCAAGTATCTAAAAAACAAATTTCTTCTCAGTTTGCCTTTGCCACTGCTTCGACCTGAAACACTGAACATATCTTTTCCCATTGTTCATAGGATGGGAAACATAAATTTAAGACTGTCATTATTTCAGCTCTGGTATGCCATGGACACAGGGTTTCAAAGTAATTTTAAAGTTAAGTGTTATCCTGACTGTGGAATGCTAGCTAGTTATGTATGATCATTAAGTTAGTAATCCTGTAAAGTAAACAAATAGCTTTTGAGTTTGATAAGAAATCAAAAGGATTTTTTTGGAATGATATTTCTTAATATTAGACCATTAAAATCATACTGTACTATATACTCAATGAAAAAAAAAAGTCAGTTATTATGTCTGTAATCATTACATGATTTTGAAGGTTAATTGGTAATAAAATCTGAAATGTCCAAGCTGTTAGAATCATAACTATTATATCATTTTTAGAACAAAGATCACATAACTAGTGAACTATAACAGACCTCCCAGTTTTTATGAAATATGTCTCAGGAGGTCTGTTAATCTCTTCTGGGCCATCTGTCCTATTTGAATCAGAGAAGATAAAGACTTTTGGGATCAGGGAGAAAGTAGGGCAATGCATTCTGGGTAACTTAGGTAGAAATATCCAGGAGGGGTTGTTAAACAAGGATCATTGAATAGGACACATGAATGACTAGAAGTCTGGCTAGAAGACTCGTAAAAGTGCAATTCTTTAAACAGAAATTTACCACAGCTTGCTGAAGATAGCAAGAGAAAGAAAAATTACAGTGATTGAAGTTTGTATTCCCAAGACTTTATCATAAATTATTTCCCTCATCTTCATGATATTTGTCTCCTGCACATTGTGCTTTTTGCCTTATTAAAAAAAAAAAAGGAGTGCCTTTTATGTAAGTATGTACTGAAAAATGGCAATATAATTTAATGAGTCTATTGGCCTCGATTATTGAGCCTCTGGCAGAGAAAGATATTTTTGTTGTTATTTTTCTCTTTTTTTCCACTAAAAAGTGTATTCATGGTATAGAAATTCAAACAACCATTCAATGAAGCAGTAACATTTAACAAACCACAGAATTATGATAATGAAATTTGCAAAAGTTTAGCAATTATGGGCAGTTTGTACTGCCCTGGTAGAAAAATGCAGCCACCTGTGGAAGCTGGTGCCAGAAAGGCTCTGGCAAGCTCAGCTCCTCCCCAGTGTTGCCCCTTGGTACTCGGATGTATCTGTGCTCCCTTAAGGGCTAATCCTCACACTTGTTCTGTCTCCACTACTAGAATGGCTTGCTGTTGGCTTATCAGTCTACCCCTGGGAAGAAGTACACAGAGACTTCTCTTTAATTGGGACTGTGCCTTTTGGAACAGCTCGAGATATTTTAATGGCCTCCTAGATACCAGTAGGGAACCGTATGTTTTATCAGGTTCAGCTATACAAAAATGAACAGCCTTTTCAGAGCCTGTCAGTAACAGGGAGTTTAGACTGCTGTATGTGCATTTGCTTCTCTTTGAATGTTCCATCTCTCTGCAAGTAATATTGTCCAACAAGGGAAAAGGACTTTTTTATTATTTCAACTGTAAACATCAAAAGCTGGCTCTCATCTTTTCCCCTTCAACTTAGTACAAATAACCAACTAGTCAAAGAGCAAGAACTGCCTTAAACAAACTACAAAAGAAACAGAATAGACAAAGATGTAAAAAAAATTTGAGCTTCAGATGTAGCTCCCTGATAATAATATTGTTATGTTAAGCCACTGGGTTGACTAGACTAAAATCACATACTGAACCTTGCTTTTGAGCACATCATTTCAGAGGCTGAATTTCAGACTTCAGCTTTCATAAACTGTGAAACCTCTAAGTACAGCATAGTTAAAATATTATTTTTTATTTAATTTGTTAAAAGCTGTACTGCTTTTAGCTTGCTCCTTGGAATACAGTGCAATGCCATAAGTAATATTTGATTATATTTGTGTAAGAATAATGCACAAAGGAAAGCATCTTTAAAACTACAAGATATACTGATAGCAGAACTCTCAGTATTCCCAAATATTCCCAAAGCATATGCTTCACATCATCTCAATAGTACAAATGTTCAAGCAAACAAGAAAGACATGGTGTGTTATGCAAACCTAAGTATATTTAGTTTTTACTCTTGCAATTGAGTACTGCTGAACTAATAAGTAAGTGCAATGGGAAGATTCTCACTGATGAGAGGCCACTTTGAATATAAGAAAAGAAATCCTAACCCTGAAAAGCACCAGATATTTCATTAAGTTACTTTGGTTTTTTGAGGTCCCACATATAAGCTAAACCAGTGTAGCAGAGACATTTTATACTCTCATCTCATGGCAAATGTGAAGCAAAACTTCTCACAAAACTCCAAGTGCTGGGGTTTTTAAAAAATTTGTTCCTTTTAAATTACATGTTTTATTTCTTGTTTGCAATGAGCTAAGATCCACATGAACTCAGTTAAAGCACCTGTCTATGGTGCGATAAATCAATTAATTATATGTCTTAATCTGTATATCCTGGGCCAATATGCATTTAAGAATTATTCACATTCTTGTCTTTTAACTTGCTTTAGAGATGTACGCTTGCCATTCCTTACTTTATTCCTATAATATTTATTCTCTTTTGCGTTATTTTAAAATTATGACTATGACCTTGCTTTGTCTATGACCTTACCATCTGGAAAGTTGATAAGATTACCACCAGATCAGAGACCAGTCATGCCTCTGGCACCAGGAATGTCACGAAAAGGAGGAGGGAAAATAGCAGGGAGGTATTTTATCTAATGCAATAATTCAATGTCAGATAGGAGCTGAGAGTCCCTCATGGCAGAGATTTCTCAGTGCGGGGAGGATTCCCTTCTACCCCACTACAGCCCTCTGCCCTAGATGGAGCCACTACCTCTAACCTACAGGCACCTCTGATCTACAGTGTCCAAGGCAACCTCACAAGATATCAGTCAAGGATCTAGAAGCCAACACCTGGTGATTCTGTTTCTGTCTGTCCTCGTTCTAATAAAATTGTAAATGAGCTCAGAGATTAAAGGGGGCTATAGTATATTCTAAGGTCAAAAGAGACTGGACAACAATATTGATGGCTGAGCTTTCAGATCTCCTGTTAAAAAGTCAGTTCACCTTACTTCACCTAAGGCTTATTTAAAGATGATCTGGCAGCAGTTGAGGACTAAAATGAATTTTCCATATGTGTCAGCCTGTTTCGAATGCATCCACATTCCTCAGGTCACCAGTTGCACTGTCACCAGCAGCTGTCAGTTCTCGTGCTTCCGGACTTCCTGCCACCAGGCAGAAAAGAAAGTGTCAGCCCTATTTAAGGTAAGGATGACCAGATTCCTAAACACAAATGTCATGGAACACCAGTTTAATATGTTAAAATTTCATGATCTTAGCATATCCTTGGCTTCTTCTGGAGCACCTGGACAAGAATGAATTTTGTCAAGGGTTATTGTACTGCACGCTATTCTAATTGGAGGATATAATATCTTGTGGAGGATTGCAGATAGGAGGAGGAGGAAAGCAGGAGGAAAAGAGAAGGTGTTCCCAAAGACATGAGATTATCCCAGGGAGTGTGCCCACATAGAAGTAGTGAATGATGGACTGAGTCTTACAGCTTCTAACTTGCACAGGGTTTAGATACTTGGATGTGATATGCTCTCATGCCCTGTTTGGTCAGCTCATCATCGAGAAGATGAACATGCTCTTGCCTGGAGGAAAGCTGGCTAACCTCTGCTGCTTGTGCCCTACCTGAAGGGTTTCACTCCTCCCAGCATGTGCAGACTGTACCCAGAAACAGAGGGAGGCTGATGTCTGAAGGCCAGACTTTCAGTGTGTCTCCAGCCATTACTGAGAATTTGCACTGGCTTCAGCAAGGCTCCCAACCCTACATGAACACCCTACCTGGAGGGTCAGTGTGATGCCAGTAATTCTGCTGCTCTGTGTGTGCTGAGAGGGGTTGGGTATTCCTACAAGCAAGGCCCTATAGGAATATGACATTGTGTGTGAGAAAAATCAGGCATGAAAATTTAGGCCCAAATACTTTAAGACATCCTTACAAATGTTTCTATATTGCAGTGCAATCATGACTAAAAAGCCATTTTTAATGGCATTTATATACATAGTGTTTCCATCACATTCAGAATAAGGATACTTTAAACACTTTAACACTTTCATGGATTCTACCTATATTATATCTACTTAAGAGCCTTAAAGTTAATAATTATTTAAAATTATATTTTAAAGATTAGGTAGAAAAGAACTTGTGTTTCTGCCTTCCTTTGTCTCAGAAGTCTGTCCTAGCATGAAAAATAGGTTGTGTTTGTTCCTACGGAACACAACCTCAATCCTGGCTTGAAGTAATGCAGATAAAAAAGGTCATAATTTCCCCAGCGTGTGTGGAAAATTATACATAGAACACATCTATTTTGCATTTGTGTGCAAAAATTACAACGGTAGCAAAGACAGCAGAATACTCATCCTTTTGAAAAGAAATCTGGAGAGCTACACTAAGCTCTGAGCCTTCTCAGGACTTCAGCTTGGCTCTTTGCTTACTCTCTCTTAAAGTGTGACAATTATAAAATTATTTCAGTGGATCTCTGTCTGTCGTTAGCCTTTGTGATCCCTCCTCTGTGATGAGGAATGATTAAAATCACCCCAGGAGACTTAAAGCTGCAGTGAAAGAATTGTGTGATTGCTGTGTACTCTAAAGTATTTTAAACTGGGTGCATAACAGATGAAATAACTTGCCCACAAAGGCAAATCAAGAGAACACACATTTCAGTTGTACTACAAAAGTGAAGCTAAATTATGTACTGTACAAACACTGCAAGTTATTTTCTAAGAATAAATATCAGCCAAAGTTTTCAGAGTATTGTAGACATTATTTTCATTCTTGTTTAAATCTCAGTTTATCTTGCTCCCTTAACACAGTTGCGGAATGCATTGTGTTAAATACCATAAAATGTCACCTGTGTATGATTCCCTCTATGTACAATGTTCTTCAACAATGAAAGATCTAATTTTACCATTTCTGCTGCCTGCAGTGAATTTTTTTCACACAGCTCTAGATGGCAGTGCTGATAAACAACTAGTACATTCAGCAAGGATAGATTTTACTTGGTGAACTGCTACAATTGATTTGGAGTCTTAACCTTTCCTCCACTTACCCTGTTTCCCACTCTACCACCTGCAGCCCTATAAACAGAAAAGACTTGCATGATGGAAGCCATCTGTACAGTAACTCATCTCATCAGAGCGCTGAAGAGCTGTTCTGCTCAAGTGTTATCAATGTCTTCCAACTCACTGTGTATTTTTCTTATTGCTAAAAACAATCCCAAGCATTCTCTTTGGCAGATTAGTAAGGAATTCAAGTAGCAGATGTTCAAATCACTTTTTATTTTTTGCATCTTGAATCTCCATAAGGATACCAAGATCTGTTTCTTGGTCTTTGTGCTAAGTGTAGCAGTTCAATCATCTCTGTTCTGTAGACAGAAACTACGGAAATGACTGTGAATATATTATCTGAAAATCCATGTACATTTTTTTAAAAATTATATTTAGCTTCCCTGGGAAATACCAAGGAAAACATAAACTGATTTTTATTCCTATGCCCCATGAAAAATAAATATGTCATAAGTAATACCTGAATGCATGTTTACAAGCTACTGCTGCACAAACTTCCTTCAATCAAAACTCTCCCTAACGTACAACAAATAAAAATGTCTACCTGACATTCCTCTGTAGGAATTCAATGTACAAAGTTGTCCCCTGAAGATATGACTGAAGTTGTCTAGTGGGATAAAATCTACTGGATTATTTGGACTGAAAATCTTTTTGACAGCATATGTGTTCTCTGTCTTGTATAGGTATAGAATTCTCATTATAATTTATAGAATCATAGAATATGCTGAGTTGAAAGAAACATCATGCAACAGGAGAATCGAGTCCAACTCTTGGCCCTGTGCAGGACACCCCAAGAGTCACACTATGTGTCTGAGAGCATTGTCCAAATACTTCTTGAATGTGGACAGGCTTGGTGCTCTGACCACTTCCCTGGGGAGCCATCAGCTTTGTGCCATTTCCTCAAGTCCTGTGCCTGGTCACATGAATAAAGAGATCAGTGTCTGCTTCTCCTCTTCCTTTTGAGGAAGTTTTAGACCACAATGAGCTGTCCCCTCAGCTTCCTCCAGGCTAAACAAAACAAGCAACCTCAGCTGCTTTTCAAACGGCTTCCTCTCCAGACCCTTCACCATCTTTGTTGGCCTCATTTGGACACTATTTAATAACTTAAAATATTTTTTGTATTCTGGCACTCAGAACTGCCCCAGCACTTGAGGCGAGGCTGCCCCAGCTCAGAGCAGAGCAGGACAATCCCCTCCCTTGCCTGGCTGGTGATGCTGTGCTGGATGTCCCCAGGACAGGGTTGTCCCTCCTGGCTGCCAGGGCATTGCTCATATTCAACTAATATTTAACTTGCTGCTGACCAGGACGCCCAGGCCCCTTTCCACAGTGCTGCTCTCCAGTTGTTTGTTCCCTGGTCCATACACACAACCGGTATTGCCCCATTCCAGGTACAGAATCTGGCACTTGCCTTTGTTAAACTCTGTCCTCAAGCTGGTCGACAGCTTCTCCCAAATTAATATCATCTGCAAACTTACTTAATATTTCTTCAAGTCCTGTGTCCAAGTTATTAATGAAGATGTTGAAGAGATCTGGGCCAAGGATGGATCCCTGCAGAACTCCACTAGTGTCTGATGTCTGTCTGATGTCACCCCACTTACCACAACCCTCTGTGCCTGACCTGTGAGCCTGCTGTTCCCCCACCATGTAACTTGGTTCTCCAGCTGTGTGCTGGACATTTCGTCCAGAAGGATCCTACGAGAGACAGTATCAAGCAAGAGCTTTGCTGAAGTCCAGAAATATTTTATCTACTGGCTTTCCTAGATCAACCTGTGGGGCTTCATTATCATAGAAGGAAATCAGGTTCAACAAGCAGGAGTCTTCCCTCATGAGGCGATGCTGGTTGTGACTGACCACACTGTCCTCCAGGTGTTTTCCAATATCTCCTGGAATAATCTGTTCCATGATTTTACCAGGCACTGAAGTGACCAGAACAGGTAATTTTAGGTATGTAGGCATTATGTAGGGTTCTCTTAGTAAAATATATAGTGCTATGCAAGATTCTAAAGCATTTTAATGGGATCTTCTACACTGGTTAATCTTAGAAAACCCTCACACACGGTTTTAGCACATATTGACTAGGACTTCTCCAGCAATTTCCTAGCTTTGGGGTAAGAACCTTCCAGGAATCATTACCAGTGGGCAATTTGCATTTAGAAAACTTATTTTGGAGGCAGAAAAGTTATACTAGCATGCCCACATTTTTCTGTGCCAGTAACTTCAGTGCTCCAATATATTCTTGGACAGGTTTAATTTTCTCCTACAGAAATAAACTAAATTTTCCATGCTTTCCTTCATTAAAGAAATACATCATTGCTTTCAAACCATAAGTTTATGAACAGATATAGGTACTGCAGTTACAGAATCCAGACCAAAATATAAAAGAATAAAATTGTTGGAATCACATCGTTGTGAAGCTGATGGATAGTCTGCAGCAGGAATCTTATGAGGATTGGCTGAGGGAGCTGGGGCTGTTTATCCTGGAGAAAATGAGGCTCAGGGAGAGCCTTATCATTGTCCACAACTATCTAAAAGAAGGTTGTATCCTGGTGGTGGTCAGCCTGTTCTCTCCAAAGTGACAGGACAAGATGAAATGTCCTCAAGTTGCATCAGGGGAAGTGTAGATTAAATACTAGGGAAAATGACATCACTGAAAGAGTTGTCAGGCATTGTAATGGGCTTCCCATGGCAGTGGAGAAAATGCCATCCCTGGAACTGGTTCAAAAGGTGTGAATGTGGCTCTTGGCGATATGGTTTAATGGTGACTGTGGTGGTACTCATGTGAAGTGGTACTTGTGGTGGAGTTACACTTGGACTTAGTGACCTAAGAGGTCTTTTCCAAATTTAATTATTCAATGAGTCAATGATTCAATGATTCTGCGATTTATGCCCATCATTCTAAGGAATTCTTGCTGAAGCAGAAGGAGGGGTTTTTTGAGAAGGTTTCATATTTATTAAACCAATAAAGATAATATCAATCAAATAAGATTTTTTCATTGAGTCTGATATAGAAGAATGTTGATGTTCGGTCAGAGAAGGTTTTTAACTTGGAAATTTTGGATGTCTATCACATAGTGAAAAATGAAACATAATCCTTGTGATTCTTGATTTACTGACATTAAAGTTACCACAAAATGCACTTTTGAAAAAAACTAAAGAAATAATTTTATTCTTCGCAAACTTTAAGATCTTCTGGGAAATTTCCCAGTATAACTGAAAATCATTCCATTTGTTTTCAGTTGCACTGTAAGGTTAACTTAATAGCCTCAACACAATATCAAGGTATAGAGGATCATAATTTGGCAAATGTACTTCAAATTCTACTGGATCTATGTGCTTTGGAGCTTTCTTAGTTGAATGCTACTTAGCTGAGTTTCTGATCAAGTTTGTTGGAGGGAATTATTCTATAGGTCACATACAAAGGTGTCTGATAACCATGTGTAATGATGGCTACAAAATTACAGAAGTGCAGGTACTATTTCAACTTAATCTACCCAAGAACAGAGCACAGAGGCACATCTCGATACACGAATAAACCTCATTGCAACATGAAATCTGCATATTCAACTCATAAATAGTGCAATGAAACTAGTATATAATACAAGATTGCAAGGTGCAGCTATATTCCAGCCTGCTGAAGGCATTATCAGCAGATAAAAGTCGCCATTTCTTCCATCGTACTCAACTCATAAAAGTGATCTTACATAGGTTTTATCACTATTGACTAGAAAGCTAATACATTTTTTTATAACTATTCAAAGCTATTTCTGACTAAAGAATAAACATTTCCTATCTGAAGAAAAGAAGGATATTGCTTTCTCTCTTTCAGGATATTCCCGCAGTCAGTTCCCGCAGTTACGCAAATTGTGATGTTTTTGAAACGCAAAACATTGTAGATATCCATCACTTTTGACGGGAAGTTTTCTGAGAGTCAATAGGGACTGAAAAGAAGCTATTGCAGTTTTGGAAATGTCATGCCTAAAATAATGTTTTGAAGTAAAATATATATAATAGATATCATAAACTTTCTGTAAGATTGCACACTCACGCTCTAAGATTATTCATCTGCTCATAAGACTAGTTTGAAAAAGCTTTGGAAAAGTTTGACATTCAATATTAAGTTAAAAGACCCACAGCAGAGTGCTGCAAATATCCACACATACACAAGAGGATGCCTTGACAAGATTTTAAATTTTTTCTTTCAATCACTGTACAAATGAACTTTCCTGGTTAATATTTAGTCTTTGGGAATGGAAACAAATAGCTATTCTGGTCAACCACAGTAAGATCATTCTCAAGCTGCATTTCATTAATAAAACACAATCCTTCTCAGACACAAATAAATCTAAATAAATATACTATGCCCTGTGTTTGCTTGTCTAAAATAGGAATAGCAGAAGGCCTCATTAAATATCTTAAATGATGACAATCTTACTAATTCTTTTGGCAGTTGTGCTTTATAATTTCTTAATCTTATCAGCTAAAGATTTTCTTAAATCAAAATTTTCTGCTTAGAGAGAATGCTCATTCCTTCTTATTCTGCCCTTGTTGGCTAATGAGAATAATTGGTCCCCATCCTCTTATAACATTCCTTTATGTATTTGTAGGCAGTTATTATGGCTCCCTAGTGGTAATTATGTTTAGGTATTGAACATCTGCTCAAGCGTTTATTGATGCTGTAGATAGTACCATATCTGCTGGGAGTAATAGCACATTGCACTCTGTGGCCATTTGAGGAGCCCTACCTGCAGGAAGGTCATTCAGTAGCAAATCCAAAACACCTACAAAATACAAAGTCCTTACCATGAACACAAAGAAGATATATATTTCTTCACATATTAGTGAATTAGGCTGTTGCAAAACAAGAGGCAAGATTTGTTAAAAAACACATTTAATTGTGACAATTATTTTTGTTTAAAGAGGCAAGGATTTTATCTGTATTTGATCATGATGATTTCATGGTGCCTCAAAACATCAGATAAAGATTTTACTTATTCCCATACATTTTGCACTGAATTCCTATGAGGTCTTGACATTTCTATAGTACCTTCCATGCTTGAGAAGAAAATACTGCAAGCCTGACAGGTGTTGACAAGCAAAACATTCATTAGTGAAGCATAGTATTAATTATAAAGTTTATATCCTTTGTTTTGATCCCTACTTTGTCTCAGAGTAACTTTTAGGTAAGAAACACTTGATTTTAAAGTCTACAGTAGCAAAGAGAGGAAGTTTGTGACAAATTTCTAAAAAATTAGAAGGTGACTTCAAGCTAGTAGTACAGCCTGATCTAGAGATCATTTCTCTTTTATTTATTAAATAATGCCAGCTACAAAAGCACATTTAAATCCTCCCCTGACAGGAAATAATTAGGTTAACATCAGTAAAAATTTTATGCAATAATTTAATCAGTGGGAATTTTTAAGTAGGAGAACAGAATTAAAACCAAAATGATATAGGCCTTTGGGTCTCCTGAAGTTTAAGTGAATGACACATTCACACAGATGTAAATAATATCACACTTACAGTGTTTTGTGTCATCTGTCAGAGTAATCACTGCATCTACCAACATGTTTTAGTCACTCCGCACTTCCTTTTTTAGCTCATTTTCCTTAGTCCCTAACAACATTGTGTAATGCTATAAGGATGAGACAGTTCCAGAAAGAGATGAAGGGAGGGAGAGAGGGAGGGAGGGAGGGAGGGAGGGAGGAAGGAAGGAAGGAAGGAAGGAAGGAAGGAAGGAAGGAAGGAAGGAAGGAAGGAAGGAAGGAAGGAAGGAAGGAAGGAAGGAAGGAAGGAAGGAAGGAAGGAAGGAAGGAAGGAAGGAAGGAAGGAAGGAAGGAAGGAAGGAAGGAAGGAAGGAAGGAAGGAAGGAAGGAAGGAAGGAAGGAAGGAAGGAAGGAAGGAAGGAAGGAAGGAAGGAAGGAAGGAAGGAAGGAATTTGAATAACTAAATTAGTAGTATCTGCTATTTTTAACCAGGAGTATATTTTAAAATTAATTCTCTATTTCACCTTATCATCCAAAAATATGTGGACATGTACCATGATAAAGATGTGACACCTAAGCTGAATATTGCTGTACTGTGTTTATGTACTGATAGAGGAGTGGGGTTGTGTCTTACTCTATGTAAAAACTGCTGGCAGATTAGCAGCCAGAATGCTGAGAGCATTCCAATTTGAAGGCATGGGGTGGGCCAACTGGCACACTATTTATGAAAGGGACATTCAAACTATGCACATTGCTAAGCTGCCACTGTGAATGAGAAAAAGAAAGACAAGCAAAGTGTTATTGAGGCAAAGCCTAGAAAAAGAACATCAAAGAGATTGGAACAATGAAGGGCTGCTTTCAGAATGGGATCATGAAAGCCTGAAGCCCTGTGGCAAGGCTGGCAGGTGGACACATGCTGCTGCAGATCACAGCAGCAGGACAAGCCATCAGGATACTATACAGAGTTGGCAAGGTTGTTAGAATCCAGTTGGGGTAGATTAGAAGCCCTGCAGAGAAAGGATTAGCAGCTATGAGCAGAGTTTAGACAGCAGGAAGGTGAAATGAAAATCCACAGTCAACTTATACCTACCTTTGTGCTTTTTCCCTCCTTGTTATCAGTGAAAAAGACCATATGAAATGAAATGCTTTAAAGTTTTGTTTGGATATGTCAGTCTATGATATAGTTCCTACTGTATTCTACTCCTGGCGCGGGGGACTGATAGCATTGTGACCGTGTCTCTAGTAGGTAAGGAGAGAAAAGCCCAGATATCTATCTTCCACTATCTCTGGAATCTTATTTTCATTCAAGACAAGTCTTGGAGTCATCAAGACAGTTTAAGTTTCTTTGGAAATACTATAAACTGAAAACTACAAGCCTGTGAAAGTGCTGTATATGTTCTTTTTTACTAGTTTCTCACAGATACACTAGAACTCCAGCATGCATGACTAGAGATCTGGGGTATGATGAGAATTCACGATGAATTGCTTCAAAATTCAATTACCATGTTTTGGTGTGGATGCTCTAACACTCCAAGCTTAATTCTTCTTGATGACTTAAGGTACAGGAAATTTCCAGTTATCTGCAGTTTGGCTAACCTGCTGAGGCTTCAAATGTGAAGGCCAGGCAGGTCCTCTGCACTACTACCTCACAAAGAATATAACTTCTTTTGCAGTGAAGCTGAAGTTTTCAGGATAACCCTTCTCCCTTTCTGCTTGGTCTTTATTGTCTTTATTTGGAAACTGAGATAATAACTGGAAGAAAACACCTTTAATGATAAAGCTCTCTTCTGGTGCTTTGGGGCAGAAAGTGGGAATGTGAGGAAAGAGGACCTCCCGTCCTGTACACAGTGGTCCTGTTTAAATTCTAAGGTAAAGCACTCACTTCGGGGCATATATCAAATCAAAATACAATTGGTACAAATCAGCTGTATTTATTTTTTTATTTAACTAACAGGTCTTACCAAGAAGAACCAGCACAGCTAGTTACATGATAGATTGTATCAAGCCAATAACAATAACATTTATACTGATTTTATTTCATGAGGCATATGGTCAGGCTTTCAGTTATGACTCGGTTCATATAGCAACAGGTCAGCTCTGAAATAAATGAATAAAAGTCCATGTGTATTCAGAGAAATATTCATTGTACTGCTTGCCTTTTCATTTTCTCTCAATAGTGTTTGAGGACTTATAACTATATATGGACATTGCTGATAGGGAATTTTAGGTTGGATCTTTTCATTAGTTGAGATAGTAAACTCTTGCATCTGACAAACTTAAAATTACCTTGGCATTACTTTCCCACATTTTTCTACTTGCAAGTAAAATATAAGTTATTCTAAAGGATTCAGGTGAGGCCCTGCAAATATCACTGCCTATGTATTCTGAGGTATTTAAATCTTTTTTTGCAACCGAATCTCATCCTTCCATAAAATTACTGATTACATATTCTGATGTGAAGTATAGGTGATTGCTGAGAATGTTTTTTTGTTTGTTTATAATTGTTGCTCTCAGTGACATATTTCAGCCTCACTAAACCAGAACTTGTCTGAATCTTCCTTCCTGTGTTACTTTGAACAATATAAGAATTTTACTTGGACTCTTAAAGGCAGATTCAACATGAGTATCCTAATGCTTATGCCATCATATTAAGATTATTTTCTACATATTTTTGGAACTGCAAAGTCTTTTCTTCTATACTTTTCAAATTAAGTAATATTGCTAAAGCTCACTGATTTCATATTGGATAACTTTTATACCCTCTTTATCCCTAGCAAATCAATTTCCTCATTCACATGTTTTCAAAATAATGCTGCAAATCTACTTTCCCACTCCCTCTTACTTATATTCTTTACAACCCCTCCTTTTTTTTTTTTTTTGCATCATACTCTGATACTCTGTAAAAACCTTGTTAGCTTTGCTTTTAAGAATGTCCTACATCTACCTTTCATTTGTTATTTGCCACTGAGAAATTGAAATTTGCCTTGAATCCAAAATGGTGTGCCCAGCCTCAGCTGTTACACAATGACACTTGCTTCCTGGTTTTCTGTCCCATAAGGGAAGGGATAGTCACTATACTCCTGCTAAGCTACATCACTTATATTTTTTATCCTTCTAAGAATTTTGCTTGATTAGATACCAACAAGAGACTTAGCAGTGGTAAGCCACTAACAAGAATTGTGGTGACAAGTGATCCCTTTTTTTTTAATTGCAATTCCTCTCCTTTTGAATCTGCTCATTTTTGTCTTATGGTTAAATAACAACTTGCTATTTTGGGACTTTTTTTAGTACCTTTCACAAGAGGGCACAGGAAATAATTAGGGTTCCTAATTGCTAAACATAATTCTGATAATTAGCATCAGTAAGTAATTGCAAGAATATTATGGGTTTTTTTTGGTTTTTTTTTTTATCAAGCCGTACCACCATTTGGTGAGAATTTACAGGAATTTAACCACTTTATCATATTTCACTTTCTTACACCAAAGAAGAATGAACTATAAATGGGTGATGTATGATGAACTCAGTTTATATTTAATTAGAAACTGAAGTGAAAAGCCAGGAGCCAAGCAGGAGTAAGCTGCCAGTGAAGGTTGAGGCTGGTATAAACCTGATAAAGAAGAAAGTGTGGGGTTTTAAATTGAGACTGCTGGTAGGGTGGCTGTGGGTTTCTGTAGTGACAAACTGTACTTACAGATTCTAGGAGCCCCTGATGAAAAGCTGTTCTCATTCCCTAATGCTTTATGGGAACACTACAGCCTCTTGGAATATTTTTCAAGCAAAAAGACATCATCATGACAACACTGCAAAAAGAAGGGGAAAAAAATTTCTTTCTGGTAGGGAAATAAAGACATCTTAAGCTCGACTTCAAAAGCTCTCTACAGCAAACAGTAGCTGTGGAGATACCGTTTCATCTTTGCCTCTGGGATATTATTAAGCCTTTCTAGTAGCTTTAACTGCAGGAGAAGCGATTACAGAAGTTGCTGCTGTGTAGCTGCCTGACATACAAATATCTGGAAAAGCACAGATCACGTTTTTGTACAAGGGCCACTTATTAGACAGCATTGAAAGCTTAACCTAGAATGAATAGCTCACCACACTGCTAGCTGCACACAAACAAAAAACGTGCAAGACCCTCATGATTCATGCTGGCCTTTTAAGTGCTTTGGGCGAATATTCAGGCTCCTGGCTCCCCTTTTGTCATGGCAGTGTGTGTACAGAGATCGGTGCTAATTGAGGCTGTGGTGTTTTGGTACAGAGAGCCATGCCATGCCATTCGCCCTGCTTCAGTTCAGGCTGTGTCAGCATTTCCATGACAAATCCTTGCTTTCAAGGGTTTACAGCTTAATCGGAGCAAAACCCGCCACTGGCTGAAACGACACACACTGCTCCGTGTTAAAGGCTTTGTGCACAGGAGCCAGAAACACAAAGAAATTATTTCAGGTGCTTCTATTTTCTTCGAGCTGCTGCTTTGGTCAGGTAATGGCTTTGTGTTCCAAAACGGAATGTAGAGGGTCAAGGTCCTTTTTGCAAGGTACTTGTTACATTTGAAGTGGGGGGGGGGGGATCAAAATAACTGTATGTTTTTTAGTGCTTTTCAGCAAATTACTGAGGATTTTGCAAGATTAGCCTGATGTATCAGGAACTGGAAAATAAGTTGCAAAGTGGCCGGAGTCAGTTTGGAAACAGATGTGCTCAAAACAAGTCCAGTTACACTTTGTTAGTCCTAAGAGACCGTGCCATGCTTTCTAGGCATCCATAGAAATAAGTCTGTTGCAGTGAGTAGCACACGATGTCCTTAGCATCTGCTACACCCTGTCAAATCGCAGGAACCCTCACTGAAAGACAGATTTTGTTTTTTAAAGATTAGCATAAAGTAGGAAAGTCACCTCCTCTAAATACCAATAAGAAACAGTTTGATGTTATAAAGCAAGAAAGCTGTCATGGTCAGAGGACAGTCACTGCAATAAATAGTCCTTAGGGCAGCAGTAGAACGTGGTTCCTGGCCAAAGGTGATGAAGAGCTGGGTGCTTCAGCATGACCTGTGTAAAATAGGGCAGGTGAATAACTGTTTGTAGGTTTGGATATAAGCTTGATGTTTTTCCATATCTGTAAGTCAAGTGCTGGTGGTGTCATTTTTATTCTTAGGGAGCTGATCTCTTCCACTTGCAATACTTATAACTATTTTTATGAATTTGAGGGAATCAAACTTTTCTTTCATCCCACATGCAGTCTGTATGTTGGGGGATTATATAACCAATGAATCTCAGCTATTTAATTCTATTATTAAAATAAAGACATTATTTGGTCTGTGCTTAGATCATCACTTAATCTTGAGGTATTCACAAAATACCTTTCTCACTTTTCATTTGCAAATATTGCACTAACGACTAGGAGTCAGTTCATAAGAGACTCAAATACCTCGTGTAAATATAAATCTTCAGAGAATAATTTTATAATTCAAATTATTTTTCTTATTTCAAATAACAGTATATAACAGTAAATGCTGTGAGTCCTTCTCTTCTAGGTGACTATAAAATCTACCTCATACTTCAATTTTTTTCCATGTGTGAACTATACAAAATTATACATTTTAGAAGAAATAGTTGTTGAAAATATAGCTAATATTTAGATTTTGAAAATGAAACCAGATCAAGTGGGAAAGATTGCCATAATTAATTGAAAAATGCATAAGTAACTTGGAAATTGAATTCCTGAATTAACTAGTGGTTAGAAATGGAACAACTTCTATAAATAGCTATTTGCAAAACAGGTCCAAACTACCACTTTGAAGAATTTATTATTGACTTTAGTAGGTTCCCTCAAATACGACTTTAAATAACAGAGCACTTTGATGAATAATATATACGAACTAGAAATTAATAATCTTAGATGAAGTGAAGAACCAGAAAAGTATTCTTCAATTCATTAAGCTGTTTCTTTCATGTGACAATTAAATAAATGTGAAATTAAATAAAAGATATAAGGAAGAACTACATGTTTTGCAATATTGTTCTTGCAATATTGCTCTTGCAATACTGTCCTTTTGCTGCTTTGTCTTAACTTGCTTATGCTGTGTAAAACTTAACTGACATATCATCAGAGCAAGTGAAAATTGAAATGTTGACATGCTATGATGCTATTGTTTTTCCACATATTTATCATTAAATTCTCTGTTTCTTGTTTGGTAGAGAGAACAGTGCATATTCCTAGGGTTTACTTCTCGTAAATATTTTTTTAGCTTGCAGTAATCTAGTAGTCAGATTACTGCAAGCTAAAAAAATTTTAATAGTTTCAAAAGTGAGAAATTGTCAACCAACTCTTAAAATAAAGAAAACAAAAAATTAGTTTAGACTATTTAAAATCAAACTAGAGCACTGATGAGACACAGGGAAGGAATGGCAGAAGTGGTAGCACAGCTCATTGGCATAGCATCCCCTTTCCATTGGCCCTTGAAAGGCAGGACCATCTCACTCGTGTACAATGTCCATATATGGGTTGCCCTGAAAGGAAATTGCATGATCTACTAATTTCAGGAATCTGAGGTTCTGGGAGTTTCTGGGCCAGGACCAGCTTTTTTTCTGCATTGTTCTACAATTATAGAACCAACCAGGATCATGTTGATTATTGATGATCCAGAGATATCATAAGGAGAAATCTGGAAATTGTCTTGTGAAACTTGCTTTAACATTTTAAATTTTCCTTTCTCCTCTGCTCTCCATCTTCCTTCCCTTTCTATATTCATCCATATATTTAATACTGTAAATATGGGATCAAATATTCTTTCCAGACTGGAATGCCTTCAAACACGTCTTAGTTACTGACTTCATATCAGAGATATCTGAGTGAATCTGAATATTTTTTTTTACACAGGATGTCAATCTACAAGCTTAATGGTCCCCTTTGACTTTACAATCCATGAATCTGTAAATAATTGCAATAGTAACTTTAAGATCTTAGAACACTTCCAATAAAAATGGGGTACTTTATATATAAAATACTTGCAAAGACAAGGAAAAGTCCTTTAGGCCTATAGCCAAGCTAGCACATTGTAGAAAATTAATTTTTTATGCTTGTGCTTTCAACAAGAAATATGTCACTACGTAGAAATTTTATGAAAAGGATAATAATTTCCTTTACAACAATATGTGCTGAAAAGGAAAACTTGTATAAACACGTGAGGCACAAATATATTCTTTATTTTTCTCCTTTGAAAAACTGAAATGTATTTAAAATTACCTGGTGTAAATGATGTAGCATGTTATGATAAAAAATCCAGCATTTTTAAATCAATGTGGTATTAGATTTTGTAATATGGTTAATATACTACTTAGATGAATTTAAGTTTCTGAATTACATTTAATACACTTCAGAAAAAATGTAGAAATTATATCAGATTCATATCTTAGATTGAGCATAAAAACCAAATACTTGTAATTTTTCTCTTATATTTATATGATAATTTCCATTTTTCTTTTTCAAACAGGATAAGCAAGTGAATCGATAAAATACAAAATAATATACATTCTAACAGTTTGAATTCCTTCATACATGTGTTATTTTACAAAATCTCATATTCTTTAATTATATTTTACTTAGGATTACCTAATCAATAAAAGTAAACAAAATATGTAATAAAACTGGCAGTGATATACTATATTTCTGCTATTAGCCAAGCTAAGAATATAAATCGACATACTAAATATGTAAATTTCTTGGTAATTTACAGTACAGTGTATATTAGGTAAATTACCAGTATTTTCTTCAAAAAAACTTTATATGTAAAATTTTATCTATTTTTTCTTGTTTTAAAGTAAGAGTTTCTTTTCCTCACAGAAGTAGTAACTACTTTATCTAGCCAGACATTTCATGTTTTAGATATGGAATGGTATTTGAAATGGCTAAGATTTTTTTTTTTCCTAATCTAATATAATTTATGGATAATTGAATTAAAGTTTTGTGTCTATTTTAAAAGTAGGAAATCCAATTTATAGAAGTTATATTGCTGGTAATTCTGTAAAATTATCAGATTAATTATTTATAGTTCTTAGTTTTCACACATCTATTTTAGTGTTCTGATAAGGAAATTTGTATGTAGTTTTAATATTATCTTTTAAATTTTAAAGACTAAAAAGGTTAAAATACATAAGTAAACAATAAAGAGCTCATAAACCAATAAGACAATACTTACAGTGGTGAGCTATTCCATGGAAAATAATATTTATTGTTCAGAATTTGTAACAGAAGAAATCAATATGGAGACTAACATACTTGTATATTATGTATGGTTGAAATACATAAAGACAGTGCCTGTTTAGTATGCTACACTTCAGTCCTTGAATGCTGACCTGCTTGTACACTTTTAAAGAATAATTACTTACTTCTTAATACTCTAAGAGGAAAAATCAGAATGACAAAGCCTCTATGAAAAGATCTGCAAAAAGCCAATTGTCCATAGAACAGAAAGAGTGGGAATGATGTCAGAAAAACTCCTAGTGCACTGATGAATTGTTCATAATCAATTTTAATTTTAGGAGAAAATACAGGGGGAAAAAAAGAAAGTAAAGATTAAATGCAAAGAGAAATCATTCAGTGAAATGATTCATGCACCAAAAATATAAAAGGAAACTAATTTTATCAAAGTCACTCTCATAAGTTGTAATATATAACCTTCAGCTCACTCCTGTACCATAATATGAAGGCTTTTTTATACCATATATTCAATATTACGCCTCTCTCTGTCAGTGGTGCACTCAAGTAATGGCAGCTGATATGCCAACAGCCCTGGTTATATTACTCCAAGCCAGAGGATTAAGACACAGAATCTTTTTGGGGCACTAGTGAAAAACAAGACTGCCAGCAACATTTCCTGTACATCTTTTAAAAAGGTGCAGCATGTAGTTCTTCTAGCACAGTTCTGCAGCAATGAATAGCCTTTTAAGTGATGCAAGTGGTACCATGGTATGATAATCAAAGCCTTAAACAAGAGGTAGGAGCAGTGGGAAGGAGATGCAGCAAAGCTTTAGGCAGCCCATAGTGATATGCTCTGCTCACTGCTATCTTTTGTAGGTAGCATCTATCAGAAACTAAAAACTTGTTCAGCACTGTCAAATTCTCTGAGTGCCTCAGTAGTGAGGGTGGAACTGGAAGAGGAATGGAAGCACTTTAAAAACAACTGCTTCAGAAGGAAAATAAGAATGTGACAGAAGTATAAAATATTAAGGTATGTGAATTAATAGAAAGGCTTACAATGCACACAAACGGAAAAATACTAGAGGCGTAACTTTGTATAATGAGAAACAGAAAGAGAGGGGAAGAGGGAGATGAATTTGCCCCCTAGAACTGAGAAAGTGCCTCTGGCACAAACTCTCGAGTGTGTCATATCTCTAAGTTGGTGCACACAGCTCAGAGCTCATACCAAAGAAAAACTGGGCATAGAACTGTCTCAGACTGGGATAACCCTATGGGCACAATGTGGTCACCAGCACTCAAACAACTTATTTCTGTGCTGGGGAAGTTAGCTTGCAGGCATGGGATATAAAAGCAGTGATTTTCAGCAGGGACTCTGAAGCATCTGTGAAAGAATTTGAAGCTGAATATAATCTATCATTATGATTAAGTTTAATTTTTCATAACTATTTCCATCCTTCAAACTTCCACTCAGGATGGGTCTGTGTGATTCCTGAGTTATCCCTGGAAGCAGTGGGTAAGTTTAGGTAAAATGATGTGCACAGACCTTCTCTTGGAAGAGCTCTGGTTCAAAAAGTTAGGGGACCCAGGGCACTCAGGAGCTGTAGCTGCTCTTGGACAAACACTGTCTTACTTGGAGCCACAGTCTTAGAAGTCCTGTCTGACAAGGATCAGTCACTGAAACACCTGCAGAGAGCGTACCATGATGCTGGACAAGGCTTGAAGCCTCTCCTGATTTCCTCTGACAGATCATATCAGCTTTGTCAACCAAATGGAGTATTTCAGATGGTAGAAGGAAACTTAATGTCCCAAGGATCATGTCTTGCATTGTGCAGCACTGGTGAGCACAAACCTCTCTTCACAGGTTGCAGTTGTGACTCCTGGGCACCTCAGGAGTAGAAGGCTTTGTAGCAGTGCTGTTACATGAGAACACCTCTTGTACCACAGAAAAGCTGTGAATAATTTCTTGCAAAGGAGATGTATTGTCTTTTCTTGTGTTGGAGTATCATGTAAGGAAGCTCTGACAGTATGGAGACTGTGTTCTATCACAGCATAATAAGATTTTAAACTCAAATAATGCAGCCATGCCGGAAAACAGGGTGAATTCAATAAACAAGGAGTTTTATCAACACAGTATCTGTACAGTACAGTGCAGTGCCATACATGCTATGTGCCATTCAAAAAAGTCAATAAAATTAAGGCCTTTTAATATTATTTTTGCTTAAGTGGAATTCATGTACAAGAACATTATAGTTGTTAATAAACTGAAAACTTTCTCATTCCTGAAGTAACAATCACTTGTCGTATTGACAGTGAGCTTTCTTTGGAAAAAGTAGTAAGAAGGATTCTGAAAAATTTCCCATGAAGAATCAAAGATTCTTAAGAGTATAAACTCTGACACAAAATATATACAACATTGCAAGTGTCAAAGTAAGAAAAGATTAATTAAATTTTTCAAGTTGAAAAGTCATGTGAAAATTGGGTGTATGCACCATTTGAGGAATCAGATCTTTCCTTTATGTAAAGTTTATATAAGGTTTCATGTTAAATGTAAACATCTTACTAAATTTTCTATCATTCATATTTCTGAATTAACTTTTTTGTGAAGAGAGAATTTCATGGAAAATTCTTAAGCAATTGCTGTGGACTACAATTGAGTTCCTGAAGACTGTTATGAAAAGTGCTGAAATTCATTAAAATCAGGAGACTATTAGCTCCATTAAAACTCTCAGTAACATTTTCACGTCTTTATTAAAAAGAAATGCCAAATGAGTTAGAGTGT
The DNA here is from genome assembly GCA_037013685.1 of Acridotheres tristis. Lineage (NCBI taxonomy): Eukaryota > Metazoa > Chordata > Aves > Passeriformes > Sturnidae > Acridotheres > Acridotheres tristis. Next base: position 75,061,856 of record CM072887.1, on the reverse strand, counting down.
AAGAAGGGATATAACTTTGAACAGAGTTATTTATAAAGATGCAGTTCTGTGATCTGCAGTAACATTTCAAATGTCTTTTGTCTCCACCTCAGAAATAAGCACTCTGTTTATCTTCCATTTGTCTTCTGTTGTTATTTGCAAATTTGCTTCCATCAAAAGTTACAAATTGTTCATTTCTTCTTCTTTTTTGTTTCTCCCCTTTTCCTTCACTGGTGACATACATACAGCTGTTCAATTCCTCTGAGTCATTTTGAAACCTGTAAGAGACTGCTGCAAGCAATATCTTCCCTGATCATAACAATTTGATGTAGAGCCATTTCCTGTGCAGATCTAAAGAGGAAAGTAAATTGGAATTTTATTTCAGCTGGGAAGAAAGCAGCAGTGCCAAATACCTGAAGTCATTGAAGACCTGATTTCAAAGATGATCTTAGGATTTAGGACCCAGGACACCTGTCTCATTTAAGATGCTACTGGTAATTGTGGTTGCACCCCTTTTGAGATGGTAGAAAGGTAGCAGAGCATTAGGAAAGGCTAAAATTGCACAGTTAACTTTGAAATGGTAAAAGCAATGCTAAACACTATTGAAAGAAAATATATGCCCTTAGCTCAGAGATGTTTTAATGAAACAATGGCATTTTAAAACCAATTTTGGAAATAGTTTTATACTTTTCATTAATTCATGTACTATTGTCTATTTGATCCCATGGTATAAAGTTTAGCAATTTAAAAATAGTTCCATAAAGCTAATCTTTTTCTCTTTAAGAAAATAGGTAATTCAAATATATTAATCTGTTTCTGTTAGCCTGTATTCTCATAGTACATACAGTACCCACCTGCCCCCCATGTTATTGTATCTTTCTGTGTTGGGCAATATACTGAGTACATTCAGATGTAATAAACAGAAAAATCTTGTTCTACAGGGCACACTACAAAAAATGACAACATAAATGTACAACAAACAGAGCACTAAACAGTAAAACTGAAGTATTGTGTTATGTATTGGAAGACATTCAGACATTTAGAATGAATTTTAACTGCTTTATGACATTTGGCATGTTTTTAACATCCTCTTAAGCACTGGAAAATAGAGATAAAAATGTGCTAAGAGTTTTCTCGTACAGACAGAAAGCCACAGCTCCTGCCCTAACATCAAAACTCAGGAAACCTGCCCAACCTTGATTTATCTGCTTAGCAATTTGGGAAAAAATGGAGCAAAAGATGTCAGCTAGAGATCACAACCAAGTATGAGTCAACTGTATCAAACCACTAAAAAAGAAAAAGAAAAAAGAAAAAAAATAAACCCTGACCTTGGTGGAGATATAACAGTTATATCTGGAAAGAGCATGGAAAAACTTTATTTTTCTACTTAATAACAGGAAGTAACACCAGGAAACAAAATGTGCAGCTACTTTGGGATAATAGGTTGGGCAGAAAATTTGACCAAAGAGAAAAATAAACAAAAAACCAAATGCAAGACATGGAGCAGCTTAGCAAAAGAGAAGGTTGAGGAACTTTTGTAATAATCTTCAAATACCTCAGAGGAAGATGCAGGAAAAGAGTAGGAAAAGAGTAGAAAAAGAGTACAGAGTACACTGCTCACCACATCTAATGTGAGTAAGTTGGGGAAACCATTTCCCTGGGCAGCCTGTTCTAATGCCTGACCACCCTTCCTGTGAAGAAATTTTTCTTCTTTTGAGTTGGAATATGGAAAATACACGTTCAGTGTCATGGGGAAAAATGATGTATGGTATGTCTAGCTTTCCATTAACGAGAGTTGTTAGGAAGATGGTTAAGCAGACAGCTTCCAGGAATGATGTAATTGTATTAACTCTGATTTGAGTAGGATCAGATGATATCCAAAGTATTTTAATGCATGTTTCTTTAAGTTTTCTTCAAAAACAATATTTTCTCAATATTAAGGCATATAAAAGTTTATATCCAGCAATAACTTTCTTTGGAAAAATGTAAATAGGTAGTCAGTGGATAACTTTTGATTATCTGGTACCACTTCAAAAACCTGATTGCCATATTTTGCTGTTTAGAAATCTGTAAAATATGGCATTGCTGAAAAACTTGTTTAACTTGAGGTTTTCCCTGTTTCCCAATGTGCTTTTGCATAATCCTTTTAGTATTAGACTTTAGGAACCCTCTAATACATGGTACCAACAGACATAAATTTTACTCCCAAAATTATTTACTATTCTGCATAAATAGATAAACTGTCATAAAAACCAAATATTACCACTTTGTGAATAAATGTCCTTCATAGAAAGACTAATAAACATAGTTCTACATGCTCAGCATCATTACAAACACAGGTTGTTAATTTCTGTCTGTTGTGCCTTTTATGTGTTCAGATCTCAGACATCAATATGTATTCTACGACTTATGTATTTTTAACTGCTCTGAAGGTGGGGGGAAGAGAGGCAAAATGGGGAAAAAACAATTCAATTTTTCATCAGTCTTTTTCAATATAAGAAATGTCAAAGGGTTTTGTAGCAGGAGGAAGTTCTATTACTATTAATGTTTTTTCACTATTTTCACTTCTTTCATTGTCTGTAAATCACATACTAACATTGCCATTTTAACAAATTTGTTCTTTGGTTGAAAATGTTGAACAAATGCTAAGTATACTCAAGTCCAAAAGCAGATAATGAGCTGGTATAGATACTGCTTCAAATAATCAATATGTGCATTTCGAATAGCAGCTCTTTGATAGGCTGTGAAAAGCATGTAACGTTCATCTATCCCCTATATGAATTATTCCCTCTTTTACTTTACAGCTTCCAGTTTTCACCATTACCACTTTCAATCTGTTGCAGTCACTGCAAAATCTGCTGTTTTGGCAGAGACTCCAGTGAGCAAGATTGTTCAATGTTCAGCACTCTTAGGAAAAGAATAAAAGAGGTTATGTGCACAAATCAAGAACTATATCTAAAATAGGAAATAACTGTGAATATATGTATGAGTATATAACAGTGAGTAAGTCTGGGAGAGTCACCTGAGTTTAGGCACCAAACTGGAGTTCTTGAGTTGCTTCTCCACACGTGACAATGTTAAAAGTCCTTAAACAAGTCACTTCCTCTCTCTCGGTGGTCCTGACCGCCTTTGTAAAGTGTTTTTTGTATTTCTACTAAATCAAGACTACATGCTATTATGAATATTATGACTTTATAAATAAAAGTGACTGATCTTGTCACTCATCTGCGCATCTCCCCATTAGAACTATTAGAATTTGTTTTATCAACAGAAGACCTCTAGGCAGTGTTGTTATGTATTTTGTGTGAAGATCTTAAGTCCTTACAATTCTTACTATCTGATTAGGCATTCAGAATAAATGAAAAAAATCCAGTCTAGTGAATTTTCAAAGGATGGCCCAATAAAATCACTGTTTAATTTCTAACAGAATATCATGTATTCAAATGAAAAAAAAATAATAAACCAGGACATTTTGGTTCTTACAAAATATAGAGAAGCTGTGGTTTTTTTTGGAAGTCGAAGCAACAAAGAAGGAGATGGAAGATTTGAGGTTAGCATTATTCACACATTAAAAAAGTACAAATTAAACATCTAACAGATCAGAATTTCATATCTGTATTAAAGCCAAAGTGGATCATTAAAGTAGTATTTAGACTATTTCCCTCTTTCAGAATATGCAGTTATTTAAGTCATGTTGAACATATTTAGAGACCTTTGAACTATTCTATTCTACCTCATGCCTTTGAAGATTGCAAAAAGGCATTTTAGGGAAAAGAAAAACATAATGATGCTATCAACAGACATACAAAGAACAAGAAGAAAGAAAAAGATGATGGACAGACATAGCAGAAGTCAAGACATAAAGATACATGGATATTTTTATTTTTTTTCCAATTAATTTAAAATACTTTTAAATAACAGTGCTCAATTCTGAGAATCATTCTTGTTATTATCATTTATTTTTATTAATCATAAGAGGTACAGACTGAGCTGACTAGGTTTGAGCACTTTCTTGTTCAGGGGACATAGCTAAAATTCCAATTGCTCCATTCCAAGTAATGCTCAATATAATTTCTTGAACTGGTATTCTCCTCTTGTCCTCTCTGTGGCACACTGCAAATTCCTATTAGTCTGTATTTAGGAAATCTGAAAAATATATTTCTTCTCTTCTCTTCTCTTCTCTTCTCTTCTCTTCTCTTCTCTTCTCTTCTCTTCTCTTCTCTTCTCTTCTCTTCTCTTCTCTTCTCTTCTCTTCTCTTCTCTTCTCTTCTCTCCTTTCCTCTCCTCTCTTCTCTTCTTTTTCGCTGATTATTGTAATATAGGACATACTGAATTGACCTGTCAGTCTAATCAGTCTATCTCCTGTCATAATGAGTGGCAAGGCCTACACAAACTTCAGGTGTTATCCCTTTACTATCTCATTTACTGGCATGACTTTTATCCTGGGTGAGCTGTCCAAAGTTAATACCTCCTCTCTGCAATGAATTTCACTGCCACAAATTATATTCAGTGAAAAGAAAATATTTTACGTTAATGAGTTTTAGACAATAAGTTTCACTTGAAACCTGTACTTTGAAAAGTTCATTGACCTCTACTTAGTTGTCTAAGATGCATTTTAAAACACAGCCTTTAAAATAATGAAGGGATACTTTTCCCTCTTCTTACATCTTAGTCTGGCAAAAAGAATATATCAAATATTATCAAATATGTTGATCATACACACAAATACTACCTCCCTCTCACCCTCCCTTCCCACCCACCCCCTCCCACTCAATATGTTTTTGCTCAGTTAAGTCCAAGTCTGGCTAAATTTAATGTTCAGGGGCAATGTGAGCAATTTGTGCCCTATTCATCGCTTTCCTGACTGATTTGGTAGCCTGGGTTTGATTTTTCTTTTTTTTTTAAACAGGTTAAATCCTATAAAGGATTTATATATGGAAGACTGCTTGTTTTTTGAGAAGGTGCATCCAGTTTTACAGCTTCTGAAAGACAATGCTTTTTTATGAAAGATGGTTTTCCTTGAATTATTTTTTACCTTCATATTTTTAAGATTATTACATTACTTTGCATAGGAAAATCTGGAAATTATTCTTGCTCTTTGAAAATTAAGATCTTTTTTCCTATTCATTCACATTCATACAATAAGGCTCTCCCTGCAGAATTCCCTGAAAGAAATCTATGTTTCATTTTGTTTTATCATCTACAAATACACTAACTACTCTATTAATAGGTATTTATAGGGAGGGGGGAAGAAATCTTTCCTGAAGCAACTTTATAATGAATACTGATAATAAAAAAGATTTCAATTAAAGATTAGTAGAAAAGAAAAATAAATCTCAATAGATACAATGTGCTCTGCATATTCCTTAGAAAGCATAGTATGAAGTAGTACTGATAAGAAGTACTCCAAATTCGGCGATAGCCACAAATCCAGCCTGGGCACAAAACGACAACACAAAGTGTTCTTTGTTGTGTATTTTATCTGGGCTTATGTGATCTGATATAATTTAAAATATTTTTTTCATATGACCTCTTTCTTTACAATATGACAAATTTTCCTCAGAAAGCTATAAAACCGTAAATTAAGCTTTAAAACAAGGACCCATTTTCCAGCTAGTTGTAGCTTGTCACACTTATCCATGCCATATATATTTTGGATTTGGACTTGTCATACTAAGACATCAACAGAGTCAACACCTGAAGCAAACTTCAAATTTTAAGCGTTTTATATTTCAGCAGTTCTCTTATCTTCCTCTTGGTTCTATGGTAGTTTTGGAAGTGACTGTGCACGACTGGTGCAGACATTTGCTGCAATACTTTGCTTGGTGTCTCAGGAAGAATATTACATGACACGGGCACACTAAGTCAGAGAGGGCCACTTTAAATTCTTTGCTTCAGCTGTACAAGCAGAACATAGGGGAGAAATATTTTTAGCTTCATTAAACGTAAGGAAATTTATTGGAAAAATATGAATTTTCTTTTAATGAGGATTTTCTTTTTTTAAGAATGGAAGTAGTAGCACCAATTATTTTCCTTGTGAATACTAAAATTTTCAGCAGAATATTGAACATCTGTGGTTGTTATAATTTTTAAAATTTATAAATCCATTAAGATAACCTACATAGCTTTTCTTAATGCTTTTCTTAGTGCCTTGATAAAGGTTGTCATTTTTGGCAGCCTTAATGCACTTTATTTGTAGGTGTTAGTTATTAATTAGGCTGTAATCAGAACAATGTGCTGTTTTGTAAAAGTCTTCAACTGTAGGTATTGTGGGATAAGAGTTACAGGATAAGAATTAGCAAGAGAGTAGCTTTACATTAATTTTCTTGAATGTCTTTTGCTTTTAAAAACACTTGAAAACAGCAGCTTATTGAGAAAAGAAAGGATCAGAATGGGACAAGGAACAGAAGTGAGAAAAGTTTAGATTGAATACTTAATGCATTTAAATGAAAAACAATATTATAAAACAGGCGTGACAATTCACTACAGGAAAAAATAAAAGAGAGAACCCTTCATTTCAAGGCTGTCTTTTCAAATTTTATCTAGGTCATTGTGCATCAGGGACCAAGTATTAACTCCGGCACAATAATAGGAAAGACAGTGAAGTCAGCCTACAGACAAATTTTGTCCTAACTGTTGCTAACAACTACTGATTAGCTCACAACTCTACTCAGACTGATTTAGACATTTAAAACTCCCAAAGTGTATGTATATGTCCACAGAATAAAGCTTTGTCTTAGACCAAATGGCATCCTTGTGAGAAGATAGAGAGGAATAGAATATTTGTTATTTTTCACAGTGATAGTAATGGTTTCCAGTGGAGTTATGGTCTGTAGTTCCTGTTAATACTAATATTGAGATTGCATATTTTCTTCCACTTTTCTGCAGTTCAGTCTGTAGCCTGAATTTGGCTCTGTTGCTCAGAAAACTTGTGCTCATACTTCTGATCCCTCACCTCCATCCCTCTCTCCTCCACTGACCCCCATCTTCCTCTACTCTTTTTTCTTTTCTCAAACATTCTTCACCCTGATGTCGTACTTTCCACTGATGTTTTCCTCTCGAAACTAGAGATATGCTTCAAGCCTCTGCTCCCATAAAGACAAATAAACTCACCAAACACAGATTTGCCTTGCTTTTGTTCTATTTTCTGATTGTTACCCTTTTCAAAATTCCGAAATTATTTTTGGGTTTTTTTTTAACCACTACAGCTTATTCAGAAAAGTACGATGATTGGGTTTTTTCTTTTTTTTTTCTTTTTTAACCAACTGTAAGGCAATATGAGAAATTCATTCAACATTTGAATACTGCTCAATTCACTGTTTTCCCAGGAAAAAAAAAAAAAAAAGTGGTTTAAAATGTTCTTACATTTAAATAAAAATATTTTAAAATATGTTGAGCTTAAATTACTTCTCTACGTGAAAAATCTTTAATTGATGGGAACATGGTCAATTAGAGGAATACTTAAGCTCTAAATGCCATTATAAAAGCTTCATAATTCTAGTTTAGAATCTTGCTCAGTGACATCAAGCAACCAACTGGTTTAAATGTGTGAAGAAGACTGTACATCATAGAGTTGGTATGTAAGAAAGAAACCAGACCAAAAGCAAACCTATCTCAGTAGAAATTTCTATACAGCATAAGGATTCCCAGGACTTTAATTTTAATTTAATTAACCTCAGCAACAATTAAGTTTTGCAGGGGAAATATTCTCCTGTTTGCTTGCTTCAGTCTTCTCTCAACTATACACATGATTGTAGTCATCAGCAGAAAGTGTGCTTGGGAGTGGCAGTGGCCTTCCTTTAGAGAAATATGAAACAGGTTGGAAAAACACTAATAAAACTTGGGAGGAAAATAGTCTATGATGTCAACACAGCCTTCAAATCCATGAACTGCATTTATTAAAAAAATAAATATACACTTATGTCACACTCTTGTCATTAACATTTAACGTGCAAAGAGTGGGTGAACATTCTATATTTAATTAAAACACAAAATTATGACTTCCATCTGCACATGCAGACCTGAGAAGCGGCTTAAGGTACACAAAAAATTTACATCTGGTATTCAAATATAGGTGTGGGGGGACATTTTAACCATATCATGTGTCACACCATTCCTCTAGTGTAGAACAAATATGATACGTTATTTATTAATATTTGAAAACATTTTCAATATCTGAAGTTTCTCAGGCACTTGTATAGAGTTTAAAGCCTATGAGTGAATCACAGCTTCCCAGGGTTAGGAGATCTCTTCAGCTATTTTAATTGGTTATTTTTATTTTATTTTTTGGTTCCTTTGGAAACCCACACAGAATGCTCTTTTTCTCAGTGCTGTTTTTTCAGTAATTCTTTTGTTCTGTGTTTGGTGCCAAGGAGCACAGACCATGTTAAATCCATACAGCAGCCTGCAATCTCCTGAACCATATGCTATTTTTACAGCGGGTCACCTGTGGAAATGCTTTTTTCAATCAAATCCTCCTTCTTTTGGCTTGTCACTATGCTGGTTCTCACTGGGGCTAATCCTGGTGCTGTTTCTCTGCAGCCACCAAAGCCACCATCTGCTCTTTGCCCTACTCCAGCCTTTGATCAACCAGTAAATAAATCCTTCAGGATGGGAAAGGATTTCCCTGGTGCTGGCCATACGGCAACATATTTGGTCATTGCGTGGAGCCCTGGGTAACACTGTGATCATGGTAAGTAACATACCTTCCCATTATCTTCACTTGGAGTTATGAAGATTTCTCAATGTGGAAATCAGTCATTCTCATCTGCCTCAGAAGTGGCAAAGGTACTTGTGCATGGCTTTGAAATAAGGTTATCAAATGGATATCATGTGCCTCAGGGCAGCAAAGCCTAACCTCCTGCAGGGACAGGGAAAAGATTATGTTGACATTCCCACAGTCTCACCTGAAACATGTTTGCTGGGAAGGAGTTCTGGTGGCCCAGAGAGATAGTGATAAAAATTGTTTTCTTGGCTACATGTGAGAACAGACCTGAAACCAAAACGATAAGGCTGGGTAGCCTAGCAAGAGGGAACCCAAAATGCCAAAGGGGATCATGACTTTTCTGACAGAGGAAGGAATCTGCAACCTCCACAGTAATACAAGCCAGTAAACTTTAGCAGATTTTGTTTTTTGCTGGGGAGGCAATTGCTGAGCAAAGATGGGACACAATATATCATTTATTTCTCTGTGTGCATGGGGTTGAACCACTGAACGGTGTAATTCTTGCTAAACCCTGCAAAACTGCATCTGACATTGCTTGAGATAGGACAGAGGCTAACACAGTCGCTGAGTAAGCACAACTGGTAGGCCTTAAAATATCTGTAGACTATAACAGAATTGCTGAACTAACAAGCTGCTGAGCCAGCATAATGAATAGAACATAGCAAAAATAATGCAGTAACTTTGTGGTTAAGACAGCTGTAAACGAAAGAAAAGAAAAGCTGTCTATCAGCCCGTTTCAAAGAACTGGCTCCCCAGTCTCTTGTATTTGGACTAGAATGGATTCAGCAAAACAGCAGAAGGATATTCTGGACAGCTGAGAATGTATGTGGCCCGTGGGTCACAGCATTATAAGGAGATAAAAGAAACTCAGAAATTCATCAATGTGGGTTTAGCAGAAGAGAATCAGCATTGCAGATGCCACGGACTGAGAAAGGTGAGTGGTTTCTCCAAATTAGCTTCAAATACTGGCCAGGATATGCTTGTGACTCCTAAGTGCCAACAGCAGGTATCTTGCAGACCTTTGTAAGATACAAGAATTTAGAGATCTGGGCAGAAGATTGCCTCATAACCAGAATGTCGTGCTGCTAATAACTGTTTACTAGGGAGTTTATCATAAATATCTACTATTTTTATATAATTTAATTAGTTATCTTTTGGGCTGGATGCAAAAATAGGTAGGTAGATAGATAGATAGATAGATAGATAGATAGATAGATAGATAGATAGATAGATAGATAATAGATAGATAGATGCATAAATACATACATACATAGATGGTAGATAGATACATGTATACATACGTATATAGATGGTAGACACTTCCATCCATCCATCCATCCATCCATCCATCCATCCATCCATCCATCCATCTATCCATCCATCCACTGCCATAAAACTTATGGTTATTGCTCATCATTCTGTTGCTGTAATTGCCTGTAGTCATTGTCTGGTTTTGATTGCTGTACTGCTGACTTGTAGTTATATTTGTTGTGTTTTCACTTAGTGGAATTTTTATAAGCTACCAGTTAGTAAGGTATTAAAATCATCACCTTCTGAATATTGTGGATCCCTGTGGTTGTACTTCTACTGATTAAATAATTTGTATTAGTTTTCTAATATTTACAGTTACATCTACAGAAAATTAAAAAAAAATAGGATATGGATATGTAATCGTTCATATTGCTCACTTGTTAGCCTGGTTTATTATTTAGTCCAGGAAAACTAGTAAAACTACTACATTACCACGATAGGTAGCATGTAAATCACCATGATAGCTAGTACATCTGGGAATGTTTTAAAGGGCAAGGTGTTGGAAGCTGTTCCAAGCCAGCTAGTTGGATGTCACCAACATGTCTTGGCTGGAGGGGAGTTTGTTTGTATGGACACAAACTGGACTATATCTGTTGGCTTTGAGAATGAAGAACAAAAACCATTTCGTCTCATATAACACTGACACACAGCCTGATATGTCTTTCCTGCTCATGTCCATGAAACTTTTGAATAGAGTTCTACAGCTTATAGTGGGACTTCCTCTTTTTTATCTGAACAGTTTTGCAAAATGAAACTTTCTGAAAAGTTCCATTGAACAAAGCAGTGCTTATAGCATTTGAATTTATGCATAAATATTTGTTAAAATCCTACAAAACTTAGCAGAGCATGATAGCTTCTTACAAGAGTATGGATGATTTTATAAAATAAATTAATTTTAAATCCCATTCAACATGTATCAAGAGCCATAAACAGAATATTTTTGGTTTTTTTCTTTATAATTAAATTATATAACAATTTAATATGAGATTTTGTACTGTCCTTTAAAGAGAACACATCCTTAATTTTTTCACACCCTTTTTCTTTAGAACAGTTTTTCCTTTATTTCTCATTCTGTATTTTAATAAAAAGCAGAAAAATTTATGCAAAATGTAACACATTGAGCTCTCCTCTCAAGCACAAACAGATTGTTTACTCTTGAATTAGTGGAAAAATGCCCTATGTCAGCATATTTGATTTCAAGTTTATATGAATTTGAGTCATTAAGCTTAAGTCTAGACTCAAAATGACTCTTTTTTCCTGTCATCTGGTTTTAATTGCATCATAATTTTATGTCTTCACAGAATGACTCTCATATGTTACTAGCATTTTAGCAAAAAAATATATATAGAGAAAAATACATTATTTTCCTCTCTAACTTCCTATATCCTTTTCTCAAAGACTTAAATAACTCTAGCATTTTAAGGACTATTCCTCTCCTCTTCTGTTTCTCGGACTAATTTCTAAAATGAGGGGAGGAAATTCCCCTTACCTCTTTTCAAACTTAATTTTTGCTTTGTGAGATATGTCACTGAAACAGGAAACAGGAAAAAAATTCTGCAAGGTGATGCCCCCAGGGCTTCTGTGGATGCTCACTTCAACCAGCAAAGGTTTGGAAACCCATTGCGGGGTCAAATAAGTTAGTCTTTGAAAATCCGCGCCTAAATGCAAGTATGCCCTAGTGAAGAGACGAGAGCTGCAGCGTTTCCCTGTCTCAAGAAGCAGTGTTCCAGGTCAGCAGCCCTGACGCCAGCAGCTGCTCCTGCCATGCCTGAGCCCTCCTCGCTCTCCTTAAGGAGGGCAGTGTTCGTGTCCACGCTTAGTCAGTGCTCAGATATCTGTATTCGTCGAGGCAGCTATTCCTCCTTTCATCATCTCCATCACAACAACGTACAGCCAAGACACTCTGATTTTATGGTGCCTGTTATGACAGAGTATGCTAAACAGGGAAAAGTACGGTACTGCTATTGAAAGCATTCATAATTCCTGCCAGAGAAATAGACACACATCATGATCTATCTAAATAACACTAACTAAATAACAGCTGTAGCCAAATTCTAAATAATAAAGAATAAATAAGAGCGTAAGATAATATTTTTTGCCACCTTTCCTTTTTTTCTCTGAAATGAATAGGTAAGATCAGAACTCATTTTCAACATGAAATCTGCAAGCATAAGCACTTGGTACTTCATTACTACTTAATGAAAACTAAGATTCCAAATAATAATAACAACAAAAAAGAAACTCCTAGAGTTCAGGGTTCAAAAAAAAAATTAATAAAAACAGACATCTTAGAAAGTATACTGTCAAGATATTGCTCCTGTTTTAGTCAAAATTAAGGTGGAGTTTTCACAGTACTCACACAAACAAGTCTTTGCTCCAAGAAAATAAATACTGTCATTTTTAATATTTTGTCAAAAATAAATTGCCTAAATAAACACTGTTAAGATGTGGTTGCAGAATTTACTCTGTATCTGTTTTTTTATTCCTTTCCATTTATTTAACACTTTATTCTGATACTAGCCCTGCTTTCCACTGTCTTTTGAAAGGCTCAGTGAAAACCTGTGTCACTGCCAACTGCTGCTGCACCTAATGTGGCTTTTTTGCAGCTCTTTACAAAAACCTTGAGACATGAGCTTGTTCACAAGGCAAGCTTTTGCTTCTAACCTAATGCAAAATAGCCAGTGGTGGCATTTCGTCGGCATAAGATTGATTCTTTAACCACTGCACATGGTTAAAATTTGCAATGATGTTAACTGGGGTTCGATGTATATATTAACAGGAGGCTGGAGGCCTCATTGGATTCCTTTCTGCTATATTCAAAATCACCATAGGTATTATTTATACCACTTCTGTTCTTAGTGCATTTGCCAAGAAAGAAAAGTCAGTCCAACACAGTTGTCATCTAAAAATAAACACCAATGAGATCTTCTTCCTGTGGGCTGTAAGGTCATTCTGTAACTCAGCATGGTTCATTGATCTCTTCTACCCCCTGTGCCTTTCTAGATTTATTGGAAATCTGTTCAAAGGAGAATATATCTTACTGCTTGCTACTCTAGGAACTGCTGCTAAACGCTGCGTAAAAGATTCTTTTATATTCTCTTTATTCCTTATCCTTAGAGACAGAACCGAGGAAAATCTGCCCAAGTGTCTCAGACATCAGCTGAAAACAGATGAGCTGGGAATACAGGTTGAATACCTTCTGCTGCTCCTCCTTTGGACAAGTTCACTAAGTTCAGGAAACACCTCGGGAACAATTCGTCTTAGTGTGCATCTGTATTGCTGCTGTCATTAACGTGAAGAGCCTCAAAGAAATCTAAGTCAGTGATCTGATTACTAATAAAGAGCAGCACTGGGTGCGGGTCAGACGTGTGCTTTGTATTTGCCTTCCTTTTAATATTTCACAGCATTAAACAGAAATCTTGCTACTAGCAAGAGTATATATATATATATATATCACATACTTATATACTTCCCATCAATCTAGTCACATCATGCATTTCATGTAGCATTCATGTAAAACATATGCAACTCATTAGAAAAAATGGAGTTTCATCACTCAGGTTATGTGCCCTCTTCACTGTAAATCCTGAAACAAATGGGAAAATGCGAACACATGTGCTGGGAGTTTTACTAGGAGCTCGGCAGCTGGAATGAAATCATTGAGGTTTGATTAATTTGTTGTTCTTTATTTTTTTGCTTTCTTTTAAAAAAAACGGTTTTTAGCAAGACTAATGTATATGCACTCAAGCCAGCAGTATGTGCTGGATTAATAAAGTAGTTTATGAACAGTAGGATCTTGGGGTCTGTGGAGCTCCACTGAAACAAAGGGCTCGCCTTTGGGGTAGCCCTAGAAAATAGTGTGCAAGAAAGGAGAGAGGCTTAGTGCATCAAGAAAAGGAAAAATGAAGCACTTGAATTCCTTTGATTCCTGCTACAGAGGCACATCTGCCAAAACAAATTTGTGTCAGGCATTTTGCAAACTGTTATCTTCTGCTTTCTCCTACTGCTGGGCCAGGCAGCTGCATGCCTCTTCCCCATCTGTGCATCATTCCTCTCTTCCCTCTCTTCTGTATTCTTCTTCATCTTGAACATTCACCAGTTTTTGGCCTGATGTTTTTGCTTCCAAGCATATAATGACGGAATAGAAAGGCTATGCTCTGAGTCCTAATAATTTAATGCTCTTACCCAGTAAATTTGAGAGGATATTCTCTTTATCTCTCATTGTCTCATGTGTATAATGTTAACAGTACTTTTTTTCTCTCTATCTCATCTTCCTTTTTCATCCCAAAGGTAAAATGGTATTGAAGAGGCAAAAGAGTTCAGAAAAGGAATATTTGTCTTTGACTAGACATTCAAACACCTCCGTATCTATCAACCACTCTCATTCTCCACACATCTCTTCCTTCATAACTCCTTTAGCCTCCACACAACAGATTCCTTTGTTCTCTTCCCTCAAAAAAAACCCATGCATCGCATACTGTGAACCTTAACCTAATGAACATAGTGGCATTTGCAAAGTGGTTTTAAGTTCAGGGGTGAAACATGTTTCAGCCAAACAGAATGGCAGGCAAGAAACTCAGTTGTCATACTTGAATACTGCTATTAGGCAGATATTCTCGGTGAATTTATCTTAAAAAATTAAGGTCTTTTTCCAGCTATCACTGCTGCATAAGCAAATGACCGATAGTAACAGCTGCAATATCAATAACAAAAGTTTACAAAAGAAAGTGATTCACCACAGAGCCCAGCCTGACCACAGCCATGACATGTGACCACTCCCTCTGTTTGAAGATGGCATTACCCAAACCCTCCCTCCAGCTCACATCCAGAGCCACCCCACTGCTCCCTCTGCCATGCTTTCTCGAAGGGAAGGAAGCAGCTGATACCCTTTAGTAGTCCCTACATGTCCTGTGCATAAGTCCAGTGGAGAATGGAGACTGACAGTGGACTACTGTGGCCTGAACAAAGACACACCATCACTGAGTGCTGGTGTGCCAGACATGAACTGTAGTCCAAGGCAGCAAAATGTCATTGTTAATGAGTTTTTCTCCATTCCTTTAGCATCAAAATGCTTAGAGGACCATCCATATACCTGGAACCAGCTGCTCCAGGGGTGGAATTACAGCCCCAGTATTTGCCAGAGACTGATCCAGATCACACTGGAAAATGGAGAGGCTCCACAACACTTGCAATATGTTGATGATGTCATCATGTAGGACTACTCAGCAGAGGAAGTTTTTTAGAAAGGGGAGAAGATAATCCAAATCCTCCTGTAGGCCAGTTTTGCTATAAGCAAATTAAGGTCAAAGAACCTTCCTGGGAAATTCAGTTTTTAGGAGCAAAATGGCAAGATGGACATCATCAGATTCCAATGGACATTGTCAACAAAATAGCAGCTACGTCCCCACCAACCAGCAAGAAGAAAACACAGGGGTTTTTTTTTAGGTACTGTGGGTTTTTGGGGATGCATATGCTAGATTATAGTCAGATTGTAAACTGCCTCTATCATATGACATAGAAGCAGAGTGCTTTCAAGTGGGATCCTGAGCAACAACTTTTTGAAAAAATTCAACAGGAGATTGGTCATTTAGCAGCCCTTGGGCTAGTAAAGACAGGATAAAATGTGAAAAATGTGTTCTGCATTACATCCAGTGAATAATGGTCCTTCTCAGAGTCTCTGGCAAAAAGTTCACAGGGAGATTTGATGACAGCCCTTAGGGTCATCTGAATTGAGATTTCAAGGATGGTATAGCTGACTTAAAGTACTCAAACTCCACCCAACCCTCATCTGAATGAAGTGGTTCAGGAACTGTACTCAATTCAGTGCCCCCACTAAGACTCTCCAAATCACAGATCACTCTCTTGCTTCCCCGCTTTCCTCTCTCCCTCAGTGCTGTGGTGCAATAGAGAGAGGAATTGGAGGGCAAAGATCAAGGGTTGAGAGAAGAACATTTTACTGGAAACAGCAAAGAGATAAGAAAACAAACAAAAATAATACAAATGACAGATGGTACAAGAAAATTAATTATTCACACCAAAAACAATCCCAGTGACAGACAGTACCAGACAGTTCCCTCCACCATATTTACTCAACTAGAAGAGAGGTACTTTTACCAACCCCTGGCAGAGATGTGAAGTGATATAGAAAAACCTCTGTGTCCTAGGCATGACCCAACCTGCCTACTGCATAAAATTAACTTTGTCCTGGCCAGAACCAGGACACTGAGGAACTACAGCCACTTCTGAAGTTAGTAATCATTTCACAAACGTAGGAAGAAAATAACCCCAAAGTATTGTTTTTCCCAAAGGTACATTTTGTCTCTCCTTACATATAAAAGTAACAATTAGACCCACATTTCTCAGGATTATATTCTTTCATTTAAAAATCATGTGTGAAAGAAAAAGGCCGCCTAGAAAAGATGCTGAGGATCTGTAACAATTTTGCAGTTAATGCTTTTATCCAGACATGACTGAACTTCATGCCCTCCCCGAGCTCTTCCCAGCTGCTCAGCGAAACATAGGCTAAGAAAACATGTCACTGCTGTAAATTGATCTTGAACTTCCCTGCCTCGCATTTATGTCTCCTAAAAAATCCTTAAAGCTGTAACTAGAGCGCTGATATAGTCAGGTAAGAAACAACATTGAGTTAGGCAGCCAAAATCTGGCCATTTTCTCTTTAGAGTGAAACAAGCATCATTTCACTGAAGAAAAAGGTGTAAGTCCTGATTTATTTGGCCAAGAGCATTTCTAATTTATGGCCTTAGTAGATTGGCTCAGGTTATTTTTGGGCTTAAGTAAATAAGTAACATGTAATATCCTCCAAACCAATGCAATTGGTGCAGGTCTAAGTGCTACACTTCACTTCTGAGTACAGAAAATACAAGTTTATTGTGCATGTGAGATCTTTTATTTCATCAAGTTTGTTGAAAATATAAAGGGAACAAAATATACCCACACAAAAATTATCTTCAGAAACACATTTAAATAAGACTTACAGAAGACAGTTAGAGGGGAATAGTGAGAACAGAAAGTGTCTGCTCTGATTTACTGTAAATCTCTCCCTGGGTGATTTTGATGACTCAAGACCTGAGAAGCTTAGAAAAATATATATGACAGAGTCAGATGTTGTTAACTCTGTGAATACAAACAATAAATATTGTATCCCTCACTACTAAAGAAAATTATAGTATATTGAGCTCTGAATGAATAACAACAGCACCATAAGAATATTATATTTCATAAGCACTTGCAATTAAGAATCAAAAGGAGAAAAGAAAATGCCACATGTCTCTTTTTTAATAGACTTTATATTTATGAATAACAAAATTAACAGGCATGCCTCAGTTCAAATGGTATTGTAAATATTATTTATTCATCAGGAAAATGACTGAAATATGTTAACACAGCAAAAATTTTCACAGCACAATTCGTTACTCTAAAAAAAGCAATAATTCTTTAGCTGCTGTGAATGCTTTGGTGTACTTAAATATCTCTATACATATTAAAAATCAAAAAGAAACACTCTCTATGCTGTCCTCACTTCTCATTTAAAGCGGTCCATCTCTAGACACAAATATAGATCTATATATCACATTTGTGATAAATATAAAAATTAGGCAAAATTCTGCCAAAGCTTAACTGTGGTTGAATCTGCCTGATCCAAATCCCTTTGATGAATTTTGATCAAATCATTCTCATAAGCATTCTGTTTTTAAGCTATTTGGACTCTGTTAATTTTCTTAGGAGTTTTCTTTGCTTATTCTGGGTAAGGTGAAGCATTCAGTAATATCAAAAAGTCCTCTCCCATAGATGAAGATAGTTTCTTTTAAATACCACCAAAAAAATTTTAGATTAAATAATTATATTAAAAAATCGTTTAAAAATCTGTGGTAGTGTTCTTCACCTAATATCTAGTATTCAGAAGACCTTTGTTTTGCTGTCTTGCATTGCCTTGGTTGTCTAGTGATGCTTTTGGGTATGTTACTTTGGGCTATCTACTCAGTAGTAAATTAAAACTGCCCAGAATAATTTTCTGCCAAGGAAGCCAACTAGAATAAACCATATCTTTGCTATTTAATTATTTTAACTGTCAAAACATGCAAGACCTCCTGACTAATGGATCAAAGCCTGTGCCGACTCCTGAACTTTGAGTGAGATAAGTTTGAAACCAGCCTGTCCTTTCTTATAGAAGATTCAATTTCATATTATGTTGGAGCCCTATTTAGTTTGTCTGTTTAGGTGTAGCTTTTACTTCTTTCTTCTACAGTTTCTCCGTCTGCAAGGAGAGGAACATGATGCCTGCTTCTCCTAACCCACACTTTGCAATCTCTAAAGGAAAGCATTTGCTATGTCCCTTAATAAAGAAAATGAACTGTTAGAAGATACAATACAGACTTAGTCCACTTGTAATCATTGTAAATTTCCCAAACTGACATTCACAGAAAGCCCTTTATGTCATTACTTACTCTAAAATGAAAATATGCTGAATGAACCATAGCATTGACTTTCTATAATGACTATTAAATGCATACTAAAGATTTTTCTAGACATATAATCCCAAGAAATATAAGTTCAGAGTGCTGGAAGTTTTCTCATAGTTTTAAATAATTTTTATCATTAAAATTGAAAATCCTACATATGTAATATTACTTAATATATTGAATATAGAAGCTTCAATTCAGCAATATATTCTTGTCACTGGCTTGTAAAGTGTCCTGTTTAAGTTAAGAAAGCTGAACAGGAGTTATAGAAGGCAGCCATTTTGTAATCAGTGATGCAGGGCTATACATTTCTTTTAAAGCTTCAATGTGCAATCTCTATCGTCTATAAAAGACAGCTACTAGCACTGTGTCTTGTTATTTGGTTTGCCTTCTAAGGAATGGTATTTCAGTGCATGTTTGTGTTCCAGTGAATTGGAAAGAAAATTTTTCTCAGATAAATGGAAAATGTTATGCAAAATAATATCTGAGGCATTTTTCACAGATTTTAGGAGTCAAAGTTGAGAATTAGTTAGTGCCTTGAGTTGAGCGAATAATAAGAGATTATGTGGAAGTTGAGAACTGCTTTGGTTCGCTGTTAATTTCCTAATATTCAAATAATTTCCTTTGATAAAGAAGTATAATTTTTTTGTTATTATTATTTCTATCATTCCTTTCACCCAGAATCTTTGGTCTGTAATTGTAAAACAAACCAAACAAAAAAATCCCGGTGTCTGTTTATTTTCTCTGAGTGTTTATAGTGTAAGGTCCTGATCCTACATGTGTGAATAATTTTAAGTAGATGAGCAGAATTAAAATGTTTGCAGAAGTATTTATAGAAATAGGTTTAAATCCAACTGATAGTCACTGCTTGTGCTTTTTTCTGACACAGGACTTGACTTTGTTGCTTCAGATTTCTTAGTTCTTGAGAAACTGTTCTCTAGTTAGAGCATGTCTTTAGTGTTTGTAGATAGGAAGTGAAAGTTTAGATCCTTGGAAGAGACAAGAGACCTGACATGTGCTGTCAAGGACATTTTCTATCTTTATTGGTAGAGAAGACAGGTAAAAGTCTTAGGTAAAACAGCTTTCCCTTCCATATCTACAAAACCACCATGAAGAACAGGACTTAATGGTTAGGTGCCAAGGAACAAAACTCCATGTGAAAAAAAATTCTAAGGTATTTAAGATAAAGATTTTGGTCTCCTAATCTTCTAGAAATACTATGAAAACAGACATCTTAGAGTCTTGAGTCGGAGATGTATATGGTGGAAGGAGAAAGGCGTTGTCAACCACAGTTGACTTTCACTTAAGTCAACAGCTCCCTGCTCTTTCCCTTTCCTGGCACCCCTGTCTGCAGGAGACAGGGGAAAAGCAATAGCCCAGAGACAGGGCAGACTGGGGGTGAAGTTCCTAAGAGCAGCTCTGTGAGCTACCTTTTCTACTTCTTTAAGAAGGGCAGAAAGGCAGAAGGAAGAGGATGGAGTATAGTGTGGGAAAAAGGAGAGAGTGATAATGAATTGCCTGACTGCAAAGATGACAGATACCCATTGAGCCTTTTGTCTGTCTTTTAATTCCCGAGGTAGGTGGATGTGGTGATGGGCTAATCTTTAGTATCTCTGGGCCTTTCTTCCCATGCAGGCAGCTGGTAGGCAGACATCTGCACTGTGAACTTCCTGCTTGAGATGATTCTCTCACCTCCCCCCAAACCCAATCAGTGCTCTCTCTGATGGATGAAGCCTAGTGTGTCTATATTCAGGGATGCCTGCAGAGTTTCCCTTCCCCAGGAAAGCCAGGGCTACTCTGAGGAGCCTGGACCATAGGCAGTTTTTCAGATATTCCCACAGAAGGAAGTGAACTTATGACTAATAACAAATGACCTGCTAATAGCATAGTTCTGGCAAGGATGTCTGTGAGAAATATGGTACCAAAAGTTAAGTTGCCTTGAACTATGTGAGAAAGCAAGAATTCAGGGCCAAAAAACATGTTTTCAAATTGAGACACTGCCAGGTTATTTCTGATACTACTATCCTCAGACAGCTTCTTCAAAAACATCTAGAGGCCACATGTGGCTTCTTTCCCATAAAAGAACCCCAAAAAACAAACAACAACAACAAAACAAACCACAAAAAAACCCAACCCCCCACTAAAAAAAACCACAACCCCCCCAAAACAAACAAAAAACAAACAAAAACAAAGCCCAAACAAACAAACAAACAAAACCCCACAAAAAACCAAAAAACACACTGACAATCTCACACATTTTTCATTATATTTAAATTTCCATCTTGCTTAAATTAGAAACAGACCTGAAAACCAAGCCAGGTGTGGGCAGGGCTATCTAGAGTCTAAAGAGCAGCATCAGCATCCTGCAACAAGCTGGATGATTCTGCACTGGGTCTGGATGGGATGGAGCTAACTTTTATCATAGCAGCCTGTATGGTGCTGTGTTTTACGTTTGTAACTAACACAGTGGTGATAATACATCAGTGTTTTGGCTACTGCTGAGCAGTATATGTGCAGCACCAAGGCTTTCTCTTTAACTCATTCTGGCCTCTGCAGAGGGTAGGCTGAGTCTGGGCAAGAATCTAGGAGGAAACACAGCTGCTATAGTTGACCTTAGCTGGCCAAAGTGGTAATTTATACCATATAGTGCCATGCTCATCAATAAAACAGTGCTTGCAGGCTTGTCTGAACACTGGTCTGCTTATGGAGGTGGTGAATGATTGCCTCTGCATCTCTTGCATGGGGTTTTCTTCCCCCTCTTTCTTTAATTTATTAAAATTTCCCACAACCCCACAAGTTCTCCCTCTTTTGCTCTTATTTTCTCCCTGTCTTTCTGGGGACAGGGAGATGGACTGAGCAAGTGGCTTAGATACTAGCCAGGATCAAGCAACGACAGGTCCCACAACATTTGCTTACAGTTACAATCTTTCTGGCCTGGAGTGACATATACTTTTCCTGCTTGCCCTTTGCCATACCTCCAGTCTTGTATGGAATGCCAAAGTTCTGACTCAGGGATGGGAAAAGAGAAAGAAAAATTAATCCTCCAGGATCACTGAGAAAATGTGGTTAGGCATAATCTCAAGAATATTTTGTCATATAAACATCTATTTGGCTTTTCTCCATTTTGTGGTTTATATGTCTTTACACACTGACTGTGAGTACCATTTCTGGGCTCTGAAGGCCAGTGAGGGATCTGTATTCTTATGTGATATCTGCTGATAAGGCAAAAGGGGACTGCTTTATACTACTGCAGCACTTAACATCCATTTCACTGGAATAATTTGGATCAGTGGCCTTTCTCAGACATTGCATGCAATTTTTACTCTCTGGTTCATTCCACTTGTTTGTACTCTTCCACTGTCACTGTGTGCTGCTCAACACAGCACCTGCTAGGCTACTAAAAGCCTGGAGTCAGCAGCTGTCAGTTTACACTGTCAAATTTTCCTTTTACTCCTTCCGACTGGTGCTGTGGAAGCAAATACTGCAGCCTCAGTACCCTTGCTTGCCAGGCAGCTGTAACCCTTCCTAGATTCCAGGGGACGACTCCATTACTAATGTTTATCAGACCTCAGCTATCTGATCTTCCTGTTATATATACTAACAGAATATGGCTCAGAACATGGTAGTCCATATAGCACCATCATAATGTTGGTTTAGCTTCAAGGAAATGTGATTCTGCATCACACTAACACAGCTGGACACTGCTTAAGCCCTCTGACACTCATCAGAGAGAGCAAGATTGAGTTTTCTGGGTTTTTTTTTTTTAATGTGTTAACCTCCAACAAACTGTTTCCACAGAAATTCCTTTCCTCTATCTGGAAAAAATATAATCCTACCAAAAAAATAATAAAAAAAAATCACATAACTATCACAGCATTTTATAACTTAGGTTTTACTATACATGACTGGAGCTACTGACTGGCAGCAGCCTAATGACACGGAACTGAATCAGAAAACAGAAAACAAACAGCTTTCAGAGCAGCTTCTCACCTGGTTATGAAGGGTAGCATTGCCAATGGATGGTCATGGATGTGTCCAAAGAGGTGAAGGTGAGAGAGATAATTGCATATAACTTACTCCCACTCCAAGCCTGCAGATTTCTGTGGCCTTTGTGAGTATGGTTCAGAACTAAAATCAGAAACACTTTTGATACAGAGGAAAAGAACATATCTATGTTGAAATGCAGTGAAGTACCATTATTTAAAAGACACAAATTATTGTTGTAAATGGAAAAGTGGGCATGGTGATGGTCTTTTCCCTTATTTATTTTTTAGTCCTTAACAATTTGCTCTCTCCTTTTATGGAAATTCTTTCTCACTCCAAATATTAAATCAATGTCTCAGGTGCATGGTTCATTGTTTTCCCTGTTAGAGTGAATATTGCTTTAGTAGCAGATGCTATATTTTAATAAAAAGGTATTTTGCAATGAATTTTAATATAATAGAAATGGACATATTGTTGCATGCTTTCAATGGTAATAAAATAGATTCATTATAGTACGAGAAGGATTTTGAGTTTGAAAATATTTTTTTTCCAGAATATTTAATAGAAAATAACATATCATTTCTCTATATAAATTGATAGAAAAGGGATGCAATCACTGTGAGAATGCATATCCATTAACAGGACCAGAAAATGAAGGATTTTGATGAATATATTTGTGATTTTCACATCTCAAAGATAAATTCTATCAACCAAAAATGAAGGCCATTTTTCTCCTTAAAAAAAAATGAATACAAGTCTATGTGAACTGTATGGTAGGTCCTTGCATTCAAGGACTTCTCTGCCTAGCAATACCTCATAAAGAACTGGAGTAATAAATACTTTGCTTGCTTACAACTAAATCTGATACAAACAAACACTAGAGAGTAAGATGTGGCAAAAGTAAATTAACTGTGAGAGACACTGAACAAAGGGATTGGGGGTTTTATTACAAAAACAGAGATGGAGCTTAAGTAAGGCTGAGTTCTGTTCCTGATTTGTCTGCAGAGGGTCTGTATATTCTTAGTCAGATCATAAGGAAGCATTTCTAAATGAAGATGTGCACTTACCTAATGGTGATGTGACATCGTGTAGCTCAGGCCAGTCAAACTTAAACAACCATATTTTTTCAAAGGCAGTCTTTGGTGTGGCTACAGAGGGAAGGTGCAAAGCCCATGCTTACTAGATTACTTGCAAATTACTTTATTGATTCCTACGTTTTAGTTTTCGAGTTACTTTAATTTTGCGTAGTGATCCATTCTCCAGAGCAAAGTTAATGAGAGACACTATGGCCTCTCCAATCTTGATATAAAATAGAAACCATGGAAGTCATTCACAACAGATTTTGTGGACGCCAAATATTTGCATGGATTAAGAGAGCACTGAAATAAATTCAGAGAAGACAAATCCATCAGGAGTTATCAAGGAGAAAGATTAGGCCCTGAGTTTAGAATTCTCTGCACCCTGCTAGGCAGAGTGGGTTTGCATTACTAAGAATTATTACATGTATTTATTCTTCCTCTGCTAGACATTGTTAGGAAATGGGTAGATGCGTGTGAATTCAGCCTAATATGACCATTTTGATGATTTTAAGTACTGAATTACTTCCCATCATGCCAAAATATATTTTTTTGAATAGCAGTGAGAAAAGAATCAGATTAAGAATATGGTAACTAAATCAGTGTTTTTCTCAGACTTGCTTCTGTTTTCACACAAACCAGGTGCCTGTGGCTTGCTGCTTCCTTTTGGTATATCTTTCAAAGAAACTGTGAAAACCTAATTGTCATATCAGTCTCATAACATATAATGCAAGAAATGGACAAATTCTCCCATAAAAAGGTGCATTATTGTAGAATGCTTCATTATTCTGAAAGAAGATACGGAAATGATTGTTCTGATTGCTTACTCTTTTCTAGAAGTAATTGTAACAGTCAACTTCAGTAACATATTATGCCAAATTGTAATTATCATGGGTGTGGTATAAAACCTAAAATATATAGACACAGAAAGAGATTTCTCGTTTTAGAAAGTCCTGGGTATATAGGTGACTGCAATTTCAAATGGCAAATAGTTTTAGGGGTTTTTTAATGTTATACTAAAAATCCTCTCTCTCCACAATTTTTCTGTTCCTCAAGATAGTTTTCCCCCTTCGATTTCAAACCCCAAACTTCTATGACTCACTTAATGTTTACACAAATATTCCACACTTACAACCAGCATAACAAAGACTGAAGAAGTGGCTGACCACAGCTTTATCCAATACCAAAAGTTATTTCAATGAAAATAGAGTACAAAATTCATTCCCACACTTCACAACTAGGTCTTTTGGCGATTGCAGCTTTTGAACAAAAGTATTATAAAACACAGAAGGAACCCCTTGAGTTTTGATATTTGAGGAAATTGTCTCTTATATAAGAGAAATTCTCATCTGAACGAAAGGATTGAAATTGTTTCTCATACTTCTCTGCAAGTTTATAACTGTTTATAACATTCTATTTAAGTAACACATAAAGCCAAATGCATATATGATTCACTACAATTTGCTGAATCCCATAGTCTGGAAGAGATGAGGCTGTCACAGTGGCATGGTCCCAGGTCCAGCCAGCAGCCAGACTGAGTTAAGCATGTGTCCTTGATAGGCACACAGTCACAGTGTACTCTTCCACAACACACGTGTAAATACTTACATGACTGGCCACACAAATTAGCAAAGCCAGAAACACTCACACAGATACAGGTAGTACAGACGGCTTTTGTGTTTCCACCTCCAACAGCTCAGGATGAAGGTCTGCTGGTGGGCAATTTATCCACATAGCATGAATCCCTCCTTTAGATACCCAGTCTACATGTTATGGAGGTCCTGGATTCCCTGGCTTCCCAGCTTCTTGGTACACATGAACACAAGATGCTGGTGAGTCTGACCCCCACATTTTGCAGTCTCCCCAGTTGCTGGCTTAGTCACCTGTATCTTCTCAGACCACTCAGGTCTTCACAGCTGCCCCAAGCCTCTGTTGCACTCAGCAGCTAGTCCAGGTGGATGTTAACTAGTAAACACATTCCAGCAGGTAGCACTCCAGCCTCTTGAGTTGCTGGCACAGGAGATATGTGGTCCCTCTGACCTGCACTCGCCAGTTCTGTCTGCTGACATTCAGGTCTCTATGTACGTATACATGTTGAAAATAAAGAGCCTTACTCAGAAAAATGTAAAAAATAGAACTTAATGTGGATACAGGACAGACCAAGGTAATCAGACATAGAGTATGGCCAATGAAGCATATTGACCAGCAGCCTGATGAGAAGTACCTAGCCCTTTTAATCTTTTTATCTCTATTTTCCCATTCTTGTTACTTTACAAGCTACCGAGAAGCCTCCTTTTGTTTTCCTTTGGTTTGTCCTCTAATTATCTCATAATAGTCTTGCACAATCCAAGTCCTTGCACCTTGCACTGTTCCCCTATATCTGTGAGCAGTATCCACTGCCAGTTTGTAAGGATGCCTGGAGACCATCTCCTGTCAACTGATGGATCTCAGTCGCAGCCTAAGGGTCTGACACCCTCCTGACATGCCTTGTGAGCGTTCAACCTGGAGGAACTCGTCCTCCTGCTTGTTTTTGTGCCTCTGGGACTGTGCCAAGTGTGTGGAGATAACCTTATCTTCATAAAACCTATCATTGTACAAATCCATCTGAAGTAGGTTTTGTCTCTTCATTTTGTAGGTGTATTGTGACAATACAGTGTCACAGGACTGGTTGAGTGGGGACAAAGGCATATTTGCAAGCCCTGTGGGATCATATTTCAGTCAGCTGTTGTTTTTTGAGCAATCTGTATTCAGAGAGGAACCAAAAGTAAAATTTTTGTGTTTACTTATCCATGACATCTTCCTTGCACCTAAACTTTGTAATTCCTGTTCCTAAAGTAAGTGGGGACACTTGTTATACAAAATAAAGTTAGACCCTTTCAGAGCCTCAAAAGAGAGATCACTTCTTCTGCTCAGTTAGCTTGCTTAATCTTCTTTTTGCAGGTCTAACTCTTAGCTGAAATTGAAGGAAGAATGGAGGATAGTCACCTAGGGCATGTCACCATTGAGACTCTGCCTCTTCTCACATAAGAGCAGTTGCAGGGAAATGGAAACAATTTATAGCATCTTAAGGCAGCTATCTAAAGCAGGCCAAACTAATTACAGACTGAAATGGCCAATATCTCTCCACTGATAAAGGCAATCCAGGCTGAAAAACTCAGATATAAACACTGCAGGCATCATTTAATCTGATGAGTCTCACCTTAGACTCAATAGTTAGATGTGTAATACAAGAGAACTGGATACTGCTATACAAAGAATTTAAGTCACTTGCATTTCAGCATGTGTAATATAAGTATATATAATATAACATGAGAACTGATGATCTAGAAGGTAAAACACATCCCTTTCAATATTTCCTTTATGAAATTAAAGGACCAGTAACATCATCAGGTGTTTAATTCAAATATGTTTGCATTACTTTTAGAGCAGCAAGATCGTAAGCCAGGAAATTCCAACCCAAAATTTTCAAGGGGAAAAGTTTGAGTTTTTTGGAAGTGTGTAATTTTTTTTTCTTCTAGTTTTTAGAGGATTCATTAATTAATATCAATGAAGATAAGATCAGAACAAAACAAAACAAAATATTGGCATGTTACAGGTACAAAAACTACAGGTTTTTTTCCAGGAAGAGTATTCCTAACCACTAGGATACTAATTCATATCTTCCTTCTGCCACATGACAAGTCAGGCCTGACCTGATAAAGACAAAATCTGAAGGAGCTAGGCTAAAGGCAATGTAAGACTTAAGCAAGGGTTAAAATTTTGGAGCTGTGCTCAAAAATTCACCTTCAGTATTACTTCAGGTACCTCTTTTATTTGATACAGTCATTTAACTGCAGCTTACATAAAGGCAAATTTTTTTTGGTTCTATGTTAGCAGTGGATTCAGACACAATTTTTTTTCCTGTCCTTGGTATGTCTTACAAATTTTGCTCCATATTACAGTTCTTGTCACAGTTCCTGTAAGACTGATTTGGCAGCTGCCAAGATGCAGTCAGAGGTGAGCTCCATGATAGGGAAGTACTTAAGCACAGGTGACAGGCTGCACAGCAACAGCAGCATGACATTTTATCTGAGATACAGACAATGCAGGCAGTAGCACATTGCATTTGATACACACAAGGGACGACTGTGGTAAGTGTGGCAATGTACAAGTAAGTCCTTTGAAAGATTATGACAGGCAAAATCTGATGTTTATTAAGAAATTGGGGTGAAAAAAAAGAATCTAATGGAAATTAAACAAATGGATTCTATACGTTGAGATTAATTTCATCCTACATTAAATAAGTTACATGCATACTGTAATGATCAGCATTTAAAAATACTTTCCACATAAGAAGTCCAGACTATGAAAAGGTTTGAGTCTCCCTGCCTGACGTGCCTTAAATATGACCTTGTTTTATAAGTGGTACCACTGATGCCGCTGACATGAATAAAAGTGGCAACGGTAGATTCCTGTTTGGCAGAAGAAAAACCAGGTATCAGTCATCCATTTCAGATTAAGTTTCCCTTTAGACATATTAATTTCTGTGTTGCTCATGATCCTCAGCAGGAAAATAAAAAACAGAATACTGAACAATGCTGAGATCCTTCTGGAAAGTTAAAAGTCATGTATTCAAGAGCATGTACTATGACCTCACATTGATTCATCATTAAATTTTATTTTAAAAGACATTGAAAGGAAGAAAATAGTTCATTGAGACCCACCACTGGCAACTCTCGTTCTACTTTTGTTGGTCTTTTTGGAGATCAATCCTAATGTTGCCAGTGAGTGGTTACAAACCGCAGAAGAGCCAGCAGTGGCGGTATTGTGGCGTTTTGCAGCACCGATATGTCCCACAGCGGGCAGGATTTCGGACAAAAACATTTCTGCCATTCTGGAATGCACATGGAAAGAAAGCAAAGAGATATATGTGCTACTAGGATTTTATTTTTTTTCACAGTAATCTGGATTAATGAAATTTATTCTAAGCACATTCTTATAGCATTTTCAACTGTAAAGAAAAAAATACAGAGGAAAAATTTCCTATTGGTTTATTTGCTTCTCATATCTGTGTTCTATAATGTTTTGCATTTGATTATATAGTGGGAGAGATCCTTAATAAACACAGATCAATAAATAGGCAGCTTAAAACTGAACTTAAAATAGGTACAATAATGCTGCTTAATAATTACAGCTTTTAAAATTTGGACATTTGGACCTTGTGAGATATCCAGGAATGCTTTTTTAAAATTCTTTTAAATTACCAGTATGAAAAAAGAAATCTGACTGCAGGATAAACAGATGGCATTTATCTACATAACTATCCTTTATTCTATGTTTCTTCTTTAGAGATTGCATAGGTTTCTTTGTTTTCAGCCCCAGAATTAGTAGGCAGCGAATTCCAGTTCTTCATTTTCCTGCCCAGTCACTCGTTCCTTCAGGAGAAGGACATCTCCAGAGACCTCCTGCCCTAGTCTGGAGCATGACAAGTTGCCTGCTCTGTTTTACAGGTACAGTGTAGCCCGTCATGTAAGAAAGTGATCGAGTAGTTGCAAAGGAAAGAGCTGTGTACATCACCAGCGAGAGATGAATAGCAACGCTGTGGGTTCCCAGAAAACTCCAGCTTGTAAATTCTCCCTGCCATGAATGATAGGTACATCATCAGGTCCAAAGTAAAGAAAAAAGGAAATAAGAGGAATCAGCTTTCTGTAGGACACAGGCCTAGATAATTATTTTTAGTTATCTATTTTGTCTCTCAGAAGATATTCCATTGAGGTAAAATTTATGGAGGATTTTTAGTTAACTGATGTGGCAGAGGGAGTTGATTACAGCAAATATGCCTAAGGCAGCCTCCTGAAAGAGGCTGGGTTCTTTAACTGCTCCAAACAACTACAAGTCCCACTCTCTGGAATTTTTGACTTTTGCTAACACCAGATTTTACCTTGGTAAGGAATAGATGTTTGCTTTTTATTGCCTCACAGTTGCTTTTTTTTCACTGCAATTTACTAGAATTAGGAAGAGAGAAAATGTTTGTTTGCAGGATCAATGGAAAGTGAAAATAGAAAGCAAGAAAGTAGGGAGAACAAAATTTAAAACTTTAGCAGGAGAAAATCCTTGAAATCAGCGCAGCTACAGCAGTGACATCAGCTAAATATATATATATATATATAGTATATATATATACATAAAGAGCATTCTAATTCAGAAACAAATGCAGACAGGAGGAAAAGTCATAAGTAATGAAACCACTAAAACTTGTAGGAAACTGTTGAGAAGCACCAAAGAAAAAAAGGCAGAATCTGGGATACACTAAATTAGAAGAAATTTAAATATCAATATACTAGAGGAAAAAGATCCTATAATATTTCTTTTGAAGTGAAAATGTCAGGGTTTTTTCAGTGATAATGCAAATATAACTATTTAATAAGTATTTCTTTTCAGTCTTGTAGTGTAATAACACAAAATAATTTCAACAATAACTCAGGAAAATATTTAATGGAATCTTGTAAAGTGAGATATTTCAAAGAAGTAGGATTAATACCTTCAATATAAAGCTATTGAAAGAGCTGAGCAAGTGCTTTTATGCACCAATAATGTTGATTTTCAGTAAGTCCTGGATGTGAGAGAAGTTCCAGAGAACTGGAAGAATGCTAGTGTTTTATCAATATTTTAAAACAGAATGGCCACGTATTTTAGGCTTGAAATGTATATATTGCACAAAAATATGAAAGTGTTAATCTAGGACTTGAATGACTGTGTTAGCCCTCCTTAATTCTTTTTTAATGCCAATCAGCATGGGATTATAGAAAACATATTGTATAAGCTATATTTTTATGTTATTATTATTTTAACCATGGCTGCTAATAATAACACTCTTCCCGTGTACTTTGATTTTAGAAGGCTCATCTTTTATTTAAGGAAAAAAAATAAAAGAACAAAAGAAAAAGAAAACTTAAACTAAAACATGACATATTACTTTAAACTGACTCTAGCTAACTCAATGTTTAAGAGGATTTTTTTACTACTGCTGTCCTACAGGTAATCAGTTCCTACTCTACATATATTTGAATATTTGTAGTATTGAATAGAAATTTGGGTAAATAAAAAAATTATGCAACATCAAGACCAAACAAAAGAGTCCAGAAGCTTTTACTTCTGACCATGAATTATCATCAGATAGTGGACATGTTATTCACATATCTTTGTTTTGATTTCAGGTTCTTGAAAATGAAGCACATTACTAAAGTTTTGATTTCAGTGTTATGATGTTTCCCAAAATCTCATGAGTTATTTTAGGCATAGAAGATAATTCCTATATAGCCCAAGCTCACAGTACAGCTGGATCTGTGCTTCTACCACCTAGTAGATTGAAACTTCCAATACTGAATAGAAATTAAAAATATTAAGTTCATTTGACAATTACAAAAATAGACTTTATAGAATGATAACATTTAATAGATTTATTATCCGAGTCTTGCAAAGTAAGGAGGGACATATATAAATTAAGGAATTTATAATTAAACCCTTGAATAGTGGTTAATAATTTGCTATTTATGATGAAAAATAGAAATTGCAATAAATGCTATTGTAATGATCTTGGAGAAGAGAAAAAAAAGGCTTAGGTTATTTTTAAAGTGCATTTTTCCTATTATCACAGTTTAATTTCTAGGAGTACTTAGAAGTTTTATCTAGGAGTAGAACTTCATTACTTCTTTAATTTCAAAAACATTTAGGACAATTAAAAAAATTACTTGATTTTAACGACTTAAAAATTTAGATGGCTGGTCTGAGCTATTTTACCTAGGGTTCTCCCTTGAATTTGGTCTAAGTATCCCTTCTGTTAAAGGCATCTGTGGGTGGGGAGAGGGCACATAAAGAAAGCCAGGTGGTCTAGCACAGGGAAAAAAAATATGACTGACAGACAAGCATTTTAATATGTGCTCCAGAGGAGATGATAGCCTGACCTCATCACTGAGGTGCAGATTGCAGCTTCATCCCTGCCACTGCTGTTGTGCTGTGTGCTGTATTTCAGTAATTGTTCCACTTCCAAACCATTACTGACACTAAGCCAAAAGTAGGTCTTACACTGGGTATTATCATGAATATGATGGTGATTATCTCACAGCTTGTAAACAAAATGCAGTGATTCTTTAGACA
Organism: Acridotheres tristis; assembly: GCA_037013685.1. Lineage (NCBI taxonomy): Eukaryota > Metazoa > Chordata > Aves > Passeriformes > Sturnidae > Acridotheres > Acridotheres tristis. The sequence continues at coordinate 75,030,165 of CM072887.1, read as the reverse complement.
AAAGTGCACAATCTCATTTTTCTACTGAATTTAAGATCACAGAAAATATTACACTGCTGACATATTTATTTATTATTCATTTGTAGGATAGCATCCTTTGACAACAACCATGGGCTGATATGGGCAACACAAATATAAAATAAAAACTGGCACTTCTCAGTTCTGAAGCTTTCCACAGTCCACACGTTCAGAGAAATTGGTTGCCTTCCAAAGCTAGTCCTTCCCAAGTAATGAAATACTCTACAACCACCTCCCTTTGTATTCCTGTTGAAAGGTCTTGGTCTACTCTGTCAAATGCATTTAAAATGCTCTTTTAAAGACTGAAACTTTGATGGCTTTGGTCTAAAACTCTTGACTCATTGAAAATAATCTTTTTTTGAGGGGTGTAGACAGTTCTGACCTATCAAGGGTCTCTTAGTTCAGATTTTTATCTTGAATGAAGTGCAGCAAGCTTGACAAGCTCCAAAATAGGTATCACCTGAAATGTGGGACACCTATGATCATAGTCCAGACAAACACAGGGCTTGAATTTAAGGTTTAGGCTCACTGGCAGATTGCTTGACCATGAGAAGATTTTTTTCATAGATTCTTAGGAAATAAGTTGCACGTTATTTAAATAGTTGCACTCATTCTGAGTGTAAGAGGTCAGTATTCTGTATTTCATTTTTTAGGGTACTCAGATGAGCAGAACAAAAATGATAAAATAGGAAATTAAGACTATTTTTAATATATTAATAGAAATATTTCCCATTTATTTCTCTGTCACATCATCTAACAGCTGAAAAAATTTTGCCTTCATTTAGGTCACAAACATACTTTTTAAGAGCTTGTTTTCACCCTCGTTTTCAATCTCTCATTTTTCATTTTTTGGCTAAGTACTGCACACATTCTTTCAGGTGAAGTCTTGCAGTGTTTTATATAATAACATCAATGTTTCCATTTATCTGTTAAATATGTCTCCTATAGTCATTACAGCCCTATTGCTTTGAGCTTATAGACACTTCATGAACACAGGAGTGCATTCATGTGTTATAAATTCCCATCTTGTTGGAGATATTTATATTTGACTTGTCCATCTTATTTCTGCATGTCTGTCATAATATCCTAATTTTCCTGAGGAGGTCTCCAACTCTGTGCATCACTAGCCATTATTATCATCATCTTTCCTGTAGCATAGCTATAATTTCAATAATTAAGTTACACGTTTGTTAAGACCAATACTTGAAACAATTTAAGAGTAGCCTCCTTTCAGATTCTTAGTCTGGCTTTCATCACATCTTCTCCTTTCTTTAGTAGTTCCTTACCCCTTAAAATTCTTAAAATGGTGTCCATTTTGTCCAGATAAACTAGAAGTTTCTAGGTGGTGCCATACTTTTTTTTGGTGTTCCTTTTTTTATTAAATGTGGTATATATATATTAGATTATTATTTTTCTTGATTAAAAAAATTACTTGTCAGGAAAAGTTTCATTTAGTTTGCTGTAACTTACCTTTGATAGTATCATGTGAAAATGCATTACATTTTCCATTTAACTCCATATTCCTTCATTTGTGTTTTAAATTTTGTTCAGTCCTGCATGCTATTAAAAACCTGTCCTCATCATGCAACACATTAGAAAATTAACACACTGATATAAAACACAAAAAGCTTTGTATTAGATTTGCATTTCTTTTAATATATATTTTTGGAATTAAAATAGATTTTTGGGGATGAGGGGTAGTTCATGTTTCACTTTTCCCATTGTGATGAAGTTCTTTATACCATTACTGGGCCTTTTCCCTTTCTATGTTCATCTAATATAATGTGTGAAAAATTATTGAAAAAGTATGTAGCTAAATATAGACCTTTTCCTTTTTTTTTTCCTTTTTTTTTTTTTTTTAATCTCTCTTGTGATAGCAGAGTGGCCTCATTTCTTCTGTCCTCATCTGCCAGGTTCCTCATTCCCATTCATGTGTTCTGTCAATCAAATTATTCTTTTCTTCCTCTGCTCTGTGTTAGAATTGAAAGCCTCTGTTTCAATATGACAGGGAGTAGAAACATTTTTTATGTCTGTTAGAATAGGGATAAGTTGCTTTGAAAGTCAGCACTTTCAGTTTCCTTCTATATAAGAGGTCTATCTTTGTTTCCCTTTTCCCCTGGTGTTTCTGTAAAGTGTTCATCTTTAGATTAGTGTTGCATAGGACATGTTTTCAAAATGCTTATAAAAAATCCAGGTAACTGTAGTTTCTGTCCTCACTGAATATAAGTAGTCGTGATTACCTGATGAAAAACTTGCAAGCCAAAGAGCAGCGATGGAAAGTGTTCTCTGGATTAAATATATAGCACATTAAAAAAGATTTGGAAAAAAAATTACCTTAATTTTTTGGAATAGGGAATTAACACCTGAACTATGGAGTTTATGTGCCAAGAAGGGTTTCCCTATTATTCTCAATCAGTACACACGGCATTTGTCCACTTAACCACAGGAAAAAATGACACAAGCAATTAATAACATACATGTTTAAACCCTTCAGAAGGCAGATACTAACAAAGATATATTTTATATGACTCCGTAGCAGACTGGCTATCCCATGCTAATGAATATAAATCTATCTTCATTGAGGCAGGGAAGAGGACCATTCAGAAGTGACATAGGGAAAGAAAGTTGCAAAGAGGATATTAGTCACTGTTTTAAAATAAGAAAAAATGTACATCTTGAGTATTTTTAATATTTATTTGCTTTATAAAATTGAGTATTTTTTAAGTTGTCAGACCTCCTCAGCTCTATAGAGTACTCCCTGCTCTATAGATGGACCTTTTGGCATTTTCAGTGTGCCCTATCCTCATTAAGCTCCTGCTGCTGTTGCTTTTCTTCAGTTACATTACAGGTCCACACTGCATAATGAAGTCATTGAAGTAAATTAAAATCTTCTAAAAATTGTTTCCTAATACAGTTGATATGATCCACTTGCTATGCTTTTAAGATGTTTGCTAAATTATTTCATTTATGATATAGCTATGTATGGCAGCTAGATGTTTAATGTAACCTTTCACTAAAGTCTTGAAAATGTCTGTAATATTTCTGCTCTGCATAGAAGAAATCAAGGCTTGTGCATTCATTTTTCATGGCGAAACCCCAAATCCCACTAAGTTTGCTTTAATAAAAAAAGATCACTGTCTCCGACATACAGGCAAAAGATGGCACATGAGTTTAAAACTATTGTCTGAACACCTGGCATCAACATTTAAGGAAATCTATCTATATCTGTATATATCTATCTATATCTATATCTATATCTATATCTATATCTATATCTATATCTATATCTATATCTATATCTATATCTATATCTATATCTATATCTATATCTATATCTATATCTATATCTATATCTATATCTATCTATCTATATCATCTATATATCTATATCTATATCTATATCTACATGTATATCTACATATTTAAATATGTATCAGATGTAAATAATATTCCAGGTATATTACAATATGCCTGGATCTTCTAGTGCAAAGATGCAGGCTTACAGTCCTTCAATCACATCAGAAAGCAGCCAAAATCAATAACTGGTTGCTATGAAGAAAGAAGAAAATAGAATTTCTGTGTTCAGACAGGATGGCTAAATTCAGCTTTGTGTGGGTAAAAAGAGCACCTAATTTTGACTTGGTGTTTGATTAAAAAAACAAAATTAATGAAAGCACTTAGAGGAGTCTTTCAGTTTTTTGATAACATTTGCTCATTTTATTGGCTCATTTAAAAAGAACAGACAGCTGTTCAGCCAGTTAAATTGGACCTTCCCTTGGAATAGCTAGCAAAAGTCCACCAGGACACAAAGCACTGCTTTCACTCAGCTAGCTCAGCATAGGTAAAGGGAATGGTGAATATGGGAAGAAACGGTCCTTTGGTACAGCTGGGATGGAGCTCTGAGCAACCTGTCTACTGAAAGGAGTTCTTGCCCATTGCAGAGGGCTTGGAACTAGAGGGTGCTTAAGACATCTTCCAACCCAAACCATTCTATGGTACTGTAATTCTATGTAAAATTTGGAAACGATTTGTTAAATTACCTAGAGCTGTTCTTTTGGGAGCATCCACAAATTAGTGTTTTATAACCACGTCTTCTACAATAAGAGACAGGATTGGTGTTTAAAAAAATTTTAAAAAAACCTCCTAGCACTTAGGTAGGCATGTATGATTTCCTCCTGTGTTATTTTTTTTTATAATAACTCATTTATATGAAAAGTGGGAATGTATGAAAATCCCTAAAAATAAAAACTGAAGCTTTTCTTAGCTAGTTTGAATTAGTGAAGCTGACTATACATGAAGGAAGCAATAGAGATTAAAGGCCAGTCTGTGTCAGGGTACCTTCAGGTTTTTCTGTGAAAGCTCAGAACATTATGTTTGGTTTTAATTTTTTTTTTTTTGTGTTTACTGGAAAATCCAGTTTGCATTCTGTTTCCTTTATACAAAATGCTTGAGTAATCTTCTCATACTTTTCTGTGTATTTCTGTCTCGCAGATGGATTTCCCTTTTTAGTTCATTTATAGCCAAAAGTTTCTTCAGGATATTAGTCAAAGACTGTATAACTTAGTGGGAAATGTTCTTTGCCACTTTGTATGTTCAAAGGATCAGTTTAATAAAATCCTGTATCCATTAAATTTCTTATACCTACCATGTCAGCATATTTTACCAGTAGTTGAAAGTAGTAAGGCAAATATGAGGATTCACACCTTTAGGCCTTCTAATATAGATTTCTCTTAACATAACTAACAGAGCTGACAGTATCCATACTTATTATGTGAATAAATATCAATTACAATGGCTGTATTCCTACTTAATTGTTAGAAATATATATATATATGTATGTATAAATATACATATACAGAGATATTTTTAAAATATAAATAAATTGAAGTATTTAACTTGGAACTTCTCCTGTGTGCTATCTACTTTACATAGTGTACAGTTTGTTTCAGGTTACATATTTACTCAGTCATCAGAGACACTGAAATGTAGGTAAACAATGTTGAACGTGTTTTGAAAACTAAGTTATTTATGGCAGTGGAATAATTTACCAAGCCCTTGTAGCTCTAGCATAAGGTATGTACATCATAAGCTGTGAGAACACAGAATTTCAAACAAAATATGTGACATATATATCTCTGTAGCCGCGATACACTTTGTTGAATGAGGGGTTAAATATCAGAAAATGCGTTCACTTGTAATTAAAATTTGGAAAAGCACCATAAAAGAAACATATTATTTAGTACGTAAAGAAAAAAGGCTGGAAAAGCAAAAAGTTAAACTCTGGTTTGGAAATCATTGGGTCATTTTTGGATGAACATTAACCCTCTGATTCAGTATGGGTACCTCTTCATTCACACTGAAGTCAATAAGATTACTCTTTGGCCCTTTGTCCTTATCTTCGACAGTGCTGTCTTCTGAAATAGTATTGGAACTGATACACAGCCTCAGAGCCAGCTCTGAGCAGGCACATTTGTCTTTGTATATGAAACACTTTCTGACATCAATACATATATTTAATATCTTTCAGAATATAGAAATATTTACAATATATTTAAATCTATTGATTTATATTAGATTAACATAATCTAGTCTGTATTTTCTAAGGCATGTCATTTGCTTAGGTATTAATAGTTTTGAAATAACAAAAGCATTACTGTATCACAAAACCCACAAGAAAATAAATGCAAATCTTGATTGTCTATGCAAACACTAATCTCATATTCTGTTTCCAGATTTGAATTGAGATGTGTAGGTTTGCTTTTGAATTGAAATGTTATTGATGCCAGCATGTGCTTATCAGCTCAGGATAGACGAGTTGCCTCTGCTCCCATGCTCTTGCAATTTGCAAAGAGGTTGTTGTCCTAAATGTTGGGGTTTTTACCTAGAAAAGAGACAGCTCATGAGAACTCATTACCAGTCAGCAGCTGTCACAGAGCATAGAATTCAAACTTGTGGCAATTTATCTCTTCACAAAAGATTTCTCAAAAAAATGGGGACACAATTTATATTGTCATTAACCTCAAATGATACAATATGAGGCTGCATTTACACCTTTTGCTCTGCTTAAGAACATTTCAAAATTCAGTAGTTTAAACTTGTGTTATGGCATTTATTCATTTTAATACATAATTTCTGCCATTTTAAACATAAATGAGATGAAAAGCAAAATATTTCATCACCAAATTCTGTCATGAAAACAGGAGAAAAATAATTTAATTTAATTTAATTTAATTCTCCTGACAGTCTTTTTTACAAGGAAAGAGGGATTCCTGGGAATCCATTACTTCAATCAGTGAAAGAAGTGAACTGAAGCTAGAGAAGGTTGACCAGAAAACTCCCATCTGTATCAACAGATGCTGAAAGGTTAGTGTGTTACATTGAGGAACAAAGATATCTAGGGAATATTGGCAATGCAACTTCCAAGTTACTAATATTAATTTAACATTTCTGAACAAGTGTATTACAAAGGCCTTACTTCTGAAAAGGCTCTTGCAGTCCTTACATTAAAATTAGAAAAAATAAGATTTTTTATTTGCAGACCTAGAAACAATATAAAATGATCCTATTATTTGAACATTTCTTTCATCTCTTAAAAAATATGAAATGAAGGATTCTACACAGTGTTGCGGGTCTAAGTGTTAAAAACCATAGAAATTACCCATGGTGTCATATCAAATATTTTACATTCTTAAGCAGAAACTGAAGTTAGCGACCAGCAACCAGTATTTTCCTGTTGACAGTGCACTTATTAAAATCTGAACGCTTAAGGATGCCTACAGCAGGCTATAGGTTGAATAAGAAAATAAAAAGAGCTTGCAGTTTCTCATACAGTTCAAGTCAGATATTTTCTGAAAAAGAGGAGACAGAAATGACCTGATTTATAGCATTTTATGATGCTGATGACACTTTTCTGCATTTCTTTGATCCTTAGCATCAGTCTTTCTTTGTTTTGGTGAGGTTTTTGTTTGCTTACAAAGCTGTTTTACAGTGCTGTTTTCTGTTTCTTCTTGATATAAAGCAGATAGGTGTGCCAAATTACTGTCTTCCAAAGGAGAAAGGTGATCTGTTCTTTTGTTGACTATTTTGACTTTTAAACAAATGTTTTCTCATTTTACCATCTGCCACTTGCAGAATATTTAAAGTGTGTAACTAAAGAATTCTATTAAATATTTTATACAAAGCAAAAATCCCCATAACTATTATGTGTGACTGCCAAAAGTTAGGATAAAATAAAATAGCCTGAAAAATTAAAGAAAAGTGTGTTATTAAAGGACTTTTAAAAGTTTGAATAATCATATTTTGATATTTTAAGGAAAAAAAAGTGTTACTTACTTTGACAATTGAGACTTGCCCTTGGTTAAAAAAAAAAACAACAAAACAAAAACAACAAAACTCTCCCTGGAGTTTCTTTAATTTGCCTGAACAGCTTATTTGTTAAACAAATCAAAAACATGAATCAAATAAAATATGTATGAAAGCAATCACAATAAGTTCCTAAAATTTGTGATGCACGCCTGTCATATTAACCTAATCATAGCAACAGCAAGGATGATTTATGCTTAAGTGAGGCTACGTACAGGAATACCTGCTTTTCATCTCTTTTCCTCTATAATCCTGTGTTTAGGACACGTGACAGATCTCACACCAACCATGCACACCCAGAGGCTTTGGGCTCAAGAAGATTTTCTTTTCCAGAGAAAATTTCCAGTGGGCTGCCAGTGACGGGCCTTGCAGCTGGAATGAATTGCTGCCGCCCGTGGAGATGTGCTGCCTTCCTGAGCCACACCTGGAGAAGCCAAGGGCTGCAGGGTGAAATCTGAAATGGTGATATTTTGCTCGGGGAATCAGCATGGTGGAATGCTTCAGACCAAGGTTTATGTAACTTGTAGTGGTTTGGTACATTTCCACTAGTCACTGTAGACTCTGTGGCCAAAGGAAAGAGCAGGACATCTCCAAAAGGTGATTCAGCTCCCTCGCAGATGACTCCCAATGCACCAATACAACTGCCTCTGAACACCAGCATGCTTAAAGTGAAGATAAAGAGCATGGGAATATACCACAATTGTCTTATTTCCTGCATTTTCAAAGAAACTAATGAATCACATTAGTTTATATGAAGATTTTGGTCCTGTGGAAGGTGTGAGGAATGCTCTAAGTACATTGGTCAGACAGAGAGCTTAGGCAGACAGACATGTACCTTTTGAATCCTTGCCAAACTATACATGACAACTTGTAGCCATGTATATTAAGTCTAAGCCACAAGCTGAGATAGGCAGAGTGTATTCACCTCTGCCAATATGCATTTATGTCATTTCTAGGAACTCTAAAAGTAAAAATAATTACATCTGCAGAGTACAAGTCCTTCTGCAATGATGTGGCCTTTAGATCACAACTTAGGCACGTTAAGTCCTTTCCTGATACCTCGATTTATGTCAAATACCAAAGATCACAAAGGCAATCCATGTCAGAGAAAGGATTTGACCCAACGCCTCAACTCCTGATCTAATATTTAAAATACTTTACAAATCAGTCTATCTTTTTGACAGTTCACTATGTGAGAAAGTAATTTACTTCTAGGCAAAACATGTTCCAGATGGTTTGCATTTGTAACCATGCTTGAGGAAGAATTATGAGAGCACTTGTTTGGCTCCCATGTAAAAATTAACGATGAAATACTTCCCATTTATGAGTGTCTGGACCTAGTATTTATATACAGTTTTCACTTTCTAGAGTCAGATTCATACCTGTTTTTACCCCAGCTGCCCTTGATGGAAATCATGTTGCTTAGGCATGGACACAAAAGATTTTTTTCCTCGTAACAAAAGTATCTGAAACTTAATTTCTTTAAGGCCAGAATTTTGTTACTGCTAATACACTAAACAATTTCCTGCTGAATTTTCCAAAATGTAGGAATGTTTTCAAATTTGTGGGAATAAGCTTAAAACATTGAATTGAAAATGTGGGAAAACAGAAACAAAGGGAAAATCAGATTTTTTTAACATCTCCCTCAAAGTATATGGTATATGCCTGACTAAAACAGTGCAGCTGGCTTCAGCAGAGGTTAGATAATGTGGGGATATGAACTCGCAAATCATTTGTTTCTTGTACCCTCTGCCATTAGTATTGGGGCTGTTACTGCTCCTTTTCTTATCGCATTACTATTTGCAGTAGCTTGTTTTTATCTCAGCCTGTAACCTTTACCTTTTTTGCCTCCAATTTTTTGTCTCCAGCCTGCCACAGGAAGAGAGAAGGTCAAGGGGGAGGGAGAAGCGAGCAAGCAGCACATGGTTTGGAGTTTTTCAGTGGGAACTCTAAACTGGGGAATGGCAATCCTAAAGCATGACCTTATAAATGTGAATTTAATGTTATTTAAAATTTAATATCAAAATATTAATTACAATCTAAAGGTGTGATAATACTTTTTGTGATAATTCTGTCTTGGATTTAGATTTTATTAAGTATTATTGAACAGTTTTACATTGTGTAAATAAAGAGTATCTTTCTCAGCCTTATCACAGTTTATGATTTCTTTATAGAGATTATGCAATTTGTGAATCCTTTTTCCAAAAGCTAATCACAAATCTCTAGCAGGACGTCTGATAGGGTGAAAACAATAGTCCATACTTTGACGTAGAAACAAATGAGAAGGGTAATGAAATCTTGGGAGGCAAGGGAATAAGAATACTATTTTTTACAATAAGTAAATCTATTTGGCCATAGTGAAAGACAAAAAATTTCAGACTGATAAGGGATAAAAATTACTTTAAAAAAAAAAATTCATTGCAACAAAATGTTATTCTCTGAATTTTCAAAAAATGTAAAACTTGTTAAATGAAATATACAGTATCATACCAGAAAGAAAAGCCAACCAAACCAGGAAACAAAAATGAAGCACTAATTTTTTATTAAAAAAAAATAAAACTGTCTTTTATAAAACATATTTATAAAACAGAAGTTAAAATTACTAATATAACCGATTCTGTTTTACTCTAAAGCAGCTTTCTCTAAAAGTCTTTCATATTCCTACTCCTGTCCTTACAATGAGTAAATTGCTTCACAAAATATGTAAATAATATCCCTTATTACACAGCCTTGGTTCTGATTGTAATCTCTGACTGCTTTGGCATGCTGCAGTAGTAACTTATCTCTCCTATCACTTATGACTGAAACTGTTAAAGAAGAGGTTATATATTGCAGAGTTTTCCCACTGTCTCTCTGTTGAAGTAAATTTTAATCTTTAAGTGTAGAGTAGTTGAAAGCTATATGACTAAATAAAGGAGGGTGTACAGCAGGTGATGTACAAAATTAGCCCTGTATGAGAAAAAAAGCAGACAACACTTAGAGAACATTAAATTAAAGTAAATTAAAATAAATTCCTTAAAGTAAATTGTTTTGCAAACTATTGATAAAGAAATTGTCATTTATGCTAACATCATTAAATGCTTTATTTATTTTTCAGTCTACTTCAAAAGAAGGCACTAGACACCAGTTTATCATGGTGTTCTTGATACAAATTTTCACTGCCTTGGATGGATTTTCAAAGTGCTGTTATAGGTTAGTATTTTTCTTATTCTGTGTAATACATTTGCAATTAAAGATTGTAAACTACTCTTGTGGTTTCTATTACTCAAGCTTTGGCAAAATACCAACTTCACTATGGAACTGAGCTTATTTGACTAGAGAAAGTAGCAATATGTCTGCAGTTTTCACACTGCTGTTCATGCCTTTTCATATGGAGCTCCAGCTGCCTCAATGGGAAAATAAGGGCTGTAATTCATTGTAAGGGGAAAAAAATGTCAGATATACTTCTAGTTATTGGGAAGTGTGTTTTGTAACATTTGGATCCTCTTCTGCTGCATCTCTTCCTTTCTCTTTGCAGAAACCTCAGAAGTATGTCCTGATTTCTAAAATTTATTTTAATTTCTGCCAAATATCCCAGAGCCCATTGGAGCCTTGAAGATGTCTATGGCACATCCAAGTGATAAGCTGAAATTTTTGACTATTTCTGACTTGGGTGGTTTTTCTATTAAATTAGCCTGAATATAATTTTGCTCATTTTTAAATTTCTTTTAAGTGAAACTTTTCATACAATGGTCCCAGAAGCTGGCACATTGAAAAATAAAAAAGAACATATGACATCAGCTGAAAAGATAAACATTATGATATTTTAAAGCAAAGGCACAACTACCTCTGCCACCATGCCACTTTTTCCCCCCCAAAAAAAGAACCAAAAGAATTCCCCAAACCAACAAAAAATCCACTACAACCTCTCAGAGGGAAAACAGGGAATGGCTTAAGTAAGATTTTTTGGAAAATACTTTTTTTGGGAGCAAGCTACAATTTATGTAGTGCTCTGTATCAGTAGATCTCAGCCTTTCTTGGAAATATCTATTTTACAACAAAGGAACTAAGGCATAATAATATGACCTTATTGCCTAGGGTCAAAAGTCCTGTTCAGCAGGACATTGGAACTCAAATCCTTTTCGAAGACAAATCATTGACTAAGACCTGCAGAATCCAGGATTAACCTCTCTGATCTTTTTGTTTGTGAGGCAGAAAGTGTTAGTGGCTAGAATCAAATATCAGTTTCTAACACTTGTTAAAGAAAGAGAAATTTTTTTAACAGTGTGTTTCTAAGTCTGGTTGGTTAACTGCATTCTTTACTTCAAAATAGTTCCTTCTGACAACTTGGACTGTTAGTGGTGAAATACTGTTCTTGAAGGACTTCACACACAAAAAATGGTATAAGTAAGTTGAAGATATTCTTGTAGCTGTACGGCATAAAATATTCAGGTGACAAGTCTTTACCTAGCCTTAGTCTTGAACTTACAAGTCTCCAGTTTCTTAAAGATTATTTCAGATGAAAAATATTCTGTAGTATGGGGTTTTTATTACTTTTTGCTGAACTTAATCTTCTCTGTATGAGGAATAGGATGGTGCAGCTGGCTTCTAATCCAAACTCCAAATGGTGTAGGCAGCAATATTTTTTAAGCTCTTGCAGTGCTAGGTTATAAGTGGGTGACAACTTTGTGATGGTAATGGTATAGTCCAAAATAGTTGCTTACTAGTCACATGTGCATCCAATACTTTGTTATGAAATTCCTTACAAACATTCGGGGTTCTTTTTAGATCAAAACAAATCCCTATTTTATTTCTGAAAGAAAAGTAGAGAATTAAGGATAGAATTGATTTCTGGACTCAGAAAATTGGATGTTGTGCCTCTATTTGACTGGGGTTTTATCACAGACCTATTTAAATTGTGTTGTCAGGATTGAGAAAGATTAAAAGTCTTTATTTTAAAATCTTTTGTGTGTGTGTTCTGCAACTTTATACCTCTTGTCAAACCTTCATTTTGCCACCTTCTTCTTGATCTAGTTATTAGAAGCTCAGATTTAGCAAAAAGCAGACAATCAATAAATTAGTAGGAAAATAAATATGACACATGTTGTTGCATAATGAAATCAGAGCCTTGAATAAGCATTGTAAAAAAAAGTTGTCTAGGTTCAGTTTATGATTTCAATGGATAGTTTTGTACATTATAGCTTGAGGACAAAGGAGTTCAAATAAAAATTGAGGAAATTTGACAAGGTCATACAGAATGTAGGAACCTACAAACCCAGCTGTTACCAGTTAAATGCCCGCTATTCATTTTCCAGGCAAACTGATGGAATTAAGAGGTAGATTAAAGTCATTTCAGCTCAACTGCGTTCAGTGGAATTGTGCTGATCGTCACCATAGGGAACTTCACATGACTGAAGACTGTGTATTCCCATTGTTCTTGTTCTTCTCCAAGTCAGTGGATCTTTAACCTATGAAGTCCTTTGTTGCAAGATAAATATGTGATATTAATCAATGGGATTTGCATCAGAGAGGTGTATTACATGATTTGTTTATGCAAATAGCACAAGAAGTGAACTCCAAGGGCAAACTGTAAGTGATGTTTGATTGGAGCTATTTAGAACAACATGAAATGCTGTTTAATAAAAAAATGCCATGTGACATTTAGCACTAGATTCATCAAAAAGGTTAATGTGTCATTTAAGCAGAAAGAAGGAACAAATAGCATTTCTATTTACTGTTTAAGGATAGGACTAATATTTCTGTCGTTATACTTCAAAGTAAAATTGCAAATGATGGTCCATGATCTTTTGAAAATGGTCAGATACCTAAAAAAATGTGTTCAGAGACTCATTCCATAGCAGAAAGCTACTATTACTAAAGGGCAGTGAAAATAAATGTATCTTCACATGAAGAATTAATTATTTCAGTGATTTTATACAGAAATGCCAATATGAGCAAAATGAAAATTTAATAATTCACTGACTAATAAATATAATCCTGAGGGAAAAGCCCGATTTTCTTGAAATATTCCAGATAACTTTTCCTATCTCTCTTAGCAGGGAGAGCATGGAAGGTTTAGCTCTTCATTTTCCTTCTCATTTCCTCTGATGTCCTGTCTTCTGCTAGACTCCTAAACACACATTTCCTTTGTCATTTTCACATGTATCTTTGCATTCAGGGAGATGAAGCTTAGAAAGCTAAAATGATTCAAATCTTATTTTAGTATTATCATCAGTAATAACTCACATAATGCTCAAGGCTTTTTCTTGAGGCTTCAATTGTAATATTAACTTCTTTCTTGTTCAATGTATTAATTATCTAGCCCAGATGCTGAAACACTGTCTTCTAGTTTAGGTGACCAGTCACACAGCAGTGTAATTACAAGTAAAATTATCCTGGTATTTGTCATGGAATATAGTGATACATATAGTTATTTCATTCCAGAAACTCATAAAATTACCCATTCCCAGCTACTCAAGGATTCCATCTTGCACAGCTTTTGCACCCATTCAGCTAGCAAGTTCATGCATTCCTTTGTATCCCTATCTTTGACATAATGATCAATAAGGTTTGTAACTGTGCAAATAAGATAATTCAATCAACTTGTTTCGTTTTCACATGTAAAGGCAATAGTTGCTATACAAAAGCTTCTTCCTCTGACTTGCCAAGTGTTTTGATTCCCAAGAAAAAGCAGCTATCCATTCCTCTGCTTCTAAGGTCCTTACAGTCACTAGCATTCTGCTAATTGTTGTTTGTAGGACTCTTCTGCTGTAGAATAGCAGCAATGGAGAAAATCGTATCTTGTGCCTCTGCTCTTTCTTAGAGATTACTTGACCAAAATAAACTCTGAAAATAATCATTATTAACCCAGCAATGTTTATTTCCTCAGTTTCAATGATTCTATCTTACAGCTTTACATTGCTTGATGATGTAAATAAGTTGTAGTTTAAATCAAGTCAGATAAATAAAGTTGCAGCCATTTTGCCTCAAGGAACTCCACAATAGAGAGCACATTCTGCAAAAATTTATCCATTGTTCATAATGAAGAAATACAGCTATTTAGTAGCATAAGCTTTGCCGCCTTGAAATAGATCTATATTTTGTCAAATTATTGTCCTGTAGTCAACGCCAGATTTTTACAAGTGTGACAACTTAAAAAGTGTCCTTGCAGGTAGGAACTCATCCTGATGGAAAATTTTGATAGAATTGTTCCCAGATATCCATACTGGGTTCCACTGATGGAGAATTATCACCTCCATAGTATAGGCAGCATAGGATGGTAAGGGTGTTTGCACTCTAGATGTTCTGAATTGAAACAGCTAAAATAGGGACGGATGCCTTCTCTCCTGGAAGATGCTACCCCAAAGCAAAATTGAATGTAGTGCTATATGCTTCCATCAGTTACTGAAGAAACATCCTTCGTATTCCCAGACTTGTATTGCAGGGGAACAACCACTCTCAGATGGCTTAAATGTCTGATTTGTCTACCTTGGGATTTGCAGTGCATTGCTGCAAGGCGCTGAGGCTGGTGTTCTTTATGATCCCAGTGAAAAGATCATTCGGGTTCAGTAAGACGCTGCTTAAAATACCATTCATTGGAGCTAACACTGTAGGGAAAAAGAGAATAATATGGATAATCTTACATGCCTTCAGATGTAGGGAACAGTTGTATATCATTAGAAAGACCTCTAGTCAGGGAACAGCACATAATGCAGATCCCATCTGTTTGATGGCATTTTGGTCTTTAGAGCTCTTATAGGATATTCTTAGAAAAGAACAATCCTATTAATCATTTCTAGTGTCAAACAAAAGGATGTTCACATGAGAACAGGCTGCTTCACTCTGAAATAAATACAAGCACACACAGGTGGTGTTATTGCTGATGCTAATGGCAGCTGCCTACAGGCTCCTTCATTACCAGTACCAGCTACGTGTACCCTGCAGCCAAGGGATGTGCACAGCTCAACAAAGTGCTGAAGGAAAGCATAGGAATACAACTTGGCACAGAAAAGGCTTGCACCTTCTCAGGCAAACTCTTATGTGGATCATTAATTCTTCGGTAGATTATGGTCTTCCTGATAGAGTTACTACTGGGTTACCCAAAACACTTCAATCATTAGCTGCTGTGCTTGCCATTCATGACATTAATGTTTCAAATGTTCGGATGGCAGATAATACTCTGTGCCTGCACCTCAGCCTCCTCAACCAATTTTTCAGCATATTCCAGCTGTATTTCACCATGAAGGTGACATCTTCCACCAATGAAAGTATATTGCAATGAACTGAGTTGAAAGCTGAACCATGGGCAGACTTTAACTATCCTTTCTGCCTGCTGTAAAATTCCTACAGGCAGATAATAGTCCTGTCTGCCATATATGTATAACTAAAACTTGCCTCTTCCCTTACCTCCATTAATTTTAACTCTAATAACTGCCCAGTACTCTGCCACTCAAAGCCTCATTACTGCTCCATATTCACTATGGTAGCCAGGTAAGTGTTTTCATTTGGACACAATTCTTTGTCAGCAATCTAATTTTAATTAGGCATTGTGATAAAATTTGTCCTTCTTATTGTATCAGAAAGTCTGTATTTCTTGTCATCATGGCATGTTATTGGGATGACAGCAGTTTTAAATCTAATTCCTCTAGAACATTTACAATTGAATATATTGTTACTTCAAGTTCATTCTATCTTGTTTCTTCCCTTCCCATCTTCAGAACTGTTTAGTGTTCTCCTTGTTCTAATAAACTACTTTATTTCGATGAAAAGAGGTGCCAGTACAGTATATTGTAGTACATTTAATCTTGGATGTCTGTACACGACACTGTAATATTTGTTACCTAATTCTCCAGTCTTATTGCTTATGCAACCTTGCATCTTTGCTCTTTAAAACCCACTTATGAACTGAATGAGTTTCCACTGAAATCCCTGAAGACACTAAATTTGAAAAAAAATCAACCTAAGGTTCATATGGGATCTCAAACTTGACAGTTTCTGTTCAGTAAAGACCTGAAGCAGCAATTTTAAATGGTTTAATTTGCATTTTATGGCATCTTATTAGTAATAAACACATTTCATATATATCTAGCTAATATATGTCAAGGAGCTTTTTCACATATATGTTTTATGAAGCTTTCTACATTGTGAATTTATTTTTTCATCTTTTGTGTTGCTATAATTATTCCTGTCATTCTTCACAAACTCACTTGTTGGCCTGAAGACTTTATAAAATTGAGAATCACAGAGTGGTTTGGATTGGGAGTGACATTTTAAAATAATTTATTTTAAGAGCACGCCATGGACAGGGGCTTCCACCAGACCAGATTGTTGAAAGCTCCAGCTACAATTACGTTAAACATTTCCAGGAATGGAATATCCAAAACTTCTTTGGGCAACTTCTTCCAGTGTGTCACTACTCTCATAATCAACTGGGCTACAAAGGCAGATTGCCTGGTCATAGCTACTTTTTAATTTACCAATAATTCCTAACTACTTATTTCAATCTATTCAAACCCAGCCTGTACTATACTTGTACAGACTGTAAAGAACAGTGAAGTACTTTCTGTTTTTCTCCTGCTTTATTTGGAACTGTTGCAAAACCTCTTGTTGATGTAAAGCTCGATGATTTGCCTACTAAGTCTGATGAAAGTCCAGTGTAAGTTCAAAAAAGAGTTCAACTTTTGTTTCAGTAAACAACCATATGAAAAATTATTTCATTATTTGAGGAGAAGACGTTCTTTCTGATGAGAATATATCTTAGAGTTTCAGATATAAAACAAATATGCTTCCAAAACCAGAAAGAATAATGGATTTATAATGGCTTAAGAGGACAGATTATTCCCTCTTTAATAAATGTGTCCAGAAAGTAACTCTAGCAAATTCCAATAGCAGCTGACCCCAAACCTTAGAGATCCTACTGAACTGCAGGTTATGTCTTCTTTTTGGCCTGTGTTTCAGTTAAAGCAGTGTGAGTTAGAAGGTATTTTTCTGACTAATTGAGCATTCTGGGGAAGCAAAATCAACTTGTTTTGATGTTATTTCTTTCAGAATGAGAGTGAAAAGAATAACCTTGCATGTCCGTACATAAAACTGAGGTTTCCAGAGGGACAGGATTTGAATCTTATGATCTCAAGAAAATGAACACTGGAGTTAACACACTGGAGTTAACACTTAGAGTCCTTTAGCTGACTACCAAAATGATTAAATCATTGTGAAGACAAAAGCTGCTCACTAAAATTGTTTCCACATTTTCAAATGCTATTTTCCCCCATGCAGCTCATGTAATATACTTTGTATGTTTCCTATATGCAAGTATGTAAGAGAAATGTAAATCAGAACTAGGCATAATTAGTCTTAGCTTTTACATTTGCTTCTCCTAAAATGTCTTCAACTGAAGCAAAAGTCTAAACTATCAGACATACTGCAATTGCATAATTTAATATTTGTTGATTTCATTGTCACTGAAGATTATGGTGCAGTCTCCTAGTTTTCTTAACTAATTATGGTGGCTACCTCTCTGGTTTTAATTGCTAAATGAAGAAACTCCACTCATTAAATATAAAATTCCAGGAGAAAGAAAGAAGGAAGGAAGGAAGGAAGGAAGGAAGGAAGGAAGGAAGGAAGGAAGGAAGGAAGGAAGGAAGGAAGGAAGGAAGGAAGGAAGGAAGGAAGGAAGGAAGGAAGGAAGGAAGGAAGGAAGGAAGGAAGGAAGGAAGGAAGGAAGGAAGGAAGGAAGGAAGGAAGGAAGGAAGGAAGGAAGGAAGGAAGGAAGGAAGGAAGGAAGGAAGGAAGGAAGGAAGGAAGGAAGGAAGGAAGGAAGGAAGGAAGGAAGGAAGGAAGGAAGGAAGGAAGGAAGGAAGGAATTTCACGACTTAGTTTTTCTCCAGAATAGGGTAGGATTTTTTTAATGGAAGGAACTTACATTTACATTAAGTTGGGCTAAAGATTTTTCTCCATTCTGTGGAATAATAAAATTTATCAGATATTATTTTCGTGGGGACTGTAACTCAAATCATAGACATCCTAATTTTATTAGCAGCAATTTGCCTAACCCAAATAATCCTGACTGATCTAGATTTACTTTTCTATCTAATGAATTTCTTCATGTATTGCCAAAACTGTGTCAGAAACCTATAACAATTGTTTATAATTATGTATGCAGTGAACAAGAATTATCTTTATTTCTTTTCTACTGTAAGGAAGCATTCCCTTTTTAAAGAGCAGTTTAAATAATGATATTGATAAAGGGCCTAAGACGGCCTTTAAAATTAGCAGTCAACCCATCTGAATGGTTTTTTTTCCTTCACAATAATAACCACTGTCATCTTTATGATGGGATTTGGGAGGACATAGTGTCTTCTTCTAACCAAATAAAAATAGAGCCTTATGATCAACTAAAGCCTTCTCCTGAAAGGATTACCTGAGGTATGTGATGCTTTAAAAATTGTTTCAAAACAAAAATCTGGTACTTCTATTAAGTTAGCAATTTACTATTCCTTCTAATAAGATAGTTATGCTGTCCAATTTTCATAGGTTTTCTCCAAAAGGGATTTTCCATCTTTTACATTCTTTGTAAAGTTATTGTTTTAATTGTAATCTATACTTTTTAGATTATTTTTTTTTCTTTGACTTTAACAAAAGTAAAGAAGATTAATTTTATTGTTTCCCTATGGAACTGTTTATCTATGTTTTTTATTTTGGTTTTGTTCAGGTAGTATTCTTCCTTGATTTTAAGTATTGGAGCAATAATTGTACCATCTCTTGCTTTTCAAATGACTGTTATCTGCAACAACTTAAACGACCTAACATATCCTGAGCTGACTTTAAAACTTACTTTGAAATTCTTCTTTCCTAAAACTCTTAAAATATCTAATCAAACAAAACAAGCTATTTTTAGAAAATGCTGCTTATAGACTGGCCTTATATGATCTGACTGCTGTTAGTTCCTATTTCGATGTGGCAGAAAATAGCTACCTTCTTAACTTACTCTTTGCTATTATGATTTTAAAATAGTGGGGGTTTTCCTTTTATGAATTCATAGACATACAGAAAGTACATATTTAGCTATTAAAATTGCTACCTTTTCCATAACTTTTAACCAATTGATTCTAATCATGATTGTTATTATCTCTCTTCCAGGTCATAATTTTTTTTTTTTCAAATGAGTAGTTGAACTGAAAAATCAATTATTCATAGAGCCTGAGTCCAGATAGATTAGATGTACTTCATTTCCCTTGTCTAAAAAAATCACTTTTCAAAAAAGATATCAGATGAATCAGGCATGAAGTACCTTTGTTGAATGTGTGTTGTATTTCATCCCATTTTCCAAGTTCTTTCATTTATTTGATTATACTTTCCTTCAAAAGCCTGTCCAGAGCTCTCAATACCATTGATTCATATGACGTTGAGTTTACACTTATTTAGATTGCAATTTTCTTTCCTTTAAAAGCAGACTCTGTATTTCCCCATCTGTTATATGTTAACACCTTCACCAGCTTCCATATGATGAGTTGGCAATTTCACATGTGACGTGTTCCAGCATAATAAGATAGAGAATACTAGTTTGTTTCACTGAGATATTGTATAGGTTTTTTTACCACCCATGGTTTTTTAATTATTATTTTTTTAACCAAGCTTTCTTGCTGAAGTTTCAATCACCTTCTTCCCCACTAACCACATTGTTTTTCATTGATCCTTAGTACCTTCTCCGTGGTTAAAAACAAATAGAATATTCATTTATTTTTTATACTGTCCATAAATTAATTTTAGTTTCAGTCTTTTCTTGTTCTATCACTACATTAGATGTTACTAAACAGAATTTACTGGTCTGTAAAGAAGACCTTACATAATCTAATTAATTAAGGCCAAAAAATAGGAGTACACTATTAAAATGAATTAATTTTTCAGAAAATTATGATAAATTTGCTAACTTTCAAAGTGACATTCTGAACCAATTTACTGTTAGAAATATGAAAGCAAGGATCAAACTAGAGTTAAGTATCTGATCAAATGTAGGCTAATACCAATATTGATATATGAACAAATCATCCTAGACCTCTTCTGCTGAAGGAGTTGCACATCCTAACAAGCAATGTAACTCATCCCAAAGTAGGTCAACTAGGTCTAGGTATTCTAAAAGTATTTATTTCCTTTCATTAGCTATAATGGAAACACATAATAACTAGCACCTCCCTATCTTAAGCAAATGGAAGTCTATTCCAGGTGACTCTAGTTGGATCTTTATTTGCAAATCTCCTATGCATTTTTCATTTATTCATGATACATAGTATTTACTGGGAATTCCACTAGAAGCTATTCTGTTCATATTCTTATAGGAGTGTTATTTGATAATATTCTAAATGGATAAAAGGGAAGGCGATTGTCATATGTTAAAACTGCGGGGATTTGATTTCTCCCAGTTTGCTTAGGCAAAAAAAATGCAAGTTGTCCTGCATCTTTGTTTTATTTTTTCATTCTATGTCTAGACTCATGATGTGCATTTGATATTATCACCAGTGAAGATATGTGGATATTTATACAAAAACTGTAACATTGCAGAAAATTATTTTATTAAAAAAATACTTTCAGAACTGTGGATCAAATATAGAAAGCTGAAGTAGGAGAAAACTAGGAACAGATTTAGGGTTGTCACTAACTTATTAAACTTCAGGGAAAATTTTGTTTAGTTCATTGCCTATAGTCTTTGCTTATTACATCCAGAAAAGAAGTTGAAGTCTATGGTTTTCTTGGTACTCGATATTGTGAACATCCAAGTCACAGAAAAAAAGTCCAAAAGAGTTTTAACTTCCAGTTTTTCCCAATTCTATGAATAATTGCCCCAAGTACTCTCTCTTACTGTTACTGTCCCAGATAAACTGTATTTACTTTACATGTGTCCTTTTACATGTGTAGCCAAGTTTTAATTGGATTCTTACATTGTTGTCCAGAACGAGGGCTCATTACTGGGTGTGCATTGCTGCACACTGAGGAGAGATATTTCTATTTTTTTTTCTAGTTTGAGCGAACTAAGTACCTTGGTGGTAAATCATAAAAGGCTGGCTCAACATTCATCAAAACCTTATACTATTTATATATTTTAATAAACAAATGCATCAGCATTCCTTGGTTACAGATTATATTTATATTTTAAGTTAGTACACAAACCCCTACTTACTAATTCTATCACTTGCTTCTCATGCTAATTAGCTTGCATGTGCAGTTCTTCCCTCCATTTGATTTTGGGATCTGTTTTGAGTAGATGATCATAAGTCAGTGGTCACAATCCCCCACTGTTGAAATTTTCTTTCCCCCAGTTACTGCTTGGTTCTGCTGATTTTACTCCTGGTGACTATTATTCAGCCTACTCATCTTTGGATTGTCTTCCCTTTTCCTTGAAAGAAAACATTAGCCAGCCATACAATGTTCACAATGCAATTGCTTAGTCATTATCATCCAGTTATAGTTAATTATTAACAGTTTAAAAAACCTGCAGTTTATTAAAATATTTAAGGGCTCAAATTTTGACTAACTTGATATCAACATAATAGCTTCTGTTGTTCTGTATCAACAACGTTTATTAAATGTATATGTGCAGGTATATAAGAGCTACCTGTTCACCATCTTTCTTTAAACAGAAGAAGGACTAAAACTTTTATTAAAAATACTTAATTTCAGCAGCTATTTTGTACCTTTTCTTCAAATTATATCACCATCTAGAAATATAGAATTCATTGAAAGATTTGGCCGCATGTCTGTGATTATATTTTAAGATAATTTCCTACACTTTAAAACTGAACACAAAATTTACATCGATCCTTTCTGTTTCTTGGTACCCATTATTAACAAAAATGTTAATATATTAAATATGTTAATATTAATAAATAATATTAATATTAAATATGTTAACGTTAATATATTAAATGTTAATATATTAAATGTTAATATTAACACTCCATTTTGGTGGTGAACAGTAGTTCTCAACTTCAAGAGAATTGCCATTCAACATACTGAAAGTGATAGATAAAAAGTATTTGGGTAAACATCCAGTGTAGTTTTTACACTAATTTTCAAGCTTCTTTTATTCACTAATGTATTTTTTCAGAGATTAAAAACTGAAACTAAAGAATTGTAAACTGTTTCAGGTAACACATTGTCTTAAGTCTTATTTATTCTTGCCATTTAATTTTGGTTTTTGCTTTAATAAAATATTTTTTAATTTATTTTTAAACTTTGATACTTTAGTAGAGTGAAACAACCTATCTCCTTTGAAGGCATTGTTTACATATTCTGATAAATTTAGTGGAAAAATATAAAGTGTGTTGTTTCTAATATAACTTAGGCAGCTTGTTTTTTTGTAAGGCTTGCACATGTTTTTTAACGCCTTATTATGCAGTTTATGAGATGCAATTCATAGAATGACAGATTTTTTTTAATGTACTATCAAATTAATGATCTAAAGGGAAAAAAGCATGTATTTTTATCATTGTATTGAAGACAGCGACTGAATAAATAGAGATTTCTTTTTATTTAACAGTTAGTAGAAAATTTTGCCTTTATGAAAAAAAATACAAAATTATCTTAAAATTATCTATTTGTACAAGCACTTTTATCCATCTGTTAAACTAGAGCCTTAGACTAGTAAATCAGTTTTTTAATCTGGATTTAGCAATGGCCAATGTTAAAGGATGTATTATGAAATTCAGGTTTAAAATTGTATCATTTTGACAAAAAATCACTTTCAGAAGTTGAGTCTTCCATGCCCTTATTTACCCTTGAGATGATCACTTTAAAGGATCAGTTTTTTAATATTACTTGGTGGTCCATCAAGAAGTTTTATAAAACAGCAACAGCTAACAATGGAACTTAAAAATTTCTGTAAAAGAAAGGAAAGACAAAACACCACAACACTGGCCAAAACTCCCTAAAAACACCATCCTGAGCAGGAAGGTAGAAAGGCATCTTTCTTTTCACTGGAGCTCTTTTTCACAAGAACTGCCAAGAAAGCTTCCAAAATCTGGATCTCACTGCCCAGGGAGGCTTTCTGTTGACACTGGTCATTTATAAGAGTTATAGAATAGATAAAAGCCTTAGAGGCTAGATAATTCCTAACCTGCATGCACTTTGGTAGGGCTCTAGTTTTTACCTAGAAGAAATGCAAAGCAAATTAATTCCTTATGTTCATTCTTTATCCACTACAAATTATAACTTACAATAATGTTACAGACTTCTGCAACTCACATCGTTTACTGTCACGGTGATAAATTCATGGAGATCATTTGAAAATACTATTGTGTATGTGAACATGCATTCAGTTCACCTAAATTTTGGCCTCCAGATGTATGGTTCTGAAGTCAACTTTTGAAAAATAGGATGGGACAAAAGTTAATAGAAAATCTACATTTAGCAGTGTCTCTTCTATGCTTAATTTTTGCTCAAGAAATAATAATAAATGCTGCTTTTTCTAGTAGAAATTACTTACAAAGTTAGAGGGTCATGATCTTGGTGCTGCAGACAGGAAAGCTGGTTAGAGGACCAGAAGGAAGGAGGAAGCCCTGCGGGAATTTAGGGTAACTACTGGGAGACCAGTCTGGTGTATGCTTTGAAACACAGAGTCCATTAATCCTAGGGAGGTTCAAAGAGAGGTGAAATAGGCAGAGAAAGCTTTCCTCTACATGGTCTCAGTCCTTGCATATTAATATCAAAAGGAGACACTGCTAGTACATAGCAGTGGTTTGTTGTGATAGAGCATAAGCTTAAATGAATCAAAAAGTATGAGAAAAGACAGATAAGATAGGCAGAATAAAAGAGACATATAAGGGCAAAGGAAAAGGAAAGTGTGTCCAGAAATCACGAAATTGGAGGGAAACATTTTGGAACATTTCCTTTGGACTTTGTTTCAAAACAAAATACATGTTACATCCATTCTCAAATGTGAAACTACAAAGAACATAGAAAAAGCAATAAAAAATAAATACATACAAAGATATAAAAATGGAGATGAGGGACTAAAGGAGTGAAGTCCAAGTGTAAGCACTTCATATAACTAGATGAATCCAAACTAGTGGAGTAAAAAATTGAAAACTGACTCAAGTTAGACACTCTGATAGCACTAGAAATGTGACTACTACCATGGGAGAAATTCTGCTTCAGTCTTAGAGATTTTAATAGTGAATACACAGCTATGAGTACTATGCAATGAAAGCCAGAAGGGAGAAAAAAAAAAGAAAAATAGAAAATAAGTCACTTCTATGGGATTTTGAAGCATTAGAAGAATTTCTGCAGCAGTTGTGACTACTGCACTAAGTGAACTCTATGGTTTATAATCTGCTATGAACTATTCTCCAGCAGAAGAGAAGAGAAATGAATTGTGGCAAACAGGGGAAGAGATCACAAATAACTGTTAGAAGGCCAACCACGAGGCTAAACGCCTTTGTGAAAAGGTCAATGTTTGATATGTCTCTTGCTGCTGGGCAAAGTATTGTAGTCTGTAAAAATACTTTGATCTGGTGGGATTTAGCTTATTTGCTCCTATCCTTCAGCTCTCAACAAGCATTAAAGCGTATAATTAAGAAAGAGCTTGCTTGCTTCAATCCAGGATAAAGGAAGAAACTCTTTGAAAACACAATCCAATTATGCTGGGGGGGGACCTGAAGGTTGGAGTTGCTGAAAGCTGTCAAACATATTTACTTCGAAGCAAGAATGTATCCTCAGGAGTTAATTCACCTCATAAAGATCAACAGTTGCAATGAAAAGGCCCTGATAACACATCTTCATGGGCTTGTCTGTGCTTTCCCTTACTTTTGGTCATCACATGGTTGTTGAAAAGACTCGTGTGAAACTCACCAAA
This sequence comes from Acridotheres tristis, assembly GCA_037013685.1. Classification (NCBI taxonomy): domain Eukaryota; kingdom Metazoa; phylum Chordata; class Aves; order Passeriformes; family Sturnidae; genus Acridotheres; species Acridotheres tristis. Next base: position 75,004,961 of record CM072887.1, on the reverse strand, counting down.
TGCTTCCAGGTCTAGGTCTCATTTAAATCCTTTAGAAGTGTTCCAAACCATTCTTTTGTCTTAATTAAACTCAGGTTCATATGTTTTGGTCTAAGATTTAAGATTTTCACCTTTAAGCTTTTTCTGAATAGATGTTAGCCAGAAAAATAGTATATTTGTGAAATAATGTGATGAGAAGGGAAGTTCTATGCTTATGTCCTGTAGGGGCTAGAGAAGAGCTAAATTCAAGAACTGCTTTAATAGTCTGAAGTGCTTGAAACAGCCACTCCATCATTATAAAAGACTAGGTTTTAAGTAGCATGGCTATGCATGCATGTTTTTCAGGCTAGATCCTAAAAGGACCATGAAAGTCCCTGATGAACTGGCATTTAAGATGTTAATGAAAACCTGCAAAGATCTACTTTCTTTCTATGAATATCTGAGCCTCTGAACTGCTTAAGCCTCCACTGCCAGACTTTGCTATGTGCCTAAATACATGTTAACAACACGTGTGTGCACAACAGCCTCGAATGCTGCTGAGCAGGTGAGGCAGCTCTGCACAGCCTTGCCCCTTCTAGCACTGTTATATTGCAATAGCTAACACCAGGGACTGCAAGTTAATTGAAAATATTAAAATTACATGGAAGACTCCTACAATGCTGCCTTAGGACAGTTGGGCCCAAGAAGCCAAACATGTGATGGATGAATGAAGCAACCAGAAAGAGAAAGGAGATGCAGGCAGATCCTATAACCATGAACTGTCTCTTAGATTCATATCATCATTGTTATCTTATTTTCTAAGAGTTATTATAAAACTGTGTAGAAGGCAAAACCTCTTCATTTCCAACACATGTAAAATCCATTATATGAATTGCAGACTATAATGACTTTCTTGCCATGATTTTTATTTGGATTGCCTGCATTAACACATTTGACTTCTAGATATATATTAGCCTAAATTCAGCAGTGATCTCTAGTTCACACACATTTGCTGAATTTACAGGAACTCAATTAGATGTGACTCAGCAAAAATATACACCACTATGGGTAACAAAAATGGAATCTTCATTGCCACCTACTGAGACAATTTAGAAAATAATGAGGATTAAAGTGGAAAATAATAATTCGTTTCAAAAGGTGTTGCAATCAAAGTTAAAATAAAATTTGTACTTTTTAATAAGTTCAAATAATAAAATGAATTATAGTATACCACAACCCTGGCTTAGTAAAATTTTTTCTCACATTTGCAGCATATTTGATTATCTCATAGCCACTATTGTTCAAACAGAAATATATAGACATATGTGTCCACTCCAGAAAATAAGGCTTCTGTACACGTATTCAGAGCTTGAAAGACTCCAGGCTTATGTCTATGTCCTCTAATTTAATTATTTTTTCAATTCAGCTGATATTTCCAAAGACATGCCTCCAAACTGAGCACTAAAACAAGTTCTGACAGGGAGCATAGAATAATTAAACACTTATCCATTATTTTATGGATTTTTAAATTATTTTTATCCATTCATATGACAAGAGTGCCTTAAATATACATGACTAAATGAAGATTTTTGGTAAAGATGTGGGTATTAATTTCTTACTATTTTCATCCTGTTCAGTATTTGCAGTAAACAACTGTTAAATTCCTTATATTAAACTATGTTATTCTCATTTAGTCCTCTTCTTTCTGTGCTGGTCTTGGGATTTCTGAATTCAATGTTTAGGGCTTCACTGCCTAAACATAAGGGTTTGAGGTAATCCAATGTAGTTTCCTCTGCCAGTCCAGAATGTCCCTGCTTATCCAGTGCAGCATCAATCAGCTGCTTTGTGGACTTCTTAGATGTCCTCAGCCTCTCAAATTTGTTTTATTGTTGCTTAGAGAATGTAAGATTACTGACTGATTAACCCACAGCTATCAATTAAATTGACTGCTGTAGTTTAACCCCATTAGGCAGCTCACTGATCATAAATGATGAAAAATATCATCCTACTGTTTTTTTTACAATTTTATCTTTTTAGTGCAACAAATTGGTATAATAATTAATAATAAATTTAAATTTTATTCATTTTTCATTGTGGCGAATTGCATAATATTGCAACTAATTGGGATACTCATATTGGGGTGAATATGATTTTTTTTATGTCAAATAATATTTCTCAGACATTTTCAAACTAGAATTGACATTTGCTTATATTGAAGTGTGCTTATATCTGTATGAAATATGAGAGAATAAATATCCAGTTTTCCTTTGGCTATCTACAGTATCGGAACCAGCAGAGAAACTTTTTTATTCCCTGCAGTGGTAGATTCTCTGAGCTGGAATTTTTTTTTAACCAATAACTATAAAACCCAGTTAGGATTTACATTGTAACCAGAAATTATAAATACAGGATTGGACTGACAGTCCTTATTGCTTATTAAGTTATATCAGGGTCTTTTTAAATAGCAAAATTGTCTTAACTCATACTTCAAAAGAAATTAGGAATAATAAGAGGAATGACTACATAAGTGGTCCAGATAAGTACTCCTCAATATTTTTTGCTTCTATATTTTTAAGGGAAAATATATTATTCTATTAACTGTAATTCTTCTGTAACACTGACGTCCATGAGAATAGGACTGGGCTCAAAAACGACTAACAGCAAACAATATCTCAGTTATGTCACAAAGGTAATTTTATTGAGTTGGCATGTTAAGGTTTGGTACAGGGCTGGGCTGCAGGGCTGGCTTCTGTGAGAAACTGCTAGAAGCTTCCCTTACGTTTGATGGGACCAATGCCAGCCAATTCCAAGCTGCACCTGCCACTGGGCAAGGCTGATCCCATCAGAGACCTCCACTGTGAAGCAGATATGCACCATGGAGGGTCTCACCATGGAGGGCAGGTGAATCCCCTCCCTGTGGGACGCCTGGGCTGGAGCAGGCTCCTGGCAGGACCTTTGGATCCATGGAGAACAGACCCCAAGCTAGAGCAGATTTTACTGGCAGGACTTGTGACTCATTCCTGAGAGACCTCGTGGAAGGGACCCACCCTGGAGCAGTTCATGGAAAACTGCAGCCAGTGGGAAGGACGAATGCTGGAGAAGTTCAGGGAGAACTGTCTCACATGGGAAAGACCCCTGCTGGAATGTGAGGAGTCCTCTCCCTGACGATGAAGGTGCAGTGGAGACAACATGTAATGAATTGACCCCAGTCCCCATTCCCTCTCTCCATGTGCTGCTGGCAGGGATGAAGCAGAGAATTCAGGAAGAAAGTCAAGCCCAGGAAGAAGGGAGTGGTGGGAGGAAGGTGCTTTTAAGATTTGGATTTATTTCTCATTTCCCTGCTCTGATTTGATTGGCAACAAATTAAACTAATTTCTTCAAGTAGATTCTGTTTTGCCCATCAAGATGGTAATCGGTGAGTGATCTCTCTCTGTCCTTATTTTCATCCACAAGCCATTTGTTGTGTTTTTTCCCCCTTTTCCAGCTGAAGAGGGGAGCAATAGGGAGGCTTTTGTGGGCACTTGGTACTCAGCCAGGGCCTGCCTACCACAGTAACTAAAGTGAGTTCTGTGTGAATGTGTGCCTTAATTTCAGTGTCTCTATATTAAAATTTTTAAAGTCCACAGGAAATTCAGCTTGGAAGAATAATAAAGAAAGCTGCACAATTCCTTAATCCAAGGTAACAGCAGGAGATGAATTTTTGACTCCAATTGACAATGAAGAGCTAAAGATGGAAGCTACTACTGTTTCTGAACTGATTAATATAAAATTAGGATTCATGTAAATTTTATTCTTAATATTTTTATTGTTTTAAGTCTTACGTGTTATGTTTGCAAATAATAACTTTTTTGTATTTTATTTTTAGTATCATAGTGCATGTCAAATTTTTGAAAGTTAGGTATCATATGTAAACTAGTTTTCATCTGGCTAAACATCTAGTTTTAATTAAATGCCTAGTTTATAATTCTACAGGTGAGATCAATCTCATCCTGAAAGAACACAAAGAACAGAAAACAGGAACATGATCCATAACACAACTATCATGCTCACACAAGAACTACAGAACTTGGGCTATGTTCCAGAGTCAATCTTCTGATAATCTAAAGCTTAGTTTTCTAAAATCTCATTTTACAGCTGTGCATTCCTAATCAAAGGGGGCAGAAACTGGCTTCTTCTCCGTATGTAAATAAACAGCCAGAGAAGAGTTGAATGGAACTGCAGAATTTGCACCAGGTCACAGGCCCTTTTCAAGCTTTAGAAAGCAGACAATACACCACTACTCTGGCAGGACGTTTCTGAAAACAGAAATTAAAAATTGTCTCCTGAGATACTGGGCAATGAAGATAGCTTGATGAAGTAAACAAGTTTATCACCAACTTTATTGGTTTTGATTTTTTCTTCTTCCACACACTAGTTATTAATGGTCAATTAATGGTCAAATTGTATCTCATGCTACATACAAATGTTGTGGAGTTCTTTATAGAGATTTATTAAATAAGTCTCTTTTCAGTGGGGGACTCTGGCCAACATACATTAATAAAGGAAATGAGTAAGCTCTCCATGGATCTAAGAGTAATTAGAGATTTCAGTTACACTGAAAGATTTTGTGGTAACTGTTCTCTCTTAAAGACATTTAAGCATCAGCAAATGAGCATTGTTTATGTCCTTAGCATGAGAACAGCTGAAGCCCATAAATAGTTTTATAGGAGCTAGTTCAGGGTTTCATTCTAGTGCTGTAATTTGAAGTGATTACCTTCTTTTTACTCTCACTCTTCATTTAATCCTGTTTGAGCCAGGCTGTCATCTTTATTCGGAATGAACAGTGTTTTACACTGCAAATCATTCCACTGATATCACTAACGCAATTTATTGCATGTTCTGCAATAAAGCTTTGCTCGGATGGAACATGACCCTTAGACAAAGGAGTCTTGATGTACTGAATATGTACTTGATAATTTGGTAACGTTTATATATCTGTTACATATAATATTTCTCTCTGCAAATCATATGAGAGGACCAGTTTTTGTATTTTTATCCTTGTTTATGTAATATAACTGTTCTTGAAACAGCAACAAAGCCCTGGAGCTCCCCATAAAACTGCACACAGTGGAGGTGTTTATAAACTTTTGTAGACAGATGTCCTCATAATCTGAATAGTTTCTCTGCAGCACAAACTAGAGATATTCTTTAAACTGCTGTTATAGCACTTACTCAAAAGAAAAGTAACAATTTTTAAAGACATTTATGGTTAAAAATATCAGATTACATGGAGGAGCATGCTGCCATTACAAATTGCCAGTAGTAGTTAAAATATAAACTTCTATATTTTATATATTTTATTCTGTCTTTTTATTAATTTTATTGTTATAAGTGATGGAGCGGTAGTCATTTAAAGACATTGTAACCAGTTTGGCACTGTCCATGGTCCTGTTGGCAATGCTAGTCAGGCTTTCTTTTAATCATGACGTAGATGTGAAAAAGAGACCTTACTGCGCAGCATGGAACCAACCTTTGCTTGGGGTTGATTTTAAAACTTACTTAGGAAGTTAGAATTCCACAATATTGTGTTCTTAAACAATATTTTGATGTCCAATATTGTTATTATTTTATTTAAATGCATTACAATAGCTGAGGAATTTTTGAATATGATTAGCACCAAAGTTGATTTTAAAAGGAGAGAACAATCTAAAATTAAGGGTAAGAATCTTGTTTAGAAGCCTACTTTATTAAATATAATTCCTTGGTTAACAATATTTCTGCTTTTCCAAGTAACCCATGATAGGTTTTCTATTTTTTTCTAGGACTCAAAAATTGGGTCAGTATGACATCAGTGTATCTCCTCCAGCGATCAAAACATTTGAACCTATTCTTCACCAGTATATTGAGAGATTCATGAAATTCACTTTCTTTTCTTTTGTTTGATTGTGAATCTTGAAACAGAAAGAAAAACGTAGTGAGAGGAGAAGAGAGAGAGAGGTATTAAAAATATACTGATATAACTTCCTATACAGTTTAAAGCATCTTGAAGACAGATGCATTTCTTATAATTCTCCTCTCTATTAATAAGAGTACAAAATATCCAGTTAGTTATTTTAAGTTGTTTTTCTGCATGGAGGGAACAGAGAGATTGAACTGTTTATTCAATTCCTTATTAACTTAGAAGCTACAAACTGGGTGCATGGACAACTTGCAGAAAGAAAATTACACTACTAGAGGCCCTGTAGCAAAGCTCTGCAGCAAAGCTCTGCAGTGAAGATCTGAAGTATAGCCTAAGTCAGCACTTTCTCATTCAAAATCAGAAACTCGGAGGCACATATACTAAAAAACACTATCCCTACAATTATTTTGCCTGATTTATCTCCTGATTTATGAGTTAAATATTTTCAGTCTTAAGGAAAAGCTTTTATACCTATACAATCTGTACATATTATGTATAAGACAAATAATTAAGTACACATATTCGACCTGTAAAAGAGAAGTATAAGGGTCTTGATGGCTCTGGTCCTTAAAATCAAAATTACCTCAAAAAAATGGAAATAAGGAACAATCATTCATTGTCTGATGACAGTGAATATCTAGTATGAATGGAAGAGGAACAAAATGAAATAAAAAGGTGTCTTTGAAACAAATAAAAAAGAAGGAAAGCATCTCCACAAGACCTGAATATTTGCAAGTTTACATGAGCATAAAAATCATAGACAAATGAATAGAAGAGAAAAAGGCATTGCTGTTTTTAGGAGTCCATGGACTTTATCTTGCAAATTCAATGAGACTCTGCATGCAGAGACCTAAACAATTTTTAAGATCAAGTATAGGCTGTGGTCTCAGACGAAAGCTTTAAATGAAACCAATTTAGAAAAAAAAAAAAAAATTCTACTTTCAAGAAAAGCCCACAAAGTGTTTTATTCAGGTGAAAATCGTGTCCTTAAAATATTACCAAACATTTGCCTTAAACACTTCATGACAGTAATTCAATATTGAGGTAGAAACAAGGCTGGTAAATTGAAAGTGTCTGAGGCAAATGTCACAAAAGAGTCTTTATTCATGTGATTATTTTCTCTTACCCCAAAGACTGGTAATTGCAACCTGCTAATGGAAATCAGCTCTGAGACATACTAGTGCTTCACCTGTGGGCAGGAAATGGTGGTGTTAGTTGATCAAGGCCAAAACTCTGCCAAGGACTGCTCTAACTATTTGGAAATAGTGAGAATAGCATTGTTCAAAATGTGTTCCAGTGGCTAGGATTTTCTCTCTCTTCATAATTTATTATAAGAGATGTAGCCATGGAGCAAAGGCATGTAGGAATAACGAAAGCCTAGGAAATATTTGAACTCTAGTGATCTTACACAAGAATTGTGACCATAAAGATTTCTTTGAACATGAGCTAACAGGTGGAATCTGCACCAAGTGCCGTCAACTTTTAGAGATGACATTTGGAAGAATCAGAACATCTGAAGTTTTGAGTGTGTTTTACTAAACAGCTGCATTAAAGGAAAACACTAATAACAGGATGACTATTAATATTTTTATTAGTGTAAGGTTTTTTATGAGCATCAGTTTTAAAAAGAAAGGAAAAGGTAAGAATTTTTTCAAGTCCATGAAATAGTTTAATGAGAAATTTAACTGACATTTTTATTTCTTACAAAAAAATTTCTTTTTAAACAATCAGTTCTAGAAATGGGAGTGCTACTCTGATTCTCCAATTCTGGTTAAGTTCAGAATGGCCCAAATGTCTAAACTTTTTTGAAGATTTGACCACTGCTCAAGCTGGGCATGTACCTCAGTAGTAATTTTTCAATATACTGAGGAGATATTTTACTTAGTAAAATTGTTGCAGAAAAGACATCTGAACTTCCCACTGCATAAACAGACAGACTTTTATTTCATTTCAGGTGGCAAAATGTTACTTCACACCAAGACATCAGTGTTATAGATATTGTCTAGCTCCTTCAGGAAGTATAACCTGGTAGAATTTCATGGTTAATAAATTAGGTACCAGTATAGTACAACCGCTTATGAGTTCTAGAAAAGTCTCTTCTTAGCTTGAAGCCAGGAAGGAAATATAGACTCCCATCGACTTTCTGGTAAAAGGGAAAACATCCATTGAATTCATCTGGAACTATTTACATATTCCCACTGAAATTGAAAAGAAATATTAAAAAGCAAAATTATGCACATATTAATAAGTATAAAGAAAAATCATTATCTTTTCTTGCATTATGCTTCAAGGTCAGAAACATGAGTAACATGTCCTGTAAATGTCATAGTTCTCTTGTTACATTATTTTTCATATTTTTGGGTAAGAAATTGTGATTTTGTTCACTTTGAAGTACTTTAGCTGAGAGGTATATGTATCCATTCAAATAACAGGAAATACTTGCTCTTGATTTAGCGAATATTATTTAGTGTGGGGGCATGAAGAGTCTTCTTAATGATTACACTAGGAGTAAAAGATGTGTTCAGTCCAGCAAACATAATAGTAATTAGAAAATTAAGGCTGACACTGAAATTGATTCCTTTCACTTTGACTCACTCAGCTGTGACAACATCACTAGTAAAAGAAGGAAAATTCCACTCCCACCAGTTGATTCTTTGCTTCTTCATCTGTTATCTGTTCTCTTGGGGCTCTTTTGACAATTTCATTTTGATTTGGGGACCAGAAAGCACGTCCTCCAATGTTTCTCCTACAACTGCTGTTTATCTTTCCAACTGCAAGCCTCTAGACAACAGGTGAAAGATAGAGCTCCTGTTTCATAAAAATTTAAAAATATAAAATTGGAATGAAAAGTCAAAATAGCTTTCATTCATCCAAAAGCGAGAAAAATATGCAGCTGAGCTGAGTGAATACAATTCTATTTCATAGATTCAGAACACTTCACGGTATTTTGACTGTTTTAAATGATGCATACTGAGTTTTTTTAAATAATTTAATCAATTAAATCCTCAAACATACCTCTTTTAGAAAACAAGTATGAACTACACTTTTTTAAAAATCCATTTTAATGATTGAAGAAAGATTTGCAAATTTAGTTGTAATATTGCTTTCAATTTTCTACTGAATTTTAATCATAATGAGCTACATTCAGTATTCCTGTACTTTCTCATGCTTTCTTTCCCACTCTTTGAGTATTGTTTCTGAAAGTCAGAAAATAAGGGGAGAGAGAAAAATGATAGGAGAAACTATGAAAAATGATCTTACAATAAAACAGAATAGTAGGGATGCAAACAACAGATCTTTTTCCCTCTCCATTTTGCTACAGTTTCCATCAGTCATTAATAATTTTGAGGGAGTTCAATTAACTGTTCATAGACCTTCAGCTAAAGAAATAGAAACAGAGGGTACTTAAAAACTTTAATTGCAAAAATTACAGCAGCTAGTTAATTTTGCCAGTCTACATTTGATCTATATGTGACAAAGTTGTATTTGATTAAAGAAAAATTATAGAATTGGAACAAAAATATAGTTCCTGGAAGAAAGCAAAAGTCAATCTTTTTAAGGACTACCTTGAGTGTAGAATTAACTTTTGTTCAACAGAAGCATTCTGGAGATATTCATAACTACAATGTTTCTATGACACCTTATTTTTTCTGTGATTTTCCATCTCAAATGGAAAAGCTATATATTTAGTTCCAGAAATATTCCCAGTATGGAGGTGACCTGGCAATGTGAGATTTTAGACATTGCAAGGTAGGTGCATGAAAGAGTTAAGTACTGGAATCCTAGCTGAGTAGTGTTGAGAAGCAATTTTGATAAATTCAGAGAGGTATACCAAAACTAATAGATATTAATAACAGGTAGCTACAGAGGTATAGTGCATCTATGGACATGCATACACATCTCCTCATCAATCATCATTTTTGTGGAGGCAGCTATTAATGGCCCTAAAACTGAGCTGTATATTTGACTATTTTGTACTAATAAAACATTACCAAGGCTTGACTTGAAGGCAATGAAGTCAAATAATTGTTTAATACAGGCCTCCCTTAACAAGACGGTATCAGAAACCTTGAAACTGCAAGTGAAGGATGATACCAGATTCTCCAGAGCTTTAAACTCTACTCTGAAATGGTCAATTATTATTTACTAAAAGAATACAACCTTGGGAACAGAATAAAACTACCTTTTGCAAATAACAGAGAGAGCAATGTAAACTATCTAGCACCTGTACAATGTAGACGTAACATGACATGGAAAAAAAAAAAAGAGTAAAGGAAGCTGGCTGTTAAAAAATGTACTGAATAACTTCAACCTTATAACAAGGTGAAAAAGCCCACACCACAAAAATTAGTTTCAAAATAGGTTCAGATGCTTGTGACTTGCCAAACAACCCACCCAAAATGTGAAGCCTCTGAAAATGTGAATAACCTCAGCAAATATGGTAGATATCACAATGCTTGTGTGTGTTAGCTTTAACTGTTACTTAATTTGGCATAGTCTGTAAATGAATATTTGGGACTGTAAGTGCTAGAATAATTCTAAACAGATTTATATTCACTCTTTACTTAGCCTAGTCTAATTTAGTTAGGCTTTCATTAACATCTTGTTTTCCAATACAAAGTGTGCTTTCCCAGCCCAGAAACATGCATGAGGTCTTTCATAAAGTTCCTCACTGTTGCATAAGATTAGAATTCAAATGTGAGAATAATCTGGGGGAGGGAAAGGTCATATCATATTTTTAAATATTTGCTTTCATTCTTTTCTTCGCATGGTCTCAAAAATACTGAATACAAGTCTGGTTTTTATACCTACAGTCAAGAAACTGCAGCATGCTTTAAGAATTGGAATTTATTTAAGATATTATTACAGAGACAAAGGTTTTCTCTCAGTAATGTTCAGGGTTTTTAACTGTACATTTTTCCTTCAGCCATAGATTTTTGGCTTACTGTCCTCGTTCTTTACATGAATATTTTGTCAGACTTTATATTAAGACCCTGCAAGAAATAACTGAAAATAGGACACATAAAAAATGTTGGGTGAAATTTCACGATTGAAAGACTAGCAGTACTGATAGCTGCCTTTGAGAAATTATTGTATTTAGACACCAAGTTAAAGTGTTAGGACTAATTAAATAAGTGTTAGGACTATCATTAAATAAAATTTTTTAAGTTAGTGTGTTGGTATAAAAAAAGTTAAGCTTTTTTCAGTAGAAAAGTCCGTTTTCCTTGAAAAACTAGATTATATCGCAACACAACTGTGTACTGAGCTGCAAATGATTTAAGCCTCAGTGCTTTATAATTATTCTCCAAAGTAGAAAGTGTTATTTTAAAATTTTTGAGAAAATTAGGTTTGAGAAAATTGTTGGATAGAAAACAGGCCTTTTATTGTTTTTCTCAATTATTGGAACAAATGTTATGTAAAATAATATAAAACATAAGAACATAATTTAAAAATAAAAGAGTAAAATCCAGATTTTAAAGCCAAACATGGATGACAACAGCAGCAGTGCTTGAAAAAGAAATGTTCATTATCTTTTGTCTTTAACTGGACATAGTATAGAAGAAATATAAAGTGGCCTTTAAACAGAGAGATCTGAAGAGATTTTCCCCCTCCACACACACACACACCTTCCTTTTGAAACAATGCCTCTGTCAGGATTTTTCATAGTCTTTACCAAAATTTATTAAAAGCTCATTTGTGAGTTAAAAAAAGGAAGCCTTGCTTTTCCTTTCTGAATTATGAAATATACATTGAAAGCAGCTTCTTTCTAAACTTTATTTTTCATTTAAAATCTTTTTAAAGAACAAAATTGTGCTGGGTCTTTTTCCCTCCCAGAAAATGCCAAACTTTGTCGGATGAACAAAATAAATCAATGGAACTTACAAAATTCTATTTCAGTTATTAAAGTTTATATCATGGGAATTAAACGAGGATTTGATATTTTCTTAAATTACAGCTTTTTATTAGAATGGCTGTCAGTTTTTTCCAGCTGCCTTTGGAAATTTTAACTACAGGTCTTCACTGTAAGAGGCAACAATCAGAGTATTCAAAGGTTCATTCATAAGCTAATAAGATTATGCTACGTAACTTCCATGCTTCTCACAGAAAACATTCTATTTTCTCAAATACCGAGGATCCAGATTCATAACATAGTTAAATGTCATCATGCTGCATTTGACTGTAATGACATCTGGAAGAATCCATTTCTTGGAAAATAAATTATGCCTGCGTTGTGCAAACTTTCTGGGAAACTACGACCTTAACTCAGATATGCACAGTGTGATGTTCGAGTAGCACATTAAAAACCATGGATGATGAAACTGTAGTGTTCTATGACAGATAGATTTTCTTCCTCAGTCAACACTGAATATTTACAGATGATAGAAAATAAAATATACAAAGGAGAAGTTAAAATTCATCTCTAATATTTTACAATATTTTTATCCAATATTTTATGCTGTTGAAGACACAATTACTATAAGCAGTAGGATAGGTCTCTACCCTTGTTAGCTTTCATGCATAATAAATAAGCTTTCAATATATAATTAATGTAAACAATGAAACTGAAAACATGGCACCTTCCCCCAGCCGAAAGGTTATTACAAAACAATATAATTACATAACATCTTGAATTCCATATCTGAAAAACATGTGACTTTTTAGTTTCCTTTGTTATAAACACAGCCTTTTCTTAGGAATTTCCATCTATGACTCACAACATCCTTGGTCTTGTTTAAATTTCAACACAACAGTTGTTTATTTCGGGCTTGACTGTATGCCAGCAGAGTACTAAATATAGATAGTTTTTTGTTGTTTTGTTTATTAACTGATAAGCAAGATTGTTTACTATGTTAATCAGTGCATTCTTACTCCTGCCTTGAAGGCTATTAAACTGAGGCTGAATATTTCAGCTAATTGGAAGAAGAAGTCATGTTGGATCCATAAATCTTGCCTATAAGGTTAATTTTACTGTTGTACTTACTCTTGCTATAACCATATATCAATGATTTAACTATCCCTTCTGAATTTGTTTAGCCTTTGCAAAGATTCCTGAGAGCTACAGAGGCATTTTGCAATACATCTTATAAGACTCCACAAAATCTAAGTAGTTGAATGAAAACTGTGTGGTGATGTCTATCATTTAATGCCCACTATCCCTTGCAGAAGGCAGTCATGGAGTGCAGTACCCAAGCAATGCTGTTTTGAACACTTTGCAGATAATAAAAATCAATCTCAGAACACTGAATGTAGAAGAAAGATATTATTATTATTATTAAAATACCACTAAGTTTCCTTAAAAGAAAATAAAAGGGCTGGTAGTTTCAAGACAGTTGTTTAGTTTTTTCATGATCAAACAATTTACTCTAAACACTAATACCGACAGATGTTGCTTTTCTATCTCCATTTTTGTTGAGATAGAAAATGAGACTTCCATAGCCAAAAGAAGCAGTGAAAAAGCTTTCTGGAAACACTTAAAAAAAACCCCAAACAAACATTGGCAACTGCATGTTTGGCAATATGGCATTAATGATTCAGCACATGTAGTAAGAGATTAAAAATGAACATTGATTCTCCTAAGAACCTAAGAACCTACCCACATGTGCAAGAATAGTCTGTATCCTTGAATTCTTTGATGTTATCTTACATTTTGTGTTATACTTCGTAAAACAAAAAGTAGTATAAAGAAATAATATTTTCAAAGGTTACAAGTACACAGAAATGTAGAAAAAGCACACATCATGGAAAAAACCACCATTTTATAAGGTCCTGAGCTATTATATCGTAGTAAGACTCTAATAAGAGGCATAGATAAATATGTGCACAACCTGAAACAAAGGAAAATCTATAAAGGAAAAAAATTCAGCAACTTGGTTCTTACTGAACTGTAATGCCTGAGCTCAGTAGAGCATGGAGAGCAGGCTCTACTAAGAAAAAAAAATAAAAATTCTAATTTCTGTTAATATGACAATATTTGAAAATGATAACTTCAAGATACTCCAAGATAGCTTTAAGATCTGACTTTGACTAATTTTTTAATGAAAGTTATCATGAACTGTCTTAAGAAAAGAACCTAAACAAAGGACAAGATTTCTAACAGGATATAAGCCTTTTTTAGTTTAAAAAACCACATTAATTTAAAAGGAGATTTTGCTATACCAAAAGAACAAAGTTTTAATTCATAAATTTAATCTACTTTTAAATAAATCCACATTGAGAAATACTCTATGCAAACACAAAAAAAAATTAATAAACTATATTAAGCCTAAAAATGTCAATAATTGGAACAGAAACTATATTAAGCCTAAAAAATGTCAATCACTGGAACATTTATACTAGAAAATAACATTTAAAATTAGTTGTGAGGTTGAAGGCCTAAAAGTCAGCAAATACTGGCAACATTCAGGTAGGTCTAAGAGTTATGAGTTACTCAGCGATTTTGTTTCCTTATGTCTAGAGAAATCATTAGTTAGACAGCCAGCAGCATAGCAATAATGCTGTTCTCAGGGTATACTTTGAATTTTTGTTGATACTGTTTTTCTCCAGGTCTTTCTTTTAATTTCTTAGCTGTGTTTTGTCCTGATACTGAGTCTGCTTCTCCTCTCCCTTCTCCAGTTTGTCCTTTGGCTCCCCTGTTGTTCTCTTGGCAATGATTTCAGCCCCCTCGTCTCTCTGATCCACTTTCTGAGCCTCTTCATATCTTTTTACATTGTTGGCTTTCTCTCTTTTTCTTTTTATATATTTTTTAATCTCTCCCATTTATAATGTTGCACAGTTCCCACATGGCTTTGATTAATGCACTCTTCCCATGCTTTTGCATAAGTAGGACTAAGCTAAAGAATTCCATGAACTGTTTTTAGAAGCAGCTTAAAATGCTTTATCTTCTCCAAGACTCTCATTTTTGTTGGGTTTGTTTAAATATGTTGGTTCAGATTCACAGTGAAAGTGGTTGGAAAAGATGGAGCAATCCTCCTGAACCCGCTCACATGGAGCCTCTGTGCTATTTAAATCACCTGAAGGATTTACTATAAGAAAATAAGATATAGTGGGTTATTTCTCTCCTGCTACGCAATCTCCTTTGCTAATGCCATGGATGGAATCTGCTTTAGCCGTGGTCTGGCCACTAGCAGCCTTCTACCATATGAGGACCATGATATCCTGACATGAGTAACTTCCCCGCCAAGGCAGGAGATGTGCTTCCCTTCTCACTGTGCTACCTAGTTTTTGGTTGTCAGAAACTTATATTGCCCCAGCCAAGGAGGAACATTTGTCTTTAATGATTCTACAACTATTTCTGCCTCGAGAACTATTTTTGCTTTTATGACTCAATCTCCTAGTGAAGATTAGGTGAAATCACCATTAACCTTCTAGGTAATTTTTTTTCTTTCCATGGAGGAAAGATGCAAGAGAGCTATAAGGAAGTTTTCTGAGTGTGTGCTCTTCTTTCTGAAAGCAGCAATGTTATGTTATCTACCTGTAATAAATTTATTTATTTTTCAGGATCACAGTCAGTTAGAAAAACAGGATTAGACCATGATATTTCCTCAGGACTGAATTTTCAGCCCTTTGTGAGAAGTAGAGAAAAGTCGTGTGGGGGAAGAGATCACAGGCAATAACTCACAAATTCATGCTGCCCAATTTGAGGCACCTGACTGAAATACTTGGGAGTGTAGTCAACCCTGTAAAGTCAAAAGAGAGAGCTACTTGAAGCAGCAACCTAGATACTCTCAGAGGAAAGTTCAGACCTTAGACTGAAAAGTCTTCTGGAGGTCTACATCTCTTCCTTTGATCAAGGAAATTAGAAATGGTGCAAATCTACCCAAAGGGTCTTTGTCATTGTAAGGTTAAGTGGAATGAATACAGTTCAAAAAGCATATTCTAAAATAACCTGGGGTATATGAAGTAGGGAATAGGTCCTAGTAGGAGATTACAAAGCAGGAAGCGCTTAACTCCTAACATGAATCTTTCTGCCAGGGCCCTGGGGGCTCCTACAGTCCTGCCTGTCCCTGCCCACCCCTCGAGGGCTCACTTTTTTGTTCTTGTCCTAGGAACTCATTTCATGCTCCTGGGCCATCAGTCCCTGCCCCAGTAATGCCATTTGACCCAGCTCCATCTTCCCAGCCCTACCTTGCCTGTCTGGGAGTCCACCCCCATACCTATGTCTTGGGCCAGCCTCATCTATCCCAACCACAGGAACGTGCCTTGTACCCAGGGCTGGGGTCGCCCCCTGGATATCCTGCTCCTGGCTGGGGTGGTGGGATGTGCCGTATCTGCTGGACACCACCCTGATGGACCTGAGACTGCCCCTGGGGATTTACTGGTCCTGGTCAGTCCTGGCAGTTTTTCTTTTCCACATTTCTTTTCCCCCCACTTTTCTTTGCTCTATTTTCCCTTTAGGTGCATCTCTGCTTTCAGAGAATATTTTTGTCTTATATCTCTTAAAGCAGGATCTTTGGGAACATTTAGGTGCCTAATGAAGCAGATTTGGACTAATGGTATTTTTCACACTGCCTAGGCACTTCAATTCTATTGAAAAATCAGCACAAGAACATTCTTTCCTCTTCACTTTCATCTGTGATGTCATTTGTATCCCTATTACCCCAAAACTGGGCAGAAGGGTGGACTGCAAATTTGAGGCAAGATTCCAAATATCGTGAGGAATCTCAAGAAGGAGATGGGAAATAGACTGGAGCAATGTATAACCAAGGGGAAAGAGGATAACAAATCAAGGTTAATGATCTAATAATGGTCTAAATCATTGCTCTGCAGAGCTCCCATTACTCAGGGGAGCCTGGCAAGCAGGTGCCATCACACCTGTGATGGGTCTGCAATCAACTGGCCCACATGCCTGTGGATTTGCTTGTTTCATGTTCATGAGCTATTCAGTCAGAAACTTGATAAATCTCCATTAAAATAAAAAGAGCAACAGTTCACCATTGAAAGAAGTACACCTACCTCCAGAAACATTAAAAGGAGTCTGATTCAGTGTTGTGTGAAGAAAGAAAGGAGTGAATGCCTTACACAAGAGAAAATGCTTACACATATTGAGAAAGGCACATATGTAGATGTAGGATGGTGGTCTAGGACTTTTAAGTACAAGAAAAGAGCGTTAAAAATCCTGCAAGGTTTGCCATTTGTTTCTAGTATTGAAAGATAATTAAAAATTCAAGGATGTTGTGGACTAAATTTTCCCAAATCATTTTAAGGTTCCTGGGACACAATTCAAAAATTTGTCCAAGGTCTTTTGAAATCTGGCTCCTGCCCAGGCTTTTGAGGTGTTTTACACACAGTGATGTATATTGTCAGACTCTTTATATGGTTGTCTGGAGGTGATTGCTGTGCTGAGAATAGATAAGGTAATTGGCACCATGCTGAGGTAAGATTAGGAAAGGCAGACTTATAATTCCCTGGGTGATGTTCTGAGGGCAATAATTCTGAAAGAATTTTGAAAAAATAAAATTCAATGTCAAATAAACACAAGCTCTTTATCACTTGGGGTTGGGAGTTGGGAGGGAAAGTCAAGTAAAAAACCTCCAAGGGAGCAAACATGTCACAGAGACATTGCAAATATAGTGACAGGTGCTCCACACAGCAGAAGTAAAAGACATAATTTTCGAACTACCAAACGACTGCTTCTTCAGAGAAGACAGTAACACAGCTTCTTTATTCTGACAATAGTTTTTCCTCACAAGATTTTCAGAACACGTTTTAATTTCCTCATTTCAGTTTGACAACAGTTCCACATCAATAGCCAAATAATGAGAATTAACCAGTATTTTTACCAAGATATGAATATGGACATTCTTTATGAAATGAAAAAAGTTTGTGATTTACTGTGAAGAACAGCCATCCTTATGGTGTCAGCCATCCTACTCTTGACTGGGCTGAGCCCTGGAGCCTGGTTCCTGGAATGAGTTTCTGCACAATCTGCAGACTTAATGCATGCAGTCAGTTTCCATTTAAGAACAATAGGGGAGGACTGGAGCACTCCAGACCACGGCAAAACTTACATAATGCTACTGCTTGTAAACTAGAGATAGCTCTTGAAAAACAGGTTGAGATGGCACTTATATTCATTAATAATGAATGCCTTCCAGGAAAACCTTTTTATATGTAAGTGTGTCACTGGCTTAGGCCCAAAATTAGAATGGCTGTGTGCTTTTAGGTGTCTGCCTGTACTAAAAACCTGATAGTCAGGAATTTGCTTTGGGAATCCTGTTTTGATATCAAGGCATTGCTGACATAATTTTCACAGGATTTATAAGGTTATCCGTGCACAACAGAACTCATTGTCTAAAGTTGTCAGGTAAATTGAGTTGACAGCCAATCAGTTAGTTAAAGATAGAATTTAAATCTGCTAAGTAGTTAGGAATTATAGTCTTCCTATGGGAAAAGTATATAAAACAAATTCTACCAAAAGATTTTATTTCATCTACAGATCTTAGCTGTCAAGGAAAAAACAAATTCAAGTTTTATTTTTTTCTTTCAGATGTTCCAAAAAATACATATATACTTGACTTTAGCAGCAGAATTATACCTGTGTGATTTTATAGTCTCCTAATACATCTGTAACTTTGCCTCTGTATTGTAATGGTGAGTTATTCTTAATCTAGGAAGTCCTTTCTTAGTGACACTGCCAATTTGAGGAAACTGGGGATGTACTAAATAGAAGGAGGTGTAGCTGATGAAATACTTGGAGACATTTGCCACCTTGGAACTCTTTTGTTATGTTGGAGTTTTTGGACTGGTTTTGAGAGTATTAAATTTGCAGATGAGAACACTGCCTTTATTTGAAAGCATTTTGGTTTATGTAATGTGGTCACCTGTTAGTACCAATCAAAAAATAATCCAGTTTATCCTCATGTTGACTCTCTACTCCATCTGTGGAAAGTAGATGGTACATAGAATTACAGATGATTTGGGATTGGAAGGGACCTTAAAGATCACCTGATTCCAATCCTCCTGTCATGCACAGGGGCACCTTCCAGTAAATCAGCTTTCTCAAAATCCCATCCAGTCTAGCCTTGGACCCTTCCAGCACTACATGCCCTTGGAAGGTGTCCTTCTACAGCTTGTAGGCCCCCTTTAGGCACTGGAAGTCTGGTAGAAGGTCTCCCTGGAGACAGCCTTTTCTTCTCCAGGCTGCACAACCCCAGATCTTCCAACCTGTCTTCTCTCAGAGTGCTCCTGTCCTCTGATCACCCTCATAAGCTCCTCTGGACTCATTCCAACAGGTCCATGTCATTATGCTGGGGACTCCAGAGCTGGATCCAATACTTTAGGTGAGGTGTCATGAGAACAGAGTAGAGGGGGAAGATCATCTCCCTCAACCTGCTGGTCACATCCTAAAGGCGATTTAGAAAGTTATAGATCATTACCAAAATTTGTTTGACAAGGCATGGTGCACAAAGGGCACATGCCCCTCTTAAGAACAAGACTCAATCTATAGATTAGGCATCTAATCTCTTGGGATCTGGACCTTGAATTTTTTTAGTAGAATCACAAGGAGTTTGGACTCATTATTCTTAAACCACAACTACTTAATTATTCTGAACTGAAGCTATTTCTGCTCATGACCAAAAGGGGTTGTAAAAAAGATTTTGTGTTTTGGTTTTTTTTTTGTTGGGTTTTTTTGGGGTTTTTTGGGGTTTTTTTTGTTGTTTTTTTGTGGGTTTTTTGTTTTGTTTTGTTTTTTGGGGTTTTTTTTGTTTGTTTTTTGGTTTTTGGTTTTTGGTTTTTGGTTTGTTTGGTTTTTGGTGGGTTTTTTTGTGTATCAACACTGCATAGGTATAATAGTTTACTAGGTCAAGATCATAATGAGATTTAAAAAATAATATGCCTTTCCTAGCATGGGGTTAGAAATTACCAAACGTTTTAATTGTATCAAAAGAGAAGAACTCAAACTCAGGAAGATTTCTGGGAAAAAAAAATGAAAGTCCCTAAGAGATAAGTTGTGTTAATTTTTAGAAATTAGCTGAACAGGAATTTTCAGGATAACAGATTTAGATCTGAGCTCCTAAATTAAATTGAAACCTTAGAAGGTCAAATACATTTTTGCTTCTCTTCCCTTCAATACAATACTCAGTGATTAACAATGAGAAAGTAAGTTCTTCTCTCTAAAAATACCAAACATATTAAAACTTTAGTAATCACTGTAAAATAAAGTTCTTACAGGACAGGAAATAACATATGCTAAGCCTAGCAGCTAATAGAGATGTGTTAAAACTGGAATATATTCTCTTTCATACAAACATGGCTATACAAGACTTATCCTAACAGAAAGAGGTTTGACATCTTTTTTTTTCTTTTTAATAACTGAAAGGTCTGAGCTGTTAACATGAAGAGATTCCAGAAAATACCTCTTTAATTAAAATAGAATGATGGAATTATACTGCTGTTGAATTCCATTGTCTTACAAATCATAACACCAAAGACATCTCTAAAATGTGAATCAACTATACCTTTGACAACAGAGAAATGGAGAAGAAAGGGTAGAAGTTTCTTAACATGTTTTCTTCTGAAAGACAAGGATAGAATTATTTGATGTGGATAATTAAAACAAATGATGTTCACATCCCAATGTTTACTGTACTTGCACTTGATATTACAAACCTTGCAGGCAGCCTAAAGCAGCAACTTAAATTAATGAAGGAAAATGAGATGAAAGACTACACAGAATATTGAAGGTTGAAAAAATTGTTAGAAATATTATCACTGTAGGAATTTTTCAGCTTAAAAGGATAACATCATCAGAGGGACTTAAAACCATTCCACTTCTGAAACAAAATGAGTCCTTAAAGTGTTTCTTATGCATCAGCTGAGATTGTGGAAGAAAAGAAAACCTCAATAAGGAGCAAAAAACAAAGAAAAGATCCAGCTGGACCTCAAAGCATCAAGTTAAGAAAACTATGGATAGATCATGTTGATCTATCTGAAAGCCAAAATTTTCATCAAAATCTATGTGTGGGTTTTGGTTTATAAATTTATCTTTAAAACTGGGTATTTTTTTAATAAAAGGGAAACCCTTACCCTTTGAAACTCAGTAGAAGTGGTAAGCAACATTTAATTGCAGAAAATAATATTTGTCAGGGTATTATTCAATAATATAACTTTAAACTCCCTAGCCTGATAAAGGAATAAAAGAGGGAAAATAATTTCTTAGTCACATCAATTATTAGTCTTTGCATTTCATAATACTAATCCCAACTATTTCAAAATTGTATAATTTTTTAAAAAATTATTTACTAAAACATAGGAAATTGACACTTTTATAAAATGAGGAATGAACACTAATTAAAAATGGGGAAACTAAGCCATGTGACAGTGTTGCTCAAGAGAGTCAGGAATTTTTTTTTAGAGAAATTGATAAAATCAATTTTCTTCATTCTATGGTACTATTTTTAAAACTTTTAAAACTAAACATATGCTTCAGGTAAAAATTACCAGTAGTAGCAGACAAAAAGAATCTTTAATGAAAATGAATTTGTAGAAGAAAAATTAGCAGAATTTAAACCCTGCAAATAATAAAAAATGTTAATTGACTAGAAATGGTAATAATAAACACTAGCTCTAAGGAAGGATTTTTAAAAATATAGGCCATATATATGTGTTAGAAGATTTCAGAATTTACTCAATATTTCAATAAATAAAGAGCATTTCAAGGCTAGGTTTTGTGATGGATTTTGTTGCCTAATTACAAATTCAATCCACAGTGTTTTCAGTGAGCTTGCACCCAAACACCTGGATGTATTAGTTCCTACTAAAACCATCTTCTAAGTATTAGCTGTAAACCAGAAGGAAAAGATAGAAAAAAATATTTTCAGCCATATTGATCAAACTTGTTCTTATGTAGACCCCCTCATATATAATAACATAATAATAACATAATGCTTACAGAATCATTGGGACATTGAAAATTTGAGAGTGGGAAATTTGAATTTACAAGAGTGACTGACTCAAATTCTTCTAACTGCTCTTTGACACTGTGAAAACACTTTAAATATCAATAGCAAAAATTTTGATTAAATATGTGACTAAGGCTGTGCCACCAAGATTCTTTACATATATACAAAGAGACACATACTTTTATATATATAAAATAGGGTATCCTTTTTGTGGAGCAAATTCAGATACACAGCACTGAGTTTATCTTTAAACCCATGCCTGTAAGATAATGAACAATATAAGTAAAACTCCTAATGTCAAACCAGAAACAGGATTACTTGAATTTCTGACTCTAGGATTTCATCTGACTACATTTATTGCTAGACTATTAAGGGTTTGATAAAATATAAGAAGACCTGACATATTTATCTCCAACACTGTAGTCACAACAGTGAGAATATAGCAGAAAGAACAGTTCTAGCCTCAAGGTGGATGCTTATTTCATTGAGAGAGGTAATTTTACATTTCCCATGTAAATTTTCTGTGGAGTAAAGTTCTCCATACTCTGCATCCTATGCTTTGTAAGTCTTTCTAAAGGGTTATAAATTTTCTTCGATGTTGTTTCTGCCTGTGTCCATCAATTATCAATGCAGATTTCACAGAGTAGCAGAGTACATAATAAAGGGATCTTGTCACTGAGTCTTAGACACCTTTGTGGTTTTAACTTTTAAATCTTTAGAATAGTTATATTATGGTTCAAGGAAATGTGGCAAGCATGGCTTATACCTAAGTGAATATAGTTGTGGGGTGCAGGTGCAGACTTTCTTCTCGGGAATGCAATGACTGCATCTTTACTGAGAAAAATAAAGAAATCATTGATGGCGATAAACCACTTAGGGTAGTAGTATACAAAGACATGAAAAATGAAAAAAAAACAAAAGAAATACTGCACTTAACAATGTGACTATCCTAAATACAGTTCTTCCAGAGTCACTTAACAAACAAGCAGGTCAAAATAAGGAATTAAGTAACAAAAGGAACAATATGGAAGGAGTTAGAAATCAGTCTTGAGATAAAAAAAGAAGAAGAGCTATAAACAAACTTTCAGAAAAGATAAAATACAATATTGCATAGATTAATGGGGTCAAAGTAACAAGATAAAATTTCATACATATTTCCTTGAGGTAATTATCATGTATTCTCTAGAGTAATTTAGTTTTCCTCTGGTCATTAAGCATTTTAATGTGTTTGTGTGTCATACTGGTATTACAGCTTCACAAAGATTGAAGCGTTCAGCCCTTTATTTCTATAGATAATAAAAAAAGAATATACTTTACTGAAACTCGAGCTAGCAAATTTTCTCACAAAGTAACATAGAGTATCTCTCTGGTCATATTAAAAAGGAATTGCACAGCAATTCAGTAAGAAAACTATTTTAAAAGATTCATGTTGAGTTTTTGCTTTTTTGGTTGGTTAGTGGTTTGGTTTTGGTTTATATTATGGTTTTGGTTCTTTTTTAAAAAAGAAATTACAGAGAAAATTCAGATTTCTTGAATTCACTGTCACCTTAAAAATTTAACTACTCCCACGTCTTCTAAGTATTAGCAGATAGAATAACAGCATTAATCTAATGGTAGTAAATAAACTCTGCAATTCAGGAAAGCATGTAAATGCTAATATGCATACATCACTGACTACACTCTCCTTTGCTTTATGCCAATCAAGTTATATTTTTTTCCCTTGGGAAGATTATTTTGAATAAACTATTTTTATTGACCATTACTGATGCTTGGAAAGACACCTGCTCCTTTTGCTTCATATCTCTAGGTAATTGCTCTTCTTTATGGTAACCCTTGTCTTCCTAGAGTGAAATGCTTTTATTTTTTGCTTTTCTTGCTGCTGAAATTTGCAAGATTCCGGTTGTCTTATTTCTCCAGCCTGCAGAGGTCCTTCTGAATGACAGCACAACCCAAGGGTGTGTTGGCATCTGCTCCTAATTTGGAATCATCTGACAACTTCCAGAGGTTGCACTATGAACACATAAACTTGTACATTCAACTTTCTAGCCCAATCTGCCATCTTCCTAATATTTTTAATTTACTATTATTAGGATTACTATTCATTAGCTCCCTCCCTGGTTGTTCCTACTTTAAAGTTCTTTACAACTCATGGTCACCCTGTTGGCAAGTACTATTGTTTTTGATTTGGCCTATAAGCAATGGCTAATGTCAGTGACTTATATCTAAAACATTATCTAAAACTCGATGTGGTATGTTAGATAGTACAGAAAGCAACCTTTCTCTAGAGTTCCTTTTTTCTTAGTAGCCCCACACCTTTAACTTCCCAGAGGTATCTTAATGTTTAAAAGAACACCCCACCTGATTAGGCTGTGATTCTCTTCTCCCATATCATACTTACTCTTCTACTTGCTGTGATAGTTCTTCCTCCTTAAATTAGTTCCTTCCTGACATTGCAATAAAAAATCTATTTCTGTTTTTTCACTGAACGGGGAAATCAATTGGAATTGTTGATTGCATGCATAGGTAGATAGATAGATAGATAGATAGATAGATAGATAGATAGATAGATAGATAGATAGATAGATAGATAGGTAGATAGATAGATGGCACAGATATATAGCCAACTTACTCTTGGAAAGTCAAATCAGTAAAAATTTTAGAATTAACTCCGAATATTTTTGGATTCAGTAGTTATTCTCTACTAAGGATATACTGATTTTGTTACTGAATCTGAATCCTACTAATGAGGAAATTTTAAATTCATTGTTGACAGGGGTTTTTTTTAAGTTTATTGATTTGTCTTTGCATAATTCAGCTGTTCATTTTTTCCCTCAGGAATTTCTCAAGTATCTAATTTCAATCCCATTGAAGAAATATTCTTTATATTCTGTGGTAAATTGGAATATAGACAAAAACATGCAGGAGATTGTTCACAGCGATCTGTGCCTCTAAGTTTATCTGCTGGATCTTACACCAACAGCAACTTTTTCAGGCTGCCCTTTTATTTTCATCCTGGAGGTCATAAGAGTGCAAGGCATTACATTGACATGCAAGATCTATCCTTCATAAAATTAAGTATCACTCTGCTACTCACAGAGAGGTAAATTTTTCCCACAGTGTGATTTGCTACTAGTAACACCGAAGCCAAGGCTAATAATCTATATTATAATCACTTGATAAGTTCCTCATAAATAGGAATTTTGAAAGACAGATTTTTCAGAGGCTTTCACACATTTGCCAGCAAACCTATAGCCTTGTCTGTGTTTGACTCTACCTCACATGAAAATATCAAAAGCTGTAAATAGATTAGCTCTGCCTTATTCATTCTTTGTTAGGGAGACATAAAGACAGTCTGTCTGACATCAAAGTCATGGTGGGGAATCTCAGCCTGCTCCAAGCTAAGTGTTGAACCAGATGTGGGTTTTCTTTACATGCAAACCATAACATTAACAAAGTGATTTTCTATCCCCGTTTTAATATAACTTCACTTCAGCATCATCAGCATCCTGAATGCAATTTCTTCTGTCTCTTGCAAACAGGAATTTTTTGCAAATATTCAATCACTGTGCAAGGTGAATTAGGCATCTAATTCTGAATAAAAAATTATTGCAGTTCCTGTATAAGAAGGTGTCTAATTCTGAATAAACAGTTATTGTAGTTCCTGTATAAGAACCGACTATATGTGGAAGTATGAAGGTACTAAGGTGTCTCCATAAAAGTAACCACGTGTGGGGCTTAACTTCATAAATAAAAAAGGAAGGAAGACACCATTAGGAAAAGAGCATGACAGCACTTGAAAAGGAAAACAGTTAGTTTATGACAATATAAAATTCAGTTCACATCACTTGGAATGAGAAAAAAATCTGAGAAGTTTGAGTTACGGAACAATGATAAAGTGAAAATTAAGATACTAGTCAGTCAAGAGTCTGACAAGATATCATACATCTAAGAAAGGATTTCTTAACAGAAACCTTTTAAATACAATAAAATAAAAATAAAAATGAAAATAAAAATAAAAATAAAAATAAAAAATGAAAATAAAAATAAAAATAAAAATAAAAATAAAAATAAAAATAAAAATAAAAATTAAAATTAAAATTAAAATTAAAATTAAATTAAAATTAAAATTAAAATTAAAATTCATCCTTTAAATATAATACTTATACTAACATACATTGGAATAATTCAGACATTAATTTTTTTAAGGAACATCTATACAGATTATTAGTTGTAAAGAAGTTATCATTTTTGGTAGTGGATGTGTAAATATTGCTAGGCAAATAAAAAGTTGCGTGATATTGCATTGTTTTAGTGATAAATCCAAAACATAGCAACATATTTGCAATAGAGATGGCCTGCAGCAGCCATTCTGGCCATAAGGAGAGCTCTGTATGGAAGAGCAACTTGTTACACTTATCTTAACTTTGATAAACTCTCTCTGTTCTCTTGGGAAAGGTGCATACCAGAGGAATGACTACAGCCATAAACACCAGGTGTGGATGCCTCCTTTTTTGTCTCCCAGGATGCTGGGGACTGCATGTTTGAGTGAAGGACTGATAAGGGCAGAAACATCTGCTCTAAGGAGTGCTTGGTAGTGTTGGCTGTTTTGTCTTTCCTCCTGCGCATTCCCAAGACTTTCTTTAAACTTTCCAATAGTAGAAACAGATAAATACTAAAGTGTGTGTAATAAAGATGGATCTTGCTAGAAGAAGCAGCAGTTTGTTTTTTCCTAAGCTGCTGCAATGATATCAGCTACAGTGGATAAAATTAAATCTACCCCAGCCAAAAAAATAGTATTAATAAATATTGGTGTTAGGGATGCTACACATATCTTCCTAGTTCAAATGTACATGTATTTGTATGCAAATTGGACTGCAACATAGCTCATACCAACCTTTAGGAAAATAAAAATCTATTTTGCATCAAAACTTATCTTAGAAATACTTGATCACTCTGAGAGACAGGTTTTGTGGAGTCATCTCTAGTTTCTAGATTTTCCCACACTGCCATACACAGTCATATTTTGTCATATTAAAAGCGTGAAAACCATGATCTCTAATGTACAATTTATACATATAAATAAAGAAATTATATTTCTACTTTCTAATGCTAAAAACCAATGATAGTTGTAATCAAATTAATATTAAGCATTTTTATTTGCACAATTCAAATATTAGGTACTAGCTAGACATTTAGCATACTGGATACTGTAACAATGATATTGTATTTTTCTGTAGAAACAGCAAATATACAGAATAAAAAGCAGAGTGCAGTATTCAATGGAAAACAATTAAGATAGCTTTACATTCACTGACTAAACGTGTTTCTATATTAAAGAGAACATTTTCTGTTTGCTACTCTTAAAGTTGAGAGTTATAACTATAATTTCCAAGCCTGGCATATGATTAATGAGCTCTACCCACCGCTGTATTAAAGAATGGAATGAAAACTTGATGGCCAAAGAGCGTATATATATCTTCAAAAATAACAAACAAACACAGTGATAAAAGGTGTCTATGCTGCTCACAATTCCCTTGATGCTGATACTTTTAGAAACACAGGCAAACATACACGATCAATAGTACATCTTGTGAGACATTCAACCAGCTCTCATTCCTAATAGCTCACTTATTTTAAGTAAAATTTGGAATAGTCCTTGTTTCACCAAGTTAAAATAATTTAGTAAACCAAGGAGAAATAATTTGAAACCTCAAAGACGATGGTGAAAATAAGAAGCGGAATGAGAATTTGCTCAAAAAGGCTCTGAAGTTAAAAGAGCAATAGAAAAATCATGTTGCTAACTTGAGATACTTATCTTAGAGCTAAGCTCTCCACAGTCCTTTGTTGTAACTGAGCATTTATATATACGTCTATGTGTTTGTCTGTCTGTCTATCTATCTATCTATCTATCTATCTATCTATCTACCTAGATCTATATCTAGATCTATCTAAGTGTTACATATATTGTAGTGGTTTCTAAAGATTTCCTGAAATTTTTACCTACCAAGGTAAAAATATGTGAATTCGCCTAAATATGCGAATTAGGCAATTGCACATGGCAGTGATGAGAATGTGTAGAAAACTGATGCAACCAGCAGGCTACTAACTTGGGGATAAAGATTTCATTAAATTTATTAACATCATGAGTCATGGTAATGATAAACTCTTACTATTATAAAACTCCTAGTCTATATATTCATATCCTAAGATAGTTGTGGTTATGCAATACCACCAGGATGATTTTGTATAGTTGGTACAGATGGGAAGTGCCCTTGATAATCTTTAGGTGCTGAGGTTGAGGCTCTTCTGTCAGAACTGTAGTGGCTGTCATCTTTTATTTTTCTTTGTTATAGTTATTGCTGTTATGCAATTGCATCCCTCTCAAAAGGGTATGTTTCATTTGATCCTGATCTGTTTTTTGATTTTTTGCTGTTTCTTGTGAATTTGGCAGAAGGTCCTGTCTGTTTGCACTCTTTTACTCCCATCTTGTTCTTTGCCAGCTTGTGTGTCTCCTAGGTTGAGCTACAGCTGTTCATCTTTACCCCTTTAGTGGTCGTATATCCCACATGCTTATGAAAAATACTTACAGCTTGTTCTGTTTGGCTGTTTTATCCCAGATTTGAAAAATGTTTAGCTACTGCTTTTACTTATGTATTTTAATTTGTAAGATAAATTCTAAACGAAAATATTTTTGATAACATGATTGCTACAAAGTGATACTATTTATATTGTGATTGATACACACAATTTCTTGGTGTACAGACATCAGCTTTGGTTACATCTTTTACAGGGTCTGAGAGAGCTGCCTCTGGACCCTCACCCAGCAGCCAATGGACCAGATCAACACCTGTTAAAATGGGATAGACTCACTGCTTCCACTGGGCTGAATCTGACTCATTATCTCACAGTGAATTGAGATGATTAAAGTGATAGAAAAATAATGCAGCAAGAATAAATTTCATTAAATTGGCTTATTTTGTGACCTTGTGAAAGCTGGAGGCCTCATGCTAGAGGCATCATGCTGAGGAAAAGTGTCATTTAAATGGAATTGTGGCAGGAAGGGGAATAATATAAGGAAACAGAGAAAGTATAGGAAATCCACATCAAGGGGAGAACATATCAAAAGTTTCCTTCATTCTGCAAATGTGAATCATTCACCTTCCTCAGTTTTACTGTGTTTTCAGCCCACTCAGTAAGGCTTCTGTTCTGAAGTACCATCTTCTACTGCCTTCTTATGGTCCTTCCTCCCTTGCTGTCAATTATGACTAAAAAGCACCCCATGTAGAATTCTGATTTAGATCTTAATAGCAAATAGTAAATAACTAAAATAAATTAATCATACTAAGTAGCACAGTCAAACCTACTGGAAAGTTGCTTTCTTTCCCTCTCTCTCTCTGTCTCTCTTTTTCTTTCCCCCCTCCCTCCCCATTCCTTTTTTCCTCTTGGCCCAATCTTTCTGTTCAATTTCTAGGCAGGGCACTAGCTTGATACAAGCATAGAAAACCATGGACAAAAGCTTTATAGATGTTGTATATTCAAGGAGAAAAACATGCATTTTCTTGGGTGAATTGGACTAATTTATTATATTTAAGGCCTATTACAAATAGCAATAGTTTTGAATGCTGAAATATGATGTACTGTTTGAAGTAAGAGAAAAGGAAGGGAAAGGACTTAACATCAGCCAGAAAGAAGTAAAACTACGAATGGAGCAGACAAGGAGACTCACCTTGGTATCCTGGGTTGGCTGGGATTTTTTTCTGTTTGTTTTTCCACTTTTGCTCTTTGCTCAGACATTTGTTCAGTGACACAGTTTGGTTGCCATTGGTCATGACGCCAAGGATGGGAAAAGAGCCCAGGCAACGCCCCAGTGCTCATGGTAATCTTCACATCTTTCTGGACCTTCAGGCTAAAGGTAGAACTCTTATGATTGTGTTTCATTTTCATCCACTTTTTCTGAAAATTTACAATAGAAATAATATTATGACTACCGGAGAATTTAATGTTGTATGATTGCAATAATAAACAAAGTTTTGAGCTGTTTTGCTATTATAAAACAGACTAAGTTGTTTGTAAAGCTTGAAAAAGAATTACAAGTAATTTTCAGAAGAAGGAATCCCAGATTTCTTCCTCTTAAAAAGCTTTATATTTCTTAGTTAATCCAGAGATTAACTAAGTTGCCCAAAGTCACTTACAGAGCTGGAATTTGAAATAAGAACTCATTGACACAGGTCAGTGAGCAATAGTGGTGGAACCTGCCTCTATTTTATTATGGTAATCAAGATGATATGATTCTCTTAAGAGTTCTATTTTAATTTGTCCTGCATGGATAAAAAGCAATTTAAATTGAGAAATAACAAATGTCTTATTCTACATAAATAAAAAAATTAAATAGAAAAAAAGGTCAGAGGAATTACTCAAGCAAAGAAATAAAGTTTTCACTAAAGCAGCCCTGAGTTTTTAATCCATAAAATGTTGCTGTTCTCATATTGATTCCACAGGAAAAAACATGCATGAATTGTGAAAGGTGAAAGCCACCACTTTAAGTTACCAAAGAAGTTAAAAAAAAAATTGCTAATCCTCTGGTCTTAAAATAAATGCACCATTTAATAAGTAGTTATCTTGTCATTTAAATAGAAATCTCCTGAGCATATTTTTTGCTACAAAGTACTCTCCTAAAACATGCCAAACACTATAAACTTCATTTTATATGTTCCAAAGAACAATTAGGTGAGCTAAAATTATACTTATATCAAGTGTATATAGAGTTCCAATCTATGGTTTCATACCTAAGAAAAACCCCACCAAAACCATTTATAGGAGAAAAGAAAATGTAAAAGACTAAACAAGAGGGAGTAAATACTCAGCCTTGAACATGCTATTAGGATTAATGGCGAGGACAGACCACACAGGATAGGGAATGGGATAGCTAGAAGAAAACAAAAATAGAGAATATTGGGGTGTAAAGGGGAGGTTTGTAGGGTGCACTGGAATAAATTTTTAGTCTTTCACCAAAATTCACAGAAAGATATGCTTCTAAAGATATCACATGTGCTTAAAAACCCTAAGGGTTCTCAGCAGTAGGCATTAGGAAACTAAAATAAGTCAAAGACATGATTATTTTATCATGTTTTTTTTTTCTCCAGAATAAGCATCCAAATATAGTAGAAAATATTAAAGTGTCTCAGAATCTACTTCAGATGTCATAAACATAAAAGAATTGTTGTTTTGATTGAAATTGTAAAAAAACCCAACAAAACACACAGAACAAATCAGCATCAAAGCAACAGTTATCTTCTTGTTTTACTTCTGCTTTGTTGTCACATTAGTACCAGATAATTTCATGAGAGAAATTAATGAGATTTACTATTTCCTAATAGCTCCCCATCAGCCAGTGAATACTTGAGCTTGTTCTTTGTCATAATGATTCACAAGACAGAAAGTACAAATTGAATTATTCATACTGAATATCTGGGACCTGCATGTATTCAGTAATTTCAGAGTTCAGAAAGTCAAAATATAGAATTTGTTGTTTATTTTTGGTCATAGAAACTAAGTATTTGCTCCAGGTTGTATAATTCAATAATTTTTTCTTTAAAAGTTAATCGTAAATCAAGAAAGAAAGTTAGAAAGTGAGCAAACAAAACAGCAAGCTGTTTGTTAAGGTCACTTTTCTTGTTGATAAACACATATTAAAATTGAATTTTAAGAATAAATTTTGTTTATGAGCAGGAATAAAAAAAAGTCAGTGCTAAAGTTACTTAAATACTTTAAAGTCAGTATTTAACATGTCTTATTATATATGATTTCACTCAGTCTTTAAGATAATCTGGTACGATAATTTTTGCCTGTGAGTATCAGTCTACTTTAAGTATTCCAGGGATTTAGTGCACTTTATATTTCACAGAATCAGGAAGAGGACATGAGGGAACTGGGAAGAAATGTTTTTTTATAACAGACTCTTATATCAGGTTCTGCAAATTTGACTCTTTTGGATTACAATATTTAACTTTCTTGAGGGAGAGAAATACTTTCCCTTTTAAGTTAATACTTATCATGAGTTCTAGCACTAATGTATTTGTTATGGTAGCAGCATATTAAGGTGGCTTATGCTGTGTTTATTTTACAGCATTAAATTGACATCTATATTTGTTTAACTGGAAAATTAAGTGTACTGATATCCTGAAGGAAGAGATAAGGTGTCATTTTTTATTCTGTTATGTGTAGTGGAGGTTTAAAATAGTTTATGTGAGACTCTTCTCAGATGCCTTGATCTTTACTGTAATGGAATGGAACATGTTTGAAACCTGCCTATGACCCCCCATCTTTCAGGGAGATAAATCTGTTTCTCCATGTTTCTGAGCTACTCCAAGATAATCTTTGGATTTACCTCTGTGCACGGCCAAATTATTCACAGAAAAAATAGCTAATACCTTTCTTGGCTATTTCGTCACACATAGTCATATCAATCTAGCAGTAGATGACATGTGGCAAGAAAAGTCAATGAAAATTTTACAATAATGAAGTGGAAAGGAAAAAAAAACCTTGCAATTAATTGTTCTTCATGTTTTTAATATCATTTAAGTGATTCAGTTTTTTTAAAAATTTCCCTCTAGCAGAGGAAATCACTGAGATAAATGCTGATTGAGTCATTCAAGCCACTTAGAAAGATAGCATCATAGATTCTATTTTTTTTTTCCACTTTAATGTGTTTTATACTATGGGAATCTATAGAAGCTATGAAACTCACCAGAAGCAAAAACAATCCAATGTAAGATGTAAGATTTTAAATAAAAGGCACTTAATTTAACTAATGTTCAGTGTAACAGGAGTCACATACATAGCCAAGTAATAAAAGCAATACTGTTATTGAAATGGATTCTACTGCAAGAGCAATAAAGTGAGGGATAGTATAAAAATCTCATGTAGGACTTATTTAGATGGATAATGGCATGATGCTTCCCCTGCACTTAAGCAAATGAGGAACATCTAACAAATAAATACAGCCTTTTAATCATGACCAGTAATACTTTTCAGAAATTATTGTTTTGGAATATTATATATTGGAATTTTTCCACTTTGTCTCTTGATTTGTACTTGTACCCTTACAGCTTCTGTATTTGCTATCTTTTCACTAAGTATTAATTGATTAAAGAAACATCTAGATTGTAGGATAACTACCAGTGTCCTACACATATATATGTCCAACATCATGGCCCACTTCAGTCTGCTCTTCATCCCACATATGCATCGAAATGAAAGCAAAAGCCTTTCTTTGAACTGCTTCACAAGGAAAACTTTAATCTTCTAAATGGCTTGAGGAAAGTAAAAAGATAAGTATATTTGTGGAATGTAGCCCTTTAAATTAATAATCAGTGGTCTTAGCCCAGCTAAACAACTCTTGAAGGCAAGAAAAGCAGAGCAAAAAAGGGATAGATTAAATCACTACTGTACATTATTGTACTGCCAGGCCTCCCTTTCTGTCAGTGTCGAGTCTTTTTCCATTTTCTCTGTATTAATTCATGTTTATGTTTGATAGCGAGATATGATTCTAAAGTCTTTAAAAGCCTTTGGAGCATACTAAATTCTGCTAACTTCTCAAGACTGAAATACAGGAATATACATGTATGCGTGTCTCTGTTTTTGCATACTCATATGTATGTAAAACCCAGTAAATAAGTTGGTTCTTGTTAGATAACTTGGGTTCCACAGCCATGCTCCTTCTGCCTAATGAGTTAGGAGCACGCAAAAGGGACAAGGCATTACAACTGCGTGTCATCTTCCCAACTGAGAAGAAAGAAGACTGAATGCAATAGCAAAATAATTCTTCAACTACTTCTTTGATTTTCTTTGTTTTGCAAGTCATCTCCATGTCACTGTGAGTCTCTTTTATGTTTCTTAAATATTCATACAGACTAAACATTACATGGTAACATATTGTGCTAAATTAAATTAGTATCAAACACTGTACTTGTGTGAGGAAATGCATTGTAAAAAAGGTGAAAAATGCACAACTTCAAAGCAGTCTGTGATTCCTTCTTTTCAAATAATGAGGGCAGGCTGCATGAACGACGTTATCTTGTACCAAACAATGCACAACAGAAAATTCAGCAGCTGTGATTTATCACCAAAAACCATGAAGAGAAAACGGACTATGTCATTAAAATTTAGTCACCAAAATATCTACATAGGAATCAAAATAGAGAACTATCTCTTTCTACTACAGGATAATGCAGAAACTTGGGGATGCCCTTGAAACTGAGAGAGGTGATTTTTACTGGGCTGTATGAAATGTTTTCCACCTGTTTCCCAATACAGACTGCACTATGTCCTGCAGTCAAGGACAAAAACATCACGGAAAATGTTTCAATATGTATCCCAAATATATTCTAAAATGTAACCTTCAAAGAACAAATATCTTAAACCATGCTGAATTATTTCTGAATATTCTGTTTCTAAATGATTGCTACCAAATCTACTGCATTATTTATTAATTTAATAATCGATTCAGTATAATCTATATTTATTTAATATAAGATGTTAACATATGGCATATAAAATCAAAGATAAAATTTAGATATATTTTCAATTTTGCACCAGTGTGTTCCTTATATGAACTTTTTTGGAACTAGGTCAGTACCCATATCTTAGGACAAAATCTGATATCAGTCAGTCTTTATTATGTACTCTTTGGTTATGTTTTCAGTGTAACAGACAGAGAAAATCTGTGGCATATGGACACCCCAGGGTCCATGTTTTTCTGTTACAAAGAACTCAGACAAGGCTGCATTCCCCCTACTTTCCCACCCCAAAATACATCCATTATATGACAGATGACATTAGGTAAGCATCCTGGAGATGGAGACAAGAACACACCCAGCTGGCTTCGTATCCCTTCAAATCATGAGCTAGACAGCTCTGCACTGGAACAGGCTCTAACGGCCCAGCTTGAAATTCTTCAGATAATACATAGATTCACAAGGAGACAACACTTAACAAGTTTCTGTGCAAGCACATTTTCACTTTTTTGCCTTCAGAATATTTCAGAATATTTTTCAGAATATGTATGTGTATGTTTTAGCTGGAGGAAGGCACTGGCACCTATCCTTAAAAAAACTAATGCCATGACATAAACTTAGTACTAGAATTGTGCTGTTGACAGCATCTAAGAGCTACGTAACTGAAGGGAATGTATTTATCCTGACCATTCCTGAAAGTTTAATAGTCTTTTTAAGCATTTGCATTAAATTCTAACTTGCTTTCACCAAATGCTTAGGTAGGATTTTACTCAGTCCAGGAGGAGAAGGACACAGGGAATGCCTCCTGGGGCAGGGGGAAGAGATTGAAACAGTCAAATTCAATGAAATTTACTCACCATTACTTAAAATAGGCTTTGCCCATTACTTTCTAATTCTTTTCTAAAAGCTTAGGTATATAAAGAAACTGTATCTATAAGCTATAGGATACTAAATATTTTTCACTAGGAATCTTCAGAAGGAAAAAAATTAAAAATAAAATTTCAGATTAAACTCAGTGCAGATGAATGTAAATTGATTAATGTACATTTGTATCTGTGCACACAGAAACGCAGCACACAAGACTACTTAGAAGAGAAATCAAAATTTGGGAAAATTGCCTCTGGATTGAACTATTCTTTATGAGAAATGACATCTTGGTCTGGGAAAATTCTGTAAAGCTCTAAGTTCGGCATCATGCAGAGAAG
Organism: Acridotheres tristis; assembly: GCA_037013685.1. Classification (NCBI taxonomy): domain Eukaryota; kingdom Metazoa; phylum Chordata; class Aves; order Passeriformes; family Sturnidae; genus Acridotheres; species Acridotheres tristis. The sequence continues at coordinate 74,969,443 of CM072887.1, read as the reverse complement.
CTAACCAGATGTGATTACAGACAAAAATCATTCTTTGTCTCAATAAATATATGATTCAGAGACATCTTGAGTAATGTCTTTTGTGTCTGTCCTCTAAAAACATTGCAGAGAGTTAAAAAAAATAAGCAACAAGGAAGTTCGAGGGTATTGAGCCACAACCATATGAATAATACAAAAAGTCCAAAGATCTCAAATCTGGAAAAGTGGTAACTGAAGAAAGATATAATAGAGCCCCTACAAATTTATGAATGGTGTCAGGATTGTGCACACAGTTATGAACTGTTCACCGCATCTTATGGCACAGGCACTAGGAAGCTCAGAGTACCAAGTCAGTCAGATCCCAATTCAGAAGAAGAAGAAGGAGGCAGGTATTCAGATTCTGGAGCAGAGAAGTACAATTCCTTTACATGAACGGGGACATTTATACAGACTCAGGAGTAGAAAGGAAGATGAGTTTCACGTAAAAGAAGTGCAGAATCATGTGTTTCCTGTTAAAAAAACAGTAGGGGTTTGAGAGAGCATTAGGTAGAAGAATATAACTTCCAGGCACCATTCTTATCTAGAAAAAAAATCAACTGCTGATGCAGACAAAATACTGGGTCAGACAATCCTTTAGTCTGGGCCTTTATGTTCTAACTTTTCCCTGAAAAAGAACAGTTAAAGTGGAGACAAAAATAAAAAAAAACCCTTTTATTTCTTTTTTCTTTTTTTTTTTTTAATTTGTGGAATAAATAAATCAGTGGCAACCATCAAGAGCAATGTCCTCAGAGACCTTAAGTAATGAAAGAGAGAAAAATGAGGAAAAAGAAAGAAATGCATGAAAATTTTCAGAAAAGAATATATCAGAGGGTATGAATCTTCAAAGTTCTAAGTGAAGAAATGGAGATTATCATGAAAATTAGTGCTATGTTGGCTCAACAAATACCAAACTAACATTTGACTGATGTGTCAAACCAATAAAGGTCTCATTTTAGATCTTGGAATGAAATGCTTGAGACACTGGAATGGCACTGTGCCTCACTTGATTGACCAGGAGTAGAAGGAACCAACTTATAAAGATTAAAGAACTTCCATCTAAATGCTTATCTTGGCTGTAACAAATTTGTAAACTCTTATATTGTGCTTCTTTCCTTCAGCATTGTGCAAAACTGATTAGCAAACTGCAGTGGTGTGAAAAGATAAAGATGTATAGCAGTGTATGTGCTTTAATCACTATCTGTTGAAGATTTGAAACTAGCAGAAACAGTTGTTTCCTTTAAAAATGTTTATACCTCATATTTTATATGCAAAATATACTCTTTAGTTAATTAAAGTTTGTTGAATCTTTCTATTTTTCAGCTCAAACTGTTATAGCTTCAGATGAATCTTTACAATAAGGTTCTAATTTTCAATGTAATCTCAATATTGATTACTTCAGTTATTTATGCCTGAGTGAAATGAAAGAATCATTACCTACTTCTATTAATGAACTGAAAAAAAAAAAAGCAAACAATACATTAATTACATTTTCCGTTTAGACTACATTAAGAGCTGATGCAAAGATTGAGAAATGAGAAATATAAAAACGTCTAAAACATTAGGAAGTTAATTGTAGACTGGAAATAATTAAAGGCTCTTCAGCCTGCAAACCTACATATATGCACCTGGGGGGGTATTCACAGATACTCGGATCACAGTAACAGAGTGGGACTTTCTGCTCTAAATGGACAGTATTAGAAACAAAGAAGCTTTTAGATGCTTACAGCATGGAGGAAAAGATTAAAACATAGCCAGGTTTATCTTATGTAGTATATAAACCAATCAAATTAGAAACTATAGGAATGAAAACCTCTTTCCATATAGCTATATGTGACTGTTCATGCCAAATGTTTTTGCAGTGAGCACTTCATTGTTCCATATGATATCAGGAACTCAGGAATTCAAGGAAGGACCCCTTGATTAGACATATGAACAGAGAAATTTATGAGGAAAAATTTAAAAAATTATAATAGCTAAATTGGAACTAAAATATTAGCTATGTAATTAATATGGCCAATATAGACATAAAGATTTTGTGAATTATATGTTGCTTAAAGTCTGCTTATTCAATTTGAGCATTGCATTTCCTTCTTGTTCTTCTGTAGCCATTAAGGCAAGATATTTTTTTCTCAAGATTTTGCAAAGAAGCAAAACTTGAAAATATTTGTAAGAAAAAAATGTGAGAATTTCTGCAGTAGAAATGAATACGTAATTTCTTGGAAAGCAGCTTTAAAACATTCCAAAATAATTCCTTGTAAAATACAAATGTTTGTGGTTATTGGTGAAGAGGAATAAATCTGTATATTTCTAAATTCATGGAGACTAAACAGAGAAAGAAAAGATAACACATGTTGCAATCAATCAATTGCATTTTGGTACTGGCAAGAAATAAGAAAGCAAAAGGTAGTGTACTAAAATGACCATCAAAACAAAAACGGTTCAAAATATCCATCAAAATATTATCACTATTGATAAACCCTCATTTTGCAAGTTCTCTAAGCAGATATTGAATTACAAGACCCATGATCCAATTCTCTAAAGGCTGTGGGAAACACATTCACTCACTTCAGTCGAAAGTGTCATGTCAAACGTGGTGTGCACATAGATGTGCTCAATATTCTTCTGGACACTTTTAATAGTTGTGTTTTCCTAAACAATGTATATTTCAGCACTTATTTGAACACCCAACATTTAGACTGCAATTAGGACTTTATTTTAGACTTAATGTCTTTGGCTCCTATGTTTTTTACATCAAGTTTATTTCTGATTCTTTGGCCACGTGCATCTTAGTAAGTTGTCATTTTTCCACTCATATTTGTATGCTGGGTTTTTTTTGTTACTTGATATGACAACTTAATAAGTTTAATTTTTACAATTCCTTTTTATTTTATATCATTATTTACACTGACATGAGAATCAAAATATCCTTACTTTACCAAAGTTTTCCAGACTCTGTTCTACATGTGCTTCTAAAAATAGACAAATATGTTGATTCAGATTCATGTTTCTTGAGTGTTCAAGATATTTTGTTTAAAGTGAGGTTTAATTCTCCTTCTCAGTATCATGAGGATGTTGTATATTTGTTGTTTATTTCCACATCACGTTAACAAAATATATTGGCACAATGTCTGCTTCAAACACACACACACACACACACACACACACACACACACACACACACACACACATTGGAAGAGTAACAGCTTCACAGCAAGATCAAGAAGATGGAGAATCATGATATGAGAGAATAATGATGATAATAAGGTCTAACTCAAATCCTAGTATCTGAAACAATATCAAAGAGATTACTGAAAAAGGCCAATAAATTGAGGAGTTTAACTATTTTAAATTTCCCTTGGCTTACAATTGCCTTTTTTAGATATAAATTTAAGAGGTATTGGATATAGTGGAGTAGTTATCATCTATGGAACTGTACAGAGATGACAGAAGCTGCACACATGTTGAATTTGGCCCCTTGGATTTTATCTCATTTTATCTGAACAGTAAATCTGTAATATGGATTAGCCTTCAATTTTAATGTAAAGTAAGATAAGATGGCTTGCCATGATAAGGTACTATAAAATTTTGAGTAGCTGCTTTGGGGATAACTCTGTGGTAAGTGACCAAAAGCTACACAACAGTACCTAATTTGTTACACAGTTTTTCTTCTAACAAGTGGCTTATAGCTTCAGCAAGTATAAACAATGGTGGATAGAATGGGAGAAGCTTTATACTTTTCAGATGTTTTAGATATCTACTGTGTTCATAACACATTTTTGTTCATCTTTCATCACAGATAACTGTGAATGCTCACTTTTTCCATTAGGAATTAGTTTACTTAAGCTGAAATAAAGCAGAGTACTTTCCTATACTGAAATACCAAGACCTGATAAACCCCCTGAAACATCACCCACTCTTCCTATATTACTTGACACACCAGCAAACTAAGAGGAATTTGGATACTATGAGAACACAACTTCATTTCATTTTTTATATTCAACGTATTTTTGAAGTGCCAGAATACTGAAAGCCTAAAATTTATTTAACTTGTACAAAGCTTATCTTACTTTCTTTGGAGTACTTAAATAAGTAAGTGTGTGCAATACTTTTTTAGGGTTTTTTTTATAAAATGTCTCCCATACTTCTAGCAGCAGAAATTGCACATTTTATGGTTTCCACTTGAAGTGTGTTTTCTTCTGTTAAAAATTTTCAGAATCAATGTTCATTTACTAATAATATTTTGTGTCACCTTCTAGTCATGTGTCTCTATATTGACCGCAGGTCTTAATGTGCCTAATTGGTAACGTGTGCATGTGGCAAACATCATCTTTCCTACAAAACAAATTATTTCTTTATATACACATTTTATTAATCACTATAAAAGTGAAAGTCTGTTAATGAAATTATTTCTTATGGTGCAGAACTTAATTTTCATCACCAACAGCTTTCTTATAACTTTATGGTTTCTGTACAGTCCCATGAGAATGGTGTTATAGTTTTAATATTATCCAAGAGCCTAAGAAGTTGTTCCTATAAAGGACTTGGATTGTTGAAATGAGTTTAGCAGGAAGTTTGGGTTCCTTGAATGTCATCTCTACATAACCTTGAACATGACAAATGAGGATTTGAAGAGCATTAATAATGTATGGGAAATGCAATCTATTTTCCGGCTCCACAGTCATAATTAGGTTCTGATGGAGCCGTCTGTACCAATTTACTGAGAACCTTTTATTTCAAAAAAACCTCCACTTTTCAGAGTGTTTATCAGTGATAGTGAGAAGACAGCAAGGCCAAGTTTAGAAGTAAAAGTATTAGGAATTTGGTGTAAGTTACTTGCCCTTAGACAAGTTATTGTCACCAGTATACAGGTGAGCCTAGTCGGCTGCTGGCTAAAGCAAGTTATACTGCAATTTATGCAAACAGGAACAGGTACTGCAATACAGATGAGGCCCCCATTAAAATATATATATATTTTGATCTATATAACCCAAATAATTTGAAACAACAAACAGCTAGAAATAGCTTCTGTGTTAATATTTTGCATTTAGTTATTAGACCAAAATCCCCTACTTATGAAGATGTTGTATTACGATGACTGTGATAGTCTCTAGATTTGTCCCCTTTAATTTTATGTTAAAATTACTTAAGTCAATGTTATACCCTTATGAAGATATTTTCTGGAAAGAATTATTATGTTTTCATTTTTTTGCTCCCTATATTTCTTATGTAATTTTTAGTGGTTAAGAGAAATATCATGTTACAATACTGAATCCTAAGAGAGAGGGAATTTGCAAATGAGACAGGACAAAACCTGGAAGTTTGAATGCAACCTCTGCAGTTGTGATTATATATTATTATCTCTCATAAAAAACTCTTTAATATTTTCTTTAAAACAATGATTCTTGTAGATCATTCCATATTCACGTACCATAATTTTAGGTGGACCACAAAAGCAGCTAATAATAAATCTTATAGCTATTTTACATATGCTAAATTAAATACTAACAAATGTAATATACTGAGCTACACTCCTGGCTGGTACAGGAGAAGCTGTGACCCACTGGAATCCTTGCACTGAATAGTTCTGTTTTATCTGAGCAGGAATAGGCACCAATCTTCATTTTCAACAGAAATATTCCACTACAACATTAAAATAGTATGCCAGTATCCAATTATGCTAGGGTCAGTGCTAATGCATGATAGGATGTGAACAAAATAGGGCAATCTCTTTAAATGAGATTTTAAAAATATTAAAATTAATTATGTTAATCATTGATTCAATTAATGGAAAAAAATGAGATGTTGTGGCTAGTAGACAGCAGTCATTTCATCACACAAGAAAAAAAACTGCTTAGTTTTAGCCTGTGCAGTTTTGACACTGCCATATTTTATCAAAACAATTCTTATAGAGGTCAGATGGTGTGCTTTAGTTCCTCCAATAGATATTTTTTCTTCTTTATCTGTCTATTTATCTGCAAAATTTCTGTTGTCACAGTAAATTATCAATTACTAAAAGACATATCTTGGTTATTTTAGCATGATCATATAAATATTGGAGCAGTTAATTGTATCTGAGAAAAGTTACAATTATCAAATGTAAAAAATTTTAAAAAGCAGACTTTAGAGGCCACGGTAGAAGGAATGTTTGTCTGCAATATATTATTTATAGAGGTATCTAAGTAGAAAAAATTTTTTAAAATTCTGCACTGATTGCAGCTGTTGAAGTGCTGTCAGTGAGAGACTGAAGGGGAAGATGTTCTGTGAGGGCAAATTCCCTTCAAAGGCAGAGCAAGAGGAAGCAAAAGGAGTAAGAAAGAGCAGAGGGAATACCAAGTCTAAGGCCAGAGGAGAAGCAGCAGGTTCTCTGTGGAGGAGAATTCCTTCTTTCCTGGCAGCCCTTGCAAGGACCCGCATGATGGAGCAGATATACACTGCAGGCTGTGGAGAACACACATTGGAGCAGAGGGAAAATGTAATGAAAGACTACCAGCAGAGAGAAAGGAATGTCTACTGCCTGCAACCTCCTTATTTTTGTTTCCTCTTACCTGAATCAATAATAAAGTATTTTATTTGCCAGACTTCCCCAAATCAAGTTTCCTTTGCCCATGGCAGTAATTTATGAACAAACTCTATTTTTGTCTCAACCCATGAACTTTTTTGTTTCTGTTTTTCCTACTTATTCTCTTTCGTCCTGCAAAACAGGGAGGAAGAATCAGTGAACAGCTGAGTGGAAGTATTGTTGCTAGCCAAGGATAGCCTACTGAAAATATCAGAAAAATATAAATTTGGCTCTGGTTTGTTCATCTGTATATTTCTGCAAAAACAAGTTTACCCACTATTCCTTGGAATTTGACCCCTATTATTGAATTATGGTGTCAGTATTCATTTTTTTATTTTATTACCCCTTCTATCAATGTGTCTGGGAATTAAAATTCTATTATTAATATTAGGTTGTATCACAGCTTTGCTGCAATTTGACCGTGCAGTAGCTGATGTCATTTCCTCTCTAGTGATTGCTAGTATTATTAACTCAGAGGCTTAAAAATCATTAGCCATCTATTTCTCCTTTCCTCAGTCATTCATAGCATTTGATTAAAATATTCTAATTTTAAAAAGAATTTGACTGGTTTTCTGGCTTTAATTTTTTTGGGTATTTCTCCAAATGTTTTCTATGTGTTACAGCTGAAATATTAAGGTGTACAATGTAAGGCTTTTGTCCTTAACTGTGTGAAAAAATATTTTTCTCATTACAATAAAAACTGAGATCTCAGACATTTGCTAATGGTGCTTATTAAACCTTTCAGTATTTCAAGATCAAACTCTAAATTCATTTTATGTGTATTTATATCTATAGTTGTTTGCTGCTTTTTAAACATCCAACTATATGCTTGGATGTACACTGAGAGGCATGGACATGTAAGAGAACACATGTACATTCAGACTTTAGATAGGTGTGCGTACACAAAGGAAATCAGAACCTCAGCAGACAAAATGTGTATTCTCTTCACAGCTGAAAACCCTCTTCACAGAAGTTAATGAGTTATAATGGAAATATCTACACCACCCAAAAAGTACCTCACTCCCTTCCATGCAGGGTAACACCAGTTTTACTTATCGCCTCTGGATACAAGGCCAGATCATTTTACAACAACCATAATCTGATGCTGTACACAAGGATCTGAAAATTTGGCAGTGCTTTTCAGTGTAAGGAATGAGAGGTTACAAAGCATGGCTGGATGGGGAATAATTGCTAAACACGTGCAGTCAGTGTCACTGGCCTATCCAAAGGATACAATGGTAGAAAGAATGAAGTCTGGAACAAATTGTTAAGTAATAACCACAATGATGCTCTGAGCTCTCAAAAGCATTTTGTATTGTTATCAGACTCTTGAAATAAAAAAGTTGAAAGCTGCTTCAATCATTCAGGAAGATTTTTTGGTTTTATGTAATTTAGTTAACAGTCACAGGAAAAGAAAAATGCATCTGCAGTGCTACTTTGTGTAAGTCTGCTTTTGAAGTAATGGTTGCACGGGTGATGTCTTCTATTTATCTGCTTGGCCACAGATTGGAGTAATGAGCTACTTCTCAGTTATGAGGATAAAAAAAGACTGAATACCTGTGGAAATCTGTACTTTTCTGTACTGGCAGATGGAAGCCAAGTGACATACCTTAGACCCTTTTAAATAGCCAGAGGCACAAATTTAGGCAACTGAGCTGGCCCAAGTGACAGTATTGACAAGAGACTAGACTCAGCACCCTGCATATGGATAGATGCTCTGTGACCTTTGAGATGCTCTAGGTTTCCTGCATGGCCTCCAGCTGCTGTGCCAGGTGGAAACATTCCCATATGATTCCTGTGTCATATTTGTTAACTATGGAGGGTGTCTGTGCTAACTGCCCAACTGGCAGCTCAAACAGAATTAAAAACCTATGCACAAGCCCCTGGGCTGAGGTAAAGTTCAGTATTAAGACATCCATCTATATGTAGAGGTCTAGATGCATGTTGCATTCTTAGGTTTCCTAGTCAGTGCTTCAGTGACACTGAAGGATCAAATCAGCTGCCAAACCACAATATTCAGAGGGACTTGTGATGCAGGGAAGGAATGGTGAGATAGATGAATGAATGAATGAATGAATGAATGAATGAGTGAATGAATGAATGCATCACAAAATAAGAGAAAAATACAAAGCAACAAATGTTAATCTGTTTAGGAAGAAGCATTCATGGGAAGTATGGGAGGAAGAAGCATTGATAGAAGTGTTTTATTTTGCTTTGTTCTGGCAAAGAACACTAAAGAAAGATCGTAAATTCTGCAATAATTTTTGGAATAATACATTTTATAATGGAATTATATTACAGATGACAATTCTATAGACATTAGAAGTTCTAAGAAAATTGCAGATATTTTAAAAGAAACAATTTAAGGAAAAAGATTAAGAAACAAAGCTTTCAATATTTTATCAGAAAAATTGAGTTCAAAATGAGATGACAGTTTTATATTCATGGATTTGTATATTATGAAATATTTTATGAAAAAGAATCTTCTACTGAGCTTTTGTGATGTAAGGCCATATTTGGAATTGGAAAAGGAAGTCTGTTAGTCTGTTGAAATGCCACAGACAAAAGAAGTAATAAAACCATAGTGACAGGTAAGTAAAAAAAATCTTCTAAGATGATAATAAACAGATGAAGAGTTAAAAGAAGATAAATATAAAGAAAAAAAAGGAAAAAGAAATAGGAGGAAAAAAGAAAAAGAAAGAAAAAGAAAAAGAAAAAGAAAAAGAAAAAGAAAAAGAAAAAGAAAAAGAAAAAGAAAAAGAAAAAGAAAAAGAAAAAGAAAAAGAAAAAAAGAAAAAAGATGGCAAAAGGAATATAAAATAATATCCTGTACTTGAAAATATCAATCCTTAATCTGGCACCACTAGTGAAAACAGGAGAAGTATGGTTTTAAAGGTAGTTAATTACTCTTTTTGCTTTAGGAAAAAAAGAGAAAACTACAGAAGAATTTTGGAATAGTTCCTAGAACTGAAATTCTGAGATGTCTCTTCCCTGCATATTGAGGAAAGTGAATGAAAAGTGAAGAGCTTTGGATTGGGTTTCATTACATCCAGCCTGAATAGAAAAAAAAAAATACATTGAAAAGAAGGAACTATGTTTTTCTTCCACATAAACAACAAATCTGAGATCAGAGTGCCTCTGAAAGCTGTACTCACAAATAAGCCTAATTCCTTGATTTTCAGGTTTCTGTCACCTTGACTCACTGCCAAGGTGAACCTAACCCTCTCCTAAGGGGTAACATGAGCTTATGTGGCCAGGAAGGTGAGGAGCAGGAGCATTGATTGGGGGAAGGCTGTGAGACAGACAGGGCAAGACACAGAAAACAAATCTGCAGGAACCGAGGAAACCTTCAGAAGACTTATTTGGCTGGTTTCTCACAGCATATTGGTTTATTATAGATGACATTCCGGTCAATTTAATTATGAAAGCATTTGTCACTACCAGCTGAGGAGAAATAAAAATCAGTGACCACAAAGGTGATCACATTAGTCACCTCTATTATTAAAGGTATCATTTAAATCTCATTGAAATTAATGAAAAAAAATCAGGTGTTTTACAATGAAATGAGACCATGGCATAACCCTAATAAGTAATAAGTAATCTACTCCTGTTTTATAAGCTGCTGTGGTTCTTTAAATAACTAGCAAGGAAGATCATGTGGAACATGGCTGCTATTACAAAAGCCAGTTGATCTATTCCATAGTTGCTGTTATGTGTTTTGTGTGCAATCATAGAATGTTATTTCTGTGTGAACCTTTCATTAATCTCCAGGTAGGCTGCCAAAGGTATGATGGATTTATTTTAGAACTGAGTACTCAGGGGATCCAGCCGGCTCACATCTTATATTAATCTGTAATTTTATAATTATTGACAAATCAGCTAAAGTGCAAGCTTCATTTGGCACTATATTTGACCAGCAACTATGTTATAGTAAGTCTATTTTCCTGTCAAACAGGTTGAAACAGGATTTATTCCTTGCTTTAAAAATGATAGTTGGCATAAGAATGCATCTGGCACCTGAAGATTATACAGCTCAATTTAGGTGCAGCAGACACACTCTAGTCAGCCTTTAGTGACTTGCTTATATGTTGTATGTATAATTTCTTTTCTATTTTTCTTTGTAGATGGGCTTATATATCACTATCAAATTTTGACTTGATTGACACCTTGCAATAGAGGAATGAAGATTTTTTTTCTATTTATCTGCTTGCTATTTCTTGCAAAAAATGTAAACTGAGCATCTTGGAGGTTAATTTTTTGAGCTCTGTGTGGGTAGAGTGTCCTAAAATTATATTTATATCTCTGTTTCTCAAAGGCTCATATGAACACATATTTGTTGGGTTTTTTCCTAGCTCTGGGAAGCCAACATTTTAACTCTGTGGATTAAAGTATATATTTCAGGTGTACTACACTTAGCTTTCATTTAACTGCCTTGTGTTTACAAAGGTTGGTCAAGTTGCCTGTACAGTAGTTAGTGATCAAAAGCATTTCACTACTGAAAGACTGAGATGTCTGGGTCCTGTCCAACCACAGTGTTTGGAACATTAGGATTGCCAATTCAGTACTCAGGTGGGGTTATGAGGTGGTCACAAAAGCCAGCAAATAGGACAGTTACCCAAAGGCTTAGGTGAACCAAAAGACAGTATGAGAAAAAACAGTGAGCTTGTACTGGAAAAAAGAACATTAACAAAATCAGTTTTGAAGTGCATCTAATGGTCCTACCCCTTCAGCTACACTCACATCAGTCCAGAGGATAAGAATATGAATGTCTATTGGAGTAATTTTATATTAAGGCACATTTTCTGTATGACAGAAGCTGTCTCATTTTGGGTATGTTACAAGCAAGCATCGTATTCCAGCTGCTTGACAAATACACTACTGGTGCCATCAGGACCATCCTTTGAAAAGATGTCCAGTACTTCTCTGGCGATGAGAATGACTCCAACACTTCCTCTTCATTGGGTTTTAACCTGAGATAGTGCAGACCATGTTAGCTTTGCCATGGAGGAAACTTTTTGTACCTATGGAGCAGCTCTGGAGCTCCAGAACCAGCAGTGGATCATCATCTCCTCTGCTATAAAAAAATGAAAAATTGAAAGGTAATGGAAAAATCAAGAGTGGAATTTGTGACAATTGAAGCCTAAACTTATTCTCTAACTTCTGGACCATGCTTCCTTTATGGTAGTGATGATATTGTAAGAGAATATTCTCTGTTCATCTGCAGAGATAAGCCTGTATCCAGTTTGAAGGATAAAAAAAACAATGAAAAGACTCTCGGGGGGTTCATTGCCTTCTAGTTCCACTTTAATGCACATTTCAATGGACATCACAATTTAAAGTTGTGTTTCAGGCAGCACAAATCATGCTATAGTATTAGAAACTGTTTCAGCTCATGATGAGACAGTTAATAAGCCTTGAAGGATATAAGATGCACTCAGGAGAATCAAAGCAATGATACTTAGCTGAGTCATCAGAGAAGACTTCTTCCCTCATCTATTCTGGCATCTGTTAAAATGAAGATATTTCAATCTTTTCTATTAATGACTGATTAATGATCTATGGAATTTCACTACCTGCTGAAATTATGCCCACAGAGTCACAAAGCTTTTCATGACTGCTTATTCTATATTATTATAGTATCCCAAAAGACGGCTCTATTTTGCACATATAAAATATCTACCTCAAATTTTTTTTGCAGCATCTAAGAGAATCAGCAGTTTCTTTGTCATTCTGTCTCATATTAGGCACATACTCTTTTATTTTTTTCGTATTCCTGTGGTTCCCCAGATTTTTGTACTTTGACCTCTCATTACTTCTATAAGCTAATTCTTATCCATTATTCGTTCTGAGCAGTGTAAATAGTGACATAGAAAATACCATATTTATTAAAATAACATTTACTACACACTATATACCTTTAATTTTACAATAAAATACTTATCCCTTTCCATATATATTAGAAAAAATATTTCTCCACCTAAAATGACAAATCTAATAAATAAACACAGAAGGACAGGAGCATGTAAAACACCCTTTAGGTTCCTTGAAATGTTGTTTGACTTTTTTTTTTTTAAATAAACAAAATAAATAGTTGTGATATTTCTAAAAGGAAGGGCTAAACTTAAAAAAAAAATAAATTAATTCTGACACAAAGATGATTTCTGGTTTGGTTGTCTGTTTTCCAAAGAAGAGAATATTATTTTAGGTCTCTTTTGCAATGATAAATTCATCTCCTAACTCTACTTTTTAACTTAAATGCTTAAATCAAGTCAGGATTTAACAGGATGAGGCCTTTTGGAGATCCAGGAGCAATTGAATTACAATATAAAAAAATAATGTATTTAATGATAGAGCAATCTCAATTAGGTAACACATTTGTCAGCTCAACAGTTTTGTCACTACAGAATTAATCATGAATCCACATTTATTTACTCTGCCACTGGCATTAATCCAATATATATCATAACATAGCTATTTATTCCTTATTTATACATATTTGTGGAGGGAGAGAAGTACACACTGTAGTTAAGTCATGTCCACACTTCAGAATTGTTTTTCAGTCATATGCACACTGTTAAACACTGTGAAGAGAAAAACCTTATATCACCAGTTTGGTGAGTTTTTCAACTTAGTCTAGACCGAGTGCTGTAACTGTAGATTTTGAATGGTTAGTCTTTTAGTAAAGAAATCTGGAGATGGCAACCTATGTAAATTAAGCTTTGAAAAATTTTTTCAGAAATACCTCTGTCATTCTATCACAGGCATTAAGGCAAATCTTTAAGAGTATAATCACATAAAAGTGTTTTGGAGCATATATAAATTGTAACTGTATTAGAACTGCATGGAGGCTACCACAAATTATTGTGGAAATGGAACATTTGACTGTAAATCACAGCAAAATAAATTATAGCTTGCTCTAGGTGCTCATTAGGCATACACAAATCATCACCTATTGTAAGGTACATATAAAGTCAGAAGCACTATTGTCTATACTATCTCTTTTTCAAGATACAGTAGGAATAAATTAGCAAATTACAAGGTGAATTGGCTCCAAATACACAAAGAGTGATTATATAAACATATTTCTTCAGTAAAATGTAAGGGTTAGAAAACTTCATCTGAATGATATCTAAAAATAATCTGGAAGCATTATAGTTGCTCTGATGAAAAGCAGCCTGGAGGGCTCTAACCAAACTGATAATCAGGGCGCTGGAGCTTTCGAGGGGAAAAAAGGAGGAACTGTCTGGGTGGTCTGATGTGAGTTGATTGCGAGAGCTCTATTATCCTAAAATGGATACCAGGTATCCAAGCAGCGAAGAATGTATAAACATTAAGTGTGAGTAGAGTTCGGCAGACAGAGAATCCTTCGGGAAACAAGAAGAAACAAAAGAAACTTAAACACTCATACTGATTGCATTGTGTCACAGAAAGACAGAGACCAATTGCTTCAGCGTAGTCGGAGGAATATCTATTACACTATCTGCAATGAAACCCTAGTCTTCTGTTCCGAAGTGACTGAAATGATAATGAAATCAGCCCTCCTAGAAATAAAATTCAGCTCAATAATTTCTGTAGTAAGCCTATTCCCTCCTGCTGTACTATGGTGTAATTTTTATTATTTTTGAATTTTGAGTGGATAACCTAGTCATCACATTGGTGAGAAAAATTATTTTTAAAAAGATAAAACCAAGTGTTGGATTTAGGCTTCACATACTTTCTGGCAGAAATTATCTGAATTTAATACTTTAATGGTTCATTGTCATTCCTCAGAAATGGTCAGGAGGTGGAAGGAAGTGGAAAGGAAGGAACCTTCAGAACTGCATCTGTTGTATGCTTTAAGGAAAACCTTTGTTTTCATTGCTGCTCATTCTGACTCTACTGCTTCTCCTGAATGCCAGATCAGATGCTCCTATGACAGCACTAACTGAATGAATCAAAGGAGAGGAGGGGAAAAAAATAAGACCTTTAATAAATAAATAAATAAACTCCCCAAAAAACAAAAACAAAAAAATCCCAAAACAAAAGAAAACAAAACAAACCCCCCCAAAATAAAAACAAAAACAAAAACAAACAAACAAACAAACAAAAAAAATAAAAAGAAAAAGAAAAAACCAAAGAAAAGCAAAAAAACCCAAACCCAAAAAGTTAATGCCTATGTCAATTACAAAAGCTGCTAAACCAGCCCTACTCTTATGAAAAAAACCTTATATATATTTACTCATCTAAATTTAAGAGATTCAGAATGCATTTCTCGCCTTCCTAAACTTAGTAACTTCCAGTGGTCTGCATTGAAAACAAAGGTCTTGCAACATGACCATTTCTATTGTTGGCTTACCTGCATTTGTCTGGTGAGTTAAAGGACTCTGTAGAAATCAATTGTTTCATTAAGAAGCTTTTATATGATAGCAAGGATGAAAACAAGAAAATGCAACCATAACTATTAATGACTTCCTTTGAATACGAGTGGGTCTATGGAAATAAAATATTTGGAAAGAATTAGCAGCCAGAAAATAAACAATTCTGGAAAAGAAAGCAAGAATTTTTATCAAGATGTCCATGCAACGGAATCTTTCAATTTTGCTTATTGTGATTTTGCTCTTTTGTAAATAACCTGGTCATTCTTGCCTTTCATTTCGTACAAAACCTTCAAATTTTTTGCTTGTCAAAAATAGATCTCCCCCTTTCCTGAACAAACATGAAAATATTTCATGTCATTTTAAGACAAAAGAATCCAATACAGTTGAAAGAAATTGCTTCAGTCTTTTGAGAACTCTACAGAGATATTGTGAAATACTAAATTCAGATCAACTGGAAATTCAAGCAACTTCGTGTTTCTTTCTCCATTAAAAAAGAAAAACAGTGAACTAAACAAAATAAATTCACAAGTTCTAAAGCAGTATGGATCTTAATGTTTCATAAATCACAAGGAATAAAATATGTGACATTAAGACTCTAAATGTGAAATTGATTTCTATTTGTTGAACTGTTTGGACTTTTTTTAAACTACATTAGCTATTCCCTTATGCTCTCTTTGACCAGCTGACATGTAGTTTTCATGAATTTATGTGCTTCAATTTGCTCTAAGACATATTTCTACAGCACTTATGGATGTGTAGGGGTTGTATTATAGAACTGATCCGTTTACTGACCAGTAGAACTCTATTCTTTCTGCATCTGAGAGGCCTTTATATTTATATGATATTTGTAACTTCACTTTTGGATCATTGTTTGTGCAAACATATTTTTATGTGGTAGAGACAAGACCCCAATCCTCCTTTGCAAAGGAAAGGAATGAATTCATAGCATTTTAGGATATGATCTGCAATGATGAGGATTTTTCTTTTCCTCTCTCTTCAGTATAACTTTTCTAACTTTGTAAAAGAAATATTACATGAGTTTCAAGACTTCCTTGCAGTATGATGGTGCTATCTAGTCAGGTTATAGCACTGTAGCTTAAAGGAATGAAAACCAGACTCTACTTTATTATCTAATGACAGCTGCTGTAAAACTTTGTCATGCCTTTCTTTTGCTTAAAGTGAAAGTGTAAGTGTAAGTGTAATGCTCACCCTTTTAACCTAACCCCATCTTTGGTATTAGATTAAGTATTTTGCTTCCCTTCTTCCTTCAAGTTGTGATTGCCATTTCCTGTGTGCTTTCAGTACCTTTTTTTTTTTTTTCTCTTTATAACATTTCTTATTCACTTTCTTTATTCCAATTTATTCTGTCAGAGATTTTGTTCTTCTCTGGCTTGCTTGAATAAAAATGAAAAAAGAAAAAAAAAAAAAAGAAAAATAACCTATCTTCCCATATTAGATATTAGACCTTTCTCAAACGCATTTTGCTTCTCTCATATGGATCCTTACTTAGCACTTTTCTGATTCAGCCAAAATTAAATCTCACAATTTCTTTGTGTTTTACAGTAGACCTGATTAAATAGTGCAATGGAAAATTATAATCATCTTTCTGGCTAAAGTTGAAATAATTATTCTATTATTGTTATTGTGTCTATTCTAGCATTAAAACTGGAAAAAATTAAAGTATATGAAAAAGCTTATTTTTTTTTTTATACTCCATTTGTACATGCTAGAATTTTTTTGGTGATTTTGTTTTCTACTATCCTAGACTAAAAGAATCACAGACATTAGTGGTCAAAGTCACAGAATAGGACATCCGATCTATTTTTATTCGAGCACTGCTTTTTTTGACAATACTTTATCAGAATAATTTGTCCAGTCTAGATTTCCATGGTCCCTTTCCAGTTCTTCTAAAGACTTACAGAGGTATTTCTGCTGATATTCATCCAGAATTATGCTGTACACAGCTTCATCCAAGTAAGTCTTGCTAATATGCCCTCACATTATACTATAAATGTTTTTTGTTCCTCAAGAAAATTCTTGACTACTGGAATGCATAGGCAACTTGCACTGACGCCAACAGGATATGTGTGTTAGAGAATGAAACTGGCTCTCAGAATTTACAGGAATTATTTTGTCCTCTTTATAATTCTTGAATCAATAGATATGATATGGGAAATTTCCAACGATATTAGATATGTATCTTGGTGTCAGTAATGCAGTAATTATAATAATTGTAGCAATTGTTGCCAAGAGAATATTCATAGCTTTGAGAAAATACCCAAAACTCAATGTAAAAAGCATACAGGGAAAAAAAGCACTACAGAAAGACATGTAAAATAATCTGCATTGTCTTAAAGTTAACGAATTATTCATCATTGAATCTATGACTTCTCAACTCCTGGCAACTGATTCTAGCCACTTGGCATATAGCATCTCAAATACATTCTTTGAGGAAACAGGAGTTATTTTTCCATTTTAAAGTATAACCCCTTAAAAAAAGTCTTATATTCAAATAAAATCAAAACAAAACAAAACAAAACAAAGAAATAGAAACATAAATGCAAACACAAATAAAAAAACAAAACAAAACAAAACAAACAAATCAACCAAACCAAAATACCTAAAAAACTCAAAAACCAAACAACCCGATCACCTTATTAAATTGCTTATTCTGAAGAGATGGGAATACGAGGCTCAAAACAGTAGTTATTACATCCAAGAAGAAAACTCTAAGCACTGTTCACAAGCTTTCCTCCTGTGGAAGCTCCAAGGTGTGTACAGTGTTGAATCATTGTGGACTAATAGGAAAGCAAAACTAAAGGAGAATTACCTTTCCAGTGAACCATAGAAATTATTGCTGATGCATTTTCTACATAGAAACAATATGTTTTTTTAATGAAAAAATGGTGCTTTAAATTAATCCTTTGATTTGACTCTTTGACTCCAATAACTAAAAAAAAAAAAATAATAAAAAAAAAATAAAAAAAAAAAGAAAAGGCAGGAATAACCACTGCTAATTGTGATTTTAAAAAAATAAGGTTAGCAGTACTCACATGAAGTGGTTTTCATCCAAGGACTTAAAAGGATTTGACAAAATTAAATTAGTCCTCTCAATACTCATGAGGATCAGATAGACTGATCTTACAGAATGGAAAAGAGAGATTTGGGAAGGCTAAATATTTCAGCAAAGTTCACAAAACAGACTCAGACTTAAAGCTGAGAGACGAATCCATTAGCTGTCATAATATCCTATTTCTCTACCCACTATGTGCCCTCCCACATTTCTTTTGTTTATATTCAGCATTAACTCAAAAAACCTCTATACTGTTCTAAGCATTCATGAGTGCCTCTGTCCTTTGTATACATTCTCTCACTGTGCTCTTTTTGTGTTGGATATACAGCATATTTTGCCATTCTCTTGTAAGTGAGATTTTTCTATTGTGAATACTTTTCCAATCCTGAGAGTAATGTGTCTAATTTTATTTCTTTCTAAATAGTTCAATTATAGAGAGTTACATAAATGTCCTAGGGTGACTTTATGATGCTTGTACACCCAATCATCTGTTCTGCTTATGCTGGATATTGAGCTCTGTGCTTTGAAGACTGGTTCTCATAGTGAAGGTGGGGAAAAAGAAGTGTTCAGTTTGTGTCCAGAAACTTCCCTGCGTTCTCTCTTACAGACTGTGTTTTCTGCAGCACAGAGAGTGAGAGAGAGCTTTCCTTTACATTTAGTCCATTTTTTTAACTAACTGAGGCAAAGAAAGTTTCCTGAACTGTGGCATTCCCTTTTCTTAGAACTGTTCAAACCTGCTCCAGACTAAAAACCCTAAAAAGCACTGGAAGTTCACACCTATAACACACCAGAGCCCAGGAGGTGGCATTTTTCAGCACAGAAAGGACTGATAAGAGACTGAGCCAGCCAACATACACACCACGAAAAGAACTCTCTCTCTGAATTTACCATCTCTTCAAAACAACAAGAAGTTCCATTGTTTCATATTATTAATTTTCTCATGTTTGTGAATACTTTGTTTGTTGAATAAACAGTTTTTTTCCACTTCTCTCAAAGGACATCTTCCTCCCGAGCCAGCAAGGAGAAGGGCCACTTAAATTTGCTGCCTAGAGAGACCTCTTTGAAAACGTCCTCCCAAAATTTGCCCTAAACCAGGACAAGTGCTGCTTGGTGCCCAACGTGGCCATTTTGCTATGTTGTTTTTTTCAATGTTTTTTTTCAGCTTCAAGATTGGACTCTGCTCCTGAGAAATCCATGACAGCTTTCTGCAGGGTGACTGGAGGTTCGGTGCAATGTATCTGATGGGTAAATGTATCCGTATATTTGTGATACACTCAGAACTATCGTACTGAATACAATAGTACTTTTGTACGAGTATACTTGTAACTATGTGGTAACAAATATGTGTCCCCTAGACTAGCTCTTAGCTTCTTGGTGAGTGATGAAAAACCTTGGGGAAAACTTTTTCTTATCTCCTTTTCTTTTATATTTAATAAATATTTGGAAAGAATCTGTTTGGATCCAGCATTTTGTCAGCATTTCAGTTATTCTTCTTTTCTAGGCATAGCATGATCATAAAATCACTTCACAAATCTCTGTTCCTCACCCAGGTTGTTTCCTTGATTTGAACTTAATGGGAAGGAATCAATTCATGGTCATAGCAATGTCAAATGCATCTGCCACTTGTTTACATTTTTTATGAGTCCATAGTTTCATTTTTTCCTGATAGTCAAGAAAACATTTCATTGTGTTTTCTAAGTCCCTGGTTAGCTTGTTTAAATTTAGGAGGTTTTAAAAGGATATGTCAACAAATAACTCCAAATTTATATCCTGTAGGCTTTGTGTTCTGTGTACTATATATTTTCTCAAGGGATGAAAACTAGTCATGAATCTCTGATTTTACCAAAAGATTACCAATAGGAGTGCAATTTTGCAAGAGACATCGCCTAAGAGGTCAAAATTATTATCATGAACCATACAGCATAACATCAATGCGTTATTGTCACCAAGACAAAAACACACACGGAAAAACATAGTTCTGGTGTAGTTGGGTAAAATTTGCAGCTTTTTGTACTCAGGTTTAATTTTCTAATGTCTCTGTTAAAAGAGAGTTTAATTATATAGTATTATAAAGAATAAAATTTCTGTATTAAATACTAAAGGCTGTGTAGGCTAGATCTCACTTTCAGTGACATCATCCAGAAGAGATGATCATGCAGGCAACTCTTTAGTTTGGGGTGAGATATATCGTAGCTAGCTTTAGATATCTAAAATTAGAGATCTAGGTGAATTCTGTCATGGACACTTGCAGGTGCCTCTTCATCATGAAGGAAATTAATTGAAGAGATCATGACTTGTGAGAGTATTTCTCTGTCTCAGGTAATGAAAACTACCTAGAGCTCTATTTCAAACAAAATGTCTTATATTAATTTACTCTTATATATATCTCTTATCTTGATTCTACTTGATGGAATTTACAGTTTTCTTATACAGAAATGTAACTAAAGAAAATTCCATTTCAAAGCACATTTTTCAACATTTCTTAAACTTGCTTAACAGAAATATTGGGGCATAACCAGACAATTTTTGGATGGATTAAGGATAATCTTGCTATTTTATGTCAAATCTCTTGATAATTTCTTGGTACTTTCTCAGATTTTAAGAAAGAGATAAGTATCTCAAGCACAAAAATGTAGTCCTATCAAAAGGAGTTTTGAAAGTATAACATAGGCATTATTCACACTGAGATTACTCTTTTCAAGAGTATTACAATAATCATAGTGTTCACATTATCTGTATGTGTTTTCCTGTTTTTTTAATTTTTTTCAGTGATACGTACTAAATAATCAGAAGAGCCTTTAAAGGCGGGGGTTTTTATTTTGCTTTTTTTGTTATTTTTTTGTTTGTTTGTTTGGCATTTTTTTGATATTTTGTTGTTTGGAGGGTTTTTTTGTTGTTGCTCTTTTGCTTTTTGGTATTTTTAAGATTATGGCATAGGTAGTAGAGGAAATTTTCCATTTCAGATGCTTAATGAGGAAATAAATGCACAAGTCTATCTGTTGTAAAATTCCTTCTATGCCTCGTGCAACACATAAAGCACACACCTAAATTTTAAGTCTCTCTTCTTTTTCTGCTGGAAGGGAGGAGATAGTTTTGGATAATTCTAAATTACGTCAAACTTCCAAGAGAGAATGATCAGCAACCATTCTGAGTAACATGTCAGGCTGCTGGCCAACAAAACCATTTGATTCCGAGCATGGAAAGGAAGGTTTTTAATGACCCACACAGTAAAGGGAATTAGCTTTGACCAAATTTCGTTTCACCTTTCTCTTTTTAGTTGTCTTTTCTCTCTCAAAGTAATTAAGTATGAGGAGCTGTTCAACAACCATACAAAAGCCTTGTGCTTAAGCTGGGAGTTATCAAGCTGGAAATATGGAGGTATGTAGGAGTGCTCCAGAAAGAGGTGAGACTAAATAGTCTGACAGGAGCAACTAGGACAGCTTGAGAGTGTCCATAGGTGTACCTTAAGCAGATCTTGAGACCTGAGTAACCAGGACAGCCAGGAAGTGACCGTTCATAGATTCTTGTTTGAAGCATAGAGTACTTCATTTTGAAAAAAAAAAAAAAAGTGGATAAATTTCAATTTTTCCCCTTTCTTAGGTATTGAAACACCATCATGCTCATTATACACAGGTCATTCAAAACCAAAAAATTCCTTTAGACAGTAAAATTTCCATGCATGTGATTTTATTGCATTCAGTGGAGAAGACTTAATCTTTCTAAATCTCTGGCTCTGTTAGCCAAAAAAAGGCAATATGATAACATGAGACTTTACTTAGAGAAGCTGTGTGCATAATGCATCGAAAATTGGAATTTGCTAGAACCCTCAGTTAAAGAAATACCTTGTTGCCACTCAATTGAATTAAATGACTGTCTCTTCTCTGCTTTCATGTGTAGTCAGAAAACTGTGTTCTGTAGTACGTGATTCCTATGTTAATGATTTAACCTATTTTTTTTTCCTGGGATTTTGCTACCATGAGCAATTAAAATTAGATACTTAATCTGCATTTAAGCAGCATCCTTCAGCTTTTGAGACATGCTTATTTTTATGGTATGTTCTTTTACGTAAAATCCCTGGCTAAAAAAAAAGGAAAGGAAGGGGGAAAAAAAAGAAAAGATAAATTCCTTTAGCTATTCACTACTATTCTCTTCACATAAAAAAAAAGCAACAACACACAAAAAACCCCAACAAAAACCCAACAACAAAAAAAACACAAATAAACCCCCATCCAAAACAAAACAAAACAAAACAAAAAACCCCCAGAGCCCAAAAACACCCCAAAGCCCCCTTTTAATGGTGTTCTGGGGCAGAATTTAACAGAAACACAATGTTATTGTTGCCTCTCCTTATTTTTATACTCTTTAGGCTCTTATGTCTGTAGAGTAGATACTGGTACTATTTTAGTTACTGTAAGTAATAGGATTAAAATACTAGTTGGAACTCTTCTGATGTGTCAGGCTATCCAATAAATGCTGTGTGTGTGCTGTAGGGTCCCTTAAGACAGCTAACACCGCCGTGTAACTAAGCAGCTACTGCATGGCCTCTCCCTTGCAAAAGAGCTACTCAGATGCTTAGTCAGAATAATTTAGCAGCTCCTCTGAGAAACCAGACCTGTTCAAAGAAATGCTATCAGGAGTGAGGATCTCATCTGATGTTTTTCCACCTCTTCATAGATTTTCTTTTTCTTCAAGCTAGCTCAAATTCTACCTGATGTGCTGAAGTTCCTTGCTGCAAATTCAATTTGCCTTCAAATATTTGGCACTGCTTCAAGGAAAATGATCAAATGATCCAGTTCACCTTGATCCCTTAATTTTGAAATTGCTTGGCTTGCTCTTTCTCCCACAGTGTTGGGTCAAGATTTTCTTCCCAGGGTGAGTTTCAGTTCATATTCTCTATTTTCACTAGCTGAGTTGCCGATTTGTAGAATGTCTGTCAATTCAAATTTTTTCATGTGTCAGACTGCTTGCCCTTGAATGTTTGCCAGTATAAGAAAAAGGGAAAACATCCAACCATCTAAAGGAAGAAGAGAATTCCAAGCGCGCAATAAGAAGACGAGTTCAAAAGTATACTCTTTTTTGGTTTTTTTTTTGTTTCTGAGCTTAAACTTATTCCATACACATATTTGAGCCTACAGCTGTGAGAAACGGCACCTTCAGGAGAAGCCCTTCTGTCACTGACATCTTACCTAGCAGGAAACTAAGGAAAGCAGAGCGGCCTGATGGTTTTCTTTTCCTTTGTGTCACTACCCAAAAGAGCATATGGGGCTTGGAGTGCTAATTATGGATATAGAACTGTATAAAGAAATTGTGCCCCCAGCACTGGACTCCACTGTGTGGATTAACTCGACCGACCATCAGCACTGAGGGGAAAGCACTGCACTTTGAGTGTCCTCAGTTTGAACTAAAGAGCCAAGACCTGCCAGTAGACAACTCATATCTAACGCAGATCAAGCATAAAAGAAGATTAAAACTGCTGCTGCCAAAGGATATATGCTTATATTACTACAGCCAGGGATATGCATGGATATAGTAATTTCTCCACAACTGATTTCTCTTGTTTATCTGTTTCTCACTGCCATGATGCATTGCTCAAAGGTGAAGTATTACTTCTTCATGGCAAAAGCAAATCTCACTTGCCAGACTTTAATTCTGATCATCCTTGATTGGTAATTTTGTAACTCATGTTATGATGCCATAAATCATCCTCTCACTAAGACAATATTTCTGTTTAAAATATTTTCTTTCCATTACAGGTGGTCTTTTTTCTTAGTGTGTTTGGCTCTGAATTCCTTTGTAGAGGACATATATTTTCTCTGCTGAGTATAGAAAAATGTATTATTAAAAAGAAGTCTAATGAAAGTAACATGGTGTTTCACCAGACTAAATTTAGGCAATACAACAACTCTTCTCATCTCCTATCAATAATGATTCTTTTTTAATTTGAATATGCAGAAAATTTTAACAACCCTTTTTCTTTTTATAGAAAGGAAAATAAGGTCAAATACACTTGCAGGAGTCTTTACCATTAAGGGAAAAGGAGAGACACAGTGTCTACCAAAAAGTATAGACAGTACTGGAGCAAGACAAAAAGAATTTTTGCTCACCCTTTTCTAAATTCCTCAGCAAGGATGAAATATTCAGTTTGAATCATTCACTTCCATTCAAGATATTAAATGACTTGAAACAATTAGCTTTCTTTTCTGATAAAATTCAATCCCCTCTAAATGCATTTAATGCAAGATTCTACACTATTTGTTGGATGACACATAAGAGTACAAGTTTATTTTTACAAATAAGTTGGTATGGATTGATAGGTTTTGTTTTATCTTGTTTGTGTTGTGTTGTGGATTCCCTAGAATGGAAATTTACTTCTCATAAGTTTTACAACAAATGCCCACGGCCACACAAAGCTTACAAGGGCAATCATTTAATCTAATCTAAAATCAATGTAATAAAAAGAGTGACTTCATACTTGAAAATAGAGCCTTCCTTCCTTCCTTCCTTCCTTCCTTCCTTCCTTCCTTCCTTCCTTCCTTCCTTCCTTCCTTCCTTCCTTCCTTCCTTCCTTCCTTCCTTCCTTCCTTCCTTCCTTCCTTCCTTCCTTCCTTCCTTCCTTCCTTCCTTCCTTCCTTCCTTCCTTCCTTCCTTCCTTCCTTCCTTCCTTCCTTCCTTCCTTCCTTCCTTCCTTCCTTCCTTCCTTCCTTCCTTCCTTCCTTCCTTCCTTCCTTCCTTCCTTCCTTCCTTCCTTCCTTCTCCTTCCTTCCTTCCTTCCTTCCTTCCTTCCTTCCTTCCTTCCTTCCTTCCTTTCCTTCCTTCCTTCCTTCCTTCCATGGGGTCACTGTCTTTTCAATAAAGTTGTTTTGAAAGATGGGATAAAACCACATGCTAAATTAATATTAAAACTCATCCCAACTCATCCCATGAATTTTTTCTCACAATCCTTTAAAAATAACATTATATTGCACTTTATTTTCGTTTATTTTTAACTGAGGATATTTTTGCGGATGAGCTGTGCTGCCAAATGAGATATTTCCAAAAGTACTTTGCTGACAGATAATTGACGATTTGACCACTAGTCCACATAGCTGTACAGCTGTGAGAGTAACTTTCAACTTCCTTTTTTATATATGTATTCTGCTTGCAATTTCATAGCATTCTGGAATGTCCTTTCCTTGCAGAATTGTCAAGAAAGAGCAGAGTAATAGAGGTCATCTGTGAATGTAATGAAAGGTCTCATAGGAATCACTCTGCTCATACAATGTCAGTGGTGGTGTGAGCTTTGCTGTGATTTTATTCCAAGCTTGCAGAGTTCTGATTCCTAGTATATGACTCGTTTTTGTGTTCTCTAGTTCAAGTCATGTAATTTGTTTTCACTAAGACTCTCTTACTTTACTCTGTCAGTACATCTAAAATTAACTATCACAATTCATTTCTAAATTAGACAAAAACTTAAAATGTTATTCTAAAGGTGTTTGGATATTATTTATTAAAATATTCTTCATTTCATAAGAGTATTTTTTAAAAATAAAAGTGTTTTTTCCATTGAGAGTTCCTATCTAATTTTGTAATTAATATTTTATTATAATAAGAAATAATCAGTAAACTGCAACAGCATATAAATATTAATTGTATTTTGCTTTATTTTTTATGAGTTTATGATCTCATTATATTTGCTTTATTTTTTATGAGTTTATGATCTCATTATAGTTCATGATACAGCAGTCCCAAGTAAATCATTGTTATATCTTCCATATGATGTCACAAGGATGTGTAATATGACTTATCAGGCTTTGATATAGTCTGTTTTTGACATAGATGATTGTATTTATTTTTCTCATACCATTTTTAAAATATTTTTAAGGACATGAGATGTTCCTGATTAGAAAAACCTTTGTAGATCAGCATATCCAACATTATTTTAAAATATCCAAATATATGTGCTGATTAATCTTTTGTACAAACTGTCAGGGAAATTTCTGGTAAATATCTGCACATTTTCTGCCTGTAAATTCAGATCTTCAGAAAAATAAACCTTGTGAATCTGAAGTTGTACTTACCTTAAGCACTAAGCTTAAGCACAAATGTGATAAATCATTAAGCCAGTGAAATATTACAGCTTGCACTATCAGTTTAATTAAAGAAAAAGAATTAGTTCTGGATGTAATATCAGTTGACCAACTGGAAATTTATTTAATCTACAGAATCAAACTTCATTTTTGTTGCAACTAGTAAATCAGTTATCAAGAATGATAGGCTGTGTACAGGGGAAGGAGGGAAGAACCTCTTTCACACTTGTGGACAAAATTTAAATATTACTTTTGTACTTTAGCAACTAAGAGAAGTCTGTATTGTTTGTAAAAATCCACTGCTCCACAACAAAAAATAATGAGTAATGGAGCTCTTGTTCTTTGTAACCCATGGAATATTTTCAGAAGTAAACCACTGGGCAAGAATGATGTGGAAGTGACTCTACAAAGACAGAAGAGGGCAGGTGGATGAGGCAAGAATGAGAAAGAAGTATGGTCCTCAGAGCCCAGAATGACCATGTTAACGTGCCCAGCAAAGCCCTGAGTGTGTTCAGCATGTACTGTTTGCTTCAGAGGCCTGCCCCGTTTGAATCAATGAGTAGTTGATGTAAAACTCTCATACCTACTCAAGTCTCATATTCTTCAAATATAATGGTTCTACTGGTTCTATTAATTACTAGACTCATAGACTCTTCTAGAAATTCACTCTGGTTCTCCTGGCAAATATTTCTGGAGTTTTTGCTTATGTTTTCCTTCCTCCTGTATCTGTGCACATTGTCATTACAGATAATTGAAGTTCTGTTTGCACAAAATCTATATCATGGAGGCTGTAAAAGTTTCCATCTTTCCACCTGTAACTGAATAACCTACACAAAGAGAAAAGTTATGTTGCCTTTGTAATAACTGTATCCAAATACAAAGCCTTTTCCTAATGAACAGGGTGTAATTAAAAGAGTATGTTGCTGCTGAATGATCATTTCATAGTCATTCAAGCAAACTCAGTGTTTTCCTTCAGTATTCTCCAGCTTAGTGCTCTATGGATTATGAGTTACCAAAAAATAAAATTGAACTAAATGAGTTTTGATTGTAAGAAGGGTAGAATAAAGAAATACTTGTCTGCGAATGCACTAAAGACCCCTAATACTAACAACACTTTTGTATTTTGATTTTTTCACTACTTCCTTCACAAGTTTTGATTTGTTAACCCACAATGTCCTTACTCCTCAAGGTGTCCTTTAAAGAGCATAATTTTCTGTCTTTTCAGTGAGCAGTAACAACAACTATTATTGGCATTTATTATTACATGCTGGGCTTTATGACAGAAAGTCAGATATTCACTGTAACTTTCTCTGTTGGCTCAATTGAGCAAAGTTTTACTGCTGAAGCTAACACAGAAATGCAGTTATAAGTTTACAACAATTGCCTCTTCTCTTCTTTCCAACTTAAAATATCTATTTCTCAAAATATTTACTGGCAAAAAGAATTTAATTGCTTATGTCTAGGTATCAAAAACAAAAACATAGAAACCAAAACAAACAAAGTAAAAAAATTTACAAATTCCACACTATAGTAAATGAAAAGGCCTTTTTCACACACAAACCACTCCTGTAGCAATTTAATTTATTAGTGTAAAATCCCCATCAAAAATGAAATAGCAAGATATAGACATTTTAGGACATTATAATGGAAAAGTAATTCTCTTTTCAGTTTTTCCTTAGAATCTTGCTGCATACAAAGAAAACAAAGCACAAAGTAAATGCAAGTACAGTGAAACATGACTTCATACCAGAGTTCATGAAGAAAATATGTATAAAATTTCTTTGTAAATATAAGTCTTCCAGCTACATTTTCTTATGGTAGCATTCCAGGCAGTTTTCATTCTAGTGCTCTGTTTAATTCCATTATATAGGAGTTTATTTGCTTGACAGACATAATAGTCAATTAATGCTAACACATGCTAAGTCCTGTAACATCTCCTACTCTGACACCCAACCAAAAGCACCTTTGATAGTGTCAACGTTCCACATTCTAAATTTAGACAAAATAATTATCTGAAGAATGATTGGGCTTTATGCATATCAGCAGCCATTCATAAAGCAGGATCTGCTGTGGTCCATTGTGTTTGTAATCCATGGATTACACTCTGAATACACATTGGCATGAGCAACAGTAACAGCTCCATTATGGCCTATTGTCCCAAATAAGCATGAATTTCAAAACATTCACTGCTGTATTTCTATGGGCTTCTATTTTCTGTTCCTTCTTATAAATATTTATAAGTAAAAATACAAATTAGATATAGAAATCACAAAATGGTCCCAATTGATAAAATTTTAAAAATGTTAAAGAAAAAAAGAAAAAAGGAAAAAAAATCAGGTGTGAATACCTGTGTTAATTATATTATTTAAGGTTCCAGTGCTGAGGTATCTTTTACTTCAACCTACCCTGAGGCCAATAAAATATTTATGAAAAAAAATAAATGGTATTTGAGGGGATTAAATGCTATTTTTGAAAGGAAAAAAAACCTCAGCAACAACAACAGAAACCAACAAAGTGATCAAAGCTTTAATGAGGATTCAGTCATACAGATATGTGTTCATGACATATACAGATAGCGGGTTAATTAATGTAAAATTAGGAATATCTGGCTACACCTTCTAGTTTGTAACATATATTTCTCCCTGGGCCAAAATAGTTACGTATTGAAACACCCCACACTTTATCCCTATGCTTAACACTCAAGATGAAAATCTTCTGCTAACCATGCTACATATAAAGTCATTATTGGAATACAGTTATTATCAATAGTGATTTTTCTTTTTTTCTTGGCACAAGATGATTTTGAAGCTTCTGATAACAGTGAACAGCCTCAGTGAACAGCTCAAACAATGATATCACCAGGGGCACTAGTTTCTGCAACAGTGATTCATGGCTAACCCCATACTTGTCAACTTCTGACCTAATATATTGATTCAAAACAAGTGTAGAACCCTAAAAGATCATAAAGCCTGATGCCATTTTCTGGTCCAGTTGTAGCCACATCAACCCCAAGAATGACCCAAGAGAAAGGAAAATTAGTTTTTCTCATTCATTTTATTGAGACATCATGCATTATTTCTATGATATTGTTAGTCAGTTCAAGAATGATAATATACAAAACAATAACTACTACAGTTTCTATTTACAATTAACTTTTCTAAGAGATAGCTTGTCTCTGCTTTCTGCTTCAGTCAGATCTTCATCCAGATTTTTGTTCAATTTCAGATCTTTGAAAGCATTTTCTCCCCACTTCCATATGTGGAGAATCCATATGTAATGAATCTAGAAACCAACAAAGACCTGATAAATTTTGGTGTAGTATTCAATTCAGGATAAATAGTGGCCTTTTGGTTATGTAATTTCCAGGAACAAAAAAATGCAATATATTCAAACATCACTTCCAGAAAATTTCAGCCATGGTTCTGGGAGTTATACTATTTTCAACTAAAATATCTGTGTTTTGTCCAGTCATCAAAGTCATAGAGTACTATTGCTGCATGCTCATTAGAAGATTGCCAAATTCAAACTGTCAAAGTGATTACCTAAATTCCCTTGTATAGATCAATTTGCATGAGCATTGCTAGCGCTTTTTTCCTGCAGATTAATCTTTTCTGTTGAGAATTTCATCCAAATATACATAGTGGTACAAATAAAATTAACGTTATTTAATATATTTTAAGGATAATATGTCATCTTTAATAAAAAGAAAGAATCTCTGTATTTACTTATTTGATGACATGTTTCAATAATCAAAGATCAAATACTCACTTAATATATTCCATATCTGACAGCTGTCTTTTCATTTATTTTGAAAGGATCTGAAATGTATATTTAAGTTGTTTTTACTTTCTTCTAAAACATAAAATATAATTTGCTTTAGAGATCATAACTATGTATCTAATCAAGTATAATTTTGTAATCTAGGTACTGGAGGTTGATTGCAGTCACAATGCAACTAAGTTTGAGGTCAAAGGCAAAATAATGAAGTATTAACCCAGAGGATTTTTTTCTGCAGGTACTCATCTAAATTATTTTGTTATCATCCTGTCCTAAGTGAGCTTGTGAATAGGTTAAACATTTTTCCTACTGGAAAAAAAAAAAAAAATGGGCTCTGAAATTGTTATGGTTTCTCACTAAAATTCATAGATCAAGGATTTCAAAGCATTCATGCAATACATGTAGTAATACAGAACTGCAAAGCTTTGGTATTTCAATAGGTTGTTTTGCATCCTAAAACCTTTTGAGTGTAATAGATTGCCATCTATTAATAAGTATGTGCTTAATTTTGTTTATTTAATCTTTAAATCCTCTGACAATACATGTCATGATGATACATGTAATGCAGTCCAAAAATTGTATGTCTCCTTTGCTTTGAGGGGAAAGCAAGCTCTTAAAGAGATGTAGGATGGAATGATAATCACACTACAACCATGAGACTTGGGCAGGATAGTTCTATTAACTACTTCTAAGTTCCAAATATTTCTCCACAACACTGATAAATTAATATTTCCTTCTAATTTTACGTTATGTCATTGCTACAGTGTAGGGATGCCTTTAGTAGGGGAGACTTCCTTTTCTTGAAAATTTTGTGATCATCATCTTCCCATTTTGAAAATCATTGAAAAAAAATCCCTTGTAATAAACGTGTCAATAAATATTGCAAGACATCCACATGGATGGAGAAAAGTACTACTCCTCTTTGAAGTCCATTTTGTAATACACGTCAATTCTATTGTTGCAAAGTGAAAGAAAACAAAATTTATATCTTAAAAAAAAATCCTAGAAGCGTTATGGGTAATAAAAATGGTAAAACACACATAAGAATGAAAAATCCTTATGAAACCATTTACATCATTTCAATTTTATTATAATTTTGTGATCAATGACTTCCAAATTCTTTTTATTGATCTGAAAACTTGAAATGGCTAATCAAAATACATATTTTAGATAAAATGCCTTGATTGATGTTTACATCTCTCTGCTAAATTCAAATAACCTTTGATGCTTTTTTAAATCTGTAAATGTAAGAATATAGCTTTCAGAGTTAGGATCTTGGTCTTTGCATGCAGTAGCTTTAAAATACACAAGGACTTTTAGGACTCTGGATTTCATTACCAATTAAAACTTGGAAAGATTAGCCCTGATTATACTTAAAGCTTATCTGTATCTTTTTCTTGGATTCAGAGACTGTTTTGTGTGTGCACATTTATAGAAAATGCTATATATATACATACTACTAGATATATTTGAAGAGACTCAGAATACATAATTATATGTTTATCAGGCTTAAGGACTCAGGGCCAAGCTGAAAGACATCAGTCTCTGCTTTTGATTAATTCCATCCTCTGCTCTTTAAGTTACCACCGTCACTTGGAAACATTTTATATAAGGTTTCTACTGGGAAATAGAAAATTTAAAAATATTTCTTATAAACATTATAAAAATCTTTAAAATCAAACCAAGGAAAGGAAACTTCTCTGTTAACATAGTTGAATAACAAAATATCTTAAAAACAACATTCCAAATATGTTCTGTTTAATTAGCTGGCCTTACATACCTGTCCTGGTTTCAGCCACGACAGGGCTAATTGATGCAGTAGGCTAATTGATGGCCAGGACCCTGGGGTTATTCTATAAAATATAGAATATTTAATAATAATGTAATGTACAAGGGGGTGAGTGGTGACCTCTGTTATTAATAACACTGCTGTTACTGTTCATTTTCTTATTTCATTTGCTGTTTCCAATAAATTGTTCTTATCTAAACCCTTATCTTTACCTTTTTTGCTTCCAGTTCTCTCCATCTCAGTGAGGATGGAGGGGTATGGTGGAGGAGAAGGGAGGAGTGAGTGAGCAGCACATCATTTGGAGTGTTTCAGTGAAAACACTAAATTAAGAAATATGATTCCTAAACTACAACAATCCCCAAGAATTTGGATTGATTCAGTAGAGTTAATATTCAAATGAACCCAGTATACTATTCAGATATGTAAAAATTGTTAAAAATCTTCCTAGGAGATTCAGACTCATGGAACAGTTCACTGAAAGAACTTTTGAGCCATTGAAAAAAAACAAAAACCTCTTTCTTAAGAGGATCTGTACCTTTTGAAAGAAAGAAAAAAGCTCTAAAATTTAGATTTACAATTATTTTCTTGTATAATAATCCGCATGTCAGAAAAGGACCCATAAAATGTTCTACAAGTACTTAAATTGCAAAAATAGCAGTCAGGAAAATGTGAGCCTGCTGCTGAATGGGTTAGAGAAACTAGTGACAAAAGATATGGAAAAGGCTAAGATTCTCAATGCCTTATTTACCTCAGTCTATACAAGTTAAGCTGCTTTACAGATGTCTCAGGCCTCTGAGATGAGAGACAAAATCTCTAGTTAGGAGGACTTACCATTAAAGAAAGATCACCAAGTTATGGAGCCTTTCAACAAACTGCAAAGGCAACCAACGTCCTCCTCCACTGCGTTAGCAAGAGTGATATCAGCTGGTCTAGCAAGGTGATCCTGCTCCTTTTCACAGTCCTGGTGAAATGATGTCTGGGTGGCTGTGTTTAATCCTGGATGTTCCAAGACAAGAAAGAAATGGATGGCTGGACTGGGTGTGGTGAAGGGCAACAAAGATGACAGTGGACTGGAGTACCTGACACGAGGAAAACCCGAGAGAGTTGAGACTATTAAGCCTGGAGAAAGTTCAGAATTAATATTACCAACGTATATAAAAGTTTGATGGGGGTAATGAAGAAGGAAGTGCCCAGTGACAGGAAGAGGCAATGGGCACAAATGGAAACTCATTTTTTTTCATGTGAATACAAGAAAATAGATTTCTGTTCTTGAAGAGTGGTTACACACAGACACAGATTACCCAGAAAGACTGTAAAGTCTCCATCTGTATCTGTAAAGACATTCAACGTGTGACTGGACTGTGACATCTGAGCAATCTGTTGTAGCTGACCTGCTTAAAGTAGAGTAGTTGGATTCGTTTATCGGTACAAATCCCTACCAACCCAATAGATTCTGTTATTACATTAAAAGAAAAGAAAATCTCTTCACATCATGTGTTTATGTAATGATTATGGTTGTAATCATTAGTGCAGTACAATAAGGGAAGATCTGAGAAAGAAACAAAGCTGGTGTTGGGCACCATCTATTTTGTATTTTCTTCAGGAGTGCTTTCCTGATCAGAAATAAAATATTAATGCTGCTTCAGGAGGTAGAGAGCTATTAGTTTCTTACTATCCTATGACTTATAATTTTGGCCTCAATATATGGAACAAAGATTGATTTGGGGCTATTTCTTTGCTAAAGCCACATTGAGGCTCTGACCTTACTGTTCATCAGATGAAGGAGCTGAGAATAAAACACAGATGAGGTTCAGTATAGGTACAGCTGGTGTAGGAAGGACAGCATGAATGTACAGGTCTGTACAGTTGAGGTTTTGGTTTGGTAGGATATTTCATAAGTATTTGAGGTAATTCTCTTGCATGTCACAGGGTTATCTGTGCTATTTAATAATTCAGGTTATTCTGTGTCTTAACAATACCATAAAACTAAAGGGCTGAAGGAGACAGAACCTTTTCATATCTATTGTCTATCAAAATAATTTGGGGCAAAATTACACAATATCACTAGGACCCCAAAGGCTGATATATCAGTAGATTGTGTTAAGGTTAAGAAATAAAACTGGTGACATAATATATTTGCCCTGGAGAATTTCCATTCTAAAGTCTCTTTTCTGCAAAGCAGTTCAATGTATGAGCAGGAATCAGATACCTACTGCAGTCTGTCAAAGTTTAACTGTAAAAAGAAAAAGAATAAGACACTAAGAAGCCTGAAGAAAATGCTATTATCTTTCATTTTTAAACATTCTTTAAAAATTCTGTTTCATTAAAATGTCTTCTTTTTGGTGGTCTTATATGGAAATATTGAATGTCTGAATTAAGAGTACTTGTATTTGAAACAAAGTACAATGTTAAAGTCATTTTCACACGAGGCTTGTCAAATTATTTTAGCAACCATAAAAAGTAAGAAGACTGTTTGACAAAGTAAAGAGTAAAATTATTAAAAGTGCATACCTATACATTAGCTAAAAATTATTTTATCTTAGTCAAAGCACCATGGTAGCTTCTATTAAATCTGAGGTGATCTGTTCCTTTTGTGTCAGGTGTGATAGATTTCCACAGATAAAACTGTCCCCAGACATTTCTTCAGTGGCTATAAGAAGTGGTTTGAGAAAGAATCACTGTGTTTGTATTGGAAAGTAATTAATTTTACATGCTATGGTTCCAGCAAGTGTTCTGACCCCCTACAATGATGTACAGTGGCTCTGTAATGTGGGCTACTAAGGGGAAAAAGAAACCAGAAACTATCAAACACTTTCCAAAAGTATGCATCAGGTTTTAGCTAGGGGAGAAATTAATGTAGGGCTTAATCCAGCACATCAAAGTACTGTAGATATGGGATGTTGGAAAAAGTACACTGGCAGAAATCAGTGCCAAATATAAGCTTTTGTTTTGATGTTTAAATTTAAGATGTGCTAAACATCTTGAAAACAATTATTGGTGATTAGTTCAAACTGCTGGTTCCTGAAAGATGCAGATGGTACAGCACTAATGACAGTAATTACAGTTCAGATACTTTAAATCCACTTGCAATCTATGCACTTTAAAAACTTTTATGAATAAGCGAGATTAAAAGTGTTGGTGCAAAAATAAAACTCCTCTGTCCTGTACCCTGTTTAACAGAGAACTTAGTTGAATATGCTTAAAAATTAACCACTTTAAATAAGATGTGTCTGAGACGTTGTCCTGGTTTCACCTGGAATAAAGTTGTGAGCTATCACGTTGTGAATCTCTTTTTAAACAATAATAATAACAATAATGATAATGATAATATTTCTAGTTTTAAGGATAACGTTAATGCATTGTTATTACCTTCCTTTTCTTTCCTATTAAACTGTCCATCTCAACCTACAAATATTGCTTTTTTTTTTCTTTTCTCAATTCTCTCTACCATCCCACTGCAGGGGGGGTGAGGGGTGTGTGGGGGTGTGAGTGGGCACCTGTGTGGTGTTGAGCTGCCTGACAGGTTAAACCACAGCAGACATACATGGAACATGAACATAGAAAGGCAATCCATCCTCAGCACAGTTTCGGTTTTGCATGGTGTTTATGATGCCTATATATTCAGCAATAATGCAAGGGCCCGAACACTTTTTTATTGTGATTTATAACAATGTAAAAACATTCTCCTCTGCTATTCTGGTTGCTGTTATTTGAAGTAACAATTTAGACAGCATCAGCAATATGAGTGTCAACTGAATAAGTCTGCTGCAAAACCTCACATTGAAGAAGAATGAATTACATCTCTATTTTGGCAATATTTCATTCTCAAAGAGTTTTCACTCAAAACCTGAAAAAAGGCCTAAGTATTTATGTTTAAATTAGTGATCAGTTTCGATCACAGAACAAGGCGATGCAATCTTAATAAAGACAGAAAGTCAAAGTTAACACTAATTAGATATACATAGGTTTAAGATCACAGATGTACAAACAGAATTGCTGATTCAGTGCCCATTTCAGTTAGAAATCAAAAGAATTATTTAGCAGGATATATTTTTCCTTTTAGTGCAATATGACAATGAGGCATATAGAACAAGTAGGGCAGGAAAATATTTTATAAATTTCTTCCTATTAATATACAGACATTTACTGAAGGAAGTACCACTAAAATCCAGAATCAACCAGAAAGACAAAAATCTTTGCTAAGAAACTCTCAAAGGAAACATAAGCTATTAACTGCAAAAGTTTATATTATTGAATAAAATGCGTTGCAAAATATTTTTTTATATATTCATTTCTTAAATATCTAAGCACGCATATAATTTCATTAAAAAAATGAAATATCAGTATTTCAAAGGCATATTCAAAAGGCTATATGAGGTTTCTGCTTAATAACTTAAGTAAATGAGTCACAAAATATTGCATCAAATTAGTCCATGATATTATTTATAAAGTATTCTTTCAATACTTAACTCCTGCCATCTATATGATTTTTTTTTTCATATTTTTTCCTTTCTAAATGCTGATGAAAATTTAAGGAGGCCTACAAGAATATAAATGACAGTATGTTTTGAGGAAACAGTTTCACCTTGAGGCTTTTGTTGCTCACTTCTCACTTCCCAGCTGGACACCTCATGGGTGGTTTACCTTTCTGGTAATTTAACCTCAACAGAAAAGGCCTCTTTTTGCCTCCTGCACTTCAAGTTACACTTTATCTCTGACCTCAGGCTGACTCAGTAGTTACCTTTTTTCTGCAGAACAGATGGTTCTAAATTGTTGAACATATACAACCTGGCTTTACATCATTGTGTGATGAATCATAAACATTCCCAGCACTGGAAATAGATATTGCATTCTGTCTACAAATGAGATTTGTGATTAGAATGTGAAAATACTTGCATGATTTGAAGCATATGCAGTGACTCAGGTTCTGTGTTTGTCCGTGCGTGTGAGCTATACCTTTTGTTTGCATCGAATTAATGTATGTTCTGGTTTTCACTGAGGGAATGGAATATCTGGTTCTCTTGGAGTTTTACTGAGGTAAAGGAAAGCTCTACTGACCTGCCTCAGGCCATACAAGGATGCAAAAGAATATTGTTGAAAGTACTTCTGAAAATTATTAATTTTTTATTAATTATCAATTTCAGTAGTCAGGATCTGCCCACGTGCTTTGCAGTATTTTTAATTACACTAAAGAGTGCGTGTGTGGACATATGTAAGGAGTGTGAATATCTGTGTCCATTTGCATTCATGCTTCTTTTTAACTTGCATAGGCTTTTTCTTTCACAGATCTCTAGTATATTTTGTATTCCAGGTAAATCTATACTGTGGAAAAAAGTGCTTTGACTTTTTAGTTAGGGTTGTTCTTCCTGCAAGAAAAAATTTAATAATCCCCCCCAGAAAACCCTGAAAACCATATTAACAAACAAAAAACTCTGACAACCAAACAAGGTAAGTGGTGAAGCACATAGTGATAGAAGTGATTTTATTAAAAATATCATTTAGGCTATATCTCTAAGTTTGTATAAATAAAATGCATTGGTATTTTATGCAGAATTATAGTAGAATTAATAGTAGTACTGGTAGCCTACAAAGAATTAAAAATTGAGGAAAATCTTATTGCTATTAATTTTTACATGAATCTTGTGAGTTATAAGAACCCAGTCAGGACATAAACATAGTATATGAATGTATCCAAATGATGCTGGAAATAATTATAAGACGTTGATACTTTTGAGATTTCACTTTTGAACACAGAAGTAGCAAGCAAGGAGTACAAACACCCCGTCTCCCAGCATACCTATGCACTAGAAATATGTAAGTCAGTTGCAAAGGGGGGAAATAAAAAGTAAATAAAGTATTTCTCCAATGTAGAACTGTGTTTCTCGAGGTCCAAGTGCACAAAGGAGATTTAGCAATAGTGGGCAACAATAACAGGGTATAACATTATATTAATGACAAATTTGTCATGAGAGTGAGCAGAGCTACATACCGAAGACCCTGGTTGAGTAGTTTCGGTAGAGAGCAGGTAGAGGAAAGAGAAAGACTGTAAGAAAGAAACGCCCCATCTTTAAGGAATTCAGTTCAATAGAAACTGGATAAAAACCCAGAAAAATTAGAAGTGGTAAAAAATCAGCAACAACAACAGCAAAAGATTTAATATATAGCAAGTGCAGTATGATCCAGCAGAACTCATCCAGCAACAAAATTATCCTTGGAATTTTTGCTTCTTAAAAAATAAAGACACCAAATTTGATCTTCTGTACCAACTTATTTGTTCTTTAATATAAATGACCTTTCAAGAGAATAAAAGTTTGAAAAAATCCTCAGATGAAGGCAGAATCTATTTCCAGAAGCTGTTTCCAGACTTCAGGGTAAGTGGTAATACAACTCTGTTAAAAAAAAAAAAAAAAAAAAAAAATATAATATATATATATATATATAATTTTCTTTTTAATTATAAAAAAACTTACCTCTTCTGAAATATAATAGAGAAGATAGAGAAGACTCTGTCCAAAATATTATGATTTTTTTTAAAGGCAAACCTTGTTTTGCAGCTATTTACAAAACTCTTTGCAGCACAGGAATTTCAAAGGTACTGAAACAACCAAGTAAACAAGCTTTAAACCCTCTGAAATCAGCCCTTACTAACTTTGTGTTACTTCTTTTTAAGATGCAAAATAATGGACATTTTGTCTCTATAATTTCTTCTTAGTTATGATTTTATCATTTTACTATTGGTGCAGTATTGAACCTCTATCTTTCACTGAACCATCACTAAATTTATTAAAAATTAAGTGAACATGGCAGCTAAGACTGATCTCAAAAAACTTCACCCTGATATTTTTATTTTTAGTAAATATGGAGAAAAAGACATTTCTTAAGTTTTTAAATACTTTTCTACTTATTTTCTGCCATTGCAACTTTTTTTCTTTCTCTCCCATAGCCTGCTCTTTTTTTCCCAGTTAAGCTTCAAAATAGTAACTTTTAAGTAGTCTATTTGGATTCACAGTGTTTGGAAATCGAAGTATTGCCTATTTTTGCATTGTAATTGATTCATTCATTTGGGCATAGTGCTATATATCTACCTTTTTAACAGTAAGGTGGAGCGTTTCTTTTTTTTTTCTTCTTTTTTTTTTTTTCACACCAAGAAATTGCTTCAGCTTTAATATACACTTGTCACTTCTGCAGAATCCCTTATTATTCCAGTCACACTCTCTTCAATTTTCTTTCTCCTGT
Organism: Acridotheres tristis; assembly: GCA_037013685.1. Classification (NCBI taxonomy): domain Eukaryota; kingdom Metazoa; phylum Chordata; class Aves; order Passeriformes; family Sturnidae; genus Acridotheres; species Acridotheres tristis. Next base: position 74,930,568 of record CM072887.1, on the reverse strand, counting down.
CTAATCAGCACGATAGAGCTCAACCTCTAGCCTTCTAAGCACCTACATACACCACATGAAAAGTACACACAGAAAAGTATGTTAACAAAATACTCATGCCCTGAATACTGCCAGTCACTTCAATTCAACCAGTTTGAATAACCAAATGCAGCATAAATTTCCCACTGGTTCTGTGCAGTTGTCGGTATTTTATGTTCAATCCTCAGTATGGACCTAAAGGAATGCATCCAGGTATGCAGCAGAGTCCCATAGCAGTACCTAAAGATTAGAAGTTGTGAGAAGTTTGTTTATCAGTGTTCGTAATGGTGAAAACGTGGGCTGCAGTTCTAATTTAAAATAAAAGTAACAAAACAAAACCCATGGGAGGGTTTGGTTTTTTCCCTTTTGTAAGACTGGAATTTGTTAGGAATCTGCTTCATAGTGCAATATTTTATTTGGCTTTATTTAGCATTTCAGCCATATCTTCCAATATAAATACACAGTTTATGCATTTAATGAAGAAAAATCTATACAGGTTGCTAAGAATAGACAAAAGGTAATTGAATAGCTTTTTTCATCCCTAGAAATCTAGGTTCTTTATTCAGCTCATCCATCATCTTTTTTAGTATCTTTTTCTTTAATATTCAATTTGTACAAAATTTTAAGATGTTGAAAAGTAGTCAAAGTGGTGACTAAAAGTTCAATCACATTCGCTTCAATTGCTTTTCTTGAGAAACTATCCAAGAGATAGTCTCACTGACAAGATTTTCATGGCACTGATTTCAAGTATTTGTTTCAAAAATTCATTCTCATGTGTGGCCCCTTTGTCATTGCATTATAAAACACACATAAACTTAAAACAAAAAGTATGACTAATTTTCAAATATTTGTATGTGCTTATGTAGTTGATTTAAGTATTTATCCTGAAAGCATTTGTTCAGGCCTGTAGCTCTTCCTTTAGGAGCGAGCTGAGAATCAGAAAGATTACATGGTGCAAGCTTTCCTTGTATAAGTAAGGTGTGTGCTCCCCAGCAAGGGATCCTGCATGAATTTAGCCAACTTTTTCACCTCTCTGTGCCTCTTCTGTTTAACCAATGTCTAGTGCGGGGATTGCCACTTTGTGCATCTACATAAACCTTGCAGGAATAATTCTGCCATTTCTAAAGACTTATATAAGGCAATTAATAATTTAGAATGAAGGTTAAAAGTGACAACATACCTAGTTTTACCATTTGTTTAACTAATTCCTATGTAAGAGGAATTACTTAGGTTGATTAACACACAGAAGCCATGTGACCTCTTTACCTAAGAGAGTACTCAGATTGACTTACTAATTGTATTCATTATTTTGAATATCCTTCATGTGCCTTTCTATTCCTCTCTTTAAACAAAAACATTTCAAAATTTTTGTCGCTTTTACAGCTCATAACTTTAATTATGGAATACTTTTATGTATTTTTAGAAGGACAATGTACATTAAATGTCTGCAAGATATAGAAATACATCCAAACGTGATTTATATCCACTGTTTACTTGTGGTTTGATGCTTTTTATTTTATGGGTGTTTTGGGGTTTTTTTTGCACTTAGCTGAGTACTGTGAAGTTGTCTTAAAGTTCACCTAAGGAGACACTAAAAGAAGAGAGAAAAAAAAATTTATATGGGGTTTTTTGTTATTGTTACTCTTATTATTAAGATTGCCTTATGTCTAATATACCATGGAATAGAATCCTCTGTCACATTGTGGAGAGCAACCTACAAAACAAAGATATTAGGTTGTCTAGAAATGCACGTATTTTTCTAACATATACTTCTTCTTTCCCTCTGTATTTACTAATTACCCACATACCTGCAAAGCAGGACTGGCCAGGGTAAGATTTTATATAATTAGAAGTAGCATCTTCTGCAGAATTCAAAAGTAAAATTAGTTTTTATCAGGGATTTCTCTTCAAGCTACTATATGGAATTTATATCTATGTTAGGGACTAGGAGTTCCTGATGATATTTTCTGTGTGGCTGGACAGGTTCAGTAAATCTTCCAGAGCCCTGCAGTTCTGTGGCCATTGAGGGCAGTGCTGGAAATGGAAGCTCTTCCAGACTTTTGCTACTCTCCAGATTACTCCTGCCTTCTTCATGCCTTCATGCTGTTCAGTAGATGATGAGTTGAAGGGTTTTTTAAAGTTTTAACTTCATGAGAGAGCTTCTACCTTTTCCCTTTTTTTTTTTTTTGATATCACATTTCACTTCAAAAATGACCAGGTACCTGCTTTTTATCTTCTTGACTTACATTATTGTACAGTAAAAATATTTTATATAAGGTGCTCCAATAAATGTTAATCCTTTAAATCCTCTATTTCACCCACCCACCCACTTAGGGCCTAATTTGCTCTGGCTTCATGCATCATTTGTTCTTGAAATCTGCAGAAGTTCCACAAAAATGCTTAATGCAGCAAAATCTGCAAAGCTGTAAAAAGAGTTGTACTTATTCCCTACATGTGATTGTTTTATCTTTAATTAAACAACACCAAAAAACCCCAAGTTTTCTACCCTCCAAAGCAAAAAAGGTAGGGAAATAAATCTTAATTAATTGAATTACTATGTCCTAGTTAGGAAGCAGTCTAACATTTTAGGGGAGGTAAATGTCACATAAATTTTGTTACACATGGATTATACATTTCAAAATATATTTTTGTATCAAAAATAGCGTGGCCAGCAGGACTAGGACAGTGATTGTCTTTCTGTACTCAGCACTGGTGAGGCCACACCTCAAATCCTGTGTCCAGTTCTGGGATGGAGGGACAAGAGGGACATTGAGGTGCTGGAGTGAGACCTGGGAAGGGTGTGCAGTGTAAGTGCTGTGAGCAGTGGCCGCTGGAGCTGGGAGAAGAGGAGGCTCAGGGGAGACCTTATTGCTCTCTACAGCTGCCTGAGAGAAGGCTGAGGCCAGGTGGGATCAGCCTCTTCTCCCAGGAAAGCTGTCACGGGACAAGAGGAGACAGCCTCAAGCTGCACTAGGGGAGGCTCAGCTGGACATCAGCAAAAGGTTCTCTATGGAAACAATGCTTAAAAATTGGAATGGGCTGCCCAGGGAGTGGTGGAGTCACCATCCCTGAAGCTGTTCAAGAAACAAGCACATATGGCTATGATTTAGTTGACATGGTGGTGGTTGGTCAAAAGTTGGACTTGATGATCTTAGAAGTCTTTTACAACCTTAGTGATTCTATAATTCTATAAGTTTATTATTATTTTTACCAGTCCAAACACAAAAATTTTATAATGTTTGAAAATATTTAAACACCATTGTATTTCACCATGTCACTTTGACACAGTTCCTATGCAGTTCATGTTATTAATGATAATGAGAATTTAATACATTAAAATATAGGTTCTCTTTAATAGAAATGCATTTTTTTTCCAAAAATAAGTGAGAGTACCAGAAAATTTAATATGTATTAAGCAACATTTTTAATATTAGAGCCTTCAGCTTGTGAAAATAGTCATTTTGCAGAAGAAAGGGTCACAAACTGATGGGACAAGTACCAAAATTTGAAACAAGTACACAGTGTGCTCTGTGCTCCTGGCTATGCTTTGCCAAATTACATTTCTCACTCCTCTCGTTCTCTCATATTAAGCCAGGTGCCTGCCTTTACAAAAAATACAGAATTTTGAATAACCGTTCTCTGAATTTTTTAATGCAAACACACTAAAAAAAGTCATTAATATTAAAAAAACAAACAAACAAACAAATAAAAAACTTCTCATCATTAGCACCTAATTGAAATGATTCTCCAGTGCCGTTTATTAAAGGCAATTTGGGTCAGATTGGCATTTACCAATGTAGATTGTACTTTCAGCATTGTACCATAACCATGCTGAAATTCTTATTTTGTTCTCTGGCTTTTCATTATTTGAATAAAATAGCCCTTTTCATTTGCACAGTTTAATTTAATGATATCATGCCCATTACTTACTATCATAGGGTATTTGTCATATTTGCGTAGAACATAATAACAGACTTTTTAAGTGGAGGTTATGCGAAGCACTCAGACTGTTTCAGAGGTTTAATAATAATTTTCTTTTTCCTTGATGGCCTGTGCTTATTTTTATGGCCTGAAAATGTGTTTTAATTCTCTTTTACTTTCTAGGATAGGATAGAAAAGCTAGACGTGGACCTGAAAGCAAAATTTTATATATATAAAATTAAACAGCAGCTTTGAGTTTGTGCTGTTTTTAATGAGAGTGTAGAGAAAATAAATTTCTTTTGAGGCACTATGGGGAATTCTGACTTTAATGAAAACATTTTTTTAGGGGTAGAATTGATTTTTTTTAAGGCTGGGAAAGCAAAATTTATATATTAAAGTGGAAGAAGGAGTTGAAGGTCAAGGGGTAATCTGTTTGATTCAGCACATCTCAAACTGAAAGTCAGTCCCATGATCAGTTCCACAGCCTGAAAGCTACTTCAGAGTTTTCTTCTGCTTGGTATTGTTCTGCATGTTTGAAGAGCATTTAAACAGTAATGTCTTCATTTTAAAGACATGTTTTTTTTTCTTCTGACGTGTCCTAGGAGATACAAGAGTTATAAATTTTCTTGCCCTAGGACATAAAGGATTACCTATAAGTAGGAGCTCCTAGTTAGCATCCTGACTCTCTCCCTCTGGATTAAAAAGGCTAGAATAATATGAAAAAAGCATAATATCTTGGGTTTTCTTCCTTAGGTGGCCTTCCTTAGGACTGTAAAAAACTCTTGTCTCTTGACAAGATATCTTATACTTCCCATTATAGGGAACAGGACCAGGACAGGTCCTCAATAGATAATCACAACCTCTGCAGATTGTCCAAAGGAAGATGCCATAAACAAGTCTGAGCCCTTGCTGAGCCCTGGAACACTGAAAAAGTTACAAAAAGGTATTTTGAAGATTTTTATTTATATATATTGAAGTCTCCCTTTCATATGGGCCTAATGTCTTCACTAGTGTTTTTTCCAATAAATACTAACAATAAAAATAATAAAAAAGTATAAGAATAAATAGAATAAGAATAAGAATAAGAATAAGAATAAGAATAAGAATAAGAATAAGAATAAGAATAAGAATAAGAATAAGAATAAGAATAAGAATAAGAATAAGAATAAGAATAAGTAGTCGCAAACTTATTTACTGAGATAATTAAGTCAATGAATTATCAAAAACTTTCATTTTCCAATCTTGTAAATGATATTGCATTCATAAAATAATAAGATCCTAGAAGCCTAGAATGGTTTGGATTGGATGTGACCATCGGCAGGGACAATTTCATCCACTCATAGACTACACATGAAATTCCGTCTATGGCTCTTTCTTGTTTTCTGTAGTATTAATGAATACAAAAGTTTCTTCCCATCACTTTTAACTCACTGGCAGTGATAGTAATTCCTGGCATGTAAGAAATCCTTTCAGACAGTGTGTCACATGCAAGAAAAATTCAAATTAACATTTTTGTGGCAAAGGGTCAGTAAGAAGAATTATTCTCCATATTGTTGCTTCATCACAATGGAATACACCTGTATGCTTGTAAAAAAGAATGGCCCAGTTTTCTGCTTCTAAAACAAGAAGAAGACAACCAATAGTTTTAACAATTCAAATTTATTCACTCATGATTTTTTGTCTGAAAGCAGGGGTGTTCACATGTAACATACAGGAATGACATAGCTGGATGACATTTAGATAAATAGCAATCCAATGAAAGCTGCATCAAAACTGGAATGAAAAAGAAATATTCTTAAGACTTTGCTCTGTCTATCAAAAGCTATCTTGATCATTAGCTTCAAAAATCTGCTATTAGGATGTGCCTCTGGAGCACATATGTTTTTAAAATATTAGCAATCAGACATTGAAAAGGATAATCAAGTACAATTTGCTGTTTAATACAGGTCACAGAACTTGTCTAGAAATTACTGAGTCTCTTGATACCACCCTGAATATATAACTTTCCAGTTGACAAGGGCCATTTTATCTCCCAGATTTAGCAACCTATCAATTCAAGGTTGAGTTTTAACCTAGGATTTTCCTCTCCTCCTCATTTTGTCATAAGCATATATTATAATGAAAAAATTGCACTCCCAATATGAATATTTCTCCCTGATATTTTGAAGGCAGACTCTATGTCCTGCGTGGACTAGCAGAGCAGTTAGAAGTCCTAGTGTCTCAGTTTTTGAGTTGTGTTTTCAAGCTCCTGATATTACTTACTTTTTTTCCACTAGATTCAGGAAAAATTGAACTACCAAATGTGGGAAAAAAAATTTTAAAAAGCCAGGGAATCTATGTTACATCTCCATGAAATTGTTGCTGACAATGATTACTTCCAATCCAAACCATTCTAGAATTCTAGGATTCTATAATTCTATGAATGCAATATCATTTACAAGATTGGAAAAAGAGTTTTTGGTAAATTTTTGACTTAATTATCTCAGTAAATAAGTTTGTGACAGTACTTATATCATACAACACATCAGGATTAATGAAGTTCAGTATATTTTTTAAATCTTAATAATGTGTTTTTTTCCATTTACCAAATCAATCTCCAATGTCTTTTTCTCCTCTTGTCACTCTGTCTTAAGAGTTTTAAAACATGGACACGAGAAGTAGGCATGCCATTCCATTAACAACCTTCATCTCTTATCCTAGAAAATTGCTTTGGAGAAATGGAAAGCATGAAAATCTCCTTCGTCTCCTCCAGCCTGTCTGCCCTGTGGCTTGTCACTTAGACAGAATGAAAGCTGCTTGGGAGCTACCAGGTAGTGATACCTTGGTAGAAGCCCAGTTCTCACCCCATCACTATTGCATGTGCTTCTGAGGACATATCCTGGACCCAACAGAACCTGGATTTACCCCCACATAGTCATGGATATTTATACCTTACCCTGCTATGCTTTTAAATATTGTTCTCTGCTATCTAGAGGGAACTCTGTGTCCACTCAACCCCACTCTGTTTGTGGTCGTTCTGGTGCCCTCACTCATCACAACAGTGTCTCTATTTTGATAAAGAATGGTGACTAATACAGTTTGGTTATAGCTTGCACTAGTTAGATTGAAATTATTCTAAGTATTCTAGGTATGGAGACATTAATTTCCTGCAACCAGCTGTACTATCGATTACCCAAGATTTATATCAATACACCAAAAATCAATATGTGCTGAGACATTATCCAAACAAATTCCCTCTTAGCTGTTAGCTTGGAATACACATCTTATTTTCATATTGGTCCAGAAGATACAATGACCATAATATTTTTTCTGTACCTGACTACAAGCTGAACAACGATTAAAGAGAGCAGGCAAGACTATCAGACAATCATCTTTGCAATCAGCAAATCATACTTATAAATCACCAAATCTTAAGTGCATCTATATTATTTCTAAGACAGAAAATTATATTTCTTTACATTTCTTTACATTAATAAATTAAGTTTTTTCTAATCTAGTGAAAACTTTCACAAAATCACAGCATCATTAATGTTGGAAGGGGTGTCTGGTGAGTAATCTAGCTCTGGCTCAAAGAAGGGCGACTAGAACAGGTTCCTCAAGACTATGTCCAATTGAGTTTTGAGGATCTCTAAAGACTGAGATGCCACATCTTCTGTAGTGTAGCATTTAACATAAGGTAGGCTCAGCTGATTACTCTGCTAGTGTGTCAGCATTGGCTTTCACACTGTCTTTTGATCTAAAACCAAAAAAGCTGTTCAACCACTCTCAGAGAAATAAAACTGTCTTCTGATGTTTAAGTGTATGTTTTTATTTTCAAATTGACTCTTCAGTTTGTGCCCATTGCCACTTTTCCTGTTAGTGGGCACCACTGGGGTGAGTCTGGTTCTGTATTTTCAGTCCCTACTGCCAAAAGGGAAACTTGTAAAACCTCTCATTATTATGTTAAATAGTGTCATCACCTAAATCTTAGTTTTGTTTAAAGTCAGAAATATACAACAATATAGTCTTCTAAATCCCTTGCAGTATTACAAACAATCAGATCAATTTGCAATTTCAGAGAGCAAAAGATCTTTTGCATCTCATGGTAGTTTCTAGGCTGAAGCCTTATCAAAGTCTTTTAAAAAGTTTAATAAATTGGAGAGTCACCTTTTTTTTCCCCTGCCACTCATTTATTCATCCCCGATAAATTATAATAACTAAAAATTTGCTCCTTATAATATCCTGACCTTCACTTGGTTGCTCTTCATTGCCTAAAGAAGAAAAAAGCATATGAAAAAAATATTGGGACTTTCCCCCCACCCCTCACTTATATTACCTCCCTGCATTTAAAAGTCTCTGAACTTCACAGTAACATCCAGTACACCACAATCTCAGGTACTGTTGCCATCATCCTTCTGCTGACACATACACCATCACCCAGATATTGCAGGACACAAAATCTCAACAGACCACAGTTACAACCTCACACTGTTTTGTATGGCATGGATCAGTCATCATGGGAAAAGTTGTCTCCTGCATTCTACACCCTTTTCATATTCTCAGAGTACTTTCTTTGAGGAAGGATCGTCAGGGAAAGGGGAAGGAGTTTTAGTTTTCCTTCTTCAGGGTGGCTGACCCGCCTTGCAATTCTTAGATCTTGCTAACCTCGGTCTTACCCTTCCTTTTCAGTTCTGACCTCCTCCTTCATTTGCCTATTTTCAGAAGCAGACTTTTCCTTCTGCTTTACCATGTCAGTAGCTAAAAGTTATCATGTGCAATCACCACTGACAAAATCTATTGCCCAAATGCTGACCACAGATGTGACTGGGTGGAGGAGGATGGGGATGAGGAGGAGGAGAAGAAGGAGCAGAAGGGGGGGAAGAGGGAGGGCAGATCACATTGTAAATGATAGTGTATATAGAGATATGTTTTCTTTGCTGTTTCCCAGAGCAAGCCCATTCAGATATCAGAATAAGGTCCCCTGATGAACCCAGCTCAGAAACAGATCCACCAAAGCAACTCCAGACTGAGGGCTGAGGCAGAATTCACATAAAGTGACTTCTTCTGGTCATCTTCACTTTTTCTCCATAAGCTTTGTCTCTGAATATTTAAAGATGATCACACCCCAGAATTAGAATTATGCAATAATAACAACTGTCCTAGAATCTTCCTGTCTCCCCATCCAGGCATCAGGAGCTTCTCCAAAATTTCTGAAAGTACCTCTGTGGAGCCCATTGCTTCATGTACAGGAAAATTCAGCTAGTAAGACTGGCAGAGTATGCAGAAGGCACTGCAATTGAAATAAATTAGCTTGTGAGGTCCCTGATTGAGAAGATCCTGTGATTTTTGCACCCATTTTCTCCATTGAAACCTAGTTTTCCTTTGTGGCTGGAGAACTCTTCCATAATAATCCAATCTGATAAAGAACTCCTATGTAACAATTAATGTCACATTTGAGCAGTCCAAGGTGCTGGGTTGTACTTGCTGTTCAGGTGAGACAAGGAACTTCTACTACAAATCACAGGGTTTTCATGACAGCCACTGCACTATCTTTTGCTGTCTTCCTAAATCCTCCTCTAAAGTCAACGACCAGCTCCTGAAATACGCCTTGATTCTTTAATCTAACCCAGCAAGAAGCTTGGGTCTTAAATCTGTCTGAAATCCACTCTAAACTCTTCAGTATTGTTCCTAGAGCATTCGACTTAGAAAAATAGAATCAGGCAGAAGTACTCCGGGTTGAAGGAGGTGAAGAGACTCAAGAGAAGCAAGCAGAGGATAGGGCTTTTTTCTACATTCTTCTGCATCCACAGTGTCCTGGGAACTGTGTTGCTTACTGGAAAATTTCTACTCCAGGTGCTCCTGCAATATAAGAAGGATCATGACTTCATCCTTTTGTTCACTAAACCCTTTTCTAAGTGTCTAGAAAGGTGGAACACCTTTTTGCACCATCACTTCTAGATTCAGCTGCCTTTACATCTCTCAAAAAATCTGTGATGAATTTTTTGCTTTCCAGTATTTCTGGCCTCAGTAGCAATGCCACTCTCATTAATAAAGTAAAAAGACACCAACTCACTGTTGAGACACGTAGTAGCAGCATTGTTACTTACCAGAAAGAGCAGAAGGAGAATCCTTCATCAAGTGCTTGCACAGGCTTGCACAGACCCTGATGACAAGCTTAATTTTAGATATCTACCACCCTAGAAATTTCTGGTAGGGTGACAACTCTTACCTACCTGAAAAAAGTACTCTGACATTGTTGGTGCATGTAACAGGCACACAAATCTCTTTTGAGGCATTGCCTTATTACCTGCTCCTGAGAAAGGTTGAATACCGGTTCAGTAAGTTTTAAAAACACTTCTGGCTAATCTCCATTACAGAAGTATGTCTGGAAAGACATTCATGCTCAGTTTGCTCCATTTCATCGTTCTTTTGCCTTTGCCTAGTGAAGAATAGTTTAAAGAACAGTCAGAAGAGAAAATAAGGATTCCACATGGGCTAGCATGTCTGAGCTGACAGCTTATTAAGGATATGAATTGTTAATGGAGAATCCCCTATGGACTGATATGCTGGATTGACTCATTGTGTTTAATTGCCCCTTGGTGGAGTTCACACTAAACACTGCAGTTGAGAATTCCCTACACCTTCCATTTTCCCTCAAGGATTCCACACTCTGGATAGAACATGGTTCTTACTGTACTCATTCTCAAACAAACTGCTGGTGATCCACCTTGTGTGCCACAGACCCATTTCAGGAATGAAAATGTGGAGAGAGCATTATCATAATATGCAAAAGCTCATCAAAATATCTCACTCATCTGTGGTGGGGAAAAGAGAGCTGATTTGAAGGAGCTTTTCTATCACTTCAATAATGAATCTGTTTTGCTTGTGGCAATGATTTCTGTTTTCACTACTTTGCTTTCTTTATTCTATTCTGCTACACATATCTGCTACACATAAACTGAAAATAAATATCTGAAAAAAATAACTTCAGCATAATTAAAATGTACAGGCCTTAATACTTCCTATCCAATCTCAGACCAACAGTTTAATTGTTTATAAAATCTGTTCCTGAAGGATTCCAAGACAGGATAAAATTTTTATTCTGCTGTAAGGAAATGAACAAAAATAACCATTCCCAGGTATAATTATAAATCGCAGTTTATGGAAATAATCAAGAGGAAATTATTCTTGATTATACCTACACTAATTGTAAATAAACAATGAAATAAGCTTCTATAAAGCTATGGGGTTATTTTATTGTTTGGGGTTTTTTTCCCCCCACAGGTGGTTTTAACAATATTTTGGCATCACAGCTAAGTAATAAATCACGGGGTTTCCATGGTAGCCAAATAAGCTGAGTATCACATCAGCTGTCTCTGAACTTCAAATAGATTTGAAATTTTATTTAACCATCCTTTTAAAGCTACTGCTGTCTGATCCATATTCTTTCTGTAGGTGAAGAATACGTTTTAGACAGTGAGAGAGATTATCAAGAAATAAAGAAATCATGTAATACTCTATTTTGTTCTGTCACGATTTGGTTTTGGTTTTGGTTTTGGTTTTGTTTGGGGTTTTTGTTTGTTTGGGGTTTTGTTTGGTTGCTTTTTTTGGCTTTTTTTGGGTTTTGGGTTTTTTTGTTTGGTTTTTTGTTTTTTTTTTCTTTTTTGGCTTTTGGGGGGTTTTTTGTTTGCTTTTTGTTTGTTTGTTTGTTTTTTGTTGTTGCTTGTTATTTGGGGGTTTTTTTGTTTGGTTTTTTGTTTTTTTTTTTCTTTTTTGGCTTTTGGGGGGTTTTTTGTTTGCTTTTTGTTTGTTTGTTTGTTTGTTTTTTGTTGTTGCTTGTTATTTGGGGGTTTTTGCTTGTTTTGTTTTTTATTTAAGATTTTTCAATTAGATCCTATCTGAGCTGGTGTTCTATGTGTTCTGTTGAATATGTTTGCAAATAATCTAGAAAAGCAGAGAAGTTAGTAAGCTTGCAACGTCTGTTGGTAACAGTGAGTTTTTCAAGGTGATATTGCATACAGAATTACAAAATCTTTTAAAAACTGAGCACCTAGGAAGTAAAAAGTCCAGTTCAACTAGGTGGTGATGAGTGTCAAGTGATGCACTTGCTAAGAGGTGGGAAAACAAACAATAATTATTTCACATGCAAATAGGGTAGATGATTAACATTTGCTGCAAGGACACAAAGACCTCAAGGAGTGTTCAGTGAAAACATCAGCTTAGCACTTAAAGTTGGTCAAAAAGGCAAATCAAAGTTTACAGATTGCAAGGAAAGAGAAAACTTGAAACATCACAGACCATTCTACCATTTAAATCCATGATACATTTATATTATGAGTACTAGATAAGCTGTGATGACTTAATCTCGAAATAAATACCAGGAAATTATTCAGACAAGCAATATCAAAAGCGTTGAACTTCAATAAGAGGAATAGTTATTGAATTAGGTCTTCTCATTTTTCACAAGAGACTGTTAAGAAATATTGTAAAAGAGATTCACAAATGCATGGGACATGGAGGTGCTGAGAGACTTCTTTTTTCATTTGTTGTGTCTTTTGCATCAAAAGAACAAAGGAACATCAGCTAAAGATCTAGGACTCGGGTGCAAAACAAAACCCAAAAAGCTATCCTCTGCTGCTGCAACAAAGCTATTGAACTCCTTGTCATAGGATTCTTTGGACTTCATTGGATTCAGGGAGATCTTCATTTGAAAGCAACCCACTAAGGGTTGCTAAATGCATAAATGAATCTTTGGCCAAATTTTTATTGTTGGGATGTAATTTATTTCTATCCTAAGTAATTGGAAATGGTCTGGCACTGTGGAATCCAATTTGATCAACTAGATAATAAGAAATTATTTCTGATTGAGTTTAAGAAATTATGATCATGTTATAGTATTTTTAAACTCTCTTTACCTCTTTTATAAATTATTTTTATTCAAAATAATATTTTTAAAAGGCTATAGTTTTATAGACACACGTTTATATGCTACCAGGCATTTATACTAGCAAAGGCAAAGCTGAAGAACTGCAGCTGGCACTGGAAGGGAGAGCTAAGGGGTTTATGGCACTGTTTAGTTCCCATGAGAACAGAATGTGTCCACAGCCAGAGATGAGCATTTGGGACATGTCTGTTTTCTCCAAAATAAAGTTTAATTGTATTAAGTATTTAGGTTACATCTACGGGGAACTCGAGAGCAAAAATGGTATCAACAAAGCACTTTTTTATAAATCAAAATATTCATAATAAAACCTTCTTGAAAAATCAGAATTTTGTTATAATTAATTTTAAAAACATGAGTAATACTTACTGTAACACTTATTGTTTTATCATGTCAATAATTTTGGTTATTTGAAAACTTTTTCCATCTGACTGATTAAAATCTGGAAGATTTTTAAATCCAGAAAATGTTTTAACTCCTTGTCTGTATTCACAGAGATAAAAAAAAAAATTAAAGTATTCTTCACATGGTGATATTTTATCTCTAATTTTCACCATGAGACTGTTTTGGATGATTTTAGTATTAACTTTTCAGAAAATAAAATAAATTTCTTCAAGAACCAGGAAATTAAAACAGCTCATTTAGAGTCAATGCAAAGTCTATGACATTTCTTGATTAGTAGTTATTGGGATATGTTAAATGGAGAATTCATGAAGTTGATGACATTTTTCTGCTGAGTCCTGCACTGCAGCACATTGATCCTTCTATCTCCAGCTCAGCCTTGCCACTTGAGCCTGACCCCACATCCCACTCCCTTTCTTCTGTGGAGGAGCAGCACACGTGCTGAAATGGGATCCTTTCACACCAAGAATATGGAGGGGGATTTGCCTCTTAATGCTAATCATAGTTGCTAAAATCGTCCATAAGGCTATGCTCTCTATGTTAATCTTGCAAAGGCATTCATAGGACACCTGCTCTGGATTAGACTGCTAGATTGATTTTGCAACACAGTAGTTGCAAAAAATGCTTACAGACCATATATAGGCATTTACAAAGGTTAAACACAGACTATGTTTGGCAAAGATATCATTCCAAAAACTCTCTCCAAAGGGATATTGGTTCACTGAGACCTGTGGGTTAACTGAAATCTTTTTCCCTGGTCATTTGCAGATTTATCAAAGGAGCAGTTCATTTGATTAAATGCTGGACAAAATGTTCAGAAATATTTTTGGTTTATAAAAATGGATTCATTTTCTATGTGTTTTGCCCATGGCAGAGAAGAGCTAAATCACTATTGAGGTTTTTCTCTCCTTCTGTCTAGCTGTTGTTCTCTTTCTGTGCATAACAGGCCTATTCCGACTTCCAGATGAAATGTAAATCAAATCAGCATATCGCAACATAGTATTATTTTATGACTGCATCATTGAAAAGTGACACAATGGTTTGTGATTCCAAATTTCCCTGTGGCCATTCCCAGTTTTGTCAGCTTTCATGATCGTTATATTTTATGAAATCTCTTTCATAGCCGTAAACGTTCAAAAGTTTAAAGACATATTATAGCTGGAGAATCTCACATACATTGAAGAGGTCTGCCAGTTCTAGGAGAGCAAAAACATTTTGATTGAGATATGATCTAGCTTTTCAATTTACACTAAGTAAAACAATATAAAAATGTTTCATTTTAATTCGTTCCATATGTCACTGATGAACAAAATGTAAGAGGTTTTCCCATATGAGTTTATAAAAACATCCAGAGGGTCAGATGCTTCATAATAACCAGATTTCAGATAATATATAGTAGGTTAGCAGGATTGATTCAAGTATGTATGAGAGAAATTGACAATAATCTTAAATAAAATTTAAGTTAACAAAAACATTCATTGAGAAATCATAAACTATCTACCTAACTTTTCATAATAAATTCAGGCAAAGTTTTTATTTATTTATAACAAAAAGTGAACATTATTCCAGAGATTTATATTTCTATCAAAGATGTATGAATAATACGAGAGTGTACCACTTAAACACCTTTGCTAGGAACTCAAATCTCTTATTTGCACGTCTTGTACTTTTTTCTGAATTTTTCATAACACAGTTTTAATTATGAAAGTGAAAATTGTAGCACATAATAGATGATCATATGCTGCTGAACTAGTTGCATGGAAGAAATAACCTGTAGAGCAGATGGTTTATAATAGCATAAACATTAATAATTTTAATGGATAATCAGACTCTTTCATTAGTTTTTGTTCTATTTAAAATCAAGGGCAAAAACATAGGTAGGGGTTCGAGCAATTACTGACCAGAAACTGTTCCCAGCTACTTCACTCATTCTGGAGTTGGTCCACATTCACACAAATTTGATCACTTCTCTAGTATCTAGACTGGGCCAATCTACATTATTTTTGAGCCTTTTCTGTGTAAAACAAAGAGTCAAAAAGGAAAGCAAAAATTAAATCCATAGAGTTTTTGGTGCTTTCCTGTTATTGTAATAAAATTGTTTTGATATTTTTGCTTGTTTAAATGCTAATGTTACTATTATCTGAATTTTTAAAAAATTACTCTTGCTTTACAGAGCACAATTTCTGGAAAGAAGAACCATTTCTAAGAAAAAAACAAACAGGAGAAGACATTTTTCTAGATTTATTCAGACTTTTGATTAATCTGATTTACTTACTATAAGTGTAACAGGAAACAACTAATTAGAAACAAAATAATCCAAAGCATAAAAGAATTAAGTAGTGTAAATCTTTGGTGTTAGAAGTGCTGCTGCAGAGTGCCCATTATTTGATGTGCTTCTCTGGGTGAAATCCAGTGGGTTACATTTCTAAATGACAGTCTGCCTACCTCATTTTACTTCCGACTTTTTCATCCTCAACAACAACAATTTTATGCAAACCAAATTATAGCTTCGGTGGCATCTTAGTAATTTCAGTGAGTTATGGTAGTGCAGGAGAACATGTGGTGATGTAATTAGAAATTAAGAGCACTTCTGACAATGTACAAACATGCTGATGTTCCCTTTTTATACCTGTCTTGATCTTGTGAGGTACAAATGAGGGAGGGAAAAAACATCTATCTAAATTGAGATCATTTTAAGCAAACAGCTATGCACAAGCAGATCTGTCAAATATAAATATATACTTCATTCTTAATCAATTTGTAGAGCAGATTTATACCTAGGCATAACTCTCAGTGTGGACTATGCTATGCCACAGAAATAAAACATCAGCATCAGCATCTTATCTTTACTAGGACTTCCCGTGTAGCTATATTGAAATTAGCAGAGAAGAAAAGGCTGAAAGCAGGTAGGAAGAGTGAATGGGACAGAAATTCAACTCCATTCTCACTTGTCATTGTCCAGATTGATTAAGGGATGTTTTCTTTTATTGCCATATTACATTAGTTGAGATTCTTCCCTGACAGCAGAAAAGAAACAGAGGAGAGATCACTATTTTGGATAGTGAAATTCAGGTTATGACACCCATTTTATACTATTCCCAAGACACAGTGTCATTAGGATTATATTTTCTTATTTCACAGCTTGTCATACCACTTATACATTGCTAGATAGTCCTCTGTTTTTTCCCTGTAGAAAGGTTAGAGGGAAGACATCAAGTAAGCAGTGAAATCAAAGCGTAGATTAAATACACTGTAAAGAAGATAGCTATTATTTCTTTAAGGCCAGACACAGAAGTTACAATGAAAATAAAAAAATTTTGACATTATAAAAAATCATAATCCGTAAAAATTTTAATATACTTGCAGATTATTAAAGATATAATACTTTTAAAATATATTTTCTTCATCTTTTATTTAATGAGTATATTTTGTGTCTATATGATTTTTTTCCCAGCTTGAAAAGAGATCTTGTCTGTTTTCCTTTGCATTTAATAGCAAACTTCAAACTTCATTTCATTGAACCAACTTGGATGTGTTGCCACTGCTTGTTTTCTCTATCAGACTTTTATACCTGTGGGAAAAAAATCTGCAGAAAACATAAACCAAAAACCAAATAGAAAAGCTCCCTAAATGTTCATATCATCTATAGTGAGGCTAGTTCCTATTAATCTTGTTGTTTCTTTGAAAATATATTTAAGACTTTGTCATAAAGTTTAATAATTCTCAGGGGCTACAAGGCATTCAGTGTTGTCCCTTAGAAAGTAAATAAAAGTACATTTAAAACTTAGATTCTTGTCATTTCTGAATGTTTTTATTCTTCTTTGGTATCTAGAATACACATTTTTATTGAATAATGAGATGTTTTGTATGGTTTTCTTTATTTTGGTTTGTTTTTTTCCAGAATTCATATATATTAATCATATATTCAGATGCAAATGGATTTTGTTAGTCTGAGAAACAAAGGATTCCAAGTTTAGGCACATTTTTCCTGCAACGGCAGATGGAGATCATGAAGAAAATCCATCTCTTGAAGTATGAAACAGAAGACAAATAAGTAACAGCAACAACTGTATTGAGTGCAGCAGTGTTTTCCGTGAATGCACTTTGCTCATCTGTCTCTGCTTTGACCATAGAGGATTAATTTTTTATAATAAACAAAAGTAGTGATTTTTTAGATAAATATGGGTATTCCTCCATTAAGGTATTTTTTGATGCATTATACTTCATCTCCCGTAATCCATCCTCTTTTTTTTTCCAAATAATACTCCACAAAATAATAAGATCTTATGCAAGAAATTGATAGTTCACATAAAGTATTTACAAATATATCTATTTGGGTAAAAAATTTCTTTGCAAATGTAGTTGCTAATAGCTAATTATATTTTCTAATAACACTCGCTAACATCATAGAGATTATGCATGAAAACTCTATCATCAGCAAAATTAAAGCATAAAGCACTTAATAATTTGGTTTGGGTTTTTTTCACTTTAGTTCTTCACTGGTTAATTTTTCCATTACTTCTTAAAATTCAGAAACTGTCTTTAAGAATAGTATATTAACTATTTCTGCACTGTAAATAAAGCAAAAAAATGTCAGCCTAGATGATTTTAGCTGCAGTTACGAGAATTCACATTTTCAGCACACCAGACATTTACCTAACAGTCTTGTAAAAGAATCATAACAATGAAAGATTTTTAGGGTAACTCTTGAAAAGAATTCATAAAACACTCTGAGATGGAAGTCAGAATAAATGTTCCAGACCATCAGGGAAATGGGGTCTGTTTGATTTTTGTTCCATCGTTGTCTACTTGTTTTTAAAAACTCTATCCAGTCTGTTTTCTTTAGCTGTTTGAAATATCCATGTGTCTCTGTAACAAGAATGAGAAACTGTAAGCCCTGACTTCTTGTCTGATTCCTAGTGAAGCCTGAATCTGTCTTGCATAGAAAATTCAATTATACAAACCAGGTGATTTGTAAGGGGAGTATTTTTCAATAGAAAGGCGTGATCCTTCTCCTGCAATACTTTAATGTTATTCTTTGGGTGTTTTGCTCTTGAAGACAAGCAGGAAATTTCTGTTTAGGGTACAGAAAAGAAGTGTCAGTAATGTTCTTTAAAGTAAGTGATAAGATATTGGTCTCTCAGCTTTGGTGACTTCATTTCTTCATGAAAACAACAACCAAAAAACAGCTATGTTGATATGTTCCCAGATTGGATGCACCTAAATCCAAGAATGAGTTTTATGTATCAGGCTTTTTTCCATTGCCCAGAGTTTGTTAACTTTTTGAATGCTAAATGTAATCAAGCATTCAGGGTCATTTTTCTATACTTTGTTGTTGGGGAAACATCTGTACATTTTACAGTTTCTTGACCTTTCTACTTGTTAGTTCCATGAGTATTTCTGACAGGGTGCTTATTTGCTGAAATAATTGCAGAAAATAAACACAAATATCCTGCATATGAATTAATTTCTTCTTCTGTCATATCCTACATGTTCATTATAAACATATTTGATATTTATTACATTTCTACAAATACCAGGTGTTAGAACTACCTATTTAAAATGTAAGAATTGAGATTTGGGAAATACATCTTTCAAATTTAAGGATTAAAAAATTGTCTAAAAATGTAAGCAGGCATCAGCCTTGAAGTTTAAGAGAAACAGAGATTAAGAAATCATAAAAGGAATATTTTGAAAGTTCCATAATTTTAGGGGTCTTGCACATAATTGAATTTAATCCTTTGTAATGCAAAGAGCAGATGTTAAGAAAGCTTTTTTCTTCCTCACTTCCTCTGCCAGCAATTTTTCCTCCTTTGTACAATTATCTCACATATTTATTTCCTGTATAAGGCAGATCTACACCACAGTGCAACTCACCACCCACAGCTAAGGAGAAGTATACTGTCACATGAAAATAAAGAAATGTATCCTGTATCAGCTGCTTTCCTTTGAATGAAAGAAGAAATATGTTTCCAACCTTTCAGCTTGACAAGTTATGTATAAACCACAGAACACATCCCTATTTATTTATTTTCAATTCGTCAGCCACCAAGATGATTAAATTTATACACACAGTTATATAATGGAAAGCAGAAAAAAAAAGCTGATTGAAAAGATGGATGTAATTACTTCAGTGCTCTTTGTAATTGTCTCCAGACAGAACATCTTCATCTCATGCCACTTAGACAAAATATAATGCTTTAGATGTGGAGATGTGCTTATTATTTGCCTTTCCCAGAACAGTTGACAAAACTGTGTGTATAATGTTAGGTTTTTTTGATGAAGTTTGGTGCCACACTTACTCGAATGATAGGCTTCTGTTCCTAAATTATTCTAAATCTGTGAGGTAATGAATGCACTGAATGTAAGACCAGCCGTGTTGTGTCAGTCCAATGGTCAGTCTTGTCCAATACTTTATAAACAAATATGATGAGGGGTGCATGATAAGGCGGAAAGCACCACAGTAAAGAGGTGTATAACACTATCCTTTGTCCAGGAAAAGTTTATCTGGTGATTTTAGCCAATATACTTTTCCAGACAGAATTCACAGCTTGTAGGTACTAAAGATTTTGTGCAGATGATTCAGGCTTTTCAGTGTTCTTATCTTATAATGAAAAGAATCACTCCTCTCTGAGGCCCATTTATCTCTATTGATTCCACAAATATGCTTGGGTGATGAACTTAAGCATAACTAACAAACTTTAGTTACCTCTGCATTGCTGGGTGAGCTACATTGTTGGTGCTCTAATCTCCATTTGGAAGTGGTCTGATATGGTCTCATCATAATTGTTTTGAAGATATCAAAAATAGAGATAAAATCTATGAAATAATAAATTCTTAATTACATTCAGAGATATTGAAAAATTACTTACCTAAACATTACTATGAGTATACTTGGTCTTTTATCATAATTTTTGTGCAAGTTATACTGACAAACAAACAGAAGAGAGGCAATCCATTTTGTAAAATCTACCTGGCATAGTGATGTTGTGACACAAGAAACGGCAGAAACTCAAGCACCTAGAGTTGAGGCATACAACATTCCCAGATAAAGTTAAACAATGATATATTTACATAACTATGGATCTGAGCCTGAAACTGTAAGTCAAAAAGTTGGCTCAGCCAGACACTGGGCTCCTGCCCAGGCAGGCATGATGTTTCTTCCTGCACTCCTTCTGTGCTCTGCTACAGGCCTGGGAGAGGCTTTCTCAACTTCTCTACACTTGCAGGTCAAATATGATTACATGATACCTTTCTGATGGCTTGGCTGAAATCAGTATTAGGGCTGGTTTTAAGGATTTCATCACCACCTGGAATAATTTGCAAGAAACAGTGTCTCTCCATTTATTTTCATAACTGGTTTTGAATAGATTTTCAAACTAAATTATTATTCATGTAAATTAAATTATATTTTTGTTTTAGAGTTGAAAAAAGGACACATTTCTGTGTCTTCATTTTGAATTGCTGCAAAAACATATTTTGGCATAAATACACCAAATTTCCATAATGGAAAGCCATTTTTCAAAAGTTAACTCTGCAAAAATCAATCAGATGCAACTATGCGTCAGATATATTTTACATGTTTACTGAGAAAATAACTTTAAATTTAATCTTACCTTAACAACATGGTCCTTTCAGTTAAAATTTCCTTTTTTGTTTTACTTGGTAAAAATATTTATACATCTAGAAAATGTGTATTTAAAGACCAGATTATAAAGTATTCACTCATGGTCAGTAATTGCTTAAACTATAGATGGTATTAGTGGAGGCAGTAAGATATCTCGGAGTAAAAAAAACATGATCTAATTAGATTGCAAAGTTTATAACTTATAAACTATACTCTCCTGGTTTTTGGAAAACTGTATACAAAATTTCTTTTTGCATAGTGCTTTAGATTGGATTTTGCCTGGAATTTATAATTCTCTAACTTAAGTTTTCCTGATATTCACTAAATCTCCTGTTAAAAATGTAATTTGTCACTTGAACTTTTGAGTGCACATTTTCTGTGCATTTCTTTCTGAATTTTTTTTTTTTTTAATTAGAAAGTCTTAGGATGATTGCACTCATATCACTAGCTTTTGCTGGTTTTCCCAGTGCAGGCATAACCTTCAATTTCATTACACTTCCTAATTCAGTGCATTTTGTAGATCACAGAATCATGGAGTAATCTAGGTTGGAAGCAAACTTGAAATCATCTAGTCTAAGTCATTTTTGGTCAAAAAAGGTCTGATTAAATTACTTAAGGCTGTGTTTGGTCAAATCCGTGTTTTGCAAAGAAAGAGAAAGAAGAATTCCTACATTCCCTACTGCACGTCAAGTTATTTTAATGACTCTTCCTATGAAGAGAAAATAAGCTTGGGAGAAGGTACACAGAGCACTAAGGGCAGCTGCTTAAACTTGTTACATTTAACTCATTCATTGTATATTAATGCCAAAACTAGCCAGACGCATTAACTTTTCAAAATTTAAATCTCTAGTAACTTATTTCAGCATCATTACAGTAATTTAATGTCTCCAAAGGATGAACAATAGAGACGAGCTCAAAACAGGAACAAAGGAAATGAGAACAGAGAGGAAACATCTTCCAGCAAATGATTGAGGCTGTATTTTTAAACACATCTGCTATCAAAGTGGCACAAAACCTTTGAACTGTAGCCTCATTTCTCCTAAAACAGATCCCATTCCATCAGTGATTGATATCTACTGTGTACAGAAAGAAAAGTTGTGACCATATTTTCAAGGACAAGAAAACCATGGTGGCCATATATCTTGGTTTCCTTAGCTTAACTGTATTTTTTTTTCAGGCTTGAAAGAGAACTTAAGTCTTTTTTTGTCTTTTTTTTTTCCCCCTTTTCTGAATTTCCAGACAAATGACCATCATGCATGCATAGTTTGCCTTTATGTGTGTTTACAGCTCACTTGACCATGCCCAGTAGAAGTCACCAGTTCCAGATGTATCAGACTTAACTGTCAATGTGCTGCATGGCATATGTTCCCACATTTCATCTGGCAATTGTGTGACTAGAAACACAGGAACACTGGGCATAATACAGATGTCTTGATGACTTGAAAGCAATATTCCTCCATGCTGACAGTAACTTTAATATGGATCTCAGTGCTTCATGTAACAGAACAGTCAATCTGTTCTTCACATATCAAAGAACCAGAGTCATAGAATATATTGATTTGGAAGGGACCCATCACAATAACAGAGTCGAACTCCTGGCTCTATGTAAAACACCCCAAGAGTCACCCCATGTGCCTGAGAGCATTGTCCAAACACTTATTGAACTCTGTCAGGCTTGGCGCTGTGATCACTTCCCTGGGGACCCTGTTCCAGTACCCAACCACCCTCTGAGTGAAGAACCTTTTCCTTGGATCCAATCTAAACCTACCCTGGCACAAAACTCATGCCATTTCTACGTGTCCTGGTCATGAGAGCGAAGAGAATGGTACCTGCCCCTCCACTTCCCATGGTGAGGATGAGGAAGACCGCAATGAGGTCTCACCTCAGTCTCAGTTAATATTACCTAGATACTTTGCCACTCAAGGTAGACTTTTTAAATGCAGCCATGTGGTAGCACAGGAGAATGTTTCAAAACAGAATCAATGTCTCTACATCCTTGTTTTGAATTTTCAATTTTTTTTTGATTTAAGTATTATCCAAAGCAATTCAATAGGAATATTCCTATAATTATTTTCTTTCTTGAAATCTTCAGACTTACAGGAACTAGTCTAAAATATGGTTATTTCTACATTGATTTTTGGTAATCTGTTTGGTTATGGTGTCTGATGTCTTAATTAGGTTTTAACTTATTTTTTTATTTTATGTAAGCATGAGATAAGTTTTACTTCACATCATTGAGAGCTTTGGCCTACAACTATTCACATTCAAGTTGAAGTCCTGGATACCAACAGTGCTAAATTTTATGGTCTCAGCTTTGAATAGTTTTGAGGAGGCAATCTCTCACTACATTTTTTTCAGAACACACCTTTATTGAACCTCATCCAAGTAGCACAATATGGCCGTTGAATGTTTTACCATGCATTTCCTTAAAGGAGCTGGGCTTCAGCAGCTGTTTATCCTCATTCATTTTCAAGTATCAGTGTCTTTGTAATTCCAACTGCATGGTAGCCTGCTCTTCATTTAAATTATTATTTTATGTTATTGTTTTCTGTAGGAATTAAGGTTTTCCGGAAGTATAATAGACAGCACATGGAGTCTCACAGACAACTGGAGAAACTTCATAAACTGAACTGTGAACAGCCCAAGGGCCATATCTGCAGCAGATCACTCCTAATTCACAAAAGGTTCTTCTAAGAGAAAGAGAGCATGTGTGGTTTTGGAAAGAAGGATAACAAGAAGCAGACCCATCTCATGTTGCTATGGGAATACTTTTTGCTGTATGTCTGGATAGTGTAGAAGTACTCATGAGTTGTCTCTACAAATCACATAATTAAAATAGGGATAAATAGAGCTAATTGCATGTTTTCTGCAGAAAATTGCTCACTATCTATTATTATTACAGATAATTTCAGAATATCTGACAGAAATTACCCTTCGTTGATAGCAAAAAGAGCTCAACACATTTCTTTTAAGACATTTTAAAATAATCCATGCTTCAAAACAATAAAGTGCCCAAAAAGGAAAATTACCTCCCAAGTACTCTGCCAAGGTCATTTTTCTTTGGTTTCCCATTCTTCCTTGTAGCAGGAAGCAGCCAACAAAGGAAATAGTCAACATGGATTTATGGAGAAAAGAATCATGCTTTACAAGCCTGATGGCCTTAAACAACGAGATGATTGGCCTGCTGGGTAGCCAGGGGCACCAGTGAATGCTGCCAACACTGGCTTTTGTAAATTTTTCAACACTGTGTTATCCTCATATACAAGTTGACTACATATGAACCAGATAAGTGGACAGTGATAGTGGACAGTGATGTGGATTTAAAACTGGATAAACTCCTGAGTTCAAAGGGTTATCATAAGAGCCACGAAGTCCAGGTTCAGGAAAGTCATTAGTAGTGTGCCTCCGGGAGAGATACAAGGGCAAAAAATAGTTATTAAACTAATGAAAATAATTTTGGGTGAATACAGTGAAATTATTCATGAAGTATCATCCATGAAACCATAGATCCAGTAGGGCAATTCAAACACTGTGCATGAAGTTTGATGAAAAGCACAAAAATTTATTATTTAATACTATTACCCTCAGAATTGATTCAAACAGTTGTAAAGACAGAGTTCAGTCTTTTAGGTCCCATATGATTTGGGGAAAGCATGAAAAGATAAAGCTTGAAATATATTCTTCAGGACTTGCATTCTCCACTACAGTATTTTGGCATTTCTCCCTCTTCCTAACCCACTCACCCTTAAAGGTCAACCAAGGTTATGGTTTAAATGTTATTGGAATGGGTGAAAAAGAAATACTGTGGGACTTATTGATAGAAGGATTACAGGAGACTAAATTAAGTCGACAAAAATGAAAATATAATTTAGTCCATATTCCTTGTTTATGTATTTGGCACGTTTTAGCATTCTTTGAGGGATATATAACAGTATGTTATGAGTTAAAAAGTGAAGCCAAGAATAATGTTAATTATATTAAAGGAAGAGAAAAAAATATGGTCAAAGGAAAAATAGGCTACTAAATCTAGATAACCTCATTCAAGAGGAAAGAATGCATACAGGTAGAGACTATTGGAAAAAAAGTCCATAATCACAGCTAGTGCATCAGACACAAATTACATGCCAAAAAGTTTCTATTGTGACGATGTCTACAGCACACTTGACTAATTTGGCACAGATTTAGGCTGTGAAAGATGATGTCTGGTGGAGAGAAACTTTGACATGTCCTCTAGCATTAAGTGTCCTGTCAGACAGCTTAGCATTGTTTTTCCTTAGGAATTAAATATTCTACTTTAAGCTCTTCCATATGATTTGAGGTACCCCTGTGATAACATCCTATGCCTAATGTATTGTAATTCCCAGCTCATTCTCTGTGATCTTCAATTACTCTTTCTGCTGTGTGTATAAGTTATATTTACATGCTTGGGAAGGGGAATGATGAAGGGCTACTACAGTTGCATGTAACATCATCTATCCTTTGATTGTCTGCAGGTGAAACATCACGTGTCCACTCAGGGTAACATGTTACTTAGATAGTACATCTCTGTCCCATAGACAAACTTCTGCACTAATAATTTAATGCATACTTAAACTCTCTGCCCTGGAGAAAAAAGGTTTCTTGCCTCTTCCATGACTTTCACATTAGATTAATTGCATTTTTTGGGGGAGGGGTGGGGGAGGGAAGGGTTGGTGGAGAAGAGTAAGAAGGACATTTTTTCTTCTTTACAGAGTCTTTTAGAATTATGCTCAGTACTATTACAATTTATGTCTCACCTGAGTATGAAGATCTAGACTTTTTTCTTCATTTTTTTTTATCTGTCCCTATCTCTCAATGAACTACAAGATTAGTCACTTTAAATAAAAATGCAGAACACAGTTTGAACTTGCTAAAAAAAATTATAAGCATTTTGTAGCTGGGTGTTAGAAACAATGTAATGTCATGTGGTTCTAACCCTCTATCTCTGCTAAAGGTAGTAGGATGATCCCCTCAGTAACAATAGTATCAGAGAGGAGAATCTTCAGTGGGACAGGAATATATTGTTGTAAAACTTATGTGAACAAGGGGAAAATCTGAGACAGAGAGTAACTTGTGATTACAGACAGTTACTTGACTTCCCTGATTTATCCCAGAAGTGAAGCTGCAAAGTCAATTCACAGTCAAACCACAGAATCTTACATCAGCACACTAACAGTTCTAAATGTTAGTAAAACACAGATATTTTCTGAAGTTGCCTTGAAATACTCTCTGATTGCTTAGATGTCCTTGGCAAATTACTGCCTGAAGGAAATAAATGCGTGCTAGGTTGTGGCTTTTTATTTGCTTCACATTGTTATAATTACTGTTGCTATTTTTATTAATAGAAATACTCATAGAAAGAGTGGAAACAGAGAAAAGGAGGCAAGAATAGAAGTCTGATTAGTTACTTTTGAAGGGATTTCCAGAGAAAGCAAGCTGTTGATAAAACAACATTTTTCCCCTGCTGATCACAACAAAAATATGTGTCCAAAGTCCAAAGATTAAAAGAGACATGTTGTAATGAGTAATAAAGCGAACAAACAAGATTTATCTAGGGTTTTCAAATGTTATGTTTTTATCCTGGTGATGCTCATGTCCAGCTAGGAATGAGATAAAAAACTGAGAGGATAACTCATATGAATAATCATGAATATCAGATGAAAAAAAAAAAAGGGAAGCAGTCAAAAAGAAAATGGAAAGAGTAAAATTGTGTTCTGACAGAGATTCATCCAGCATTATGTATTTTTTTTAGAAGTCTAAAAAGTCCTTGTTAGTGTTCTCCATTCTTTTCATGTTGTCAGTAAAGGTATCAAAGACGAATGTTCTATCCCAACTATTTGGAGATCAAGTTTTAGAAAATTGTGATGTACATATTCTGAATGCTTTTTCACCTTTTGCAGCTATATAGAAGACTCATATCACATTTCAGAATTCATGCTGTGATCAGAAAAACAGATAAATTTCCTTCATCTTTTTGAAAGTTAGGATGAACACAATCACTGCACTCAGGAAACAGAGCAATAAAGCTCTTGGCAGGCTTAGCCAAGACCTGCATGCAAAGATGGGGATGAGCAAAACTGTTGCACCTGTTGATCCGTTACAGATAAATGCAAAATTTAGGATCAAAATATGTAAGCCTAAATATTTGGGGATGTTACACTTTCTTAATATTCTCTCTAAAATGGTCATCATTACATAAAATTTTTAAATGCCTCTCTTCTTTACCCTGCTTCTGAGGTGAGAATCTAAATCTATAAGATAAAAGCCAGAAGGTATTGGAACAATTATTTTAAAATATGGTCCATAAAACTATTATCTGACTTCAATTACAAGACTTAGTGCTGTTGTATTAACTATTAATTACTTTCCCTTAATAATAATAAAGCAAACTTTATCAGAAGAAAACTTAATACTTGGCTTTGTAAATCATTAATAGCATCCTATGCAAACTATTAACATACTCAGAAACTTTAAGTTACCTTAAGATTTGTCACAATTTAATTGAAAAATACACCTTTTAAGATGGATAGCATTTGAGATACTGAAGATATTCAATTTTGATTGAAGACTAGAATTAAAAGTCCTTCCAGGAAAACCAAAAACCTCTGTAAGGATATTTTTAGTCACAGAGTGGCAGAATTACCTATAGTCTTCTAATACTGCTTCAGAGAAACAAGATGTCTTCAGTTTTTGAAAGTATTGATTGTGAGTGATGTTATGCAAGTTCAGATGTTTTGAAACTTCAGCAAAGAACAGTGGCAAAAGATAGGACTGAAAAGAAAAAAATTAGTTAGCCTTGCTCAAATACACAGATAGAACACATGACGAATAAAGAAAACTGCTTCTCATGGTGTGAACATTTAAATATAGCGGGTTTATGTATAAATTAATTTCATTTTGTGCACATTTATAGTGTATTTTTCAATTTCTAAAATTAAGTTTAATGGGCTCATATATTGAACATATATATCTTATATTTAGTTGTATTCTCTTTAAAATTATTTTTAGGTTACTTGAGACAATTTTTAATTGATAACTTCATATTGTACCTTGGGATTTATTTTGTAGAACTATCTTCTAGTTTTGCTGTTTTGAGAGGCTGAGAGCAAAACAGGATGAAAGACCACTCTGGGTACAAAGACAGTTTTACTCACCATTTTCTGCTCATAGTAGTGAACAAAATATACCTTATAGAATCAAATATGTTGCACTAAGCAACAGAAATATGAGACGGTTCTCAAGGTTTACTGATCTGCTGAGATATTGCTTTACTCAAAACAAACATTGGCTCTTTGGTCATGCTGTATGTTCAATAAGGAATTGTGAATACTCTTCAGTGAATAACGTGCTATTCATTATGACCCAATATCAGCCTCTGGTAATTTGCATTTTAAATTTAAATTCAACAGCAGGGCATCCTAATGGACTTGTTATTACTTTACATTTCTTTTTCAGTTTGAAACATTCTTGCCTTTGCTTCCAGACTCTCAGTTCAGTGATTAATATATATATATTGGTCTTTTGACAAAATCTTTGTAGAATTATAGAATATTATGGGTTGGATGGGACCTATCAGGATCATTGAGTCTTGGCCATGCACAAGATTCCTCAGGAATCCATATATCTGAGAGTATTGTCCCATGTCAGGCTTGGTGCTGTGACCTCTTCTCTAGGCAGCCTGTCCCAGTATCCAGTCACTCTCTGGATAAAGAACCATTTGCTGATATCCAACTTAAATTTCCTCTGACACAACCTCATGCCATTTCCTCGAGTCCTGTTACAGGCCCTGAGAGTGAAGACATTGGTACCTGTCCCTCTGCTTCCTCTTGAGAGGATGATGAAGACCACAATGAGGTCTCCCCTCAGTCTTTTCCAGGCTGAGCAAACCAAGTGACCTCAGCCACTCCACATAGCACTTCCCTTCCAGGCTCTTCACTAACCTCTTTAGGAAGATTATCTTAGGCATCAAAAATATAGAGATGCAGAATTAGCTGAATCTAATGTAGATAAATTGGCAAAACCCCGAGGTCAAATTTCAGAAAGTGTTAAAAATTCCCTCCCTGAACAATTAAGGGTTTTTTAAGTTCTCAAATTAAGACAATTTTTTTATTAAAATCTTTGTTTAAGAATCCTAATTGTGGTTTGCCTTGAGCTGTGGCTGTCACTCCTTTGATTCATCATGTTTCCTTTTCTAGTGTGGTAGTTCTCTCATAACTGCTTCAGCTTCAATTATTTTGCCACAGCTCCTGATGAAGTTTTGAAACTACAAAAAAGGCTTTTAAAGGGTAATCATACAAATAACTGTCTATAAATAGCTCTTAAGGCAATAACAATCTCAGAGTCAGCTTAGTACCTTAGTGTGAGATGTATGTTCAATATGTATCTACCCTTCCTGTCTAGGAGTCTCATTGCTCCCATAATGCTGTAGTATCACATTATTTATATTTTAACAACACTTTTTTTACATGTATATTTTGCAATTATTCACTAACACAATATAAGATTAGTGAATGATTAAAAATATTTGAAGTATAGACAATTTACTATCTGTATATTCTAATGTTTCTACATTAAGAAAACAGGGACTCACAAATAATAATTTTTAAAAATTGAAACATTGTGAGCTACAAATGTTAGACCCAGAGGAATTTGTAATTTTTTCCTAACATTTTGACTACCAATTGTGTCAGGTCAATAAGTCTGACTTATTATTAGCCATGTTTTAATGAACATTAAGCCTGTTTCACATGGGATAATTTATCAGTATCAGGACACTTCAGTTTAGTGAAAAACTCATATACTACTAAGAGTCATATCAGGGATTATATTCTTTTACTAATCAGTAATTGGTTTTAAGCTGCATGGTGTCACTTAATTTCCTAAGTAACATAATGACACAGTCTGTTAGTGATACTGGCACTGCAGCACTAATCTCCAGTCTTTCATTCACAGCAGCTATATAAAAAAACTGTTGTCCTTTAGTGTAATAATTCCATTACATGTACCTTGGTTGGTAGTTACTTTAGTGGATAGGGCAGGATATTATCCAGTCTTGGTATTTGTGCCTCTAACAGAAATCAGAAACTAATATCGATTTTAAAGGAACTTCAAAAGTCCCTGTAAATTTGAATCTGGGGAATCAGTGGCCTTCTCCTACCTGATCTTTATTCCTTGTCCTTTCCTCTCCCAGAAAAATGTTTAGAATGGAGAATAGTATCATCAGTTAAAGTTATCTCCTCAAAAGAGCATGGAAGACGAAAGGAAATAAATCTTTATGTTCCTTCTAAATTAGTGGATTATAACAGTTTGGACTGAAAACCAGAGATTATATAGATTGGTTAAAGCTTGGACAACGAGTTTCTATTTCAAGTCTGTCCAGAAGTAGACACACAAGTTGTGTACAGAGAAAAGTGCTTTGAAACTGAGGGTATGAGAAACATCATCTCAAATACTTTTACTCTTCCAACATGAAGTAAATCCACTTAAAACACCATACAAGTTTCCATGCATCAACCACAACTTATGCAACACGTTTTTCTACTGACTTGAATGTTTAGCAAAGCAGGTTCACATCCAGCCTTGCAGTTTAGCTGTGTGAATGTCTATCCTGGTCTTGGTGAACTGCAGAGCTGTTAACTAGTTGCCAAACTTAACTCCTTCAATGGGGCTGAATATTAAGTTTCTTCACCAATTTTGGCATTACCACTCTTCATAATTTTATCTCAAAACATGAGATACCCACTGATTTGTACAACACTGTATCTGCCAATTTACATTTTTAAGCCAGCTTTTATTTTAGGCCTTTGTAATTCATGGGCACAGGAAAGGGTAAAAAACTAAAACACATTTCATTTTGAAGGAAAAATCAGAAGGTAAGTACTAAAATACTTCTATTTATTAAGAAGTGTGAATTCAAGACCATCTCAATAAAGATGCCTAGCTATTACTTACTTTCACAGATTACACCAAAAGTCCTAGAGTTTATAACTCTTTGTAGTCTATTTTGTTCTTTTTGAGATACAGTTCCAGTTCATTCCACCAGTTACTCACATCCACCAACTTTAATCTGCTGTGGGGATTAATGAACAACAGCTGCCACAATGACTTCCCAGGATGCCTGAAGCTTTAAACACTTTTATTTTTAAATAAGTCATACCATTAAGCAGAATAAAATAAAAGGGATATATTGCTGTATTCCACATCCTGCGTCTATAAAGATCTGACAAAGAGATCTCACATGTAACAGTGACTACAGCAAATAAAATAAACCTTGATTGTTTGCCAGATAGTTGTCCTAAAGAAAAATATTACCCAGATCAGAAATCTAATATACCTGTACCTGGTAAGCAAATTTTACTTCAAAGTGGCATTATATGTACTGGTTTTGCAAGTAAATATTTTATTCTTCTAGCATCAGAAATATATTTGCAGTATACAAATTTCCTGAGCGAAACAACAGAATGAGAATATT
The DNA here is from genome assembly GCA_037013685.1 of Acridotheres tristis. NCBI lineage: Eukaryota > Metazoa > Chordata > Aves > Passeriformes > Sturnidae > Acridotheres > Acridotheres tristis. The sequence goes on along the minus strand of CM072887.1, from coordinate 74,899,191 downwards.
TATTTAATGTATTGTCACTCTGAGCACTGAAGCAGAGCACGATGGGTTAAAGTAATAAACACACTAGACCTGAATAATGTAACTGATTCCACATTCTAAACAAATTTATATAGTTCCATGCTTCATAAATCAATTCCATCCATTCCTTTTCCAACTCTGAAATCTATTCTTAATTTCAAATGGTGTTTTCTGAGTTCTGCATTTCATAACCTTTCCATATAAATTATTCTTTCTCCATGTCCATCTTGTGTATTACTTACCCTTTATAATTTTCTTAGATTTTTTGCTAGTTGAATTGATAGTCATACAATAATAAGACCTCTTATTTTTAAATTGTTTAGGAAGAAATAATTGAGAATTATCAATATTGGAGTTTTGAATGTCATTGGCGATTTTTGATTGAATCCATGAAGCACATAAGGTATTTTGTTCCAGAAGTGAATCAGCTCACCTTTTCTGTTTTGGTTCAAATAATTGTGTTTACAATTGTCTATGAATATATTTCATTTAAATGAACTCTCTGAGGGAACAATCTGCTAGTAAACCCTTGTATGATAATACTCAGTGAAGGGAATGCAGAAAGTTATGACTGAAGAGGAGAATTTTATTTACAATTTTGAACATGCATGCATGACTGTAGTTTTATTATTTGCTCTGTTCCTGTTTAAGCTAATGAAAAGAGAAAAGCCTTTATATTAGAATTTTTGCTGTAGTTGCATGAACTACAAGTATGGCAATCTGTCAGGAATAAAGTTTCCCATTGGCACTTGTCAAATCAGCTTTCAAATATTATAATATTAAATATTATTACCCAATAATATATGCAATAATCACCAATTCAAAACTCATTCCAATCTGTGCAAATAGAATCTGAAATATGCAATATCACATCCCAAAGCAATTCTATATTTAGCATAATAAATGTTATAAGAATTCAAGGTCATTAAGAACAGCCATTTAAATGGCATTAATCCTTGGTTTAAAAGTCATCATAGATATTTTGAATCTAACTTGTCCTGGTTTATTAAATTCTGACCTGAGTTGTTGGAAAAAAGTACAGCGAGTGTACATGCAGCAACAAGAATATCTGGAAGTTTTTCTCCTCTTCATTGGCACAAAGAAGCTGCTGGAAAAGATACAGATGCACAAATATGAAAAACCATAGACTGCATAAAATTGAGTTAGACAGCTGGCATTGACCAAGGGCTTGATCCCAGTGACTACAGTGCCAGGTCGCTGGGGTAAATGAGAATTATTTGCTGTGGCCTTTTCCTCATTAAATAAATTAACAAATAAGTTTCTATTGCCATCAGCTGATGACACAATGATCAGAAAGCTTTGAAAAAAACTGTGGTACAGACATCCTCAAAGTTTCTAGAGCTATGCAGACATGATAATGAGAAGAACTGATATGCTTTTTTTATAGGATATGTAGCATCAGTCTTAATGATTTCTGACACTACATTCTTTATATTATGAGATCCTTCATCAGAAGAAGAATAACAATCAACCAAAAAAAGTCAGTTTCATGTCTTAAATCTGGCTCAACTGTTCCTCATTAGAAGCAGTTGAAAGACTGGTTAAAAAGCATGTAGGCAACACCTTTAACCGAAGAAGTCAACATTTGTTTCAGAAAAAGTGTTTCAAGAAAGCTGTGGACTAGCTGAAAAAAATGCAGTGATGAATAACAGGTAAGATCAACAGTCTGAAAATCATGATTATGAGGATAGACAGGAAAAATAGTTACTGTTTAGTCTTAAGAAGGATATGCAGAAGGACAAATGTAGCAAGAGTCGTCAAATATGCAAACTATTGCTGCACACAGGAAAAGAAAGCTTGTAAAATCTGTTCTCCATATCTTACTTGGGAATAAGACCAGCTAAAGTAATTTATTTCAGACAATACAAAAAAATGAAATATCAAACAATAAAATAATATTAAAAAACTAAATATTGAAAAAAGTAATCTCTGGAAGGTTCTGAATTACCCATCATTACAGGTTTTTATGAACAGATTTGGCAAATAATGCTAAAGAATAACAAGCATAGAGGCAGAGGCAAATTTACTCTAGAGAAGAATCTGCCCCTATAGCAAAACTCTTTTCGATCATCTGTGAAACAAACACTCTCTCTCTCCCTCTCTTGAAATAAGTGCTTACTTTGATTTAGGTATATAGAGATTTTGGAAAAATCCACCACAACTAGAATGAGGTGTGGAGAAACTTTCTTTCAGTTGAAAGCTCATTTTTATTATTTCATTGGATTATTATATATAAAGAGATAGAATTCCACTGTGTATTCTGCTGGAAATATTTTATGGAATTCAACAGGAAACTATGCTTTGATCCAGACATTTCAAGTAATTTCTGCTTTGATGTCTACTTATAAGCAGTAAAGACTGCATGTTTACATGTCTAACTTTAAAACTGTTGTGTAAGTCCACAACAAACAATTTAATTTCCTTTCAAATCTTTTGGACAGAAATGATCACTTTCACAGGACAATCTATCTTGTCTCAACCAAAATGTTTCAAATATCTAAAACAAACCAGGTCAGATTTCCTGCAGAAATGACCACATATCTCTGACTTTTGGGAATTCAAGGACAACCACCTTGTATTTAAGCAGTAAAATCTTGAGATACCTGAATTTTTCTTCTGTTTTTCCTCTAAACTGCATTCTGTGTCTCTTTTAACCACTTTCCCACCTTGTCTTAGCCCAGGTGAGTTACTTTAATCTCAAAGTATGGTTATACATGGTAAAATTAACAAAATGACACAAGTTGAACAAGCAAAAATTATGTCTATGAAATAAATTCTAAGATTTTTTTTTCAGAGGAATGTTTTTGCCGTTTGCAGCTGTAACATAAACATCTTTGTGGAGTGCTCACATGATCTGTACATGGGGTGATCTAGGCAGCCCCAGCTCTTAAGGCAGGACTGTGACTCTGTGGGCTGTGATGTGCACAGAACCAGCCAGGGGATCTGCTCCAAACATACCATAGAAAAGACCTCTCAGACCATTGAGTCCACACTGCCAAATCCACCACTAAACCATATCCCAAAGCATCACATCTCTATGTCGTTTAAATACCTCCATGGATGGTAACTCTACCCTGGGTGGCCTGTTCCTGACGTTTGACAGCCCTTTCAGTAAATAATTTTTTCCTGATATCCAACTTAAAGCTCCAATGGTGCAATTTGGGGGAATTTCCTCTTGTTCTGTCACTTGTAACTTGGGAGAAAAGACCAACTACCACCTCTCTACAACATCTCAGGCAGTTACAGAGAGATAAAGTCTCCCCTAACCCTCAGTTTCTCCAGGCTAAGCAATCCCTGTTCTCTCAGCTGCTCCTCAGGAGATTTGTGCTCCAGACCCTTTGCCAGCTTCATTCATGTCCTCTCTGGACATGCTCCAGTGCCTCAGTGCCCTTGTCTTGTAACCATGCAACAAAACCAAGGCCACCATCATCCAGGTTATCCAGAGAATTAACCAGGAGAAGAGAAATTCTGTTGAGTATAGTAAAAGAAATTGAAATACAGAGGGATCCAACCTGAAAAGTGGTATAGAAGCAGCATGAGGAGTTTCCAGGTGAGGCAGCAGCCTATAGCTGGAAAGAGGACACCTGCAGGGATGCACACCAGGGCAGGGAGCATTTGCCACTGGCCAGTGACAGTGAGGAGCTACCTGGGATATGGGGCATGCTGGGGAAGGGGGGAGAAGGTGTTTCTGGAGGTGATTTATGGGGCTGGCAGATATGTAACTGTTTATTAATTCTCTATAAGTGTCTGAATAACATGATTTATCTGTTATATTACCAATATTGATCCTGAGTCTATAGTTCACTGTGGGTTAATTACATGTCATTAATAAATTAATAAAACGTTTCAATTCCGATTCTAACCTAAGCTGTGTGAATTCACTTGCTTTTTCCTAGTATCTACCTTTCCTGGGGAAGGATGCTCAGCAACCAGCTAGGAGTAGCAGTGAATTATTTGTACACTGGAAATAATAAAGAAAAACCCTGTTTGTCTGGAATGGTTAGAACTTTAAATTGTTTCAAATTGCATATTGGAGTATCTAGAAGTCTCACAAAGTAGCCTGAGACACTTGGGAAAATCAAAGGAATTGCTTCCACATTTCTCTCATCTGTATCTGCAATACTATTGGACTTGATTTTTTATTAATATATATCATTAATACCCAACATTGATATTAACACACACTACTAATAGAAAAAGAACTACACTTTTGTCTTATGCATATATGCTGGTAAGCTTTCTTTTGTATTTCTGGCATCTTTTCATTTCCAGCTTTTAAGATAATTTCTCTCAGGGCATGACTTTTATTTGATCCTGTTGCTCATATTGTTCATCCAGATTTAGGAATCTGGGATGAGGGAAAGGGGAGGGGAAGCACACAAGATATTTTTTCTTTCTAAAGTGAAAACCAGACCTGTTCAAAGATTTGGCTTGTAGCTGAAGAATAAACATACTTTATCATACTCCAAAGGAAAAAGAATACAATGCTTAAATTGTTATACTGATAATTACTTTCATTTAAAAAATCCAAAGCCCAAAAACCCCCCAACGAACAAACTCAAGAAGCCCCAATGAAATTAAAAGCAGAACTGATGGTTTTCCAAACTCTATTTTCCACAGAAAAGCAAGTAAATTATTAAAGGCAGGATTAAGCCCGTTCTACATTACAGTTTCTAGCTGTGATAATGTATCGGTCATCTATGTACATTTTATTTATATGTGCATAATCTGCATGCATATTTATATATACACACCCAGAGGTACACACATCCTGGAAATGAAGGCAGGGGAGAAAGACTGCTAAGTTCAAAAGAAGCATGTTTAACAAATAAGTGAATAAATAAATAGTTCTCAATATTTGTGGAAGAAAAAAATGGAAAATTGCTGTGCAACACTTCCCTTATGTCATATTTTCCTAGCCCACCTGGAGGTGTTGGTTAAGGAGTGCTGTAGATCATGTAAACAAAATCTTTACAAAAATCATAATGAAGTCATACTCTAGAAACTTGTTTTACAGTAATGCATTCTTTGTTCAGTTTGGCATCCTAATGTATCTAAATAATTAGTCTATGTAGCATTGCAATAGAAAAGAGTAAAACACAAAAAAGCAATTCCCTGACCCCTGCCTAGTTAAGTAGGCTCTCTAGTTTTGCCACTGCCATATGTTCCATGGTCATGAATCAGGACCCTGAATTACAAAAGGAGCTTAAAGATCATGCTTATCTTATACTTTTCTGTAAATCATCCTCCATTAATAATAGTAAAGCAGGCTTAAGTAGGTTTGATTTGCCTCCTAGTTTTCAAAGAAATAACGTTAACATTTCTATACCAAATATCATCAAATAATTATTTAATGTTAAGTAACAAACTTCAGTGCTGGAACATTCTCTCAGGCTTTCCTTTTCAAAATACAACTTAAAAATAATACTAGCATGAAAACGGAACTTCTTGGAGCAATTTTGGAAGTAGACTAAAAGAGGACTTATGGTTCTTTGGAAGGGTATGTAAGACAAGCTTTTTATGTTCCAGAAACACACAGACACAACTCAGAAGAAAAGAGCTCTTTCTCTGATCCTAGACTTGTGACAACATAGCTTACTGGGCTGTCACCAGGATTTATCAGTTTTAAAAGATGCTAATGAGGGCACTCAATTTTTGATCAACATGAACTCAATGATCTATATTACAATGCTTGATACGTATAAAATACATTTCTGCCTGCATCTATATGGAGCACATACCAAAGTGGTGGCAGATGCCCCATTGCTGGAAATATTGAAAGTCAGGTTGGGTGAGGCTCTGAGCAACCTGGGGCAGTTGAAAATGCCCCTGATCATTGCAGAGGGGTTATACTAGATAATCTTTAAAGGTCCTTCACAACCCAAACTATTCTGTGGTTCGATGGTTCTATGATTCTAAACCATTTTTATTGCTGTATTAAAGTTCCTGCTATTATTGTTAGCTCTGCAAGCTTAATATATTTATTCTTTGAAACAACCTTTCCTATGCTGCACTGCTGTTGCAACTCAGATAGGGCTTTCAATACTGTCATTTGTTTATTCTCAAAGTTTTTCATGTTTGTCAAATAACAAATCTATAGCACTTGTTCCAAGTTTATCAATAAGTCCTAGCAGATTGTCTTTATGCAACTGCAGAGGAAAATGACAGTCCCCACTTTGAGAGAGCTTTATATATATACATATATATATGCATATGTGGTAATGCTATAACACCCTACCCATTTCAGCAGTTACAGCAAAACTTCATGGACTTCCCCTGCTGTAGAATAGTGCCTACAACTATATGTAAAGGCAATTTTTTTTTTTTAAGAACAAATGAACGTCAGGAAAAAGAGAAAGCGAGTGTATAGAAGCATTCACACTATGCTTCAGAAAACGTCTTTTCACCTTGTGCTAAGAGCAAGCACAAGGTGAAAAAAATGTCCAATATAGGTGGGTTCCAAGTCCTTGTCCAAAGGTGAGCTCCAGAATCTCTTGCAAAAATCTAGAAAATCAATCCATGAATCTACCCTCTAAGTCTTTTAATTACCCCTTAATAATATAGTTTATTTCCCCCAAGTTTATCTTAGAGGACAGATTTTAGCTTCTGAGTGGCTTTGAGATATTTAAAAGAAAGATACTAATCTTACTCGGTAATACTATATATTAATAGTATATTAAAAAATATACTATTAATATACTAATATACTCATTGGAAGTACATTCATTGTATAATAATGTGCTCTTCAAATCAACATTTTCTTTTGTTTCTTCTGTACACATGAAATGACAGTTTCATGAAGATTCAACTACAATCAAGCAGAGACTATTCAAACCTATATAAAGCAATGTTTTCCTGGATAATGTAATAAACATAATTTAAAAAATAAAGCCAGTTTAGCAGCATGAGTTTGAAGAAATAATTTTAATGGTAAGTAACAAAACTTATGTTTCATTCTTGATATTTTGTTTGTTTATTTAGCATATCTCTTTTCACAGTATTTGTATGTTCATTCTTTTGTTTTTTTTTTTTTTTGAGGAATGGGATGTTTATATTTTCCTCTAAAATATGATGGTTTACAGTATTTTTTTCTTTGAATTCCTCACTTTATCAGCAGGTCTCCCTGTTCCAATAAATACTTTAGACAACTCAGACCAAACTTTACATTAAAGGTGACCTTATCAACATATCCCTGCTTTCACTTATTTAGTTATAATCAAAACCTGTTCTGACACATGAAAGATGTTCTTATTATGCAAAAAATGTCTGGACTGGCATAATAATTTGAAAGACATCCAACAGCTTCACCCTCTTGCTAACACTGAAATTTCTCTTCTCCCTACCTTTCTGCATGATTCTATGTAGTTGAGATTCAGTACAAATACCCACAAGGGATTTCAGTCTTGCTCATTTTAACAGTTTCTTCATCCTATTGATAAATCTGCAACATATCAGTCAACAGATCGTTGCAGTATATATAATTTTCTTCTAAAGAAGAATAAGTAAACACACAAAAGTAAAGATGAAGGGACCTACACTTCTTGAGAATATAAGGTACTTTTAAAATTAAAACTTTTCATTTTACAGCTCAAATTAAATTTCCATTCTTGAGGATCCACAACCATTTTCTCGGTAGGTCAGTTGAAGTTTTGTGAGGGACAAGTTACTTATTTTCAAATGAGAAGTTATTTAGCTCAGCATCTCCAATTTAAAGATGTTCAGACAGCTCCAAGGGCATGATTATAATACATTAGTCTTTCCTTTCTAAATGAACAGTCTTTTCCAGAAGGCACGACAATAGACACTTGTGATATCTTTGGTTATGCTTCAGTTCTCTAAACAATACACGAATAACTATGGGGGAAATATTCAAAGACATTTAGATATCTAATTCCGACTGATTATCAAGTTTAACTGTGCACTGCCAGTTTTTCAGTGAGATAAAATCTGTGTTCTCTGAATTGCAAGGCCAAGGTTTTTAGTGAATCAAAGCGTTTTGAGATCAAACATTGAAAATTTGTGCATATTTCTTGTTTCATATCATCCCAGTTATAGTGTTTAATATTTTAACATATAATTCAACAAAAAGGAAGGGAAAAAACCTGCCACTGAGTTCACAATGACAATAATTTACATACTCAAAAGTGATGCCCTACAAATGTGATATATGCCCAAAAGTATGCAAAGACTCGTCATACAGGTGATGATATTGGAAATGTATTTTATCCAGCACTAGTAGTTTTTTAGGATGACATAGAACAGTTGTGTTTATCAAGTACCTGGCTTCAAGCAGTAAGTGCTCAGAGAGTCATTTACCATAAGCTCCCAGCAGAGTATTTTTACAGCAATAGAGCAGACTTAAAACAAAAACCATGCAAACAACTAAATAAACCCCCAGAATCTTATCCTTGGGCCCTTGTGGGAAGTAGATGTATAATCTGTTGTTTATACCAGGGTTAAATTTCATGATTGTGGATGATATCTGGAAGGTTTGTTAAGTATATGTCAAAAACCTAAAGCTATATAAAACCATTTTCTAGCAGCAATTTTTACCACTTAGTCTGAGATTTTACTGAGTCAGTGAAAACTCCTGACCGGAGTTAGGAGGTTAGTCAAAAAACAATTACTAAATGTTCTAAGAATTAGGAGAGAAGGAAGTTTATTTTAATATTTCATTTTAATATGTTATGCAAATATTTGGAAATAAAAATTAATAAAAAATAAAGCAAAAATTAGGATGCCTCAGGATGTTGAGCAACTTTGTGGCTTATGTGAGTTATTCAGCATTTTATCTGAACTTTTGCAAGTAGTATGTTGGGTATTTTCTATTAAAATTGAAATATTTCTTAAAACCCCATTTTTCACCCCCCAAAAAAGAAATAAGAGAAAAAAAAAGAAAAAATGTAATTATCAAAAGAGGTTAGAAAGAACTTGTTTGTTTGGGTTTTTTTTCTTTTTTAACATGTACAATTACAATAAAAGACTGAAATATACTGACCACAGTAGAAAGTGTTGTGCATTACATTATTTTAAAATTTCCATGTGTTGAATTAAGGAACCTAATAGTACATACAGTCGTATAAATATACTTAAAAATCTGCCTCACGTTTGTCCTTTGAAGCAGTAAGTTTCCCTGGAAGTGTTAAAGCCTGGAATGTACAATATAATTATAGGTATATACCACATATGGCAAGAGGCAATTCCTGGCAAGTTATGCATAAGAATTTCCTGGTACTTCCCAGGCCAAAATATATCTTGTTATGTTTAATTGACTAATGCTTAATTTGGATATTCATGAGTATTTTAAAAATAATTTTTGAGATCTTCTCTTATCTCTTATATACTGTCATCAAAAACTACCATCCTAGAACAGCACCTTGTCACCAATAACAATTTATAATTTATTTTTCAAGGAATTCCAGGAATTTGCAATGTGAAATGGAACCAGAGACCTAACCACAAGACCCATATATCTATCGTTCTAAAGCTTGACTAAACACTTTGCTCAAAAGCTAAGAAAAAGTTTATGGTCTATGAAGGCAGGAGAGCTAACTCAGAAAAAAAATAAGCCAGTTTATTTTTGACATGTAGAAACGTTCCACACATCAACCCTGTCAGCCTCCATTTGTTTTACTTCTTGGATGAAACCACTATTTGTAATGATTTCTTTTAAAATAATGCTTTAAAGGCCCTATATTAAAAGAAAATAATTTTAAAAACTGAAAAGATTTGTAGACAGCATATGCTAAATTATTTCAGCCAGAAATCTGGTCAGAAATAATTTATTTATTTGGTCAGAAACACCAATGGAACAAAAGTAACAGGGGAAAAATAAAGTGAAAATCCAAACCCAAGAATTTTTAGCAATGATAGAATTTCTCTAGACAAGAGTTTTTCACACCCCGCCCCCCCCATCTGATATGGGTCATACAGTTGAACATCAGTCCTTGTCTTCTCCAGAAACCCAACCACTAGGCTATGCTCTCGCTCTTCAAATGCATACTTAGCTATTCATTAAATGCAAAAGAGTGAGTTTGACAACGACCTGCCTGATAACTGAAGCTCTCAGCTATGATTCAAAAGATTCAGGCTCAATGTGCAGTTCCAATGATTATTTATTATGTTATTACATCATGTTGAGCAATTCCTGCAGAATTAGCTATGACAATGAGAAAATATTCCATAGCTTGATCATCAAAGCAAAGAGCTTTCCTTCATAGACCAACATGTCCATTTGATGGACATTAACTAAAAAAAAATAACATGCAGTCTACAACAGATCTTGATATCTTTCATGTAAAATCAAGTTATTGCTGAGATGTATTTAAAAGAAAATACCTCATTTGATGTTCATATCTTAAAGGGTTGATATTTTTTAATATGTGGCTTGATCTTAAAATGCGCTGAACATTATGAGTCAATTCAACAAATCCTTTCATAGATGTACAATTTGAGATAGATTTTTCATATATTTCCATGGGAAAAAAACCCTGACTTTTCTATTTTTCTGACTTTCACTTATTGACAAGTTGAAAGGTATGTGACATTAGCCGTGAAGACTTTATAAGACCTTCCCTGAAAGTGAAATTGCTTCACTTCAACCTTAGAAGATTTTTGAGAAAAACCTAATTTTTTCCTTTTATTTTTTTCCCCCATAGTTTAGGGCAATTTTTCTTTATGGAAATCTTCTATGCATGGTAAATCTAATTCTGAAAGAAAGTTTCACACTGAATATATGACTTATTCTTACTTATTCTTATTTTAAGAGGAAAATTCTAGCATTTTTCCATTTCATTGACTTGGGCAAAGTAACTCACTTCTTAGTAGGAAGGAACCCACAAACTTTACTATAACATTAGTAAGATATCTAAGCAATTAACCATATAAACCACAAGACACGTTGTTTAGTTCAAGACAAAATTTATGGAAGCAGCTAATCAAAATATAAAACTTTCAACTCCATTGTATATCTGCTTGAATACTATACTGAATAAAGGCACTGCATAACTTGGCAACTTAATGAATTTTTTTCTCTTAAGGATGTATGTTACTTTTCATGAGGGATATTACTGAAGGCCATCAGAAATATTCTTTGATAGTTTGGTAAGACTAATAGGTTTTCAGTCATGTTTTTGCTAAACAGAGAAAAAAACCAAAAAACCCCCACAAACTGTAACCTACCTCTTCAAGGAATGACAGCTGTAGAAAGCTTTCTTACTTGTGTAAAAAAGATGTTTTGTGAGGTTTCTATTCAACATATACAGTTTTTTGTAGGACTGTTAGTAAATGCAGGGTATTCTTCATAGAATCACAAAAATTGTTTGTGTTGAAAAAGAACTTTAAGATCATTGAGTCCAACCATAAACCCCGCACTGCCAAGTCCTCAACTAAACCATACCCCTACATGCCACATCTACACGTTGTTTAAATACCTCAAGGGATATTGACTCAACACTTTCCTCAGCAGCCTCTTCCAGTGCTTGATAACACCTTAGGCGAGGAAATTTTCCCAAATATCCAATGTGGACCTCCCCGGTGCAACCTGAGGCCATTTCCTCATTTTATTATTTGCCACATGGAGGAAGGTAATCAGGCTATGCATGCTTGAAAGGAAAAATGTCAGTAGATAAAGCCAGTAGACAGCTAAAGGAGCAGTTTTGACCATGTCAGCAATCAAAAGTTACATCAGAACCATGAGAATATCACACCTGACAACTGAAGTTAGGAGAATTCCTTGTTTTTTTCTTCCTACTGTGTTGAGGTTAATAAACTATCTCACCAAACGAATGAGATTGAGCTCTAACAGGGTTAGAGCTCCCATACTCCATCTCAACCAGACCAAATATTACAAATGGTATTATTTACTTATCAAACCATAGTATAATACATGTGATATCTTGTTTTCAGTAGGTTGGAACTTTTGTTAGAAGTTTGGTTGCTTACACTGATGAAGGACAGAGCCCAGGGTCAGGAAAGCAGAAAGGGTATAAATAAATTTCTAGGCTCAGCAGTAGTTCACAGCCATCTAAATGGTATCCAGAACTATGTCAGACACCTTTGAGTAACCAGGGACAGTTACCAGACAGGCCATCAGATGTATAATAGAACACTGACTTTCTGCATTGGCAAAATCCCTTGGGCTCGATACCTTGACACCTCCAGAGCATCCAAGGATGACCCTCTATCCATAAAACTACCATAAGCAATGGAGATTTAGTCAATAAAGTCAATGCCATAGAGAGAGCAATGCAGTTCATCCCAGGGTTCATTATGGGCCCAGATCAATTATCTGCAAATAGATGTATCTAAATGTCCCTAAAAAATTCTCATAGCTCCTCAAGAGGTCTTAAATTGAATCTGTCTTGGCATTGGCTAAATCCCAGATAGGCTTACTAGGCAAAAAACCTGACATGGGGAGCAATGAAAAGAAACAGGATGAACCATCAGGTGATGCGAAAAACAGGGATTCCAACAAGAAAGTTGGAACTGAGCAGTGTAGACTGAGAGCGAAAAAACCCGTATGAGATGGGTGAAAGGTAGAGAACAAAAGGATTTAGTGTTTGTGAGTAAAGAATTGTAGCCTAAAGGAAAATGTTTGAAAAGGGATTAAGTTTCAAATAAGAAAGGGTCATAGCTGATCAAGACAGATGAGGCTGGTGATACAGTGAGGAAATAAAAGTTCTAGCAGAGAGATTGAAAGCATAGCACACATACCTGTGAACCTTGGAAGGTAGAATGTGAAATGCCATCCTAAGTTGAAATTCTTAGTATTTTTTTTCTATTCTATAATTTTTCAGCAAAGATCTATGAAGTATGTTTGGCAAATTTTTAGTGCAGTGCTGGCATCTACTTAGGGGATTGCCTGCTGCCATCCCATACTGTTACATGAAGTGTCAGAGGTCTGTGACATCCATCCAAAGCTTCTAGCCAAGCTGTCAGATATTATTGCATTACAAGCCTTTTGCTTTTCTAGTTTGCTTTTTTTTAATGGAAATTTTACACAAAACCATCATCCTCTCCCATCCTCTCAAAAACATTATGAAGTTCCAAAACTAAGTCAGAATATCTGCATCTTGATTTTTCATTTTCTTTAAGTACAAGCATTTAATCTGAGCTGAATTTCTTACAGGTGGTTAATTGTTTTCTAGTCCTCATCATGTGGATGAATTTATAGGTACCTAGAAAACATGTGATATTTTGAAGTACTCCACATATTCTGAAAGACAAAACTCAAACACCTTATCTGATTTAGTATATTATTTGATACACTACTCCTTCCCTTTGTCTCAGTTCATGAAGAGTAAAAGTGTCCTCCTTGCTAAAGAGTATCGTGAAAATGCATCCATGTTTTAAGGACCTTTGTCTGTGATGTATGAGGGAGTTTCATGGTTTGTTAAAGCTCAGGAAATGCTGCTGGTACCCAGGGGCACGCACTGGAGACTGTCCATCCACATCACCTGCGGTGACATCTGGTGAGAGTATCATCTACAAGACTTGAGTGAATCAAGCATAGAGCAGCTCCAGCAGGGCTTGTGTGGCCCCCACATACCTGCTGTGGTAACTCTTACCTGTATGCCCTTGCAGAGCTGTCTGGAAAAACAGGGATGGGGGCAAGAAGGAGAAAAGCTGTGACATCACTTTGCTCATGCCAGAGTGACTTTAATGCTACCTCAGGGGCTGAAAGGCAGGAACAACCCAGGTGGGTCTGACAATTGCTGTGTGGGACCAGCCAGGTCTGAAATCTCTCAAGTCTGTGTTAGGATGGATACTGCAATAAGGACTGCCACAGGAGAAGAAATGAGCAATTCTGCCTTTGGAACAGGTTTTATAGCAAATACGAGTAAAATTTGAGTCTGTATATTCAGCATGAAGGAATAAAAAAAAATTGAACACTTTTCATTAATTGAGCAGTATCCCCATATCCATCTGTGCCTTAATGAAGATGGTTCCTGTGCAAAAATAGCATGTGATTGTGTAATTAAAAACTGCACTGAGTGCATAAAGGCTGACAAGAAGCAAAGGTTTGTATACACAACACACACTCTCAGTCTCATGCACATGCACATATATATGTACATTCTTCTGTTATGATCTTTCCCCTGTTCATAAATTTAATCCAGGATTTTAGACTCTGGGTGAGCCTTGTCTGATCAGATAGATTTATCTCCATCTGTCACATAGATATCTAAATATAAACTTGCTGCTTATGTAATTCCTAATTAGTGGAGAGAGACAGAGGTTTTTGATGCAATCCACAATCTCATCTAAATATATATTTTAGGGAAAGCACCCTAAAACTACTTAATTCCATGGCTTTGACTATAAAACAGTCTGAATGGCTTCTCCAAACATAAGCAATGTAGACTTCTAAGATTAGATAACATGAATCTCATGCTAGATGTTTATTTCATGCCACACATTCTTATCAATAAAAACATGCATTGTAAAATAGATGACAGGTAATATTACAGCAAGAAAGATATACACACTATAATAAATCAGTCTAGGCTAAGCATCTAAAATTTTTACCTACTCCAGTGAAAAAATACTTAGAGTTAGATAAATAAAGAGAAAATGTGTAATTACATCTTGAAATGTATATTACGCTTCCATAAACTATAATACTCAAAAAAGAAAAACCTACAGTGAAGTGAAAGTGACAATTGAAATAATTAGTCATTGGTTAGTAGGATGTTGAAAAACAACATACAGAGAAAAAGTACATTTCCAACATGCAATTATCTAGTTAGAACAATTCATTACTTTCCCCCAAATCAATATTACAAATGCTCAATATTTTCTTCTGTAAACTGAAATTAGATATCAGTCAGATGTAAGTACCAAGCAGAAATGATTTGTAGCTCTAAAAATTATGCCCACTCAAAATCTGATTGTGAAATTGATTGTAAGCATAGAATTTGACATTTTACCAATTATATCACATCACTGAATGTGCCAGTAAGAGTTCCTGGCATATGGTCTAATATATGCAAACTATATGTGAAGTGACATGAGCGAGTTATGTCTGACTTCTACAAATGCAGCTATAATTTTTAATTCCAGACATGATGATGGAAGGAAAAAATCAAAGCATTTTCCATTTTAATTTAAATTGTTGATGATGTCATAATACATGACTTGGCTACTTTTAATATCCTTGCCAGTGCTCAGAAATGTATGTAGCATGCATAAAGATTAATAGGTCATACTCTGTTTATTACTTAACTCATAAATAGTATAGCAAGATTTTTTGGGAAGATGTCGGACACTCTGGCCCATTCCAAAATTAAATACTTGCCTTCTCTTTTCTCTCATTTAAAGATGAAATGTAGTTTTAAAACAAAGAACCTTATATAGCATTTGGCAGAAACAATGGTGATTGTGTAGTGCCAGTCTGCTGGAAAATTAACCATGACCCTATGTTCTGTGTCGTCTCTTTAAAGTTTTGCATGTACAAGAAAGCTTTTAGCACATTTTTGTGTTCATTTTAACTATGTAGCAGAGTATCTGAGGCATTATTATGACAGACTAATACACTTCTAACACTAAAGGTGTTGTTCCATCTTTAAATTTGAGTAACCATCTATACATTGACTATATGATATTTAAAGCTGGCATGGATGTTTAAGAATACGATCAGACAAATGTCCTCTGAAAACTAGAGGTGTAAATTATTGTCTCAGTGGCTATGAATGCAACCCAGTAAGATTTAAAGAAGTTGATACATATGGTGAAAGAAAGTGAGCTAATAGAATATTTTAGTTACTATTTATTTTTGTTGTATATTGAATCACTACACATTTTCTATTGAAGTGCTAATGTTTGTTAGCTAGTTGTTTGCATGCCATTTTAAGTGGCAGTCAATATAAAATTTCCGTCTGACATACTTAATGAACAAATACACACTTAATATATTGCAGTTATGATGTGAAGGAGCTGTGTCCCATCTGGAATGACACAACTTCACAGGGAAATTGGCCATTGAGAAGATGATGTTTAAGCACTAGATGCATCCTGTAGTGGAAAAAACTGTCATTGATGTCAGAGTGTTGTGTGAGGTCCATTGGTCTGGATTAGTGACATTAAAGGGCTGTACACTGGTGCTGATTTCCATGGGATCCATGCAGCACTATCGTGGTTACCTTCCACAGGCGCCTTGGGACTGATGACATTGCTGTGACTGCCTGACTGTATCTCTTTGTTTCTATTTTCTAAATATAGGGCCAATTTTACTTGTATCTAAGGAACTCACACACATAGCAACTGAGTAGTTTCAGATCTGTCTGGCTTAAGCCTTCCAACTGTATTATAGTGTACTTTCAAACAGGCTATCACTCAACATACTGCACAAAATTATTTGAATTATCTCAGCAGTATCCCTCCAAAGTCTATCTTAAGTTTGCCATTGTCCAACTCCTGTATTATTTAGTTGAGCAACACCAAGAAAATATTTAGATCTCAGAATCTCAATTTCCTTCCACCTCTGCTTCCCTCTCCACAAACACACCTCTATATACATCTTGCTTGTTAATTGGTTCAATTTATAAAGGGCTTTTTTTGAAGACTGAAGACATTTTTCTCCACTGGTCAGACAAGTCCCTTTTATCCATTCTCTTTTCCATTTTCTCCACAAAACACCCCAATTCAGATAACATAAGTGAAAATATAATCACATTTTAAATACTTCTAAGAATAATCGTAATCAATTTTTCTTTCCCTTTCTCTAAGCATCACGATTTACTTTTCTTTTTTTATTTTTTTGGAGCAAAGTCAATGAAAATCAGCACTATCACCAGTATTTGAAACATGCTTGGTAACAAAAAGGCCTATGACTGTTCTGAGACACATGAAGAACAGATTTCACAATCATTTTCACTTTCATTTATCAATCTTAAAAGGCAAAGTTTCCATCATAGTTTTTGTGTTATTTTTTAAATCAATCAGTATAATCTATATAGTCTTTTAGAGAAAACTGAGGTCCATGATAAGGAAAAAAAATCATAGTGAAAAGATTGTTGTGTTAGACGTATGGATACCTTCAAACTGTATAGAAAAATGGTATTAAAAATTTTGTGTGACACGTGGTTGGGTTGACAATCGACAGAGTTGAATGCACTAGAAATAAAAACCAAATTAAACTAAACAAAAACTAAATTAAAACTAAATTGTACGAACTATAGTTGTAAGTCTTCAACCCACTTACAACTTGCAGTCACCCTTCCTCCAAAATAAGTATTCTAATAATTAGGCTTGATTGATAAATTATTATGGTTTCTAGAATTAAACAGAAATTTGAAATCAAGCTATTTGATTTCTTTATTATTTCTACTTGTAAATCCCATCTCACTCGGTAGTTTTAAACTGGAATTGCATCAGAGTAAGTATCAGAAAAGAATGTCATCCATGGAATTAATGAGAAGGTAAAAAGCTGTGAAAAGATGAAGGTGAAGTAGTTAAAAGAGGTTACAAATTGTCAAGACTGACTCAAAGCAATAATGCAAAAACCAAGGAAAGCCATAGAGCGCCGAAAACTAAATTCTGTAAGAGGTAATTTAGAGCTTACCTTACTAATTCATAAAAAAGAGATATATGTTTCCCATTATTTTTCATAAAATTTTCTATTTATTTTATGTATAAATTTTCTGTTTGAAACCATGTATTAAATATTTTTAGTTTCCTGTGCTAATCATTCTGTTGGAATACAACATTATTTTCAAAATGACACATGTTTATAAAATACTGAATTCTGACCTAATTGAAAATGAAATAAAAGGCAGGTAAACATTGCTTCAAAACACATGTTGAGTAGTTTGATAAATGTACTAAAGAAATTATATTTTAGCAATTAATGTTATTAATGTTGTGCCATAAGGGTAGTACTCCCCAATTCAGTCTCACCATCAGCATTCCCAAATAAGGCACTTAGTCCCCACCCTTCCCCTTCCAGCTCCAAACACTGAGTTGGGAATTAGTGACACAAAGATGAAACTTTTGAATTGATTAAAAACAATGTACTGTAAATTGAAATGAGATAAAAAATTGAACAGTAACATCAACAATATTAATAACAATTCGTATAAGACAAAGAAAAAATTTATAAGGAAATAATACAAGAATATTTCTCTTCTTTTCTTATTTTTTAAATTTAATCAATAATGAACTGAAAAATATATCATCCAGGGCCTTATTTAGGTTTTTCTGAAGAGATTTGTTCCTCAGTCTCTCTTTTTTTTGTTGTTTCTTTTTTTGTTTGTTTTTTTTTTGTTTTGTTTTTGTTTGTTTGTTTGTTTTTTGGTTGTTTGTTTTTTGGTTGTTTTTTTCTTTTTTTTTTTTTTTTTGCTTCTTTTTATAACTGGTCTTCTACCGAAGCAATCAAAAACAAAGACTTCTGCAGAGAAGCAAATCAGAAGAATGGCATCACAGGGGACACTGCAACCAGATGTTTTCAAGGGAAAACAATTCTCTCTGACAGAAGTTTGGCTAAAATTACATGTTCCTTATTTCTCTTGCTCTGAAAACTCAGAAAGGAACTGTATAGGTATTGTATAGACAAAATAAGGAATCTGGGACTGTAAATACTTCCCGTGTTGTTGATAAGCTTTCTTGCATTCATCGTTCTCTGTCTCCACAGCCCCACTACACACTAACAGTAACACTGGGCCGTTTTAAATCCTTTTCCCCATAGCAGCCTTCTTTACATCTCTTTCCACATCTCTTGCCATTCAGCTAATCCTTTCTCCACAAGAAAAAAAATAAAAACTGCACATCTTATAACTTTCAACGTAGTTTTGTCTTTATTTTTATTTATTTAAGTTCTTTGGGAAAATAGGGGTCTGCTTTTTTTTTTTTTTTTTTTCGGGGTAGGGATGGTGGTGATATTAAATCATGTCAGAACTACTTAGGCGTAAAATTCAGAGTTCACTGAATAAAATGAATTTTAGACATTCTTCTGTATTCAAATTGTGTGGTAAGATTTATATCATATATATGAAACATCATTCAGTTTTTCTTAAATTGTGTACTAGATATAAATGCAAAAAAGTTACAAAACCTAGTAAATGATTTAATGAAATCAAATGATTTAATGAAATCAGTTTTTCAAGACAGGTATATCGAATCTAACTTTAAACACTATTGACATCTACATTTGAGCTAATCGTTCTGGGCTATAGTCAGGCAAGAGAAATTGATATGCCTTCTGGTGTGTAATTCATCTCAACAAAAAGCAGGCATCTCATACAGGTCATAGCAATTGCACCTTAAATGTGCCTATTTCTTTACCTTGGCTACAATGGGAGCTTAAAGTGACTGTAGATAAAAGCACTGTAGATAACTGAAGTCAGGTGAAATGCTTTCCACTCCCATCAATTTACATCCTGCCTACAAGACACCCATGCTTTCTGAAAGTTATCAATAATCTTACTACTATTCTGTTGAGGTATTTCCCGCAATCCAATTAAGCCATAATTTTTTAGGGTTCATGAAAATATTCTAAAGATCTGTGTTTTTACAGTAGTTAGTAGACTAACATTTCTTTTTTCTTTGATATTAGTTTCTAAACTCCAGTATCAAACAATAGGCCCTTGGGTTAATTTGGTTCTTCTCCAGGATGTATAAGAATGCATGCAGATTCCTGGCTATCAGGAACACTCACTCATAGAAACATGAACTCTACAGTATAAAACATTTGATCAATATGAGAGTTTCAGAGGAGAAAGTAGTGTTAAAAGTTTATTCATTCTGTGCACTCTTTAGAGATGATTAACTGTCTTTATTATATTAAAGCAAACCCAAAGCCATCTGCCAAAGGCGATTGTGTCCAAGTGCTGAAACCATTTCATGTGAAAACTCATTTTCAGGGTCCTAATTATTTTTCATTATAGTGGCAGTGTGGAATAGATTGGAATTGGACAGTAATTGCCAGGTCTGAGCAGTGCGGACCATTGCAATGTATCAGTTTAGATGAAGTGTGACAAGGATACATCTAGCTACTATATAACTTCCATTAAGCAACTTCCCTGTCCCTGATCATGTAACACTTCATAGAATGTGGTCAGCACAAGGTCATAATAATGGCTTTCTGTCTGACTTCAAGTATTTTGTACACGCACAAGCTGTTAACCCCCTCTGTTAGCATCACTCTAACAATGTCCAGTTATTTCAGGTGTCAAGGGTATTTAAAACATTCCTCCAGAGGGGATAGAAGGACTTAAAAAGGTTGCAGAACTCATATATGTATCTTTTAATGCTTCATGATGCTAAAGTGTCCTGGAATTGAGAAACAAATCACCCAGAAGGTAGTAAAATGTGTTTCTACATCTCTTCATGTTTTAGGTCCTGCAGTACAAATTGGAAAACAAATGATCTTAGGTCCAAGCTCTAAATCTATATATGCTTCTTCCAGCAAATCTCTTTTCTCTCATATGCCAGTCTTTCCTTAATTTCTTTCTCCTCCTTTTTCTCTTCCCAGAATCAAAGGCACTATGACTTGATCTGTCCCTAAAGTAAACTATAGCAATCACACTGAATTTACTAGTCTTTCAGCTCCTTGACTTAATGAAATTATCTGAGATGCAACTTTGCAACCCTGTACTTCACTTGCTAATTTTAGCTTACTTGGCTCTACTGTTTTTTCAGTTAATATTTAGAGAAGCCTATTCTCAGTTCTGTATGTCTCTGTTTCTGAATATGTCCTTATTGCCTAGGGAAGACCATCCAATATTGGAACAACAGCAGTTAGTGACCAATTCTGAAAATATCCTGACTTCAGTTTTTATTCTCACTACTGTAATTCAATGGAAACATCTTTTGGCAGTAGCAGCACTAAGGAGAATGCTGACAGTCCCTTTCATCTAGGAAGCCAAACCCATAACTCTTACTCTGTGTCAGATATTCAATCAAAAGTTTTTGGAGGTTCTCTTGGGTTTTTTTTTGTTTGGGTTTTTGGGGGTTTTTTGGGCGGATTTTTTTGTTTGTATGGTTTTTTGTTGATTTTTTTTTTGTTTCATTTTTTGTTTTGTTTTTGGTTTTGTTTTTTTGTGTTTTGGTTTTTTTTAAGGTGAGCCCAAAATTAATCTTTTCTTACATATCTAATCTGTAGTTTTCACACAATGAAAGCATGTCTTGATACTTTAACAAAGCAAGAAAATTTTACTCTATTCAGAAATATGTCATAATGCTACCTTAGCTATTTCTCAGATGCATTATATACTATACAGATATACACACTTTTAGAATGATTGTGTTCCCACAGCTTAAGACTTTGCCATTTGCCAACTGAAGAGCCGTGTGAAATGCCAACTCAAGCTCAGGATGATTAAAAAGAATATTGATTTTTTCTTCTGTACACAGTACTAATCTTCCAAAATTCCAAGGATGATAATATATCACTTTGTTTTCCAATGCTATTCACAGCAAAGACAATTTAAGAACCTGAAAAAGAGTGGGAAAAATATAATTAATGAAGTTATGTTCATCATAAATGACCTGCAAATTAAAAATAATATTAAATTTTCTGGAAGAGTAAGGAATTAATAATAAAGTATCCTTAAATAGTTTGTGGGGGGTTTGTTATTTTACTTGTTTTTATTTTTTGGAGGTTTTTTGTTTGTTTTTTGTTTTGGGGGAGGTTTTGTTTGTTTGTTTGTTTTTGGGTTTTGTTTGGGTTTTTTTGGTAGCATTTTTTGCTGTTTTTATTTTCTCAAAAATATTTCAGCCACTTTATTTAACTATAGTGGTATTTTCTGACTATCCTGCTGGTGAAAGTTAAATTTTAAAATTGAATGAGTGGTCTGTATCTTAACTTGGTATGAACTACCAAACTGAATCATTAAAAGAAAAAAATATTTTCAAGCAATTTTTTTTTAAAAACCCTGCTAGATCTACTATCTCAGATGGAGATAATAGAAACTATTTTCAGAATATATTGGAGCAATGACAGTTCTTGTTTTTATATATGCCAGTTTAAACAAGATAATTATTATTTTAAATATGCTATGTCTCTGATATGCATGACTCATGTTGACCTCATATCAAGACTTCATTCAAATATCAAATATTTCAGTTAGCTTCACTCCCTACAAGTCTGGATATGTATATTCAAAACATTGGGAAGGCACAGGCTCCACTGTTATGGAAGTTCAGGGAATTGAAGCTGACTTCACTCCTACAGGCAGGATGGAAGTTGTAGGGTTGTGCCTGACTTGGCTGGTAGAAAGGCTTGCAATGATATTTCAGTAGACTTTGTAACTTCTTCCTTGCACTTTAACCCCAATGTGCCACACATCGTGATGAGGCGTCTGGCTGAATAGATGAATCCATTGGCAGTAAAAGGTAGAAAATACTTCTAGGATACCTTTCATGTAATATAATTGGATTAAAAAGGAAAACAGTTATATGAAGTGCTAAAGAATGTCATGATCAAGCAGGGGCAAAATGCTTCAGTGAAAAACCTTTTTTCTGGCAAAATTTCTAAGCATCAATACAAAGCCAGAGCATAGCATATTACCCATACAAGAAGTTTTTATATGGAACTCTGTGTGCCTATAGACAATAATTTTATCTGGAATTCTAGACTTTTTAAAACAAGTTTGCAGACTTAGTATCTAATTTGACTTTTATGGACATCACGTGACATTTGACCTTTTTACGGTGAGTAAGATTTCCGTGAGGGAAATGTCTAACAGTTCACAGGTAAATCATGACTGATTTTGAACTGTGTAGACCCCACCTCTACAGCAGAAGGAGACAGAATTTCAAGAAACTATCTATGAGACACTCATGAACAACATCTGAGTCCAAGGATGTTGACAAGTCAGTAAAGTAGTTTGGCTCTGAGAACTGTTCTGACAGATCCCAGATCCTGACAGCTTTCCCCCAGCATGCTTTGGTCTATACTTACACAATTCTGATAATTAATCTAACAAGTACATGCAATGCTTGCATGCAGTTGTTATATGGGAAGGACCATGCTTGAGCTAGAACATGCATGAGGTTTTTTCACATGTATGCATTGATCAAGAAATAAATGAGGTAAGAACTCCGTGTTTGGCGAATACAAACAGAAGCCCAGAAGGGTATGACTTCTGTTTTTCTGTCCCATATGTAATCTCACACTCTGAGTTTCCCAATACACCCTCTTCTGCAGAGCCCCAGGCAGAGTTCATTCAAACTGCTATTTACAAGAGATGTTTAGACTTCAACAATCTATTTATATGGTCTACTAACTTGGATAATGCAATAAAAAGTAGATCTCTTAAATTTTCAAACAACATAAAGAGAAGCATGTCAGGCAGGCTGGAGATGAGATTAGAATTCAAAATGACAGGATAAAGAAAAAGTAAGATTAAATTTGTTAGGCACAAGTGCAAGGTGAAAAGGAGCTGGGTGAAACTACAGAAAGATTCAGACTAATAAGTGTTTATGAAGGTAAAGTTACTGACAGGATGAAATGGGTTGTCTCGGGAGGTTTTGGACTGATGAATCACTGGATTCTTCAGAAATATCCATAATGACTGACAGAAGGGAAATTGATCTGCCTACAGAAGGTCTTTCCAGACCTATTTTTCTTTTCTGTGATTCTTACTTTGCCCTGATGTGGTACAAGTCACCAAACACACAAATATGTGAGTGCTGCAATACAAAATGGCTTTGTCATTGTCAGGGCCCTTGCTGCCTGGGAAGAGCCGACCTTGCCCTCTCTTCTTTGCTCATGGCAGAAGGAGTGCAGGTGCATGCACAGTCATTTCTTAGGAATATTGTAGTCCTAAAAATGTGCCCCAAAACATACATCTCTATTTCTTGCTTCTCATTTATCCTTGGTCTGAATGGAATATTTCTAGCTTCGTAAAAGCAGTATAAAACAAATTTTAAGACTAAAATAAATCTTGAGTACTCATACTATCCCATAGCAATCTTGGAAAGCTGCCTAAAGGACATTGTGGTTGAAGCAGCAAGTCGAGATTGTCTTTCTTCAGAACTGGCAGGACGGGGTCAAAATATTTGTGTGAATAAACAGGCAACTGTCCAGAAAGGATGTGTATGTTGGTACTCACATCAAGAGCAGCAAAGCCTAAACAGAGTATCAAGGTTTTGTGGGCTCTCCCCACCACTGCATACTGAGCTCTGGCCTGTGCAGAAGGGATGATCTGAGCCAAGCATCCCCCTCATTAATTTTTTCCTCATCTATTGTTGTCGCCACGTGTCTCAGCTCAGTGCATTCATTGAGGTGTACATCACACAGGTGCCTGACATTGAAATACAACCTAGACAATCCAGTCCACTCAATGGGCCAGGATATGCATAAAGATGGCACTAAAATCTGAGCTTCCAGGGAGCTGGTAACCAGATGAAATGTCAGAGTGCCTAAAACACAGGCCAGGTAGGGGCAGCAGGGCTGTTAAGGAAGTGGACACAGGCATATGTAATGGACACAGGGACCCGTATATCTGCTGAGTGTATTGGTGCGGATTGGCTGTCATTTTTTCCAAAATGTGAAAAAAATTTAAATGCAGCTAATGCAATCTGTCCATTGCATGGATACTTGCAGTTCTAACAAAAATACTTGACCCCTCAAATACTAATTCTCTTGTGGCCACCAAAAGTAAAGAAGATACAGAGAAGGAAAGTAAAGAAGATACAGAGAAGGAAAGCAAAGGTTACAGGATATGTCCTAACTATTTTTTAAACTTTACCTTAATGCCAAAATTCTGTAATTTTAGTAATATTTTCAAAGCACATAAAGTAACAAAAATATATATATTTGACCTTTTTTTTTTAATTAGGAGATACGTAAAAGTAAATTTAATTATAATGTCACTGTCCAGTAAAATATTATAGTATGGGATTCCAAGTAAAACAAGATTAAGTTATGTTTTTCTATGCTATGAAAGTTAGATTCAACATAAATTAATCTAATTTATATGTGTACTAATATAATGTAATAGTCATAAAGTAAATTATTTATAGAGAAATACATTAAAGAACTCATCTATTGACTTCACTGGCATCAGTGATGATCATGCTGAGTTAGTCTAATTAGGATCGTTCACCTCAAAGTGTATTAAATATTTAAATTTTTAACTACAGTTCAGTGTAGTAACTAATGTTCGGAAAACCCCAAATATATATCCTTTGGAGGAATTTGTAGCTTAAAATCCACCCTACTCATCATTCACTGCTACAAAATACAGAGAGTTCTTCAGTCATAGATCTAATTGGTCAAAGAATGTTACTTTGAACAATGAGAACTGATTGTCCTTGAAACTTTCTTCTCAGTCATGTAATTTCTACTCTTGCTATTAAACATCTCCTCCTTCTGGAACTGTGGTAATCTATGGCATGAATGGACGATAAACATAAAAAGTGATTACCTATTGATATCATTGAAGAATCACTGTTATTATTGTCAAGAGATCTAAATGTGCCTTAGCAATGCCTTTGGATTGTATTTAAACTGTATAGGAAAATTAACATAGTGGGGATTTTTTTTTCCAAGTGCAGAAGGATGTCTGACACTGATTCTCTGTTCTTCTCTTTTAATGGAAATCTTCTTGCTTTTTCATAGCCACTCTTTTCTATTATTTGACTAAACATGACAGAAAGAAAGTAAAAAAGGGGGAAAAAAGGGGGGTGAGAGAATCATAGAATCATAGAAAGGCTTTGAGTTGGGCTTGGCACTAATGGAGTTTAAGTTCTAAATATGTGTTTATTACCAATATTATATTCAAAATATTTATTTTATTTATTGAATATTTATTCTTTTAAAATGTATATATATCACTTTTACATATTCACATACCAAGGATGATAAGAGGCTTAACCAGCCTTCCTGTTTCTAGTTTATAGACATCCTCTTGAATTCAATGGCAGTTCAGGACATTAAAGATGTGTAGTACCAGGATTTAATGTGCAACACCTCCATCTTACCTGTCATTGAAATATTTAAACAGGATAAAAGTTCATTTGAGGCTTAGATAGTTTTCTACAAAATATATAAGTAGAATTTTCAGCATATTAGGATCACATATTTGATGCAGTTTGCTGTGCTGTGTGTGATCTTCCTTGCTCTTTTCGCTATGTGGTGCCTTGAAATGAATGGAACAATCAGCTCTCTGGAGTTAAAAGAGGAGTACAAAGGAAAATGAGAGGAAATAATGAAGATCAGGTTCACTAGCCATGCACTGTATAACAGCTGTCAAAATGAAATAAAAGTCATCAGACTGATCATATTAGGGAGAGATCAGCTCTATCCATAGTCCTATGTATCAGTGTCAATGCAATATCTGCAGAGAAAGTGCAAAAGTTAAGCAATGAAAATTTCCTAAGAATGCACTGATCCTTGCAATGTAGTAGTGTAATACATGTAATTTATATGAACTATCATCCCTGCACTCTCTTGACCTCAGAGCAACTGTATATTCAGCCACCTCTATTCAGACTCAATTATAAAACTACTAGAGGGAGCGAAACAGGAATATACTTTTTATCGGATTTCCAAGTGTACCATGGTGGTTGAACTTCATAACAAATCAAGTTTTGTACTTTTTATTTATCTACAGACTTCTTATTTCCACAGTTCTGAAAGTTTCAAAATGTTTAATAGAAAATTCTTTGATTTGATCACTCATTTATATTTCACAAGTGAAAATTAAATGTATGAGCAGACTTCATGACCGGAGGGAGAAAAAACTCAAGTCTTTAACAGATGAAGCCACATTTTTAATTGTGATTTCATTTTGAAAACTTGCCATGAATACCACATACCCGATTATTATTAGTTAAACACTAGTTGATCCTGCACTGACACAATGCCGTTCAGTCCTCAGTTCTTGGAAAGATTTCTGCATTTGGGTTGGAGAAGGCAGCTCAAGAAGTTCCTTAATAAAGAGGAATTTCATAAAACAAGAGCTTTCAATATTAAAAAAAAATCCTAAGCGCTAAGGCTGTACTTCTGTGAGCACCTGCAAACATCCGAAAGTTATGAGAAGTTTGGGATCCTGCTCATATGTGACTCTACCACCTCAGCATATCTGCAAGAGTTCATCAAGCATTTTCCAAGTATGTCAAATGGTTCCATATGTTGCTTAAACACATTTACTAATTTCCTTTTGAAGTCAGTGGCAGCACTTGTTGGTGGTCCCTTATAAGATTTGAGAAATAGTGGTTAGGACATTTAAATGATGACTGCTCTGCCTTGGAAAGTACAGCTGTGTTCATTACTATCGTGACTGGCTACAGATGGCGTCAGGTATTATACAAGTGGCTAGTACTTCCCAAGAAACACCCAAAATCCCTTCTGTCCATATACATTGCAAACATTTTTTCACATTGTCTAGTAACTAATGTCCTAGTTTTCAGGTTATGGGCTCTGGATGAACTACAGATTTCCCAGTTAATTCGATCTGTGGGTTTTCAGTATTTCAAGCAAACAGTGAACATACATTAGAGAATGAGAACAGAAGATTAGAGCCATGGCAGTGAGAAGAGAAAGAGGGAGAGTGCAGGTGAGGACGTTAGGCATAATGTCATAAACATTTATTTTCAGTGTGTGATTCATTTGTTCTGTTTTACACATCTTCATTACCATGGGACCTTGAACACTAGAAGAGTCAATACCACTCCACTAGCTATAAGAATATTTTGGGGTAGCTATTTGAAATATATTCCTTACTCTGGTCATCTAGACTAAACTAAAAAAGAAATTAAATCTGTCCTTTGTTACTTTGGAAGCTAAGGCACTCACTTAGGAAATAGTCTGGAGTCTAATATTTCCGTAGAAGATTTCACATTAAATAGGTCTCATAAAATGCATCAGCTGATTAGTATTAATTAAAAAAATGAAAATACATTTTTCACAGAGTATGTCCATGAAAATATAAAGAGGAATATGGGAAATTTTTTTCTTTTTTTTTTTTTTTTCAATTAATCGGGAAGAGGTCTGCTAAGAGATCTGAGAGACAATGGAAACAAAGATTAACTTTATTCATGGGTTGATGAAGAAATATCATGATTCCAATTTTAATATTCACTTTTCCGAAGCAGTAAAATGTCCCCAGGGAGAGAACATCCATAGCAACATGAATTTAGCCTGGCACAAAAGACAAAACATTGAAGATGGACTTTCACAGTCCAAATTGTCAAATTGTCAATATTTTTCTTCAATGCAAAACTGCATTCCTGGGGAAGAGGAAACAGAAGAGCAAGAAAGGAAAGGCTCTTATTCAGAATTCAAGAAAAGAACTTTCAGCAACAGTAAGAGTGTTTGGCGTGTTACTGGTGAGTAAACAAAATGTTAACAGGCACCATAAGGCAAAGAAACTACTTCTAGGTGATAAATAGAATTAAATTACTTATAGAACTAGTCACAAATATTTTAAATCCGCTGAATATGAATATCTGGCAATATAAAGGATGTACTATTTTTCAGCTGCATCTCAAGAAAATGTTAATGGACATGAGGTAAAAAAGGTTCCTCATTTGCATTGGCATGGCAGAAGTAGTTAGGGCCAGACCAGAATGAGGGCAAACAGAAAAGAATTTATTTCAGCAAGTGATGGTGGAATGACACTTTTTCTCAATGTTTAGCTTGTTAAGTTTACTTCATGGGCCTTTTGAACTTAAATTTTAATTTATTTCTTTGGAAGCTCTTTGGGCATAGAAGAACCTAAATAAATATTTTAATAACTGCATTTTTTAACTTATCAACTTCATTCTGTCCTTTCATATCAATCCCATGGTTATTTTAGATACTAGTCCTGCATTATTTTTGTACTTTTGGAAACCTATATATGAATTCTGTATCTATAATACAGAAAGTATGACATGCTTATTTTGCACACTTCTGTAACTGTTCCAGAGTCTGGCATAATCTTGTCAGAAGTTCAGCCATAAGTGTTTATGATGCCTTTTATTTAACACAATCACACTAGAGCTCCACTGTTTTAGACACAATAAGTAAATAGACAGAAAATTGCTTCTGTTTTTATCAGATAAGGTATCATTTTATGACAATGAATTCTGGTCATTATTACCTCAATATCATTTTGACCCTTCGCTTTTAAATAACCTTCTATTCCACATTACTTGGAGTGATTTCTGCATTTGCACTAGAAGGCCATTGTTTTTAAGTCCCTTATTGAACAATGCCAACTGTGAACCTGATGTACTTTTCTACACATGTTGTAAACAGGTTATATTTTCATTTTCAAATATGACATTATTACAAGAGTTCTACTAACAAGCCGAATAACTAACATCCATACTTCATGTTCATTGATGGCTGCATGAATTTTAATTAGGAAGTGGCATAAATGTTCAAGAATCTACAATATAAAGAAAGTAGCAATTAAATACCTGTTAATGCAATTATAACCCAGTTGTCTCTCTTAATTACGTGCGTTTTTCATTATTAGAAAAACAATAATATCTATGAAACTGCAGGAAATCTTCTCCCAAAAGTTCTTGAAAGGCACTTCTGTTCTTCAGTATCTAAAAGTAAATCAAAGCTATTGCTTTGTCACTTAGTTAAACCATTCAGTGAATAGTAGAAAACATGTTTTAGAGCTGCAGGAGGTGAACTGCCCATAAACATTCCGGTTCATTAGCAGGATGTCTGATGGGAGATCAGAAGGTAATGAATTGTCAGCACCTAATGAAAGCAGAGAACAAACACAGTATAAAAAAAGGAAAGACATAGTTCATGGAGGGGTCTCAGGAGAGCTCTTTGTAAGCAAAGGCAGAGATGTAAATGAGTTATTTACACGTTCATTTGGGATAACACATTTGAAATATGAGTTAACATTAAAAAATACACAAAAAATTAATTTTGTAAATAATGGCAAAATTAGTGAAGTCATAATTATCTTCTCACAATTCTATATCAATTATAACTTCAGCAGTAAATTGTTGTTAATACCTTCTTTTTAAAACATTAGTAAAATGAAATGAGAAGACATGGTTTTCATTTAAATTTAGAGCTGCAGACTACTGTCCTTTGTTCTTCATTCTACTATATTAGCAACACATTTCTGATTTTATTATTTGCTTTATTTAATTTTATAATGTGTATTGATCAATCATTTACCATTTATTTGTATCTCACTTTTCATTAAGGTTTCATCTTATGCAGCTGCAAATGTTATAGATAATTTTGCACTCATGTTATAGTCCTTGCAACATTTTTCTTAATCAAGTTATTTGTACTCATACTTTACACATTATTAGCATTCTCCAAAAAAGTGGAGTAGCATGCTCAGAGCAAACTATAAGAGTTGCATTTCTGTCATTATTTCGACTATCAGCCAGTTCTGTGATATCTGGAAATTTATTACTTCTACTTCAGATACCACCACCTTTTACAGTCCGTATGTAAAGATAGGTTTCTGCTTAAACAGAATCTATGGAATAAGAATTTCAGTAACCAGCTTCTATATTGTGACCTGTTCTAATCATAGCAAAGACTTGCAAAAGACTCTTTAAGCATCTGAAATCTTAGTTAGAGGACCATTTCCAAACATAAAACCCCATGTCCTTAATTATTATGCATATTTCTTTTTTCCCTTTCTCTGATCTATTCAAACTTAAACTATTAATCTCATAAGTCAGGATTGAAACTGCACATGTTTCATTAGAAAAACCTGAAGTTTTTTCTTAGGTTGACACCAGAGAAACCAGGGAAAATCTTATTTTATGCTTCTTGAGCTTAGTGCCATTAAAATCTGTCCTTATGAGGAAGAATATTTCATAAAAGCAATGCCCAGAAACACTTTTCCAAACTGAACAGGCCTTCAGGTAATAGCTACATTACAGACCATTTTCTTAGTTTGTTATTTGTACTTATCTCTTATTCTTCCAATTCTTTTGCATTCTAAAGTCTTGTTTCATAACTACATCTGATTTTTCTCAAGGGAATGTTGTGACCAATTTTAAAATTTTGGGTAATTATTATATACTGATTATGCTACAGGGAACAGAAGACAAAAAGTTGCATAAACTTATAATCGTCTTAAACCTTCTATGGTTTCTAGTATAGGATAATTCTAGTAGTTTCTTATTTGGTTTGGTTCCTAGTATAAGGCTCTAATTTTAGTCTATTTTAGAAATCAATTTCCAACCAGGTGCCTCCAGGCATAGGTGCTCTTTCAAAAGAGACACTTGTACTTTAAAGGGTTACAAAAATTCATTCTCTCCCTCATGGTATAAGCACCACATACTGTAATCATGGTATTTGGCCTCAGCATAATTGGTGTGATTAATAAATGCTGATGGATCAGCAAACTGTTTGCCTTGTAAAGTTCAAGATTTTGGAGATTAGAATCAAACTGTTGTGTTATTATTAATGTAATCAGTCCAACACAAAAAAAAAGATGGAGGAGATGGCAATTTGGCAACACTTCAAAATAAGTCATGGTACCTTATTAATCCTTTGAGCTCATGCAGGATTGTTGAATTAGTGAGCTAAACCCATTTGATATTAGCAAGGCTATAAGATTAATGCAACAGGAATTTCATTTTGATTTTATCTAAAAGTGGGATTAAGCCCACAAAAGGACCTTGCAGAAGCCTATTTTTCAGCTGGCTGACATGCCTTACAATCTTCCTTCTCACAGAAAGCAGAAATGCTCTTAATTTTTTTTCAAAGGACCAAGAGATTTTCCAGGACACTCATCAGAGAGAAATGGAGAATATTGGAAGAATGACTTCTAATTTTAAAAAATTTAATTTCTCTCCATAGAGAAGGTAAAGTTAACTTTCACTAATGCTTTATCTTCATATCCTTTATTCCTTGTTTTATAGTAACAGTTCCAAGGCTCTTTGAAGAATGGGCTATTAAATATGGAAAATCACTGAACTTAAAGTATTAACATTCTTATTGGTATGCAAAATCTTTGTCAAGTCTGGCTTTCTTAGAATCTCTTCCTAATTTCTATTCTTTCACAAGCATGCAGCCATAAAGGCTTTGAAATTGATAACATTAAATCATTTATGTAAAGAGAAGATTTTTAATAATCTATTAATAGCAAAGATGTGGTATTCATGATGCAATTTTTATGCCCCACATGACATGGGTATTTACAAAAAGGACTTTCAAGGTACTTCCCCATGTCTCAGCAAAGTTCTAAGAACTGCTGATATATGCTGACATCAAGTTAGGGCTGTCTGTCTGCAAGTCCCCACACGTTCTGGTTTTTTACCTCTTTTTGATTGGAAGTGCCTTTTATTTACAGACTCTTCTTGTAGCACTCTTAGGCAGCTATTTCATAAAATGTCTATTGAAATCTAATTTTCTCCTTCATCACTCTCATCTAAACATTGGGGATTTTACTGACCTGAATTGTACCTTATAGCTACTGGTTAGGTTTGTTTCAAAAATATATTGTTTATTGCTAGCCTATATGGAAGCAGCCATCCTAGTGTATATACTTATGAGAGATAGATCAGTCATCTGTTGAAACTCTACTAAGGCACTCTAATTTCAAAGTAGTCTGACAGAAAGGACCAAATTTTTACTCAAATTGAGTGATACGGTAATTTCTAACAAATAAGAATCTGTTCTGGCATTTTTGCTAGCTGTAGTCAACCTGTCAAATTCTGTGTGTGGCACCTCACAATTTGAGCACAAAAAAGTTAAAAATACCATTAATAATCTTTCTTTCTTTCTTTCTTTCTTTCTTTCTTTCTTTCTTTCTTTCTTTCTTTCTTTCTTTCTTTCTTTCTTTCTTTCTTTCTTTCTTTCTTTCTTTCTTTCTTTCTTTCTTTCTTTCTTTCTTTCTTTCTTTCTTTCTTTCTTTCTTTCTTTCTTTCTTTCTTTCTTTCTTTCTTTCTTTCTTTCTTTCTTTCTTTCCTTTCCTTTCCTTCCTTCCTTCCTTCCTTCCTTCCTTCCTTCCTTCCTTCCTTCCTTCCTTCCTTCCTTCCTTCCTTCCTTCCTTCCTTCCTTCCTTCCTTCCTTCCTTCCTTCCTTCCTTCCTTCCTTCCTTCCTTCCTTCCTTCCTTCCTTCCTTCCTTCCTTCCTTCCTTCCTTCCTTCCTTCTTTCTAGCTGAAATAAAAAAAAATTAAAAATTCACCATTCCAGATGGAATTATATGAATTCTCTAAAAAGATTAGACTCTTCCATTTCCTAAATTAAAAAAAAATACAAAAACCAACCCAAAACTATATTTTCATTCAGAAATATAATCCTTATGAACAAATATGAACAACAGATCAGGTCGCAAATTTAAGTAATATTATCATTTATATCAAAACAGAGAATAACAAGTTTAATAACACATTCTTGCTAACAAAATGCCTTATAATTTCTTAATGGTTTAGTTATTAAAAAACCGGAAATATAGCCAAGATTTTAGGCTTCTTTAGATTTTTAACTACTAGATAATTTACCACTATTCATATAAACGTAAGTCTTTCAAACAAAAATGAATGTTGAGATGACCACCATAAACATGCATTATTCCTAGCAGCTCCAAACAATATGGACTCATTCATATCAACAGGTACATTCTGAGATTGAAGAGATAGGAAAAAAAAATGTCCCTAATATGTGCTTACAAGAAACTTCAGGTCTAAAAATGGAATTATATTTGCTCGCTTTTGTGGCTTTTTCTGTCTTCTTTTTCAACTGTGGCTGTTTAATTGTCCAAATTTGACTCAATTCCAGGAACCACTTCCTTGAAAGTCTATTTTCCAACCTGTCTGTTTCTATTCAGACAGTTATTTTTAAAGACAATTAGTAAATAACTTACATTTTAAGTATGTGCTTTCTTGAGATTAACTGTTGCTTCTTTAATAATCCATAGCTATTTTTACAATGGAAGAACAGTCTCTTTGAACAGTGCCTTTTCCACCAGGTTCCTTTGAAAATTCCCATTTTTATAGCTTTTTCAGCCTTTATTGGAAGCTACTCATGCTCAGATTATGAACTGAGGTCTTTTAATATATTGTAAATTCTCCCAGGAGACCTTTTCCTTGCTGCCCTAAGGGGAATACAGATGTCAACCTGTGTCTTACTGCAGTCTCCCTGCCAGTGGCTCGACAGATCAATGGTATGCCTGACAGGAAAACTGCTTTCAGTAATGTGATAATTTTGAATCCAGATAAAGTTTATTGTACTCTCAACATTTGCACTGTGATGACTGGATGCCCTGACTACACTGTGTTGGAACAAAATCAAGTTGTGCAGCCAACAGTATCCACATTTAGCTCCGCAAGGCCCCTTCAGTTTCCAGAAGCACTAATTTTGGAATGACTACTAAACTTGTGCTGTTTCAGCTTGTTTTCTGTTCCTCTGTAATGCAGACAAGATTGCTGCTTACAGTTGCAAACTTTCGGATAGCCTGAGCAGTAATGGGAATTAGATTTGAGAGTGATTTGTTATTTTTTTTCTTTTTTTGTAAGTTCCTAGATGAGACCAAGCAGAATTCTCTTTCTCACTGTAATATTTACTGGGGGAGCAGTTACATTCAGAAACAAAGAAATCGTCTTTGTAGCTGACCATATTCAAGTTCTAGTTTCCACTGTCAGATGGGCCATTCTGCACACTGAGCAGTAGCTCCAGGACAGGTTCCAGCTCTGAAAGGTAAATTCACTAGATGCAGAAAGAGGAAGAAAAGAGAAATGGCTCGCAAAGACAGTACACTAATACAAAATTTTGATACCTAATGACAGCACAATAGTGGATTGCACATCAGAAATGCTGAATTCTCTTTGAAACATGGGGAAAACAGCCAAATTAATCAGCTGCATAATTGCAGCATCCACTGAGTCTTGTGGCAGATTACAAGTACAGTTCATATCTCTTGAAGATACTGTTTCAGCCTCTCTGCAGACACAGGCCAAGATCAGACTACTTTAAATTCACAGATGTGAAGTTATCAGTGCTTCCAGGAAACAAAGTAACTTATTCTTACTGTGATGCAGTGGAATGACTTGAAGAAAATGCTGAGATTGCACCAGATTGTATTCTCAGAGAGTTTTGTTGACTACCAAATTAGAGAGCCTAAGAAAAAAACACTGTGACTTTTTCAATTTTTCTCTTATTTTTTCCCCTCGTTGTTTGGGGGTTTTCTGTTTGTTTTTTGGGGGGCAGATTTTTCTAGGTTTTTGGGGTGTTTTTTTGTTTGTTTGGTTGGTTTGGTTTGGTTTGGGTTTTTTGTTTGCTTTTGTTTTTGGATGTTTTTGAATTTTTTTGGTTGTTTTTTTTTTGTTTGTTTTTGTTTCGGTTTCTTTTATTTTGGGGGTTTGTTTTAGTTTTTGTGGGGAGATGTCTGCTGTGGCTGATTGGTTGAAGATGTTTTATTTGTTTTTATTTGTCCGTTTTCATTTTGTTTCTTTGTTTTTAACTTGTTCCCTTGTGGAAGTAGGTATATTAATTCTGAGTTGAAGACCAGAAAGAACTTAAAGAAAAAACATATTTTAATAAATTAAGAATAAATTACAAAACTAAGTTCAGAAATTGCCTCTATTACATCCAGAAATTGATGCTCCTGAGTTACAGTTACTGTTTTTGTAAAATCCCATGTTTTTGCAGAACTGAAAGAATGTATGTATTCTCATTTCTCACTTAATCAATCCCTTTCACCTTCTGTTACTTTTCTCTTGCATATTTTTTTTCTAACTGGTGTGGGGGAACATTTGTCATCCTACGCTCTGTTCTTCATCTTTCCCTTTCTTAATGTGGAAAAGAGAGAACAACAACCTTTTGAACCAATATGAGATATCACTTTATTTTCTTATCTCTTCATTTTTGCCAAACAGTTCCATTAGGAACATATTTGTTTCAGAGTCCATATGGTCATATAACATCACTGCGAGCACTCAAAGGCTACTGAATTAAATCTTGGCTCCAGTGTACGTGGAACCACTGATTTAGTGGGAGCCAAGACTTCACCCATTCCCCTTAGGAATGGTTTATATTTAGAATTCCCCAAGCACTTGGTGACTTGTGTTCTGAAAACTGTAGCTGGATTGTGCTGAGCTATTTTTCAATTTTGATCTTCCTATACTCAGAGATTTAGCTATTTCTTCTTCAACAGAACTTCAAATGACAACCTCTAGGAGCTGGAATAAAATCTGAACAAAATAGCTTCCAGCTGCTAAGACCACTCGTCTATTCAAACTAAACACACACCCTCTACCTTGATTCCATACTTAAAAACATATGAGTATGAGTAAATGTGTGACTGTATGACACTGAATACTAAATATTTCTCCATTTCAACAAAATGGTACTTTGAATGCAAGTGCCGTTATTGACATAAAGTTCTGTCAGAGAGAATAAAAAGTGAGAAATGAAATTATGAGGCTTCTTGTGAAGTTTCATAACTTCACTAGATTTGATAGGTAACAATTATATTCTTAAGGATAAATTTTTTTCACATAGATTGACACTTTAACATCTATATTATATAGCCATGCAGTTTGAATAAATATATAAAAAGTTAATCAGCTGTCTATTCTGTACTCTTTAATATGTCTGAACATCTTAAGAGCTCCTGCTCTGAAGGGATTGGAGGATTGGGCTGGAAATCACTGAGACTCTGAAGAGGTAGTAAAGGAGCTCCACAACATCAAAGTCTGAAATCTGTATTTAACAGCATTATAAATCTGAGGTGAACAATTCAGCAATTTAGCAATTACTTCAGTGGAAAACTTTGCTAAAATGCATTCTTTGGGATGCTATCTAACTAGGAAATAATTCTTCAGGTCTCTGCAAAATGTTACTGACTGTACTTTCCTTAGATTACAAAGCAGATACTGAAATAATCTAAAACCAGTCAATTGAGAGGGAATTGTGTGATGCCAAATTATTTCTTACAAACAAATAGCAGAAACATGAGGGATTTTTTATGTTTGTTTTTGGGGTTTTTTTGGTTTTTTTTTTTAAATATATGAACAATTTCCTTTCTGCTTAGGTTTCAAGAAGCAGCCAGCTCATCTTGGAATTTTCTTCTTCTATCCTTTTCTTTATTCTTTTTTATTTCTTTTCCTTTTCAGAGCAGAATAAATGTCAGCTCCAGACTTCATCTCAGGGAACTCAGGCCACTATTTTAAAAATCTTTTTTCTAAGAGGCTTAAAGATGAATTTCCCAGAAGGAGCTCGAGTATTAGAAGACCAAACATGGCATGATGTTGTATACCCATATTTCACAGAGACACTTTAAAGCATTTCTGGGAATGCTTCTTTGACAATCCAGCCTGCTTCATTTTGAGAGACTGTCTTGATCTGCATGGCAATGCAGATCCAAAGTGCAGTACTTTAAAAGAGGACATGATCCTGAATCTTTTCTGTAATGAACCTTCACATGAAGCTTAGGTTTTTAAAGGAATTTGATCTGTTTACTTTCTAGAGTTTGTTGAGGAACAAGCAGGAAGAATGAGATAGATAAATCTTTATATTTGTAAATTATGAGCCTGGATACCAACTGTCTCCACTTTTAAGACCTAAACAAAGTCCTTACATTTCAGGAAAATATTGAGGTGTATTCTTTTATGATTTTGCTGAGTATTAGTTTAATTGATTTACATATACTGGTTCTTTGGCAAGATTTGGATCGCATCAAACCCACAAACATTAATAATATTTTAGATTGGGCCTTTTTGTACTTTTAAAAATAATATACAATTTAAACAAGCAAAAGCAGTCATACAAATAGCACATCTATGCAGGTGTCGTCTTCCATTATGTTGCACAAGTATTCCTTAAGGAAGAAACTATGCAGTCTAAAGAAATCTGTGGGATTCCTTCATAATTTGGTGGGTTTTAGAAATATATAGAAGCATGAGCCTTTACCATAGCAGTTCCAAATGCCCAGTTTGTCTTTTCCAATCCAGACAAGAAATATAGAGGCCCCCAAGTACTAATCAAGTCTAAGCCATCATTAACAAGTCTGCAACATACATTATGGAAAGTGTCTCTCCCTACTCCTTGCTGTGCCTTCTCAACCTCCATGTATTTTGCATTTGTATTATTTCACCTACTACACTGCGTGTAGCAAAATCTTCCTTCCCTATCTCTGATTCTGACCCATTAGAAGCAAGTCCAATTTCTTAAAGGAAGGAAGAAGTTAAATGGCAAATTACAATGTTTATGATGAAAATACATCAATATGTAGACACCAGAGTAGGACTACATTGATTTAGAGGTGTGTGAGAAGAAATATGTTACAAGAAATCTTGAGTCTCAGCTCCTGTCTTTTTGAAATAATTGTAAAAATGTCTGTCTGATTACACTGGAAGAAGGATCAGACCCTTAAATATGTTGCTATAACTCTTAAGACTTCTAAAGCCTGTGTTAGGACCTCAGTTCCTGTGTCTACCTCAGGAATAAGCACTGTATGTTTTCACAGTGGTTGAATGTATATTTCACTGATTTAAAATATGTTTTGCAAAGTTGTCCTTGTCACTTCTAGACTGATATATTTGTATGCACTTTCCCCTTCCAAATTCTGTTTAGATAGCTGTAAAGAAAAAAAAAATCTGTCTGTACTACTACAGCACATTGTGTGTCTAGATATAATTTTACTATTGTCACAACCTCAAGACTGTTTACTGACAGAGTTATGAAATAATAACTTTTACTTAACGATTCAAACCTTGATATTAATTTAAGAAATGATTGGAAATACCTAGGACAGAAGAGGCATACCCACAACAAGAAGAAAAAAATAAATCAAACTGCTACCCCACACTTAAAAAAAATGTCTGGAATCTTCTTCTTGTGTATTTTTTTTAATACAAGGGAATAGATATTATTCTTTTTTTCCTTTCAAACCGTATTTTCAACATGTTTAAGAAGTCCTCCTGATATTTATACTTCTTTAATAATGCAAAGCATAAAAAATTTTAAAAATAATTTCATTCTGTATCAATAAAAAATTCTTAGTTCAAATGTGTTGTCTTTGTTCAATGTATTGGACAGCATTGATCATACATGGCAAATGGCATAAGACCCAAAAGCAATTAATCAAATTTTGTATATTTTATTGGTGATATCATGTAAAAGAATTAACTTATTAGTTATTTAATTGTTTAAAAAGAAATGCGAGGTTTTCTAAAGCTTGATGGTGAACATGAGATCCTTTTCCATAGATAACTCCTGTAAACAGAAAATACTACACTTCACTAGAGAGCTTGAAAGAGACACTATCATCACTTCCAGCAACCCCACAAACCCAACACCCATTATGTACTAGACTTTACTTCTCTTGCTGTAATTCTTTTTATACGTCTATAAAACTCAACACAGGACATCATGTGGCATATTTTTCTTTCTTCATATCTATTAATTTGAAAAATATAGATCTAATGAGTAAGAAGTTGTGGAAAGGTCATATTACATTACTGAACAGATGAGTTTCTGGTGTGTAGCATGACTGGCTCAAGGAAAATCAAAATCATCCAAGGAAAAAATCTAATAATGTGTTTTAACAAGACCTTGGTTTTTTTCCATAATTCCACAGATCGAGCACCTTCTGCAGCAGAAATAAATACAGCAAGTTTCTAGCTATCTCCCTGTCTCCTGCCATTCACACCCTGTGCATTTTCCATCTCTGATATGCACTGTCTCACCTTTTTTCCATTATTCCCCAGTTCTCCTTTGTTGTTTTGATAACAGTGGAAAAGTTCCCTTTCAAGTTGTGAGATATAATCAGCAATTATAAAAATATCCCTCTCTCTGCCATTAAATTAAAAGACATAGGAACATGGTCTCATCACCTTGGTCCACAGTTCAGAGTTTTGAGCTGCAGCCACTACTGTGAGTTTGAGCTTGTGCAAAATACTTCATTATTTTGATCCTCTCCAAAACAGTGATTGAAAGTTTTCAAAAGCTTTATAGAGATTTTGGTGGAGGGAACAAGATACTTTAGAATGAGGACATATCTTACCTACCTTGGAAACTTCCTCATTAGCCAGGATTCCTAAGGGGATAAAATCTGGCACCTCGCTTTCGGATCCTACCTCCTCTAGAGTCCAACAAATCAAACTGGACACTTAAATCCAATAGACTGGGTTTTCTTTCCCCTCTACATAGCTCTCTCATTCTTCTTTTTTTCTTTTTTTTCAGCTTTTGTTTTCTCTTTTCTTGTTTTTTAATAAACAAAAGTGAAGGGTACTCAATGAATCTTGTACACAATAACTCAGTTCTTCTCTTTAATCTTTCTTTGGACACATATACGGTCAAGCCAGAGGTGAATTTTGCCACTACTAATGAAAGCAAGCTGAAGCTCATATCTCTTTTGTGAGCTAATTTTCAGCATGTCCAAAGTGGTTTTACAGGTATTTGTTCAGTTGTCAATACGTTTTTTTTTCTCTAGCTAAATTGTAATCTATCAGGACTAAACAATTATTTTTTTAAAAAAATAGTATAATAAAATTTGAAAAAAACAGGCAAAAAAAATTCATTCTTGCACTATTTTAAGGTTTGACAGCTGGTGTGAGATGAAGAAAGGATGAGTTTAAAGCAATACTTGGGGAATATTGTGCTATTAAAGAACAATATTTAGCAAAAAGCTTGCTGCCAGGGACTTTTTCTGCTGCTGAGAAACGTGAAATGCATTCTTGCAACTGTCAAACAAATGTACTGTCCCAGAATATCCTTTGTAGCTCTTCCAAGTTCTCAATATTACCGTTAGCAGTCTAGGAGGCAATCACAATTTTAAAACATGAGTTTAATTCTATGTTCCCTGTTACTATATTGACAGAAGAACAATAAAAACTCCACCTGGAACTTGAAGTAAACTCCTCTGGTAGAATGAAAACATTGCAGCTCGAAGGTGCCCCCATAGAGAAATAAAACAAAACTGAGGGAATGTTAAAGCAACACACTTCTGTTTCTTCACATGTGCAAGAGATACTCTGACTTTCTGGAGAAAATCAATTATTTATCCATTGAACCGATAAATGCAAATCTCCATTGCATTGTCATAAAAAATAGCTTACTATGAGAAACAGCTGGCTTTTACAGCAGGTCAAAGGAAGCTGCTTCTTCTGGATTGGGATTTTGTTATGGTTGTTGTGTGGGAGATATTTTTGCATTTTGTTTGTTTTGTTTGGGGTTTTTTTTGTACTTGGTCTGTACTTTAAGGTCCTCATCAAGTCTGTCACCAACTTAGATTTTTGGAGAAGTAAGACCTACTATTCAAAGAAAGATTGAAAATCTTTTGAAAGAAGTAAATAATAGCTTGAATACAGGACACGTTGGATGAAGTTCAGAATACTAGGATTCACAAAATTAGTCTTTCATTATTTTTCTGCCTCGCCAATTGTAATAAAATATTTATATTTTATTGCTGTATTTCAAAAACTATCAATTAGGTCTCTAATAGTACTTTGATTCTGGATAATTTCTATTTCCAGTTTTCATAAGTGGGATTTGTTTAATATTATTTGATATTTTACTCTACAATCCAAGCCTGATAGAACATTTACTGACTTGAACATTTCACTTTTTAATTTTTAAAAGAAAGTCTGAGCTTACATTTTTGGCTTTTCAGATATGCTCAATGTTTAATTAGTTTTCAATTTCCTTGAGTTGAAGTTTCCTTGGATCAGAGTTTTAAGACACATTTTTTCTACAAGCAGGAAACAATTCAATTCTTTTCTCCATTTAACACTTAGTTGGCTGCTCTGGTAGGATTGTTTTCTAGACAATTAGTCTAAAAATTTCTAATTCTTCTACTGGATCTGAACTGACCACTATTTTTTCCCCTTCCTGCTCCAGATCTATCATGAAATAACAAAAATATTTCTTCCCCTCAAGATTTCTGTGTATCTTCCCAAAGCTCATGATAATCTTGAACCTGTGCTTTAAATTTCTATTTTCGAGCATCCAAAGTCAGTTCTCTGAAGGTCCAACATTATCATTCAGAACTTTAGATAATGGGATTTTAAACCCAAATTTCCATTACATTCAAACATGTTGATATTATTTACTTCCTGTTTCATAAGCCACAAAGAGAGACATTCAGGCACAGAGCGTGGCATGGGACATCATTTGAGGCTTCTAAAATTTGGTGAATTTATATTACGAGTCTAAACTCTCAGCTGAAATAAAATCTTCAGAGTCAACTACATTTAGAGAACAGAAACAAGCACGAATTTCTACTATTTAAAAAGTTTAGGTTATTTTTCTCTCCGCTGCCTTCCTCTCTGGAAATGCATGGGGGTCACTTGTGGGTCCTATGTAGTATCTGCCAGATCAACACAGACAACTCAGGTGCTCTGGGGTATTTCACAGGCCAGTAAACATCATTATCT
Organism: Acridotheres tristis; assembly: GCA_037013685.1. NCBI lineage: Eukaryota > Metazoa > Chordata > Aves > Passeriformes > Sturnidae > Acridotheres > Acridotheres tristis. Next base: position 74,856,899 of record CM072887.1, on the reverse strand, counting down.
AGATAACTAAACTGAAAACATACCAGTTAGCCCATTGAATCATCCTCTAGGTTCTCTAAACTCCATTATATACAGGGTATAAAAAGTCAATATATCTAATGTCAAATCCTATCAAAAGTGTAAAAATAAAGCTCCTGATAGTGAATGTTTACAAGAAAGTGGCTGATGGTATCTTCACTAAATTTCAGTCCATTACCTTGACTTTCAGCTGGTTCTGATGAAATGAGCTCACGTGACATACAAAGAGAATGAACCTCATGCACATCCACTTGAACAGAGTTTGTACAAAAGTATATGAAATTTAACAAATCATAATTTAAGCCTAGGAAATGCGGTTAACCAATCATTCAATTATTATATCTTTAATTATGGGTTTAGGTAATACTGTTGCTGTGTTCATTTGATATTTTAATGTTATTTAATATTCAATACTCTTTATTAACAGCTAATATGATTAATTCATTCTAAGAGAAAAAAACTGAAACTGCAATGTAAATTTTGTGGACCTTTTTGTTATATGAGATGGAAATCAAAGACACACACACAGTTTTATGGTGGAATACAGAAGAAAGGGCTGATGATATTAAATTTTGGACTACATTAGGCAATAATCATTTTCTCTCTAGTAATTTGCATAATTTTTCCAATAACCTTACATGACTGTTGACCTTACTAAGATCTGTTCTGTACTTTCATTAAAAATATGCATTTTTGCTTTGCAGTGTTTCTTTTAGACTTGTCATAGTCTCCTTTAATACCAAAGATAATTTTATCTTATGTAGAAGATTTTGAAGCAATTTTAGCATTAAGTGCTACTGAAACATATGGCCCAATGTTTATCTTGTCTTATGCAACATCAGTTTTATATAAAGCATGCTTTCCTGAAGCTGTTAATCTTATGAGACACTGCTAATTTTACAAAGTTTTTTTACTCCAACATTTTGGGAGTGGGAACCCAGTTTAACATCAATCTCCATAATGACTGGGAACAATTGTTACTTTACTGCTTGGCAAACAATTAGATTGACCCTTTAGGATCAAACCAGGACAAAATATTTTCCTTCTAAGTCGTCATTAATGGCAAGGAGCCTGTTGAAAACAAGGACTGTACTCCCAGCCCAAGTCAAACATGAGTGAGTGGTGTTACAGAACTGGTGGAAATCTTACCTCCTCTGCATCATTGAATGAGACAAGGTTGCAGTCTATTACAATTCGTTTCCAGCAACTTGAATAATTTCCTATGATAATAAAACATAAATGATAAAGAACTCACATATTTATTTCCCATGGCTGAATTGCATTTATGTTTTTGTTTCATTTTTTAACTTGCATTACAAAAATTTATAAGGTAAAATCCTTCCTTTACTGGTCATTGGTAATTAATGTTGCAATGGCAAAATTTTTAAGCATGTACAGAAAAAAAACAGGGCAATAGCATTCCAGTTTCTCATTTGAACTAATACTAGGACTATCATACAGGTGGTTTCATTCTTGGTGTTGGGTACTTTAATTGTCAGTACTATTCTGTATGAAGAGATTAGATTTTGGAGACTCTAAAAGGCAAAGTATAAACTTAAACTACCAACTAATATGCCATTTATACTGTGTTGGCATTAAATCTGATACACAGTTCTAAAACTATAAACTCATCTTTTATATTAAGTACATTTTAGTAAATAAGGAAATCAGAATTATTTTTTCAAAGTTGAAACCATAACCCCACAATCTTTAGCAATATATACCTTCAGAGAGCAGCTATGCACTTTCCTAGTAGTCTATAGTTAGTTAATATCTGGAAATTTGTTCAACTGCTCTTTAAAAAACATGGACATATTAATCAAAAGATAAAACTAACCAGACTAATTTATGGTTTGTAGGATTGTCTTTTAAGAAGTTTCATGCAAAGAAAAAAAAATTTTTCATTCTGTTTTGTCTCAAATTTCAAATACCATTAGATTAACATTTGAAAGAGTTCTCATTTTCTCATATCTGAATACTGTACAAATCCCAGAGACAGCTTTGCCATTACAATGTGGTCCGTGTTTATTATTCTATACATATATTGATAGTAATAATTAATCATAATATTGAGGATCTTTGGAAGATTCCAAAGGAATCTAAAAAGCCCAATGAATAATGTCCTCATCTTGTATATATGGGAACTGGAGGCACAGAGGCTAAAAGAATTTGTCCAGAATCTCACAGTAAATCAGTAACAGAGTGATAACTAGAACAGAGATTTCCTGACTCATATCTCTGCTTTAACCAGAAAATTATCTTAACTATGTGAACAAGAAGTTTGAAAAACACATTTAAAATAAATATTTTCTGTAAGTAGAATACTTTGTTTACATTTATGGAATTTTGGAAAAATGAGTCTTTTCAGTGGATAGATTCACTGTAAAAAAATGGGAGTAAAGAGAGGGATAGATATTTTTATTTTTACAGATCTATTTCTCAGTAATGGATATTCTAGAGGTTTGAAACAAAATAAAGGTCTTTAACTTGTAGCTGAATTAGACTATACAGCAAGCGAAATCAGGTGTATGACTATATATATGGCAAGGTAAACTTATTCGAAGGTAAGATAAGAACTTTTGGAAGATTATATTTGAAATTACAATTGCATTGTTTTAAAAAATATTATACCCACTCATTGCCTCAAACCCCAAGCAGCAATGAATTTATTTCCCCTTTCACTGGAGACACATTTATAAGAAATATGGTGGCAAAAACATCTCAATTTTTCTTCAGAATTGGTCCTTTGAGATACAGAATGTACAGAATTAAGTACATGAAATTTTACTGTTGATTTATTCTAGAATTTCCCTCATATAGCTTTTCCCTGGAGATACAAACTGACCCAAACTGAAAATTCCATTGTTCCATGATTAAATTTCCTTTTTAAAAATATTTTTCCCCATAAATATTTGTCATTTTTTCTTGGACCCAGAGATTTTTGGAACAAGCATTATATGAATGGATTGTGATGCAGAAGGAAAAAATTACTGACTTCAGTGGGCAATTAAAAGCACACGATTAAGTTTTGTTGCTGCACACCAGTTTTGGTGTTACTTTCACCCCCTCTCCTTGTTACATTGTAGTGCTATGTGTTCTCTTACACAGAAACGTTTTATGATGTTTATTTCATAAGGGTAAGTGTAAGCTTTTCCCTTTTTATTTAATTATTATTTATGTATCCATATTATTTTTTTATCCATTTAAACCGGATTCCCATCTTCCTTGACCTTCCAAGAGCTTATCAAGAAAAAGAAAAAAGAAAAAAAAAAGATACCCTGTTTGAAAAATAAAATTTAAGAAATAGAAATAAATGTTTGTTTTGTAGTTTTTAATTATGCAAGAAATTCTCTGTCATTTTTGGTTTTGAATGTTTATTCATATCTCAATGCTGTTGATTCACCCTGCACTCGGCTTTTTTCAATTCAGGGAAATGTACACATCATTTCAGAAAACTGACTGGTATAAAAGGAACATTTCGTTCTTGTACATGTAAAGTAGCACTGAACTTATGACACCTTATCTGACTCAGTCCATGGCTATACTTAGGCCATAATTAATAGTTAATGAAGTAGGTGACATGAGGAAATGTAATTGCAGTATCTTCTAATTTATTTAGAAAGACGTAGCTTCTGTGCTAAATATTCTAAAGGTCTTAAATATAAGATTCTATGGGTAGAATAGGATGTGTTGGTCCAGCTGGTGCAGATCTAGGTTAAGAGGTGACCACAGCCTACTGACAGCTCTTCATCACCATCCCACTCACTCGCTGCCTTCTGCAGACTGACAATTGTCCCCTCTGAAAGTATAACTGCAGACGTAGCTCCTTCCCACATGCAGTTTACCTTTAGCAGTGTCATTTTCTTGCTTGTCGCTGATTTTTGTCACAACCAAGGGTGGAGACGAGAGTATTGGGTTGTGTCTTAGGACCTTATCTGAATGAAAATCTATGTTTTTTACTAGTTTTTTGAATGGCTGCATAGTTAATTTAGTGCAGAATACCGTACAGACTTGTTTTTTCCAAGCTGAATCTTCAAAGTATGGACTGAATGGCTTTATATCAAAGGTATACCTAGGGGACTCATGTCAATGTAGGAGTATCAGATGGGCTGTTGGATCAATAGATCATATACTTGGCTAAAAAATACTGATCCAACATTATTTTTAAATAGATGAATGGGCCTCTCTCAAAGGCAGTTGATTCCATTCCAAGAAATAAGGCATTATTATTATTATTATTTGGAGGTTAGATGATATGCATTCCACCATTAAAGTGCTGAAGCTTAACAAGTCACCAATCACCTTTCTGGGGAGGCTTTCAACAAGATGGAGCTTGAATGATCTCCCTGGAAATAGAGAAAACTTTTAAAGGGACCTTTATACCACAAACCTAAAGTTGAAGCACATTCTAGACATTTAAATTGAGTGAGCTAGATCTTACTCATAAAATTTGCCACTAGGTGCTCATTTAAATAATATGTTGCATGTACTTATTGACTACAGACAGTATAGACAATGTATCCCTCAGAACGTTATGCAAAAATCCTGAATATTCACTATCCAACAATGTAAAAAATGCTGATATGAAGTTGTAACTTAATGTTAGCACTTCTGCCCCTTAGACAGATCCGGGTGTAAAAGCAGAAATCCTTTCCTGCAGGAAATCACCAAAGTCTCAGCTTTTTTCATGAGCATAAGAAGGACTCACACAGTTTAAACTAAACTACGATGTTGTCATGTTTCTCATAATTTTTTAATAGTGAGGCGTAGAGAAGTCATCCGGAATGAAGCATTTATCATCCTCTCTTCGACCCAACAGACCTATAAGTCTCTTTGCAAGGCAGCATCTTTTCTTAGTGGTGGAAACTAGTGATTTGCTCCTTGATGGCTCAGACATACCCGAGGAATGTAAATGAAGATTTGCATAAAGTCACATAAAAAAAAAAAAAAAAGGAATACTAAATATAAAAGGGGAAGGAAAGCTGCTAGGTCAGTGAATGATTTTGAGAATCTAATTTAAAGAACTTAGCAAAGTGAAGGGCAAGATGTGCTCTGGTTGCTCTTCATAAATGTAGAGGGGTAAACACAGTGGAGGGAAAACAAAAGTTCCTGATAGAGCCGGTTTAAAAATGTCGTGAGTAGAAAGACAAATGTTAAACAAGTCATAGGACATTAGCTTTAAAGTGACAGAAGTTAAAATTTTCTGAAGCTACACCTGGACATTCATATTAAAATATGTGTCTACACAAAACTAGAAGCAAGTAAACACTATGCACCACTGAAGAGAGATAATTCACCGAGATACTTTCCAAGGAGACTATAAGTTTAATTCACTTGAAATTGACCTGAGCCTTTTTTGCCCTATTTTGACCCTAAGGGGTTATTCGTTCATCCTAAAGGAAGTTGAGTAGCTTGCCGACCTTGGCTCTAGACTTCTCACTTTGGGTCAAGAGCTGGAAGACGCTGTTTAGGGATGAAGTTAGAATTGCTCCTTCCCAGGAGAAAGAACAGTTGAAGAATCAGTCATGCCATTAGAATGACATAGTTTTGCAGCCCCTGATTATTCAGATAATATGTTGTTAGATTATATAATGACAGCCTAATATAGACAGATGTAGTGAAAACTTTGTGCTCTTATCAAAATATTTGTGTAAGAGGTTTTATTTTTCATATGAAAATTATACTAAAACATAAAAATATTGCATTTGCCTGTAGTGAGATATTCTCTTGCCAAGACTAAAAGACAAAATGGAAATTATGTGACAATATAGCGCTTTCTCATAGTGAAATGTGGTGTCATTTCAGAATACCCTTGTGACCTTTGAAACATTAGATATTTTTGCACTAATTTGACTGGTATACCTTCATTTATATAGAAGGTGCCTTCATTTCACACTACCATTCATATGTCCTTAAACTTGGCTACACCTTTGTAAATAAAGTGCAGATATTTAAGGAAAGCCAGGCTACATTCTTTATACATTTCTTTACAGTATGCAAATCACAATTACCATTCTGCTTAGCTGACCTTAGTATCTGCAGGATCATTCTAAAATGACCCTCTTCTACCTATCCTCTAGAGGTTCATGGCACCTCTTCTTACCTTTTCTTTTTTCCATCCTGGGGCATTTGCTGTTTTTCATATTATCTTTGCTCACCCGCTGTGAAAAGTCTAAGCAAAACTGTTTAAAATAAAAGATTCTCATTTTTGGTGTTAGGCATGATATCGAAGTCAAATCTTAGATAACCTCAGCCTAAGTGACAAGTCTTCCCTTTTCTGGGTGATTCATTAGTGCGATCAGAGGCCATGAGCTCTCCTTCTACCCTAGGTGATTACTCACCTTTGTCCGTATGGAGAAAGTCTTTCTGAAGGTAGATTTTTTTCTATAGGTAGAGCAATTCAAACCTGACAGTCTCTTTAAGTGCACTTAAAAAGAGGAGTTGATATTGAGTAACTACCATTTGTGACTGATCGGGAAGATTAATTTATATTATGCAGCATGTCTCAGACAGCCCTCTGACTGTTAAAATGTCTCAATTCATGTCAGTTTCTGAACCTTTTCTTCAATAACAAGCTTGCAGTATTTTGTCAAGTTGCTCAGTTTATCCAGATAGAATACAATTCCCTCACAAAATCCATTGTAAGTGCAAATAAAAGACTAAGAGGAACCAGAGTTGCTAAGATAGAGGGCAGCTAGGAGCTGTAAAGTTTTGCAAAGAACTATGATCTACAATTGTGTCACTTGAAAAAGGGAGTTGTCCTCGATTCTTAGCATTTAATTTGTCTGTCAATGCCCCAAGAAAGTTCAGCCCCTTGTGCATGACTAGTCTGTGAGAGTCCTATTAGGGAGATCCTTCCCTGAGCAGTCCTGCTGGATTAGGAGGTGGTTTGTCTGACTTTTTCAGGGACATGCTAAGAGCATAAGTGAGATCTCTCAGGGGGTCTTCCTCTCTATTCAAGTGTGTTCCCTGCTGCCAGACACTGCCAGCACCCATGAAGGACTCTCTCTAACAGTTTCCATAATTGCACTCTTTATTAATATAAAATTGTGACAGGTGGGGTTCAAGTATCTGACTGCAGAAACACATTCAAAGAAAAATACAGACAAGCTGTAAATCCTACAAAAAGTATTCAGCAGGTATAGATTGTGGTTCTTAGCCAGCTGGTGTCCCTACAGGACAGGTTCAGCATGACCATAGCAGTTGCATTGGAGTCTTCCCTAACTTTTCCTCCATTCTTGAATTTTATGCAATTTCTTTATGGTTCGTTGGAACTTGAGTGACTCTCATCAACCGTACATTTGTTACTGACTGGTGTAAAATTCAATAGTTTCACTTTAAAGACACAGTCCCAAAAAATGAATTCATGCGTGGTAGTATTTTGTAGTCGGGTAACTTTGGGATGGAGGTGTGGATTAGCATTACAATTAGGCTGCAATGAACCAAGTTAATCTGAGGAAAGTGATTTCACCATAGTTGTTGGCTCAGCAGCAGGATGTATTCCCTTCTCTCCCCTGGCTGACAGGTGTTATGCAGTTTCTCAAATGCAAAGTACCATGGAGTTCCCCTCCATGCAAGGATTTCCACAGAGCATGGCCGTGGTGTCTCCACTCTGCTCCACCCTCCCTTCCATCCCCATTTGTAGGTGCTGTGGCTGCTGACTGTGGGTGTGAGGAATCACCATGGAATAGGTTTCAAAGATGCCAACCACATTCCATCCAGTGAATAGCAACTGTATTTTAACCTATAATTTCCATACCAATATAACCTCTGTTAGGATGTGAATAAAACTTCTCAGTTTCCTCTGATTTTATCCCCATGCATCTTTCCACCAATTGGAACAGAATGGATTAAAATCTTTTCTTATATGATTCCTTCAATATCAGTGGAGTTACACCTGTAATAAGAATATATGAGGAAAGCAATCTGCCCTTTTTTTACACAAATTGTGTACATTTCCTCAGTTGCATTAAATTCATTGAGTTTTCAACAGAACAACCAAGAATCAGATTTTTATTCAACGTCATCTTACACCATTGCCACTGAGGAATTTGTGATGCCTTTGTAAACCTGTTAAACTTGCTGAAAACCAATACGTACATTTTATATTCTACATATTCTACATTTATACATTTATATTTTATATATTCTATATACCTTGTATAGTTGGAAGTAATTATTACTTATATGATATTTTAGGGATCCTTTCACAGATTCTATCAATGATCATTGATTTTTTTCTCTCACGGGTAAAGCATCTCAAAATCCAAAATCAGAAATGAGTTGTGATTGCAGTATACTCTAAGTTCGCGTTTCATGAGGAAAATCCTGGCAGAAAGAAGTATTACATTATTTTCCCTGAACAAGTAATCTAAAACAAGTTCAGTTGCTTGCTGAGAAGGGTGGTAGCCATGCTACAGTTATTTAAAAACTTGTCTTCACTCTGTTGCCCAGTAAATCAAGCAGTGGTAAGCAATCTAAAAAGGAAAACAAACACTTTATCCATGCACACTGAAAGTGCAGTGTAAGCACCAAGCCGGTAAATTCTAGTGTCATTAATCTTTTTCTACAGGGTTCCTTGTCATCCTCTGTGTGTAGGCAACACATACTCAAATCTGCATTGAGAATGAAGAGCCACTTTGTACTGTTTTGAAATTTGTCTAGCTTGACGGTTGTAAAAATCCTCTTTTTTTTTATGCTGGAAAAATCAAAGCAACTGGATGATGATAGATCATACATTTAACTACAAAAATGTTTCTCACCCCTCCACCACCCAAAGTATTTTATCCTTTTTTGTCTACCTCAAAAATATGTACCATGACTTTATACAAACTTACATTACAGTTTGGCAAGTCTTCAAGTAAAACTTTATGAAAACAGAGGTACATCTGTTTCATTTCCATTTACTGTATGCACACTCTGATGCATACCTTTTACGTCCAAAAGTCTTCTTTTCAGTTGCTGCTATCCAAAAGTACTACCAATTGAAGTGCTTAATACCCAGCCTTTTATTAGCTCAATGACATGCAAATAGTGTGATTATATATCAATTACAAAATGTAGACTTTTCCTCAGCACTCCATCAGGATATACCATTCTATCTAAGCATAGCCCATTTTGCTCTCCTCAGTGGAAAGGTAATATAAATATAACAGAATAAAACAACAGCACAAAGTGTGGTACAATCCTAGAATCCACCTTGTGGATTATCTATGCAGAGTACTTGATTTCTTCTTTTGTAATGTGCTGTCAGAGTTAATATTGCAAAAAAATTAATTGAAGACAGATGAATCATAGGATATAAATTATATTATGCTTATCATTGGATAAGTAACCTGGGAAGCACTGAATCTTGAAGAAGAGACGATTGTTATTATTATTATTATTACATAATAAAAAATGTGCATTAAGAACTTAAAAACTGAGTAGCCAGACTTTAGAAAAATGAAAAAAAATAGAATCCTGGTAAGCTGGGGTCATTCAGTCATTGAAGAAGGTAGAGGGGTTTTTTCTTTCTCAAGAGATATATTCCAGCTTCATTGCAAAAAAAAGAAAAAAAAAAAAAAAATCAAGTCTGTCCATTACTGCGAAAACAGTTTGTCCTGAAAACAGAAGAATGTGTTTGCAGTGGGTAAGTTCAGAAATGCTGAGGTTATTGGGATGCAGCCCATCTGTCCTCAACTTATTACCAGAGATACCACTGGGTATGAATTAATGAAATCAAGTTAGTAAAGACATTCTTTTAGATAAAACTTGATAATATGAGAAGTCATATTTGATACTTCAAACTCTGGAAAGATAAATAAACAATTAAATAAAAGCTTAACATTTGACAAGGCTTCCATTTCATGCATGTGTGTGAAAATGCTTATCTGTGGTGTAGATTAATCAAAGTTAAGACAGACACTGAATAAATAGGCAACAAAATAATTTCTTTATTTCAGAATGTCCCGTTGAGTGTAAGGATCCAGAACTCCAGACAATATTAACAGGATCAACAATACCATGGCCTCTCATTTTTTGGCAAATAATTCTTCTCTAATTTGAATTTGTACCATGAAACATTTCTTTATAATTATATATTAATTTATTTATAATTATGTATCGTTTATGACATTTGGGTTCTCTGTGAATATGTGACAAAAATTCTTAGCTTTTGAACATTTAAAAATATAATCAGACTGTGTCCTGGTGGAGGGTATTCTGCTTTTATATCTTTAATTAAGGTATCTTAAACTAATAAAAAGAGAAAGAGATTATGGTTGGAATACTGTATAACAGTTAACCAAGTAAAAAAGAGAAGGCTGACAAGAAATATCAAATTAAAACTTCAGTTTTCCTGAGTTACCAAACTGTCTAAATATTTCCCATCAAAATGGACATAATATATTAGCTTTTAAAAACTTTTATTTTGTTTAAAAATAATGAAATATTAGTGTAGTAACAATGGAGAGAAACAAAAATTCAAACTATCTTCATATAATTCAAATGAAAAGTGTCGGTTTATTTTCATTAAAAATAATTATTAACTATATGATGATGCTTCACACATACATATCCTAGCAAAATTCTTCTTTGATTTATATGGAGATATGACATATCTTTATGGAAATGCAGAACAGGAACTAGTTCTTTATTAAAAATATTGAGAGTTCATAGAGTTAAATTATAATAATAACAGCTCTCTATCTAACCATCATGGAAACTTAAAGAAATATAGTTAATGGGACTAAACTAGACATAATCTGAAGTAAAACTCACAGCACAGGGGATATCTTAAACAGTTTAGAACATTGAATGAAGGAAGCCACATTTTTCATTTTTCCTAACTACCACCGTATTTAAAATTGAAATTGAAAATTAAAACATATTCCTTTTTTTAAGCTGAATTTAAAAAGTGATTGAGTGATTGTTGTGCACTGTAATCTTCATTGCCTCAACATGGCTAATGAGGAAGAATAAAATTAACTAAGTAGACTGCATGCCATAAAAAACATTGTCAGGGAATAATAGCAAATATATATATATATATGTATGGTTGGGTGCAAGATAGTATTTCAAATTGTCATTCTTTAACAAAAACATGTTGAAATAATTGCAGCTAGAGAAATGCTTCAACGAAGATAAATCACAATGGTTCATCATGCTTTATGACATCTTTTTATTGAACATAATTTCAAAGAATGAAGAAAGTGTTTTAGTTTTTGCTGCATTGCCTTTTTTTCCTCAAAGGAGGTCTTATAGCATGAAGGAATGCTAAATTAATGGCTTGGACTGTAGCCTGTATCACACCATTGGTGGAGCTTGATACCAAAGCCAAAGCGCATGGTCAAAGCCAGTTCAGCCAAAGAGCTAGGTGTGTTTTGACTGCATGCTTGACTTTTAGCCAGGTGTAAAATCTGCTCACATGTTTGCATGTGCTTTGGTCTTATTCTAATGCATCGAAAACTAGTTTATTTGGTGTCTGTGTGTGGAGGAAGAGCTGGCACACTGCTGAGCTGTACAATTGCAGCCTGTCCTCAACCACAAGACTTATTCAGAGATTTTTGTTCCCTTGCAACTTGAAAAAAAATTGCACGTTTGCTGTCCTGAAAACTTTATTCTTCATTTGTAAATCTGTAGACTATTTTTATTTTGCTCTGTGTTCAGATTCAGAGGCTGAATCACTTCATTTTTTGGGTAGTTCATGATTTGAGCTCTCAGCTGTACTGGTGATGAATTTGCTTCCAAATTTACAAGAACTGTGTACTAATATCTCAAAAGGAAAGGGTATTACCTGACCTAGCAGGAGCCCAGTCTGAACCTGTAGAATTAACAAGGACTTTTAATTTAGTTCCCTACAAAATGAATATAGTTTATACATTCCATAAAGTGAACTAGTGTATGGAAAGTGGAAATTTGTTTCAAAAGCACACTTTGGATGGGAAACACTGCATTAAATGTTGATATTTCAACATGTTTGTATGTGGAATGGAACCAAAAAAATGGAAAGCATCAAACTGTGTAAGTTAAAATCAGCTAAAATATTCTAATTAAAACACATATCTGAGTGCAGCCTGGCCATCTAATATCTTGTATGTATTACAACTGTGACGCCACACTCCACGCTACTCTGCCCTGTGTACTCAATCTTTGGATTAAACATAGAGAGAGTATATGGACTTTGTTTTCTGAGTAGTCTATGCAGTCTATATTTTTCATGATACAGATACTAAATTGATTAAATTAGCTCATTCAATAGCTAATAGCTTCTGCAGCTGATAAAGCAGTTGGTAATAAATCAAGTTTAACTGTGTATTTTGCTGACAAATCTGACAAGAATTTTAAATTTTGGCTGATTCAATAGAAAATGTTACTTCTTGGCTTTGTTTACATTCTAACAGTCTTTTTACTTGGAAAACAAACTTTTGTAAAATACATTTAAAAATATGCATAAGAGCATTTTATGTTTCTATTTTTAATTAGGCTTAATTTATTCCTCATTGATAACCTATATATCTTTGTCATTTTAACGTGATAAGCAGTGAAAACTGCTTGCATCTTCTTTCTTGAATAGGCAATAGGTTCAGTCAATAGGACCTGACTCTTTTTTAATAATAGTAAAAAAAAAAGAGACTAATGAGTTTGCTGGAAAGTGTTAAGAAAACGTAAGTATTAGTTACATTTGTGCTTCCAAAGGACATGCTGCCTAGGATCATATTCAGTTTTCTTCAAAACACTAACTAAAGCCTAAGATTGTCAAATAAACCTTTTTATTCATTGAAATAGTGCATCTGGGTTAGGGAAAGTATTCCCTTTAACTGGCTGCCTGTTTTACATCTGGACCCTTCTCCCCAGCTATCCACTTTATCATACTTTCATGCCACATCCCTACTATTTGCTTATACCTCAGTCAAATAAGTTATGCGTCACTTGTTTTGATCTGCAAGTACTGCAGGTGTTATTGACCTCTGTACAAACTGAGAATCGTGGTGAATCCTACCCACAGTGGGGCCAAACCAGTCCCAATCTAGCTCTGGACAGTGTGTGATTTTAAAATAAAATCTATATACACACGGATGGATGCGCAGAGGCAGAGCTGCCGAAATTTGGAGAAATGTGTCTTTAACTTGGCTCTTCCCAGGGCATCCCAGGAGAGTGTCAGCCCCAGGGGCTGGGCACGACACTCATCAGGACAAGACAGCTTTACAGAGAACCTTACAAATTGCATGTGCCTATGGGGAATGCATATTAAACCTAAATATTGGGTACCAGTAAATTCAACTGTGACAGGCTCACCTCTATTCCAAATTTGGCTACTCCTATCATTAATTATTAAAATAGTGTATTTAATACATATAACACTTTAAGTTGCCAAAAAATATTATTCTAAAGAAGACTCAAAGTAAATTTCTGTGATGAATTATTATAACATTGATTTAATGGGATGTTTGCAATTTTACTTCCTAACCTAGGGACTGTAAAGTATTTTATCCAATACCAGAAAAAAAGTATGCTTTTTTGTTTCCTTATAAAAAAAATAAATTCCAGGCATCTTTAAGACTGGCAAAGTAGTATAAACAGTTGCTAATTATGATCAGCCTCCATACCCCTTAAAGAAATGAAATGTCTAGAAGCAACGAGTGCTGTAAGTTCATTTTTACAGAGGGTATGATAGTATAGTTTGAGAAGACATTAAGTTTAAAATGGTGTTAGAGATTCTGGAAGATGAAAAGCTCAAGATAAATTCCTCAATGTAAGGTGGCCATGAAAATATTAAATACTGTTCCTAGACTGCATTACGCAAAAAAGCTAACTCTAAATCAGCCAGAAAGCAGATAAGAAAATAAGACTCCCACATCTCAAACAGGTTTTTTAGCTACTCGTTTTTTTAAAACAAGGCACGTTGAATCTTGTTATTGGAATTAAATTATTTCTGAAACAGAGCACCAATGATTAAAACCTCCAAGGACATGGTACTGAAAAGGAGTTTATCTGTATTTCCACACTACAGCAATGAATGTTTAAATATTCATAAACTGTAGAACAGTGTGAACAGAGAAAACATAGAACATCTCTTACATGCTCAGACTGTGTACCTCATAACTTCTGATAAGTGGGAGCTGTGGTTTCATTTTTCCTCAGGCAGAAATGACACTGTGGCTAGCTGATAACTTTTTTCCTAACAGACAGCTAAAAATAGGGTATACCATTCTGTACAGTCAAACTAATGCCTAATAAGGATGATTACAATTTTGCTTAAAATTTTTGGCGTGCTCAAATAGGTAAATTGTTATCAGAGAAAAAAATATTTTTTTTCTCAGTAAAATCAGAAAGTTTTTGATTACCCCTTCTGAGAAAGCAGTGTCATCATTTAGCATAAGTGACACCATCACAGGAAAACTGTTCTTTTTCTCTAGAGATATTATATGAATGCTCTGAAAGACATAGTTGTCCTGGGAAGACACCTTTTGTTGTGAGAAACTTAGAAAAGCTCCATCTACTTACATCAGATAAGAGTATGAGATGACTGACCCATAATAGCAACTATTACACAATACATTTCACAGAATCACATAATCTGCTGAGTTGGAAGGAACCCACAAAAATTGCCAAGTCCAACTCATGGCCCTGCACAGAACCATCCCCAAGAGTCATACTGTGTGCCTGAGAGCATTGTCCAACTGCTCCATGAGCTCTGTCAGGCTGGTGCTGTGACCACTGCCCTGGGGAGCTGTTCCAGTGCCCAAACACTCTCTGGGTGAAGAACCTTTTCCTGATATCCAGCCTGAACCTCCCCTGGCACAGCTTCAGGCCATTCCTTTGATCCCTGTCCCTGGTCACCAGAGGGAAAAGATCAGTGTCTGGCCCTCCTCTTCCCCTTATGAGGAAATTCCAGACCACAATGAGGTTTCCTCTCAGTCTCCTCCAGGCTGAACAGACCAAGTGCTCTCAGCAGCTCCTCACACGGCTTCTCCTCAAGGCCCTTCACCAACTTTGCTATCCTACTTTGGATGCTGTCTAATACTTTAATAACTTTCTTACACTGTGTTGTCCAAAACTGCACAAAATATTCAAGGTGAGGCTGCATAGACCTCATAGGCTGAGGCTCCATAGTGAGAATCTTTTCTTCTGGAAAATATATTAACAAAATTCAATATATGACAAAAGAAGTTAGAAAAATTAAATATGAAAATGAATGGAAATGTCAAAAAATCACCATATTTTTTGCCCTTCAGTGTTGTAACAACTTTGAAAGCAGTTGACACATAGTCTATCACCTGGAGACATTGATTCAAAGTTGTTCTATTTCAGTGACAATTTACTGAACCTGGTCTCAGTGTTGCTGGGTGGAACTTCATATCCAGTACTATGCAGGAAGTCAGTTTTGATTAAAGTATCAGGTTTTTAAGTCTCCTGGCCTTAAAACCTGAAATCTAAGCTAGCTTCAAATTGGCAAGGCAGTAATATTCTTGCTGCGCAGAGGAATATGATTCACATTTATTTGAAAGCTTTTCAGAGTTATAACATTTTTTTCTGTTATGGTAAATCAGTGTAATGTATCCTCCTTGCCTTGTATGTAAATGATCATGATTGCTTGTGGTAGCTGAGACCTACACCTGAAATGTCTATATTACCTAGGATGTGAAAAATAATGGAAGACACATTCTTTGTCCCAGAAGACTGAACGTCCATGGGGTGAATGAGTTGCAATTTGCTCAACTCACAGTCAATTTAATAAATTAAATTTAAGGAAATGCTTATCTATCCACCGGGAAAGACACAACAGCATTTACATGCTTTTAGTCATTGATCCCTCAGAGACCATTTTTTATTATATGTTTTGTGGTAGACTAAATAGCTACAAATTAAAGGCTCTTTAAGTATCATTCATGGGGTTCATAAACATCTTTTGAGGAAATTGAAGTCGTTTTGTCACATGCTGAACATGGACAAATGTATTACTTGTTGAGCAAAAAAGAAGTAATTGTTTAAGGATTAAGACAAGACATATCCTGTCTATTTTACTTGCTGGAGTAGACCTGTGCACTGGATGCAACATATTTTGTTAACAAAAACATTTTAAACTAACAAAGTCGCTGCTGCTGAAAAATATTAAGCTTTTTCATTATGAATGAAGAAAGTATCAGTTTTACATTATTAGATCACAGCTCAAAAACCTGAAGATCTGCATGTCTGGCCATAATATTGAGATATCAATGAACTATTTTGTTTTAGAACACAGGATAATGCAGGATTTTTGTTTAGTTTTCAGCCCAAACTGCATGTTCTTGGGAAGCCCTAAATTTTTACTTCTTTTCCTTCTAAGATACCTATCCTCTAGGAACAGATTCAATTGCTGGTTTATTTCCATCAGTCATAAATATTTTTTGATAACTTTAAATGTTGACTCAGAGCTGATGGAATCTTCAACTCAGCTTAATTGTATCCTATGCTATTTATTTATTAATCTCTGTCTTTTAATTATTAATGATCTTACAATTGCACTAAGCCAAACAATTTAAAAAGTGATGGAAGCTATATCATCAAAAGTATGATAAATAATTGGACCAGTGAAAGAAAACACCTCAGCAGGAGAGTGTGATAACAGATGAACATTAATTTTGTGAATCAAAATTAAATGAAGTTGTAGCTATGCCAATAACTACTACCAATATACTGGGGCAGAAAAAAAGGAGGAAATACTGCAGAACTCAGAAAACTCTTTTATTTTATATGAACACATCGAATGGACTATTAGAATCTTTTTTAAAATTACAACCCGATTTTGACCTTAGGAGACCACATTCTCAATGGTTCAAATTCAATGCAGTTAATTAATTAACTTTAGTGAGTCAGTTGCATAGTAAATGAATACAGATTAGACATTTAAAAGGTACTCTTTAATGATGCATTGTATGACACAGAGTACATCTAGAGTTAGTGGAATGTCCTACATAACTGAATAGAGATAGAATGAAGAGCTTTTGCATAGATAAATGACTCTTACAATCTACAAAATGTATTATGAGTTTGTGACTATTTTTAAATCTCCCTTTTTTACTTGTAACTTTTAAGATTTTTTTTTATGAATAAGAAATCTGTGTCTATAAAAATGTATGGGGCATTTTCATAATTTCACTATTGTCAAATAATGTTAAATTAATATTGAATAATTCATAACATAACATTGCCCCATTTGTATGAGAGAATAACCTCATTTCTGTTTGACAAACCAAACTACAGGAAACAATTTAAATTAAGGCTTTTTCAAGACCTGCAAAATCAAAGCCATCAAAGTATCCAACTATTCTCAGACAAGCTGTACTTTTACACATTGTTTCTTTCCAGGTGTTTGCCCATGTAAAGAAATACAAGATCAAACTTTGGGCCTTTGTGGACTGGTTGTGCCATGGCTAACATAACATGATAATGCAAAGGATGTCAGAAAGAGTGAAAGGAATCTTAAAGTAGTCACATAATAGTTTCCAGAGACAACCTTTTCAATGTTCAGTGCTTTATATGATTGACACACTAATATTTGCATTTTAAAAAAAGTGAGCATAGATCATAACTAATATTTTAATAGCACATATTTTAATCCTTGAAACCTCTGTAGATTAATATTTTCCTCATCCTGTGTCATAGAGAATCACCACTATTTCAAGCTTTTTATAAAAATTATTTATGTATGTGTGTTAAACCAAGAAACATTTTGATAGAAGAAGATATCATATACACTTCTTCCATCTCTTCCTATACAATGTCAGCAGTCTTTTAAACCAAGCCTGAGATACTTCAGAAATGTGAGCTGAATGTTACACTCTCTTCCTTTTTCAGATCAATAAATAATACTCCATTGAAAAAAGCATATGTTTGCAGAGGAAAGAATAAGTTTTGAGTCTTTAACTTGAGGTGCTCTAAGTACGGAGCTTTTAAATATAGATATGGCAGTTGTCTCTTTGGCATCTTTAAAAGAATCTGCATTCAAATTCTAACAGAGCATGCTTTATTAAATGACCATAGCTGACATCCTCAAGACTGAAGCCTGTGGGAAAGGAACTGCAAGACTTCCCACCATAAGGAAAGTGGACAGGGTTTAAATGTAAGGCAATCATAGAGCTAGTGACCTATCACCTGCAGGAGATTAAACACATGAGAATCTTTGACATCAACGCATCAGAAAGCTTAATTTCTCCAGAGATTGGTGATTGACTGACTTCTTAACCAAATTAAACTTCATTGAGAACTTGTATTTCCTGCAGCCCCTTCTCACTGCAATTCTTCAACCTCCTCCAATACCTTTCGATAATATTCCTAGAATTCTTAGCTTCCATCTACATAAACTATCTTTGTAGTGAATAAAAAGACAATAGTTTTGGCTGGTGTTATGTGTCTTTACTGGATATTGCACCTTCCTTGCTGATGAGCTGAATGCACCCATGGGTTCTGAGACTCTGCAGCTGAAGGTTTGTTAAGCTGCATTTTTGTACCCAATGCAGGCTTGTCATGACATCAGTCCTTTAGCCACTTGAACAAAAATTAATAAGCAAAACAGGTAAAAAAATAATAGGCTGCATGTCTGCATAATCTACATATTTTTAGGTGAATAATATTTGAGACACTTAGAGGATCCTGGTACTTCCAAAGATAGTTGGCAGCTAAACAGCATAATTTAAGAACTAAAGTTTTACACAATATTATCTAAATTTTAAGTCTCCACAAGGTCTTGTTTAGAATCTGTCACTCAGCTGCTTCTAGGAATTTGCTGTATGGCTTTTACAGTTTTTAGTTTATGAAATTTCTCACTGATGTTAGTACTGCTTCACCTGTAGTTATATCAGTAACTGGAAAAGCTAACACTTGACAGCCCTCACCAGTATTTGACCTGTGTAAGGACAGGCTTCACATTACTCAAAAGCCTACTTCATTCTAGTGCTGCATTTCCTGAAGTTCCTGCCTTATGGACAAAAATTGGCATCAGTATTCTGTATAATTGACTGGAAAGCATGAAATGGATACTAGCAAATTCTGGGCTATTGAAACTTTGTGGCAATGAGATTTATCATAGAATCACAGAATTGTCTAGACTGGGTTTTAACTGTCAACCCAGCAACACCATGCTGACCATTAAACCCTGCCCTCAAGTGCCATATCCACACATGAGTAAGATGAGGCAAGTAGACATTTAAAAATCCTTATTTAACAGTGAGTTGCTATTAAGACTTTTTCAACCAAATGTAGATTGCAACATGTATTCACAGGAAACAGCTATGCATCATGCTGTTATTCAGATGACTGTACAAGTATGTCAGTTGTGCAAGGATAACCACTGTTTTGTTAAATTTAGTGCAAAAGAGCTTGGATTACTTCTTTCATCCACAGCAATATGAAAATCACAGACAAGAAGGTATTTCTTGTATTGAATGAAAAACACTTATTGCTACCTTTAGGAGACTATTCATGGGTATGTCTATACCTATATAGTTTCTTGGCAACATTTTAAAATAGCAAAAGAAAAAAACAACAAAAAAACCCTTAAGTTTATATGTTTCCTGGCATTTACAATTTCATTCTTTAATATCAGCTTTTAAGGCCTTATTAAAAGAACCTAGTTAAGAGAAAAATTTAATAGAATGGAAAAATTGGAAGAGGCAATCACAAGTGGATAGCTAAAACAGGAGCAGTCTGGTGAAGTTGATCACCCTTCCAGGATTTCATTATTAGCAGAATAATTCTCATAGTGACTTTCGTGGCTATAAGGAATCCAAGTTATATCCCTCCATGTTTCCACCACAAAGGACAACTTTAAACAGGATACACATATATAGAAGTGTAGGCATTCAACAAATGCAATCTTTCCCAAATTGCCTCCAGTGTTGTTCTTCATATTTTGGGGTAAGATTTTCTTATCTACCATGAGCTAGATGGATGTTTATATGGTAGAAAAAAGAGGGGAACATTAAGAGTAGATCAGGTCAACTGTGTTTACCTGAGTAAAACTCCAAAATTAGAGATTCTCCAACCTATGTGAACAACCTTTTGCAGTGCTGAATTGTCTCCCCCCCAACCTCACAGAAATTCTCTAATGTTCATATGGAACCTTCCAAGCTGCTGTGTCTGTTGCCCCTTGTTACATCATTTGACACATATGAAAAAAACCTCCTACATTGTCTGTTTTTTTCACTGATTTGTTTAATTTTATTTTTGATAAACCCAAACCTTAAGTTCTCAGTGTGTTTCAAAATTATTATTATAGTTTGATTGCATGGTAGCTCTTGCCTGTGCATAACAATACGGCTGTTTACCTTGATAAACATATAAAATGGTTTGTGCACAGGAACTAAATTTATACTAATACACTAAAAGAGATCTATTTCAGAACCTTGGTCTAAAGAGAAAAGTCTAGCTACTTCTGTAATATTAAACTTTCTTAGTCTTTAATCCTGGATGTCATCAAATACACAAACACTGGGATTCTGTGAGCTGTCTGGACTGTGGCTAAACAGAGCTTGAAAACTGTTTGAGAATGCTACTTAGCTTGACACCCCTTAAATCACCACCTATTGTTCTAGGAGGCAGTGAAAAAAAAATTTTAAAAAGGCATGCCTTCCCTAAAATTGACTGAAAATCTGTTTAGCATTTGTTTATTTACGTAGATACAGGAAAGGCAATGTGCTTCTGAAAATTTTTACTTAAGGCAGCCAGAAAGAGAGGATAACTGTTTTGTGTGTGAATTCATGCTGTTAACTATGGCTGTCAAGGTCTACTTGTGAAATCAAGCACATTAGTGCAAGAAGCTCAATTCTCAGATTAGGAATAAGAAATTCTTTGTTCATTTCTCAGTTTTGTCATTGACTTTTAAGAAGTCACTTCGTGACTCCATACTTCAGTTTCTCCACACGTTATTACTTCTGCCCTTTAATCTCAGGACTTTTGCAGCTCTCATAGTAATGAATGATAAAAATCTCCAAGACATCAACAGGAACATAAAAGATGTGCTGCACTAAAAATTTGCACAACGCCAACAGTCACCTCCAGAAATCCTTTTCTTTTCTTTAACAGCTTTATTTTTACCATTGCATAAATAAACAACAATGATAACATTATTTGCAATGACCATGAGTGATTTTTCAACAGGATTTTTTAGTATGATAGCTTCTCAGTCCCTAAGCAGCAGAGAAAGCCCAGCTTTAGAAAAGACAAAATGTGTGTGCCATGCAAGGACAACATCAGAAGAAACCTAAATCCTTCTCAAGAGAAGAGAACAACAATAGAAAACTTGCCAGAATGTAGGGAAAAAAAGATAAAATATTTCTTTCAAACACGTAGGAGTTGAGCAAGTGAGAAAAAGATTATCTCATCACACTGACAAGGATCTTACCAAAGAATTTCCAAAAGCCAGAGCTTAAAATCTGTCCTCAGTGGGTCTCCTTCCTCCTTTGCCTACTGATGTGCAGCACCAAAGGCAAACCAGGGTATTCAATATCAATGGTCTGAAATGTGCATGCAGGGGAAGATTGCTTAGAAGTTTTCTTATTTTGCGGCTTCTGTGACTAGCTCCAAATTTGTGTGCTTAGGTCTAGAGATGTGTCTGGGATACAACTTTTTCCTGAGAAGCATTTATAGGAGGAAACTTTTAGTTTCTAAAGAGGAACTTGAGGAATAAATATTAGCCAAATAATTTACATTTGATCCTGCAACTTCATTTTACACCAGCTTTTGCAGCTTCTGCTTTTTGTCCCGTTCATTTTGCTGATGGCTGAATACAATTCCTCCCTCCCTCCCTCAAGCCTATGGTAAATCCAAATAATATTCCTCAGGGTTAGTAGAGCCAAAAATGTCCATAATAAAACTGGCACAGTATTATTAGAAATTGGTTATTTCTGAACATCAGAAAAGACATTAAAAAAAAAAAAAAAGTGTCTATTCAGGAAATTAAACCCAGGAAATTTTAAAATAAATAACAGTGTGAATAAAATAAATGAAAATGTGAATATTAAGATACGAAGAAAATAATCTCATAAATTAAAACATACTGGAGAACAGAGATTAAAAGCAATCCAAACAATATTAATGGCATAAGAGGTGAAGAAAAGAATGCTAATGTAATAGAATTAACTGATAAAATCAGAGAAATCCTAAAAAAATAGAAAATTGAAAGCTAATTAAAAAGTCGTACTTTAAAGGCAAGAAATATTATATACTTTGACATAAATGACTGTCAGGACTACTTGTTCCATTTACTGAGCACAAACAGATGTAAAAACCAGACAATGGCAGAAACTATTTAGCAAAAGTCGGAGTGGTTTCATAACTGGCAATATTAAATGAGACAGAATTATTGCAAGTGCTACCTGTAGTGGTTTTGTTTCCTACCAAATTTGCCATAAACCAGGATATTGCCATACAACAGGTGACTGTGAAAAACTGTCATCTATTCCAATGATAAATATGGAGAGAAGACAAAAATCTTGCTGTCAAGTCTTGCATTTTTAAAGGGACAACAGACAAACAAAATAAACATTATTTTACCTATAAAACAGAGGATGAACATCAAAGCAAACATATCTTTCTTCTACATTGTCAACATGGACATTGAAATCATATTAGAGTAATAGTCCCAGAGATGCTGGATCCAACTGAGAAAGAAAATCCATAAATTCATTAAAGAACAACATTAAAATATTAATATTAAATATTGAAAATTTAATATTAAATATTAATTACAAAATTAATATATGAAAAATAAAAAAGGTGAAAGACACACAAGGTTGGTGGTGTGTTGGTTTTTCAGGAAGAATGGAAGTATCCTCAGTACCACATCTACTTGGCCCTTTTGTAAATTTAAAGCACCATTTGTGTAACTCCAGTGCAGGCAAACTTGATGTTGGTTTTAGATTTTAGATTCTGCCAAGTATTAAAGCAAAGTAGTATAATGAACCTAGTCCAAATTTAAAAAAAACCCAAAACCTAAGACAGTATGATTTCAATACCTGCTTAAACATGCTGTAGTATACAGATGCATTTTTGAGTCAGAAGTTAGCAAAGGAGGTAAATTCAAGAGGCAAGTTGTGAGAGTTTGTGTGACTTTTTCAGAATGCTCTGGTTATAACTATCTTCTCCAATGTTAGACATGGAGGAGAACTTAACCCTTCCAGGTATTTAAGTTTGAGTTTTCTTGGGGGTCTGAAAGTATTTTAACTCCCTGATTAATTACAGAGCAGAAATGATGCGATATGTTGACATTCTAGTTCTGGAGCTTCCAGTTATGTCATGTTAGTCTGTAGAAAAATCCTTCTTCTGAGGCCGGAATTTTTTCTTTTTAATCATTCTGGATGGAACTTGAATGTTGAGTGTAATTCAAACTGGCATTAGAAGGGTTATTCAGAGATTTGTTATTTCATGTCTGTAGAAATGGAAAACTATTTCTGCAATTGACCAAGCATTGAATCATGTCAGGGTAGCCTCATTTCTTTCTTTACCAGAAGAAAATGTAAACAGTTCAAGTGAAGACGCTGCTTTTAGAACGTCAAGATAGCATCTTAGACAGATTAAACATGTTAATTACAGCATATGATACTTGCATTTGTAGAATTAGCATTAACCTGATTTTTTGCTTATATATGACGTGGTCTTCAAAACACACCCTCTTTGAAAAAAAATATCCAATTTTGGATTATTCATTTACAGAAGATTAGCAAACAATGAAGTGTGAGCAGCTACTAAGCAACATCCAAATATCAAAATACAGTTATTTTTATGTGGCAACCACCCAAACAAATAGAAATATCAGGTGAATAAACGCACAGTTTGCCCATACAGGGTCTTTAAGTGATATAGGAGTGCAGCTCCATCAGTAGCTAGACAAGTGTTACTTTTAAGTGGCAGAATGTGTGCCATAGGCATGTAAGAAGGGTGGGTGGGTAGATAGGCATTAGGTAGATAAATATGATTACAGTCCACATACCCAAACATCTCCCATGTGTAAATGTTTCCACAAATAAATACTTCAAAATTATATGAATAGGTGTATGTGTTATAATTCACACTTTTCTCATTACTGGAGGGATTTCTTTTAATTGGATACAAAGCTATGCTGAGTTTTATTTCTGTCTTAAGAGGAAAAACAAACACGATACAAATCAGCAGAAACTTAATACTTAAGGGAAAAAAGTTGTTTGATCCTGACATTATGCAACATATTGCCTACTCTCTCTTTTACCTAAATTTGTTTTTTGAACTGTACCAGGAATGTTTTGTGATACATCTGCCTTTATATTTTAATTAAGTGGTGACAGCAAGGCAAGCAATGTTTAAGAAACAAATTCTGCTTTCTAACCACATCAAGTCATGAAATCACCTCTTCTCCTAGGAGTTCATGCTAAGAAATCAACACAATTAACAAAAGAAGACAAACTCTTTTTAGCTTGTAAAATGCTACGAAAGTGCAGGTAATAGGAGGAACTGTGCCATACTGGGGACCATCTAACTTCAGTAATACCAGTACCTGAGTATGAAAAATCAATTTTTTTGAGTGGTTTCAGCTTTCAGGCTTTTTATAGAGCCTTGCGCTTGCATTTCTAGTAATTTAAAGATATTGCCAGTGGCAATCTGAAAGGTAGTGCTTAGCTTATAAACATGATTTCAGTGAGGAAAAAAAAAAAAAACCAACAAAAAACACACCGAGCAGATCAGCTGTACATGAAAAGGAAAAATGAGAAAAGAAAATTCTATGTAACGTACCATCAGGAAGGAATTTTCCCATTACAGATTATTACATGAAATTTCTGGGGAAATATCAACTGAACATTTTTAGAATATCTTTGCAGGTTCTTCTATAATCTTTTCCTTTTTCTGTAAAAGCTAGTTCAACCACCTTACTGGAAGTAAATATTTGACTGCTCATGCCCTACAGGTTGGAAAACCTGGAGTTATAGAAACATGGGATTGTTTTTCTTACTATATTTTTACTTTACTAAGTTTTCCAGAAAAAAAAGAAAAAAAAAAAAAGAAAATCTGGATTTTCTATTTCTTCTTCTTTAATATTTATTTATTAAATTTTAAGGCTTGGTGGATCCAGATTTCATGGGTTTTTTGTTTGTTTGTTTTTGGTCCCTCATGCAAAATTTTACATTCATCTATTGTAGACTTCATTGTTGTTAGCAAATGTGACTTAGGTACTGTCTTCATTACACTTCTAATTTTTTACAGCAGCATGATTTTTGATGAGAAAATATTTTCACAGGAAAATCCTATGCTTTTGCTGAGGCTTTGGATTTTTCTTGGTAAGAGGTATTTGTAGAGCTGGCAAATATCCACAGCAATGATGATTTTCCCTTTAGTTCATGAGTCTAAAACTATGTTCAGGCCTAAAGTTTCATTCTGATTTAGCAGTGGTTTCAGGTACGGTGACATCTTTCACAGTCTCCAAGTCACAGAGGAAGAGACACCTGGAGAGAAAGAAGCAGGGATTTTAACCCAGTATGTCCCAAATTCAATGACCATGTTATTTCCACGTTGCCCCATGAAAATTTAAATATTTATTTGACAGTAGAAGACCTCCAACAGACATGATTAGAAGACCAAATAAATAGTTTGGTAATTTCCTTCAGGGAAACTATGTTCCCATAAAACGCTTTGTTTTTCAAAAATCCCCATCCTCTAATGAAAGTCTGTGGGTTTTGGAGATGCTTTCCTTCCTCCTTTTTTTTTTTTTTTTTTTTTTTGGCTCGGTCTAATATTGTTGTGTCATGCTATAGCTACTGCTGTTGAAATTGTTGTGTTGCAGAGCCCATGAGCATAGACTATATTAGACACAGAAGTACCATCAAGGTTTGCATGAGAGTGGTCTGGCATGCTTGAGGCAATGAGGCATAAGTGGAAACAGAAACTTCAATTGCCTATATCACATCCCTGGGGTGTTGTGAGGCAACGCACAGCTAAGCCGTGCCTCCGACACCTCCAGATCTCAGGAGTATGCTATCCAATTATCTCATGGCAACCACCCCTCCAGGGCCCTCGCTCTGCTATTAGGAAACACTTTGATGGTGTGTGGAAAAAGATATTTTAGGAAGTGGAGGAAGAAGTTGTTTAGACGAGAGAATTGCTGTAATCTGCGCATTGTGTTGCTAAGTTGGAAAAGGGAGACAAAATGTTCTAAATTTGCTGGCTTCTGTAGATGTTAATAAAATATGCTTCAGCACCGATTTCCCCACATTTCAGCAAAATTCACACTAAATTTTCTTGTAGAAGACTAAAAATGATTAGGTGTCATAAGAAACTGAACAAGCTGCTGTAAGGTGTTCATAAAGTAGTCTGTGTAAGTGATTTAGAGCTCAGAAACTTTTCCTACACTCTCACCCTGCCACAACTGTGATGCAACTTGCTCCTCTCTGCACAGTAGAGTGGGTTCTGTAGAATGCAAGATTTACTGCTGTGACATTATATTTTACCACAGGAGCAGAGCTTGTTACCCTCATCTTAACATCAACAGTTATGGTCTTGCTGTGGCAGGGGAATAAAATTATAAAAGCCCACACACATTCCTGGCAAAGCACATGTACAGAAACACTAATGCAGGGACAGAACAGGTTGGGGCTAAAAGACATTATTATTGGAGCTCAGCCTCCCTTTAAACGTGAGGAGAAGCAGATGGCAAGAGTTGTTCCCTGCTTTGGCAAGGCTTCTGAGCAATACTGTTGTAAAACACCCAGGGTGCACACTGCATCTAGGCACCCATACTGACACAGGCTCAATTTGAAGGCAATGTCCCAGCCACTTTACAGAGGTATTGTAGTCCCTGGGTGCTTACTCTGTCAACCAGTGAAAAACCTTTGTTTATTTCCCCACCACATGCAGCAGAGTTACTTAAGGAGAAAGTATGACCTCAGTTCAGATGTTTCAGGGTGGGCAGAGAGGTGGAGCTGACAGTAGCTTGAAATGACCTTTAAGGATGATTCACCATATCTCATTAACTATTATTCTCAGTTGTGATGTTGGGATAACTGTAAAAGTTTATTGGAATGTTGCAAATGTTCACATTATCCACTATTTTTGTCCCAGTTATGTTAGTGGTAATGCAACCTATCTCTAGGAAGTCCAGATTTGGCTCTGCTTCATAATCTGTGATTTTCCTTCTTGTTAGATATTTAGTAACACTGTATCTTCTTAATGAAATTTAGATTATTGCTTTACAGATGAAATCATTAAGTACTCTGCTTATTTCTCCATTCAAGAGCTGGATATCCTATTGTTGGCCTCTTGCTAAAACAAGTACAAATCTCACAGCTTTAGGTAACTTTTATTCAGCAGATTCAAACAGACCTTTTCCATATTCGCTTGAGTATTCCTCTCTTCTTTTAAAGCCAATTCATCCTATGGTATTCAGTGACTACCTGTAAATTATGTGCTGGTGCAGCAACATTAGTTACAGTCCAGAAGTTTCTGAATCTGAACAGAAATCTAAACTTTCTTTCCTCACAGCTACATAATATGCAGCTTCAAACTCCTCCACAGATTCGAATCCCTGTTAGAGCATGGGACAGCTATGACAAAGAATGCAGAAGGCCCCTCGTTATCATGGAGCTAACTATGATATATGCTGCATAGAAACTCTTGACATTCCTTTTTGTCATTTCCATGCTCAATAAAAATGCATGACAGGATTTAGCCTGGCACAAGTATATTGTCTGTCAAAGGCGCTTCAAGATTTTATTTGACTGTTAGTCAGCTCACATTACTCCAGGCTGTTTGATACACAGAGCACAAAGCAGCTTAACACTGTTGCTATTAATGTTCAAACTGCACTGAAAACACTTCATTAAACAGCCTACTGCAGTGTAATTGTTTAATAATATTTTGATTAGGTTGTTTAGTAGACAACCCTTGCTGTAAAACATTTTCTTTCTGTCAAGTGACTCCTTGGGAAAAGGTAAGGTAAAAATGCTGAGAATATTCTTATTTTCTTAAAGCTAAAGTCAGAAAAGTTCAACTTTTTTTCTTATCTTTGGTTACCTTTTATGCTGCTTGTTTTTTTTCTCCACAGTATTTATGAATCCATTAAACTTTACTTGCTGTTAGAGAAGTTCTATTTCAAGTCATTAGGAAAGAAGTGCAAACACAGACTTCTTCAAATACAGACAACAAATCATCCAACAGCACTATTCAGGAATCTTGATCCAAATTCTTTTTTTTTCCAATAGTAACTTGTACAGCATTTGACAATCTCTTTCTTCAAGCTTGGCAGATTCTCTAAAGTGTCATGGCCTTCTTCATGTTCTTAAAATAAGACAAAGTTCTGTTTTTTCTTTCAGTAGGTATTTGGATGGATATTACCATAACATTAACAAAAGTGCCTGACTTTGATTTGCCATTGTTAGCAATTTCCCAGAAGTTACATGAAAGATTATTCAAGCCTTGAACAAAATAAAGTATAAGAGAATAAGAAAATTGTTTTACAAGAAAGGACTGAAAATCTTGATCTTCTTAGTATAGGAAGAGATGTAAAGTGGTGTGACTGCCTCATGTAAACAAAAGATAAAATATAGATAAGCCAGGGTGGCATAGGAATGAATGGATTTACGCCAGGCAACAGTGGGCTAAGAATGAAAAGATTCTTGATCTTTGGTAAAGTATAGATTTGGGGTAGATATTAATTAAGTCCAGTACGGACAAACAGACAAACCAACCCTTCAAGGGTTACAAATTTATGGACAGTTGTAGAACATGGTGGCTTTGACAGCAAGACCATGAACTTAAAGACCTGTATTACAACAAAAGTGAGACCAAAACGTGTTGAGAGAATATAACCCCAGAACTGCCAAGACTTTGCATATAGAGCATTGAAACCAATTATCAAGAAACTGTTAAATTCCCTACATTTTTATAAATACTTTATATATCACCGACAGAATAAATTGTGGATTAACGGTAGGTAGCTCATATTGCTATTGTGATACGCCTGCCTAAGTGTTGTAGACCTTTAATTTCTATGACTGAGATTAGTCTCCTTTTAAGAGATATTAACTTAATAAACAATAATTAAAAATATATCCCTTTCAATAAATAAACATTCTCTAAACATCACTTCAGTCTCCTGCTTCCTGCAGTATCTGGGGGACATATTGAATTTAGTGGACAGTGAAGTGTCAAGAGTTCTCCAGCTTCCTTCTCTCTGGCTCTAGCAGGGCTAATATTAAAGGATTTTGTGCTGCCCAGGTTGTAGTACATCAACAGTGACTGCCATTTATATTTGAAAAATGAAACTTCTAAGTAAAGCCAAACACTAAGTTAATGGAAAAAAAAAAAGATTTACTAGATTTTAGCTCATGGAAAAGCTAATTGCAATATTTTACTTTCCAGCTATGCAAAGTCACACCAAGACATAGTTTTAATTGTTTCTCCCTCAAGATAACTGTAAAGTAGATAAACTCCTATTCTGTGTTGTTCCCATTTATGGTGGTTTTGGCCAGTAGATAGGGAAAATATATTCTTTTCATGCTGCAACTTTCAGTCCAGGATCCACAATCAGAAGAGGACAGAAGGCCAAATATGCTATTTCTCTGTAAAACAAAATGAGGGTGCTGGCAGTTTATCCTGAAAAAACAAGAGTAATATAAACTTTATGCCGTACTGTATCAATAAAAATTCCAAATTATCTTGAGTGATAGATCTTTGTGAGTTCTCTGGTGTTATAGAAACAGTTAATATAGTAACAATATCTAAAGTTTATGGGGAGGACAATATCTTAAGCTTTAGCTGACAAAGGGACAGCTGGGGCAGAGCAAGTCTATGGCCAAAGGGGTTGCAGCCTCTCAGGCCTGTATGGGGACATTTAGGGCAATCACATTTTACCAGGTGAAAACCTAATGATGGAATGATGTTCAGCTTTGACCACTTTTCTGTGCTACATTTATTTTACTTTTAATTATGGTATTGCTTTTCATTTTCAGCTTCTGGCTTGCCTGTTAGACCTTCCTCAGAAATCTTAAAAAATACAAGAAATAATTTCACTTAATATTGCAAACTTTTGCTACATTTTTTATATACATCATAAGCAGACTCCTTTAAGTAATATAACACAAAATGCTTTCAGTTTCATGCATCAGTTGTTCTAAAAATATTTAAATTTCTTAGCAGGAAATTGAAACAATAGTAAGCATATTTTACTGAATTTTATAATTTTTTACTAAAATATATACTTCATATGTAAAGATATATATAAAAATTAGATAAAATGTATTTTTAATAATTTATATATTTACATATAAAAATGTATATTAGAAATAAAAATAAAGGAAAATATTCAGTCAAATCTGTAACTAAAATATTATCTTTGTTTCTCTAAATTTATGAAAATCGGCATAATTTTAGTAAGTAAGAGATGGTAATTATTTAATTGATCTTGGTTAGAGTGATTTGTTTTTATAAATAGGCATAATTTAAAAGTATTTTATAAATGGATTAAAAAAAGACCCTCCCTTTTGTATAGAATTTGGAGTGGGAGCATGAGGAATTGTTTCCTTGACTGTTTATGGAAAGTATAAATTAAGCACCCTGTGCAAGAAATTGGAAGAAAAAGTTCACTCAGCTTAGAGTTCCCAAAAGCATCATCAAATGTTCAAGTTCAGACTCACTCCAAAATACATGTGTGCTGGCCCAACAGGCTAAAAAAATTGAGCAGTAGGGAAATGCAGAATTTATGGTCTTGTAATCTGGAAGAGGCGAGTCAAAAAGAATCAATGGCTTACTGCATGTTTGAAAAATGGTACTGGAAATGGCACTGAAAAGTGTATTGGAGGGCACCATTCATCGATAAGGAACATTTTGGCCTGATACTAGATATATTGCCTCTTACTATGAAGATATTTAATCCTTGAAAATGACTGCCAAGTAATGCTGCAGAATTTCTGTTCCTGGATGACTTTTTAAGGAACAGGGTGCTGAAACATTTGTTAGCAATCACTTTTTCAATGAGATGGAAAAATTGATCTCTTGTAGTTCCTTCCTGTTGAATATTGTATAAGCTGCCTCATCCTTATCTCCTTAGCTCTTTGCTTCTTCCCATGACTGATTTCTTCTCAGCTTAGTTGGATTGCCCCTTAAAACCTGGACAGTTTTAAAAATAAAAAAAAAAGTATATGACCTTTGACAACAATGTATGCCACACTGGATAAAAATGTAAATTAATTTTGCTCAGAACTAATTTGTATAGTATTAGTAGCATATAGCTTCACATTCATTACTATCTTATTTTGTTTGTGTGCTGTTAGTCTAAAGTCGTCTTCAAAACCAGAACAAAGTAATCTAATGTGCTTAATCCAGCCTGGTATCTGCACAACTTTTTCAAGCTATAAATATGAATCAATTGTAAAAAAGTAACAGTGTAATGACCTAAATTGGTCTTGTCTATTATATAAGTTCAAACTCTGATTTGGGGGGGGTAATGATTTTTAAAAAATCATTATATATGGTCAATTCTTAAAATAATTTAAAGCATTTATTAAAAAACACTGCAGGGTTTTGTGTGCATTTTTACATAATAAATTACACATTTTGGACATTACTCATAAAATAGCCAGAGATACAATTTCACTAATAAGTAGAATTATTCAATATTTAATAAAATGAAATTCCTTCCTTATTTTCCTCATTGCTTTTGTAACTGGGCACCTTTTCAGACACTCGATGTTAACAAAATTTTATAGGTGCTGTATTTTTTCCACTGAGCTTGCTCATAATAATCTCAGAGAGCTCCACTTAATTTTAGACCTTTTTCTGAGAAAATTAAGGAACAGATTATTGATTAGTTCTCCAATGAAAGTTTCTGTCAGATAGAGTGGAAATAGACTTCCCTGTAAGTCACCTACTCAAACAGTATATCTTGTTGGTTTGAATAACTCAGCTGGAATAATACAGGGCTGGACTTCTCTAGTCAATTTAGGGAAGGTATTTGACTGTATATATACTATATATATCACTATTCTTTAGGGAATTCTGCATATTTGTGGGGTTTTTGATTTGGCTTGAGTTGGTCCTTTCTATACTTTTATTCTGAAAAATTAAGTAGTTTCAATTTGCATGAAATACTGAAACTTTTACTGGAATAGCACTGACAACTTTCCTACCTGGAATGAAAATAGAGAACATAAAAATTCTGAGGAGCAATAGAATGTTTTTGTGCTCACTAGCATGCCAATAATATTAAAGTACCCTTCCAGCTAAGTCCATTTATCTAGTTACACTTCATGTCTATGGCCTTGGAACAGCTAGGGTGGTGCCTGAACTGCATTTGGATGAACTGAGCCTCTCAGCATTCTATACAAGCCTTGATCATGAATGTTTTTCAGATAAAGAGCTTTCATAAAATATAAGTTTCAGCAGTAATTTTTATTCTCACAGTGTAGCTGAAATTTTGCTAGCAAAGAGTAACATATAGACAATGTAGTTTGCATTTCTGTATAAAGTGATTTTGACTGCAGTGTCAGTGTATGAATAAGAATGTATGTTTGTATGAATAGCTATCCATCGCTGGGACCAAATAAATGTTGTGTTTCACTAAGCTGTGCATTATGAATGATCTTAAAAAAATCGTAAGGAAAAAAATTAGTAGTCACCAATGCGTTATTAGACAATAAGATCTAATCTTCCTCAGTCACATATGCTTAAGCATTTATATAATATCTATTTTCAATATGTAATCTCAAAAATCACAGCCTTTGTATCTCTGAGTTCAGTGAAAAAACTACCACTAATTTTTATAGAGCTGTGATTTTAATATGCTGCCTACAATGTTGGGGTTTCTTTTTGGAAAATAGGAAAAAAAAAATCAAGAATAAAGTTTTTCTTTCTTGGGCAAAGTAATCCTTAAACCAAAACCTTTGGAAATGCCTAGGTAACAAAATACTGCTACTGCTAGGAATTGTTTCAAGAAAACCTATTCAGTCACAAAAAGCTATTGTGGTTTGGACACAGACCAACATTTTAAGTCCTGTTCACTCTTTGGGGAAGGGGAAACATCTTAAAGTTATGAGACATGAAAACATAGCTAAAACCTATAAAAAGGCAGTAAATAATGACAGGAAAAAATAAACAGTGATGAATGGTCTACTGAGCAATCTTTTTCAAAAGGTTATACAGAAAAATATACTTCCCAGTACTTGAAAAAAACCAACTATTCCCCCAGAATAAGGCCTTCTATTTCCTTCCTTTTAAATTTTATGCAATTCAGGTACTAGTCTTTTTGCCAATATAATTCTTTTATGTCTGCTGTACAGATGGTTCAAGAACTTCTTGCAGCTATGCAGAAGGGCTGTATAGGTATGCTATTGTATAGCTTTCCTATTTCCCTCTCGTTTTAATTTCCTTCTTTGTCCCAATGTCTCATTCAATCTTACACTTTTTAGTCTGTTTTATGGGCCATTTTTTTCTTTTTCTTTATTTTGAATTGGCTTATATGTATATACATTTCCTATAGCATGAAGAGATTACACCAGACTTTGCAATATCTGCCTTCTCTGACAGCATTAAATGTTTCCCTTCTTAATGCCTCAATTATTGTCAATGTTTCATTTTAAAAAGGTCACGAGAGTATTCATCTTGGTGCCTTCAGTTTTTAGCTTTTATATTTTTCAAATCCTGTACTGCATTGGCGTATAACTCTGATCTCCATACAGAATGTTAGTAAGGTCTCTTCACATTTTGGTCAGACAAAACAATCCTTCCAGGCCTGGGAAGCCAGGACACCTCACAGCCTCAGGCCCTGTAAGGTATAAACAAAAGTGAATAGAGGGAAAAAGCAAACCAGGGGAATATGACTTCATTACCTGAAGCTATAATTGGACATTGAACATCTGATATGCAAATAGACCGAACTTATATCTGTCTGAAAAACTCGTGACCATTGTCCATCTTGGGTGTAGCCTCTGTGAGGCTTTTGCACTGCCTAAACTGCATCTACTGAAGGCCTCTAATATTTATTCCCTAACTCTGTCTAGCCTCTATTCTAGGTAGCCAGTCCAAGGCATCAATCTCAGCACAGCAGAAGTAGACTCAGATAGGACTAACAGACACAGATATTTACAAAGCAATATTAACCTTTGATCTGTTCATCTGTGATAAGCCTCTTTTTAAAAACAAGGCTTTTCACCTCATGAAAGCTGATCTACTTCAATCTACATTCAATCTACCGATTTAAGCTTTTGTTCAATTGTACATTTTGCATTTTACTCATCAAAATATACTGAGGGTATGTGGAGATTGTACGTTCTTTTTGCCCCTACAATTTTTTACTCGACTTTTTTCACTTTCTCACAGTCTGTCTTTATATTTATCTGGTTATACTGCCATATATACCTAAAACACATATCTCGCATTATCACTTATTAAGAGCATTCACCAATTTCTAATTTTAAAGGGGATTACATTCACTGTGTATGCAGTAGACTTGCACACATGCCACACCCCCACTCCCTGTGTTCCTAATCTTCTTTTTTTTTTTTTTATTTTAAGAGAGGATATCTTTCTCTTTAGCATTTCAAATAGATTTGCAAGGTGAAAGACTTTTAGCCACTTGAGGTATTCTGAGAGTAGTGATGGAGAACTGGGATGAGGAGCACTTCATAAAAAAGTCTCCTCAACTTTCATGTGTTGGAAAATAATAGCAATAAAGTAAAAATTCTGGCATCTACATTCTATTGGATCTCATTTGTCAATGCTTTCAGTGCTTCTCTACCTTGCTGAGCTTCTTTACCTCTCGGCAGCAGAATCTGGCATGCAGGTCACTTCTCCTCGCATTCATGACATAGTTCTGCTGTCAGATTTGCCAGTATCTCCCCAGATCCTCTGATAATCCCAGGAAAGGGAGTTTAAAGGAGATCTTGCCATCATACAAGCTGAATGTTTCTGGTTTGTGTTCTGGAGAGATCTCAAAGAGTAATAGCTTCTTTACTTTTAAGAGGGTATGTGTCTCTAATGCCATCAATGGGTATTTGGTTAAAAAAGGCCCAGCAGCCCCCAACCTTGAAATGCAGCTAATGTGTATATGAAAATTTAGCATAAACTCTTTGGTTTATCAAATCTGTTCTATACATCATGAATTAACCATATTCTTACCTTCAATGTATCTTCAACATTCACGGAATTTCCTATGCTGTCAGACAAGAAAAGGCTTATGGCCTTGCAAGATTTCATTTTTGAAGTTATTTTCACAGGTTAATGGGAAGTAATTATGGGAGCATGAAGAAGGAAAACAATAAAAACGTAAAGATGCCAGACTTCATCAAGAAAGATTTTCTGGGTAGATTTTGATCATGTTTGGCATTACCTTGTTCTAAAGGACAGAAAACCTTAAGGAAAGTCAGGCCTGAACATAGACTTCTTATTTTTCAGATCTACTTTTCTTCTAAATTCTTTTATTTCAAATCATAGCACTTTTTAAAAAGCACAAGTCATTGCTATTATATTATTGTTTCTGCAGGAAAAAAAAAATACAGGTGCTAAATAAAAGATAAACATTGCATGATCTTAGATGAAAGTGTCAGCAAGAGGAAAAAAATCTGCCTGAGGAGAGACAGGTTATCCTGAAAAACTTTAGAGTGTTCCTGTAAAGAATGTATGGAAGAGGCAACACTCAGACCAAATATGACAAAGCAAACTTGTGATTCCCTTAAGCAGTCTTTGAAGATTAAAAGTACTGAGGAAAAGCTCCAAAACAGAAGAGATTTTCAAGTTGAAGTCTGAGTATTATAAAATCTGTTAGGTCCTCTTCTTCATGGATCTCACATTTGAGCTTTATGATTTGCCCTGTCACATTTTTCATAGCAGCAAGAAGCCAGGTATAGAAATGTGTAGGAACCCACCATACATTTTGCCTTGATCCCACATTCTCAAAACACTAGGATAAAATAGATAATTCAAATATTGAAAAATACGTCTCATCTATGTCAGACAAATCATTAACATTCCTTTCGCTTTATTATCCTCTCGATTTTGATATAATGACCTTCGTGATGGGATTAGATGCTCAGATTTCTCTGTTATTGAATCACTGAGATGTTTTTCATGATGCTTTGACAGTTTAGAAGTAATGGAGATTTTCACAAAGGACTGAAGAATTTAATCTGAATAAAACAGGTAGGCAAGAAATTTTAAGCAAAAGACTTTGAAATGAAGCCCTGAAGAGACAATAGATCAGTTGGATCTGAACTTCAGTTTCTTTTGGATTTGGTCCTTAATTCATCTAAATTGCTTCTGAAAAGCCTAGCCTGAAATATTTCCATGAACAGGCCTGTTGAGAAAGTTCCTGTTATGTTGCTTTGCCTACATTATAATTTAGGTAACAGAGACAAACTTGAAGATATTTGAAGGAATCCCTCACTTGGATTTCTTACACATAGGAGGGATTTCAAATCTTCTGGGTGTCAGGAGATAAGTAGTTATTTAACCTAACCTAGAAGTATGGGATTAATCCAAGTCCCAGTGAAATAAGCAGAAAGAATCCCAGGTGATTTAGGTATTATGATGGTCAAAGGGGGTTAAAACAAAGAAATCAATTACAAAAACAAAAATGCAAACATAAAAACTCACCAAAATTAAATTAAAAAAAATAGTGGAACTATCTTTGTCTTACCATTCTGTTTCTTGCCCATCACTTACCTGTGACATTTTCTGGAAGTCTCTGGGGCTTATCACATACTCTTGGAGCTTCAGAAAATAGGACATCTTCAGCAGATATCTTAATAAGAAGGCATTGTTAACTTAATAACTGTAAGAGTTATGGTATTTCACAGATCTCTTAAAATATACAGCTTTCATCAATGTATGCTCGAAAGTAATACTATTTGTATTAGTAATTTGTTTGTAATTAGTAATACCATTTGTAATTGTAATTTCTTGAGTCACATTTCCATAGTTCACCGTCTTTTGCTTTATGTTTGGGGTTTCTGTTTTCATCTTTTTCTGTTGCTACTTTTTTGCTTTCTTCTGATGATGACATGTCTTTATTTGAAGCATTTTTTTTCCTATGAAACTTTTAATCTAAAAATGTCTCTTTTTATCATCTCTTCTTTGGAACTGAACAGCCTAAACAGTCTTTAAACTAAGTAAGAAATCATCTCCACATAAGTTATTGAAGTGAAAGAATGTAACAAGGTCAGAACTTCTACAGGGGGTTTGTGTGGTTTTCTTTTACTTATTGCTGGCCCTGAATCATTACAGAATCAACTATAGGCTATATTTCACAGGACGTTACACTTCACAAAAGAATTGAAAAGTTAAAAGAGAACTAAGAACCAAAACAATGAAGATTTAGAAAACATAACTATAGATTAACAGTTATAACCTCTGTGCGAGACAAAAATTATAGCATTAATATGGTGGAAATATCCTCTCACTCACCATCAATCATCAGGATGGAAATGGAAGGGTACCATGTAGGATTCAGTGTTCCCCAAGTCCTAAGTGAGTAACTGAACAATATTTTTCCATTAAGGCAACTAAAATATCGATATGAATATTCTTTGTTGTAAAAGGAGGAGTTCAGAGTTAATAGAAAAAATATAGTAAAGGGGAAATTAAAAGGGAATACTTTGCACAACCTGCTGAGTGTCAACAGTAAATGGTTCTGATTGCTTTAGATTCCTAAATTAATTTAAATGCTTTTCTAATAGGCTGCACAAATCAATAGAATGGGCAAAATTAATTCACATCTGCTATCTATTATTCATGGAGTAAGTTATCAAAAGAACATAGAAACTTCTTTTTTTTTCATGATCCTTGATACTTCTGATAACTCACAGTTATTTTACCTTTTCCTAGGTTAAATTAACAGATTTTAAATGAAAGGTAATAATTTGAAGAGCATTGTTAGAAAGTGTATGAACGAACCAGTGGTGTACAAAATCCTTAGGACTAAAGCTTACGCACGTCTTTCTTTAAGGTGTAGGTCTAGTAAGAAGTTGAAGGTAAAGAAATCCTCTACTTTAGCCCTGTTAGTCAAGTACATGTAAGGTTTATGTTGAAGTATCAAAGCTGTTTATTGAGTCCATATATCACTTGTGTACACTATGTGCAAATCACACCAGTGATATATGAAGTTGTACCTGAAAGGCAGAGCTGTGAAATGGAAATCTAGCTGTGGTCAGGTTTTGCCAGAACTCCACTAACCCTAATTTCTCTGTGAAACAATTCCAAGCATGTTCTAGCCTGCAGCTAAACGAAGGACAAGCTAAGAATCAAGAAAAAGGACATGAGACAGGACCTTCATTTCAGAGTCTGGATTCTAATTTCAAAAATGTCAAAGTAAATGGAAAGGGATTTTTATTTAAATAGAACCATGGCCTTGGCTAAAGATTTCATGAAGCAAAGGTGGGAACAGAATTCCAAATAACCAGGACAATGGGACAATGTAAAAGACCAAAAAAACCGAACAAACAAACAAACAAACACACACAAAAATCTACAGTTTACATTACCAGAAGTAATTGCATTTCTTTTCAACCTTATGTTATGCCTTTGTCAGGAGCATTTAAAAAGCTTTCTAAGAGACAATTTGCAGATGTGTCAGGCCAGACTAAATGATCCCTTATGACATGAAGACCTATATTCAATAACCCTGTGGGGTTGTTGTTGCTAGACATTCTCAAAGACTGAGCATGTCTTGAAATGCTGTACCCTAGAGTATAATACCAGCAAGAAAACCAGACAACTGAGGTAATCTGGAATGGCTGACCACCTACAGAGAGTCTTGAGGGGGCAAATATATTAAGTGTCTAGTTATTTTGTCCTCTCTCAAGGACCCTGGTGCTACTCATTTACAGCAAGGCACAGCATGAGCATCTTCACCCTGATGTAAAATTAACAGGGGACTACAGACAGACAATGCACAGGATTTGAAAACTCAGGTCAGTAAGGATATTCAGTTAAAACTCAAAAGATGTGGTCTAAAATAGTGGAAGAGAATCTAGAATAAATGGAAGGTATACTGGGATGTCAAAACTGAAACAGAAAAGTTTTGTTTTCAGCACTTTCACTTTTTCAATTAGTATCATTTAAAAAGAATTTTATTGTCATCAATTGATATGATAAGGATATATCTGAAAGGCACCAGCAATAGAGTATCTCAATATGGGTTAAATATAGCTAACAGATCTATAGAATGTAGATATATTTAAAATATCTTGACACTGGCGGGTTGGTAATGAAAGAGGAAAGGAAAAATCAAAATGGTTAAAGAGAGAAAAAATATTTGAGAATAGAGTTTACTAAAAAATTATCAGGACAGCCAAAAGATATGTTCACTGTCTCTATTATTTGGTCTGCACAAATATCAACTAAAGGGTGGATGGTTGAGTGAAAGATAAACATTTATAATTAAGAATCCTGAGATGTACATATTGAAATTAAAATCTTCCAAACAATGTGATCCTTATATTATTGTGTTAATTTTCCCCAGGCATATGGAAAATTCTCATTGCTTGATGTATTTATTTTCATAGTGGACTTAAGTAATTCTGACAGGAGGACAAATGAAAAAGAACTAACAAGCTTTTTTCTACTTCTGGGGTCAGAAATAACTCCCACTGCTCTACAGTTTAATTAGAGATCACTAAAAATATATGTGTAAGCAAAATATTGGATGCTATGCTTTCCACTGGGAGGCACATGAACTAATTTTGGTTCCCATCCTCCTGCCCAGGAAAGGAAATGTGAGGAACTGAGAG
This sequence comes from Acridotheres tristis, assembly GCA_037013685.1. NCBI lineage: Eukaryota > Metazoa > Chordata > Aves > Passeriformes > Sturnidae > Acridotheres > Acridotheres tristis. The sequence goes on along the minus strand of CM072887.1, from coordinate 74,817,180 downwards.
TAGCTGAGGCAAAAATTTTGTTGAGAAGATCTGAGAACATCTCATAACTAGATGATTGAATCCAAGGTACCATTTTTTGTCAGACAGGTATACAATCTTTAGGTTATTCACCTGGATGGGAAGTCATCTCTCATATCAGTGATTAATAGTAAAGGTAAATAATGTGTAATGATAAATCAAATACATTTTCTATTTAGTGATTTACAGTTGTATGGAGGAGCTGAAAAGGGATGTCAGATTCTTATGATAGTTAAGGGTCATTAATCAATTGGATCAATCAGAAGCACTTACATTTTCAGTTACTAAGCACTCATCAGATTCATGATATGCTTATCCACATTGAAAAGTGGTGGTTTCAGAGTAAAATTTAATATTGTCCCTCAAATGGGACCTGTGACTGAAATCAGTGTTAAGTAGTGCGCTGGAAAGCAACTGATTAAATGAAATAATTTCTAGAGAAAGAGGTCAGGTATACAAATATTGTTTGTTTGTTTTTAATTAGGGAACAATTTTGAAAACAAGATTTTTAAATTATATTGTAATTTATGATTTTAACCTATTCCTTATTTTTAAGCAAAATAAAATCTCTTTGGTTTTGGATAACATTTTTTTTCCTTTTTTTCTTCTTTTTTTAATAATTTTCTATCATCCTCTTGAGACAATACAGAGAAGCACTTATGGATTTTTCTTAAAACTTATTATGCACAATGCTTTTGAACTTCACCAAAGATATTAAACATAGAAGCCTCTGACTTACTTGTCTTCAGTTCTACAATACTTATTTACTTTTCTTAAATTATAATGGTTATTCTTCAGAGGAGTTAAAGTTACAGAAAGTGACCAATGATAAGATGACAAGTTTTGTGCCTGAAAAAGAATTAAAGCTCACTGGGAAAAGAATTGCCAAATATCTCTGCTTGTACAATGACAAGAAAATGTGGATACGTTCAAGTGTTACAACAGGAATAAAAATTCTCTTGATAGAAACTTATTTTACCACAGATTACTCTTCTTCAGCTCAATACTTGAAAGTTTATTTCTAAAGCAAACACTGTGTTCCACCATTTGTTCTCTAAAACTATTCTGAATTTGAAATTGTATTTATTAAAGAACTTGGGGCTGACTTGACTGGTTGTCTCAGAGACAGCCAGACCCTCCCAGGTCAGTTTGTCTTCACTGACAGAACTAGGCAGAGTTATAGAGCCACTGGAAAATAATAGCAACACTGCTACAATTTGGTGTTTGTTTTAATTGAGGGTTTTTAAAATATTATTGTTAATAATTTGAAAATAAGAAGAGAATAATGCAGCAGAAGATGAAAATCCTTTCATCCTGGGTTACAACAAATAAAATTTGTAGAGGTAGATACTACTGGCATTTTGGCTATTTTCCACTGAAAGCAAACTAAAAATTTCTTCTAACATCAGGACTCTAATGGAATTTTGAGGGTATGCTAGAAATTCAGAATTAAGAGCACTGTGAAATTAGATTTCCACTGAAAACAAAATAGAGATAACTGACATTGTTCAGCAGTTTTCATTGAGAAAACTAATAGCACTGCAAGATTTTGAAGTCTGAGCAGGAGACCCAGTTTATATATGTGATATGTGGATTCAATTGGGAATTCTCAATTGCACAACAAAGCTTGATCTTTCTTCCACTTTGTGCAGTTTACACTGGTAACTCGATTGTGGATAAAATTTAGTGTTGCTCTGCATTAAAGGAATAATACAATGAGAGCAATAGTGGATGTAGAATGATTTACCATTGCAGGACAAATCATTCTGATTCTGCTGACCACTGGAAGTACAAAATAAGTAGAAAATAAACTGGTGAAAGCACAAACTCAACCCCTGGAATTTTTCATTATGTTTTTTTGTTTGTTTGTTTCTTAGAAACAGTATTTCTTCAGAACACAAATCATTTTTTTTTTAATTTTGTGTGACATGAAAGTCAAAACTGAATAATCTGATTAAATTAACATTCAGAAACTTGTTGAGTTTTACTTTGCAAATATGGATCTACTTGAGAAACACAAGCGACTCAGTGAACACCTGCAGAAATGAATCACTGTGCTATGTATGTATTTGTGGATAGTTATGACATGTTGCCTCATTGAGATATAAATAAGACAGATAACCCAATTAGATTTTTTTTCACACATAATAATAAAAGCTGTGCTTTGTCCTTTGCACCTGGCTTTGAGTTGTTGCAATCACACTCAAGTCATGTTTTCAAATTTTGCCTCATAAGCATGAGGACTAAAGCCTTAACTTTTACATAGAAGCTTGGATTAACACCTAATTTATTGATTCCAAAATATATATTAAAAAAATTAAGGGGGTAAAAAAGAAAAAAAGTATTAAAAAATATAATCTACACAAGACCTGTGAAAGAAATAAAACACAAATTGCAACCTCCTTACTTTATCAGAAAGCATGAGATACTTCATGACTATAAATCCACCAGGGGCAGAGGAAGGATGCAAAAAGTGGTGTAGTCTCACCAAGATTTCAGTTGTTTATCTTAGTAAATTGTTGCTAAAATAATTGCTATTAGCCTTGGTTACCACTTGAATAGGTGAGAGCTTTAAATCACAATACCTGCGAATAAAGTGGCTAAACTGCTACAGAGTAAAATAAAAGTTGGTTTGCAGAAGCACAATCTGCCTCTAGGCTAATTAGTCCTTCAGAAGCAAGCTGGGAGGATTTAGACAAACTGATATCATCCTGTAGACTTCTCTTGCAGACTTGAGAGATTCTCAAAGTTTGTTCATGGAGGACCACATAATACAGGGATGCCTAATAGGGCAGCTGAACATTAATCTCAATGTCTTTTTGGGTGTGTCTGCACAAGTCCATTAAAACCTGAATTAAGGCTGGTCTAAAGTGAATCTTACAGTTGTTTTCAGTTACCATTATTCGGTTCAAATTGCTTTTAAAAAAACAAAAATTGTAGTCTTTGCTACTTATTTATACTATATTTTAAGTCCCAACCATAGTATAACAATGTTTCACAAACAGAGCTACAGATTAAACTTAGATTTTTATTTAATAGTTGCCAGTAGTCTTACTGCAGATCAGCAGTTTGTGCTGATCTTTTGATGGATCACCAGTACTTCAAATGGGCAGACAGTGAAACATAGCCTAATGATTCCTGACTGAAAATAGTCAGTTCGTTTAGTTTTCCGCTACACAATAATAATAGTAGTAATAATAATAATAATAATAATAATAATAATAATAATAATAATAATAATAATAGTAATAATAATAAATAGTAGTGATATGTTTAAAAAAGATAAATAAAATGTGGTTTGGCATTTTAAGAACATTTTACATTCTGGATTCTCAGTAAAGTGAAGACTTTAGCTCAGAGATTCAGAAGTAGGAGTAAAACTTTTCTTCTCTTGCTCAGGAGTCCAAAAATCATTGCAATTCTTCAAAAGTCATTCCTTGTGCATATGAATTCATATCCTTGTTTTCCCTGTGGTACTGAGCTCTACCTACAAGAGAACATACTGACCTTATTATGAGGTGATCTAAACTGGATTACTTTCAACCTCTTGTTGCTACTTCTTCACAACAAGTCAGAAAGAAATATTTTAGACTGAATATCATACATTGTTGAACCTTCAACTGGAAGATTTTTAATTTTTTTTTCATGGGAAAAAAGAAAGTAGAAAACAAGTAGGTCTTTGTGAGACAAACTTTAATTTGCCTTTTTGTTTGTTACTATTGCTGGTCTTTTATTCATCTGCTAAACTAAAACATAAAAAAAGGAGCTTATATTTTAGAATTTATTCCTTATGTCTCTTCACTGAGCTCTACTGCTCTTTGCTTGGGTCTTATCTTTGCACAGTGCCTACTGGGGAATACAACACGAGCAGCCTCTGACATTTGCACCATTGTTCTGTGACACATCAACATTTGTAATATCCATACAGAATATTTTGTTGCCCATGGCATACTGTGAGTCTAGGGGTTATTTTGTGCTGTCAGTTGCCCTTTATTCCTTAACTCCATGATGTGCAGGAGATCCCCAGAAACTAATGCACTTCTAAAACTATGTCAGTGTTAAAGCACTTACAACAAGCTGAACAGCAAAATGCTGTATTAGCTCTAAGTATGCACACTAGGGTTCCTTGGGCAATCAAACTTGCTGAAATTAAAGGTCAAGAGATCAGGACTGTAACTTTAAGCAACCCTGGGGAAGGCAACAATCTTCCACCTTTGTTGTATTATGCAAGCTGTCCATGATCACAGAAAGTGAAAAGCAGCTATCAGATCACAAGATCCTTTCAGAGCTAGACGCACCTGCAGGTAGGAACAAAAGAATTCACAAAGCCCTCCTTTCATAAGGGAGGCTAGCTCATAGTCCACTGTGCTACTCTTTGGTAAATGTGTGTACACTCATCTCAGCAGAAGACAATATAATGGACACTTAAATTTTGTAATGTATCATTTTCGTGCATTCAGATTGTCAGAGGAGAAAGTAGCAAATTAATGTATTTAAAAAAATAAAATCCAGAACATGGAAAGAAGTTTGCATTTTAAAACAAACATTTATTAGGGAACAGTCACTGGACTAAAAGAAATTACAGAGTAAAATAAAAGTAAAAATGTTGTATTAGATATAATTTCAGAATTAGGAATGAAAGAGTGAAAATATGCCCAAAATGTGTGTTGTGACTTTCCTAATCCTATCTGATTATAGAGTACTCACACTGGCTTCCAGGGAGGGATTGTGAGACACGGATGTGCACAGCCTGCCTAACACTACTAAGAGTAATCAACACCAATTGCTGAGACCTTCAGGCTAAATCTGTGCTCTATGTAATACAGTTAATTCTAAAAGCAGTACATACTCTTGCTCACTGTTATATTGTTACCTATATTAGCATTTTAATTTTAATCAGAACTGCAGTTTTCACTCAGCTCTCCTGATAATCCTACTTACCGCTTGTTATTGCACATATAAATTAGCAGGAGCTCGGAGATCACAACCTGGGTTCCTTTCTGATGAAATTAAACTGGATGTGCACCTAAAGGCTGTCTGTCTGCTAATAGACATAAGTCCCTGGAAATGGACTAGAGTAAAATGAAATTAAATCCACCTAAATATGTACAGTATACCTATCAACTCTCCAGCATTATCTACTTTCCTTATTATCACTTATTATAATATCACTTGCTCCTGTTGCACTGACAATGTAGACACAAGGTTTACCTTCATTATTCCAGCATGCAATCTTCAGTGTCCAATCTTTCTCCTTACAAACTAAGAGTAGGTGAAGCTCAGACAACTTACAGATCTCATCAGTTTTGCTGCATGATGAAATCAGGACTCATTTGTTTATTCACCGGTGTAAGAGACAGAAATCGTAATTGTTAATTACAATCAATTGGCCATTTGCAAAAGCAGGAGGGTGCTTTGCTAAGGCCAGATTTGCACCTCCCAATCTAATGGGAGGGGAGAACTTTTTGCGTGTGGTGACAAAACTTCTGATCCACATAGGACAAGAGGATGGGCTCCCAGCACCTGAGAATGACCATGACAAACCAAACTTTGTTTAGCAACAAGCTGGATTTTCAGCCAGATGGGGGAAAAGGCCGATAAGAAACACTTATCCTGCAGAGGTGGGATAATACTTTTCATCATGACAATGTCCTCTCTTACACAACTGGCTCAGGTGTGACACTCCCCTCTGAGGGAGGTATAGGCACATGCACACACAGGGTATTCATCCTTTTCAACGGGGCATAACTGGCTCAATTATATGTGAAGCAGCTGTCATGTCTTAGAAGGTATCATAAAGCATCAAAGTCACCCAAAGTGCCCTCAGACACATTTCTAGGACCTTCCACAAGATGACTGCTCATGATCTACTATGTTGCAACATACAGTGTAAAACTTTCCCCAAGGGGAGGCACCTTGGCCTTCCCACCTGAATCTGAACGTTTATTAGCCCACTGAAGTTGGTGTTCTGTGGGCTTCCCCGCCCCTGACAGATCAAGACATCTAAATGGAAACAACTAAGTCTCATTTCCAGATCTGCTAGATCTTTCCTCTCCTATATCTACCTCTTGTCCTTTCTTTATCTTTTTTTCTTTTCCTTCTATATTTCCTTAAGCAATATCTTTCCATAATATAAACTGTTGCCTTTCTACAGATAATAGACAAAACACTACAAACCTCCTTTCAACTGCAATGAAACTATTCTAAAATAAACCTGCTGTATATGTACAGTCATTCAGTGTCATTTTACTCTAATCCACCCCAAGGGATCTATTAACAAGAACCTCAGTTGCCCTGGCCTTCTGGTCAAAACAACCTAATATCATAATACCAGGCATATCATAGCACTCAAGGTAAATGAAAAAGACAATGGTGCACCTGGCTGAACATCCCAACTAGCACAAGTAGAATCACATATCCAAAAAATCTTTGCAGTTCTAGGATTTCTCCCCTCATGTTCTCCAAAACCCCAAAACATTTCCTTAATTTAAGCTTATCTACTCTATTTGAAATTATGTAATGAAATTATGAAGAAAATATGTTACACAGACCCTCCACACTATTATATTATTATTATGTTTTGGAAAGAGCATTGTGATCTAACTGAATATCCAGTTAGAAAAAAAAGTATTTTAGAGACTCAGAGTTGGAGGAGGTGACTCAATCACAAATTATGCAGGAGTAACTGATATAAGCACTGGGCAGTATAGCACATATTGTATTAAAATGGTGCTTTGGAGCTATATGTGTCACATGGTAATTGAAGAATTATGCAATGTACTGTGAAGGTCAAAGGTGTGAACTGCAGGTTGATTTCACATGGCAGGCTTTCCCAGCATCAAAACAATGAAGCCCTGTTTATAGTATGTCCTACAAACATATATGAAGGCCGTGTTTGTTAAGTGACACCTGAGCAGTTCTAGGATCAAGTGAAACTTAGCACAAAGGTGTTCAGTGGTAAATTATTCCCATGTGCCCTTTGGAGCAATAGATCTGGTTTTCGTGCTCTCAAGCATCTATCCCACTGTCTTCCCATGCAAGACCAGAGACTGGCAGTGTGTACTCATTAAAAATGCTGGTAAACAGAGATTACCAATATAAGAAATAGAAGCTGTACTTGCTTTCAATCTGGACTAGAAGAAACTCAGGCATGTTTTGTATGCTTTTTTTATTTACCACTGCAGGACTGCTATATTCAACTTGCTTTTATACTCTCATTTCTCTTTCCAGCCTTACTCTCCTAGAAAAGGGCAGGATATTATTTCACACCATATGGGAACCACTACTAATGTTCTTTTCATTTTTTAAAGCTCATTTTACAAACAGTAGTGTAATTTTTAAGACTTTTCCAGGATGTTATTTGAGTCATTAAACTTCTTCATGAGGATGTGTGCTTTTGAAATATATGCTGCACATAGAAGAGCAGGGACAGGAAGAGATTAGCTAATTCTCCTGTAAATGTTCATTTCATTTCAGGAGAAACCAGGTTCAATATCTTCACCAAAGAATAAGCATCAGTCCTGTCCTTATCTTTGTTTCCCACTCCTAGTCTGTTACAGCAGCTCTGTTAATATTCCGAGCACCTCACTGATACTTCTCTGCAGAAGTAGAGAAAAGGACATGGTGAAGTGACAAGAACAGAGATAATAACATAATCAAAATCCAGTACAGGAAAACAATATATAAAGGAAACCAATGAAGACAAAAAGCCAAATTAGTACCACACCTAGTAAATCTACACCCCATCACTGTCATGCAGAAATAGTAACACAAAAGAGAACTGACTAGCTGAAACACAGCTGGCTTTCCATTTTCCCAAAAATATTACTTTATCCAACTAATATTCAAATAAACCAATTCTGCTTCTTTTATGAATTTGTAGAGGTTTTTCAAATGCCCCAGATTAGAAGGTGCTTTTAATTTTAATGGGGAAAGGAGCAGTGTGTCTATATTTGCAGTTTGGTTTGGGTGAGGGATGTATCATTGAAGGGAACGTCCTTATTGCCAGGACTTTCCATTTTTTAGTTGTCATCACAGTGCTTCACAGTCCAGACACATTTCAGCAGATTTTGACTTGGACTAGAAATGTGTCTGGTGTGGACTAGACTTGGTGCTTATGCTTCATATTTTCCTAATGTAGACATCAGCAATAAAACTCTCACAGTACATCTGAGAAGAATGGCCTAACTGATTGGCAGCTTTAACCATGTAAAAAAATGGCTGAGTCAGTTTTTTTGAGCTGTTTTTCTCTTTCTTATCTTAAAAAAAAAAAAAATCTGCCATAAGTACCAAAAATGGCAGAGTCAGTTTAAGAGAATATTTTTATTAGAAAATGGCAATTTAATATAGGGGCTTATAATGGAAATTTTTTCCATCTCAGTTGCAGCTGTTACTTTTCTTACATAGTCTAGTAGCTAATGAAAGGTGTGTAGAATTTGCAAAGTATATACTCTTTCAGGAAAAAAGAGGAAATCAATCAAATGTCTAGAAAGGTGTATACATGAATGTAGCCAATGGAAGCTACTAACTGGCATGTGGAAAGATTGTATTGTAGAGATAAGCCACTCAGAGAAAGAACTATATATATATACTATGTAGAAAATGTATCCAAATTTGAGAGCCTTAAAATTTATTACAACACTTCATATATCCCCAGAGAAAGCAGTTCTTATGCTATCAGTCTAAGGACTTGTGAAGAAAGTTACATAAACATCACATAAAAAAATTGTAACTAAGTTATTTTTTGCAAACTACACATTTATAAAGACCAATTCATAGCAAATGTCCACATCTTTTACTCACAAATTCTCTAATTCATTCTTGTTTTTATTACCCTCCACTCTATAAAATGTTGTAAGTGCAGTACATATGTATTTATACATGTCAGTCATGCAACCTATAAAGTTAATGCAATTATCAACTTTAAATTTTCTTCTTGGAAAAATGCAAGATAAACATGAAACCCGAAAGAAAAGATAGTTCTGATTACATTAATAGAAAAACTAACATCCAGACTGTCACTAAGACTTCAGAATCTGGAACATTTGAGCAGAAAAGACCTGTGCTGACCGCACTGTTTGATCCATATCTTACAGCCATAATTAACACCATGCCTTATTTTCACCTCACACAGTTTTCTGTGGCCGTGGGAATGGCCTCATAAAACATTCATTGTCGGTGTCAATCTAACTAGGTTTCAGACTCAAATGGTAATGAAGTCCTATTTCACAATATTTTTTCTCGGGAAAAAAAGGAAAGGATGACTAGTGAAACTTTTGCAGGTAAACTTGCAGAGCCATAGGCTCTGCCCTAAGCATAGCCTTGCCTCTTGTAGATATATGTTTTGCATTGGTACCTCTTGATGATACAGACAAAAAGACCCCTTTATGTGACAATAATCAGTATATTGACTGAATCTATAAAAATTATTTGAAAAGATAACGGAACAACTAAGGGCACATTTCTAATATCATTAAGGTGATACTTCAAAGACCAGAAGAAAATAACTATTCAGTATAGAGCAAATGCATATGTGTATTTTCTTTGCTCAGATAATAGTACTTTGTATATTTGTCAGTAGAAGATTACAGGAATATTTCAAAGAAAGAATAAAGTGAGATTTCTGGATAATAAATAGGACTGTGAAGAGATCTGCTTTCTGTATCTACCTTTCACATGCACTTTGCTATAACCTTGGGTAAAGCATATTCCAATTACACTTTTCTCAGTTTTTCTAGCCATAAAATAGAAATGATACTTCCTCACCTCACTGGAATGAGGTCATGGTCATCTTGGTACTGTTTGTTGCACGTATTTCAGAAGACAGGCAGCTATATAACTCAAGTAGTATTTTATAAGGAAAATATCATACAATTTCCTGTGTGCATCTAACTGTGAGGTTATTTCCCACCTCTATTGTATCTTTTCTCTTGTTCCATTTCCATTTGAATGAAGGCTCTGTGACTATTTTCTGTTAATCACATTAGCAGGTGAAAAGTTCAGGATACATTAAGCTGAAATGGTGTACTTTACATGGAAGACAAAGTATGGTTCTTTAAATTATTTGTTTCTCTAGGAAATGTTTCTTTGATATTATATTTGTTATTTTTTTTTCCTAAACTGGCCAGGTGCCAACATAATTACTTAGAGAGAAAATAGTTTAAACCTAGAATAAGCAAATGTGATTCAAATACTCAAACCTTGCATAATTAACCTGTCGATTGCTTTTTCATGCTGTATGATTGGCTGTCTCACAGAAACTGTGGATTTAATAGAATTTAAATATTTTTCATCACATGTGTCTGACAAAAGATGAACTGGTACATGTCTACCCATTACAGATTTTCCAAGAACTTATACTAGGATAAGAAGTGTACTACAGAATTCCAGTTCACAGTTATTCACAAATTTATAGCAACTTCTTGAATCCATTATGCATTTTTCAACTCTGAATGTAACTGGCAGGATATTCACTGAAGTCAGTGCATATCACCTCACTGTTTTCATTATCAGCTCTCTTCTCAAGCTTAGGTCAGTGTCAGTCAAAGGCTTCAGTGCTGCCAACTGTATGTTTACAACGTATGTAAGCATTCTCTGTTAGAATATTTTGAAACTCAGTACAAGTATACACACACATGTTTAAGTTATTTCTAGTCACATATTATTCTTCTTATGGAGTGAGAGGGTAGGGGAAGAAAAAAATGAGAAGATCTAAAAGTTCTAGAGTTTTTCAGATACATTTTTAAGAGCTTGAATTTTCTCATGTATGTTGGGGGGAACCTGGACTCCGATGTTGTCTAAAGACCGTATGAATGATGTACGTAGCTGGAACAAATATACATTAGACAATGTAATGGTAACCACTGCAATACACAAAAATCTTCATGGATATTGCAAAGTCCTGAGTGCCATGTTCTCATCTATTCTGAAAAATAATTAAAATGAGAGAAGAATTTAAGGAGCCATTTTAACAAAATAAATAATTTAAAACCTATTTCAAACGGTAAAAAAAGTAATTAATAATGTAGTTTAAAATGCTTATGATCTTGCACGATCTTTTAGGAAAGGATGAAATTATGTTAAAGTAAGACTGTTTCTGTGCAAACAAAAGGAAGGAAATTGACATAATGCAGATTGATAAGAGATCTCTAAACTTTCTTCATGCACATGTAGGAAGACAAAAGATAACTTTTCCAAACTGTCTAGTCCTAGCGTGTAAAATAGGGATCAAGCAGAACATCTTAAGCTTTGTATATTCACAAAAGAACTTCATGCAGCAGCTAAAGAATGCCATGTCTGAAAGCATGGAAGAGACAGTAAGACTAACCACAATATATCAAGTCTAAGGACTAGGAAATGGCACTAAGGAATGTACCTGTGTATGCTTGGTTTGTGCTCATTTAACAAAGGTGGATTTTTGTAGACACTCATATCACCAACTAAAACAGGCACCCAATATGGGCCTTACTTCTGTTTTAATCCCCTGGTGAATGTACTTCTCCCACACAGTTTGTAATAAAAACTCCACTATCCTACAAAATCCCCAAGGAGACACTCTTTTCAGAAAAGGCCTGAGGTTGGCAGGTTGTCTCATAATTAAACAGTATTGTAAAATAATGTCAGCAACAAGAAAACTCGTCATAGCAATTTCTGTTTACTTTTTCTTGACATCTGCATTCTCATGTGTGAAAATAGCATCAGGTTGTGAGTTCAAAATGCAATTACCTACTGCAAATGTAAATATCAGCATATTCCAGAGTTAGACTTGTAAATTTTTTCATCTCTTGTTTTAGGGCAATAAGCCAATGGATCCGGCTTCTAAACATACATAAGTTGTCAATATTTTTGTCACAAATGGCTGACCAACAAGGAAAGAGCACAATAGTATTCTGGAATATTTTGCTGCTCCAGGCAAAGAATTGAGTATACTATTGCAATCCAAGAGTGAAAACATTATGCAGGGGCTTTGCTTTGTGATTTGAGTCAAGTTAGTATAAAAACCACAGTCATAATAGTCTATTATATATTGGACCAAGTTTTATGGGAATAGAAGCCTATTACTTCAGTGATAATGGTCACTGAACTGTGCTTCTCTTTATATTCTTGCACACACAATTACTCTAGTATCACATCAAATATCACTTGAATAGGTATTGCAATAGTTTGAAATTCATCCCCTCCCTTCCATAAAGCACAGTAAATAGATCTTGTGCTGTGAATATAGGTGAAGAAGAAGATGTATGACCAGATATTTTAGTTGAACTGTAAATGTTACTCACGAACATTGTGTGTGAAGAGCATTCATGGTATATACAACTGATATATGTCTTCTATATAATTTTTATCCCAAAATATACAATCCAGGCACTCTATAATGCTGCACTTGGGGCCCCAGTGTCATTCCTTTGTGTGTAATTAGAAAGAAACTAAATGATTGTGAAAGAAATCTAAGACGATGTAAAAAAAGTATGCATATTTTGAAAGAGCAGCCATTTAAAAATGAGAAAATTTATGTAATAGTCCTCACTCCACTATTCTGGACCAATGGGATAAATATAATCTTTTCAAAGCACATAGCTAGAATATTTCATTTGCAGCATATGTAAAGGTTTTCTTCTGGTCTATGACTGGGCTCAAACTATCTAAAAATTATGTGGAGAGTGTTCATGTCTCTCCTAATTTTTTTAAAGTGTTAATCAAGAGAAAAATATGTGGAAATTTGAATTAATAAAACAGGCTTCCAGAATGTTTTTATTTATAGTTGTCAGGCATGATCTATGATTAGTCATTAATTTAAAAAAAACCCAAGGAATTCAAAAATTGAAATCATTTAATGGGTGAACTATATAAAAGTGCTTATGCTGATCAAGCTAGATAACATATGAAGCGACAGAGATAGTAGTCAAGCAAGCGTATGTTATATTATTCAGAGACATGCACACAGGCATTTAATAATACTTTTTGGGCTTATTAGCTGCCTTTGGGGGAAGCTTGGAGAAGAATTTCTGAAGACACATATTATCATTTATACTTGGGAGTAGTGACTTAGAGATGATTCAAAACACAGTTCTTGCTTACAAGTACATTATTCATCTCAGAAAAAAAATACCTTCTTGACTACTATTTTATTTACTTAGGGAATTTCCCATATTTGTGATATAAAATTACAGCTATTTAAATGACAGAAGGAAAATACATTCCAAACAAACTACAGTTTTCTTTCATTTCATACTCTTTTCAATTTTTGTGCCAGGTTTGTATGCTTGCTTGTTATCCTCCGTCAGATTTGGCATGTAACAGACCTCTCTGATCTTTGCTCAACTAAAGGTGGAAAAGGAACTGAAACAAAAGAAGTGAGGACAGAATTGTTTGTGAGCCATTCAACACAGCTGTTGTAAATATTATACACTTGCATTATGCGGTGCCCTTTTACATGAAAATGAATTGTGTTTGCCACCATTTGGAGCTGTTTTGTTTTGTATTTCATAAATAAATTCTTTTAGTCTTGTTAGCTTTATTCATTTGGTTTTGTGTGGTTTTGTTTCTTGTCAACCTTTCCTTAAGGAATTCATTTTTTTTTCAGCTAAAATACATTCTCCAAGATTCATCTGGCAGTAAAAAGAAATATGTTTTGTAAGCTTTATGTAAAACAGGAATACTAAATTACATCTGTATCTTCATGTTCTGATTACCAGAGACTGACCTTAAGATGTCAGATTTTACTCTGTGGGTCAGCATATTAAGTCAGATTTTTTGACTTCTTAAATTTTATTTGGAGGTAAAAATCTGCTACTTTTACTAAGAATGGGTCAGATTCCAGTTTTTTAAAGTGTATTAAGATAAAATTGAATGATTTCATATAATATCACTTAGCCATGGGGGATAATCAGCTGGAAATTTCCTCAGTGCCTCATTGTGACTAACAAGCTAATGTTACTCTCAGATAGACTCCCTTAAGGTAAGCAAGGTAGACTATGTAAGAATAAGAAGTGTATATTACCTTATTTTCAGCAGTGAAGAAACCATTACATGGATATTGTGTACATTCTGAGATTCAAAATTGAAAGAAAATATTGAAGAGCCATGGGGAAACAGAAATTTGACAATACAGAGCTCTTTAGACTAGTAAACAAGACTGTAAATTGAACAGAATCTGAATAAAATCAATATTGGAAGTATTCCAAGTCTTGCTACCTATTTGAATATTTTTGAATGCATTTTACTGGATTCCACATGACCAAACTTATTAAAACAAAATTGTTGTGGTTTCATACTTTTAGTAGTCCCTTTTCCTGAACTATAAATTAACTTCATTTTTTTTTTAAGGTCAGATATGGTTTCCTACATAAAAATTTGGCCTGATATTCATTTAACCTAACAGACTCCCTAAGTGTGCAAAGCACATCTTTTTCACATGCATGAGGAAAAATCTTTCTAAGATTTGGCAAAGCTATTGTACTCAGATGGTGAAGCTGATTTGCATGTGCACAACAATTTCAGTATGCTCTAAATGCACATACAAAGAGTCTCTACCTTGTGAATGCACTCGTTTTAATTCTTTCAGGACTCATGCCAGATTCACGCTGGTCCCCACCAGCTCAAATTCCTGGACACTAAACAACTCAGAACATAGGGGAATCAGAAATACAGTCATTAGAGTAAAAAACAGTAGTCCACTATGCAAAGAAGATAATTTCAGGTATAATTAAGATCCCAGTTGTTTTACATTTCCTCTGTAATCACTGGAGGCATGAACAGCCAGAATTCATCAATCCAGTTTTTCTGAATTCTAGACTACTTCACTTGAGTAGCTAAAATAACGCTAAATGTGTTTGAGTCTTAGTCTATAAACGTTGGTTAGTTTAAATGATAATTTGTGTGAAACAAGGAGCTGTATATCCTTCCTTCCTTCCTTCCTTCCTTCCTTCCTTCCTTCCTTCCTTCCTTCCTTCCTTCCTTCCTTCCTTCCTTCCTTCCTTCCTTCCTTCCTTCCTTCCTTCCTTCCTTCCTTCCTTCCTTCCTTCCTTCCTTCCTTCCTTCCTTCCTTCCTTCCTTCCTTCCTTCCTTCCTTCCTTCCTTCCTTCCTTCCTTCCTTCCTTCCTTCCTTCCTTCCCTCCCTCCCTCCCTCCCTCCCTCCCTCCTTCCTTCCTTCCTTCCTTCCTTCCTTCCTTCCTTCCTTCCTTCCTTCCTTCCTTCCTTCCTTCCTTCCTTCCTTCCTTCCTTCCTTCCTTCCTTCCTTCCTTCCTTCCTTCCTTCCTTCCTTCCTTCCTTCCTTCCTTTCCTTCCTCCAGTGTTAGGAAGTGTCAGTATCACTGAGCTTTTCACTGCTTCAGTCTAGGCTTGCATCTGATTCCAGTATTTTACTTGGTTTCATTTCAAATGGAGCCGAGTTCAACAATATTTTCAAGAACTCAAAACAGAAAGGTAAATGAATGGTGAAATACATTAATAAAACTCTCATTATAAGGTTTTGCCACCTTTGAGACTATGTCCAGGGAAGGAAACCTATCTTGCTTCTTTTCTCTCTCTCAATCTGGCAAGCAGCATGGTAACAGCCATTTACCCATCAGGAAGAAACAATTTATCCTAGAGACGTCTACTGCTATCTGCTATTTATCCCTCATAATGCCTGTCTGAAGCGATTTCATCTCTCAGCACTATCTTTGCCTGTCAGAAGAGTGGTTGGTGAGTGATGATGGATATGACAAAGTTTATGAACAGTTAGACAGAAATAGGAAGGAGGCCTAGTAACATTGTTCTATGAAAATATTAGCTCACATTTGAGTAAGAGGATATGGACTATAAGGGACATACTTTGTCTTGAAATGCATGAGGGGTAAACTGAGCAGCATAGGAATTAGTCAGTCTTGACTTCTATTCCATAAGTATAGTAGGCCTTACTGTCAACTTTTATTTATGTTTCTACTTATGACATGCTTATTTTTCTTTAGTTTAGTATTTGTTTCATTCACAAATGTGTAAAATTGGATGGTATTTTCAAAATAGTTCTGGCAGTGTTGCAACTGTAAGTTTAGTTTCTATTGTATATGCCAAAGTTTTCCAAAAGAAAAATTTTCAAAGGAATAGTCTGTAGACTTTATTAATATTACTCTTTTTATTGGGGGTGTCAATGCAATTTTCTACTTTTTGACATTATATAGATACAAAAATCATACTAGACTTCCTTATAAGACTAACAAAGTGGGTGTTTTAGAAGAGTTTATGCCTAGGAGTTTTTTTAAGCTTCTAGAATACACAACATAATTGTTGTCTTCTTCCTAGAACCTCAGTACCATCTTCAAACTTTTCACATGCAAGAAGTCAATAATTAATCTGGTGATTGGGTCACAGAAACTAATTCTGTAATGGCTGAAAAAATACATTTGAGAAAAATAGGCTTGTTTTCATTACCTTTTCTATCCTTTTTCCATATCAATCATATGACAAATCCCAAAGTATATTTACCCAAAAGAAACATTATTTCATCTCTAACATTTTGGGAATGACCTTTAAATAATATGTGTATTGTCATGCAGCATCTATGTAGAGTTTTAGTTTAAACATAATGAACAGTGGTAGAACATGAAACACTGCTAATGTTTTTACAAGCTATCTGTCATACCTCAATTGACATTTTCAATCAAATCCCTTGAGGGTGCTGACTTCTACAAATAGCAGCCAAAGCATGCACTTTTTTAATCAAAAGCTTTCTATAATGGCTAACGAATAATTTTTACTGTCACTTAGCATAGAAATTTTTTCTAAAGAAAGCACCATATGTTCATTCTATAACCATGCCAAAGTTGCTGCAAAAGATTATGTGCAACTGCAAGAAGAAAAAAATGTAAAGTGTAAAAAGTGTAAAATATAAGTGTAAAAGCAGAGCACTGGTTCTTTGAAATCAAACTGCCATCAGAGAAGGCTCTTCATCTGTTGGAAAGTTTTAGTTTTCCTCTTCTTTCTGCATAGAATTTTTCATCAATTATGTTATGTCTGGTAGAGGATTTAGGGATTGATTTCAGTATGCTTCATATCAGGCATTTATTTTGATCCAAAATACTCACAAGGGAGAAAAAGCAAACCCTAGTTATACATAAAACAGTATAATCCTTTCAGATTTTATGCCACTAAAAAGTCAATATAAATTTTCATTTTGGAAGAATACGGATTTAAGATTTGGTCTATAATCTTACCAAAATAGGTAACAAATACAGATTAAAAACACTGAATAAATCAACACTATTAGTATGATAAACCCAGCAATCTAGTAGGTTTTTTGCCAGGATTATCCTGACAAGAAAAAAAGACTAATGAGGTAATTTCTTTTGCCAACCAGACAGCCGGTGAAGAGGAATGTGCCTAGTAATAATCGTAAAAATCTAGTGCCTAATAGATATCATTGCATTTCAATTCACAGAAAATACAGTCATAGTGTGCCATACATTAACATTGTCCTCAGCAATATGACTTCATGCTCCCACTAAAGAATGTAGAATGGACTTTAAAATGTAAGAGCTGTCAGATTAGCAAATAGTAAATTTACAGGGTGTTGGGAAAACATTCAGAGCTGGCTCTTCAAACATTGCAACTCCATTGAGGTTGGCTGTTAGTCATCTATGTGTCTGAGGATCTCAGCCAATCCGTCCCAAATTTTTCCCCTAGTTTATTTGGCTTGTGTGCTGGAGATAAGTATGATTTTGATTTACATAGTGCTGATATTTTTCCTAGCTTTTTATGTGTGTTTCTCTTTGGATAACACCAACTTTTCATTGCATTTTTAACTTCTTCTGGTCACTTAATAAACCAATTTTAAAGAACTATCCATGGATTAAAAATCTATTTCCTGAATAAATTAGCATATATAAATCACTATATAAACTCATTTCTACATACAGAAACTTTTATTCCTCATATGC
Organism: Acridotheres tristis; assembly: GCA_037013685.1. NCBI lineage: Eukaryota > Metazoa > Chordata > Aves > Passeriformes > Sturnidae > Acridotheres > Acridotheres tristis. The sequence continues at coordinate 74,799,247 of CM072887.1, read as the reverse complement.
ATTACTTAGCATTTATTTGCATTGAATTTTTTCTAGCATTTCATTGCCCAGATTTCTTGTTGGGTTTCCTCTCACAGCTGTGAAAAAGTAAATTGTCAGGTCCTAGATCATTATCTAAGATTTCTCTGTAAACAGTAAAGTATGTGATTAATCTTTCTGTAAGCAGAAATGGATGAACCAGCTTCCTAACATATGTATCTTTCCAAACTCTGTACTGGAAACTTAAATGCCAAGTTTAGTCTGGATATCAAACTCTTAGACACCTAAACTTAGATTACATTAATTCCATCCTTAGTATCATAAGATCTTTCAACCCCTTATTCTGTGCACTTTTATCTCACTGTATTCAAAATAATTTAATAATTGTTTAATCAGCAACTTCTGTGACCTCAGTGTTCATCATCCTTATGAGACTGCTTGTAAATGTGCTGCAGAGAACAAGGTCCTGGCGGGACCCCACTTGTAACAGTAGTTTTGAAGGTTAGGTTATAAATTGAAATTAGTAATTTAATGTCATATTCAAATTCCTTTACAACTCTTGGGTGAATACTGTCTGTTCCTGGAAAATTGGTTTTGTTCATTTTCATCAACTTCATTTCAGTTAGTTTTTCAGACACACCTTACTACCAATGTCTGTTATGGCTTTAATATTGTTGGATGCCTCCTGTATTCTTTGGCAGTTTTGGGTTCTGCCATCTCTAACAGTCTTTTGACTTACAGAGCACATAGAAAGAATTTTATCACAATAGTTTTTATATGTTGCTTCTTAGATTTTTTTTTTTTTTTTTTTTGGTTCAGTCTGGTTTACAACAATTCTACATTTGGTTATTAAGAGTTAATGTTCTTTTCCCTTTTATGCAATTGAAGACTTTCACTTTAGGAAGAAAGCTTTTCTATGACTTACCACTTCCTTTACTCTTGTGGTTAGCCATACAGCAAATAATAGTGTTTCAGTCCCTTCATTATATTTTTTATCTTAAATTTTGGGTTTTTTAGAAATTCTTTATGCCTACTGACAACACTTTGTCCTTTTATGCACTTTTTAAGTAATTTAGTATCTGTTTTGCTTAATTTTATGGCATTTCTCTTTTGAAAGAAAATAAAAGAAATATTCTGTTGAATTATGGATTTTTTTTTTTTTTTTTTTTTTACTTTTCTAAGGTAGATAATCAGTGCAGTCACTATTAAATTTTTTTTGGATCAATAATCTTGCATCTCTTAACAAAAAACCAAAAGATTTCATCTCTGTGATTTCCTAGAGGCAAATTTCTCCAAAAAGCTTTTGAGTTTAAAGAAATGTAACACGTGATAGCACAATGTTCATCCAGTCTATGTGTGAGCAATCAAAATCTCTCAGTATGATTATGCTTATTATAATGACTATGATTGGGTTTTTTTTATTATTTTTCAATAATTTTAAATATCCTGTCTAGATTATTGAGTCCTAATTTTAAAAACTTCAGGTGTGGTATTTCAAACTACTGAAATTGTCTGCTATGTTTAATGTGGCTAATTACAGTCCAAATAATCTTGTTCTGCCTTATTACTAGCTTCTAAATTCCCTTTCTTACATAAATTTGCTCAGACACCTGTTTGGCATTGCACACGGAGCATATCAGGCAACACAATGAAGTCCTCATCCCTGGCTGGATTTCATAGCTGGCACTTCTCTCCAGAGCTGATCCATGTGTCATTGGCAACTACATACTCTTCAAAGACTAACTTGTTCTAGAAGTATGGAATGGAATGGAATGGAATGGAATGGAATGGAATGGAATAGAATAGAATAGAATAGAATAGAATAGAATAGAATAGAATAGAATAGAATAGAATAGAATAGAATAGAATAGAGTAGAATACAATACAATACAATACAATACAATACAATAGAATCGAATAGAATCGAATAGAATCGAATAGAACAGTTGGAAGGGACACATAATTACCATCTAATCCAACTACCTGATCAATTCAAGACTGACAAGAATTTAAAGTATATTCTTGAGAACATTGTCCAATTGCCTCTTAAACACTGACAGGCTTAGGGTATTGACCACCTCTCTAGGAAGCCTGCTGCAGTGCCTTTTGCTTCTTCACTCATTTCTTTTAAAGAAATGCTTCCTGGAGTCTAAACCTCCAGCTTTTAATCATTTCCATGTGTCCAATCACTGAGTGGCAGGGAGAAGAGAATAGCACCTCCCCCTCCACTTGCCCTCCTCAGGAAGCTGTAGAGGGTAATGAGAAATCCTTCCAGCCCTTTCATCAGTTTTGTTGCCCTTCTCTGGATTTACTCAAGGACCTTCATTTTGTTCATAAAATGTGGGGACCAGAACTGCACACAGCACTCAGATGAGGCAGAACAAATTCTGAATACTGTGGATTCACCACATCTTTTGACTATCTGGTGTTGCTGTTTTGGATGTACCCCAGGATGGGGATTACCCTCTAGCCTGCCAGGGCACAGTGCTGCCTCATGCTGATCCTGTTTTTGCCCAGGACCCCAAGATCCATTTGCAGGGCTGCTCTCCAGCTACTCATCTCCAAATTTTTATTTGTGTCTGATATCTCTTTGTCTTAGGTGAAGAGTCTGGCATTTGAACTAGCTGAATTTCATCCCAGTATTCATTTTGCAACGTTTCAATCTATCTAGATCCCTCTGTAAGGCCTCATGACTCAAAAGTCAATGGCATGCCCCAGTTTAATATCAACAGCCTTCAACTCAGGCATCCAAAACATTGATAAATATGATTAACAGATCTGGCCCTAAAGTTGAACCCTGAAGAAAACCTCCTATGACTATCACCAATATGCTGAATATGCTGTCCAGAAGAATGCTGGACAATATCAAAAGCTATCTAAAAATCCAGAAAAAATACATCCGACAACTTCCATTCATCCAGTAAATGGGTGACTTTTTGATAGCAGGATATTAAATTAGTTAAACAGGACTTTCTTTTCTGAACTCTGTGTTGACTGCATCTGATGATTTAATTGTTAAAATTGTTAAAATATAATTGTTAAAATGCTTTTCAATATGCCTCAATATAATCTTTCAATCTCAATATAACCTCATAGAACTCATAATTTTCCCAGACTAAGAGGTCCATAGTTCCCTGGATCTTCTCTAACCATTTTTGTAGATAGTAATAACATTGGCCAGCTTTCAGTCAGCAGGGACAGCCCTTTTTTTAGATGATTGAGAGGGCTGCTGTCATAACATCTGCTACCTCCTTCAGTGTCCTGGGATGAATCCTCTCAGATTCCATGGTCATGTGAACATTCACCTGGTAAAGCTGGTAGCTTTCCATTTCAGTCATTGCAAATGAAAAGCTACTGATCCCATACTTGTATTGTTTCAACTCAAGGGACAGGCCATCTCAAGGTCTATCATCATTATTAAAAATAGAGTCTAAAACCTCATTGACTATCTTGACTTTTCCTTAATTCATGATAGACAGATGACCATCTTCAAAAAGTATTGATCTCATGTTTTCTTTCTCTTCTTGCTATTAGTATACTTTTTAAAAGTCCTTCTTGTTATCGGAAACAACACTGGCCAGTTTCAACTCTAACTGACATTCGGCTTTTTGTTTCTTCCCTCTGCATGAATGAACCTCAGCTCTGCTCTTCCTGAAAATCTTACTTCATGAGGTCATAGAATTATTTTTTTTCCTTTTGAGATTCATGAAAAATTCCCAGTTCAGCCAAACTGGTCTTCTGCTTTGTTAGCTTGACTTATGACACAGTAGAATCGCCTACTCCTGATCTTGTATATTACTTATCAATTTGGAAAACAAGTATTTTGTTAGGAAGAAAAAGAAGGAAAAAGATCCTTTAATACATGTTCCTCCTTTACATGGATTCCTTTTCTTCCTAATGAATGAAGAGCATGGTTTTTTCCACTTTGTAAATTCTCTTGAACATCTAAGCATGATTCTACTATTTTAAAATTATGTCCCATCTATTGAGGGTCAATTATATTTGAGGACACTGCAAGTATTCCGTGCCTTTGAAAGAAGTGCTGAAATCCCTGTTGCTTTCAGCAACACAGGATACAGCTTGAAAATGTAGTAGTGGACCTGCTGTGAAAGTGAAGCAGGAAAGCAAACAGTGTGGAATATATACTTATATTTAATGACAAAATTGCTAGAGAGACCCTATTTAATGACAAAATTGCTAGAGAGACTCTGAAGGTACTTTTGATTTTTTTTTTTTTTTTGAGAAACAGGACTCAAAAAGTTGACATATTTGTTTAAGATACAACTTGATAAATTTGATATCCGACAATTACAGATTATTTGATCACTCAGAAAGTTTTTTTTTCCTACATGTTCTAATTGTTACTTCAACCAAGACTTTAGAATCTGAAAAAAATCTACATTCAACTAAGCCTTGCTGTTTCATCTAAGCGTTGTACTGAATATGGTTACCTTAGTTTTAAAATTAAGTGTTAATTTCTATGGAGATTAAAAAGATCAGAAATACACAATTTTAGTGTTTTATTTATTCCATTTGTGATATATCCTTCTTTTAATTTTTTCCAACAACTGCTTTTTTAGGCGAAAAGTACAATGCTACCTGTCAGATAGGAGCACATTCTTTCACAATAGGAAAGAGACAAGCCAATTTTGCCTGCAGATATATTTGAAAAATCACAGTGCAGAGACTAATTAAACAGTAGTGGTAGCTATTTTTTAAAATTATAAAAGAGGAACACCTATGAGAAGCCAATCTGATACTCCTTTGTAAAGAACAAAGACAGATAGTATCTGTTAAAACCAGTTACTATTCCATTAAGTAATGGAACACATATAAAAAGAAATATAACTGTATTGAAAATGTCAAGAAACATGAAGAATAGTTTGATAAACAATAAGAGTGAGGGAACTTGAAGGGGGGAGCACTGATTTTTTTTTTTGTAATAACTCAATAAATTTTTTTAAATTACTATGATACAATGAGTTTAAAAAAGTCAGTCCTGAGGAAAATTTTAGAACTGGTGAAAATTTTTTATGATATTTTAAACTAAACAAGTCAATGCATTTACTATAGGGAAATAACCCTAAATTAGTGTGAGAATAGATTAAATGACCCAATTTCAGATGCTCTTCTATGAAAGAAAATGTTGTGTATTAAGGGCTTAAGTGAAGTCCCATTGCAATCAATGGAAAGACTCCAGATGGAGCAGACTCAAATAATCACTTCTCAGTCATCTGTTAAAATACACTTTAAGTAATACATACTCCAATTTAAAACAGATTTGAAGGTCTGGGAATTCTATTTTACTTTTCAGTTGAAAAAACACAAATCCAAACTTGTCTATTGCTGTGCCTTGTGTTTTGTGTTTGTAGAACACCTTACAACTCCTAAGAATATGTAGACAAACATCTATGTGTCCCATCCCAGGCTTTCAATGCCATGATATCTCTAAGTCTATTTTGCCTTAGGGTCATCTTGAGAAAAACTTATGCTTCCAATAAGAAGTGCAAGTAAAAAAAAGGTGTCAAGAGCAGCATAAAGAACTGCAGCCCTCCGTGTAAGACAAAGATGTTAAGCTGAATTTTATCTGTGAAATGGATGCCACAAATAAATAATTAAGTAAATTAAACATTTGGTTGAAACTGGGCTTTTAAAAGCCATACTTTTATGAGACTTTGAATTCTTTTCTTGTTTGTAAATTTATAGAAAATACATTGATTTTTGAACTTCAGGACAAGTAAATATAGCATGTTTAATAGTTTGCCTGGTTGTGGAATTTTATATGTGGTCAGAAAATTCTGATATGAGGAACTCTTCAAACTAATGGCTGAAGGCAAAAATGAAGGTCCTCAAAAGTAAGAGATTTATTTGTGTTTTTGTGTAAAGAATACAAGACTATTTTCAAGTAGCATTTATGCTTAAAAAGTCAAACTGAGGATCAAATTTGTTATCCAAATTTAGCTTTTAATATAAAAAAACCCTGACTTAAAAGCATCCCTGTTGGTTTTAAGTTACCACAGCCTGCAACAACCAGATGAGACAGGACTGTCCACCTTTGAAATTCATCTACCCACAGTCATCCATGGTTCACATATAACTTGTGTTCAAGATGAATGCTGTGGATTCCTCTTCCATTTAGCTCTCTGCTGGCAGCAAATTTGTCAGAGGCAGTTGGTCTGCTCTAAGGTTTTACCTTCTCTTCAGAAAATAAATTAGGAGTATTAAAACTTCAGGAGATAAGATGCCTCTGAAGCACTGTTGAACTCTGCTGCTAGGCAGGAGGTAGGGGAGAGACATTATGTATTCAATGCTGACATTTCTGCTAAAGCCTGCAGTAGGTCTTGAGCAAGTCATTAAAGTAGTTTGTGTTAAGAAACAGACTTTTTAGGAGGTTTTAAGTATATCCATTCTATTTTCTATATTATTTTTATTGAATTAAGACTATAGTCCTTTTTTTCAAAAATAACCAGTGATGAAACATGCTCAATATTATATCCATTGATACTGATAGTAAACTAGTGATTGGTTTCAGTGATGTGTCATCAGATACTGTTGGGGTTTTTTTCAATGAAGGGGCAAACCACCCCCCCAGCATTATAATTACTTACAATAATTTAAAAAAAAAAAGAATTGCTGTTATGCAAACCATTTCTAATCCTATTAGAATGTGTGATCTACATTTCCCTAATACACTATTAGCAGTCTAATTACATGTGAACACATTACCAGCGCACAAAATATGAATTACAGAAATATAAATCACATTCTATCAGGCATTATGCCTTCATTGTCCCTTTTGCATTTGCACCTATCATCACTTCCATGCAAGGAAGTGCAATGGAAAGTATGAAACGTACAGAAACAACACTAAAAATGCATGGAGAAATATCAGAAAAGGCCACAAATGCAACCTGAACTATCTTACATTTCCTGTACGATGAATATTAGAAAAGCCTAATTACCTAGATGTTGAGGGCAAAGTGTAAACTATTCTTCAACAAAACACACAGTTGGGAAAATGTCTGTTCTCTTTAAAGGATTAGTAAATAATGACTTTTGCCCTTAGGAGACAGTTTTAAATGCAAAATATATTATGAGCAACATGTCATTTTCAAAAATCTAGCCATACTTTATAAGTCCTCTTTATAGAAATCTTTTTTATATAAAGAAGATATAAATCTTCTTTATAAATCGTAAGAAATTTGAAAAATCTACTCAATAAAGACTATAGGTGATCTTATTCTAGAATTTAATTTAAAAATTCAGAATATACAAAAACTTGAGTTCCAAAAAATTAAATAAAGAGTTACTCTCAAGAATGTCAATATTTAAAAACTTTGACTGTTAAAACAGAAAATTGAAAATAAAAATAGCAATTACCTTCTTTTAAGTCAAAAGGAACAAAACTCACCCACCCAACCAACCAATCAACTAACTATATAAATAAACAAATAAGTGGAAATAACTTGAATGTGAAGTTTCTGTGTTTACAGTGCTAAAAACAATGTTGTAACAACAGTAATTCCAAACAACTATGTTAATGGCAAATATATTTTAAAAATACTATCCCTAGGAACATGGAAATGGTAGAAAGTATAGACATGCCTGGAAATATTTCCTTGCACAAGCAATAACTATAGCTGTCCTTTTACTTAAAACTGATTCTTACAAATATTCAGGAATATGACAATTGACTCAGTAATGGATTCTTTGATGTGTAAAAGTGTTAACGTGCACAAGAGTGTGAAAAAGTCTGAAGGCTCATGGTTTTACCATGACAATGCCTTGAACAGAAGTGTTTACACCAGGGAAGAGACATTTTGAATGATATTTGGAGTTTCTCTGTTGAGTTAGTGGAGATGGCTTTTTTATTATTATTTTAAGGGTCAATAGATTTCCACAAACACACCTAGTGTGGCCTACAGTAATATGCCACTACATCACTTTTACTCAGTGACAGAGAATATGCACAGAAAAAAGCATTTGGAAGCTTCTAGTAAAAGTTTAGTGTTTAAAGAGAATAGGGGAATTATACATTCTGTTTTGTCAATAAGCAAATAATTAAGAAGCTGGTTCTAAAACTACTGTTGTATCATATAGGTAAGGAAATGTTCACGTGTGATAAAAATATGTTCAGTTATTCATAAAATGTGGACTGCCTTATACTAAAAAGATCAGTGAGAGAGTAAAGCTACAAAGTGTGTTTTGCAGTTGATAATTGTGGTCCTGTAGACTGAGATATTTGATACTGTGTCTAAACACTGGAAATGAGATTTCAAGGACAGCATTAAGAGGAACTTCCAGAACTGCCTTCAAGTCAGGCACTCATATGCAAATAAGAGCCAATTAAGGAGAGTGAACTGTTTCCTCCAGTTCATACCTACAATCTATTCCTTCCCTCAATAAGTGGTTAGTTAATCCTGCCTTCATCAGAAAAATAGAAATCAATATTCTTCCAGACCTGGATAATGGAGCACACCACATGAGGAAGGGCATAATCATGTTGTGCATTATTTATACTTCAGTGAACTCACTAGAACACACTTCATCAGATTCTTTACCAAGCCTATGTCTACAATATGACTGTCTACAATATAACAAGAGCATTCTTTATAAATTCACATAAGCAAAATGACTATTCATCAAGAAGGAAATCTTACAGGCACAGGAGAGGGCCATGTCCATGTGCCAAAAGACAAGCCATCAGGGAAGAAGACTGATCTGGCTGAACAAAGACTTTTGGCTGGAACTCAGGGAGAAAAAGGAAAGTTTTTGACCTTTGGAAGAAAGGGCAGAAATGCAGGAGAACTACAAGGATGCTCTGGAGTAATGCAGGTGGAAAATTAGCCATGCCAAAGTTCAACTAGTAATTAATCTGGCCACTAGCATAAAAGACAACAAAGAAACTTTCTAGAAACAGCAACAAAAGAAGGGCTAATTTTATATCCTCCCTTTATAGGATACAGGAGTAAACAGTGACAAATGAGGAATAGGCAGAGGTACTTAATGCTTTCTTTGTAGCAGCCTTTAATAGAGAGACCAATTGTTCTTCAGGTACACAGCTCCCTGAACTGGGATACAGGGAAAGGGGGCCAAATGAAGCCTCCATAATCCAAGAGGCTACGCCCCTTAAACACACACAAGTCAATGGGGACAGATGGGATCCACCCAAGGTTACTGAGGGAGCTGGTAGAAGCACTCACCAAGACACTTTCAATAATTTGCCAGCAGCCCTGGTTAACCAGGGAGGTCCTGGCTGACAGGAGGTTGACAAGTGTTGGCAAGATGCCCACCTACAATCAAGCCAGAAGGAGGATCTGGGGAATCACAGCCCTGTCAGCCTGACCTTGGTACTGGGGAAAATCATGGAGCAGATCATCTTGAACCCATCATATGGCAGAGGCAGGACAACCAAGGAATCATGTCCAGCCAGCAGGGATTTATGAAATGTAGGTGCTGCTTGACTGACTCCATCTCCTTCTATGACAAGACGTCCCAGTTAGTGGATGAGGGAAAGGCTGTAGACGTTGCCTGCCTGGATTTCAATAAAACTTCTAACACCATTTTCCTCATTATTCTCCTAGAGAAATTGGCTGCTCGTGGCTTGGGCGAATGCACTGTTCATGGAGTAGAAAACTCTCTGGGTAGCTGAGCCCAGAGAGTGGTGGTGAATGGAGGTAAATCTAGTTGGTGGCTGGTTACCAGAGGTGCTGCCCAAGGATCAGCATCGGGGTCAGTCCTGTTTAAAATCTTTAGAAATGACCAAAACAATAGGATTGAGTGCATCCTCAATCAGTTTGCAGATGACACCAAGTTTGGGCAAGAGCATTAATCTGCTGGAGGACAGGAAGGCTCTGCAGAAAGATGTGGACAGGCTGGATCAGTGGTCTGATAACAATTGTATGAGGACCTTGTTGTGCCAGGTGCTTCCCTTTTGTCACAACAACCCCATGCAGTGTTACAGACTTGGTTAACAGTTGGACTTGATGACCTTGAAGGTGTTTTCAACTTAATGATTCTGTGATTATAAGAGTAGTTATAAAGCTGCTTAGTGGAAAAGGATGGTGATGCTGGTCAGCGGCTGGCAGGACATGAGCCAGAGTGTGCCCAGGTGGCCAAAAAGGCCAGTGGTATCCGGGCTCATATCAGAAATAGTGTGGCCAGCAGGATCAGGGCAGTGGCCATCTCCCTGAACATGGCACTGATGAGGCCCCAGCTTGCATCATGTGTTCAGCTTTAGGGTCCTCAGTGCATGAAGGACACCGAGGTGCTGGAGGATGTCCAGAGTAGGGCAACAGAGCTGGTGAAGGATCTGGAGCACAAGACTGGTGGGAGCAGCTGACAAAGCTGGAGCTGTCTTGCCTGGAGAAAAGGAGGCAAAGTAACAAGGAAAAGGACAAGACAAAACAGCTGCAAAGTTGTGCCAGGGGAGTTTTGACTGGAGAGAAGGCAAAGTTTCTTCATCAAAAGGGTTATCAAACCTTGGAACATGCTGTCAAGGTCAGTGACAAAAGGGTTTTCAAGCACTGGAACAGGCTGTCAAGGTCAGTGACGGAATCACCATCCCTGGAGGTATTTAGCATATGTTTTGATGTGTCACTTAAGGACATGGTTTGGTGTTGGACATGGTTAGACTCAATGATCTTAAAGGTCTTTTCCCAACTGAATGGTACTAGGATTCTACAGTGAAAATATCCAGTTTAAGTTTTCGTGTCACATGTGCAAGGGATCATTTAAGTGGTGTCTTGCAGTCAGACAGACAAATACATTTTCATAGTTCTGAGATTTATCTGCAAATTTCTGACCATTGTCCCTTCTTTGTTACAGGGTTGGTATTATGGATCCAGAAAAGCCTATGTCTGTGCATCATTTGTAATACTTATGCTATAATATCAACATACTCAAAATTAGCTTATGTTCAGCAAGGTAATCTTTATGTTCATACTGCTTCCTGAGAAACTAACAAATTTGTTCTTGTCAAGGGGATCAGAGCTTGCAAGTAATTACTTGCACAGCCTACGGAGTCCAGAATTTTCTTATTCTTACCTGTCTATTTAACCCAGGACTAATTACAAATTGATTATGAATGGGATTTCTAGGTCTTTAGGACACCACAAATAATAAATAGGTAACAGTAATAAATTAACTTTACCATACTGCAAGAGTTCATTCTATAGCCAAGGTGTTGTTTGTGTGAAATTAACAGCACCGAACTTAAGATGGGCTGCCACATAAATGAATACAACTGCCTTCAATATACTTTCTGAACTGCTTCTCCATGAAATCACCCTGCCAACTAGAATTCCACCTGACAATCAGATACTATAACATAAAACATTCCAAAAAAATTTCAGTGTTAACATATCACTCCCACAAGAATCTCATTTTTATTATGAGTGACACAAAATTTAAGAGCTGTCTCTTGGTACTGACCCTCAGCTATTTTTCAACAACATTTGCACTTGTGTATAAATGTAACTCTGTATTTGAGAAGCAATATAGCCAGGTATAAGAGGCTTTTGCAGTTTTCCATTGCCAGTGTTATATTCCTCACCCTGTGGACTGTTTATTCTAGGGAGAGAAATCACTTTCTCTAAACAAGGAATTTAGAGAAATCAATACAATTTTCTGATATTTGCATACTACAATAAGTACAGATCTAAATGGATAAACTATGCAAGCTCTGTAAAAATAAGATTCAATGAATTTTTATTTTTAACTGTATATCATAGATAAATTAACAAACAAAGGACCAACAGATCTGTGATCTTTAACAAAGAATACTTTTTTAGTGGTTTTTGACTCCTTTTTCTGGATAAGTGGAGAAAGAGTTTACTCCCCTTTCTGTTTTGAAATGTGTCTCTTAATGATAAATGAATATGGCAATGGCACATAGGGATTTCTGATTATACAATTTGTCTTCAGTGCCAGTAGATATAATTTCCTGTTTCAATCTCCTCCACCTTTTTTTCTGTTATATCAAAATTGCTAGGATTTTATAGAAGTGTTTTCTCTGCAACAGCTTGAAGATATAAGTAAAATGAAATGCAGTGAGTATTTAAGATCTGATAAAACATTGCTAATTTGTTTTCCAGCATGCTTAATATTCAGATCTCCACAGACCAAGCTTAGGCGGGAAGAATAAAAACTGACACAGCACAGAAAATCTACAGTGATGGATACATTCACTACTACAAAAAAATGAGCCCCACACCTGAGAAATATTAAAAGTCCTGAAACACCTACATACCATTCATGTCTCATAATAAATTTTAACTAGGTAACTGCCACTCAGAAAAATGCATCTTAAGCTAAAAGTCCAAGAACATTAAAGCACAACTTGGTACAAGTAAATGCATTAACAGTAAATGCATGCAACACTGACAAGTGTTTTTCACCTGCCTGGCAAATATACGTGATATAAGATGTCACAAGTTGTTTGATTTCATTTTATTGTTTAGTTTGAAGTCCTTCATCTGTTTAAGACAAATATACTTCGTATAAGTACTTGATGTTTTGTTTCATTTTATTTGGTATTTAATTCTATTTTTGTGAAATTTATGTTGAAAGGAGATGATATGCTGTAGAGGATCTAATCACGTCCTGGAAATTATCTTCTGGTATAGCAGTATTGCTTCTTTTGCTAGTCTTTGTTTAATTCTTTACGTGTTTGTTTTTTAGCTTTGGCTGCACATCTATTCACGTCTTTAAACAATCCTTTCCCCTCTGATTTCTTCTTACTGGGAAATTCAACTGGTGTGGCCAGAAGGACCAAACCATAAAACTCAATGGCACACAGCTTAAAATTTAATGAACAGGACACACAACACACTGATACCATGCAAGCCCCCTGCCCAAATGCTGACTAGTAGCACCCAGGGTACTTCTAGGAAAGGGGACGCTTGCTCCCACCCTTCAAGGAAATGGTGAGCTGGCTCTCTCATCTAACAATACCTCCTCCACTACACCACCACATATCTCTGGATGTTCATCTCCACTCTGAGGGGTTATATTCTAGCTGTGCATTATTTTCTGTAGAGGTTGTCATTATAAACCACTAATGGTCCTGTTTATCACGAAGCTGAAGACAATCCCTTTGGCTTTCACTATCTATGAGGCCAATTGATGGCTTGCATCAACCTTTGCTTCTCCAGGTTATCTGAGTTACACAACTGATGAAGTGCAGTGAGAGTCACACAACAAAGTCCCTCTATCCCTTCTTTGTTTTCCAGATCTGAGCAGGATAATCAGTCAGAACTGGGCAAATCTCATGGGGATAACAGCTGTCTGAGTGGTGCTTTTAGATAGGTTTTGTCTTTGGCTTTTCTACATGTATGTACTGAGAAATATCAAGCCTACCAGAGAAATATCAACAAGCTTGTAGTCAGTGTTTTACATTTTGAGGATGAGAAAAAAGATGAAAAGTGCATTCTAATATAGATCTTATTAAAAGGGAGGTTTACATACACATCCCCCCTGCCTCCAGAAGCTCCAAAATGATTGCACTACTGGCTTTACTGAGCACAGAGCATGTTCTGGTGAGCACTATAATAATTGCCTATCAGCCTGCTGCAAAGTATCAGTTGTTCTCAGTTTGAGATAGTCAGTAATTATGTTAGAAGTTGATACTGTCACAGAATGCTGCCAACAAGCAATGTATAAATTAAAATATAGTTATTATTCGGCATATTGCACAGTATAAATTTTCCAGTATAATTCATATCCTAGAAGTGGCAGCAGCTGCAACCTTCTAAGTAAACAAAATAATCCAGCTATTTGGAGGTGTATAGATCTGCATCCTCCTGGAGACTTCCTCTGAACAGTAGTTGAAACACCTGACAGTTCATTGCAAGACCAAATTAATTCTAAAACACTTTCCCTTTTGTATTCATAGAAGCATAGAATTATTTAGGTTGGAAAGGACCTCTAAGGTCACTGAGTCCTACCATGAACTTAACAGGTGCCAAATTCATCACTAAAAACATGTCCCTAAGTGTCATATCTACATATCTTTTAAATATCTCCAAGGATGGTGACAACCACTATTACTACCCTGGGCAGCTCATTCTAGTATTTCATTCAGCAAAGAAATTTTTTTCCTTATACTCAGTCTAACAGCCTTTAGAGTTTTGACTCTGAAAACAGATAGTTATATGGAAAACTTTTCTGTGTGTAATAAAAGCGAATTTTAACACTATTTTCATAATCATTCATGCAGAGCTCATCTGTTTAGAAATGGAGGCAGAAACCATTGGGATCATGGCAGCATTCTCTTTACTGTTATTCAAATGAAAAGACACTCAAAAAAAGGTAAAAGTTCCAAATTCACAAGCCAGCTAAACTAACAAAGTATAATTCATGCACAAAAACCTCGAGTGTTGGCAATGGAAAGCACATTAAGATATTTTATGGTTGAAATTCAGAGAACACATGAATGGAAATTTCTTGGAGGTTGTTCACTCTTTTGCTTCTAACTGGATTCATAGACTTGAGTCAATTACACTTTCCATGTCTCAATTTGCAATAGTTTAGAAGTGGGAAAATAACCCCCACTGGCAGGGTGTGAGAACTGAAACAGAAGCCCATGGACTGTCTCAGATGAAAAGTAGTGCTTAAATGAAAGTGTGATTCTCCACTCTCCCTTACAATCATGTGTTGCAATCATATAACACCTTCAACTTCCTGGAAAAAAACACCAAATGATAGGATAGGGTTGGATAGGGTCTCTTTGGTTTTATTTTGTTTTTTTAATTATCTCTATGACTTCATCAGACATAATGGCTTTTCAAATTCTCAGTGGACCTTAAACTTCTTAGATTGCTACAAAGCAGCAACTTTCGTCATTGTGAACAAAGTCAACATTCTAATTGGATTTTTAATCTGTAGGGTCTGCATATATGTGTATGTTCTCCCCCAGAATACAGTAGATGAGTGATTTTTGCTCTATGTGTGTGTGTTTTTGTGTGTGTGTGTGCTATATTTGTGGCCTATCTGGATGTTTTCTCACAGTCTCATCATCACCACAGAAAGGAAAGTAATTTCAGAAGTTAGGATACAGAATTAGAAACTGAGTGCACAATCTTAGATTACCTCAGAGAGTCCATTTGTTATCTACTGTTTGCTCGTAGGGGTTCACTCAGCAAATTTATAGCCGTTTCAGGAGAAACAAGTGTATGGTGTGACCTTGAAAACACACTAAAAAAAGGCCCATTCCTTAGTTGAGGCTTCACTTGGCAAAGCAAATAAATGGAGATATATGTGTATAATGTGATCGTTTAATTTTGCTCTTGATTACTATCCAGATAGATAGTTTGTTGAGATTGACTGTGGCAATCCCAGTGTGATTCTAATCACATCTCTCCTTGACCCTGTGCTCCATAAAGTGCCCTGGGCCATTAAGGTGGTATATCTGACCTTGTAATAAAGACTCATATAACATTAAAGGAAGCTGCCTACTTAGCTCTGACTTTTAGTATATTCCAAACTGTTTAAACTGTGCTAGTGAGGCTTGGTTAGAACTGACCCCACTTACCCTGTCTGTAAGAGTTGTGTTGTAGCTCCTGTGCAAAGGCAGTTACAGATGTATTCATTCACCACTGAAGCAGAGATGCATTTTTCTGTCATCAGGACTGAAATTCCCTCCATGCTTTGTACAGTAGTCTGACAAACTTTTACCTGAAATGAACACAAATACATTTCATTTGAGATTTGGGCATTTGTTAATTTTAGTGTTTTGAAATAAATGTTCATAATTAATATTAAATTACATCAGTGACTCATTTGTCCTTCAGTATATACATATGCATCTGTGAAAGAATGTGCCTTATACTGAAATGAATGAGCAAGCTGTATTTCTGTATATGTATGCATGCAAATGTACACATATTATGATTGTCACTAGAGTGATAGATCCATGCTGCTTGTCCATTAAAGTAGCAGCTGCCTTAAATGACCTAATCTGATTTTCTCATTAACCATCTCCACATGCAATTATACTACAGATGAATGATGAGAAACATTGCAGGTTAAGCATAGTTCCAATAATTTTGTGCAATAAATCAGCAAATGATAAAAATTTACAAATCTACACAATCCACATATATTGCTGTTTCTACGTGGTTATATATGTACACACAGAAATGCATGCTGAATAGGTTTTTATGACACACAGGAAGTTTGTACCAAGTTTCACTGAGAATCATAAACATCCTTTAGAAGACACTAAAAAAATCCCACTAAACAGAATGAAAGTTAATTGATTCTGTGCTTTGAATTCCTATCACAGGATTGCTGGTTGTACTTTAACCTTGGAATAGGTATTGATTGACATTTACCACATGGGACTTCATTACTTTACACTAGTATATCTGAATGTAAAGTGACGCTTTCCAAATACAGGCAGACACTATCCTCTGTGCAGCAGTACACTCACACATTTATCTATGACATACTGAGGCACTCATATTGACCTGATCCCCACGTTGCACAGAGTGGGTAGCTCTAGAGCATGTACTGGCGTTTGTTAGGGATATTCTTCTTGGTTTCTTTTTCATGGAAACTAGGATGTAGGCAAATGAGGAGAAGCAGATGAGATCACTGATGAGCCATCCCAGCATGTAATTCAGATGATGCACACACTGTGAATATAAAATTCCTTGTAGGTTTTCTGGCCTAGACTTGGTGCTAAAAACCATCTCCTTCTCTGTACTCTGCTTCACTAAGGTCAGGAGAGATACTCAATCTATACAGTATATTCTTCAGCCAATGAACAAGCTTAAGGAACTTCAGTGTTTAAATCAATCTTCTTTCCATTAAAAAGGACATTGGTTTTATTATGAAGGTATTTATTGACCTCTGAATAGCTGTTCCCCACCAAAGGATGGAGGTGATTGTGGGAGAGCTTTTGGCTTTGAGGTATTATGAGATAGCATAGGGGCGACAAGATTTTGTTTTTGCATCTAATTTTAGATATTTGAAGTACCTTTTCCCTGAAAAAGAGGTAATTATCTTCTGTTGAGAGATAAAAATGCACTTGATATTGAAGTAAACAAGTCACACACGCATTTTTCCTGCACACACACATGCGTGTGTGTATGCCTTGCTTTCACTAACCTTCTCATCAGAAAAGAAGACATATTTAAAAAGTCAATGTGCTAATCTGAATAAAGATTATGTATATCAGGACTATTAAAGGCCTCAGAACTGATTGATTTTTCTGTGCTTTGAATTACATTCACAATATTTTACCTATTGATTCATTTATTTAAACAAACTGGTAGAAATTAATGTGAATACGTTTCTCCTTCCTGTCTACATAGTTACTTAGCACTAAAATGTTACCTAAATACGTAATGTTGTATGAACAAATCTTACTTTTTTTTCTGTACTTGTAGTTATTTGTTGGAATACCTAATGGCCAATTAGAAATCTATTTCACTGACAGTTAAAATCTATAATTCATCAGATGCAATATGATAATTGCCTGTTCATAATCTCAAACATTGCACATCATTGAGGAAATGATTCAGAATTGTTTTCCAATTATAAATAAACTTAATTGCTTGGAAAACATACTGTCTCTTACAATCTCATAGAAGCCAGCATTGGGAGTTAAGTGACACTACTTAAAGTTTTGCAGCTCATAATTTAGCAGTTTAAATGCACAGTTAAAACTTTATAGACATACATCAAGGCCAATGGTGCTATTCATGCCCTGCAGTTGCATCATTTGAAGCTTAAATCAGGGATATGGTGATCAGATAGAGAGAGTGATGTGCCTTGGGCCACAGTTTTCAACTTACTGACAAACATGGAGGTTTTTAACTTGCAAACTGCAGCAGACTAAAGGGACAGTAAGAAAAAGTGGATTCATTTCTCTTTTTCTTGGTTGTTCTCTAGAGACTTACTAGCCATCAGAAAACTATTTGAATGTTCTTACCCTCTGAAGACTCATGTCTTATATGAAAAAATCACAAAAACACAGAGTCAATTAAATTGGAAAAAATCTCTGAAACCATCAAGTCCAATCCATGACTGAACACCCACTCTGTCAACTAGATTCTGGCACTGAGTGCCATGTCCAGTCTTTCCTTTAACACCCTCAGGAATGCTGATTCCACCATCATCCCATTACAATATCTATATGATCCCTTCTGTAAAGAAATTCTTCCCTGTCTCTGGACTAAACCTGCCCTGGTGCAGCTTTAGACTGTGACCTCTTGTCCTGTTGCTAGTTGCCCGGGAGAAGAGCCCAACGCCCCCCACCTGGCTGCAATTTCCTCTCAGGCAGTTGTAGAGTGATAATGTCACCCTTGAGCCTCTTTTTCTCCATGCCAAATGATCCCATCTCCCTCAGCTGCTCCTCATAGGACTTGTCCTCCAAGACCCTTCACCAGTTTCATTGTTGTTCTCTGGACCTGCTCCAGTGCCTCAATGTCCCTCCCGAACTGGGGGGCACAGTACTCGACACAGCACTCAGGGTGCTACCTCGTAAGTACTGAGTACAGGGGAAGAATGTCTTCCCTAGTCCTGCTGGGAACACTATTCCTGACACCAGCCAGGATGCCATTGGATGCTCTTGACCACCTGGACACGTGGCTGGCTCATGTTGAATTGGCTGCCAACCAGCACCCCCAGAGCCTTTCCCACTGGGCCACTTTTTGTCCTCTTCTTCCCCAGCCTGTAGCTCTACTTGAGGTTATTGTGGCCAAAGTGCAGGACCTGACACTTGGTCTTGTTGAACCTCATGCTGTTGGTCTCAATCCATCAAACCAGACTGCTCAGGTCCCACTGCAGGACCTTCCTGCCCTCCAGCAGATTAACACTCTGACTCAACTTGTTTACGAATTTGCTGTGGATAGAGTCAGTGCCCTCATCCAGATCTCATCTATAAAGATATTAAACAAGACTGAGCACAACCCTAATCCATAAGGGACACCACTAGAGAGCAGACTGGATGCAGCACTATTTACCATCACTCTCTGGGCCTGACCATCCAGCCACTTCTTAACCCAGTGAAGAGTGTACCTGTGCAAACGACGGGGTAAAGAACTGTTAAGGACCAACTTGTTTCACCATTGCCCACTGAGTCAGAACAATCTGCAGTTAAAGACCTGGTGTGATAATGGGCCATTATCATCTGTGGATAATGGTCCATAATAGTCCACAGTGATGGTGGTGAATATTACCAGTGAACCACCTGCATGTGCAGTGAACTGCGTGTGTTGTGTGAACATCATGTGGATAGCAATGCCCATATGTGCAGCAACCCTGGCAGAGCTCTGCCCACAGTCAGATGAAAGAAGAAATAATCCAAGGGACATTGTTGAACCCACAATTGTGACTATCACTTGCTTCCTGTAATTTTTTGCTTTTGCTACTTTCCTGTCTTTCCTCCTTGCTCTCTTCCTTGATACTAAATAAAAGTTAATTATAATTTTTGTCACCAACATTTGACCTCGTTTGTGTCTTAATCTTGCTCCAGGTATTTTCAAACTTTCCCCCCTTTCTGCACATGCAGATTGAGACACATGGGCTGCCAGCTTTTCCAGGAATATGTCATGGGAGATGGTGTTGAAGACTTTGCTGAAATCCAGGTAGACTGTGTCCACAGCCTCATCCGCTAGATGGGTCACCTGGTCATAGAAGGAGATCAGTTTATTCAGGCAGGACCTGCCTTTCCTAAACCCATTCTGTCTGGGTCTGATCCCTTGGTTGTCCTGTAGGTGCAGTGTGATCACATTCAGGATAATCTACTCCATAACCTTGCTGGGCAGCAAGTCAGGATGATAGACTTATCATTCCCCAAATCCTCCTTCCAACCCTTTCTGTAGATGGCCAATCTCCAGTCATCTGGGACCACCCCACTCAGCCAGGGGAGGAAAGATAAATGGTGCAAAGCAGCTTAGTGAGTTCTGCTAGCTCCCTCATCACCCTAAAATGAATCCCATCTGGCTCCAGAGACTTGTGAACTTTTAATTGGCTCAGTAGGTCACTAACTACTTCCTTCTGGATTACAGGGGATTCATTCTACTTCCCATCCCTATCTACTGGCTGAGGAGACTTGCTAATCTAAAAATGTGTGCTACAGGAGCTACTTAGACACAAAAAATGTTACCTGGAAAAAAAAAAAAAAGGATAGGATTAAAAGTATTGCCTTTTCACTCCACATCTTCAATGATAATTTGAAACTCATGTCATGACCTCTTGATATCCCAAGCACGTGGTCAGTGTGCTAGGTCCTAATATTTCTATGATGAATACATAGTAAAGTTGTTTGTTGCAAAGGCAGAAGCCCTGCCAATGCTGAAATGTGTCACAGACATCCTCCTCTTTTGTCTCCTTTTGAAGAATGAAGAAAGCTGATTGCTCCTACTGATGAAGATGTTATCAAAATGTGATTCTTAATTCCTCTTTCAAGTGCCTGAAATTTGGAGCTGTTAAAAGACCACATGGAAAATGAGCTAAAACCTGTTAAACCAGACTATTTGCAAGCACAATCACAAACCAATCCCAAACAAAACAACCTTCCAGTCTGGAGAACTTTTGGTTCCTTGGAGGCGTAGGCTGAAACAAGAAATGCTGATGCATAGAGGCAATGGCAATCTCACAAATGATTGCCTATCCTGTTGTTAAAACTCTTCAGTAGCAGAAGCTACATGGTGAGTAATTTCTTAACTAAATCTTACCTCATACCCTGTAGATGAGATCATAAACTCTCCAAAATAAGGCATGTCTGAAGCACATATGTGAGAAACTCCACAAAAATGACAGATGTGTACACTTTAAAAATTTGTGAGCACTCTCTCTTAAAAAAGAATTTTCTTTTGTTCAAGTTCCCTGCATTGAATATTTGAGCAACATCAGCCTCACCTCCATGTTGTATCTGTAAATAAAAGCATATCGAATCATGAAATCACTTAGGTTGAAAAATAACTCCAAGATTGTTGAGTCTGATCATTAACATAGTTAAGTCTACCACTGAACCATGTCCCTAAGTGACACAACTTTAAATACCTCCAAGGATGGTGACCACCACTTCCCTGGGCATCCTGTTCCAAGGCTGAACAAATCTTTTTCCCCTAGCTTTCAATCTAAACCTTCCTTGGTGCAACTTTGAGGCCTTTTCCACTTGTTCTATCACTTCTTGTTTGGGAGAAGAGACATCACTACAATCTCCTTTCAGGTAGTTTTAGGGAATGATAAGATCTCCCCCGAGCTTCTGTTTCTTCAGGCTAAACAACTCCAGCTCCCTCAGCTGCTCCCCATAAGACTTGTATTTAAGGCAGTCTACTTTTGCTCCACCTGAAGAGAAAGAAACTAGTTATTAACTAGTGAGAAGCAACAGCCTTTTTCCCTCAAGTAACCCTAAGGGATCAAAAGAGAAATAAGCACAGTTATCTTGCAAAATGCAGCAACATCCCACAGTATATAGCTAGATATGCCTTTTTTTCTTGTAGTTACTTTGCTGTTTCAATATAAAATACTTGTTTGTGAGGTTTTTTTCAGTATTCACTAAAAGAAACTCTATAAGTCATCACAGTTGCTGTGACTGTGCAAATTCAGTTACAGCTTCAAAGCAAAAAGGTCAGAATAAAATTACTACTCAAAAGCATGTCATACAGGTAAGACAGGTAGGAATAGATACCCTTTGTTATAAAACCTACATATTGAACATGGATAGTATGTTCTGACATTTAAAGAAATGTTTCTTTTCTTCTCTACCATGAATATTTAACATAACTCAATCTCATGAATATATAATTTACTATTTTCCAGTGATAATAGCAGAATAGAGGACATAAAGTATTCAAAAGAGCATGTGAAAAAGAAATGTGAAAGATAAGGTTGCAGTCTCAGATACATATCCTTAGCAGCTAACAATATTACTCAGAAAATCAGAATTCATAGAAGTAACGTACATTAAGTAAAATCCAAAAAATCTGTAAAATTTATTACATGACTCAAACATGAAACAATGACAAAATACACTTCAGTCAGGCTGAAGTTCAAGTCTTTTACATATTTTGGGTATGTACTTAGGACTATCAGCTTATTTCTTCTGGATGTGGTAAATAAATGGTTACAGAAGTATTTGTTACTTTATCTTTCATGTCTTTCCTCTCAAAAATTTCCTGAAACAGCCATTCAATATGGCAGAATGGACAATTTCTGCTCTTAAAGTCAGGTACAAAAATAAGAATAAAAGATGAAAAATTTCCGTAACATTTTCTGACAAAACTATGGGGTCTTATGTTATTTTCATGAGCAATTAATAAATCATAGAATTTAGGTGTTGACTGGGAGATCATTTTGTTCCAACCTCTTTGCTATGAGTAGTAAGTCTTAGTCTTCCACTAGACCAGGTTTCTCAAAGGAGTATCCAAGAGGGACTTGAACACATCCAGGCATGAGACGTCCACAGCTTTGGGCAACCTCTTCTAGTAGCTCACCACCCTCATAGTAAAGAATTCCTTCCTAATATCTAGATCTAAACCTACTCTTTTTCAGGTTAAAGCCATTCTCTCTTGTCCCACCACTTCATGCCTTTTAAGGAGTCCCTCTCCATCTTCCTTGTAGTCTCCCTTCAGGCACTGAAAAGTCTGCCTGAAGCCTTCTCTTCTCCAGGTCAAGCATCACCAACTTTCAGCCTGTCTTCATTGGAGAGGTACTCTTTTCTTATTATTTTTGTGGCTCTCCTCTTAACTCATTCCTCCTTCAACTCACATGTCATGGACTTTTGTCAATACATTCTCTCAGCCTCTATTTATGCTTGGAATTGCCCTTACCCTGGTGCAGGACTTTGTACTTGGCCTTTTTGAACATCAGGAGTTTTGCATCCAGCCCACCTCTCAAGTCTGTCATGGTTTCTCTGAAAGGCATCTCTTGCCTCCAGTGTGTCCAGCACACCACACAGCTTGGTGTCAGCAAAAATGCTGACAGTGCAATCATTCCCACTGTCCAACCCAAATAAAGATATTAAACAGTGCTGGACACAATACCGATGTCTGAGGAACACCACTTGTCCCTGCCCTCCACTTGGACATCCAGCCATTTACCACAACTCTTTGAGTGTGACCATGCAGGCAATTGCTTATCTACCAAGTGGTCTACCCATCAAATGCGTGCCTCCTCGGTTTAGAGATAAGGATGCCATGCAGGACAGTGTCAAATGCTTTGCACAAATCCAGGTAGATGACCTTAGTTTTCCTTCCCTTATTCACCAATGCTATAACCTTGTTGTAGAAGGCCAAGAGTTTTGTCAAGCATGATTTTCACGTAGGGAATTCATGTTACCCATCACCAATCAACTCTTTATTTTCTATAAGCCTTAACATAATTTCCAGTAGGATCTGCTCCATGACCTTGCGAAGAACTGATGTTAGACTGACTGGTCTGCAGTTCCTGGGGTCTTCCCTATTTATTTTTATTTAAAAAGGGGTTTTATTTCCCCTTTTTGTCCCCAGGCAACATTAACTTCACAGGACTGCCACCATTTCTAACATATGATGGATAGTGGTTCAGTCACTTCCTTTATGACCTGTGTATGTGCCTCATCAGGTGCCATGGACTTGTGCACTGTTTGGTTCCTTAGACATCAGGTTCTCAAATCTTATCTTCTCCTACAATGGGAGAAGATTCTCCTTTATTCTCTTAGTCCCTGCTTTTGCCTTCCACAAAGTTGAAATGCAACTGAAATAATGCAAAATCTATTACTGAGCATATTGCTAATTCACTAATCTTAAATGAGGCATATTAATTAAGGATAAGCAGTAGAAAATAGCTGCAATTCTGGTGATACAATTTGGTCTCTTTCATGTTAAAAATGTTTTAAAAAGGCAGATGGTAAAAAAATATAGGGTGCACCCTAACATTCCTTTTGATATCACTTCCGTGCCATATTGCTTCTGAGTCTCAGGAAAAAAAAGCAGCAACACCATATATAAAAATTATTTTGCAATATAGATGGATTAAACCTAGGGCCATTAACCTATAAAGATTATGAACTACTTGTTTGAAAAAGATGATGGATACAGGGAATAAATTATGCACTCTTTAAATTCAGGAACAGTGTTTTCAACAACATCATATGTTATAGAATGGGAAGATTTTACAAAGGAGGAGAGACTATTGATTAGTATTTACCAGTGGTGTGGTTTATGAGAACAGGACTTTTCTACTTGCTCTATGTAAATTCTGGATTTAAGCCAGAACTTATATAATATTAATAATAGTAATTAATCCAAATGTCCTTCTTGATTGTTCTTTTTTATTCCTCTCTTTAAAGAAGTTTTGTTTGGCTTGTTAGTTATTAGATTATCTCTCTTGGCTTGGCTTAGGGTTTCTTTTGGGTTTATTCTCTTTATTCTTCTTGCAACCTGTGATTTGGCAAGATAGTCTCTCAGGTAACTTTAAGATAGCTAAACCAATGTGCGTAGAGTTGGCTTTGTCTATTATATCTTGTTTTATGAGTAGTGACACCTTCCACTATACCAGGTTTCTCAAAGCAGTATCCATATTGGTGTAATTTTTTCATCGTATTGCTTTGATAGATTTGAGGCTGAGTTTGTTTAAAAATTGCTGGATGGTTTCTTGCTTTCTTAGTTTCCCTGCATCCATGCTTTATTTCTGTTAGCTGTTTTTTTTTCATGTATAAATAGGGCCAGAGAGAGGAGAGGAGAGGAGAGGAGAGGAGAGGAGAGGAGAGGAGAGGAGAGGAGAGGAGAGGAGAGGAGAGGAGAGGAGAGGAGAGGAGAGGAGAGGAGAGGAGAGGAGAGGAGAGGAGAGGAGAGGAGAGGAGAGGAGGGAGAGGAGAGGAGAGGGGAGGGGAGGAGAGGGAGGGGAGAGGAGAGGAGAGGAGAGGAGAGGAGAGGAGAAGAGAGGAGAAGAGAGGAGAAGAGAGGAGAAGAGAGGAGAAGAGAGGAGAAGAGAGGAGAAGAGAAGAGAAGAGAAGAGAAGAGAAGAGAAGAGAAGAGAAGAGAAGAGAAGAGAAGAGAAGAGAAGAGAAGAGAAGAGAAGAGAAGAGAGAAGACCTATAATGATCATCTAGTTTAACTGCCTGGCCAAGTCAAAGCTGAGAAAAAATTAAAATGTGTTGTTGAGGGCATTGCCCAAATGCCTCTTAAACACTGACAGGGCCTCAAACACCTCTCTAGGAAACCTGTTGCAGTGTTTGACCAGTACAGAAATATTTCCTGATGTCCAGTCTGCACTTCCTGTGGTGTAGCTTTGAACCATTCCCATGTGTCCCATCACAGGGTACCGGGAGAAAAGATCAGCACCTCTCTTTCTACTTCCTCAGGAAGGCATATAGAGCAGGATCTTATTCCTCTTGCTATTTTTTGAATAGAATTGTACAGAATGCTAAATTTTGTTCATTACTTTTCTTCTGAAAAGAAACTTCACAACCGATTTTTACAGGAAATTCCTAACATGTGCTGCATTCAATTCTATGTCAGGAGAAAGCACAAGAGCCGTGCACAATTTCAGTTTCCCTTAGCAGTGTCAGAAAAGGCTGATCTAGGATTTCATAAAATAAATTGACCTTGTGCTGTCCTCTGCACCAGGGTGAGCTTCAACCTATAGTAATAATGGCAGTAGTAACAACAGTAATTGCAAAGAGTGCTATTGGACTGCAACCAGCCAGGACAATTTCAGGACAGCTACTATACAGCTCAAATCACTGAGCAAGCAGCTGCTTAGCAGGCTACTATTATATCTTTCAGTTATTGACAAAGAAAATCTCCTGGGTACCATGAGGACACCCTATCACTGTAGTAAAGCTGCTTAAAACAGAAGCTATCAGGAAAAATTACTGGAAAAAAAGCCCTAAACCAAAAAACCTCAAAAATCAACACAACAGGGAACAGGCTATTATTATGGTGCACCTCGTATTGTCCAGTGTTACAGAATTCTTCAGGTTATATAGTGGCAACAGGAAGGTCCAAACAGGGGTTGAAATACCATCTCAGAAAAGCTTTTTAATTTATTCTTGTTGAGGATTTGTGAGAAGTTAGCATGTTTGAATGTGTGCCTAGCCTGTACTAAGAAAATATCGAGTTATCTTTTTTATTGGATTCTGGTTTGCTGCAAGTTTAAAAATGTATAGGGAATGGGTGAAACAATAGATTGAAAGGCAGGTACATAGATATTTACAATGCAAATATTTTCCTTTTGATGAAGCAAAGTAAAGGAATATTGTGAAACAAAAACTGTTGACATGCTCAATAATATGCAGGCAAACACATCTGTCAGAATGAGTCCCTTTGTATAAGCAATTTTGGTTTCTGCCTCTGCAAATTTGTGCACATGTATCACAGTCATAGAATGTGCTGAGTTGGAAGGAAGCCACAAGGATCATCGAGTCCAACTCCTGGTTCTGTAAAGCAGCATCTCCAAGAATCACACCCAGTTTCTGGGAATTGTCCAAATGCTGCTTGAACTCTGTCAGCCTCAGTGCTGTGGCCACTTCCCTGGGGAGCCTGTTCCAACATCCAACCACCTTCCGGGTGAAAAATCTTTTACTGATAGCCAACCTAACCCCTGATAGAACTCCAGGCCATTCCCTCAGGTCCTGTCACTGGTCACCACAGAGTGGTGCCTGCCCCTCCTCTTCCCCTAGCAAGGAAGATGTAGACCATGATGAGGTCTTCCCTCAGGCTTCTCTTCTTCAGGCTGAACCTACCCACAACACTGCTTTCCAGCATCTCATTCCCCAGTCTGTCCATACCCCATGGGTTGCTTCATCCCAGGTGTAGGATCCAGCACTTTCCCTTGTTGCACTCCATATGTCCAGCCCTCTAATTTGCCGAGGTCTCTCTGCAGGGCCTCCCTGCCCTTGAGGGAGTCAACAGCTGTTTATATAAAAGTAAATTCAAAGCACATAAATGGCTGCCTGCTTCTGTTCCATTTTTTTAATGGGGAAATCATTAAGATCTATGACTATATGATTATAGGAAGCTATACTGAGCAAAATGGGATAAAATAAAATGCTCACAGACAGATCAGTCACTAACCAGCTAACCAGGAGAATAAATATGATGAGTTTCAAAAGTGCTAATTATTTAAGGGCTTAGAACACATGGAGGTTTTAAGGAGCTCTTTGAAAAAAAATGGCTCTTGACAGGTAACACTAGGAATAAAGTAGTTAATATAGGCATCTGGGTTTGGTTTTGGTCTTAGTTTCAGTACATTTTTGTTAATCAAGATTATTTCTAAATCACTTTTGAGGATAGAATTTTTATTCTGACATTGCTGCTTATTTTTAAACAGTGATAGTTATTTGCAACACTTTAAATAGACTACCTGCAAACAAACACTCTAGCCTTGATGGGTTCCCATCAAAAAATTAAATATCATATTTAGATTTCATAGAAATATGTGAAAGTGCAGCATGTAATGATTACTGTCATACTGATGTTGATCAGCAGGTGAAAATTACATTTAAAATAGTGAAAATTGCTATTCATTGTTAAAATGATACACTTTTCATAAATGTCATGCTATTTTTAAGCGAATAAATTTTCATATAATGGATATGAGATATTCTTAGTGCAAAGAAAAAAATCACGATTAAAATCAAACTTTAAAGAAAAGAAAATTTTCATTCTGCAATGCAATAATTTTATTAAATTGCTTACATTTTTCTTAATTGAAAACAAATGTAAAATGAAATTTTATTTCTTACCAAAAATGTTCAAGTGGAAATTCTGCATGCAGCTGTCAGAAGAGTTTTTCTATCTGTATAAGTGTGACATGTGTTCCCATAATATATATTGAGCTCTGTCAGGTGACTTGAGTCTACAGTTAGTTTTTCTGGTGTGTTAGCTGGGAGTGAGATTTTCCTCTTCCATTCCTAGCTGACGTAGCTGTGTTCACATATTATAGCATAGACCTGGCTTTATTCATGACACATAAAGCTAGAAGCTTGCATAAGTCTTTGCAAGGTTGGTGCCTTTGATTTTAAGACCTTTAAGACCATGTGTAAGTTTTCAATAGTGTTTTGTTTATGGACACTACATTAGCTCTGATTCCTGAGTGAGTCTCTAAAGGACTACAGAAATAAAAATTATAACTAAAAGTAATAGACAATGTGTGTGGTGCAACTTGCAGGAATTTATGAAGCTAAGAAAAGAATCTTATAAAAATCGAGAGGAAGAGAGGATTTTATGATCTACAAAATCCAATAGATACAGCCATACAGGATGCCCACACAATTTGTACCAGTGTAAATTAAATAGTTTTCTACTTTAATAAATGCTTTGGGGAATACGTGGGAAAAAAGGTTCTTGTTCCTTTTAATTTTAAAGTAGACTACCCCTTTTAATTACTGCATTCAGGGAGTCACGTACCACGTATAACAGTTGTAGCCGATGAAGTCATGGAATGCTTTAAATCAGAACAGGCAAGAAGGACTTAAAAAGGAGAATATTATATTTGTTGGAGTTTTCTTTATTTCACTGTACAAAAAAAAAAAAGTAAAAAAAAAACAAAGGATGAAAGAAATTAAGAAAGTCTCACAATCCATATTATTTAACAAAATCAATGTAAATAGTTTATTTGGAGTTTAGAGTTCTTGGATGAAATATGTTTACTTAGTAACTTAAAATGCAAGATATATTCAAAGCATGTTTTCATTTTCAGAACATCTCAAACAAAGAATTAAATTCAAAAATTTGACAATAATCAAGGTAACTTAAAAATCAGTCATAAAATTATGACGTCTTTTTACTGGGATCTGAATATTTTCACATGTGAAATATTGTAGATGTGCCATTTCATTATGCTTCTTTCATTTCAAGAAAGGTTTTTGCTAAACTAAAATCCTTGAATTATGTCCAAACCAGTATCTTCAGGTTTTTTTGACATTGAAATGCCATCTGAAGAGTAATACCAGGTATATTTTTTTAAATAAAGCAAGCAAACAAATCTGTAAAGCTTTAAGGATACTAATTACACCAGAACACCATTATTGTTCAAAGATATAGGAATACAAGTCAAATATCAGCAATAATTTCATCACATATGTGCTGGCACAATATATGGAAGGCACTGAAAACTTTAACCCAAATGTGAAACAGAAATAACAAACATACATAGAAATGGAGATGTAAAAAGTATTTTGAATTATGGCTTTATGTAGAATGAAATGAAACTACTTGTCCCTCTTTTAAGCCATGGAATAACAATGCTATGTTTTGGGATACACATTCTGTATAACCATTAAACATTGGAAGAACTTCATGGTGTTCACTCCTGGTCTTGTTTATTAGGCTTGACATGGATAAAAGTCTTAATTCTGAGAAGCTGTTTTAGAAATTTTAGAGAACTGTTCATTATTTAATGTGTTGTAAATCAAACTGAACTAAGATCTAACTTTGTTAAGACTTGCAATGCAACCTAGGGCTATCAAAATTATTCATAGGTAAAAATTATTTCAGAATATGCTAGGTTGATCAGATATGTTGGAACACACTGTTTCTTTCCAAGTTCTTGGTTGCAATTAGCCCTGCCCTGCCCCCCCATATTTTACTTTATATTGTGTATGAAACTTTAGATTGTGTAGCTACATTATTTCCAGTGGCACATAGACTTGAGGAAATTCTACTTCCCTGGTCACCTTCCAGTGAAGTATTTCTGTTGATAACATCTACTTTGGGATCTCAGATTGCCACTTTTCTCACCCATTGAAGCACATTTATGCTGATTATGGCCTGGAATAGATGGCTTGAGGACTACTTGTTCTTGTGGGCCAGGGGTAGCACCCATTAATAACCTGTTGCTCCAGAGGGTACAAGGAATGGGCAGCAATTTCTGTAGGAAACCTCCTCAAGAGACAATCAAAGACATATTAATTGCCTGCTCCAGCAAAGGGACATCTTGAAACCCAGATGTAATTGCTAAGTTCTGCTTCTGACAAGTTGTAAGCTCAAATGTTCAGATGAAGAACTGTGCTTTGATTAGGCCAATTCATAGCTGTCAGTATGGATAATGGGCTGATGTGGAGATCAATGGCAGGAGAAGCAAAAATAAAAATTAATTTTCAGAAAATGAAGGTCTTGATCTGAACATTTTACAATCTAAGCAGATGATCACTTTTTAGATAGATAAGAGTACAAAATGCCCTTGAATAATGACTAAAGCCTCTGCTTAAGTTTTCTTTGATTCAACATGTTATATTTGTATAATCAGCATCAACAAATATCTGAATGTGGAAGCAACTGCATTATCCCAAGCCATAGTTAAAGAAATAGCTACCTCTGTTCCTTAAACTCAATACACATATGTTGCATTCTTCCTGTGTAGGGTTCTGGTAGATTTATAACATGTGACAGAATATCAGCAGCACAGATTTCATGAGCCATCATTAAAATATGTAAATAATGCTGGTCTTAATATAACATAACATAAAATTTAATAACTTATTAATACCTCTGGTTTACAGATGGGGATTACCTTGATCCTTGTCACCCCTGGAGAGTCAAGAAATTCCATATAGTGAAAGCCTTATATGCCCCATATTAATAAAGTGAAATTTCTTAGCATTCCCAGGAGCTTTAGAGTGAAATATTATACGTAGTCAGAGTGCCAGTAAAGCAGTAAAATTATAGAAGACATGTATTTTTTCCAGAACAATTTATGGGTATTTCTTCTAGTATCTGTTACAAGTAATTCCATAGATCATGAAAAAAACATACTAATTTACATTCAGTTGTGGGGTTTAGATTTTAATTTGAGGGTTTTCTTGATTAAATACACCCTCTGTAATTTAGTTGCCAAGCCAGAAGGGAGGTTGATATGTCACCAATGATTTGCTAATACATCCATTTTGCCGTTGAATGAAATGACTATTTGCCCTAGTGTATATTCATGCTGCAATGGGAAGTGTCCCATTGTAAGCTGAGCCTCAAGTGTTCAAAAAATATTAATGCTGTAGCAACTGGTGCTGTGGTAATGAGTCATAAATGATGACAAATGGCAAAAAAAGATAGTCTTGTTCTATTTAGCCATAAAACTACTACTTTCTTACAAACTCATACAAGCACATAGCTTAAATAAACAATCAAACAAAAAGCCTGAAGATTGTTAGTAGTTTTTATTCTCTTGTATTTAATTTTTATTTTAATTTCTGTTCCCTGATGTTGCAGGGCTTTATGGATTTCTTTTTTTGATGGGCTGGATATAAAATGGGAGTACTGCAGACCAAGGATACAAATCCCTCTATAAAGCAGTGAGATGGGTCAGACCAGCAATTTATAACAATGGCAATATTATAATTTAACAGATACAAAGAAAGAATAAATTTTAGAGGGAAAACACCAAAAAGCATGGACTGTAGAAAAATTTTTCATAATCACTGGTGTGCCAGTTAAATTTCTAATAATGGGACACTGCTGTGGTTAACTAAATAATAATATTGTCTAAGTCTGTGACTAGTGTTGTCATATGAAACAGGGATGCTGGAAGACGTAGCTGCTGCTCAGAGTCTCTTTAAAATCTGGGAGGTGTCATAATATATGTCATCATATACAGTTTGCTGTTACTGTAAAGTTAAATTTTACTGTCTTTGTTGGCAATAGGTTTTGGTGAACTCAGAGAAAAATTTTCTAAATTTAAAAAAATATATAGTATATCCAGTAAGGGTAAAACAGAAAGTTATAGATTTATAGTCATTATGTTTCTGTTATGAATCAATAATCAAGACATTTTAATGCAACAATCTGATATTTTCATTCATACTTATCATTAATTTCTAAAAGAAGAAAGAAAAAAAGAAAAAGCTTCTTGAAAGTTTGAGACTATATCAGTAGGAAAAAAAAAAAAGAAAAGAGTTCCTGTAATTTCCAACATCAAATAGTCAGCTATTTTAAGCTCTGTTCCACAGCAGTTCTCTTGCAGCTGATGCTCCCCACGATCTCTCCATGTCTTGTCTTCTCTTCCATTGTATAGCACAAATGGTTCTGCACTTGCAGGGTGAATTACATTTGGCTGAAAAAACAACCCAAAACTTAAGATGTTATTTTTCAGGGGAATGATTTACCCTATCATTTCCACTGTGGGTAAGCAAGTTTGTGAAACAACAAGTCTAGTGAAAAACCCAAAAATCCAGGGTCAGAGCAGGTACTTCTGCACTTTTGAAAGAAAACTAGCTTCTAACAGTCATCTAAGTAAGGCAAATTTATTTCAGGTATCAAGGCAGGTCCTTTGCCAGAACCTTGTCCATGCTTATTTTGAAAAAGTGTAACGTGTTCTTCCTTATTTTCTGGTTGCCTTTAGGCTCCAGCCACCAAAGAAACACAAGCAGTAGAGCTGACACCCTGTGTTCACATGAAGCAGACACTTTCTATGTCAGAAACTGAAAATTTGTCTGCTGTCATTACAATGTAGTGAATAGTAGATGAATGTGGGTCAGAAACTCGGTTCTATTAATACTGAAGTGTTTTCAGGGAAAAGTTTAGAAAAGACTGGCTGTTTTATTTTTTGTTTTTCTGGCCTGGCCTAAGGTCTGGCACATTTTGATTCTTATACATTCAAGCAGAGAAATCCAGACACATAAAAAGTCGTTGTAAATTATTACCTTGATCAACAAGCACTACTCAAACAAAGCCATGCCTATAAAAATGGAGAAATGAATGGAAGAGCAGCCTTCTAATCTTTTATGCAGATTTCATTTTTGCTGGTTTTGGATATCAAAAAGGCATTGCTGACATTTTTCAGGTTTTCATCACTTTGGTAAATTTCAAGCTCTACATTGACTTTGTTTAGTTGATTCAAGGTTTGCAAGGAAGAATGTGTACAGTTTATTTTTAGACCAGCTAGTATAAATGATAAAAGAATGAGTTTTGAGGCACTTGCCATCTGAAAGAAGTAGCAAACTTCAGTCAAAATACAGGCTGATGACATTTGTTCTGAGTTTAACTTAATTATTTGAGTTTGGGTTTTCTTAGTGCTTGACTAAGCTTTCGACAACTTGTGAAGTGGTATGTGAGTACTGCTGAGCCTGAGAACAAGATGTTGTTTTATAAATATACTTGGCAGAGAAAAAGAGTAATTCGTAGTGGAAATTAGCTTGTAAAGACTCAAGAACCAGGATATGTGAAGTAAACTGGGTTTTGGCAAGCCCATTTATGTAAATTTACCTAGCATATAAGCCTGAGGAAAGACTAAATTTTTCCATTCACCCATCATTCATCCTCCTGCTCCCTTTTCAGCTTCCAGACCCCATTCTTCCCTCAGGGAAAACACTACTTACTGTGATTTAGCTGAGAAAAAATGGCATCAGATCCTACACAAATCCAAAAATACAAAATGATGACATCACTCTTAAATTCTGACTCACCATAAGCCTAGCCAGCTCCTGGGTACAGCTATGCTTCTCTGTTAAAACAGAGGGTTGATAAGGGAGGTAAGTAGATTTTTGCTTATGGCCCTAGGGCACAAATTGATCAAGAATGCCTGCAAGATCTTGGAAGCAAGTTCCCTAAGGGAGTTCCCATGGTCACACAGCAAAATAACATAGCAATGTAAATTCATGTGTGTGTACCAAATTGGTGCCAATTTGAGATTGCTTAGTGCTTAATTTTCTTAATCTGTAATGGAAGAAACATTTTCAGGATCTATTCTGCTTTGTGATTTTTACAATCTTTACTTTTAGGCACAAAATTTTTACAGAGAAGAACATTTTTTTATAATCCTTATTTTGAGATATTTTTACTGCCTTTTCATGAATTGTCAAGATGAAAGCAACTATTAGAAAGTTCTAAAACCTGAAACAATATGTATAAAAGGATATTATCCCAATATACTTAACATTTTTAAGTGTATTAATTTTCTTTTTTCTCCTTAAATGCAGGGAGTAAAACATCATTAAAAGTCTGAAAAAGCTCCATTCTGTGGTAAATTTTATAAGAATCATTACAGAAGTTTTGAAATTCTATTTTAGCAGCTTGCTTAGAAATCTTGAGACTCTGTGCATGGTTAACTACGTACATAGTTAACTCTTCTAACCTTTTATAGAAATAAAATATTTGTATATTTTTACTATATTAGATTTTGTTTTAATGATAAATAGACATACTGCAAAATAAACAAATCTAAAACACCACTAGAAATACAGGGATCTAGATAATCTACATCAATTTTTTACTCCCTTCTTCCCTTTACACGTTGCTAATAAGATTAAAGTTTTCCTAATGCTTCAAATAAGCAATGGTTCATGAAAATAAAACTTTGGTGATCAGAACACTGAGGACCCAGAAAATGGGCATGGATTGAGTGGAGGACATTTTCTACTTGGATGTCTCCAAGGTTTTTGGTAGGGTTTCTCACAGCCTCCTCCCAGAGAAATTGCTGTGTGACAGGCTAGACAAGGTGTCTGTGCGCTGGGTGGGGACCTGGCTGCACCTGGAGGGTGGTGTTAATCAGCTTTTTTGGAAACTCACAACTTGTCACAGGTGAGGTCTCCCTGGGCTCGGTACCAGGCTCAACACTGTGTGATATCTTCATGTGTAAGTCTGGCTGAAATGTATCCTGACAAAGTTTGTCAAGGATTACAAACCGAGTGGGGAATTAAACACTTCAGAACTCTGCAGGAAGGCCTGGGTAGACTAGAGGAGCAACAAGCAAAAAAGTTGCACATGGCAACATATAATCCAGGAATACAGCAGTGGGATCTATCCATTTGCACAGGAGATCTGTGGAAAGGCACCTGTGGGTCCTGGTGGACAATAATAAGCTCAACGTGAGTGAAAAGCGTGCAGCTGCTGCAGCAGAGAAGCAAGTGGGATTCTAGTTTGCACCAATCATGGCATCACCAGCAGAAATAAAGAAATAATTTTCCCACTGCATTTAGTGCTTGTCAGGCTATGCCTGCAATGCTGTATTCAGTGTTAGTCACCGCTATGGACAAAAGGTTCTGGACAGGTTGGTGAGGATCCAAAGAAGGGCAACAGAGATGATCAAAGGGCTGGGAAGCCTGTTGAGGAAAGCCTGAGAGAAATGGGTTTCTTCAGCACTGAGAAAAGAAGGAGAAGACTTTCTCACTATGTTCTAGCATTTAAAGGGTGACCGTAAGGATGGAGGCCCCTGCTTTCCCAAGGAGTCATGTGGAAAAGGTGAGGGGTAATACACACAAATTAGTCCTGCAGAGATCCCGATTGGACACAAAAGGAAAATTCTTTACAGGGGGAACAATCAGCCATTGGAATTATCTTCCCAGAGGCTACTCTAGGAAATTCTGTTAGATTCCCCAACGATGGACAGTTTTAAGATTCAGAGGGACAGCGTGTTGAACCATCTTGTCTAGACTGTGCTTTTGCCATGAAACGTTGGACAAGGTGATCCCTTTCTAACCTGGTATTCCAAGACTCTATTATTCTATGATTGAAAATCATTACCTCTCTTACAACAAATACTTTCATCCTAGAAGGCTGTGATAAAATCTCTGGGACCTATTTCTCCCTTCTCTCCTGGGACACACAAACTCCTATTTTTAAAATAAAATAAAAGCAGTCCTCCAGGTTTTCCATTCTTTCTTCACTTGTCCCACATGTTCTATTGAAATTTTATTCCCCTCTACCTGATTCTATTTTTTTTTTCCAGTTTTCTAACAACATATGAACCTGGAAGTAGTTGTGCAGCTACATTATTTGTACAGGAATAATTATACCTCACTTCATTTTCTACTTACAACTCACTTCCTCGCATGTTGGAAAATACCATTTGTACAGCAGTAGTTGTCTATCTGGACACATTTCCAGTCCTCCATATCTCAGATTTGCATCCTTCCCAGCCTCGTTGCCATTGTCACTATATATTTTGATTTATTTTTTTTATGTGTGCAGTTTTTCTACTTTACTGTGTTGAATTTCATCTTAAATACTTCTGACCATTTCATCAGTTTACTGTTGAGTGTCAAGGCTAATAAGTCACCTAGATTGTTAATGAAACCATTTAAAACACAGGACATAAGACAGATCTCTGCAGGGCCACCCACATCAAGCATCTTCCTTTTTTTCTTAACTGTTGATAGCTGCTGTTTAAGCTTAATAATTTCAACCTGATGGGAATCTGCCTGTTGGTATTTTAAACCATTCCATATAACACTGAAAACTAGAGAAACATAGCTCTCCATTAAAAGGTATTTATAAATTACGAATAGATGAGTTGCTTTCATTTCTGTTGTGCATGAAATGCTGTCTAGAAAGAGAAAGATACTGAGCAATCTATGAGAACACAAATTCTGTCATAGTGTGACATTTTCAACCATATTGTCTTCTGTCTCTGTATTCTGTACAGATAAATACATAGTAATATGCTTACTTTTCACATTCCAGCCAGTCAGACATCCTATTATTGTTCTCATCACTCATACAACCTTCAAAAAGTGTTAACAACCATCAGCCACCTCCTTCCTTTTCCACACCTGAGGCAAATATACGCTAAAGTCTTGTTCCATTATTAATTCAGTTTGTATGAAATAAAGATCACTTTAAACTGAAATGGGAATAATCTTTACAGGTTTCTATTTTAAATTTTATACTTCCTGTCATTTTGAGCAAGTGAAATCTAGGACTTATAGAAAATAAATCAAATTACTTTGTTTTTCTTCTATATCAATACAAAAATAATCTTGAAAATCTTCTTTAGTGACTAGAATTTTTTTATTTCCACTGAGCTGTGATCTATTTGTCTTAATTCGACTTGAAAATTAACCCAAGATATTTTTACAAACTCCAGAAAGATATTTTTTTCCTACTCATATCATTATAACTCTTCTTTAAAGAGCAAGGAAACAAAATGTATTATTATTTCATAAAGTTGAAGTTGCCATCCACAAAGACCCTACCATTTTGTTTACTGCCTTAGACAGGCTTAGAGCTGGCTTTGGGTGGCCTTGAGGGTGATGATAGAGACCTTTAATTTAGTATGATGAGTAGAGCAATATATTGAACAGGTGACATATTTAATGGGTAGACACTACTTCTTACCTCAGAATACTGCAGTATTCAGCAGCTGCTGAGGTGGTCAGGCACTGGGTACAGGTTGCACAAAGGAGTTGTGGATGTCTCATCCCTGCAGCCTTCATGGACAGGTTGGATGGGGCTGTGAGCCACCTGGTCTAGTGGAAGGTGTCCCTGTCCATGGCAGGATGGTTGGAACCAGTTGGTCTTTACAGTCCCTTCCAAAGCAAAGCAAAGCAAAGCAAAGCAAAGCAAAGCAAAGCAAAGCAAAGCAAACCAAACCAAACCAAACTAAACCAAACCAAACCAAACCAAACCAAACCAAACCAAACCAATCTATGATTGTATGATTCAGGGTACTATGTGGCATTTGTGTTTCTCATCCCAGAGATGATGCAATAGGGAATAACTGAAGGGAGTCCATGATCCATCAGAGAGGAACAATGTTTTAACTTTACTAGAAATGAAATCACACTGATGCCATTGCATTGACAGTACTTCTTTGAATTGGTATTCCTTTGAATATTCCTACTGCAAGGGCCTCACAGGAACTCACGCTATTTTAGATAACCTTAGGAGAGGAGGAGCTGTATGGATACGATTATGGTCTAGCAGTGAGACAGCTTTTCACAGACAAAGCAAACACTTCCTCAAAAAAAAATCACTGAAAATCAATATTCTGTGTGGAAAACAAGAACCAACAAACACCACCACTAGACCAAACGTAATCGAATGATGCAGGTTTATTTTAGCTTCCAGACTTTGGGGGTGGAGGTGGGTGGGTGGAAATTGGTGATCACTTTTAATATATTCTTGTGTCTTTAATATTACAACATTATCATTCTAATGACAGTTTCACCAGTCATATCATAATGTGTTTCTGAAAGAGAAAAGGCATATTTCAGTATGTGCTAATTGCCAAATTTTATCTCACATTGTTAGAACCAAAAATTTATAATAAAATTTGACAGCTTCATTGAAGAAGTAATTTTCTGTTTAAATTTCGCAAATTAATTTCATGATATATTAAGAGTTTGTTTGTCACACATGTTTAGCACAACTCATTAATCTGATAAGACATTCAGTAACTTGAAAGGAATGTGGTATTTTGCTTTATTGATGTGATACGATATTAGGATTTACTAATTTCTTAGGAATGCCTGCTTGATCTAATGTCATTTGGTTTTTTTCCATTTTTTAGAAGACAAAAGATAATCTTT
Source organism: Acridotheres tristis (assembly GCA_037013685.1). NCBI lineage: Eukaryota > Metazoa > Chordata > Aves > Passeriformes > Sturnidae > Acridotheres > Acridotheres tristis. Next base: position 74,761,089 of record CM072887.1, on the reverse strand, counting down.
GTTCTCTTTTTCTATAGGGAAGAAATGTTTCAGGGGAAAAGAACAAACATAGAATATTTTAAAAACAGAATGATTCAACAAAATCTAAATATTTGATATTATCTTTTCCCCCAGAAAATACGCCCAAATTATTTTTTAAAATAGAAAATATGACCAAAAATTAAAATATTAAACCTGAGGACTAGATGGACATATGAAAAAAATTTCCAGTGATGAGTTTTATAATCTTGTGGTTCCAGGAAAGGTATGCAGGAAAGGATTGACACATTAAGTATAAGCTCTCTTCCACTATTTTTTAAATTTTTTAATAGTGATAAGATGATTGTGATTATCTTACAGATGCACAACAACATGACCATCACTCCAAGTACTTAAAATTTGATTGCTTGGATCTTCAACCTGCAACTTCTGCTATGACTGCCTGGAGCAATTTAATTTAAATTTGATTTAAATTTGTCTATGACAATGAATGTGGTTGCCTCCATAGGGTAGGTTTGTACTCATTAGTGCTTAACTAGAAAAACATCACAAATTAAGGCTTTAGAGATAAAAACTGGATGATTCTCTGTGCTCCACTGATTTTGGTTGACTTCTGAATATCTCTCTACACACCTGAAATTGCCAAATCAGTGTTCAGCAGAGCGAAAGAAATGGTGGCAATGAGGGGCTCACTGGATACCAGTGAGTGTGGGGGAAAGATGAGTAAGTGTAAGATAGAAGAAATATCATGATTACTTCCTCCAATGTGTAAAAGCCACTACTTCAAAATAAAGATTTTAAACACCCAATTTAACAATTTGTGCCAAACTGCTGAAGTTCTAAAGACTGTATGAATTCCTGTGTTTTTTGCAAACCCCAATCAGTAAAAGGTAAAACAGTTCCTATGATGCTGTGATAGCAACCATCCAAACAGGTTCATCAAAATGTAGCAACATTGAAAGGCCTCTACTGTCACACTTGAGATGAGTGAAGATGTAAATATCTAAAGCAACAAAAGTCTGTAGTACCTAAATCCAGAGGTAAATTACAGAGGTAATTACAGTGACATTAATACAGAAAATGCTTTCTAAGGGCACTTAGGGAAATTCCAAGATAAAACTTTCTAGCTTCTGAAAACAGGCAAAATTTTGTAACTATTTTAAATAGAGGGGTTGTTGTCTTATTCACATCCCATGTTGACCGTGCATTTTTATTTTTATAGAGGATTTATAAATTAAGAATTTCTCTTCATCTTAGCTATTGAAAAACATTGCAAAATTTTAAAGAAATTTATTTAGTACTTTGAATCTAAAGCAGAGTCCTATCAAACCCAGATGGCAGAGTGCTCAAAATCCAACATAAAAAACTACTTATAGTATTTCTCAGTAATATAGAGATTTAAATTTTATAATATGTGACAATGGAACATGCTTGAGAGAGAGAAATTGTATTCTACAATTAAGTTCATATGGAACATGAATAAACCTAACCCCTTCATATAAATATAGCAGTTCCTATACTCAGAATGTGGTTTCTTGAGTAGCTCAATTTACCAAACCACCTGCTCTTACAAAAAAAAGAGCATTTGTTCCTTTTCCTTATTTTTCCTTCGACTACCCCTGCTGCTGTTCTAGCAGCATGGTCACAGCTTCATGTGAGTCCTGATATGCATACCATCTTCCAGATCACCAGCTCAAAGCAGGACAAAGTAGTTACCTTCATTGTTGTTCATTTCCTTCCAGGTTAATTAGTTGCATTAGTTCATGGCTGGTGTAGGAAATAGCTGGGGCACAAAGTTTACAATGAAAGAAAGTATCTGGGTGTGATAGGGGCTAGGGCTTCCCTCTTCCAGTGGAGGCAAACATTTAGTTTGCCTCATCAACTTGATATGAAATGCAACTGCATGTTGTGGTTTCATGGCCAGTTTAGTGTGAGCCCAGATCAGGCTGCTGTATATTCATACCATCTCCCCCGTGTCAGTATTGATGGTTATGCAGCCTAGAGCTATGCCAGCAAATAGCAAATGACTAGTTTTCTACATTAGTGTCTGTATAGTTCTCCAGAGGGTATAAAACATGAGTAAGATAACCTAGAATTTATTACTTGTGCTTGTAAATGTGGCTTATTTGATTCACAAAGCTCCTAAAACTGGGGCAGAAATACTGGAAGCTTACTTATAAGACCTCAACAGTGTTTACAGGACATGTATCAGTGTGATGACAACATAAAAGGTCCCTGTGGCACTGTAAACTTTCAGTGATGCCACAATATTAGGACACTAGACAGCTTTGCTATTTACAGTTCTGGTTTAGCAGTGTATGTGATCCAAGACTGAATAACAAGGAGGATCTTAGCACTAGTAGCATATGTAGCTGGGACTTAAATTTTCTGAAAAAATGTAAAGTTGCAATTTCTCCAAATGTACCTTTCTTATCAACAGTTTTATCTTCCTTAAAAATTTCTTTATAAAAAACAAACAAAAAAATATATAAGTGAAATGCAATAGCAGTAACTCACCCACTCCTTATATACATAATTTTCTGCTGATTTTCTTCCACAAAAGATTGATTAATAAAACCTAATTTATTTCTGTAGGTAACTGAAATTTAACAGCTTATGCTACATGAAGAACATGTGTAACAATGTGCAGTGTATAACAACTTGAAATCGTGGCTGACTTTCACCTTATCTCTGGGCGTGCCAGGATGTATGAGAGACTTTATTGCTTTGCTGACACAGAAATTAAACACCAGTTTAATCATAATATCATGTTGGGATTTGTCTGACTCAACTATTATTAGACAGGTCTATGGCTTCATCTCAGCTCCCTCCCATTGCTAAAGATGTTAAAGACAAGTGGGATGAATCATCCTCTGTTGTGTCTCAACTAAAGTAGTTAGTTTTGAAGCTTTGAGATCATGCCTTACTAATAATCTAGCAGAAGCAGAAAAAGAACAATCTGTTGACTGTAATGGACTTTCTTGAAGTGAGTGGCTTCCTTATTAATCAATAATTTTATATATGCCAGGCAAGTTTTTGGGGTTTGCTGGGAAATGCTAATTCTCACTTCATCTGGACAGATGGCAGCACTTCCTATTGATGTAAGCCAGCAGAAGTGTTTCCTACACCAGATGAAATGCCCACTTTTCTGGTACAGGAGAATTAGGGAATGTAGAAGTAGACTGATGCCAGGGTATCTTGCCATTATCTCTTGTTAACAACATTTCTCCAGTTATTGCTATGCTATGGACAGTGTACAGTGCAGGACATGCAAAGTTTCTGCTTATACTTTACCCTGGATATAAATAGAACTTGGATGCACTAGAGAATGAAATGTTTCATACTTGGTGGTATTTAATATGTCACAACTATCTACTGACTGTGTCGAAATGTCACTTCCAGCTGATAGCTCAGTAATATGTGAAAGGTTCTCAAAGGTTAAAACTTAAGACTGCAGCTACCTCTGGCTTTTTCAGGAGAGGGATTTGTTCTTAAACCTCTGAAAACCTGAAAAGTGAGATATCTGTTTTGCAAATGCGCTCAACTTTTAGATCAGTGGGGCATTGTAGTAGCTGCTTAATGGGATTTATGGAATGCTGCCTCTGCAGTTTGTGAGCAGAGGCTTATAAAAATGGGTAATAATGAGTGGTTTCAATTACATATATAAAAAAATCAATGTCAACACTTTTAAAATAAAATAAAACGTTGCTCAATTCATGCTTGTAGTATCCAGGCTGAGTATGATTGCTTCATACTGAAACACCTGTGAGGCGATTCTTTTTTACAAGCAAAATGAAATGTATAAAGAAGATCATAGTTAATTGCTGCCTATTTGAAACAGTGATTATATAAAGTATCAGAAATTCCTCTGCATTCAAATAATTCATTTTGGACTTCCTCTACCTTATTCCTTTAATGTAAAGGAAGACAAAATACCCAGTAATCTGCATTAACACCTGGAAAATATAAAGGCCAACTGACTCCATAGTGCTTTTTTAAGGCTAATAATTTAAATACACTGTCAGGATTCCTGCTCCAGGGGTGACTTTTCTAACTCACTGATATCAGAGTTGAAGTTCTATGAAGCACGTTGTCATCAACAGCCAGCACACCTTATCACACTCATAAGTCAGAGGGGACTGTCCATAGCAGTGTGTGCCTTCAGCACTGTCACCTTCTGGGTCATCTCAGCTTCTCTCCAGGTGCTTGTGCCACAAATCTCTCAGGAATGGCAGCTCTTTTGAGAGCAGGGATGTACACATCCACACACAGCCCAGCATCCCCTCAGTAATCCACCTGCAGCTGCAGGGGATGGAGAGGGCTGACTGGATACTGAGTCTTCACTCAGCAAACACATCTAAATTACAAAGACTGGACTGGAAGAAACAGACTGCATGAGTTTCCATGTGCTGAAGTGGGGTCTTTTTCCCTTGTTGCAAAATGTAAATGCAAATGACGTGTTAAAAAAATCAGGAAACAGATTTAAAAAAATATATCTATTTTCCCCTCTGCTTGTGCACAAGTAGCGGGTTTTTTAAGTTTTTCTTATTTTTAAGGCATTCTCAAGTCTCCATTCAATGTGCAAAACACAAAGATTAATGAAATGTATCTCTAAATTATATTTTTTATTACAAAATATGCACAACAGGCAGATTAAAATTTCTACTCAAAAACCAGCATGTTAATATTGAAAGATGTTGTTTAGTTTACTTTGTTGCCCACTGCAATAAACGGACACAACCACAAAATGTCCTATTTCTTTTGAAAATTATATAATTTTACAGAAAAAAATAATTACAGTAAGTTTGGAAGCTATTTTTGAATTATTTAATACAGATACCTTCTTTCCTACCTAGAAATTATTATACCAAAAAATGTAGATGTCTTATTATAATACTAGAATTATTCCTTTTCCAAAAGCAACTCGTTAACTGAAATAATGACATTAAAAATGTCTGCATTCTAAAGAGGAGGAGTGGGGGGAAGGGTAAATAAAGATTTTAAAAATTCTTTGAATACCTGAGAGCTGTTTGATTTAATTGGATCTGAGTCTGGTGATTCTGTATGAATTAAATGAAGTATCACTGACTGATTGATTGCCTGCAAATTACATTTCATTGTCTTTTTCACTTTCTGTTATAACGATGAAGAACTGAATTAGCAGAATTATGAATCTCAAATTTAAAAAGTCATCTAACTTCTGGTCTAGGTTGGATATGATATTTGCAGGAAAAATGACATCAAGAGAAACATTTTCTGGTGTTAGAGAGCTCCTTGAGAAGGAGCTCTTGAGAAATCATCATGTTTTCTTTCTTTGTTTACCTATTGTAAAAAATGTCCCAAAATCTATATTACTGTATTTAATTTGATTCAGTTTTTTAAAATATGGTCATTCTAGCTTTGTAATAGATTAATTAGTGCTACTAAAAAAATTGTAAGAGTCTTTAGGTGTATAGTCTTCAACTTGAAAAAGTTAAGAATGTTTAGAAATTCCAAAGAAGAGGGCTATGTTAAATTGAAATTATGAAATTATGAGAATTTATATAGGGAGGACTTTCCTGCTACCTCTTGAAACTTCTCTGCTCAGAGGTCTACAGATTTATATACAGATCTATTGCTTCTATGTTGTACTGCACATCTATATCCCATGGATAATCCACTAAAAACATCAAACTCTAGTCAAACTCCCTTCCAGTGCTCAGCTTGACTTCCCCACACGGGTCATACTTCCTACATTTTTTATTCCTGAAACATAGCTCAATTTGACTCTACTGTGCATTTAAGCCCAACTTTACCAGACTACGTTGTATCAGTAGATACCATACTTTATACCATTCATCATCCCTCTGAAAACCTCATCATATTCTTCCGTTCTGATAACTGATAAAACTGTCAAGCAGCCTCAGGTCAGAAATCAGGTCCTGAAGGATTTTGCTGGAACATGGTTCCTCGTGCCAATTTCATATTTTGCAGTTAGATTTGGAACCCTGTCAGTTTTGCAGATTTCAGTCCATTTCATGTGTCATATGAATTTTGTGTCACTCTTTTACGGGACTTGTCATGTTACTTATTCATGTGGAAATATTGTAATTTTTATTGCACCTCCCTAGAGCTTAAATGAAACTTTAGTTTCTACATTTTCAGAGTTTTCACAGCTTTCTTTTACAGCTTCTACTACATATTAATTCTTTTTCTATTCTAGAATTACAGATATAAGACAGAACCAAAATTTTGTCACATGAAGGAGAAGTGATTTCAAGCCCATCAATTACTAATGATATCACATTACATTTAAAAGGTTAGAGATGTAGGTGAAAGTGAATGCTGTACAGTGTACTATGAAAACAGTATTTTACTGAGAGCTTTTATTGAATTGTCACTTATCAGTTTAAAATTTCAAATTTAAAAAAAATAAAAGACCTTCTCTTTTCTGTCTCCTCTTCCCTAAGCTTCACAATCAAGCAAACACAGCCTCTAGATGGAAGGAACATACTCATTTTGCTTGTTTAAGGTTTTCCCCAAGCTCAGCTCAGGATATAAAGGAAAGCTGTCTTTACTTGCTTTCCATGAACATTCATGGTACGGAAGCCCTGGGACGATTCTTTGACTCACATAAAAAAAACAGTAATTTCTTTACCTCAAATGTTTACTTTGGTTATTCTGGGACACCTCAGAGAGCAGAGAGTTGTCTGTGTGCTTCCTTGTGTCAGGAAGACTCCAAAGGATATTGTTTGGATTGTAAAAGTCTGATTTTTATATTGACCCTGCTGAGTCTTTAACATTTTAGTTTATTTTCTCATATTAAAATTACCAGAGCAAAATAGTGAAAAAAAACCTGATTTACTCTGACAGTTCATTTAGAAGATCATTAATGAGACATAGGACCTTGTAGCTCTCAGTCATCAGTTTTCATCTAATCCTTTTTTTATGGATTCATAACTCACCAAGCCAGAAAAATCATTATATTTCCTTAAAACCTCCTACACGAGACACACTGCAGAATTTCAATCAGTGTTTTCTAAATCTAACACTTATAACCTACTCGAATTAAAGAACAATGTAAAAAGAAAATTTTGCTGCTGTGCTGTGACTACTGAGGTATGTGCATGAAATCATCTGTCTGTAGAATAATACTGAATAATCCCAAATTCCCCTCTTTAGCCAGAATGGGTAGTAGTTACAGTGCCAGGAACACATGGAAGATAAACTAAAGTTGCAATATGGCAGGTGATTCTCTCTGTTGATGGAACAGACAGAATCTCTTGGTTATGTTACATTTCTTCCCTTATGTTTTGCTGGTTTTATCATTTGCATGAATCAGAAATTGACTCTCACTCTTCAACACTAAATTTTTCAGCATTCCTGAGTTTGAATGCCTTTCATCTAGGAAACTCAAGTATCTCTAGAATAAAAACTTTGAGGGAAAGACTCAGATTTATCAGACACAGAAAGACAGTGGTCCTAGCATGATCTTAACAGAAGGATTATCTTTAGCTATACCAAAATATGCACGCTTCAAAAATAAAATTTTAAAGCTTAATTCTTCTTAAAATAAAAAATCAGATTTTTACCCCAGTTGAATGGTACTTTTCCATGGAAAGAATCAGTTCTGCAGCCAGTCTTCCAATGTACTTAGATAAAATGAAATTATTCCATATATGTTATTGTTCATGGACAAAGGTTAGTTTTAATTGTATTTTATTGTATGCACTTTGTGGGAGATCTAAGATTAAGCAGTATGTCAGCTCAGGATAAATAAAGAACCATTCCAAACACAGAAGAAATTTTTACTTCTTCTTTGTTCCCCATCCAGTGAAGAGAAGAGAATAATGTTTCAAATGTGGGTGGAAAAAAAAGATATCCTCTTATGTGGATAAGATGTATTATCTCATTTGGTTTTTGATATTGCCAGTACAGGGTATAAACTTATATAGTGTTTGTAAATTTATTTTAATTTAAAAGCCAATTTCACATACAATTTAACATTGAGATATAACATAATTACATTTTGTTCTTACATCTAGAAAATGCATGTCCATATATTGACTTATATTTATTGGTATAGAGCAGTAGAGGAAGTCTCCTGCTTCTAGTTTTTAATTTAAGGCTGAAGTAAAAATCTTCCTGCTTTCTATGTAACCACTGAAAAGGGGATAAAACACTCATTACTTTTAACAGGTACTGTTAATTCAAAAAGTGTCGAATTTTAAATTGGCCCATGAGCAGCCTGGTTTCTGTAAAGAGATGAACAAGGATTCAAATGGTTAAGCCATGAGTAATGCCATCTTTGAATCAAGGGAATTTCAATAGTATTTTTAAATGTATGTAAAATTAGTAAACAAACAGTCACTTTAAAAATAAATACTATGGCTCCAGGTAGAAAAAAACCTCTTTTTTTATTTGTTTCTTTCAGGAGTTAACAATGTCCTGAAGTTCTTATCAACTGAAGATTTCCTTCACAAAATAATTTGTTCATTTCTGCTGCAGGAGCAAGACAATGAGTAGCTCAACTGCAGTCTGTTTTTCCTGATGTTTCTGAAGGGTCCAAGGAAGAGTAAGTTTCAAAAATTTTATTCTGGCTAACTAAGAGTGTTTTGTCACCTAAGAAACTATTATAGTACCAAGTGTATTTATATTTTATGTATGCATGCATTGGTTAATTAGGTAATTATAATTATTATTACTAATTAACTTATGTTTAGGTATAACAGCAGCCCTACTAGAAGAATTTAGAAGGCTTATTCCTCACCTCTTCATTTTGTATTTGCCACCATTTCTATATAAACTTCAACTTAACCTCACTTTTTCAATATGCTGGAAACTCAAAAGTTTGATGATAAGACATAAATGGAGATCAAAGTAAGGGATAGAGTCTTCGGGAAAAAACATGCAAGAAGGTGTTTTAGAGATGGTTTAACAAAAATAGTTTATTAAATTATAACTGCAAGATCTTGTCCTTTCTGGAACTCAGACCTTTTTAATTCAGGAGCCTAAGGGGATTTTTTTTCTTTTTAAACTTCACACGGACACAGATACCCAACCCCCAGAGAGATTTAGCTAAGTTAGACATCTACTACAAGTTATGCCTTCCACATTTACCTTTTTATGTGGATTTAAGGGGTTTGAGAGAACCTTACATTTATGGGTTTCAGCACAGTCTAAACATTCAACTGTATGTAGATAGTAATAATGTATGGGTTTATGCAGCTGGAAAGAGCAAAGATGTAGTAAAAAACAATTATGTTGGTTGCATGTGGAAAAAGAATGACACGATATTCACAGGCACATCCGGTACTAAGAAAACCAAAACAGTCTCTTTGCAAGGTTTCTGTGCCTTATGTAAAGTGAGAAAAAAACATCTACATGCTTTTTCTTTCTCTGTCAGTTTTATGATATCCTGCTTCTTGTTTTTTGTACAGTTAATACAACAGTTACTTGGACAAGTACTTTCTGATGTAATGTTGTAAATGTTTATAACTGTTTAGAAAAAAAACATTCTATAAATTTCAGCCCTACAGGCTATCAGGTCTGCAAAAGAAATTTAATAATTTTTAAGGCAATGTTATCCAGACAAGAGTTTAGTTATCAAGTTTTTCTTGATTATGGTATTTTCAGAAAGGGTAATAAATCCCTGGAGGCTCTTGAAACACATGGGAGGTGATAGGTTTTCCTGTTTTGCCTAGTTTTCCCAATATGGTCTGCAGTTAATAATCAGGAAGCATAGTTACATAGATCAGTTCCTTATAATGGCAATTTATTTTCTGCTTTTCAGAAAAAACAGTAAAGCTGCCTGAACAAATTGAAAGTCTCCTTCACTAAAAAATTCAAAATGTCACCATCTTCTTTTCATTTTATGAATTATATACTTGATTTTTTTTTCTATTTATTTATTTATTTATGTCTTCATAATTTGCTTTACTAGAGTTGTGTTTGAAACCCTTTAAAACCTGTCTCTAGTATTAATTAATGTATCAGGAATGTTATTTTGTCATTTTGTCAGCTTTTTCTCAAGGAAAGATTATGCTTAAAAAACTCCAATTTTTTTTAAAAAATAATAATTTAATGTCTCATTTGTGATAAAAAGCCATCTACTGTCAACCAGAAGTTTGAAATTAAGATTTTAGGTTTTACTGACTGCTGATTATGAATTGTTATCATTTTAGTAGAATAAGAAAATGCATTGGTGAATTAATACTAAGAGAGGGTTTTTCAAAGACTTCAGCTTTATCCTCATTTTTACCTGTACAACTCCAACACTTCCATACAATTCTACATATTGCTTTTGTATAAACAATCTCCATGTGAGACTTCAATTTCAGCTGCTGCTTCTAACACAGTTCCATGACTAAGTGGTATGAGCCTCAGAGCAGTTTGACAAAGTTACCACTTCTGCATATTGGTTGTTTTTTTTTTTTTTTTTTTTTTTTTGGTCAGAAAGGAATCAACAGCCAGTGTAAGCAGAGCCTGGCGCAGAGCACCAGCTTCCAAGAGGTTGCAGTGAGGATACCAACTGTACCTAATTGTTTGAACACAGGTAGAGAGCTCCATTTGTCTCACAGAAGAAGCAGCTCCAGTCTGTCCAGCACCTGGTGCAGGTTTGCAGCCTGCAGAGTGCTCTCTGTACAAGCAGAGTTTGTATGGAGCACCACCACCAATTTTTGCACCATGCTGTATCAATTTTTGTCATTCAAGTTTCTATGGAGAAGTTGTGTAAAAACAAGGCTACTGTTCTCAAGGAAGAGGTCAAATAATTTGGAAGGTTTTTGGAATATTTTGATGAGAAGAAATGTTTTAGTATGCTACTAAATAGTACCACATGGTATATCTATAACAAGCTTTCACTCCACTTCTGCTCTTAACAGCATTTGAAATTTCAGATTTGTTGGTTTGGTGCAAGTTTTTCTCTGTGCAAAGGGCCAGTTTCTCTTCAAATTAATCTTTTTTTTTCTGTAACCAGTAAAAATTATTCTGTGTACCTTCTTTAATTCCTCCTTCACAGAGAAAGCAGAGAAAGTGAAAAGTACAGGTTGAGAACACATTTTTATTTCATATTCGCATATGAAATTCTAGTAAGTTACAGACCTTGCATATGTATAACCAAGAAATTCTTTTGTGATTCCTGCCCTTTTCCTATAATGGGTGCAGAGGGACCTATATGAGTAAATTTTATGCTTGGCTTCTTTTAAAAGTGCATATAAAAAGTAGCAGTAAATTGAAGCCCACAGGGTACTTTCTACATTGTACTTTAAGGATGTTTCATTGCATACTTCTCATGAAAATTGAATTTGATATGAGCTATAATTATGACAAAAGCAAGTGAGAGTGTGATTCTCACTGTGAGTACTCTTCCCCTTTGTCCTTTTTCTGTGCTTTTAGTCACCTTTAATACCTAAGGAGATGTTTCGTGCCAAAGGTTTTCACATATTGTGGACACTCATTAATTAGTTAATAATATATGAATCTTGCCGTACATTAAGAAAGCAATCACCTGATGGGAAACCAGAAATATTGAGGATGCTAAAGGTTTAATTGAGACCTTCATCCTTATAATGTGCAGTGACACTAATATTTTCATCTATTTAATCAGACTCATATTACAGTTTATAAACTACCCTGATGGTCTAAAATTGATCAATTTCATAATCATTTATGTACAAGTTGTTGCTTTGGTTAGTAAGAGCCACATGAAAATAACACTGTTTTATTTCTATTTCAACATAAACTTCTTTTCAATGGTAGCTCAGATTTATTAATTTTATTCCTAAAACAAGGAGGAAAAAATCTGAACATTAGACTTTTCAGCTGCTTTTTGAAAATACAATATTTTGTTAGTACATGAAGGCTCCTAATTTCAGAAGTTTAGGTAGACAGTTTCAATTACTAGAACATAGTAGTTTCAAATGTCTAATATGTAATTAATAATACTAAATAATAAAATTATAGGTAATGTCATATTTTTACACACCTTAAAATAGAGCTTTGTACCATTGCACGATCACGTTGGAGTATGTACAAGATATGACATGGTATGGGACCAATGTTTCCCATTGCTCCTACTGTGTGGAACCTTGGAGAAGATTGCTAACATCTCAATATAAAAATAAAAATAAAAATAAAAATAAAAATAAAAATAAAAATAAAAATAAAAATAAAAATAAAAATAAAAATAAAAATAAAAATAAAATTATTGTCTAAGTCTAAAGATTTTGTTTGGCTTTTTGGTTGGTTTTGTTCGTTTTAAAAAGTAAATAAAGCTATACCTGTTATGAAAGTGAAGAAAGCCTGAAACTGTGAGACAACAATGCTCCCTCCTATTTTTCTGAGTGCAACAATAACTCAGGTGAGGCAAATATACTTTGTTGAGAATCGTACTTCAGATGGCAATTCAGGTTCAAATGGAGACTCTTCATAAAGTAGAAAATTAAGACTCTGTATTAAGAAATACCACTCATTTAATTCTTAACAACCTTTTAATTCTTTCATATTATTATATGTAATTTTTATTATTATTTTCATGATACCATGAAGCTGCACATATCTGAAACACATTGCATTTAGATATAGCTTAAAAAAATATTTTTTCCAGCATTGTAGTGTGTCAACACAACTCTAGGTGCTCATCCTTAAAAAATGGTTACTAGGCTACCCAAGCACACCCTCCAATTTCTTCATTCTGGCAATGGAGAAAAGTCAGAAGTCACATAACTCCTTAGGAGACAATGTTGCTCTATCTAACACAAGTATGTCTTCTCTCTGTAAGTATTGAGAAATCAAGCAGCCCCAGAAGCAAAGCTCCTTGTCTAATATCAGCTGAGAGAACAGCTAGTAGCCACTAGATACTTCCACCCACTAGCTGAAAATAAGTTCACGTCCCAGAAGAGATGGTGAAGAAGTTTATGGGCTTAAAGAAGTTTCAAGCTAAAATAGGACTGTAAAACAACACTTAAGGTGTACAACTAATAGGTTGATATTCAGGACTTAATTCCAGTTAAATGTGATTTGAACTGAGCAGACTTCTTTATGCACACCACAAGTCTTGATTTAACTGTTTTCTGCTATGTGATACAATAGAGTCTTGCATATAATACTAGATATAAATTGAAGCAGATTTCACTTGTGATGATCTGCATCTGGGAAGAAATAGTCCATAGCAACTTCTATAGCTCTGCCATGACACAGAACTATGTCCTTCTTAATGAATTCATCTGGTTCTCCCCTACAGAGTGTCTGCTATGTGGTGACAGAGAAAGAGGCTCTCATAATATAGCGAGTAAATGTGTGAAATATAGCACTAACTGTGAAACAATATCAAGCAAGAATAAGCTGCATGAACCTTATTTAATAAGGTATCTGAAAGGGCTTTGTATTACTATGATGGAACACACAAGTGCATTAGAATAAGACTGAGGGAATTAAGACAGCATAAACTGAACACAAATCTTGGCTAAGAAGGGATGTGAAAGAGAAACTGGGACAGAAAATTGTAACTGGATTTCAGTCACTTGATGTCAGTTTCACTTTATAGTTTGGTAAGTAAAAAATCGCATGTGCATCAGTGGTCCTGAGTATCCTGCAGCTAGCTAGTGTATTTGTGATCTTGGTAGAATTTCATATTTGAACTTAATCCAGTCTATCTATCCCTCTCTATAACTACCATCATCAACCTATCTGAATTTTGATGGTTAAATTTCTGTATGACAGTCTCCAAAAGAGCTTGCATAACAGACCAAATATAATTTTGCACATTAGATACAGCCATACTCAACGAGACACTCCCAGTGCTCCAACTCTTTCTCTGTGAAGGTGATGTGCTGGACAAACATTGCATGCTTCCCCATGCAGAGATCAGCTTCTGCTCTGCTTCTTTGTTCATATAACCACTTGGAACTGATAGGAGATCTTCAGTTTCCATGAAATCAGTGAAAGCATGGGGCTGTTTAAAATTCACATAGGCCCAGAACCTCAAATATTTTGAGCTGCCTCCTGGATATAGTCTATGCATTTCTCACTGTAAGTGAAGAAATGATGTTTGCATGACCCAGCACAAGATGTTTCATTGTATTTGTCTTGCTTTCCCTCATACAGAATGAAAAATTCACCATTACTGCAATTTCTTAGAGCTTGTAGAGATAATCTGGTCTTCAAGAGAAATGATACTCCTCAGGGGAACATAAGCTACAAACTGATAAAAGTAAAGTAACAGCAGAAGTAATTTGTGTTTATTCAGCACTTGGCATTAGTGACATTTTAATGGAAGACATAGACTCAGTTTAATACCAGTTTCTTTCTTCATAGAAAAGAATCTGCAACCACAGCCACAGCTTCAAAAGTCTACCACCATCTAGAAAAGCCCAAGATTGGAAAACTTTTGATTTAGCTCAATGAATCAAGCAATTTGTAACCAGATTTGATACACCCTTCATGGCCTGTGTTCCTATTTACTGCAATTTTCATTTAAAAAACCAAATAAGAACAGTACATTTTAATATATATAAGAAAAAGAAAAATATAGATATTTTTCAAAATATACATAATGAAATTATGGGGCTTAATGTGTCTGGTTGTTGGGAAGGTAAAACATATCTATAGCTGGCCAGGTTCACAACATTCTCTAGTAGCCTCTAGACATGATAATACAGAAATATTTCTTAGCCAGGAAAGTGTGGATGCAAAAAGGACACTGGGCTAGATAAGTCTTTTGTTCTAATCTAGTACAAAAGATGTAATACATTTTTATATATGCGTACATATACATGAATAAAGTATCTTAACTTTTGAAATTTGGCTGTTAATTCTAGATTTCAGTAAAATCATTTAGGCAGACATAGTTACATAATATGTGAATTAAACAAGCCGGTCATGCAGAAATACAATATAAACACCCATAACTTTTTTCATCTACTATAAAAATTCAAATACAAAAAGAAATAAAAATAATCAAACATGATAGGTTATTTAAGCTGTTTGAATCTGACTGGGAGAAACAGAAAAGTTAAATGCTGAACAACAACAAAAAAAATTCTGGAAAAGCCAAACGATTTTTTAAATTGGAGAAAAGCAATGGTCCTGTTTCTTAGGAGAAGTCAGAAAAAATCTGATTACAAATGCTGGACTGAATGTTTTTTTAGTTAAGTGCAGCAGTGTGGCTAGTGCTAATAACTCATTTGCTACACAGAGCACATGTTTGTAAAACCCACAGTAGAAGTAAAAATGAATTTTGGTGAAGGAAAGTATTGTCTTTTTCAGGGTTAGTCTAACAAAAAGACTGAAGAACATAGACATATGTGTAAATAGTTAACATGGAGGAATTAAAATAGCACAAAACAAACAAAGGCCTTATTTCACTAGACATTTAAATTAATCCCGTCCTGATCAAGGATATGGAAGAATATTTACTCTGTGGTTACTTAGTCTTAGTGATGTACAGTATGAGACCCTGGAAACTGTAATTGTGAAGGATGCCAAAGCTTGGTGTGTTGGCACTTCAGCAAACTGACCCATGAGCTGAACTCAGCTCTCTGGCATGATTGAAAAATGCAACAACCGTATTTGCCAAAGAGGAGCTCTGTCAATGAAAGATATGCAGGAAACAAAATCTTTGAGAAATTATTTAAGCTGCTTCATATGATAGCATAGAATACCACAGAAATATCATTAGAGAACGGAATTTTAATATTACATTGCTTTTCTTCTTAGATTTATTGTAGTAAATTGTTTCTCAGAATCATCAGATTTGAATTTAAAAAAGTGGTGTAAACTATGGCAAAAGTGGAGGTATAGTATTTAAAATCCACACTCTAAGTATAAAGAAGTTGAAGAAGTTGTAAGATACCTGAGAACAGTCTGCAGTCCTTAATCACTTGGAAGACATTCTGAAATCAATAAAATTAGGCAAGATGCATTACACGAAAGTTACTTGTCATAAATGTCAGGTGATAGTGATAAAGAATCTTATACTAATTGGCCACATGCCCATGCAAGTATTTGACTCTCTCAGAAGTCTGAATATTTTCATACATAATTAAGCTGACACAGATGCTTGCAAAGAACCAAATTGGAAATCAAAACTTAAACCATTATTCCACTGATATCATCTGTAAAACGCCTTTTAGCTTCACTGAGATGCCACCACTGGATACACAGCTTCTCTGAAAGAGTTTACTTTGCAAAAAATAATCAAACATTTATTTGAAACTTGGAATATAAGAGATAGTTTTTCCCTTTAGAAATTGAAAATAAAGATCCTACAAATCAGATTAAGCATATAATACACCAGGAAGGGAACTCTTTTAAGGAAAATGATTTGCATAAAAGCTGTCCTAAAGATGCAGGAATGGACCCAGTCAATTTCAGGAAATCAGAAAAGCATTAAGTATCAAGAAATAAAAATCAGACCAACTCTCAACTGCTTAATTCTTGATTTACACATGGCAGCTATTTCCTAAGTAGTTTTCACATATTTCTAATATCTGATACCACAAAGTCTTCAAAGCTTCTGATATATATCTTAAATTTTTGTTCAGTAAGAAATTTTATTTTAAGTAGCTTAATGGAAGTAGAATTGCAAGAACAAGGGGGACTAGGGGTTTTAGCTGTTATTATTAGAAACTATTTTTACCTTCAGTAATATTTTTCTTTGTATTCAAATAATTTATCTTTCTTTTCCTATTGCTTTCCAAATTGAAATATTGCCTATTTAATTTATAAAGTAGATGTATTTACACAGACTATTTTTTCAATAAAATACCATCAGAGAGCACTGGTAACAAAATTTAGATGAAAAGAGAAAATAAAGTAAGCAGCAAAATAATGAAGTCATCAAATGTCTCACTTTTTTATTTTTATGAAATGTCTTCCAAATGCAGGTAAAATTTGTTCAACATTATCTGCTGAGATTTCTGGACGCAGTGAAGAGATGTTCTCTTCTGCCTTAATAATTCTAAGGTGTGACCACACTGTCAGAGTTTAAATCCTCAGAATCCATTTCAGGACACAGATTTTAATCTCCCTGTTAATTGAGAGGCCAGGCCACCCACTGCTCTGAATCAGAGCTACTGCACAACCTTTGATTAGAGCTATTCTGTTTTGCATTTAAATATTTATATACTTCCTAGACAAGAGCCTACAAGCAAACAGGAATAAGTGCCTACATTGAAAATTTCTTTTTAAAAGGAGGCAAAACCTGAGTGCCAGGTTTGCTTGCATACGTATTTTGTTTTCAAAAAGAGTAGACAGCATCAAACAAGAAGGCATAGATCTCAGGTACTTTCTTATTCAGGGGTCCGTGTGGAATGTAGCAGTTTAAGCATGTTGGGGTATATATGAACATGGAATTGTTAACTTCTCCATGCTGATGCATGTTTAATTTTCCTGACATCATTAAAAAGAAAAAAAAAATTACTTTTACCCACAGAAATAAAGAATTCAGTTATTTGCACAGTCCTACTCATAATCTCTTTGGCTGTTTTAATTTCTGAAAAAAATCTCCAAAAGACAGCTGTATGCTTTTATTATAGTTTTTCATTTTTGCAGTAAATGGATAGTAGATGACAAGATACTAAGCCATCATAACACAAACTTGTGAGATTTATTGATTCAACTCAAAGCTGATGGAGTTTCCATACATCAAAGCTTTCAAGTAGTAGTGCACTCACCCTATATTATACCCATTAAGAATTTTTTTATCATTAAAAATCCAATAAAATATTTATAACTCTCTTACAAACCCCTGATGGTTAGATTAATGCAATTCTAAGTACTATGATTATCTTGTACAAAGTTTTACACATACATCTTTTATTTCTTTCT
This sequence comes from Acridotheres tristis, assembly GCA_037013685.1. Lineage (NCBI taxonomy): Eukaryota > Metazoa > Chordata > Aves > Passeriformes > Sturnidae > Acridotheres > Acridotheres tristis. The sequence goes on along the minus strand of CM072887.1, from coordinate 74,743,302 downwards.
TTAGTTTTTGTCAATCCAGTGAGCTTGATTTCAGAGCTATTGGAATTTTCTGGCTACCTATAATAAGAGGCTCACTGACAACTGTCTCAAATGTCCATCATTCTCTAGCAAAATCTGAAATTTAGACCTCCCTGGGGGTTACTTGAATATCCTTTTGTGAATTCAGAAATAATTAGATGATCTCTTATAATGAAGCAATTTATATTAATAAAAGAAAAGTCACAACCTATCTAATGAAGGCTGAAGGTGGACTCTCTGCTCCCTTGTTATCACATCATAATGCAGCATCTTTGTGCTTCTGGGAAAGGAATTGGAAAGTATTCTCAGGAGATATCTGTTTTAGACAGCACATGAAAATGAGAATGCACATGAAAGTCCCATATAAATGACTCATTCAAAAGTCATATTTTAGTGTACAGACAGAAGTCTTCTTTCAAACAGATACTTTTTTTGTTGTTGTTGTTGAAACATAGTTTTTTAGCTATTTAAACACTGCATCTCTTCACAACAGAAAAAATTTAGCTACTGATAAATGTAGAAATGTTTTCAATCAAGTTTATCTGTTAATGCCTGGACTACCATGGTATTCACATTTACTGATATCAGCAGAGATGTCAGTTATATATGGTTTTTCAAAGCATCCACCTCATGAAGGAAAAACTAGGTATTCTGGAGATAATTTAGATCCAGCGTTCATTTTTTCTTTAGGATATTGTCTAAAATTAGAGTATGAATTTATGCAATTTTTGTGAAGCCTATACACAATTATTATTGTGACAATTATTCATTGCAATGGTAGGATAAATTTGAGAATATTTACTCCCTAAAAATCACCTGTATATAAATAAGTATGTGTGCAGCAGAGAGAGAACTTTTTAGTTATTAGCTGAGTATATTTTTGTCAGAGCATCTGCACACCTGATGGTCGCACCAGTTTAACTGCATCATTTTCTAAACCCATTTACCTAAGCTAGCATGATGAAAAACAGCACCTGTTTTTCAGTCCACAAACTTGGTTTCATTGCATGTTTGACATGTTAGGCTGCAAGCAAATGATGAGACTTTTCACCCAGCTTAGGGTTAAGAGAACTGAGCAGGACATGGAAAGCTACTGGATATAGCACAAGAAATTCTGAGAGAAGCTGACAAAACTTACAAATCCAGCCAGACCTCACAGAAAATTAAGGTGGAAGTTGACTAAGAAGCAGTCAAAATTCACAGAAAAATTGAGGGAAACTGGGCACCTTTTTGAGAGCATAGTCTTGAAACACCTAACTAATCATAGCAGCGCTACCATATGTGGCAGAGTCTAACTAGGTAACTATCAGAAACAAATTTACTTTTAATGTATCACATCTGGCACCAGGAGAGAAAAGTTAATTAGGTAAAGTTGTTTATTTGAGCAAAGAATGAGCAGAGAAAGAGGAGAACAAAGGTGTTGAAAAGAAGGCCAAGAAACAGAAGAGGTGTTAACAGGGTGTCCAGGTGTGTGTTTGATGCTGCCTGGTGGTACCAGTCAGACAGCCATGTGCAGTTCTCTGCAGCAAAAGCAAGACAAGAAAATAGGCCTGTTTCCAGATCATCAGCATCAGGTCTTCATCCTTGGTCATGAAGACTAGCAGGGAGTGAGGTGGCTGCTCTCTCTGGCCAGTGAAGGAATCCTTGACTGAGGGAATTGAGCAGTCTGTCATCAACATGTTCATGCTTGACCCAGGACTGATGTCACTTTATAACAAATTATGTAATTCACCTTGTAATAAAAATTCTTTTAAAAGCAACAGAAAGTTGAGCAAGAGTCAGCAGTGCCCTGGCAGCCAGGAGGGCTCGCCCTGTCCTGGGATCATCAGGCACAGCATCACAGCCAGGCAAGGGAGGGGATTGTCCTGCTCTGCTCTGAGCTGGGGCAGCCTCACCTCCAGTGCTGGGGCTGCTTCCATCCTTTGTGGTCATTGCATTTGATAATTAAAATTATTCTTAAAATATCTCAGCTTTCAGAAACATTTTCTTTCATAGTTTAAAATATAAGATTAATTTTCAATTCACATCAGAAGAAATAATTGATGTTCTATGTCTAACCTGAAATACAAGATGGCAGGCACTATCACATCCCAAAAAAAGGAATTTCTCAGCATAACAAGGGAATAGTGAAAATTGTACAAAACATGGTCATGAATAGATCATGTTCAACTCTACAGAATCCTTGTTACAATAATTCATTATGTGTTTGAGACCATAAATTAAGGGCTCCTTTAAACTCTGTAGAACAATCACTATGGCGGAATCATATATATAACAAAAATAAGAAAAAAGGTCAGGTTTTAAAAAAGGTTTATTAATATTTTATTTTAAATATTATTTAAATGATTTTTGCATCTTCTAAATATATGCAAATAATTTCATAAACTTTCAAGGTTAATAGCAAATATGGCTCAGGAAAATTTCAAGGTGGATATAAATATTCAATAAAAATACTCCAACTTTATCCTTCCCTGAAGTAACTCACAAGATATTTATGTCTTTTATTCCTGTTGTCTTTTATTGGTCACAATGTAGAAATACAGATCAATCCCCTATCATGAGTCTTTGTTGCCTGGGGGAGAAACTGAGGCAACACATAGAAAATGCTGTGTATTGGAAGTACAAAACTCCCAGATTTGCTAATTGTGGAGTTGTTTTAGCTAAAAAAAAGAGACAAGCATCTTCAAGAAAAACAATTATAACTTTCTTAACATCTCTGTTAGAGATCTTGGATATCTAATGTGTATCTTATTATACTGTTACTAAGTTGCTGATCAGTTTTGCAGCACAGTTTATTCTAATACTATATAAGGTTTATTCATGGGAAATTGAGATAGAGAGGTCTTGAGGCTAATCTGCAAAGGATCTATAATGGGACATTGTTGCCCAAATATAGTTTAAATGTCTAATTTCCCTTGTTGACTGAGAAAAAAAAGATAAACATATGATGAAATAGTTTTAAATTCAAAAACTTTTTACAATCACTGAGGGAATTCTTTGCAGCATCAACTATCTCATTCAAAGTGCAGAGGTAAAAACTTTTAAGCATAACAGAAGACCATAAGATGAACTTCTAATATTCAATTTTCTAGTACCAATAAAAGCAGCAATGGTAGATAAACCACACCGAAATTTACTGAGGGAATAAAGAAATAATGTCATATTAGAAAGCTACATCCATGGCTTAGATCGCAAAACTTAAACCCAAACAATTTAATATTTTCATAAAGTTACATATTGATTCCTAAATAATGCAGAGCAAAGACTAAATCGATGGTTCTGACAAGGATAAAAAAAAAAAAATCAACAGCAACAAAGAAACCAGATGCAGAAAGTTGCTGAAACAATGATACTGTGAAGCAAAACATCAACTAATGCTCACAGTTATGGCTAAAAGTAAGGAGTAAATACAATCTTATCTATTCCCCATTCCCTTTGCTATCGCCAGCAATAACATTAAAAATGTTCAAAGAATATAGAAAATGGAAATAAAAGAATCAACGTTTGGCATGAAAGATATATAGTTCTCTCTTCCCTCCCTTTCTTTCCCAGTGAGAGTTTAAACCCATACCATATAGGATTTAATAGTCTCCAGGGGAAATGATAGCTCACGAGTAACACCATAATTTCAATAAAACTTATTTCAAAGACTGGTTTGAATAACAACTTAAAGGAATCAAATTTGTCCAGAAAGATTCTGAAGAATCGTCATCTGCATTTCTTTGTGAAATTATTGGAAAGAAATAGAAACTTTAAGTTGGCTCAGTCATTTAGCTGAAACAAAGTACTCTGAGAGAGTGGGAAATAAAATCTCTAAATTTAATGTAGGCTTATTTACTCTTGTCCAGGAATCTCTGGAAGCGTTCAAGGCCAGGTTGGATGGGGCTTTGAGCAACTTGGTTGTAGTGGTTTATAGTGGGCAGTGACTGGATACCAGGTGCCCACTGCCCTCTCACTCTGCTCCACAGCTGGACAGAGGAGAGAAAATTTAATGAAGGGTTCATGAGTTGAGATAAGGACCCGCCTGCTCCAGTGTGGGTCTCCTCCACAGGCTGCATGTGGATCCCTGAACCTTGTGGTCCTCTATGGGATGCAGGGGCACAGCTGCTGCACCATGGTCTGCATCATGAGCTGCAGGGGAATGTCAGCACCATACCAGGAGCACCTGCTTCCCCTCCTTCTCCACTGAACTTGGCATCTTCATAATTGTTCCTCTCACATATTCTCACTCTGATCTTCTTTGGCTACAAATACAACTGTGCGATAGGTTTCTTTTTTTCTTCTTCTTAAATATGTTATCACAGAGGGGTTACCACAATTTCTGATTGGCCCAGCCTTGACCAGCAGCAGGTCCATCTTTGGGGCTCGCAGGGAGTGGCTCTGCTGGACATGAAGGAAGCTTTTAGCAGCTTCTCACAGAAATCCCTCCCACCACTACCAAAGCTTGGCCATGAAAACCCCATAGACTGGTCTAGTGGGAGGTGTCCCTGCCCATGGCAGGGGGGTTGGGATTGATGACCTTTAAGGTCCCTTTCAACCTAAACTATTCTATGATGATTCTGGAGACTAAAGTGTATCAAGTATTTATACATCTCATGCAGGAAAATGCACTTGGCTTGAAGACTGCAGAAACGAGTTTTAATTGAATGATGGGTACAGTTTTGCACTTCAAATCTAGAGCACTTTTGCATGTATTTTCTAAATATATTTATGTGTTTGATATACGATAGTGTGAAGTTTCATAAAAATTGCTATTCATATGACAGTATTTCCAATGAAGAGATTTTTCAATCTGTATCCACCTATAATATTTCTTAAAGTAATCTACACTTCATGTGTACAAAGGATATAAATAACTAGCATAATGCAAGATATTAAAGTTAGAGTCAAACTGCTATTTGAAATTCGAAGTATACTAGTTGCTTTCATAAAGAAATTGCATATTTATGATTATATGAAATTCAAATAATAATGCATAATTTATTTATCTGTTGCTATTACATGAGAGTTCTCCATTGGGAATTCAAAAGTAATTTTCTTGATTAAAGTAAATTCCAGTCCCCAAAAACTTCTCCCTGGAAAAAAGTGAATTTTGAATAACAAAACCTGGTGAACATTAGAAAATGATTAAATGGCAGAAAATTTTCATAATTATTGCTATAAAATTATTCTCTAAGTACAAATGACCATTGAAAAAGAGCATTTAAATTACCAAAATTTGTTATTTATTTTCCTTTCTGACACCCTTCCCAGTAAGAATATTATTTACTGAACAACCTTTAGTCTTTTTGTTTTAATGTTTTCAAATCTGAAGTAACATAAGGAATAAAGGAGAAGAAATTTTATGCTTAAGGAGTAAATACTCAAAAGATTTCTCTCATATTCTCTTCGTCACATATTCTTCAGACTCTCAAGAAGATATAGTATTTCCATATTATATAAATTAACCAAAAAATGTCCTTGATTTTGAAACTATTCAAACAAATTTTGAAAATCATCCTTGAAGAATCTACAAGGTACAAGCTGCATAATCTTTCTAGAGTTAACACTTGACACATAATAAGATATTAAAAATAATCATTACTTTTAATTTCCTTTCTTTTTTTAAAATTTTCTTTGAAATTAATATCTCTTTTCATCAAATATACATTGAAATATATGTATGACAAGTGAGAGATAATACCTATTTCTTATTTGAATTTAAATGTTGGAGAAAATGTTAATAATCTTGTGAATTGCAATATGTGAAGCCCTTTTGGATTGCCCTAACTTTCCATAAGTAAAAATTAAACATAAACCAATCTTCATCATAAAGAATGAGGCAAAGAATAATTTATTATTCTCTTTTTTACTTCTCATCTGAAATTGCACAAGATTAGTATTATTGCAGATAAAATTTAAGATCTTTACAAAGATCCAAAATTATGAAATACTGAGCAAAAGCGGTTGATGAATTATGAGTTTGAAAAAAATGAGGACCATGTGTGTCAAAACATTCAGAGTACTCTCTAAAAAAGCACCAAAAGATAATACTACTATAATACTACTATAATGTAAGAAACTGATTTTGTATGATGGGGAAATTACCCTTACTATCTGGAATAAATAATAAAAAAAATCAATGATAAAAATTATTCACTAATAAAAAATGATTTGTGGTATGAATGCTGGCAAAACACACAAAGGTTCAGCAACAGACTGTACGTAAATGCATATCATATTGCCATGGATTTGTCCCAATTTTATTTCATCATCTGCTAAGAGGCCATTCATTAAAAATTTTTCTGGACCTGAAACTAATAGGAAGATTCACTTTCTAATTGCATAGTTACTGTAAGGCAAAAATTGCTGTAGTGTACACAGGGATAGAGTAGGCTGGGATTTTTTATCTTTTTACCTTAGCAAAGAGATAACTTTTCTTATTTTCTGGTTTCAGGGCAAAAAGTAGGAAGAAGCATAGAATGAACTGTGAACTATGGACCAATTAAAACAGGAACATTCAAAATGTCCCTAGTAAAAATCATTCCTTTTTTTTAATAACTAAAAAAAAAAAAATTGCTGACCACAGTGTTATCAGGCAGCCAGACTCAATTGCTGTTTTTGCAGCAATGGTAAAACATACATTTTGTAGTGGTGCTTATATCTCCTTCATCCCAGTTCATACATCTTTCTGTGCTAAAGCTCAGTGCTCTCTTGATAAGCCAGGCAGTCAGGATGTGCAGCCGTGTGACTGAACCATCTCCTTCCCTTCATTTTGTTCTCCATTTTAATGGAATGATCTAAAGGAAAAAAGTGAAAAGCTCTCACTCTTTTTTAACCTTTCCTAAGAGATGACCTTTCCATTAGATATGGTATAGTGACCTACACTGTTGGAGGCCTTTTAAAGATGGTTGGTTTGCCATTTCCCAAATGGATTTGTTTGTCTGGAAACCAAATCATTAGCTGTCTGCAAGTCAGTTCTTTTCTGCTTCTATCAAAAGCTTTGAGACTCTTTATGTGTTGGAAGTTAGCCAGCAATATTTTATGCTGTGTACAAGTTCCGTTTCAGAGCTCAGACCTAAATTCTTTACAGTAAGATTACTGATATCTCAACTGCTCAGTCTCCGTGGGAGTGAGACTCTGGTCCATTCCAGGAAGGGAAGTGAAAAGTGATCTCAAGTGAGGTTAACCATCTCAGTTCAGGAGAAACTTGACTTTTATGGTATCACCATCATTGCTTGAAAATTTTTATGTTAACTGTTTGAGGCTAAATTTAAATTAAATTTAGATTCTCTTTCTTACAAATAATCTTATTTTACATGTGTCCAGAAATATATGGGTATCTTTAAAGAAAATATTCTGACTTGTTGTTTTGTCTTCTTTTTATCTAATTTTGTTAAACTTAGTTTTATAAGTGTTGTCAAGATTTGGAACAGGCTACCCACAGCAGTGGTGGAGGGACAATCCCTGGAAGTATTTAAAAGATGTGTGGAAGCGGCATTTGGGGATGTGGTTTAGCAGTGGACTCAGCGGTGGTGGGTTAATGAATGGACTGTATGATCTTAAAGCTCCTTTACCACATAAATGATTCCATGTTTCTATTTTATTTTCTCTTTTTTTGTTGAAGTAAAAAATATATTTCACATTCTTATTCCTTATCCTGAATTCTTAATGGTACAAAACATAAATGTTATTGCTCATTTACAGAAAGCTGGGAAAAAAATACTGAAGCTTAAAATTTAGCTCCAAAAAATACTAAATGAGCACACATAGGCCATAGTGAGCAAAACAAGTCTCCAACAAATTAGCTAATCCTAACAACTCACCATGAAAGGCGGTAAAGGACAGCCACATTATCCAGGGGAAAAAAACCAAAAAGGAATGATAACTTATCTAGCTTCTGTTTTGTTTCATGGCCCCCAGACAGACAGAAAACATGCCTCCTTCCCTCTACAGCACTGTGGTGGGCAACTGGCACAGACTACCTGCATCAGGTCAAAATCAATAAAGAGCTTACTTCTGCAGTGTAATCCTCTGATGACCATTGCCTTTTTTATTTCCTGTGGAGTACAAAATGTCTGTAAGAGAAAAGACAGCTTGAGAAGATGTGGATCTAATCTCTGTGAAAGATTGCTATTTGCATTTCTAAAGCAACCACATATTTAATGTCTATATTTACAGATATAGATAGAAATAAATAAATAAATAAATAAATATACACTTGTCAATGCAAGTTATTGTACATACACATGAAACTGCCAAGTCTGTGCCTTTTAACAAACAAAAGAGTGGCCCAGAAAGCATCAATAGTTATATGGAGCTTTTAAGAGGGATCAGTTGCTCACTGTTCCTTGCCAATCACAAAATAACATCAAGGAAAGGCAGTAGATAGCAAGTTCAGATAGAAGAAAAGCAAGTATTTCTTGACAGCCTGCAGTTAAGCTGTTAATCTCCTTGGCTCAAGATATGGGAGCGCTAAAAGTCCACAGGAATTAATGTGTTAACTGGAGAAACTACATGGAAAATGGAAAGGAATGTGTAATTCAAAAATTTGACCATTGTTTCAGGATATAACTGAGATTTCAGTTCTTAGAAGTGGGGAGGATATTGTGAAGAACTATCACTATTTACTTGGGGGGCTTAAATATGTTTATATTCACACACTTAATTTGTTTCTGGCCTCCATGTTTCACCACTGCTGGAAGGAGAGTACTCAGATAAATACTTCTTTTGTCTTATAACATTTAGTTTACTCTTAACAAAAAATAGTTTATTGTGTGTAAAGGCAATGGATGGCATTCCAAACATTGCTACATAAGTGCTTGTGGCCAATACTATATCTCCATGGTATAAATCAATTAGTTAAATCCATGTTTTCCATGTTCTAAAGTATTTTCCCTTTTAGGAAAACCAAAATTAATTGTCCTCGTTTATTGTTGATGTGACAGTGTTCAGAGCTTCAACTTTTGTTTCAGCACAGTGCAAAAATATCTTCATTGTGAGTTGGAACCAGTCCCACCTTTGTATATTCTTAAATAGCAAAACTATGTAAATAAAATATTACGTAATGAAAGTCTAGAGTGAAAAAAAAAAAAAAACAAAGGCCCATCCTTTGGGTACACTTTATTTAATTTCTCCATCAAAAAAAATTAATTTAAAAAGAAATTTTAATGATTTGTTGGAGTAAGAGCATCTAAGATACTTGGAGGGGAAAAAAAGAACAAGACAAAAAACCTTGGGAAAAAATTGAAATCAGAGCAGATGACAGTAGAAAAAAATCCTTTTCTTCTTTCCTTGAAACAAACTGATCAACTATTTTCTAATGAACTGCAATGTGATGACTCCTGATAGGTTCTTATTATATTTCACTTTGATTGGAACATGAATATTAGTGGTCTGGGTTTTTATAAGTTCCATAGACATCTGCATAACAGGGAAGAAGATGATAATTTATGATAACAAGATATTTGTTTCATTTATTTGGGGTAAAATTTTGCTTTCCAAGATGAAACAATTATGCCCATGCAAGAGTTTTGTCTTTATCAAACTTTAATACATTCTAGCATAATTCCTCTGGTTAGCAATATCTACTCCAGAAAGATACAGCCCTGCAGTAACTGTGGTGTTCCAAAGCCACCAACAATAGCATGAATCATAAGATACGTGACCGTCAGTATTAATTCAATGTTTATGAAATAACATGATTAAGGATCACTATATTCTCCTATCTCCTTATCCCAGCCACCAGCAATTTAAAAACCTACTGCAAGAACATCTATCTCATGAACTTGAGTTTACAGAGAGTAAACTCAAGTATTCAGTGTGTTAGTGAATCATTTAGCATGCTTCTTCATATACTGGGTTATACCTCACACTTAAGTAAGACATTTAAAAATCACAATTGCCCCAAACACTGCCAAGGCTACAGAAAGAACTTGTCATCGGATCAGCCCCACAGTGCGAACTTGAGATGAGCAAAGAGACAAATTTGCAACATTAAGGCACTAATTCCAGGCCTAAAGAAGGTGAGTTTTGGTTAGCACATCCTGGCTAATGCATCCAGACAAAAATTCCCACTGTGACAGATTGTGGGAAAGGAAGAAACTTCTTATAAACATATCACTACAAATTATGAGAATGGCTGCAAACACCCTGTGGATACCCAGGACTTGGACTGTATAAAACTGCTGCTTCCAGAAGAATGTCTCCAGGAATATCTCCTATCACGGAGAAGACCAGGGTGAAGAAAGCTCCTGTCTGGATCCACGAGTGGTAATATCTTTCTACTTATTCTATTGCTTCTCAGTCTCTTTCTTCCTCTCTCCCCACCCCATTCCTGTTTCTTTCTATGTCTTATATTTACTATTATATAAAAGCCATACTATTGCCTTTGGCATATGATTTGATTTGCACCATCACTCAGGCAGAAGCATCTCCCAATAATCAGACCTTAATATTGCCTTGTAAAATTGTCAACACAATATTAGAAAAAAACTTTGAGATACCTATCATGCATTAAATTTGTCAATTACTTTCTGATACTAAATTGACCAAATCTATCAGGTAGGAACTTCAGACCACACAAAACTGCAAAGACACTGGATTCACAAACTCTGTGGGATACCTTTGAGTAGTGTAAAAAGTTTACAATGTTCATAGTAAGTTATGCTTGAGATCAGATGCAAAACTGATTGTCTGACTCTTGATATACCAGTAGGTATACAGGCATGAAAATACATGTATTCTTGAATACAGTACACGGTTTAAAATTTTATCCATGGAAACTTCCAGTATCACACGGTTTTGATTGAGTTTTATGAAACTTTGGGGTTCTTTTATTTGACAAGAAATGCCCAAAATTAGGGGGTTAGAACTTGAAATATACTATGTAAAAAGGAGTGGAAATTAAACTGCAGTATAATGTTTAAAATATTCTCTACCAATTTGGAAACATGAACCTTCACACCTAAAAGAAGCTGAAAAAAACCAGGTGTGGATCAAAGTGTGTAATCCATAGGTGTAATGTATGTCAGTAAATTCCCTGCTGGTATATGCCTGGTTCTGTCATTACTCTGCCAGAAACTGATGCAAAGATTAACACTGATGCATAGATTAACACTAATGGATAGAGATGTAGGTCACAAGAAAGAGAGATTATTCAGCATTTTCTTGCCTGAGGACTATCTCCTTGCAAATACTTGCTATCTAGGGTTTCTTTCGCCTTTATTATGTTTTGCTTTATCCAGTTTAAAAGCGTCATTTTTAACTTTTTATTTGAAGAATTTTTCTTAGTTTCCTCAAAATTAAAGTAGTTCATATTAAACCACTGATGATTCTTTCCCACAAATATATTTCATACGAATGATACGAATGGGCTGTGTGAATACTCCTTCAAGTATTCACCATGGCTTTCACATAGGTAAGCATAACTGTATACACATTCAGCATTTCGATTTTTTGTGTTCACTTTGAGATTAAAGAAAGAGTTCATGAGAGTAATCTTATTATATTAAAAAAATAAGTCTTTTGGGAAGAGTTGATAATAATCTCTAAGGTCTACTCTAACCAATTATTCTCCAGGCTTGATTTCTGCCCGTTTCATTTTCATAGATTCTTTTCTTTTCTATACTTCCTTCTTACCTTCTCTGTTACACACATAAAAATTTTCAGTTCCTTCTTTATACATAATGTATTCTATATTTATTATTTTAGCTACTTTGAAGCTAATATATAGCCTGGGTTCTGTATATAAGTGCTGCCAATAATTAGATAATTTAAGTGTAATTATATCTGATTATAATAATAAAGACAGAAATTATAAAAATTGTTTTCAGAATAAATTATTTACTATATCTAGCCTTTCTACCAGTTGTCACGGATATCTTATTGCAACACTCTAAGTTAAAATCAAACTTTAAGAGTATTTCGTTCTTCCTAAGAAATCCATCGGGTTATTTTAAGTATTAGTTCTTTAAAAGTAGCAAATTGTCTTTCTATCATACTTTGAGTGTGCTGTAACACAAATAACAAATAATCATAATGGATTAAAATGTATTCTGAAGGCCAATTCAGATTGGTTCCTGGGAAATAACTTCAGCTACTAAATGTTTGTTTGTTTTAGTGATAAAGATATTGGCAAAGGAAGAAGTAGACTTTAACCACAAAATTGTTTCTAGTGGTCATTGGATAGCTAAAAGTTCAGAAATGTTTCTGCATATTCAGTTGAGCCCCTAGTAGAAATTATATTTTAAAACTGTAGAGATTTAGGGAAGCTGGAGTACAGTCTTTCAAATAACAATGAACAATGAAAACCCTTTTGAAAAGGACAAACAAATGTTTGGTTTTTCTGCTATTTTACTTATTTTATTTTACAATAGCACACAAAATTCTTTAGTCTAAGAAAGCATTTGTAATCTGAAAGATTGGGAAGAGGCTGCAATATAAACACACAGTTTCTGATTATTGTGACAGTTCAAGAATAAATACTGTGTTCACTTCAATGACATATAAAAAATTAAATGTCTGTAACAAATAGCTTTGTACACAACTGTATTATTAGAACTGTATTTTTAAAAGAAAAAAAGAAAAAAAAACGCCATTGCGTCTCTTTTCTCATGTCTAAGATATCTATCTCAATATCCTATCAAAAATCCAAAGCTTCATTTTCCATTCCAGACATAGCTCCGTATAAATATATAATTTCAAATTAATCTGAAATTTTATAAAATTTGAGGTTAAAAAAATAGATTTAAAAATTCAAAAAAATTCTTTGTCCTCTAAAGAATGGCAAACTGTGGAGAAAATTACATCGAACTTTATGATATATAGGGTTCAGATTTGTTTCTACTGCATTCTTCAGACTTGCTGTTAGTATAAGTAATTAGGGTGCTTGTCAAAAAAATGTATTTCATGGCACTCATGTCCCATGAATCAGGTTAATTGTGGTGTTCATAGCAGGCAGGGCAGGATCTTACTTATGCTCTTTAAATTGTCCGTTTATCAAACTCTGGTGTTTCACAAAAGAAAGGAGATATATAGGGTCACATCTAAAATATCAGAGACAAGACAGATTATGTCTAGTCTATTCCAGAACATTTTAAATAAATCTATTCACTTTGCTCAGTTTGAATTCAGATCTGACCTTCTTTGTTAGCCAGTCATGACAACTATGAATAGCTAAAAATCTTAAATGCATTGGGAATATCTGACATCAACAAGTTTTCTCTGTGGTGGAAAAAGACATCACAGTTACAGGTTTTTCAGTAGAATACAGCAAATAAAATTTTTCATAAGGAAAAAAATAATTGTCCTAAGGGAAACAATGGAATTTGGGAATGAATGAACATTGACCTCATCCTTATCCAAACACAGTGAGGCATGAAAGGTCTTTAAGGAAATATGCTTAACATCTCTTTGTATATGGTAAAGGGCCAAAAAGGGGCTTGATCCATAAAAATAATAGAAGTACTCTTCCAGGCTCCAAATGAAATACAAATTTGTGTCAAATATTTTGGTTATATTCATAAACAGCATTTGATATGATCTGTCTTTTAGTCCTGCATGTGTTATGATCAAGAAGCTTGTACATGACATCTTTTCCTTTCACAAAGTAAGATCAACGCTGGTGCTTTCTTTGGGAGCCCATGTATCACAAGGATTTACACAAGCAGACTCCAAATCAAAGAATAAATAGACTTTCCAGAAATATAACACAATTCAGTTAGAGGGGAAATTTGAAATTCATCTAGATTAATCTCCTCCCCAAAGCAGTGGTAATTTCTAAGTCAGGTCAGATTGTTCAGACTTGTGCTTAAAGTTTCAAATGTCTCCAAAATTGAAGATTCTGTAACCCTACAATAGGGTTTAGCTATTGAAACTTTGAATTGTGTCCTATTGTTATGACTGAATAGGAGCTTTTCTTCAGCACAATCTTACCTTTATAAAGTAGATAATTTCAAGGTTATTCTACTATTTTCTTTTCTAGACAAAACAAAACACATTGTCTCCATCTCTTCACACATCCCGTGCACCTCGTTTATCTTGGTGGCCCTCCACTGGACTCCCTCCAATTTTTCGAACATGCCTTTTTCTTAGGGAGGTACCAAACTGGATGCAACATTACAGACGTGGCCCCAAAAATGTGAAAAAATAATTGTTCATTTTTTCTGTGCTATGAACAGAGAGTAGAGACATCTGAAAACAGAAACCATTGGTGTGGTGTGCATAAGGAGAAGTGAGCCTTTTGCTTTTGTATTATGTTTAACTTGACCCAAGATAGTCATGCTATTTTCTTAATCTTCTGTAGCAGAAAGTCTATGGAGTAGTAAAAAACCAAAATACACCACATTCAAAGATGCACAAACTGACTTTACCCAGAGGCCCATTTATTAGTTCAACACATGCAAGCTAAAGAATTCTGCTAACAGATTTTACCTACTTTGTTGTTATGTATGTTACCAAAAAAAAAAAAAAAAAAAATCACATCCCATTCCCACCTTCCCTAGTCATTCAACACCAGTTAACTGACTGGAAAAAATGGCATTACTACCAATCTGTTTGATCTGACTCAGTGCTGCTCTGATCAGACAAGCTTCAAGTCATGGAAACAGAAAACTTGCCTTATTCCTTGAAGTCACAGCTTACAGCTAGTTTCAGAAATAACAATCCTGGCATTCATCAGCCCAGGTCTGGGTTTAGAAACAGGCAGTTTACAAAACCAATGGACATTTGCTCAAGTAAAAGTAACTCTTTCAATGAATTATGTTTAGTAATACCCAAACATATTTGACAGATGATTACAAATGTTCTAAGCAGGTTATAAACTTACAGGCTTTATGGGTAAACCAGTGTCTGAGTGGCATATCTCATGCTATCAAATGCACAAAACAATTTACTGGAGAAACATTTTACCTTTAATTAACTCTTTAATCACATTGCTAATTAGTTTTTAAAATATAGCATGGGTTAATGCTACAATATTCATTCAGTATCCTCAAGCCATTTTCTCTCTTTGATATTTTCTGAAGAAATAAATTTGTCAGCTGTTATTTTAGTGTCACATAAACACTATTAACATCTAACTCTTTTGGTGCAGATTATCACCACTATGCCCATGGAGTCATTTTATAGGGAGAAGCAGTTACGACCTCTTTCATAATTTAAATTTGGCTGTTCCAAAATGACCAATGCTCAGCTGTACAAGGACCCACTTGATGTAATACACCACCTACAGAAGCACCTCCTGATCTCAATGCCTTAACTGACGGCCTCTTGAAGTCTGTCTGATACCCAAGCCATGGAGGTATTAATATTGTCAGCTGCTACTTGTGCACTTGATAACTAAGCAGCTACATTTTAACTGCTCATAAGGCCTTATTTGAACCCGGTGAGTGAAGCAAAGGTCCAGGTGAACTCTAATCCTAGTGCAATATTCAACATAGTAGTGCAAAAAACTGTGTGCAAGCTCAGCTGTAGGGCAGTCTGAAAATAATGTTTTCCAGTAACTGAGCCCAGTCTTCAGTTCTAGCTTGAACTCTTGCAGAAAACCAGGAATCATTTTTTACATGACTATGTTACACATAAACTCTGTGGTATTCACTTTTTGCTGTGTTTCTATGAGATTCATAGCTGCATCAATTGCACTATATATTGCTCAGCTTATTTCTTCCAGTGTAACTTAAATAATATTTGAATTTCATGTCAGATACTCTACTATTGCCTCTTCCAAGACTGTTAAAATTCTGTTACTATTACATGTTTTCTGAAAAAAAAATAACATCTGCCAATTTCAATTTTCTAGATGGTTCATTCTTAAATAGTTATTAATTTCTTCTGCCTTAATGTAAATCATTACACAGAGATTTAAAAATATAATTTAAAAATTTAATTGCTTACATTAGGTTTATATTAAATAAAGTATAATAATTTTGTCCTTACAGTGATGTAAGATATGTCCAGCTTTCTTTAATGATAATATTATTTGCAGTCAATAGGGTTTTTTAATCATTCTGTCAGGAGTAGATCTGTAGAGATAAGCAGTATTAGAAAACGTTTGCCATTTTGTCAGTAATTTTAAGGGAGCTGAATATCATAAACCCCGTTCTTGTGGGAAGCTCTTCTGTTGCCTATATGTTTGGAAAAGAGTACAAATTTAAAGTCAATAAAGATCTTTGGTAAAGCTGAGAAAGTAAACACAAAAACAATCAAAAAAACTCCCAAAACATTTCCTACTGTAATAGTGCTCTGGAAAGTTCTAGATATTTCCTGCCCAAATAAGATATACATTTTAAAAAGGAGAGTGTAAATATTTGAGCCTTGGCACTTGGTCTTGGAGACTATAGAGGCCATTTTCATTTCTTCTTTAAATGTGTTCCATGTACAAATAAATAATTCTGCATTCAGTTTTAACTCTGCCTTGCACCCTTAAAACCACATATTTATTTCCTAAATCACTGTCCGGAAAGTCATATTGTCTGTGGCAGGCAATCACTGAACTAGCCTAAAGCCATACTGACAGAGCTTTGAAGATTAAAAGTGTAGCATTGAACTGGATGTAAATGGAGGAGGGAAGTAAGTTTAGCATACAGAGTACTGTCACACTGAACCTTTGAAAAAATTTTCCTGTGTATGTTAGAAGTGTGGCTAATGCACTAAGAAAAGCCTGTGTGTTGCTGTTCCAGGAACACAGCAAGAGTTATCCAACATCACCTTCCAGATATCTACATCTCAATCAGCACAGGAAAGCTCCTCTGCCTCCCTCCTCATGTGTGAAACACAACTATATGTCTTTGTTGAGGTATATCATGCTAAACTTGTACAATTGGGCCACTTCACTTAAGAGCTGGATTCGATGATCTTTGTGGGTCCCTCCCTACTCAGATATTCTGTCATTTATAATAAGGTTATTAATGAGTTGCTGCTATGACGATTTTATCCAATAGTTATTGTCATTTAGAAGACACCTCATGCTGTGATCCAGAAATGTGTCTGTGCAATTTAAAATTGTAGAATTAGTAATGATAATTAAAACAAACAAGAAAAAAATCAAAACATGACAAATCAGTAGTAGCTGATAACTTGTTTTGGCTATGTTTTGGAGCTTTTTTTCAGTCTTGCTCAAAATATTTTATACACTGAAAATCACAGGATCCCTTTTACCTGGCCCCACTAAGCAGTAATTTGTCACAATAGACTATCATATTCTATATTGACAGGGAGAAGGAAGTTTTACCTATGGATCCAGAAACCTGTAGTCACATTTTGACCACAATTGCATGTATAGATTGAGGTTTGATCTGGATATTCAGATTTTTAAATTCCTTCAAAATTAATTTTATGCAAATGATCCATAAACTGTGAGGGAATCTTTGGTATCAACAGTCAAACAAATTTTTTGAGAAGTGTTCAGAGACAACATTGTGGGCAGCAGTGCTGGACTAGAAAGAAATTTTTAATCATACTCTGGAAAAATTCTACAGCACCTGAAGACAACTCGAGGATGTGAAAATTGGGTGTAAGTGGATAAACTCATGTGGAGCTTGATATTAAATTATTTGCATTACGAAATTCCTTGTGATATTCAACACAGTTCTTATAAGAAATTTATGTTACTGTTACCATAAAGAAAATTTGCCATTTAAAATTTATAGTAGTCCAATACCTCAAGCTAATTAAATTCAGCAGATACGGTGGTAAACAATAATAAAATCGAATTTCTTCTTACAGAGAAAACTTTCTTTTCTTTTCAGCTCTTTCTGCATTTTAGACATACTTTATTTACAAAATAGCTCTGCTCCTTTACCTCCCATTTTGAGCTCTCTGGGCAAATTATGCTTTGATGGATTTGCCTTTAGGGTTTTTTTTTTTCCCTTTCTGGTAAATAAACTGCCCTAGGAGATAATTTTATCGCTTTCTTCTAAATTGCACTAAAAGCAATAAAAAGTAGTTGGCCATCCTGTAAGGTACATCAGCAGCTACAGAGGTTTATGCTGACCTAAACACAGATTGCAACATCTTATTTCAGTGCAAATAGATGTAATAAATAACAACACAGAGGTCATCAATATTATCATTTCAAACACTAAAAAACTTCTTCAGAATTTTCTTTATGGAGCAATATTTTAGCTGTAGGACAATACGCCATTCCACTTACAAGCTGCAACTTTATGGGCAAAGAACCTGATTCTGATAGATGCTGAATGTCATTCTTCCCACAGGGCTTGTGGATGCTGAGCACCTTTCCAAGGGATGCCTAGTACTTCATAGGATCAATCCATAGCAGAATAGCTGCAGTAAGCTCTTGGAGGTTCTGTCATGTGGGCAAGAGAAAAATGTGATAAAGTGTGTTTAGATGAAATATAGGAACCTACTCAGCTGTTAATACTGGCACTGGTGAGTCAATCTGAAGACAGAGCTGAAAGGATTCTAGCTTAAAATTGAAAAAGTTTTGGATCAATATAGGTAAATAAGAACACAGTAGACTTACAGAGGAACAGAAATCCCAGTTTTAAGTCTATGAAAAGTAAAGGAATTATTTTGTCAATATTACTGTTTAGTAGGCCTTTCAAAGTCCTTTAGTGTTCAGAAAACTCTTTGTCCTCTTTAGGGGAGATGTGCAAAATAGCACTGGCTAACATTTTCATTTTCATTATATTTGTTTTCCTTATGCTTGACTGCTCTATACAAAGCCATTCTCTATAATACTGAGCAATCTAGCTTGCAATTTTAAAAGCATCATTCACGATAAATAAATGTATCTATCTGTCAGATCTCAGAGTGAAACACAAATGTTCTGTGTTTTCCATGAGAGAAATATACAATTGAAAAACTCCCCAGAGTGATTTTCTCTGAGGTCCATCATACATTTAATTGGCTTTTTAGTCCAGATGGCCAATATTAGGAATTCTGCATAGTATATATAGGAATAAATTTACTAGAACAACGAAATGAACATTGTATAAAAAACATAGCATATCTGATGTTCATATGCCATTTCTTTTCTTTCTAACTCAACTTCCAAATCTCCTTGTGCACCCAGATCTGCACAGCACCCACCCAAGAGTAACCAGCTTCCAAGTGCCTGATGAATGTGAATTGCAATACACTTGATCCCTTCTTTCTTCTGGTACACACTAGAAAAAAGAAAAATAAACAAGCAAAATTCCTAATTTTTGGGTCCATAATGCATTAGACCCAGAATAAAGTAGAATTCAATATGATAGCAATACTCTTCTCTAAATGTGAATTCCAAGCAAGTGCTTAAATAAAAGCCAATGCATCTGATGGAACAGCAACAAAAACCAATAAAATAGATGAACACCACAGTGCCTCCCTCCCCACCCCATACTGCTGAATATAGATGGAGTAATTCACAGTTTTTCATTGATAGACATATGTTCCTGGTTTCAATTACATAGTTTTGTGTATCTACATCTTTTAGGAACTTCTACCACTGTACTGACCTAAGCAAGATTTGGACTCATGAAATAGTAAAGGGGTCTCAGGTCTTTTAGTGCCACTAGGAACTGCAAGATATCTCAGAATCTATGACTATGACCTTAATCCTTATCAGGAATTTGACAAGACCCAACAAAAGGTACCAGTTTTTGTCCACTTTGTGTACTTTCTTATTATCTAAGCAATCTGTCACTCAGGTAACTGAGTAAGTATTGACAGACTTATTCTCCCAGGTATAATAATTATTGCTACTTGTCTTTTGTAGTTCAGGATCTGATCCACAGGCAATGAAACAGGGAGACACATAAGCACATGCTCGTCTGAGACATATCTGAGAAGCTTGGTTTACAATGAGAGCAAGGAATACATTTGAGAATTTGCCCAGACCTAGGTGACTTCCAAAGATTCATTCAGATGGTTGTAACAACATTAAATGTTAAAAAAACCAGAGCTTCTGAATGCTGCTGAAAGGTTTTAATCACAGATTCCTCTGCAGCATATAAAAAGATTCTTATAGGAAAAAATCTTTACAATATAACTGATAAATTCCATTAGATTTTTTGTCTGACAGTTGTTTTGTAATCTTAGACACAGAATTTTATTGGCAGCTGAAATAAAATCTAAAGTTATCTGGGAATGAAAGATGAGAAAAATTCCATTATATAAAATAATCCCTTTCAGTTGGCCATATTTTTGTTACAAGCATTATTTTTTCATGTTCCAGTGATGGGAAAAACAGATTTAAGGACTTCCTCCAGATCATTTTATTTCTCTTTTTATAAAATAATTAAATTTTACATAAGAAAAAATATATTTACCTTTTATTTAAAAAAAATCATAGTAGAAGTAAAATGCACAAAGATTCAAAAAGACTTGAAAATTTATTTTTAACAATATTTGCTTTGATCTGAGGAATCTAAAGGATTTTGGGTAACTAAGTGAAAGCAGATTTTGGGTTGGGTGTGATGACTATACTTCCTCCTGACTATATTATGAGCAAACAAAATATAAGTGTTTTAGGTGTCAAAATTATTTGTGAAATCTTTTTTCAAAACTATTTCGCTTAAGATAATTGCTTTTAGCAATTAATATCTCAATCTCTTTAAAATATGCTGAAAAATACTGATGAAATTTAATAGTTGTCAGCTCACGTCACTTGTCCATCAAAGATTTAATTAGTAAACCAACATCTGAGTATATTTGTAATAAAATATATTTTATGTACATCAAAAATGGAACCTGAACTATAACTGTAAAGCAATTTTTTAATATCAGGAATCTTATCAGAAACAAAAAATCTTACATTCAGTGAAAATCTTACATTTACTTAAAATTATTACAAAAAGATAATACTATCTGTGGCTTTTCATCAGAAACATTAGAGACTTAGCTGCAGTTGACCATTTCCCTCCAAGATTAAAGATGTATTGATATCAAGAAAAATTAAATAAATAATCCGAATATATCAGCATAATCTTATTACTTCAAGTATCATATCTCCACTCTTTCATGTGCTCTTCCCCTTTAACTTATTTATTCTCATTTGTGTTAGTGCAGCCTTCTCTGTGCCCTAACAGAACCAACTTTTCCTATATTCCCAGGTATGCCAGGGGAATTGTTGAAGTAGGTTGCTAAATTGCAAACTCTTTTCTAGATCTGATCTGTCAAGGCAGTGTAAAAGGCAGGGGTCAGAACCTTCAATAAATACATTTTGTTGTTTGCTGATTAAATTTAATCAAATGTATCAAGCTAACAGTAACTGGAAGGCAAAATGCTCACTTACTAAAAAAATAAGTTCAAATGAATTTCATATGTCACTGCTACAAAATTTAAAGTGCTTTGTTGTTTTTTACTTTGGGACATTTTTATATAAAGCAGTCTAATCTATAATAGTTTGATAGAGAATATTGAAAGTTGAATTATGAAATATAATAAGCTGTGTTTAAAAGCTGCCTGTAAAATGCAGTAATTTTATGACAAAAAGGAGACCTCCACAAAGAAATTTTACTGTTTAATTTTTAAATTAATTTTTTTCTCTCCACATCCATTTACTCTGTGATATCAGAACTTTAATAACATTACCTTTCTTCCTTTTAAACACTGTGATAATTTTTAGCCATTTTTAAAATTCATCCTGGGCACATCATGAGAAAAGGCATTAACAACAAATAATGTCAGGCAGTCTGTTCATTTTTACTGTGAAAGGAGGAGGAAAATATAGGTAGAATATACAGATAGAATTGAAAGGCATAAAGATGTGTGAAATGTAAGGTTGGTTAGAATATCGCTAGTGTGGAAAAAAGGAAACTGAAACCGCACTCTCATGTCACTGCTCCTCACTGACTTGGTCAATAAACCAATCCAGTTACCAAACCACTGCCAAACACTGCTTGAGGATACCCGTTTTTTGTGGCAGGAGCAGTCTAATGTGCTTGGACGATAGATAGTGCACTAATAACATCTATGTGCAGGTGATTCAAACTGCCCATGTAGAAGAACAAACATTTATTTGGGTATCTTTAGCCTTTTTCCTTTTTTTTTTTGGGGGGGGACGATCCTGCCCCTTGCCAGTTTCATTGAATGTCTCTAGCTCTTATAGTCCATAACTCCATAAAACCATCTTTGTGATGCAGCAAACAGGCAGGATTTCATGTCCCAGAACCACCTCTAGTCACCACTGGGTTTTCCTCTAGGCATATGTGTAAGCTCTATTCGTTCAGCTGCTGTTTGTTTAGTGGACTCTGGAGGCTCATGTAGATACATGATACACAGAGCTGACATTTCTGGCAGACCCTAATGCTACTTCCTTTTCTTTTGTTCTCTATTGTTCCTTTCCATGGCATGAAGCAGATGCTTATGGTGTCCGTGTTGTGAGTAGGAGCTGTAGAAACTCAACTGTTCAACTTTTTGTCAATGTTTAAGTCTCTGTGGGCATCATTATTTATACCTCCAAAGGAATACGTGACATTCTGGAGTTCTACAGCAGGAAAGCGGTCAAGTAAAATAACTTTTTTAAGTGCAAAGACTTCCTTTTGGGTACTGGTGTATTACAATAGTCAAGTGAGAGATATATCTTTTCCAGACCTATCTTCTCCCTGCAAGCACTGAAAGGTTTCTACTGTATAATAAAAGTAAGGAAAAGAGAGGAAGCTTCTGTTTGCTACAGTAAATGAAAAGAATAAAATAAAAAATTAAATAATTGAAATCTGAAGCTTTTTAGGAGATGCTGTAAACAATAATGAACACTGAAAGCATGTAGACTGATACATAAATGTCTGACAGGGAAATCTTTAGAAATTATTTGGGCTTGAAACTAACTTGCAGTAAAATGAAGACTTCAATTTAAAGAATATTGAAGAAGCTTTAATATGAATAAATGAAGGGGACTAAATCCCCCCAGGGTAACAAACTAGTCAGCAGAAACATTCTTCATATTTTCCAACATTTTTTCAACTTTAATTAACCAAATGTTAAACTTTTTTTGAACTAAACCTATGTTTTACTCTGACCTTTAAGTATTTCTAAAGCATACCTTGTACTGAATTCTTCCTATGTGGTGTTTCATCAGTTTATGCTACCTTTACACCCTGTATGATTCTCATTTACTGTGAGCTCTGTTGTCAAGTGTAAAGAGGTGTTACTATTTACTAATTGCAATAGCAAGGTTATTTTAAATTGCCAAAATATAATGCAAAGTGAATAAACAAGAACCCATTAAAATTGCTTCATTTATAAGTGGGAACAACCCCTTTATCAAGAAATTATATGAAAGATAGACCCAATGATCTTCTATCATCATAAATTATATGAAGCATTTGTGAGGATTGGGAACCAGGATTACAGAGATACCCTTTTCTTTATAATACCACAAATATGCAGTTGACATTTTGAGTAACTGGTAACAAAACATCAGCCAAATATTTACTTCTAATAAAAAAAGATCTTATTTGTACATGCTCTTGTCCTTGGATCAAGAAATGCAAGGGTCTCTTTGTGCCACTTTGGGCCTTCCTAGGGCTTTTCAAGAACCTGCTGCCAGCTCAGATATCATCAGGTTTGGAATATCTCAATTCTCTGTTTTCTGCAGTTTTGTAAGAAAAATAATGGTAATTCAGATTCTTGACAAAGACTAGTTGTTACCTGCCTTTAAATACAACCCCAGAAACTTTGTGGTAGCTAATAGGCACTGGAGATATCTTGAGTGACCTAGGTAGTTAAAAAGGATCTCACTATAGGTACTGAAACTACAATATAGAAATTATTTCATGTTTTAAACTTCTGGTTTGAAAATTTAACATTCTTTCATTTCTGCTAATAATATGCCTATTTTTGTGTAAAGATTATCTGCTGGCTTCTAATGTTCCTCTCCGGAAAGTTTTTCTTTGCTGATTAATTTTCTCATCATACTTTTCTTCTATGAACAGCTGTAAATTTGGCAAAGACATATATTTACATTCCTGAATATCTTATTTGGCAGGTGGCTTTGGTTTTTCACAACCTGCTCTCTCTCTTAGATTGTAAATATTTTTCTGTCTTCTTTCCCTCTGTGATTCTGTATGTGACAGAATCATCTATTTTGTAAATTCAGATTAATATTGTCTCCTGTCTGTAGTTATGTAGTTCTCTGTAATTGCTCTAACTGAAATTTCTGACTATTAATAGTTTTATCCTGAAAGCCAGCTAAATTTTTTTTTTTTTTTAAACAAATCACGCCTCACTCCACAAGACTATAATTTTTAGACTATTTAATTCAGAGGATTCTGGCAGACCGAGATCTGTAGGCCAAGTTTTACAGAAATTCCTTTCTATGGCCTCCCTTTTCTGCTGCCTTGTAGCAGGAATAGTAGTGAAGTAGAAGATCCAAATGCACCCCAGGGCACCTTGGTGAGACAGTGGAGGTATCCTCACAATAGGGACACACACCCAAGCTTTTTTCACTAAAGTTTTTCACACATTTTCTTCACTAAATTGTATTTCCTATTGATAGCAAGAAGAGAACCTCACATCCAGTTCACAGCTTTATAGCAGAATCACGCAAACCTTATTAAAGAATAATTGTTTTCTAATCTATGCTCCTATCTATTTGGGTTTTTTTGGTGATACAATTACATACAATATGATAGTTATCATCATATTGCCAGTTCTTTGGCTATATTTTTTCCTTCTCTCTCAAAGACTACAGAAGGAGATAATATGAATTAAATTATGTATTTTTGATTGAACAGAGATTATAAAGAAAGAAAAAAATAGATACTATAAAACAACATTTTGAATACAATTTCAAAATATAAATAAGCCTTTGAATTTGCACAGTGGAAACCATATTCTACACCATAAAAATTTGTTTTGATTACTAGATAGTCATCATCATTATATATTCTGGAAAGTGTATTTTCTAGGTTTCATGTCTAGTGATCCCCTTAAAAAGACCGATGCCATTTGTGTCTGGCAATGATAACTACCATGTACTGTGGCATGCAAAACCAGTTATTTTAATCTGTTCATATTGATTTCAGAAAGATAGAGTTGTATTATTATATCTTGAGGCAAAAATGTATGTCTCTTGAATTGGTTTTGTAAAAAATTTCACTAGAACTAAAATGACATTTTGAGCATTCGTGGCTTTTCATGCCTTAATTTATATGCCCTTACAGCAAAATAGAGAAATATGTAGATTCGTGTAGTGAAGCAGGTTTATATATTTGTATTTTATATTGTGACTTTGAGTAAAAGATTATTTTGATCATGAAATATCCAGTCTTAGTTAGTCTTTTGGGACAAATTCAGTGTCAGAAAATTATTTTCTATAGTTTTTTTATTAAATCAGATAGGCAAAGTGACTCATACAGAAACACAGCTATAAAGCTCCAGATAAGGAAAGACCTGCTCCTTAGAAACCTAGTTATATGTGATGACAGTAATATCCTAAGGGAGAGGAAAACCTCTAGCATATTTATGTAACTGGAATTCAAATTAATGTATTTCCGTTTCTCTTCATAATTTGCATTGTTTAGATTTTAACTAAATTAATTTTTCACCGATTTCTGAATATTTTTGAGTGGTGTTGTATCTAATGACACGTTCAACAGAGTGTGTAGTAAGACTGAGAAATATTCTCCAGTACTACAATAGTAGGTCCCTGATAGAGTTTAACATCCATCACTTTCACTGCTTTATACACAATCATGATTGAATTTCACTCTTAACTCAGTTAAATACAAGTTCCCAATGCAGTTGATGTAGAATCTGTTGAAACATATCCATAATAAATCAAAATATAAATCCTTATAGCTATGTAAATATAAGAGAGCCCATTCATGGTCCCACAGGAACTGACATAAAGAAAAGTAATTGTAAAGTATGCAATGAATTTGTATCAGTCTAGCCATTATGGCAAAGAAATCACTTTTCTTGTTTGTTTTCTCACATTAAATGTGAGGTAGAACAATTTACTCCCTTTGGATGATGGGTGTCCTGCTGTACTTTTGTCACAGAGTAAAGGGTTGTATATATATTATAGTGTATATATACACATATATGTGTGTATAAATAAAATAGCATATAACAGAGCAGCTAGAATAATGTAAATCCACACTTATCACACTATAATCTCGGTGATAGTTAATAGAAACATCCCTACTTTGCTCTCCGTGATGTTGGTACAAAGGCTAATATTGTTTTTCAGTCAGTTAGATCCTGATGACAGTTTTGTGAACTTCTACCATAGTACATAATTTTAACAAAGTAAAATTGGCCCAAAATCTTAGGTTATTCCTAAAATATTTCTACTTATCTCTTCCCACCTGCCTTCCTCCCTACCAAGAAGGTTCTCTGATATGATCATTGATACAGACATAGCAATTAGAAAAGGATCATGACTGTTCTTATGACGATAGATGTAGGAATTCAAGCTGATTGAGCATCAACCGCATTTTTAATACCACGTCCTTTGAGTTATCCAGGTTTGCCAGTTTTATAGAATATTTTTAATTATAGATTTTTTACATAAAATTATATTATTTGGAATTGTGTTGATTTCTGGCGCAAAGTAGTTACCCATACCTGAGGGAAAAGCTGCTCAGACTTACGTGAATTTTCCATTTCAGTGGAAGATATGATTCAAACTGAAGTCCACAATTTCCTTTAAATCAGGACTGAGCAGTACAATCTTAATCTTAATCAAGTCAGTAACAACACATGTCTTGCCTTCCAGGTGAAGACTGGATTTCACACAGGGTAACAGTTTTGAACTTTCTGTGTATCTTAAAACTATTTCTATTTTCTGGGAGGGGGTGGGGGGGAATTGTCACTTTTTTCTCCTGGCTTTGTGTTTTTATGTCATTAGGGTATGACTTTGGGAACCACTTTTCTCCTGTGTTTAGGGAGAGCTTTACAAGGTTTGTGCACATACCAATAGCACTATCAGCTATTGTATCATCCTTCAGCCATAGGAAGAAGCACGGAATTGGCTCTGCCCTGGAATTCAGTCAAATCTTGTCTAGCTAACAAGTCTCCTAGTTCCATGTACTCCCCGGTCTCCTGGCAGAGATGACAAAATTGCTGGAATCCAAACACACGGAAAAATGTCAGCAAAACTAGAGGGATCGAAGAGGGAAAAGGAATCCTAACATGTTTAGTCTAGAACTGATATTTTATTTGAAAGGAGATCAGAAAATAAAAGAATGAAAATATGAAAAAGAAAAAAGACTGTAAACACTTTGCAAAAATGAAAAGGATTCAGTGGTAGAATGAAGAACTTTTTTCCTTATATAGTCTCTACTCTACTTTGGCTCAAGTATAATATGAAGTTAACCTCAATGGGGCACATACTGAATGCCTAAGATAATAAAAAATTCATTTTGTTACTGTGATGCTTTTATGGCTAACAAAATTTTGAACTTATTTTCTTTTTTTCTGCTAAAATATTTGAAAATTTTATCTCTCATGAAGCCTACATCTTTGTAAGAGGCTTTTATGGGCTTGGGTCTTGCTATTTCATTTACATATTTGGGGTTTTTTTGCGTTTTCTTTTAGTTCAGTGTATTTGTAAAGTAGAGATTTTCTTGCGTATTCTCATTTCCAGGATATTTAAACTTATTTACCCTTTTGTACAAGAATCTCATATGTAGCTGGAGAATAGATTATTAAAATTTATTGCCTCCCAGAAGGGAAAAATATTTTACCTATATCTCTAAACGGCTACTCTTATCTTTCTTTTATTTTTCAATAAATATTGAGAGAACTAGAATACACTACACCAGAAGAAGATAACAGCGGGAAATGTTTCCTTTACAATTGTTTCCTTCCCTTGATTATGCATTGAGGAGTTCCTATGGTAATTGCTAAAACGGCATCTTTCCGTACGGCTGCACACCGCCTGCATCCGGGCGCCTGTTCTCCCGACTCAGCCAAGCAGGGCAGGCTGAATTCCCATGAAGTTGTTCACTGATCACTGCTCAGCCCATGCAAATCAAAGTAAGTCACAACAACACCGATGCTGCTGTGTCTTCATGCCAGGATGCTCTGCTGAGCCTTGGCTTGTTTACTGCTGAATTCCCTTCAAAGGGGACGCTTGGCTATATAAACAATTGAAGACCTTAATATATAATTAATGTGTTTCCTAATTAAATAGTAACCAAGTATGTTGTAATGTTTCAATTAAGAGTGTAGAAAGTAATTAATTATAATCTTAAATACTTAATGTGAGCATGCCAATTAACAAAATGCTACTTCTCTAATTTAAAAATTGTGCTTGCCTCAATTTCAGAACAACTACATTTTTAGGGGGACTTTTTTGTCATTGCAGGGCTTTTTCTTCCAAGACAATGACCTGTTAAATTTATCAATAAAGATGAAGTCTCTTTGTGTAACTAACTTTGCACACATATAAACCAATATAAAAAATTTACTTTAAAATGCCAACTATTTTAAAATAATCTGTTTTTTTTTTTTTAGTGAATGGTGTAAAACTCCCATTTTAATTATTATTTCAAGGATATTTACTCCATGTATTAAGTCATATGATTTAGTCATAAGGTCAATGTATTTCATCTCCTCTAGCTAACAAGAGGTAAAACAGTATTAAAGTCCCTGGAACTTTTAAACTATCAATTCCAGTTGTATTTTAGCCTTTGAAGGAGTGTTTCGAGTCTGATCTCTAAACATTGTATGCCACTGGAGACAATGCAGAGTCACAACAGTTTAGCAGGAGCAGGGTGGAAGACATATTACAATATTTGGATTTCTTTAAGAGGTGCTACTTGAAATTCATTGCTGACTTTCTTTTCTTCTTCTTTAGTGTTGCCAGTGAGGTATTCTAATGCACGAGAATGAGTTCAAGCCACACTCTGCATAAAGTCATACACAGAAAGGTAGATGGATGGCACTGTTTGCAGACACCATCTGTCTCTATGAAAATAAGCCTGGCATTTTCCACTCATTGCACTCAAAGCTAACAAACCTCTCCTGCAATGAAATATAATACTGGTAAAATCTAGAAAGAGATTCTTTGGATCACTCTAGTGGTAGTATTGACTCAAAAATAGAGGGTAGGTGAACATTTTAACAACACTGAGAAAGGAAGAGAAAGAAAATCAAAACTGGCTCCTCATATAAGGATAATATACCATATTTAGGAACTCCAATGAAAGTCAGCTTGACTATTGCACATTACATTTCTTTAGGTTTAAAGAGAGTCAATGGAAGTCCAAATTTTGTGACTTTGCAATGTCTTAACCCCAAAAATTTGAAGCTTCTGTGCAAGATTCCTCCAGAAGAGTCTAGCCTGATGTTTTTAATCCTGAATGGAAAGAATGCAACAGGAAAAAATTAAAAACTGTTGAGTACTCAGCTCATGAACCTCTGAAAACATAAAGTTTGAAGACTTGTGTGATCATCTACTTCTTAAATAGATCTCTGAAATGTAATGCAAAGGACTTCTTGAAAGCAAAACATAGACTTTCATTTATTCTGTAAAAGAGCTTATGACTTGTTTATTTCTTTAAATATAGTATAGGCAGATTGTTTATCTGAGAAGTGTCATGCATTATTTCAAGGCCTAAAGTTTAACAGTATTAATTATAATTGTCATTTTAAATTAATAATAGGCCAAACAATAATGATAATCCAAGTATTTAATATACTTTCTTATTTTGATGGAGCATGATGCATTTGTACAGAGGTTACTGTCTTTCACATTATTTAACATTGGCCAAGGTTATTTACATTATAATTGCTATGAAACTAATGCTATTATATTCTACTTTTAGTGCAACCACAGAACCTGTGTTTAGAGGATAATTTAAGTGACAGGTTTTTTGCACATTATGAATACTACAGTCCTCCTTTTATGTCATTCTAATTTATTATTAAAAAAACCTTTATGTGTAAGAAGTATTCAAATGTGCATGGGATTTCTCTTCATATCATATACAGCTTATCTTCCAGTGCTTAATACAGAACCGTGTATCACAAAACATAACCCAATATGCTTGATTTCCTCTACAAGCTTCTCTTTAACTTTTCATTGCATGACTGGTTGGAATGTGCAAATTATAACTTGGAGCAGAGCATTCTGAGAGAATAATATTTGCCTTAGGAGCAGTGCAGTCACATTGTATCTCCATGGCAGAAAGCAACACTGAAGTACCTGCCCTGACAGAGTTCATTTGTCACCAGGAGTTATGCTATGGTAGAGCTCAGAGCAGCAGAAGTTGCTTCTTTTATAAATAGGTGGCACAGTTCTTTAACGACACTTAAACAAAGTGCTGAAATTCTTTCCTTGGGGTTTTATGTTCTTTATCTTCAAGGATAATTAATATGTTTAACATCTAAAAATAGGAATTCATATTCATTGAGTTGCTTGAAGACATAAACCAAGATCTGATTAATCAAGTTGAAAAGTACCATACAGAAAAGTGGTTTCTTAGCTGTCCATGGCTTGATTTTTGTGTATTCTGTCAAGTATGTCTTGTAAGCCCCTGTCAAAGACCCATTATTGAATCAAGCAGATGAATGAGTGGCCCTTCACACTGTAATGTTTGTAATAATTTAAAAATATGATTCCTTTCATATAAAGTCAATGACTAGAGTTATGTGTTAAACCTAAGGTAATCATCTAGGATCCTTGTGGTGAGAATAAAGCTAAGACCCTCTGAAGGTAAATCGCAAACTCCCAAAAAAGCAACTCATCACCACTGCCTTTGATATCTGTTCTGAGACAGGCAGAAACACCCTCTGCAAGAATGTGTCTCTTAGTTCTCCACACAGAAAACTAAGAAAAGACATTTCAGTTTTGATGGCTAAATTTGCATAAAAGCAATCTCAGACTTAATCAATTACTAAATATAAATCTATCACTTGAAGAAGGAAGTACTTCACAGTAATGAATACAAGTTTTCACAAGGACATTGGGTACAAATAAAACCCATTAGGTCTGAGATCCTTCTCAGTTCTCACATATATGAAATTTTGTATTGTACACAAGTCAGTAATATCTTTTCCAAATTTTTTAATTAGTTTGGGTATCTGTAATGCAGATCAGTACATAGTGTGATTTTTTAAAAAAGTAGATTTAGTCATATCAAAAACCTAATACTAGTGGAGAACATACTTGAGTCTTGAGTCTCATAAATATCCTTATATAGTGATCCTTAGATCAACAGAAACATTAGGAAAAAAAGCAAAAAACAAAGAGCGTCTACATAGCTGATGAAGTAGCTTGTTTTAAAATGGTCTGAAATTATATGTCCTCATACCTGTCCATTGTCTTTGGATTCCCAACAATAATGGGAACAGTGAACATCTGGAAGCCATTTACTAGGAGGATTTTGTGAATTTGTCATTATCAATTCATGCAGTATTCCCTGTAAATTCACTTACCTATCTCTTTAGAGTTCTTAGGAATCTCACTTAACATTCAATTGTTCCTATGGATCTAGCTTGCAGTCCAATTGCAGTATATTTATTTAAATGGCACCAGCTTGTGCTCAGATTGTCTCTAGACAACAAATCCATTTGCCATCTTTTGGCTGCTCTATTACTTTGCTTTTGTTTCTTTTATTTGGAAATTTACTGGATTTTGCAGGTGTTCTTGTGGTGCTGTTTGTTTTTAAACTGCAGTTCCTACAATCTCTAGTATTTACACCTAAAACGTTGTTAGTGGAGATTTAATACAATATTTTAAAGGATGCCATGTAAAACCCTCTCGTTTTAGCCACGTTTTTCATTAAACTGGAAAAGAATATGAAGACAAGAAGTTCATTTCCAAATTAAGAGTAGCACCATGCTTTTTTTTTTCCTTTGACACTACTGCCAGAAGTAATTATGAGTATGTTTAATTCTTAGTAGTTTAGCACTTTCAATTGTTAATGTCTCTCTGCAAGGTTTAAGCTTACAAAAGAAAAAATCAACAAGCAACATTTTACAGGTTCCCTGAAGCCTAGCATATGATACACATTTTATGCTGTCAGGAAGGCCCTCTTTATACTCAGATTTTTTTCTTCATAGAAGATAAAACACTCTCGACGAAGAAAAAGAAATAACCTCTTTTTTTCACCTTCTGCATGCTCAGAACACAGAAGACTTACAGACCTTTTTCAGAATTGTTACAGTACATCCTTTTTTTGTTTGTGTCCTACATTTCGTATATGTAGTTCACACTCTGCAAATTCTTTTGTGCTTGAACAATCTACTTCTCTGATCTTGCCATTCCTGCTGCATGGTACACAATATGATCACAGTTGTGTTTTATTTCCATATGGAAAAGAACTGGGTAAAAGACAGGGTAGGCAGAGAGGACAGGTGAGCTTCTTTTGTCTCCTTAAACCTCTGCACCCAGTTTCTAGTCTGCTCTCAAAAGAAAATTATTAAGTTCTCAAAATACTCGGTTTTTTGTCTCAGTTTTTTGTCTCAGTTTTTTATGAGTTGGGTTCCACCTGGCACGCTAACCACTAGGCAGCTAATTTTGCGAGCCCCTCACAGTTTTGTGCTTAAAAAATGTAATTGCTTTTACCCTTATGACCCCACATACCCACACCTTCTGCATTAGCATATGGCCACTTTTCTGCTCATTCCAGTGGATGTTCCAGATAACCTTACAGTTCATCTAAAACTTTTTTTAATAGACCGTGATTTTAAAGTATGATCTAGTGTCCAATTTATTTTTAATTTCAAGTTACTAAAAAATAAAACTTTATCCACTACACCGAAGTAACCTGGGTGTCATAAATTGAGAAGCTTGACATTCTGCAGAATATTAAGTACTTCATTATTCAGCAGTGCATGCAGTACCTTTGCAAAACACATCCAGTATTACAAAGTCTTATATGTTCTTATGGAGAATCTGCAGCAGACTGCCTCTGAAATGATAAGACAGTTTAACAGCAGTAAGAAATCCTTTGAAAGAAAGTTGGGTTTTGTAAATGTAGTCAGGAAATATTTTAGGAAAGATGTGTTAGGGGTTGGTTTTGTTCTACTTCAGACTGAGTCAGTGTGTTTAAATATTTGTGATGTGACTGTTTATTGTTGTATATACATTAACAATATGTATACACTATGTGTGAACAGACACTGATACAAAATGGAATTGAAATAGTATGTTTCATTTGTCTTTATAACTGTCAGACTAAATGCTGGCATAACCGTTGTCTCAGGTAATAACAGTAGCAGGAACTGTTTAAAAAACAAAGATGCAAAATGTGTAAACCACATCAATCGTTGTGACTTATTGCCACAAGAGGGAGTGAATTCCAAAGGGAGTGATGTTATGGTCCTTCTTCAATAGTCCAGTTTCCAGGATTCAACTGGAGAACCTAAGTACTCAAGCCAGTCATATCAGTACATGTTGGAGAAATGACATTTGAGATGGTCTGATCAGTGTCACTGAAGGGTTTTATATGGTCATCAATACCCACAATTACATTAGAAATGAAATTAGGTGATGGCTTCTTTGTTATCAGATCCCTCTACTTAGAGGACTCTAAGAAATTATTACAACATTTGAAAATTATTCTCTGCAGCGAATTATTCAACCACTAAATCCAGAAAATAAGTGAACTGTCAGGTTTGTAAAAGACCCTCTACAGTGAAGAGCAGACTGCAGCTATCCAATTATCTGCTCCCTTGGTTGTCTAACTGATCTATGAAATCAAATTAAACACCAATCTTCAGATTTAATATTAATATTTCAGTGCTAAAGGATATGAACCAAATCTACTGAAACAATGAGGAATACTTAAGTCCTCTTGTGGTTTTCAAATGGAAGATAGTACTTCTTGAATGGTTAAAATCTGTAACCAGCTATTCCGTTCTCTAGAATTGAGAGTTATTAAACGGAATTCTCACATTTTATGCTAAATTCACAGCCATATTTGCTCTATCCCATCTGCATCAAAAAACAAGTAATGGAGCATACCAAAGAGGAGAGTTAATAGTCCCTCTTGGTTTTCTGCAAGCTGTTTTGAGTTTCCTAGTCTTGTTGTTGTCTTTGCTCTTGCTCTTGCTTTTTCATTACCTGAAGTTAGTCAGTTATCTGAGGGGACAGATATTGGAACAATGAGGAAACTGAGAACCATATCTGTCCTCTCTTTTTTTTTTTTTTCCTCTGTTCCCTTCTTCCTCTCATTCTCTTTTACATGTTTTGCCAAGAAAAACTACTATTTTCAGCAGCAACCAGAGTTGAGCTGAAATGCTTAGGAGTTCTTTGTCCTGGCTGTCCAGAAACATGGCAGAACCATACCTGTCTTTGGAGGATGTTTTTACTTGAAAGAGGAAGGGAAAGGAAAGGGAAAGGGAAAGGGAAAGGGAAAGGGAAAGGGAAAGGGAAAGGGAAAGGGAAAGGGAAAGGGAAAGGGAAAGGGAAAGGGCTGATTTAAGAGAGCCCATGATTAGTTATCTTTTTTTTATGTGCATAGTGATTTCACAATTTCCACTGTTTCCTTTGTCAATGTTTCCCTATTAGTTAGTGAAATAGCAAAACATCCCTTATGTCTGATTTATTGCCACTTGTTGTCAATACATGCCACTCACAGTTTGAGATTACTAGGCTGAAAATAAATAGGACTTCTTTCTTTCAGTCACCTGAGATTTCAGGACCTTTCTTCTCAAGGAGAGATGCCTGGCAACAGTCTTCAATTATGTTTTTACTATCTAGTCTCCAGCTGCTTTTACATCACTGAGTATTCTAAGACTGGGCCTAAGTCACCACCATTTCAGCTAATTAAAAATGTTTAAGCTCTGTGATCGACAGGGAACACATCCCGTGGAAAGAATTATGTATTCTAGATTCAGAGAGACAGAAGCCATTATTTTGCCACATTCTTGGCTTTTTAGGTGCCTCTTAAAGGATTCTGGCAGTGATTCTTGCCCAGAAGCTTTCCTTTATCAATTTGAGCTGGATGAACCTGGAGAACTGGTGTCATATTCAGGGTAGAAATCTGCTTTAGCTTTAAATACCTACATTTTTATGGGTTTGTATATGTTATGGACACAGATGGCCATGTATGGCTTTTCTCTGCTATTGAAATGGCACGGTGTTTAAAACATTCACAAAAGGCTGGTAGATAGAAAATATATCTAGGAGAGCCTCATGCCTTTTGCAGTAACACAGAGGTTAAATGTTCTCTAGGCTTCACTGTTTGAACATGATAAGATTCTAACATATCCTCTACTTTTGGCATCTATCTAAAGGCATCCGAACCTAAGTATGTTAGTTTCAAATTGAACTTCAGACTTGACATTTGGCAGGAAATTGGGATCCTGTTAGATGTGAATTATTGTGCACCTAGTACAAGAGCAGCATACCTGGCTTCTCATGGGATTTGTTCTATCCTGAACATATGAAAAATACTTTGAAATGCAAATCGTATAGGAAAAATTGTAATATCTAGCAAATTCTCAACATACTTACATTCAAGACTTTTCTTGAAATATCAGTTTCCAGTATTGGGCCATTTCTCTCTCATCTGTGATAACCAACCTTGGTCTAGGTCTGAAATCATTTTCAAATCGGAGAAGAAAATTTAGCTATTACTGGGTACTGGCAACACAATTCTGGGTCTCTGGACTCTTTTGTCTTAAAACCAAAAGTAATATATGCTAGACTTTGAAAGTACTTAGTCTGCTTCTTATTTAATCCAGTTCCATTAGTAATTTCTGAAAGATTTTGCTTAAAGATTTTGTATGGTACTGGAATCCCTGCTATTGGCATTTGGTTCTAACAAACAAGAATTCATGAACTTTTTAAACTCCTTATACCATGTTTCTTTTATATGAGGTCTGCTACCAAATGCACAGAACTAACGCTTAATCATTTGAATTCTTAATTTAGAAAATATTAGGTTCAGTTCTACTACTTATTAATCACACAGATTAATGAAAATACTTGTCAGCATCATTTGTCACTAAAATACAAATTTTAATGGAAGTAATCAAAACCTTTGCACAAGACCTAGCATTTGCTGGCAGAAAATATGTGTCTTCTAAAATAAAAATTGTTTACAAGAATAGTTTTGACAAACTTATTTGGTTTGATTTTTTGATTGCAAAAGACAGTTTTGTTTTCTCTTTGAATATACTTTCCAAAAGGCAAATTAATTAAACTGATTTTTAAAAGTAAAACCATTAATTATAAAAAATGTTTTAAACCTTGAAAGAACAAGCAGTATTAATTTGTGTGGACAGTTTCTGAACATCTATTTTCTTTAAGATTTGGACATTGGTTGCATTTAAGAGTAGAGGAAAAAAAAAAAACTTGAATATTTTTCCCAAAATGAGTAAGGCATTTTACCCAAATCTCATAACAACATTTATGAAAAAGTTTTCCAGGAACATAACAAATGACATCATGACTGTCTGAGAAAGAGGTAGAGAGGAGATAGAAATGGATGATAATTCCCCATGGCTTCCACCTCTACGTTGTCCCTGCTACTGTGTGATCTAAAATAGATAGTTCAGTTTACGAGGATGCTGATCTTCATTCAAGAAGTAAAACAAGCAAACAAGTATGACCTGTGCTTTTCCTAGAAGTAACCTTTCACAGCCTGTTTGTTGAAGGTAGATTTCTGCTCTGTTCTACACAGGTGTTGCCAGGAAGAAGATGCTTTTGATTGTGATATTAAAATCTAATTATTTGATTTTAAACTTTAGGTTTAAAATGTGCAAAGCATTCATACCTAAAGTTACACCAGGGTTTTTGTTTTGATTTGGTTTGGTTTTCCTATTTGAAAATGTCTATTTTGCTATGGTATTTATTTAGAAATAAATGTATTAAGCACTGCATGAGTGAAATAGCCAGTAGCATGAAGAAATAGATATTACTCAGCTCAATTACCACTTTTAACGAGATGCCCATATTCTGTGAAGAGGATACACATTTAATCACAGTTTCATATTGGTCTGTAACTACCAATAAAAAGATAACTATTTAACGCTGCAAATCCGGGTTTAAAAACAAAACCAAGAACCTTAAACCAATTGCTTTAATGATACATAAATTTGGTAACTTTTACTACAGTTGCTGTGGGTTTAGGCTAACACCATAACAAAAAATCCCGTGCTTAATGCTAAGTGGACCACCAACACGCCTGTCCCCCTTCTTAAGGAAAGTAACTACAAGTAAGATTTGTATAACGTTGAGACTCCTTTATGTGGAATGTAGCTGTTTTAATTGTACAGCATAAACCAGGAGAATATTTTCCGACACTATTATTCATTTGGAAAACAACAAAAACCACAAATAATTTAGAGTAAATTTCTAGAATCTCAGATTCTATCATAGAAAACAAACATACCTATATGTATTTAAACGTAGACTGCAAAAGATACAAATAAATTTTGAA
This sequence comes from Acridotheres tristis, assembly GCA_037013685.1. Taxonomy (NCBI): domain Eukaryota; kingdom Metazoa; phylum Chordata; class Aves; order Passeriformes; family Sturnidae; genus Acridotheres; species Acridotheres tristis. The sequence continues at coordinate 74,706,013 of CM072887.1, read as the reverse complement.
CACTCATTTTTATTATTAGTCACTTATGATAGGAGAACATTTTCATATTCTAACAGATGACTTGGATAAATATATGTCAAATTTGAAATTAAATTAAGATTTTATGTAGTCTCTGTTAAAGTTAATGGAAAAGCTTACAATTGGTCTCAGAGAGGCATAGGATGCATTCTTGATGACCATCTGGGCATGAGAGAGTTCTTATTTGGATAGTCACATTAAGATCCAGGAGAAATTTTTTAGAACTGACATAACTTTGACATAATAACAATGCATCATATTTCTACATTTGCATAAAGTGACGTGTACTGTGTGTATATATATTTATATGTACATAGATTTAAATGCTTACATGTAATGAAATGATATAGTAAAAGTATGATTTTATTATGCCTTTGAGATAAGGAAATTGCTGATGAATCTACATCACTCATGGATTCATAAGTGTAAGCATTTTCAGAACAGGAAAGATTTATGATCACTTAGGATGACCTTCCACTTAAGTCAGGACATAGATTTCACAGGTGTCAAAATGAAGATTATCAAATCTTTATTTAAGGTAGGAATGAGGAAGTCCATACATCCTGGATAAGATTTTTAATTAATGATGAGAAAATCTATATCTTATACATTAAAAAAAAAAACAAAAAAACAAACCCAAAACCAATCCACAAACAAACAAACAAAAAAATCAAACAAACAAAAGCAACCAAAGACAAACACTTTTATCTATTTCCCACATTATGATTTTATTTTCCTCAACGGTAAAACTGCTAATAATAAAGAGTAAATTTGAAAAGGAATCTGTTCTTCCCACAGACACATTGAACATTTTGAATTACCTCATAGACTTATTTGTGACAGGTAAAGTAGGTAGTTTGTCTCACTGTAATGTGGTTTATTCACATTTTCAATTGTACTTGATTATGATTCTGTTGAGGTCTTTCCAACTTTTCAGGAACATATTTAAAATGCAGCTTATCTCAAGTGGTTATCAGTAAAACCTTCCTGACATTTTCAGAGGCTTATTTTTTTCCTGTTGTTGTTTTATTTCTATTTCCCACTGCTGAAAAAGCCGTCTAATTCAGTATGATGAGTACTGTTTTGCAGCTTTTGAAAGGAGAGGAAAAATTTTAAGGAATATAAAAACATTTCTTCCTTTTAATAAGAATGTTGAATGTCAAAAGCAGAAAACTTTCAGAATAAACACACAGTGAAAAAATATTTCATTCCTCTGTAGAAAAAGTTTCAACTTTCAACTTGTAATCAAGCTTTTCTTATTTTAGTCCGCCAAAATGAATACTACCTTTTACCTAAAATTTAATGTTCAGGCCCTGTACACTAGGCAACTCCACTTTTTTTTTGTTGAGATTTCAACAATCCACTCCACTGATCAGCTGCAATCATCCATCACAAACATAATAAAAGAAGACAGGATAGGGCTCTAAAAAATAGAAGGTGAACAAAGGTACATGATATATTAAATTTACCACAAGAAACTAAAGTGTGCCCCATGCATGTCAACATCATACATATAATTTCAGCATAATAGCTGTAATCAGATGCAAATATTGTCTCTGGGATTTAGAATATTTTCTAAGCACAAACTTGCACGTTTATGTCCTAATCATTCTATTCACACATAACCAAAAGTTTATAACAAATGTATGACCACTTTTCTCAAGCTTTATAGAAGGAAGGAAGGAAGGAAGGAAGGAAGGAAGGAAGGAAGGAAGGAAGGAAGGAAGGAAGGAAGGAAGGAAGGAAGGAAGGAAGGAAGGAAGGAAGGAAGGAAGGAAGGAAGGAAGGAAGGAAGGAAGGAAGGAAGGAAGGAAGGAAGGAAGGAAGGAAAGAAAGAAAGAAAGAAAGAAAGAAAGAAAGAAAGAAAGAAAGAAAGAAAGAAAGAAAGAAAGAAAGAAAGAAAGAAAGGAAAGAAAGAAAGAAAGAAAGAAAGAAAGAAAGAAAGAAAGAAAGAAAGAAAGAAAGAAAGAAAGAAAGAAAAAGAAGTTAGTTGTTTATTATTATTATTATTATTATTATTATTATTATTATTATTATTATTATTATTATTATTTACAGACAGAAGTGGGCACATCTGACATGAAGCTTCTGAATCTGTCATTCAGACTGCTGTTGGGGAAGCTGAGAAGACTGGGTTTTGAAAATCAATAAGAAATGGAGAGTTCTGATTTTTTTTTATTTATTTGTCAATTTTAGAATGAAAGTCACAATATTACCTTCTAGAAGCACAGAGTATCATGTCATAAAGCACTCCCTGGATAAGTTTTTCAACTCAACATTAATGATTCCAGTGAATTGCATGTCCTAAATAAATTACTGCCTACAATTCATACTTGTTGGATTCTGATGTCCCATTATATATCATTCCTCAAAAAGAGAGAGAAAAAAATGCTAATTTGAAACTCAGAAATTGAAGCGCTAACTTTTTAATCAGTTCCATTTCCTTCTCTCTTATAAACTCTCAAAATTTTTTATTTAAAATAAAATACTACTTGTAGACAGAGATACATGAGATTTTACAGGATTCCCATTTAATTCTGAGCATTTTAAATTGTGTGTAGAGCTCTATGGAAAAGAAGATATAATATGAGAATATAAAGGTTTCATTCAGATCAGGCACATACAGATTATATGCCAGGCTGAAGAAATGAACACTCTTTATGATATCTGATTTTCTCCATATTTTTTTCTTTTTTTTGTTTTAATGTTAACTATTTTAAAAATATGAGTTACTGGCAAATAATAGCTGATACATTAATTACCTGATTGATGCCTAAATATTATTAGTGGTGGGACATCAACAGGAACCACTAAATTTTAGTAAGATAATAATCATGCCTGCTGGTTATAGACCCCTCAAAAGAGCTGATAAAAACATAAAAACTTTGAATGGCTGAAATGGAAATTATAGAAAACTTTAGAGTGAAATTAAGATATTTAAGTAAGAGAGTACAGGAACTACTATGTAACAAAGCAGTGGACCATGACCTAGGGCCAAAACCGTGTGTTTGGTTTAAAAAAAAACTTGCTGTAATGTAGATATCACTTTGGCCACCACCATAGTGCTCTCAGTCTTTATAACCTATGTGATGTATGTAAATCCCAGGCTCAAAATCTATGAAGATAAAAGTATGTTCTTCAGTGCCAGCAGTGTAATTCTGCATAAAACACAAATATTGTTATTCTATGTTCTTCAAGAGTTCCTTACCTTAAAAAACTGGAAAATTTGCAAATAGGGATACATTTTTACCAACAGTCAGATGACAGGAACATTGCAGGGTTTTTATTAAGCATAGTCCAAAAATCACCTTGTACATTCCTCAACTATTTTTCCTCAACCTGCTTTCTAGTTGACACCTGGCTGGTGCCAGTCTGTGGCATTTATGGCTTCAGGCACCTGAGGACTGAAATGTTTGGTTTAGCTCAAGTCAAATGGCCCCAAAGAGGAGAATGTGGGTGAAAGATAACTTTTGACATGCTATAGATTAATATAGAAGATTTATTGGGTTCCTACAGCCTTAAATACTCTGAAGTATAAAATATAAACCTGTGCCAGAGGGCTTGTATAGTTGCCCATATGAGTAAATTGACTTATGAGTTAAGTTCTGACATAGCTGGGACTCCAGAGACCAACTAGATAAAAACCCTAGACTACCTGAATCCACTTTTAAAGTCTCTCCTGAACTGAGTAAACTCAGTTTATTATTTGACAACCTCTCTGGGAGTTTTCTGGATGGGTACTGAGTACTGATAGTCCCAGTTACAGTCTCTTCTTTGAAGGAGCAGTCAGAACACTCCAGGACCAAGCCTTTCACATAACACTTGGTGAACAACACCCTCATTCACAAGAGAAGTTTGAGATCAGTGTGAAAAAATTCCTTGTGTGGGTTGAGATCAGTGGCATTTTGACTTCCAAAGAATGAATTAAAAATGTAAAGACTTTCCCTCATGTTTCTACATGACTTACCTGTTATAAAAAGCAATTTTTGAAAGTAAACACTGTTTTTCATTAACAGTCTGGGTAGAGAGCAGAGGTAGATGACAGTCACACTTCCAACTGTTCATAGTATGATTAGCATAATTTTTTTGCAAATGGGCTTATGCTTAATGAGTAGGAGGGTGTTTAAGGTAAAAATAAAGCTCAGAACCAAGCAGCTTCCCTATCACTCTTTTCTCTTCCTACAAAACATACAGAATGTCTTTTGTTTCTCTCAATGTAGCAATCACTGAGACTCCATGTCTCTCTTCTGAGTGATGTCTGCTTACTTTCAGTGAGGACAAGCATTCAACAAGCAGCAGCTTTTGGAAATACAGAAAGAACCAACTGGAGATAATAACAACTTTCAGGCAGATCTTCAACCAAGGCATAGTTACACTGGTGAGCACACTGTTTAAGAATCTGGTGACTAGTGTCTGCTTGCATGAAATCATTCAATACAACACAGAGATTTGGATGAGACCTTTTCAATGCATAAGCCACAAGTGCAACACATGCACTAGTAATTCCTAGATTTTATCTATTTTTAGCAATATTCATTCAGACTTCTGTTTTGCCTCATCACTGACCACTTCCCATGGGTGGGCAGGTGTTCAGCCATTCCCAGGAAAACAGAGATCCATCATGAACAAAGGTTATTTAGAAGACAAAACGCCATCACACTCTTCTTTCTCCTTCACCCAGCTTTATATGTTGAGCATGATGCCCTATGGTATGGAATGTCCCTTGGGTCAATTGAGGTCAGCTGTCCCAGCTGTGTCACCTCCCAACTCCTTGTGCACCCTCAGCTTCCTCACTGTTGGAGTGGGATGAGAAGCAGAAAATGCCTTGACTCTGTGCAAGCACTGCTCAGCAATAATGAAAACATCCCTGTGTTATCAACACTGCTTTCAGCACAAATTGAAAACATAGCCCACACTAGCTGCTATGAGGAAGATTAATTCCATCCCAGCCAAAATCATCACATCTTGACACAAGGTGAATGGAATCCAAGAAAGTTATTTTAAATTAATAAGGCTACAGGAGGTCACTACCTTGAACTCTGCTGAGAAGTGAACCAGAGTAAGGCTTGAAAAGAGCTATGCTTCTGATCTTCTCATCCTCACATTCATGTCTCTACACTAGAGAGGTAAATCATCCAGGTAACAAAGTTTTAGATATTGTGAACTGCACATGTTCTCATTCCATTTTATTAGCAATAGGATTTTATGTAATTCAAAATACTAGGTGGTTTGTGTATGGACAAGCACGGAGAATAACCATAAAAGTGACAGGCTCAAAGTCCTTTTGAGACAGAAATTAGTCAAAAAACGGGCATATATTCTGATTTCAGTGCACACTGAAAGTCAGTGCACACACCTTGGACTGATCCACATTTGCACTGGAGAACACAAAGGAAATGAAAATCTGGAAACAAAGATCATGGCAGTAAAGCCTCACAGAGGCAGACACAATCACTCCTCCAGTGACTGGGGGCACTGTCTTGTAATCATGTGAAATCTATCAGCTGCTCTCTAAGAACCTCATCTGAGTTCTTTGGCCTTACCTTCAGCAAGCAGCAGCTTCTACAGAGGAAAAGCCAAACAAATAAGAAAAGCAGAAAAGCCACCTTTGTTAAAGAGCACATATAGCCCAGAATAGAGCAATGCCTCTTTTACATATTTCTGTTTCTTAACTTAATTAACGGAAAGGGAAAGGGAGAAAGAAAAGAAAAGAAAAGAAAAGAAAGAAAAGAAAAGAAAAGAAAAGAAAAGAAAAGAAAAGAAAAGAAAAGAAAAGAAAAGAAAAGAAAAGAAAAGAAAAGAAAAGAAAAGAAAAGAAAAGAAAAGAAAGAAAAGAAAAGAAAGAAAAAAGAAAAGAAAAGAAAAGAAAAGAAAAAGAAAAGAAAAGAAAAGAAAAGAAAAGAAAAGAAAAGAAAAGAAAAGAAAAGAAAAGAAAAGAAAAGAAAAGAAAAGAAAAGAAAAGAAAAGAAAAGAAAAGAAAAGAAAAGAAAAGAAAAGAAAAAAAAGAAAAGAAAAGAAAAGAAAAGAAAAGAGCAATGTTAGTTCCTGAGGAATTTTGCAGAATCTGAACTGTCAGTTATCCATTTTAACTACTTGAACAGAGTTTGGCAAAAACGTTTGGTCTATTGATTTTATGATTATTTTCTCTTTTAATCTTTGTCTTTAAGATTGGTATGGAGTGGAACAACATATTTCATTGACATTTTGTCTTAATGAAGGTGTGTTTCAGCTCTGCTGACTGCCTGACTACCCCCTCTATCCAAAACACCTACACACATATTCACACACTCATTCGTAGAGAGGAAATCTACCTAAATACACAAGTTGCTTTTCATCTCAACAAAGGAGTGAGTAGGATTGAGAGTATTATTTCACAAGAGGAAGAAAAACTTGATTAACATTTTAAAGGTATCATTATCCTTTTGTTTGTTTCAAGTTTAAAATGTTAAAGTGCTAAAATTGTGCACACCAATTGTGACATTCAGGATACTGAGAATCAGAACAGACCTCCCATGGAAATTACAGATACAAAACCAGTGAAGGTTTGGCTGAGTTGTCTACATATGTCTAAATGATGTCTTGACATCATTTAAAATAACTTCATGTGGACACCTAAATTTAGGTGTCTTGATTTTGAATTAAATTTTATCTTTGCAGTTGTCTGCAAGTATGATAGATGCTTATTGTACACACTTAGGCCATGATTCAATTGTCTGTGATGACCGTACACAAGCACGTAGTGTCCTTTGAGATTTCTCAGGGTATCTGAGACATCTACACAAAAGGGGCAGGTATGACATAAAACTTGTGGAAGACTAGAGACCTGGATGAGTAGCTGCAGGTGTCCCAAATGTCACTGGATGCCTGTGTGTGGACAACTGGACCAACTCTACTTCTCCCTTCTCTCTCTGATGAATAAGCTGATGACTGAGGATCAGCTTTACCTCAGTCATGCAACACATTTAATACCTGAGTCAGTCACTTAATCTAATTTAGCTAATTAGATACTCCTCACAAGATTTCAAATCATACTAGGCCTGCAAACTCAATGAATGATATCACCAGTCACAAAAATTACTAAGTCCTAGATGCAGATCCAAATGTGAATGGCACTTGCATGTGCCCAGTCCAAGATTTAGCCTTGGTTATGGATAAGGCAAACTGAGTCAGGCAGAAACACTGGATCTGAGCTGAAACTTTCCAAATTCTAAAGGTAGGTCATCTTCAGGTTTTGACTCAGGTTTGCTGTCAGTTTGATACCTTTTGTTCTAGAAATCAGCAGTGTAGGTGGGTGGAGGTGTTTGCAGAGCGAGGCAAGAGCCAAAGGGGAGCAGCACAGCAAACGCAGGGCATGCCTGCACTAAGCAAAGCTGCGATGATGTTACACCCACTGGCAATCTCTCAGCTGTTTGCTGCTGGGCAGAAGCACCAACTCGCTCAAAGACAGCACAGAGATCATTGCACAACTCTTCACTGTGTGAGGCAGACATGCCTCTTGGGGAATATTTTGAGCAGATATAAATAGCCTTTGTGTGCAGCTGATGAAGTCTATATCCGAGGGATTTTGTGCTTTAATGTTTTAAGTTTTAAAACAGAGAAAAGGTAGGGGAAACATTCTTTCTACACTTTTTGTTCTTAGTTTTCTGCATTGTGAAGCGAAGATGAAAGGATACATATACACTCAGACAACTCAAGAAGAAATGCACACAATAACCCAGAAATCTTCACCTGCAAATCAACTTTAGAATTGTAAATCTGGAAGCTTTATGGGTCATTACCTTGCCATATATCCTGTCTATATGCTATATGTGCTATGGTGTGCATTATTTAAGGAAAATCCTTCCACTGGAATTTATTAAATTTATTGAAGCATCAGTCCCTTTATAAATATATACACATTTTTTTTAAATTGGAGACTGTATTTTTGCTCCTGAAAACTTCAAAGAAAGACACAAGTGAGATGAGAGGAGAAAAATCTTCATTGCTTACATTTTGTGGACTAAAAACTGAGGCTTAAAGAGTTAAATTATTTTCTTAGAATTTACAACATTTTAAACAAAAGCTGAAAATGGGATGTTCAGAGTGACCTTTAAAAACCCAGGTATCTCTGCTGTTCCATTATAAAATATAATTTTCAGAAATAGCTGAAACTTTCTCTTTTCAGTAATTCTCTCTTAAAATATAGAAGAAAAGTTCTTTTTTTTTATAAAGTACCAAAACTACCCATGATAAAATCCATGCTAGACGTCTTATATGAACCAGAGGAAATATTTTCATTACTATTACTTTGTTCAACAGCCAACTGAGGAAAAATAAAAGCATAAAGAAACTGAGGCTATAGCCAGCTGAATAGGCAGTGCCTTAATCCTTTGTAATCTCCCATTCAGTAGAGGATTTATACTGATTACTCTGACAGAGATTCTGAATGGATATTATACAGTAGAGGAGGTAAAGATACCAGAAAAACCCAGAAAAAGCCTGATGGAGTCTTCATATGCCCTGATCCTGAGTTTATTACTCCTCCACTGCTTTAATCACAGCTAGATCTTGATAGCAAATTAAAATGTACTGGAGAGCATTCCCCACCTTTGGAATCATATGAACATCTGGTCATTTGCCCCATTATTTTTCTGAAGGGATAATTAGTCTGTTTCTGTCCTGAGACAGCTAGATCACTCAACCTGCTTCCACACACCTTCCAGAAAGGAGCATGGAGTAGGAACAGTCAGTCCCAAAGAAGCAGTTCACACACACTGTCCGGCAACCTTGATAGTCAGGCTGTGCCACTGGATTTCTGGGCCGTAAAAGCAGTTTATTAATAAAAATTATTACCTCTGTGGCTTTATAACAAAATTAAACCTGTTAAAGATCTTATTAAAGAGTTATTCTTTTAAAATATGTCTCTAATTTGAGGATTTATCACTTTCTGTGAAGACAGCTTTGGCGGTTCTTACTTCTTTCTGCCCATGAATAACAATTTTCCTTGCATGTAGCAGCAACTTTAAGAAATCAGGATTTTTTTGTTCTTGTTATTTCTGCCTCTCTTGTAATGCTTATCTTCCTAATGTCTATATGGAGCTTTCTTAATATTACATTTTACTTTAAAACTTGCATTCTTTCATGTCCAATGGAATGAATCCATCACTCAGTTTTCAATCTGACCATGGCAACTAAAAAGTGCTGCAACACTTTGTTTATGTTTAATGTGTACCATTTCAGGGAAATGCAGAAAAAGTTTAGATTAAGAAATTATAGTAATCCAATGGTTGAAAGGTAGTGTGAAAATCCAGTATTTGACAATTTGTCTCTATTTACCTGAATATTTCTTATATCATTGAGATATAGTGTCTACATGCTAACAGACTTGAAATATATGGTGGAAATTCAGACTTTAAGTATTCAGTATTTTAGATAGATTTATTTAATTTCTTTATTGTACAATATTCAATAAATGTTTGCCTCAGGATAGCAATTTTATGTTCCAGGGAGTAAGAAAAAAAGAGATGGTTATGTCTGCTACATTTTCTAGAAAATATTTTATTTTGTTGGTCTTTACCCTCTACTGATTATGACGCTGTAATATATTTATGGCTGTTCTTGGCTTTACCTCATCTTGGCTGAAAGGAAACCATGAGCTGTTAGAATGAGTGGTCAATGTAAGCTCACAATTGATCATTTCCAGTGATTTAACTGTGAACATTTCATCTGGTATAGCAAATGTAGTGTCTGTATATATTTTATTGTAGAGTATTTTGGAATACAGCTGAAAGAGATGGAAGGGAAAAACATTTAACTTTTCGAGAACCTTAGTAGACCAAGCAGCCTCTTTTGGGGCCAAAAAACAATCAGGTCTCTTGGCTTTTCTCTTACGATGCTTGGACTGTAATTTTCAGCTGTTTTTTGCCTTAGACCAAACACCACTTTGCCATTAATGCAGGACTCCTTCGTCAAGTCTTTCTCTGGCCTCTGCTAATGACAATATATGAACTGAACTACCAGACCCAAAAAATCTCATTCATACTTTCCTGTGGAAAAGGAATAGCTAAAAATACAGTAGTTCTACATAACAAGATAGTACTTTAAAGAATTATTGCTTATATATAAAGGAATCCTGAGCTCCTTTTTATTTACACACAATAATACAAGTCTGCAACTGTTATTAAATTTTGTTTCTCCTACTTTTCTGCATGCTTAAGCTTCATCATTTCTTCATCTGAAAAGAAAGTATCTTCTTGGTTACCTTTGCATTCACAAGCTTTTTAACTTTTAATCTTATCTGGAAACAGGACCTTAAGCAAGTTAGTAGCAAAAAGAATCCTGAGGATTTACCAGAAAGATTATAGAGAAGGGAAAGAAAGAAAGAAAAAAATCTTAATTATAGAAGCATTCCAGAAGTAAATACTGAAATTTGACAAATTCTAGGAGAATACGTACAGCCAAGGTATCTATGAACCCTATCCATAAGGGTTATGTTCTACACATTCTGAAAGCTTTAGAACTGGAAAAATTTCACTTGGATTAAAAGTGAAAATATTAGTTGGTCTGTAGGAGGGTGGCTGACCTAAATCAAATATAATTGTATGCACTTAGAACAGCTTGAGTCTAAATTATCTATGCTATAATGCACCAAAAGGCATTGAGAAAAGGCATGAGTTTTATTTTGTAACATTTTAAATCTGCAATTTGCATGTAAACCATTGCTATGAATTATATCAGACAAATGAATAATAAAGAAAGAGAAGGATGGAAAAGAATACTTGGTTTCTGTGATCTCATTTGGTATTTTTAAATTAGGCTGAAACAATGTCACAGATGACCTTCTGAAATAGCTAGTTGATATTTTCCTACACTCATTTTATTTGTTGTTGTAGTCGTTTTATTGCATAATATAGCAAAGGCATGGTAGGGAATAGACTGAAGTTATTATCAGCACAAAACGGAGGTTTTAATTTTAAAATATATTCACAAATGAAATCATTTTCCTTTTTTTTTTTTTTAACTCTTTGAGATAGTGAGTCTGTGTGCCTAAAAAGTGCTACCACACATTAATATTTGAACAACCAAGGCACTAGAAGAAACTTTGCTGAGTAATTTAGGTATAATATAGGCTATTTGTGTTGCAGATTTCTGGCGTCTTCCAAAAGTCAGAGGTCCTGGAATGTGGTAAAATTCACTATAGCTGTACTTCCTGACTTCCTTCTGCTGCCTAGCATTCCCTTGCTTTTGTGGTTTGGTTTGTTGTTTTTCTTTTTAAAGTCTTCAGCATATCTATATTTATTCCTATATAAATTCTTAAATATATGATTATATATTTTTTCTTTTAAGTAGGTTTATAAAGTTTTCTAATGTAGGCGTGCATATATAACTGCATACGCATCTTTACTCATCTGTAGCAATGTTCCTTTCACACATACACAAACCAAAAGTAGAAGGACAGAAACTGAGGTCTTTCTCATCACTGGGAAATTTATAGACTATATTCATAATCTCAGAATTGACTTAAGGACTTGCAATCATCCCTAGTTAGAAATATTCCGTCTTACTCGAAGAAAAATTTGCTAACTCAAAATTTAAAACAAAAAATGTAATGAGTCAAATAACAAGACTAAGTATAAAAAAAGAACTTAATCTTATATTAAAGCACTAGCAATTTTGTAATAATGCAATGAGTTGCATTTATTGCATTGATTAAATAAAGAAATATGTCCCTTCAGTGGTTAAAAAGGAACTTTAACTTCTTAAGTAAAAAATGCATCTCATTAATTTGTAAGTTGAAGGAACTGACAAGTTGTGTTTATTGGTTTGAGAAAAGTGTTTCTTCCTACAGAGGGTACTGACTGGAATGTACCCAGCAGCTTCCATAATAATAGCAATTGTGTAATACATTTTTTATTTAATTGAGGATGTTTGATACATGGTATTAAAAACACAAAGCATCATGTTAAAAAAAAAAGTATTTTGAAACATAATTATAGCTTTAACCAACATTTGGGATTTTTAAAATGCGAAATCCAAGCTGATGCAGAACACCCACACACATCTTTTATTATGTTTTTTAAGTGTTAAAAAGAGAGTTGCATAGTGCTTTCTTCCAATGTTAGCTTCTTCCTAATTTATTTACAATGTTCTTGTTCTAGTTTCCTTTCCATCCCTTCATATATATATATATATATATATATAGGGGCATATGTGATCAATAGGTGAAAAATATTTTCATTATAATCTAGAAACATTAATAGGCATTTTGTGTGGCTTATGTGACTCTCCCATCTAAAGCAGAGTCAGATTTTGTTACAATAGCCCAAGGCAAAAGAGACGGGAGGGAATGAGGATGGGCCTATGAGGCAAACGTGCCAGGTCAGGTGAAACACTGTGATATGGAAACCTGTGCCTGTGTGTGAGGTTCAACAGGAGGAAAACCAGTTCATCCATACAGTAGCTGGGAGGGACTGAAGCTCCCATATCTCTGCCTGCTCAGTCCATGCCCTAGAAGAGGAAATTTGCATCTACCTTTTCTTTTCCATCCCTGGTTTATATAGCAACCTTGCAGGCAACTAACATAAGTGAGTTTAAAATACATTGACTAGGTAATATGAATGAGGCAGATATTATAATTTTAGTCTAACACTTATCAGAATAAATTCTCATTCAGGTTAATTTAAGCAGCTCGTGAAATCTACAGAAGTCTTGTACTATACCAGAACAAACATTTATTCTTGTTGGAAAATATTATGTGTAGACATCCCCTGGTTTCCTACTGAAAGTGGTTGAGACAAATTATGGGACCCAAAAATAGTAATCAATTGTCTGTTCATGATTACTTTCTCATAGAAGCAATAGATCACAAGTGTCTAACTGTTTGCATGAGGCATTCAAATTATGCAGTGAGACTGAGGCCATACTGAACACCATGGCTACCATAATATCATTCATTAATAATCATTCATGCTGTGGTTGGGAACGACAGGACTGCCAAGAAAAGTAGTTGAGTAAACAGCTTTATTTGTTAGCCTGTGAAATAATCAGATAACTTCTCAGGATTTTAAAATAATCCATTAATGTAAGTCATTACTTAACAGTTATTTGACTCCATGTAACCATTGCTTAATTTCATCACAACACAAAGAGCTAGTTTTGTGCTGCCTCGTTGCCAAATGTCAATCATTGTGTATTTTAATCAGTCCTTTGTAGACACTAGCACCAGTCATAATAAGAAGTCTCAGTCACCTATCTGAACATCTGCCTTTCAGAAACCACAAATCAGAATGGCATCTTCCAGCCTTCATATGGTAAAATACTCATATCCATGTATCTGTACATACAGATATGTGTGTATGAATGTGCAATTTTGAAAGTTTTATTTCCATATCTCTACAATATTGAGAAATGGAGAAGGTATTACAGGAACTTCCAAGTTGGGGAGGGGAGAAAGAATGGAAAATAGAAAAATAATGTGTATGGTGGAAAGATAAATATCAAATGATCAGAATAGGAAAGGATAAAGAGATAAGTCACAGTATGTATGATTTACTAGGTTATCACCAATCCTGAAGCCAGGCTTGCACTTCAATCAGCCTGCATAACTGAGGGAATCACTTCAGATTGATAGCTTTTATTCAGACCAAGCCTGTTCAAAATCTCAGACTCAGCGAAATATCTGTCTGGCATCCACATTATTGTTCATAAGGAGCATTTTGTTGGAAAGCAGCAGTGGTTTAAAAAAAGATATACTCTTTTTTCTGAGAATTTTCTGAAGTACTTTACATTCTTTCAACAGGCTTCAATATGGAGACCTAGTAGAGAAGGATTATCATAGTTTAACATAGTGAAAAACTAATTGAATCATTAACTGACCATTCAGATTCAAATGTCTTCTTCTCATTTGCACTCGTGTTTATACTTCTGCTTTACTCCTGCACATATCTCCTTAGTTTGTCTTGTTTGTAAAACTCCTTAGTTTGTAGCTCTATGTTGAAAAGGTCATGTGAAACGCTTATCAAAATGCTAGTGAAATTCAAGGTTTTCTATTTATTGTAATATTTTTTTCAGTGAGACTTTTGCTCTTACTGATCTAAAACATGCAAAAAAGTGCTTGAGATTTTACAGCTCTATTAATGTATACAATTTTTTAATAGAGTTCTCAACTTTCCATGAATAATAGACATCATTAAACAAAATGTATGATTAAACACAGTGTTCATAAATATCAAACAAATAATGATTATTATTTTGCAAATTGAAAAAGTTTCTTTTCATTGTAAATTAAATTCTTGTGTATCTGCTACCTTGGTTGCAGTGTTTAACTGAAGAAGAGTTTTCTCCTTTTATTATGAATCATTCCTTAACAACAGTAATAAAAATAAAAGAAATTATATATATGACTAAGGGATCTTACTGGTGAAGTTCTAACATGTTTCTGAAAAGACCTGACTGAATTTAAATGTCTGAAGACAATGTTTGTTTCAAATATCAGTTATCATGCCTGAATATCCGGTTAAATCTCACCCTTTAAATCTCACTGTGGTCAAAGGGTATTTTAGATTTCAAAGTAAAAATAAACTGGTTCTTTAATGTGGCCATGGCTGAATGAATTAGCAGATGGTCAGACTTCATGGAAACTATTAACTCAAATTTTATGAATTGTAATAACATAGTTATGAGCCATAGGACATTTACCTGCTTAGGGTCAGCAGCAAGCGTTAGTGTATGGTGAATGTTTGGTTGAACATACAAAGGCAGAAATTATGGTGCAATTCCTTTCATGGTGATTTTCTTCCAGGAGTAACCAACAATACTAGGAGAAAGAATCAAATATTGATTGCATTTTTGTATTCGCCTGTGTACAGAATGCATTTAAATATTTTTTAAATTTTGCTTTCTTAACTTATTCCTGTGTGAAAGAGACAGAAATTAAAGACATAAGATGAATGCCAGGACAGCGCACCAGTTCACACACAGGAATGCATATTTTAATCCCATTGACTAATTTGTTTCTCTTTTGTAACCTTCCTGGAAGATCAAAGGCAAGTTGCAAGTACACAGGTTAAAATGTACCATGCACTCAAACTTCACTTAGGAAAAAAAACAAGGAAACAAAATTCAGTCATATTTAAGTAAATATTCAGGTTTGGGGGGGTTTTGTTGGTTTTAGTTGGGTTTGGTTTGCTTCTTTCATAGGGACAACTCTCTATAACTCTTTAAAAAATAATAATAAAAAAAGAGCCCCAAAGTCCAATAAATATATTAGAAATTTGAGAAGAGGGAAAAGCACAACCACAGCATACACCCGAGTCTACTACAGCCCTCTGAAAATTCATTCCCCCTCTGCTCAAGCCACCAGTATCTCTTCAACTCTCCTTGTAAACCTGCTTAAAAAGTAACCAGCTTCACATAGATTACACCTCTTCTGATTTCTTCCTGCTTCTCCCACCTATCCTTGCCCTCCTCTGCCGTAACTGACCACCCTCACTACTTTAGAGGTCCTGCTGCTGCATGGTAATTTTGTCTTACAAGACCTAGTACAGAAGGAAAATGCTTTACCTTAGCCAAAATGAAGTTCCATTAAAGGTGAAGGGCAATCTGGTTACTCTTTCAAGTGTGATAATCTCCCTTTGACATAGAACAGGCCAATAACAGGTGTCACAACAAGTGTCACTCAAGAAGTGGGGACATCTTGGCTGAGCTGTCCCTACTCGTGCCCAGCACGATGGGGCAGGCAGCTCAGTCATTCTTGATCTGCAGATCACAGGCTTATTGTTGACATTGAGGCTATACTGGAACAGGAAGTTTTGGTGAGAAAAATCACAAATTATTCCTGATGGGAACGCAAAGAATGGCTCCCTTGCCCATCACTTCCTGTTTTCCTCCCTCTCAGGAGCAGTACCATGTGTGTACAAGCTGGACACACACACATGTACACATGCAGTCTGTCTCTCTCTCTCTTACACTCCCCATGTGGGCTCCAGTTCCCACAACCTTACTTTGAACTTCTTGTTGCTGGCTCAGCACCAGGCTGGGTCAATCTAACAGAAAAGCCAATGCCAAAGCCCATTCTCCTGTAAGAATTTGGTCCTCAGTGTAGACATTATATCCATGGACATTTTGCCACACTGCACACCTTTTCCAGCTACTCCTCATTTCTGTAGCAAGGTAATAATAGATAATGAGGATTTTTAGAGGTCAATATATTAAAAGTTCAGATCTATGTAACAGCAAAGTTGTATGGAAAATCTGTATCTACCCATTTCATCTATCTATCCATCCACCTCTCCATCACAAATTTCAGGTTTTAAGAACAAAAGATCAGGTATGATAGCTGAAATTTTTATTTTCAGAGATTATTTTTTATACTTTTCATTTCATATTTTTAAGCCAAACTCTTGATCTCTTAAATAAATCATGAAAGATAAAAACTTAAAAGCAAGGTTTTATTTCATGAGCTAATGAATATGATGTGAATGGCAGTTAATAGGTTCTTATCAACTAATTATACAGGAGTTTCAAATTTCTTAAAAAATTCATCAGTATCAGAAGTAGGCAGTTACTCTACCATGAGAAAAATGTCCTTTTGCCAGTGAACAATTAATCCTAAAATAAAATGAAAAGTTTGTGAAGTCTGAAAGAGCTTATTCATAATGCCATTTAAAAGTTTAAAAGTCTTTGTCACTTGATAACCTACAAGTTTGCTGTATGGTTTTAAAATACAGTCCTTCTGGCATTTACATAGTGTTGATTTTTAATCCTCTTGTACCACTTAGGGTGGGAAAACAAATTTTAAAGAGGAAATAATCTACATGTTAGTTTGATACAGCAAAAAAAGTGGGAACTATGACTGGACCAAAGCAAGAAGTCGCATGAAAACTGTAAGTTACCTGTCCTCCCCTTCCTTCAGGGGCATTTTCAGGGAAATAGTTAATTCTGCCCGACTTGATTCTCATTCACTACATTTTGTGTTTGAGAAAGGGTAAGGGCATAGAATTTGGGAAGCAAATTAAAGAAACAGTCCAATTCTTCTGAGTTTCACTTCTTTGCAGTGACTTCCACAGTTGCTCTTAAAAACATACAGGTTTAAAGAAAATAAATGAAGTAAAATATTTCCAGAAAATAAAAAAAATTTCCTTCAAAATGTCCTTAATTCAAAACTCACTTTTTCATTACAGACCGTGGTAAGAGAATAAAAGCATCATATAAATATAAATATAAATATAAATATAAATATAAATATAAATATAAATATAAATATAAATATAAATATAAATATAAATATAAATATAAATCATATAAATCATATAAATCATATAAATCATATAAATCATATAGATCATATAAATCATATAAATCATATAAATATAAAAGGTCATCCTAACTGGCAAATTTGTTTTAACCAACATAATAAATGTTTTTGAGCTTCTCTTTAACTCATAGATTCACAGAATGGCTCAGATTGGAAGCTGTTTCCCAATCTAACAGCCATGCCAGAGATCATCTAGCTCCAATCTCCTTGCCATAGGCAGGGAGACATTCCACTGCACCAGATTTCTCAAAGCCCCATCCAGCCTGGCCTTGAACACTCTCAGGGATGGGTGAGTGTTCAAGGCCAGGGCTGTGAGTGTTCCACAACTTCTGTGGTCAACTCAACCTGTTCCAAAACCTCAGCACCCTCATAGTAAAGAATTTCTTCCTTATACCTAATCTAAACCTACTCTCTTTCAGTTTAAAGTTATTCCCTGCTCTCACTAAATGCCCTAGTAAAAAAACCTCTCCATCTTTCTTTTAAGTTCCCTTCACGTACATTGGGAAGCTGAAATTAACCCTGAAGCCTTCTCCAGGCTGAACAATCCCAAATCTTTTAGCCTTTCCTCATAGGAATGGTAATCCCTCCCTCTAATCAGCTTGATGGCCTCCTCTAGACTCACTCCAACAAATTAATATCCTTCTTATATTGTGGACCCCAGAGTTGCACACAGCCCTCCAGTTGGGGTCTTACAGAGCAGAGCAGAGCAGAGGGGAAGAATCCCCTCTCTCTCCCTGCTGGCCACAATGCTTTGGATGCAACCCAGGACACGTTTGGCTTTCCAGGCTGGGAGTGCACATTGCCAGGTCATGTCCATCTCTCATCCCCCAGCACTCCCAAGCCCTTCTCAGCAGGGCTGCTCTGATCTGTTCATCCCCCAGCCTGTGTTAGTACTGGGCATTGCCCTGACTCAGGTGCAGCACCTTGCACTTGATCTTGTTATATCATATAATATTCCCATGGACTCACTTCTTGAGCTTGTCCAGAGCCCTTGGGATGGCATCCTGTCCTTCAGGTAGTCAATCACACCACTAAACTTGGTACCATCTGCAAACTTGCTGAGGGTGCACTCAACCCTTCGTCTACATCATTAATGAAGACAGGAAATAACACTGGTCCCAACACAGATCCCCGAGAGACACATTTAGGAGAAAAGAAAAAAAAAATAATTGTATCATCTGAGTAGACATCTGTTGCACAGACTTTGAAGTCAAAGAATTTTAAATGTTTTATTTGCATACAAAATTTTCCTTTTTTTCTAGAAAGTCCATGAACTTGAAAAGATGAGAAAAAATATTTTAAAAGAGATGTTTTTCAAATAAGTATTTCCTAAAATAAATTCATCCTTAGTCATGTTACTACACCAATATTAAAATGACTGTCTGAATCTTTCCTACAAACTGTTCTGAGTGAGGGAAAAAAAGTTATTTAGATCATTCTTATTACCATCCTCTAAACCACAATAACACTTTGAATAGCATCAAACCATTCTTCCTAACTGCATACAAACAAATAACAAGGAAATTCTCTCCACCACAAAGAACTTGAAATCTCATTATAAGACGATAGACACCAGATGGATGCAACAAACAGATGGAGGAAGAATAAGGTAGCAATGAGATGATTATAATCAGCATGATAAGCAGTGATGCATATCAGCAAACCGGCTGCCTAGCTATTATCTATGTGTGTGCACACGCATGTAAAATTTACATAAGTACCATTTACGTGATATTAACTAATTCAGAACGTCTGATACTGTCAGTTTATAACAACAAGAAATGCAGGCTTTGTCAGTGAGCGCTTGATACTCTCAGGTAACATTGGGAAGAAGTATTATACATGCCTGATGATATTAACTAATGGAAGGGTGGAGAGTACTTTCAGTCAGCAACTGGTTTGCTGAACTTTAACAAAATGATCCTTTCCATGTTACTGAGAGTTATAAGGTGAGGAAGGGATTTCAGGTCAGGAAGATTCATCCTTAAAGGTTTTCTTTCCAAATCAAAGGTTTTCTTTCCAAATTAATGAGTACTGGAGAGAAATGTGTTTTGTATAGGAAATGTGCTGCATATGGAAGCACAGTCTGAAAGGCTTTATTGCTAAATATCTGAGGCCATTTTGTTCAATGTTAGAACAGAATTTAAAACCAAATTCTACTCATAATGGCAGAATTACTTTAGACACTGTAAGATCCCTGGGAAGTATGTGGTTAATATTTTCTCTTTGAAAAAGTAAATATTTAAAAATTTCTTCTAACACTTATGACCTAAATTTCCACCAATATTTAGATAGTAAATGCTAGTAGAAAAACATGGTTGTATCTAATTCTCTTCATTGCAAAGGAAGGTGTCTGAAGGTGAAAATATAAATTTAAATGTAAATGTATCTTTAAATGTAAAAGTATATGAAGCAGATAATTCTGCATACTCATTTGTTTTCTGTGTGTTACACAAATAACTGTGGGGATCATTGAGCTGCAGCCACCTCTGGCCTCATAGCAGCTTTTTATCACAGGATGGCTGAGCTTCAAGAAATGTTATAAAAATGACAAAGTTCTGCAAACTGCAGCACATATTTTTGCAATCAATTAAATGGTGAAAAACTACATCTAAAGTGCACTGCAGAAATTGTTTGCAAAAGATGTTCCATGGCCAAGTAAATTTTATTCTTTCCAGTGTGGCATTCAAGGAATAACCTGAAGGGTGTTGCTTCTACCTTTTTTATACCTATACAAACATGAAGAATATGCAGTAATGTGAATTTGAAACAGATCTTCAGGTGATGACAGTATTGCATTTGCATTTCCAAGAGGGATTGCAATGAATAGAAAAAAGTCTGCTTTTAATTTTTCATGCAATTTTAGTTCTGACTGCTTAAACAAGTATATATTTCTCATGGGTACTTTAGGACTCTGAGTGTTAATGCTGTTAAAATTCACTCAGTTTCTGAAATTAATTCAGGGTTTTTATTTAAAAAATAATATGAGGAAATGGATTTCTAATCCATTGCAATCAAATTAAAAGCAAACTGTTCAAATAGATTGTTATTAATATTTTGTTATTCATATCGTTTATTATTAAAATATTGTACTTTTTCATAAGATACTCTATTCAACTAATTTTTTTTCACACAATCTTTTTCATTTCTGGTGTAGATTTAGGTATATCTGTGGTCTTAAATGCCATAACTACAAAGAAATTATTACCTTCAAACAAAGGGACTCTAAAGATACACCACTTTATACTAAAGTCTTCACAGATTAATATGATGGGGACATTTGAACACCTACTAAAAGCATATATGTATTAAGAATTTTTTCTTCTAAATGAAGTATATATAGTAGCTTTTTTACACACATACTTGACAGTAACTCAGTGATTCTGCCACTGTTACTTGATTTAATTGATTTAAACAGATAATTTGCTTACCCTAGTAGCCAATAAACTGAAGGAGGGCAAACTGGAAATTGCAAAAGGTAGCCCAGTTCTACCTGAATGCTTTGAATGGTTCTTTGCTTATGACAGAACTGTATGAATTGGAGTCTGAAAATGTCCATAGCACTTCTATGGATGAATAGGTTAATTAAGCAGTTTCTTTAGTGAAGCTTTCAGTTTCTTGTCTGATACATTTATTAGATTATTATGTTAGCTGGCTTTAGATCCAGATGTTAGTCATAATTCAGGTAATCCTAAAAAATCGTTAAAAAATCATTAAGAAATATTAGAAGTTAAGAAGATGTTAACACCAAAATTTTTAATATTCATGCAATTTCATGGAAATTAAAATTGCCTTATTTCTTTGATTTAGTGTATCTAGAGTAATGGGGTATATTAGAAAACTGCAACTTGGCTTTTATTTGAAAAATGAAGAAACTTCTACTTCTTTGCTTTTAAATTTTACTTTCTTTCCATATTTATGTCCCTTTTAATGGTAAATATTATTATGCAAATATTATTATGCAAATGTCTCTTCTACCCTAAACTCTGAGAGAATAAACTAAGCCCTAATAAAATAAAAAAACCAAAAAAAATCCAAAACAAAGAAAAACCCAAAACAAAACAAAACAAAAACCCAAAACAAAACAAACAAAAAACCCACCAAAGATAAATAGTGATGAACTACAAACAGGAGAATAAATTAGATAAATTAACAACAATAAGGATAAGAAAAATAACCTGGAAAGATGGGGACAGAAATATTCCTGAATATTCAATTTTATACAAATAATTTGTAACAGGCTATCGTTATTTGCAGGTTTTTAATTCCAGCTGCTGCTAGGATTTGAATAGCATTGCTTAAACAGATGATTGCCTTCTCTGTGAAGGGGCTACCATGCCATAAATCATTTCACCACACCCACATTATGTTGAAGGAGGAAGAGTATTTCTAATTGAAGTAACACAGCTACTGTTCAGGGTGGTTGTAGGAAGTTGTGTTTTTCACCCTTATCTGCCTATCTGGTTCATGCCACCAGGTGAAATAAATCCCAAGTAGTTCCACTACAAGGAACTGAATTGGAAAGGAACAATGCCTTTGTTCACAAGATCATATCTTTATGGATGAAGACCTCAAGTTCATTACTTTGGGACTGTGCTGAGAGATAGAGTAGAATCATCAGTAGCCTTTAGGATATACACATAATTTCTAAGGTTATTCAGTTATAAATTCTTCATAGCTTTGCCTGTCAGATATTTCTTATACTAAATTTAATAAATTAATCAAAATATTTCATTTATTCATAAAAGGCTGAGATCAGTTGCAATTAATTCAAACTTTACTTTCAAATTTCTTGTAGAATTTCATATTTTGTGTATCTGAAAAAAGATAGAACATGAGAAAATTGTCAAGATTTTCTCACATTTTTCTTTCACATTTCTAAACTTATTTTACAAATGATTGACATTTTTAAAATCCACCAGCTTTAACCAGTAAATTCGCTCAATTGGAAATATTTGGTAGCTTACTGTTTTGCTCTCTACTTTGCTTATATGTTGTGTCTCTGACTGATGTAAATCTGATAAAAGCAGATCACCTAAAGTGTCTGTTAATTACAATGGTTAACATAGTGCAAAGATGAAAAAGTACCAAATGAAAGGGAGCAATTGTAGGCATTCATACATCAATGAAAAATGTCTTTCAATATTCAGCCAGGGCTACAGTGATTTGGTTTCCAAAGATAGAATTAAAACTGCTGTGAAATGTTAGTGTAATATTGAACATCTGTTTTAGTGCAATAAGCCACATTTATTGTAGAATTAGGGCCCTAAAACAGTAAATCATTTAATGGACACCTAGAATGGAATCTAGAACCCCATTTTTGTGTCCTTTTTGTTCAACTGTTTTCCCTTTCTGTTTTTGTATTGCTCCTAATGACATGCTCATAGTCTATGATATCCCATGGTGATTTTCCTTTCTATTTTTTAAATTTGAGAGGATTTTGCTTGATTCTATAATATTTTGAAATATGAATTCAATTTGCCCATAAGCAAGTAGCAACATGAGTTTTCTTTTGCTTTTGTCTGTCAACAGTAAACATATTACTATAATAAAAATGGAAGGAGAGTTACACAAACAGCAAAATATAACCCATTTGTTGTCAGGTCTGAATATTGACTATTCAAAAGTGCTTGAACATAAAACAGTTAAAAGCTTCAAATTACAAGCATTGAGTTAGGGTTTCAAGCTGCCTATATGTTGTAGGATTGTTGCTGGGTACCTAAGAGTGAAACATGCAGCTGATGATACACTAAACAGAGAAATGAACAAGTGAGACAAAAAAGCCACATCTATAATTCTGTCCTTTCCGGACTCTTCTGTAGCCTTTAATAAGACACCCGTGGGAAACTGAAAATCCCTTCCGAAAATGCAGGTCTGGTCTCAGCTCAGACATTTAAATCGTGCCCCTGAGCAGAATCAGCCAACACGTACTTCTTATGGAAAAACAGTATGAGAAAAGGAGTGACAACTACTGCCTGATAGGCAAATATAGAGAAAACCCTCAGTGAAATCAGGAAGTTGCAATATTCCATGCTGCTTGGCATGAGGAAATGAAACCAGCTGCAGAAGGATAATTTAGCATATGCTTCCTAGTTTGCCATATCCTGCACACTGCCAACTAAAACTCTCCAGTAAAGGAAGGAAGGGTCACAAGAGAGAGCAGGGAGGACATAGCTACCTCTACATCCCATTACCAGGACTTTTACAATAGAGATGGGAAATCTCTCAGATTTGCCAGAAATATTGCTTCGCCAATAACGTCTGAGCTGAAGAAGCCACGTCTTATCTGTGCATGTGCTGTGCTGCAGGTATGGCAAGGCAAAGGCACTCAAGGTGGGAAGGACTGTCCCTTCCCACCCTGTCTCAAGGGCTGTCCCACCCTACTCATGACCCAGAAGCCCACTTCAGCCAGCCTGAATTGTCGGCCCCTGGCCCTGAAATGCCACAGCAGGACTGGTCTCCAGCTCCCCTTAGCCTTTCCCTGCCCAGCCAAGGGCCCTGCTGAGCCAGTCACCATCTTCACCATCACCATCTTCACCAGTCACCATCATCACCATCACTACCTTCAGTCCCTCAGCCCAGGCCATTCTTGGCCCACCCTGACCTCAGGTAATGGCTGGTGACCATGGCTGTGGCTGTTCTGGGTCCATCAGCTTCCTTGCTCCTGGCTGGAGTGGTGGGAGTCCCCAGGCTCTATAGGTGCTGATGGGGAGCACATTTGGACTACTTTACACTTTACGTGAAACAGCTGCCAAACACAATCTGGGCTTGGAATGTCTGTAAAATTGGATATTGGTTACTCTTTATAGTGTCATTTTTGCACTGTTTTGAGAGTGAAAGTTGAGAATTTGTAACCTCATGTGCCAAGGAAGCATCTGAGTTATTCTTGCATCTCAGAAGATCTTGTCAGCTGCTGGACAGGTACACAGGCTTCCTCCTCTGGACTTAACCTTTTGGTGAAATTGAGCATTGCAGTTGCATTTTGTATTGCTGGAGTGTATTAATCCTGCTAACCCAGAGCCTGTGCTGGGCACAAGGCTGAAGAACTTGTAGATCCTAGGCAGCTTAAGCAGCGGGTGAACACCTAGGGACTCACATCAGATAAGAGGCAAATGCTTCAGGGTCTGATTTGTAGCAGAATCTTAAGTGCCTGAGCAATTTGTGAGGTAAAAATACACTCCCTGAACAGGATAAGTGTTGGTTTAACAGACTTAGAGATTTAAATCTTGTTTTGGATCTTGCCTTCTATTCATACCTTTAAAACATTAAATGGTCTGTATCCAGGATAGCTATTCTTCAAGAGGCACATCACTCCTGACAACTATAATCCTCATGTCCTGACAAAAATCTCCAAAGAGAAAATTCTCCTCTCCTAGAGAGACATGACTTTAACAAAGCTGACCACGTTAATCACTGTAATTATTCTTCAAAAAGAGTTTACTAGAACAACTTCCCGTGGGAAAGAAAAGCTACTTCTTCAATCTTCTCTATCTTAACATAAATAAGCAGAGTGATAATATACTTACTAAACAGGAAATGTGTTCCTACATATTTGGGTTTTGAGAGGCAAATGGTGAAATAATTTCTAACAGTGCTGTTAGAGAGAAGTTTCTCAGTTTTTGAACTAAGTCTGCATAGTAGGTTACAGCTGTAACCGTTTGCACTGAGCAGTGATCTGAATCAAGTGTATCTGGCAAATATATTTGTACATAGCCAAGTACAGGCATGTATAACAATAACTCTCTAGATGGGTCTGGCAGATTGGTAGAACTAGGATCGCAGAGGATACGGGGTAATCTTTCAAAAAGGTGATTGTTTCAGCAACTATTGAATCCTGAGGACACTTTTGGAAAATTTGTAGATCCTAGATCATTTCAGGTTTGAATAAGAGGACAGGACTTAGTCCAGTCCATGTGGCAGTCAAAGAGAAACCTGTCAAAGGAATGCATAAGGCACAGAGACACAGCGAATGGAGCAGAGGAAGGAAATAAATCTCTACAGGATTTGTTTCTTGGAGCAAGATCCAAACTGCTATAAGAAATTAAACTTCAAGCTTCCTTTTATTGGTGACAGGATAGGGAGACTAGAAGGAGAAGAGGATTCAGTAAAGGAAAACATTACTAACTGAAATATTTGATTTAAAGATATGAAAATATGTCTAAATAAAAATTCTCTTTCATATACACTCCACATAGTTTATACTTTTGCTAAAGAAGAAAGATTTTATTCATGTAATCTTTCCTTAGTCATAATCATGCCTTATTTTTTGCCCTTTTAGAGACACTGTCAGCAAAAGAAATGTTTTCTTCTGAAGCTCCTAACATTTTCTCTTTTTCTCATTAAAACAAATAAGAAAATAACAAAACCCTCAACCACAAACAAACAAAAAAACCCCATTAGGAGCTGGAATTCTTAAACAATACAGAAGGATTTTGTTATAGTAATAACCTCGTGTAAATGCAGACTTCTGTGCAAGAAAGCCCATTTAGAGGCTGAGTACTTAGAAGATTTGTGATCAACTCCATTTACTCTTGAAGGATAGATGATCCTCCACAGAATACATTGACCCCTTCTAGGCTCCAGAAGCTCATTCAGTGGTCTTATGTCTGTTTGGAAGTTCCTTCCCACCAATATTGCTTAGGGGCTGAGGGGGAAAAGGCAAGGCATCTTTCTCTAAGGCTTCGATGCTCTTAGACTTACCACAATTATTTTCCTATTTAGTTTGTTCAGTTGTTGGATGGCTCAGTATGTAAAGCCAAGGATTAAAAAGCAAGAAAGAAAATAAGAGGTGGTCTGAGATAGGCTGAGCTGTAATCTAAACAAGGAGAGAGTGACTGTGCATTATCTTCATGTGAATGGAGATTCCTGGGATAATGCTTTTGGCTCTTAACTGCAAGAAAAAGACTTCAGCAATAGCCACCCATTGTCCTGCTTTTGTCAAGACTGAAATAAGAGAAGACAGGCTTTTCAGGTCCAGTCTGTGAGGATGGCAGGGTGGAATGCAGTTGGATTCCAGCTGAGTGTTTGATGTCTTCATTTTTGAGGCCTCTTCTGAAAAAGAGCTGGCAGGAAAGTGTGGCCTTACATAGAAAAAGGGCAAGTCCTGGAGCAAGTCGCTTCCCTAGTAATGAGTAGACATCCATTTCTATTATAATAATGTTCTTTCATTGCCACAGTGGAGCTAATAGAGTTGTGGTGACTTCACACCTGCTGCAGCCTGGAAAAAAAAGTCACCATGAAATCTCCCAGAAGGCTACTGCTGTCTACAGGCAAGAGTACAAGTGACAGAAAAAGTGTCTGACAATGACATATTGCTTTAGGACTGCCATGGAATTACTAGAATGCTGTAGTATAATCTCCAAATTCCCTGCCTCTGAATAATATGAGAAAGGCAAAGAAATTATGCATACAATTAAACGTTACCATTTCTTTTCCTGAATATCTGTGGAAGCACTAGTACTCTATCTGAGAACTTTGAGATTTAAGCTCCTCATGACCATGTATGTCTATTCAATTCCATACTGCTTTTATTACTGTTAGAAAAGAACAGTTGCCCTCTTACTGTTTACATTCACTTTCAAACCACAATTTGTTTTAAAAAATGTCAAGATCAATGGAAATGTTTCCAATGGCACAGGACTGTGTTATTGCTTTTCTCCAGATTCCACTGATAAACACAAGCTTGGTTTTCTTAAACAGCAAGATGCCATCTTTTTGACAGATACAGTATGTAGTTATGTCACAGCATTATGATAAACCTTATAGAGAAGACACAGCAGGGTCAGAGAGTTTCTGCATTCCCAGAACAGTTTCCATGAAAGGAATGTTTACATGACCTACAGCGTGAGGTTTAAATATATGCAGCAGTTTTGCTGTTAACTCCCTGAACTTGCTTGCTGAGCAGCCTGTGACCAGCAGAATTCTACTGGACTTGTTACAGTCTTAGTGTTAACATTTTCCTGTCTTGTCAGCTGTTTTGGACATCTGTTGTGCTCTATAAAATGACTGCAGAAGGGTGTTTGGGAGGTTTTGTTTTGTCTGTTTGATCCTCTGAGGAACGTAAATATTAGTCTGTCCTTTTGTTTACATTGGTTGAGAGCAGATGAGAGAAGAGAAGGAAATCTTGGATATCAAGCCAATGAAAATGAGCAAGATTCTTGCTTGACACGTGCTATATTTGCTGTATTTGCTTTTTGTGACTCCTTTTCAGAGTTGAAACATGTATGTATAGAAAGCACAGGCTACATAGGACCTCATGTATTGTTAACATGGTTTTACAGGACTGATTCAGAACTCGTAGTCATAAAGGGTTTTCATAACCTTTGTTAATATCTTTTCACTGAGATGGGATTGCTTTATAGATTGGACGTGTTCTATACACTGGAGAAATTAAACTGTCTAAAATGCCTCGAATATTTAAAGAGCACTTTATGTTATTCTCAACAAGGCTTAATTAAAGCAAGAAGGCAGATCAGATAGGGTGTTAACCAGTGACTGGTTGAAATTTATGCACAGAACATAGGCCAGACCCAGTTGTGTTTGTTCCTTGTGCTATAAAATCTTATTTTTCCTCTCAGTTGTTCTGAGAATATTCTATCATAGTTTATACCCATAACATTTAAAGCTATTTTACAGCATCTACTATTGGTTCTAGAGTAGAAAGGCATGGAGATTCATGGAGAAAAACAGTTATTTCTCAAATCCCAGTGGTAGACCAGAGAGAATAATTCAAGACTACATCTGAAGTGTTAGCCACAATAAGATCAAGTCCATATTCACTTACTAGTCTAAAAGTGGTTAAAGCATTAGATAAGTGCAAGTTTCAAAACTGCCCATAAATCATGACTGTAAGCTCACGATTGCTTCTTTAATGCCATGGTTAAACTGATAGAGATGCCTGCCCTATCCTGTTTAAAGCTAACTTGATTATGCTTATAACATAATACCCTTGCTTTTTGTGACTGACATTCCAATTACTATCCACAAAAGAATGCTTCTTGCTTAGGAACTCTAATTAGTTTGCAAGTTTTGAAGGACTTTCTGAACAAAACTCAAAACTCTAGGGAACTGCTCATCACAGCCCTAATTTTGTGTCATTGTTCAAAACTTTCAAAAGTTCTTTAAAAGAAAGACTGATTAAGATTGTAAATAACTAACAGTGCACACTTGAAGATTAAAACATTATGGCTTTGATTTATTAGAAGTTACTCAGTTGAAGCGTTTGACCTTGCTTAGAGACTTTTTTATAGCCTTTTTTTTTTTTATTTGTTGGCCTGCAGTTAAATCCAAGTATACTTCTTGCCTTTTCAAAGAATTATATGATTTGGATTGTATTCACAATGTGATGTCTAGTGTCTTAGATATATTAAAGTGTTACCTCTTTAAAATATTTTGTTTTCAAATGTGAAATTAATTCTTCTAATTTATTTTTCCTTTGCATAAGCATATGAGACAATTATCTCAAATAAGACACACTACATGTATTTCTCACCTTTTGCAATGACTGATTGAAATGTCTTCAGTAGTTGCAAAGAAACTTCAACTCAGCTATATGAACAAACTGTGTTGATCTTTCTCTCCAAATACAAATTTAACTAGCATGATATCTTTAGTTACTGAAAACTCTCTCTTTAGTATTATCACTTCTTTGCAGACTTGAGATCTTCAACAACTTAAAAAAAATGTTCTATGATTCACTTTTCAAAGCTTTCTGCAATCAATCAACCATATCTTAAGACAGGAAAATTAAACAAACATTTGTCCATCTGAATGTAAATTCTTAATGAATGTCAATGCACACCTTCTTCCCCACAGGAAAAATTCTAAGATAGCAACTCAGTCAAGCTGAGATATTGACAAGATGGGCTGAAAGCTCAAGAGTCAGACATGAGGGAAAGGAGGCAAAGGATAAGTCTTAGTCTTAACTGTCCTGCATGAATTTGCTTAGCAACAGTACGGAGGGACTGAGTATGCTTTATGACAAAAATGTCAGAGATGGTCAAAGGAATGCTGCCAAGGAGCATTCCTACGGACAGCGCAGCACAACAGCAGTGACACCAAGACAACTGCCTGAACTGCCTGGCCAGTTGCTAAAGATGAACAGAAAGCACAACAGGAAAATGAACATATTTGACACTCCCTTTTGAGAGAAAAGCATAAATGTTCCTCTTCCCCTGTAATATTTCCTGCCATACACCAATCTCAGACCTGCCAAATTACCTGGGTTCACCCTGTGCTCACTTAGATTTGTTCATTTAGATCACTGCTGCTTCAGGGACTGTTAATCCTGGAAACTCACAGGGAATCTCAGGTTTTGATCTCTCCACCCTTTCAGCATGTCCCACAGATGGATATGACAGCTGTTTGCATCTGACAGATTAAATCTGGTAAGTGAACTTGCTGTGTGTGCACTCAGCCAGTCCTTGAACCAGAACCCTGGGGGTGTATAGAAAGCAGGTTTACCAAGTGAATCAAAAGGGAGCCTGCCACTAATAGCTGTGCTAAGCTTCTCTCAGTTTGAAGTCAGTTATTTTCAAGTCTTACAGCAGTTCTTTAACAGGGGATATTTTTTCCCTGTGATGAAACAAGAAAAAGAGCTGATGTAAATAAGGAGAGAGATGCTATACATTGCCACACTGAAAAGATATATCTGGTTTATTGCAGCGGGCTCGTGGCTGTGACTTATGTCATTAGTGCCTCACCATAGATTTGTAACAGGACTTAAGAGGGAGAGAAGACATTGAAGAGTTGCTTTTTTCTTTCCATTTAATTAAATTGATGATTCAATCCTTATAGAATTTTAAAACATAACAAAGAGCTTCTGTGTTTGTCACCTGAAAAAATCTGGTCAAGGCTGCATGAAGCACAAACTATTGGTTACAGAGGTGTATCTATGTATCTTGATAGGAGAAATACTGGGGATTAATAATTTTTTAAAATAGATCCTAATGTTAATTTCCTGAAATTGTCCCTTCAGATAGGTTTCAGCATCTCTGTCAGAGCTTCAAAGGAAAATGTTTTCTCTGACCTCGTAATAATTGTCGATGCTTTGTTCTAAGACCCTCAGTCATTAAATCTGTTGGGTTATCCATCCTGTTCTCACATTTTAGGTACATTGAAAAGCACATATGGTTTTGTTGCTTAAATTATTTCAAGAAAAGTATGCACTCAATTCCTGTCAAAGCCAACTTTCCTTTTTTTTTTTTTAAAAATCTTTGTACTCACCTCTCTGACTAAGAAGTTACATTTTTGAGAAGAGTAGGGAACTAAACCAAAAGATTTCTCTCTTTTTGTTCTTCCAGCAGCTACTGCAAACTCAGAGCAGGCATATCTGAACCAGGGAGCTATGGCAGCCATGGAGTCTTGAGCCTATCCTCTCCTTAAAGGACTGGCTCTGTCTCACAAAATCTGCAGGAATTAAACCATGCTTCCAAGCAGATTTCTGGCATATAATAGGGTGGACTTTTGTGACTATATTGACGTTTTCTACTTACTTGCTTTGGAAAACTTCATAGGGGTTTGAGTTTTGTGTTGCATAATGCCAAAACACTAAACTGGTGAATAAACTAATATTTTTTAGAGGATTTTTTACTGATATAAAAAAATGTAAATAGAAGATGCAACTGCCTAAAGGTCAATAGCCACATAAATTTTGGTAAGGCTAATATTAGAAAAATTCGTAAAGTTTCAGCATTAAAAACCTTGAAAGGAGTTTAAGAGTTGGAGATGAGATAGCTAAATCCATAGAAATTATTTGCAGGCTAAAAAAAATGTCTTAGAGTGAGACATGTAAAGATTTTCATGTATTGAATTTTTTTTTAATGGCTTTAAACTTGTAATTATCATCATAGATGGAAGATAGAAGGTACTGAGGATTTTAAAATCTAGTAAAGAAAGCCATAACGAGATTTATGACTGCAAGAAGAAGCCAGATTTCAGATTAGCAATATAGCACTTTCTTAAAACTAGTGGGCCTGATTAATGAATGGAAAAGCTTAGCAAAAAAAATGGATTCTCTGTCTCTCAACATCTTCAAATCAAGACAGGATGCTTTTCTGAAAACTCTGCTTTTCCTAAATACAAGGCCAGTTTTAGTCAAACAAGGACTGTTGGCTTCTATACTTGGTGAATTTTGTCCTCTAAATGAGTAAGGCTAGGTAATCCAGTGTTCCCTCTGGCCTAGTTTTTATTAACCTCTTATTCACTTAAATATGTGTTCAGCAAAAAGAAAATAAAAAGACTGAGATCTGCGTATAGAAATTATTCATTTTTTTTCTTTTATTGTGAGTATCATCTTGAACTAGATGAACATATTTCTCTTAGGTCTTTTTAAAAATACGTATGTGCACTTTATTTCAGTAGGTGCAACAGAATAAAACTCAGTCTTTATTTCCTCAAACCAAAACCAAAATCAAAAAATCCTGCAACTCTTTGCTGACACATAGTGTCTTTTATTTATGAACAATTTATGGACAATTATTGTCTGTAACAGTAAAGGCAAAAAAAAATACAAACAAGATTGGGGGGGATATCTATATTTAGTGAAATGCTAGGTGCTTGCTCTCCTTATTATTGCACAAGTCTTCCAGAAGTCTTCAGTGCAGAAGTCCATTCAATATCAGATTACAGGTTGAGCTACAGCTGATTTTCCTGTACTGGTTTGAAGGTAAACCAGCAGGGGAAAATTAGCACCACACAAATATTTTGCGAAAGATTTCAAGTCAGAGTTACAATTCAATAGAAAAATTACAATAAAGGCAATAGTATAGAAATATTGGCTTAAAATGACAATGTCAGAGTACAACCTAGCCCCTGTTGGTCAGGGGTGGTGGTCCCAGACTGATTAAGCAGTGGTTGCAGTGCTTGTTGAAGTGGTTCTTGTGCTCTTGCCAAAAGGGGTGTTCCTGTGGAAATCTGGGTTCCCCCCTGGATGTCCAGTGGTGGTGGTTGTCCAAACTCCCAAGTTACATACCCCCAAAGTCCAGGCAGGAATGTTCAGTATCTCCCCCAGGGCAGAGAGTTTCACAATGAAATGATATAATCCTTTGAGTCATAGGATATTTTGGACACTCTTTGATGGCCCATTGACAGACATGACGTCCCTTAGTCTGGATGTAGTTGTCAGGTGAAGAATACAGGAAGCTCACAGCTGTTACAAACGACCCATCGTTACCAGTTCATCAGAAATAATGTAGATGAGTGTGAAATACACAGTTTGGCCACACCCATACTGGTGCTCTTTCTCCTGTAACCACGACACTTGCCACATCCTTAGGTTTGCAGGATCATGCATAGGATTCAAGAAGATGAAGACAAGGTACGATGGGTTGGTTTTTCTGAAGTACATTTTGGCATTAGCCTAACTGTGGTTTGTTGGAAATCAGTTAAATTTGTGGTCTTCATTTCACAGGCAGTATCTTCAGGGTGATGTTGAATGCTAGTAATAACCTTAAACTGCAACTCTGCAGTATCATTCTTAATTTTGAACTGTAGAGTATTAAATGACAACAGTGTATTAGAGGGAAACTATGAGTAATTGTAAATGAGAACATTTATTGGAAGGAACTAGAGACTATACATTGGCAAGCACATATGTAAGCTTATAACTCCACACTGCCTCTCTGAGCCTGAAACCTTATTTCAGAAGAGTGTAGAAGAGTGTTTTCCTTTCAGCTGAGTTTTAGGTGGAGGGAGACTGAGAAATTAACACCATTAATTCAAAAACTCCTTACTTTTTTTCCCTCCCTCTCTATTATTCTACTATACAGTGAACAGGGGAGATAATAGCATGGAAACTTGTCACCATGACAAGAAATCCAGATGTTTTTGAAGACAGTTAATAACCGATGATACAAGTTAAGAGATGAAAACATTGTCCCATTCCTCTCAAATGGGTTATAGATAACTCTTATTAGAAGCTTGCTATATCACAGAGCTCTGGCTTTCAGCTGTTTTCTAGGTCAGACATTTTTTCCTGTGCTCCTGTATTAATTTTATTATGTCCCAGTAAAATTCAGTTGATTCATCAGTCTTGCCAAATTTAATAAGAAGCAATTATTAGCAATGAGTAAAATTTCTTCATGTTGGTGAACATGCTTTTTGCTGTCATCTTGCTAAATGAATGTTTGCCTTTTATGTCAGTTCTGACCCCAGGCAATACTGATAAGGATTGTGATATAAAAGTGATAAATTTAAGAAGAAAGTATATGAAAAATCTGTATCAACAACAACAAAAATGCAACAAGAAGATACAAAACAAAAAAATTGAGCTACTCGTATCTGTTTTTAAAGTGTAATGAAGGGTGAAATTTTAATGTTTTACAGTTCACTTACACAGGTGAAGATATCCTGATCAATTATGGTTCAATAGGGCATAAAAGCATAAAAAGAAATTAGTCTGCAGAGAAATAGATAATGTGCAATCTATTTAGGAAGAGAAATTAGTTGGGCAAGGTCTTAATCATTGATTATGATTCAGCTAAAATCTAATTTAAGTATTTCATTTAAAGGCCAAATTTTTTCTCCCAAGATTTTTCTGTGAAACTAAACTTTTAGAAGTGCCAAAATCACCTATGAGCCTAAATCTCTTTATGTAAACAACCTCCAGGACTCTGTAAATATTATCCAGCAATATCCAGAGCCTTTTCTGTATTTGTTATGTATTTCAATTCATCTTTTTTTTCTTTACTGTGTCCATACTGACAACCAAGTACTGAATTCTATAAGCCTTTTTGATTGTCAGGGCAAATATAGGAGACATTTAACAGTACTTGGAAATCAGTTTTTATATATGTGGCAGTATAAGAGAAGTTTTGTTTTGTTTTGTTTTTTTTTTTTTTCAAAAAAGGCAAGTTTAAAATAGAATGAAAATAGTAAGAATATACCATAATAAAATATCTGGAGGGGAAGAGGCTTACATTTGAGCAGTGTTTAGATGAGGCTAAGCTCTGAATCACAAACAAAAATATCTGAATTGTTATTCTGTGTTACTTTTTCACTGGAATCATGGGAAGATTTAAACATTTCAATCTCTTGTCAGCACTTCAGCTCAACACTTCTCTTGCATCTGCAAACAGGAAGGATAATAATCATTTGCTTACATGCCCTATCAAGAGAAAAAATATCAAACATTTCTCTGCGTCTAGGGTAAGAGACACAAGGGATCTATGTATGCTACTTGCTGTTGATGATGTTGGGCTGAGATTAATGATAAATGATTAATGAACTAAAAGATTAGTTGAGCACCCACTGGGAATGGGGTAAGTACATTTGGAGCAGAAAGATAGTGTAGGTGACTCCTCAAGGTTCTTTCCAGATCTATCTTCTATTGTTCTATGATAACACGTAAGTCTGTCCGCTCTTGTTTCAGGCTTTTCTCTAAAGGGATGTCTCTATTCAAGGTCACTTCTCTAGAATGATATGCCCCATAATTAAATGCCCTAAAATACTGCTAAGCTGGCTAAAAGTAAAAATATGCAGGCAAAAATTTCAACTGCTGAGTAAAGTGCTTCTGCTCGCTACCCCAGAGCTGCTACAGCTCACAGGAGATGAGTATATGGCTCCCTTTCTTCAACTTTCACCTCCAAAATGTAGTGAGCTCATTCTCAATATTTAAAGTACCACTGTGGATGAATTCCAACACTAGAAGCACATTTGAACTGGCAAACAGTAAATGGCTGCCATCAGGCATAAGCACTTGTTATATCAAAGCTTTGGCACATTATTTATGGAAGACTTATTCTAATGAGTTCCGTCCACACCTACCAGATGTGCAATCCAGGATTATGCCAGCTGTTTACCAAATGCTTCATGTCCAATAATATCATGAGTATAACATGACATTCAATTTCAATGTTGCTGAATAAGGAAACTTTGTCTTAATATCTTTGTTGAAAATGAATAAGCAATGTTCTCACATATCCTGATTCAAAATGTTGGCAGTCCAGCCCCTATGCAAACACAGGCACTTCTGTGCAAGTGGACAACCCCAACTGAGTCTGCACAAGGCACTTCAGTGTTCATAACTAATTAACCTCATACATAAAATCTCTGGAACAATAAAATACCAAATGAACAATAAAGGAATCTAAGCAGCTAAATAGCATTCACTATTGTCTGTTTTTTCAAAGGTATGTGCAGGAACAAAAGCACTATTTCTAATAATACTCTCTATAAAAGATCTCACTAAAATTAGTGGTATCTTTGACAAATTCAGGTTTTACCAAACATATATGAGGACAGAAGAAATTAGTTCTGCTTTTTGATTGTATTAGACTTACAGAAATATGATTGAAATGATATTCCATCATGGAACATCGAAATCATTTAATATTAATCATTCCACTTCTTGGGTAAGAGCATTTAATCTTCAGATTTATAACTTGTAATACATTGGCTTCACGGTAATTGTATTTAAAAATACAATAATTTACCAGTGTAAAGAATAACTCATACTTTTAAGCAAGGTAGGCAACAAAGACTTCTTAACAGCATTAGGTTTTTTGGAATGATAAATGTTTGTGGTAACCTGCTTGGTTTTATAACCCATATTTCCCACCATGTTTTAAAACCTCCACTCAAGCATCCACCCCCTCCAGCATGAGTCTCTTCCACAAGCTGCAGGTGAACCTCTGAATCCCTGTGTTTTTCCATGGG
The DNA here is from genome assembly GCA_037013685.1 of Acridotheres tristis. NCBI lineage: Eukaryota > Metazoa > Chordata > Aves > Passeriformes > Sturnidae > Acridotheres > Acridotheres tristis. Next base: position 74,670,048 of record CM072887.1, on the reverse strand, counting down.
CTGCAGGGGCACAGCTGCCTCACCAGGGTCTGCACCATGACCTGCAGGGCAATCTCAGCTCCAGAACCTGGAGCACCTCCTCCTCCTCCTCCACTGACCGTGGTGTCTGCAGGATTGTTCTTCTCACATGTTCTCCCTCTGCTCTTCTCTGGCTGCAGTAAGATCTGTATAACAATTTTTTTTTAACTTCTTCTGAAATATGATATCAGAGAAGCATCACCACAATTTCTAAATGTCCCAGCCTTGGCCAGTGGTGGGTCTATCCTGGAGCCAGCTGGCCTTGGCTCTGCTGGACATGGGGAAGCTTCTGGCAGCTTCTCACAGAAGCCACCCCTGTAGCTGCCCCCTGCTACCAAAACCTGTTCACAAAAACCCAATACACTACAAAAGCCACTGACATATCAAATTAGGAATAAATACAATGTGCTGATAGCAACCTAAATACACACATATTAAAAATTCACCTTTTTAAAGTTGCTAATTGATCATTATTTAGATAATGAAAACTACAAACAATTCACACAATAACTGTTTCCACTGGAAAATTAATTATGGCACTAGTTTATTTCTTTCATAAAAGATTTTATTTCTAAGCAACTATGAGGTCAGCCGTTTAAAACTTCTTTTTCCTTCCAATTGCTCATCAAATTAGGACTTACTAGGTCTCGATCTCAGAAAATCATCACACGTTTTTTTTTTTGTTCAAATAGTGCTATATGTGCAAACATTTCTTACACAGGTCTTTGATTTGTTAAATTACCTACTGCTCTGTACACATATTTCTAATCAGAAAGAGTAACTGCTGCTGATGTGACTGTATTAAAAATTCTAGTTTCTGACATCCCAGCTTGCTATTCCTACAAGAAAAGCACCATGAAATGATGCAACAACATAGCCACATCTTGGGGATATGTGTACTGAGGTTGTGCAAAGATAGGACATGAAGACAGTTATAAAATATTACTATGTTTATCTTTTCCTGTAGAATAGTAGTAATACTTGTAATCTATTTTTCAAGTCTTCTTTATTTCCCCTGTGGGCCTGATTCTATATCAAACCTATAGGTTGGTATATTGAAAACAACTTCAGATTAACATTTTCATGTTGTAATAGATCATTGCTAGGCTTTTATCTCTAAAAGCATTGTTAGAATTCCTGCATTTCAATTATGTTTGATAAATAGACAATACTTGGGAATGTGTATAAACGTCTTTTATTCTACTTCTGGTTACAAATATATATGTGGGAAAAAAGTAAGAGATCTTGGCATGAAAAATATCTTTCACCATTAGAACAGAATTTCCTCACACAATTCTGAATGAGCTTTTTTTCACTGGTCTTCTCCGATTGTTTCATTGACATCTCTGGCCTAAAACTTACTAAAGTCAATAGTTTTTAAAATGATTCTTCACGTTCCAAAGTCATGGATATATTTTCTATTTTTGAATCTCATTAGCAAATGAATACTATATGTTAAAAGTACCTTAAACAAAACAAAAAGTTTGGAGGTAAATGTAAATCCACTCATCAGAAAATTCAGTTAAATCATACTTAATACTTCATTCTTCTGTGTTACCAACCTCGAGCTACTAGTCACTTCTATCACCTAAGTACCTGTTTGTCAGTCAAGATTAAATCATAAAATCACATAATGTTTGGGGTTGGAAGGAGCCTCTGGAGATCATCTAGTCCTATGCCCAGGCTCAAGCAGGTTCACACCTAGCAGGTTGCACAAGATTGTGTCCAGGATTATTTTGAACATCTCCTGAGAAAGGCAGCCTTTTTCAGTGCTCAATTACCCTTGCACTAAGGAAGTTCTTCCTCATTATCACCCTGAACTTGTTCTGTTCCCATTTCTGCCTGCTGCCTCTTGCTGTTGCCTCTGCCTGTTGCTTGGTACTACCAAAAAGAGCCTGTCTCCATCCTCTTGGCACCCTCCCTTCAGATATTTGTAGATAGTGATGAAGTCCCCACTCAGTAATTTCTTCTCGAGGCTGAGCAGGCCCAGCTCCCTCAACCTTTCCTCATAAGAGAGATGCTCCAGTCCCTTAATCAACTTTGCAGCCCTTTGCTGACTCACGCCAGGAGCTCCATGTCTCTCCTCTACTGGATAGCCCAGAACTGGACACAGCACTGCAGATGTGGCCTCACCAGGGCTGAATAGAGGAGTAGGATTATTTCCCTTGATCTGCTGGCTGTGCTCTTCCTGATGCATCTTTGGGTACCATTAGCCTCCTTGGCCACAAGGACACACTGCTGGCTCATGGACAACTTGTTCCACCACGACCTCCAGGTCCTACTCAGCAGAGATTCTTTCCAGCAGGTCAGCCTCTAGCCTGTACTGGTATTCGGGATTATTCTTCCCCAAGTCTAGAACCCTTCATTTTTCTTTTTGAACTAGATGAAGTTCTCTGTTCAACTCTCCACTCTGTTCAGGTCTCAATAAATGGCAGCACAGCCTTCATGGCAGTCACTCCTCCCCATTTTTTATTCTCAGCAAACTTGCTGAGGATACATTCTGTCTCTTCCCCCAGGTCATTGATGAACAAGTTGAACAAGACTTGACCCAGACCTGACCCATGGGGAGCACTACTGTCTAAAAGTCACCAACTAGACTCTGTACCACTGGTCACAATCCACCTCACTGTTTCCTCATATAACCCACAATTCCTGACTTTATCTATGAGGATCTTATGGGAGACAGTGTCAAAAAGCCTCACAGATGAGTCAGTCTTGAAAGGGGGCCTAAAAGCAAGCCAGAGGAGGCACGTAGTGATAGGACATGGTGGAATGGCTTTAAACTGGAAGAGGGTAGGCTTAGATTAAATATTAGGAAGAAATTATTTACTGGAAAGGCAGTGAAGCCAAGGAACAAGTTGACCAGAGAAGTTATGGATGCCCCATCCTTGAAGTGTTCAGGACCTGGCTGGAAGGGGTTTTGAGCAACCTGGTCCATTGAAGGAGGATTGAAACTAAGTGATCTTAAAGGTTCCCTCCTGCCCAAACTATTCTATGATTCTGTGATTCTAATGACAATTAGGGGGAATGGGCAGGGGGAAAGAGAATCTGGTTTGCAGGATATTTCTTATTACTATTACTAGTGTACTCTTCTAATGAGTTCCTGGTTGTCTCTCTCCATTTCAGCATTTTGCCTGGAGAAAACTTAACCCATCCTAAATACCCGTTTATGATCTGTGTCCAAACACAAAAGCCTCAAACTCACTTCAAGCTCTCCAGGAATGCTGGCAGACAGTCCTCTTTTGCTAATCATACCATATGTAGGTAAAAAGGTGCCAAGAGTCAGACCAGACCAGAAACATCTCCCACTCAATTGCTTGCTTGCACATAACTTTTAGAAGCCAAATTTTAATAAACAAATTATTTTGCCATTAGTCCCCATCATCTTTGCTCAGTCTCAACAATGCAAAAACTATCCCTTTCCTAAAACCTCTCTTTGGACACATGTCCAAACCTATGATATTTAATGGCAACTCATTACTCATTCTTGCTTCATTGGCAAATGCACCTGCTGACAACAGCCAGGCAAAACTGGAGCTTCCTGTACTCATAAACTTTCCAAGAGTCTCCTAGAAAGACAGCATACTCTCACTTATTGAGATACTACAAATCATATCCAAGAACATAATAAAAAATATTTAGCATAAAAACAAAAGAAAAAATGTTGAACCTTATGTGACCATACTTAAAAATTGTTTTGCTTGCTTTTTGAAGGGGAATGCAATTCCATAGACTTGGAACTATTTTTTTTGTCACTTCATGGTGAAGACAAAGTTGACTTAATCAGGAAGGTGTATCAAGGTGCATTCAACCTGACATAAAGTTGTTGTGATCTATAGGAAAACATCTACCCTTCTGACAATAAGATACATAGTGTGGACATAAATTTAATGCACTTGAAACTTAAAAGCAGGCTCACAGTTTTATGGCCTATGTACATAGTTACAAGAAGTGCTTCTAGGAATTGTTACCACTACCCTGTTTATACATGCTTGTATCTTGCTTTTATCTTATGTTTATAACATCTTTATCCTTGTATATACATGTATGTGTGTGGTATGTGTATAGAGAGGAATAGAGAGAGAAAGAACATGCTGTAAGCTTACACAGTTACAATGAAGTCTCATAATCTTTTATTAATATCATTTGCATATTTCACAAATGTAGTTGTATGCAAGATAAAACAGCATCAAAAAGGAAGCAAGAAGAAACACTGTGACAATTTTAGAAAAAGTTAGAGGAGAATTTTTCTTCCATAAAAATGAAACAATTTTATAGAAAATGTGTGTCTGTTGACACTTAACATTCCCAGGGAAGTATTTATGGTACAGTCACTGGGAAACAAACCCTTCATTTATATATTCATTTTCTCTGTCACGAGCATGAGCTGCAGTTTACTATAGAAAAGAAACATTGTCTGGCCATTTATATATATTGTATTATGCCTCCTTTCTATGAAATGTTGTCACATAAATATCGTAATGCTACAGTTAAAATATTCCAAATAATTATGGATTGTGTCACTTCTAATGAAGAAGGTTAATCTTTTTTAGAAGCAGGAATGTACTCAGCCCTCCATGAAATCAATCTTAAACACAATAAGCAAAGTAATATACCTGAAAGTAGCCTCTCAAGCATGGGGTTGGATCAGGGCTAAGTTGGTGCTCTTTCTAGACTAAACCTACACCCACTCACAAGTGGAATAATTGCAATCAAAAAAAACCCAAACCATAGATTCTTCTTTACTATTTTTTTTTTACTCACAATGGGGGAAAAGGGTTGTACACAATTCGTTCTTGTTTTAAGTTCACAGGTGAGGAGGATTGCAGATTTTTTTACTACTATCTAAACTTTCTTTACAATTCCCACCTCTTTATTTAAATGTGCAGCTGATTAGAGAAATATGCAACAATTAGGAATTTAGGAATTTTGATTTAAGACTGCATCAATAAGAAAATATATTTTTTTATTATTTTTTTGTTGCCAGTGACAAAGTTTTGAAAAGAAAATCCTGAAAATGATTCAAAAGGAAAAGTATTTCTCTTGCGTGATGAAATTTTAATCTGTAAAAAATGTCCTTTATCATGCAGGTTGACACTCAGACTGTCTAATTCTCTCTAACCTAATACTCAGATAGAATTTAAATCATTTATGTCTCAGACTGATCCTTTTCACCTGAGACAGTGGCATGAAAATCTGGACACCTTTAGTTTGGAAGATAAAGTTTGTAATATGTTTAAATCTAAGCTGTAACATATGTTTGAAAGTAGCACCTGGTTCCCACCTAAACCACTTTATGATTCACAGATGGGCTGGGAAGCAACATCTCATTTGGAATTCCCAATATGTAAAATATAATCTTAGCAAGACAATACACTCAGACAGTCTAGAATTTTAATTAAAATCTACTTCCAGATGAAGAATCTTACTGCCGTTAATTCTGATAATTCAAATGCTTACACTGAGGGATAAGTATGTGGATACCAGAGCTTCAGCCTTGTAAGGGGTGTCAGAGCTGTGCATCCTGCAACCAGGAGGGGAATTTAAGCACCAAATAACAAGCTGGACAGGAGCAGCTTGAGCTCCTCTGGGTTGAATTGGTGATTCAGAGAGCAAGAAAAAGTGTGCCTGAGCTCTCTCTAAACTTTAAGGAAATTTCTCCAGGTTATGGATACCTGGACTCCAATCCATTTCTAAAGAACATTTATTTATCTTAAAGAATGAGCCATAATGCAAGAAAATAATGATTTCTTAAATATTTAATTCCTTAAATTCCATAAATTTTAAGTACTAACTTTCCTTCCTTCACCCACTAAAGTGGTCTCTTTAATGTTTTCAAATTTATACTTTGGCTACAGTGTTTGTTATTGTAAAAGGGTAACCTCCCTTGTTTTCTCCTCCTGTTGCTGGGTTTTAAAAGGAAATGACAGCCACTTCTGTGCTCTCTGTAGTGCTAGTTGTCTAATATAGGTGTATTGGAGTAAAAATTGCTTTCTAGATTTTGATTGGGAGATTTAAAGCTGTCCTGGCACATAAAAATAGAACCTATACTGGGAATGCAGAGGCACCTGAAGAATGTTCATTTCAAGTGCTAACAAGTCTATATGCTTTGGCACTCCTACAATCAGTTAAATATATATTTTCAGGGTCATAAATTTGAACCTAGACACGCCATTCTCACTTTACAGTCCTTTGTATGTCTTGTGAAAATGTTGCCTACAGCTCTAAGGAAAGAATATGTATCTTCCCTTTCATTTATATCACTGTATTATTAGGAATGTTGATTAAAGTGATTTTTTAGTTTGTATTTTAAACCCTTTCTTTTAATTAGTTAAACACATTTACCTTTTGTATTTCAAGTCACATAATTCTTTTACCCTAGATAAATAGCATGCTGTCTTACATATATATTTACAAAAAGATATTGCTGACCATCTCTGGTTTTGTTATTGAACATTTTTATGCAGTCAAATCTGTAAATAGTTTAATTGCTTCAAACAAATAGTCCAATTCTGTGTTTAATATCACATTGTGTTTCACTTCACTACTGTGAAAATATCTTTGATGAAAAGCATTTTGCTTTCTGAAAGAAAAATGCATAATCCCAAATCTTCAATCACAGAAAAATGCAATTCCATTTAATGCACTTAGTTTCAAAGCTGAAAAAATTAAAGAGATTCCTTTTGACACATTCTACTCTAAGTTAAAAGACTTATTCCAATTTAGAAAGCATGAGCATACCTTCAGAAGGAAAAAAAGAATTCAGAGAAAAAAGCCCAACATATGCTCTGCACCATTGTCTTAATACCATCAAAATAACACCAGAAGCCACTTGGGGATTCTCTGCTGAGCTGCAGAGGCTTGTTCACCAATCACCAGACATTCAAATGGAAGTAAGAAATCCCCTGTAAGACCAGCTAAAAGGCTGTGAATTATTCCTTCTTTCATCTGACAGACTCGTCTTGGCCATAGAATGCAGGAATTGATCTTCAAAATAATAAAAAGCTGCACCTTGACTTCGAAGGCTACATATATACATACATATTATGTGTGTAATTATATGTGTATAGTTATATAGTTATATATATGGAACCTGGGTCAGGTATCACACTGAACTGCCCCTCTGCCTGCCTCACCTTAACTGCTGAGCTAGAATAGATTTTGGTGAACTCCAATGGCTCTACAGGCTTGCTTAAAAATCTTGTTTGTGCAAATACAGAGAATAAATGATTTATCAAAAACATTATCTAAAAGCACACTGGTACTTTCAGTGCAGATAAAATTTGGTTTCTGCTGCCAACCAGGTGAGAAGATTTGAAGCCAATATTTCAAGCAAATCAGTCAGCACACAGTGCTTCCCTCACCAGCCCACATGCCATCATTCTGCCCTTGGCTTTGTTTACTAGAGGCTGGGGATTAGGGAAGCTGGAGATCTACAGCTTCTGCTTTCCAGCCTGGAAGCAGTCAAATGTGGGCAAGTCTGTGGGGGAAAGTGCTCTGGTTTCTTGTTTCACTGCAAGACATGGTACACCTATGCATTTTGGACTTAGATGATAAGTGTGTCACATATTTGTAAGGATGCCTTCACAACTCACTTGACAAGTTAAAAGCTGTTTGACGCCTGTATATGGGATACCCTTTGTTCATTATTTGTGCCATTGGCCTTAATCCAGTTCCCTGCTGCTTTCTTTTCCCTTCCTGCCTGTTGGACAGATATTTTCAGATGATGTCTTCTGATAACATAACATAACATACCAGCTCTTGCAGCTCTTGTAAAGGCTGAGCTTATGAATCCCTGACCATACAAGCAGTAAAAACTGTGATAAGGGCAGAGAGTGGATACAGAACGTGGAAATACTTATGCTTACAATGCTACCTGATTGTTTTTGTGTTATGAAATTGCTTTCCACATTTTTTCCCCCAGTAATTCTCTGGTGAACTTATAATGGAATACTATTCTTAAGTCCCTTCAGACTTGCAAATATTTGTCAGCTGTAAGTTTTTTAATGAAATTTACCCAGTCTAAAAGTCTATGTTATTTGTTGGGATTCTTTTCCCCACAATCACATTTTTATGGGAGTTAAGACTTAGGAGCAGTGATAGTGAAAGCTTTTATTTTTTATGAGAAGAGGAAGAAATGAATAAATTGAATGAATTAGCTTTGCAAACAGATTTCTGATTACAGTTGTTGCTCTGGGACTATCACTAGTGTTACAACCAATAAACAATTTGCTAATACTAAGCCAAGTTCTAACTCTCCAGCTGCTAATTTTAGGTAGAAAAATTGTTTTCATTCGTAATATGCTTTTCTTTCACTTATGTATTTTTCATATCCTTGGCTGAAAAGGTAAAATTGTGCTCCATTTAAGTCTAAATAGGTAGTTTTATTGTATTTTTTTCATACTTCACTACATATTTAGCACCTAATTTTCATCTTAATTATCTTTTTCTCATATTTGAACAAGGGAAGAAGTGAGAAAAAAAATCTCACATTAAGACTTATATGATCCTAAAGGAAAAAGCTTTTTTTAGATCTCATATTTTTTTTTTACTATGTGTCCATCTGCTTTTTGACTGGAGCTCAATTTTTTTTTTTCATATATTTTCAGTTAATTGATTTTGTACTTTGGGGGGAAAAAGACAAAAAGAAACACTTTAACAACAGTCTTCCAATTTTGCTTCTTCCAATTTTGCTTCTTCAATTTTTCAATGCCTCTCATGAAATCTAAGTTATTTTTCAACATGCTGAGCTTCCTACTAACAAACAAGTTTATAAAACTTTGTTGTCTTTCACCTTTAAAAAATAGGAATAATGACATAAACAATAAAAATAACCCAAAAAATAAAATATACATTTGCAGTAACTAGAAGATGTTGTTTATGTTTAGAATAAGGAATACCATTGTACCTAGGTTGTAAGCTTTTCAGTTCTATCTCCACCGGGGTATCAGGAAGATTGGTTAGCTGATAGTTGTAAAGCTCAATGCAGTTTTAAGTTATCTAATTATTCCTAGTCATATAGATGAATTACTGGTTTTTAAAAAGTGTAAAAGATTTTTTAATGAGTCAGCTCTCTATTCTAGCAGGGAGACTGGAAGGTAGACCTAGAGAAGAATGATTTTCTGGTGTATTTTATATGGACTGGGAAGAACGACTTAACTCTAAAAGGAAATGTGTAACCAGGGAAGGGGTTGTGGTGGAAAAAGAAAAGACAAAATCACAGAGCTGTTCCTCATTGCATTGCTTCCACCAGTCTGCACTGCTGCCCCTATTTGTGGGAATATCATTGTGCATGGTGACGGATGCAAAATTGGAAAATACAAAAAGAGTCCGTGATACTTTCCTGCAGAAAAGCATCCAGAACCATTATACAATCTATATTTTCCCTTCTACCTGGTTTCCATTCATTGATGCAGGAATGTACATCTTCCATAGATCCTGTCTTAGGTCTGTCAGTTTGTGTAAATGTCTCAGTTTTCAGAGAGTAACAGTGTCCTACACATCTAATGCATTCGAATATGCTGGCAACTGTGACATGAGACCTATGGAATATCATCTACCTGGATGGATACTAGGTATTCCAGTGCTCCTAATGTGCCTCTGGACATCTGTGTTTAAACAATACCTAGAAATTGTTTCTAAACTTAGCAGAACCATTCATCTCCACAGGATGTGAGATGAGTCTCCTACTAGTGATAGACCTTAGGTGCCTTGGTCTCAAACTGAATCCCACCCAAGGAGGATTTTTCCTGACTAAATGGTGGCGTTGCATACCCAGCACACAATACTCCAACAGATACAGATTGTTTGTCTCATCCTCATTGTCGAATTGTGATAAAAGAAAAGGTGTTATTAATAGAGCTCCCCTATGCAGCTTTCTCTGCTGGCTGCTGGCAGAGCTGCCCTGCACAGCATTTTCTGTTTAGCTGGCCACCTAAGGTTTCTGTGCAATCTCCAAATTTGCTGGGTAATAGAGCTCTTGGCTGCCCTGCATGAATCTTTTCTTAGTTGAACACCAGGACATGCATGAACTCAAAGGATCTCACAATGGGTTCCTGGGCACCAGCCATGCTAGCTTAATGGCTCAATATATTATTATGATTTTTTTAAAATACTCTGTGAAAAATCATCAGCTGTGGCAACCTTTAGTAAGAGCCAAATTGCTCTCAAAAATACCGTTCATATTCTTATAGTATTTTTACAAGTATTAAAAGTATTTTCAGAGCTTCCATTTTTTCCTGGTTTTTACTGTCATTTCCTAATCTCTTCTGAGCTTTACGTTATATATTGGGGCTGCTTTCAAGCTACCTTTATGCTTCCATTATTCAGATAATATTTTATAGAAATCTGGCTTCTAATTATTCTCAAAACATGCCAGAGCATGATGGCAATCTGGCTAATTCTAAAATTATATATCTAAAACTTGGGAGAATACAGCTGACAGAATGTTAAAGTCCTATATTATTCACTCATGTCATATATTATAAGGGACTTTTCTGGCCATCTTCAATGTCAAAATAAGATGTAATGTGGACATAGAAATTTGGAAGCAAAAGAACTATGTAAAAAAAATTAGGCTAGAGTGGATGTAAAGAGTAAGACAGGAGAGTTTGAAGGTTTGAAAGAAGTTGAGTAGTTAGGAATACATCTTCACATATCTTAGAACAAATAATATTCATTCTGAGGTGCCCATACTCCTACTCCAGCATATAAAGTCTTTAAAAGAAAAAAAAAAAGGAAAAAAACCCATGTGCCATAAAATACACCATCTAAAGAACACTTAAACATTTTAAACAATAATCCTACTTATCCTACTTTTCTTTGCACAAATATAAAGTCTTCCTATATTTTTGCTGCCTATCTGTAAATAAGAAGGAAAAAATCTCCTTTATTTTTGTAATTAGGTCATAACAAATAATTTTTGTGTGCAGTAGAAGAGGCAGAAGACACAGATGAGGAAGATGAATTTATCAGAGAAAGAAATACAGCTAAAGAATTATGTGTAGAGGATGAAATTTAGAAATGTTGGGAAAGTGAAAGAAAAGAAGATTTTTTTTCTTCTCTTTTGCTAAGTAAAAAAACCCCACCAAACCAAACCAACCAACCAAACAAACAAACAAACAAAAACAAAAGCAAAACAAAACAAAAAAAAAACAAACAAAAAAACCCCCAAACACCTCTAATTTACTGGAAGAGGGATACAGCATCTAATAGTCAAAATACCCCAAAGTTCAAACCAGAAAATAACTTTGCTGTAGCAGTGAGCAATTCACTTTGTCACTCTGAGTTTTCCCATATGTAATTTGGTGAAAAGCATTTATTCACCTCGTAAGAGTTGTATAAGAAAAATAAGTAAATGTATGTGTGTAGCTTGCTCTTGAATAATATTTTGATTTTTAAACAGAATTTGTTAATTTTATCTTATGTGTTTTGAAGGCTTTTACTGCCATTGGTGTAAACACGGTTGTGGTGTCAGGCATTCTGAAAATTCTGTCAAAACCCTCCCACAGGAACTTTTAAATGAGATTTAAATTAACCAAAGGGAATCAAACATTGTCCTCTGAATGTAATAATCTCTGCCTTGTAGAATTATGTAAAAGTAATTAAAAAGCTGAATAAAGGGATGCCACATAATGTTTCGCAGTTCATTCTTGCATGTAACATTTCATGCAAATCAGATTATGTTGTTTAACTTAAAAATTACTGGGCCAGATTCTCAGCTGAACTGAAATCAATGGAGCGGAGCTGACTTACACAATCTATGGTTCTGATCTATGACATTTATTTCACTTATTAAATTTGTTAAAAAAAAACAAAAAAACCCAAGCGTACCAGAACAACAAAAACCAGACAGAAATCTTTCTTTCTATATAATTTTTTCTTTTTGCCCTTAAGTGTAAGATATACTTGTGGTTCATGGTAAGCAACACTAAACTAATGAGATCCAAGATTACAAAGGAATGGAGTCTGAATTTAGGCACGACTGCGAGTGAAGAGTGTGACTACTCCCACCACAGCCACTGGAGACAATACATGTTCATGGACTCTAATTCCTTCTCTGTTTCCCTTTACATCCAAGGAGTTAATACTTATGACTGGTGAGGCTCAACACTGCATACCTATGCTCCCACTGTGAGTTGGCTCAGTTGTTTTGGCTAGGGAAAAGGAGAAGTGAATCACTGCTGTGATTGCTCTTCCATTTCACATAAAGCAACCGAGCCTCACACAAGACCTATCCGGTTCAGGAGGAAAAGAGCAATATAGATAATTATGCAATCTATGTGCTTTGGAGGTGCAGCAGCAGTAAATGAATAAGACATAGTAACATCCTCAACTTCAACATGCTCTCATCATATGTCACTATTGAGAACCAGGACCAGAAATAACATATAAAAGTTGGAAAAAGAGAATTTGATCCTGATTTTTCTTCAGGTTCTGTGGGTTTTCTTGTTTTCAGATTCTACTGAAATTGAAGGATCATTTTCATAGACATTTTGGAGGGAAATAGCAAAATAGGGTTAAGTTCCCTTCATGTTGCCAGAATTTTGATTCTATTTCCAATTTTGCTTTAATAGTTATTGTGTCTTTAATTATCATAATTTAATGGCAAAAGCAGGGAAATCCATATTAGGTGGGTTACAGAGATAGTGGAAAATCACTTTGTTTTCTGGAAAATGAATACATTAATCATTGGATATATGTATTTTTACCTCACTTAACTAACTCATCTCCAATGGGATATCACAAATATCAAAAATCACTTTTAATAAAATGTTTGTCATCCAATAATCCATTATTTTTTTCTTTTTTATCCCCTGTAAAGAAAAGGTGTGTTTTTTTCTACATTTGTCTATATTGCACTAGCTAATAGCTTGACACAAGCCCAAAAGTTGGTGTGAGCAAATTTTATTATGTGAAACATCATGTAAGTATTGTTTTTGCTTTGCTTCTCCATAAAGGTTACATAACAATAACATCTTTATTAAATTGCAGTGAGCAGCTTGTACATTTGGCAGTGAAATGCAGGGGTGACTTCAAATTCATTAACTGAAGAACTGAACGTATAAAATTTACTCACAAACTACTCACTGTGTTTTGGATCCAATTAAAAGGAACACTTACAGAAGCAGATTCTTCTTGCTCTGGAGCAGTGAAGCTGAATGAAAAATATATAAGATATAGAGATAGGAATTCATACATTCTAATCCATATTTTCCTTAGACAAACTGAAGAAGATTAAATAGATATCTGTCCAGACCTCATTTGAAAAATATATCTTTGAAGATTTTGGGGCTTCTTGTGTGTTCCGCTTACTCTGTCATATTGAAATTAGGACAAATAGAAAATCTGTTGTTCCAAATTAGTCAACATATCCACGATTGCTCTACAAAATCTTAGCATTTCTTCAATTCAATATAGTAGTAAAATTTTTCTGGAAAGGGAATTTCACCAGACAAGGAAATCAATACGTATGAGTACGAACCTTCACATAAATCTGTTGCAATAGAGAACAATTTGCATGTAGAGAGCACATTGAGTTCCATGGAGTTTACAAAGCTAAATGAAGTGTCTCTGGGATGTATTTGTAAACAAACCTATTTTTTATGACCTGTATGTCAAGTAGTAATTTTAATATAATTATACTGATTGCAACCTCATTTCCTTAAATATAATTTTTATTGTGCTAGAGCATGAATAGGACAGATGCAGAAACTATAACTGATCATTTCTAGACCGTGTCTGGACTGGGAGATCCCAGTTTATCTGAGCTCATGGTGCAGGTTCTGGCCATGTCCACATCCATTTTCTGTGTTCTCTCTGTTGCAAGAAAGAAACCTGGATATACAAGGCTTTGGTGTGTTCTGAGCATATTCTCAGAGACAAAAAGTCTGATCCATCAGGAAAGTTTTCATGATTGTTCCTGTAACGTGGAGATCAATGAAAATCTCAAATCCACCAAATAGCCATAGAATAGTTAGTTCTAATTGCTCGGATTTGTTGTGCAACATCATTTAAGTAACAGTAACATCTTCATGTGTCTAAGGTCAATTCAGAAATAGAGCTAGCAGTAAAAGCTTTCTCTCAGTTTCATGTTTCTCTGTACCTAAACTCTTACCCTAAGGTTTTTGAATTCAGAGAAGTATGTGTTTGTGGGTGTACAAGTGCATGCATAGGGATAGAGAGAAAAAAAAAATGCTGCAGTACACATTTTTAGAAGCAGAGAGAAATATTTACTAGTAAAGGAAACAAATAATTTTTATTCAGTTGTAAAAAGTGCTTATGTACGGGCTGTTGCTATTCTGGCTGCATTAGCTAGATCCATGTTAACAAGCTGAACAGGGCAGAGACTAGTGCAGCAGTGCTCAGTCATGCATATAGATTTCTAAAAGGCCTTGTAAAGATTCATCTTTACATGTTTGTGGAACTTCATACTCTTCTAATGGTGTTCATCTTTGCTTTAGACAAAAACAGTAGAAAAAAAATCTTTTGAAGATTCTTTATTGTTTTGTTTTCTAAAGCATTTTTCCATACAGCCATTACACTTAAAAAATAGTAAATTACTGTATTCATACCACCTTCTAGAGGTGTCAGATATAAGCATTACAGATGCTTTTGCACCCCAGGTCAAATTGAGAACGAGAATTTTGGATCATCTAGGCTAATATTTGCATACCTGGCCAGCTCTACTGTCAGTGAAAAGAAAAGCACTCAAAGCCTAAAGTTTACAAACAGCAAACAGCTTACTTTGGTTCTCTAACTTCAATACCACACTTTTTTTTTATTTCCATTGGCTCCAAAGTCAGTAGATAAGCCAAGCTGAAAGACTTTTGTTTCCTGGAAATATATCATCATGATGCTTAACTGAAATACCTCTGGAAGACTAAATACCACCTACGACACTTTTTCTTCCTGAATAAGGTCCTTTGAGTTTTGTTTAAACTTATTCTCACAGACAAAGCACCAATATGCACAATAAATAACAGTACATTTTTAAAAATTATTTTTAGTAAAGAAAAAAATTATCCAATACAGAATAATTTGCATTTAACTAGACATGTTTAAAATATGTAATTGCCACTAATATCACTCTTCTTATTATTGATGTAAAATCTTATTTTTAAGAGAATCATATAGCTCTCTTTTTTGGGGTACACAATACTACTTGCCACTAAAAATTGGTAACCTATAAAGAGGTTGAATGGTTGATACAGATATTAAATCATGTCTACAGTGTACATTAAACAGCCAAAAGATATAAAAGCAAGAATTTAATTGACCAATACTTGGGTAGTGTGTGACATTATGTAGCTGTTTCAGCTGGCTCTGTAACATCACACAAATCTATAACTTCATACTTCATGAGTCAGAATCAATAAACCTGCCATTACAGACTCCAAAATCAATCTTGCCTTACATTCTTCCCCACCTTTACTTCTTCCTATTTTCCTTCTACTTCCCAGCAAAACAAAACAAACTGCTCTGAGAATTTATAAACTTTTTGAGCTAAGTGAAACAGATGAATCAGGAACATGGATTCTACAGGAAAAATCACTTACCATACTCTTCAAGGTTGAGTGCACCCAAGCTGGTACTCCAATGTAGCAATAGTCCCTTGCTCATCTCCCATTAATTTAGATTATTGTGACTTAAGTTTAACATAATCAGCCTTAGGCAAATGAAGATCTTCAGATAAATTGAGAAGCAAACCCCTAATTTATCCTTTAATATCTGCAATTATTCTTTTCTTCTTTCGGAGAACTCCCTTCATAATCCTGAGCTCCAATATTGTGGTTATATCTTTTCCACCCTGCTGTGCTTTTTACCCCCCCAGTTGTGGACACACCCACTGTAGGTGCTAAACTGCATCTACTTATGTACTTAACCACACATTCAGATGTCTTAAAGCCTCTACCATATAAATATCATTAATATCCCAGAAATTTCATAAGCTTAGTCATTGAAAAAACAATGCATCACACTGTTGTCATTCTAAAAATTGTACTACAGCAGTTGTGTCACAAGAATAATTTATATAATAACTCTTTGTCCTTTTAATACATGCTAGATTATTTGATATCCTTATCCCACCAAGAAGGAGGAACAAGATCCTTTCAATATCCTATAGAGAAAGAAGATGTTCATGGAAGGAGTATCCCTGCTTTTTGAAAGTCCAAGAAATCACTTACCTTCATTTTAAGGTTAATATTAGTTACCAGAGAAAAAGGGAAAGAAAATTAACATGAATATTATTAACATTTGAATGACCAAAATAATTGCACAAACTGACCCTATGTTTCTTCTCTAGAGTGTTTTGTTGTTTATTCAGTAAAAATATATTTATTTTGATGATAAAATCTTGTCTTGATATTTAAATGTCTGGAGGACTCATCTCCAAAGAAGCATATGAATCATATATGAAAGCATTTCAATAGGCTTAAGCATGGTAAAAAAAAAAATAACTTGCTTGAACAAGCTAGGCCAAAATCTCAAAAGTAGACAAGAATGATATGATCTTTGATTTGTTTCATTATTGTTCACCAAGGCAAGTCTGCTAATAGATCTAAGAATTTATCTTGCAAAATGAATATACAAATATTATGTTTTGTACATCATATACTCCTGGCAGTAACTGAACTCCAACAAATCTCCTCTGAGCACAGATTTCCTGTATTTTCCTCATTATTTATTTATATTTCCAAATAGTCCAGACACTGTTCAGGATGTGGTTTAATAACCCTGGCTCATACTGTTGAGCTATTAGTGCTCTTGTAGAGAGAAGCTTTTGGCATGAATTTTGCTGTGTCAACCCACTGGAGCACTTAACAAAGATTGGTAAATGAGAAGTTTGAGAAGGGAATAACAGTTAGCAGGTGCCATGCATTTGCTTGCAGAGCTGCACTTGCTACACTGAACATATAATCTGGAAAATACATTGGCCTGAAACAGCAGAGAGGAATGGGAAAAGAAAAATATAGCACAATGATTTTTCCTGGTATTTGTTTCATAGGTTCTGGCATTCTGGCACAATTTCTGCCCATTTTTAGGAAGGGCAGTGCAGTTCCTACACACAAGATGCCATGTCATCCTTAATTAGCTCCTCTGATCTTTCTGAAAAGAGGATGTGGATTCTTTCCAAGATTAATAACTGTGCATCTGTTAGTGTAACAGTGAGGCAGATTTGTGATCAATAGACCTACACATGTATCTGAAGAGATCAGTGTCATTGAATGAAACTAATCATGTAATTACAAAAATTAGGCCATTCTACAAGTCATCTGTGTCTCTTTATTTTGATTGTATTTGATTCTGCTATGATATTTTAAATGATCAAAATATCACCCTTCCCTTCCCTTCCCTTCCCTTCCCTTCCCTTCCCTTCCCTTCCCTTCCCTTCCCTTCCCTTCCCTTCCCTTCCCTTCCCTTCCCTTCCCCTTCCCTTCCCTGAACTTCCCTTCCCTGAACTTCCCTTCCCTGAACTTCCCTTCCCTTCCCTTCCCTTCCCTTCCCTTCCCTTCCCTTCCCTTCCCTTCCCTTCCCTTCCCTTCCCTTCCCTTCCCTTCCCTTCCCTTCCCTTCCCTTCCCTTCCCTTCCCTTCCCTTCCCTTCCCTTCCCTTCCCTTCCCTGAACTTCCCTGAACTTCCCTTCCCTTCCCTTCCCTTCCCTTCCCTTCCCTTCCCTTCCCTTCCCTTCCCTGAACTTCCCTTCCCTGAACTTCCCTGAACTTCCCTGAACTTCCCTGAACTTCCCTTCCCTGAACTTCCCTTCCCTGAACTTCCCTGAACTTCCCTGAACTTCCCTGAACTTCCCTGAACTTCCCTGAACTTCCCTTCCCTGAACTTCCCTTCCCTGAACTTCCCTGAACTTCCCTGAACTTCCCTTCCCTTCCCTGAACTTCCCTGAACTTCCCTTCCCTGAACTTCCCTTCCCTGAACTTCCCTGAACTTCCCTTCCCTGAACTTCCCTTCCCTGAACTTCCCTTCCCTGAACTTCCCTTCCCTGAACTTCCCTGAACTTCCCTGAACTTCCCTGAACTTCCCTGAACTTCCCTTCCCTGAACTTCCCTGAACTTCCCTGAACTTCCCTTCCCTGAACTTCCCTTCCCTGAATTTCCCTGAACTTCCCTTCCCTGAACTTCCCTTCCCTGAACTTCCCTGAACTTCCCTGAACTTCCCTTCCCTTCCCTTCCCTGAACTTCCCTTCCCTGAACTTCCCTGAACTTCCCTGAACTTCCCTGAACTTCCCTGAACTTCACTTCCCTGAACTACCCTGAACTTTCCTTCTCTTAACAAGAGGAATAATGACCCTAGTCAAATTAAATTAAAAATACCTAATTAATTGCAATAGAACATGGAGGAGAATTTTAATCAACCAGTACTCAGTAGACCAAAAACACATTCTCTTTTAACCTCCTTGGAAACTGTTCAAATTATAGAACTTTTTGGTACAGACCAATTCTGCTTTTGATTGTGCCATCAAATACTGATAATAAAAACACAGAAAGGGAAGAAGGAGTGTAGAAATGTTTCTACATTTTAACAGCAGCATATGCACCAACACTAACTTTAAAAACTGACCAAAGGTTTGCTCTCCTATATTTGATGCTATGGTCTCCATGTGGATAAAATTGTCAATGAAGTATGTGGCCTGAGAAAAAATTGCAGAGAACTTCACAGCCAACTTACACCATTTAGTATGAATCATTTCTTTCCTGCAGATGAGAGGAAAGTGCTGTCAATAAAATGAGGTTTTGTCCTAATTCTATAGGAATTAACTATTTGTTTCATTTGGAAAAGAAAATAAAGAAGCTTGTAGATTTCAGAATGTATTCTTCACACCAATGTACAAACCATTACCAGTCATTATCACCAGACTTCATAAATTTTAGATTTTTTTCCAGTCTGTTAGGAATCTGAAAACAACTCTCCAACCTTACATACATGTAGAGAAAGCAATGAACCAATATGGGCAACCAATAGTTATTTCGTTTCTGAGACCTTCAGGTTTTGGGAAAAAATATTATCATAACCTCCTTTTGCACAGAGGTAATTATGTTTTTCAGTCAATGAATGCAAGGCAAACTGCATATGGATTTGAATTCTGATGCTCCTTGTGAGTTATTTTGGCCACGGAAAAGGGTAAATTTAGGCTTAAATGAATGTGCTATGTCACTAACTGACTTATCTGCTTGCAAAGAAACAGTAGATAGTCAAAGGAAGTAAAGAATAGGTTTACCTGGGGATTCTCAAGCTGTTATCACTAATTAAATAATAGTATTGAGCTTGAGATATTTGTCAAATTAGGAAAAACCAGACAGACAACCAATAAGAAAAGGGTCAATGAGATAACTAAAGTTGAATTATAAGGGAGTTGTTTGGGTTTTTCCACAGTACTACACAAAAGGCTTCACAGTAAAGTCTAATCTTTATAATCTTTTCAAAACATGAGAAACCTTTTGTTTTTATGCCAACTCTGCTGATACCTTGTGCCTTGATAAAGTCATAACTACTTTCAGTAACAGCAAGCGTTTGGCCTCTGCACATTGTTTTTTTGACCCTTTGTGGTGGCCTGCTTTTAACTTTTAGCCACGGCTCTTCAAAGCAGCATATCAGTTCTTCTGTGTTTGGGGAAGAATCTTGATGAGAGTGAAGTTCCATCATTTCTCCGTGAGGATCTGGCTTCTTTTCCAAAATGTAAACTGTAATGCTTCACATGCTGTCCCTGGCAGGACCTTTTCTAAGCAAAATGTGAAGATTTGCAATACGAAAACTATTTCCTACTATTGAAATTGCAGTGGGGAAGACATGAAAAATATTTCAGTTGTCACAGAAAGCATATAGAGAGATTCTCTTTGCCAGTGGTAGTTCAGATTTGTAAGCAGGCGAGGAACTGCTGCAGACTTTTTCCAGTCTGCTCTGGAACTAAATGTCAGCCTGGGTTTACGTGCTACACAATACAGCTGACACCTACCAAAGTAACTCTATGTCTTATTTTTTTTACTTAATAGCTACAACTTGTAATTTCCGTCTTTTTTTTTTTTTTTTCCCAAACAGCATCCCTGTACAATGTTATCAAAAGAGGAATGATCTCTCTTTCTGATTCTTATCTGGGAGGAGTTAATTTTTTTGCTCTTCCCCCCACATCATTTTGTCAATGAGCCATTAAAATGACATGCAAGAGCTTGAAGTTAGAAGTGCTCTAAATTATGTATTTCTAGTGCAGCACAGCTGCCTGGGAGATATGAGCTTGATTTCACATCCAAATCTCATATTCCTGCACATTTAAACAGAAAACCCATGAATAGTAACTGGTAATTAATAACCCTCTCCAAATTGTCATCTCTCTCAGTCCCTGAGAGGGATACTGCTTCCTTCATCAGCACAATAGAAAATGCAAGGAAATAGCAATAGAGATGTCGATGGCACTACTTTTTATGTCATATTCCTAAACAGCAAATTACTGCTTGAAGTCCAAGAAATAGCTCTGATCATAAATTGATTTAATATGTCTGCTCCCTCACCTTGTTAGGAACCCCACTGGGTCTGCAGAATAATCACAGAACTTTACATATTTTTCCACATGGAAACAGCTTTTACGGACCATATATAAGAAGAAGAGACCAGGTCTTGATCTGTCAGTTCTAAAGTTACAGTATTGGTATTAGCTCCAATGGCTGTGGTGCAATTATGTTATCATGGGAGGAATTGTATTCCAGAATTCAAAATAGGCCTGGAATAAACCCAATGCTTCCTGTCCCTCCAGAATGGAAAGACCAAAACTGAAAATATGTCAATGCCTGCCCTGCTTTTCTGAAGACAAAAAAATCCAAAGGAAAGCTCGAATTGATATTTCTAGTCTACTACTAATTTGTTACATTGAATAATTATTTTTCACAAATAGATACAAGTATATTTGCACATTGAAACCTGATAATTACTTTTGCTGTAAAGAAAAGAAAAACTTGTTTTACATAGAGAGGTTGTTACATACATTAGCTTTTTATATATAAATATTTATTCTTGTGAATACAGATCACAGGATGCTGGTTTATGTTATTATCAGGCTCATTCCTACTGCAGTGTCCCCTAACATCCAAATTTTTAATACATTTCTCTGCTGAACATTTTAAGCCATATACTGTTGGGATTCTATATGTATACAGCAGTCTGCCATTGCGCATGGAATTGCAGATTTTGGAATTTACTAAGAGCATCATGAAATTACAGGAAATATTAAATGAAAAATTGTCTTTTCAGAACTGCATCATGCCCACAATATTTGATATTTTTGGAAGGAAAATGGCAATTTGAGTATGAAAATATATAATGCTGCAACACTTTTAAGAATTCTGACTGTGAAAAGAGTATGAATAAAACAGATAAACAGATATACTAAATTTAGCAATAACACATAGATTTTTGGCAAAAACTGAAGTAAAGAAAGCAAGTGCTCCTTTAAGAAGATTTATCACTTCTATCTTATTTTTCATTACAAGGTCTCAAAGAGCTTTATAAACATTAATTAGATCACACTTGTCTCCTCATCTACTTCAAATGAGTAAACTGAAGTTCAGGGAGATTAAGGGGCTTCTCTATTATAAAATAGTAAATCAGTGAAAGAGCTGAAAATAGAATTTGAGGCTTGGATGAGAAGACCATATTATGCAAAATTTTCATAATGCAATAAAAAATGTCTTAAATATCATAGAGATTGTTTGCTATAGAAATATAATTGGATCTAATCTAGTGAAAACTTCATTTATATTCCAGTGGAAACAAAATTTAGCTTTGTGATGGAAGTATTCAAATCACATTTGGGACTGTTTTCCAGTAATAACATGCCTGTTTGTGGGTGAAAATAGATTCTTAAAAATTATTTACACATCAATGAATGAGTGAGAATTTATGGTTTTATATACCAGTATCTATATATATGCATAACAATATGTTTATTTTTATATATACATATAGCAAACAAAATCACTTTATTAAAGCTACAAATGCAGGAGGAACAGTGGGACTGAATATGTTATCAGACCATGATAATTTTCATGCAAAACTACACAAAATAAAACCCAACGAATTTAATCCAGTTCTAATCCTAACCATGAACACAGAGACAGAAACCAATGTTAGACTATTAACTGAAAACATATTTCAGGTTTCAGACATGAGCAGTTGTCTTGTAATATTTATGATTTCTTTTTTAGAAGAGCATTATTTCTGCAAGTAATGGCAAGTAATGGCCAAAGTTAAGACAATGAGATGTATTTAGGATATTTATTGTTTTCTATACCGACAACAGTAAGATCCACTGAAACCTTTGGTGAACTTAAAACAAAGGTTTCGGCACTTCAAAAGGTTCATGATGTTTTTGTTCTTGGAGATTTATTTGACTATATTATATCTGGCACTAGCTGGTGAGCAACTAACAACATAACACAGCGGTGACTGCATGGTGCTGTCTCTGTTCTCACTGTGAGCTGGGCAAAAATTCCTCTTTTATATATCCTTAACAATTTGTTCTAGTGCTGGAAAAAATCTTCTGAACTTGTCACATACTGGCAACAACAAAAGTAGTATTCATCCAGGAATGTTTCTGTCTTGTTAGTTTTGGAAGTCGGATGTGTAAAGCACACGTCTCAGTGACTGTGTGGGTTTATCTCATCGAGGCCTCCCAGAGCCCGCTCAGCACCCAAGTGTCACCGGCCTCAGCTGCAGATACCGGGTAAGGATTTCTGTGTGTTATATTGCAATCTCCCTTACACCTTGTCATTTCTATCTTTCACACATTTAGCTTGTTTCATAGCTCAGTAAAATTCCAGCTTCCCAGGCAACTGCCAGCTGCAGCTGCAATGTGGCTGGCACCTTCTCTCTGATCCCACTGCGGTCAGTGGAAAGTTTCCCACTGATTTCATCAAGAACTGGACTAAGAGTTTTGTGTGGAAAAAAGCTCCTTCGAGACTATAGTCTGTAAAACTCCAAGTAAATTCCTCTGCCATACTCTTGGCCAGATAGCAAGCTTAAAATCAAATTCCTGCTTGCCAAACCCAAACAACTGAACACAGGCCTTTTCTGATCCACCTGCAAAACTCAGCAAAAGTCAGTAAAATTGCATTATTAGTAGAGAAGAGCTAACAGATGTGTTGTTTTTTGTTTTGTTTTTCTTTGCAGTTGGCTGCAAGTCTTTGCCTATTTAATCAATATTACTATAGGTTATTTGACAATATCCAGAGGAAAAGGTTGGTTTATTCAGGATTCTCAGGTGAGCCTTTTTCTACACAAGGCAGAAAATATGTTTCTATACACACATATATAATACTTTTGTGACAGTTTTTCCATTTGCAAAGAACAGGGACGTAACTTCATAAGAAAGTA
Organism: Acridotheres tristis; assembly: GCA_037013685.1. NCBI lineage: Eukaryota > Metazoa > Chordata > Aves > Passeriformes > Sturnidae > Acridotheres > Acridotheres tristis. Next base: position 74,646,655 of record CM072887.1, on the reverse strand, counting down.
TTGGAAATTCTCATTCTGAAATTTACTATTTCTTTCATTCGTGTGGTAATAGTCCCTAAACCAGCTGCAAGCTTAGCCACGTCACCTGGAGTTTATCTGTAACCTGGAGTAAGAAAAGCAATGAATCTAATTCTAAAACAAGTAAGTCAGATAAGAGGAATGACTCACTTTCCCATGAACCTTGTCTCTCTGCATTAATTATGGTATCTAAATAATTAATTTGGGTTGGACATATATATTCTCTGTCCCACTACTAATTTTTTCTTCAAAAGTTAAATAAAACCTGTTTTAAAGACAAACTTTTATCAATCTGTGAATGCATAAATTTATGCATATGACTAAAATGTACATAGCATGAAATACATAATACAAAACCATATATATAGACGTGCAAATTCACATAAATTCACATAAGCATAGATTTATACACATTACTACCATAACTCTCTATATATATGTGATCAGGTTCCTTAGATGTCTTTCTAAAGCCAGTCATTCTGTTTCCTTAAATATCACTACATAACCTAGTCACATCTCCCTGTGGCCTCCAAGGTACTTCATTAAGAAAATTACATCAATAATTAAGAAATACTGTGGCCAATCTGAATCTGTTTGTTTTTTTTTTTTTTAATTTGATCTTCCTTAAAAAAAAACAAAAACAAAAAACAAAACGACCCAAGCTGAAACCACATTTAGCACATTTGTTTGCCTGTCACTGTATGGTATTAAAAAATAAAATCTCAGAAAGATTTCCTTTCAAATATTCATTATTCAATACATTTAAAAAATAATTAGTTGCTTCTTTTAATAGTGATTTTAATAGCTAAAATGTAATTTTGATGACACCTGTGTTTTAAAACAGCCATAATAATGTTTTAAAATTCATATTTTATTGAAAAAATTCTCGTGAGAGTGGAAGAAACAGTTTATTAGTAGGAAGATAGAAAGGGATAGTAAATGCACTGTAACATGGAGTCATCTTTATTTTCAAATTGATGTTAATTTTGCACCAGAGAAATATGCTTCAATTGAAAATTATTTTGTTCAGTTATGTATTTGAATTAGATTTGAATCTGACAAATCAAAGAGGTGATGAGACACTACAGTTAAAATGTCCTATAAATGTATTTAGATTCAAAGTCTTACATCCTTTTTGGCTTGCATTTCTCCTCCAGATAAATGCTAACCTTTAAAGAGATTGTTGTCATTACCAGTAATTGTTAACAATAATATTGTTAATACTAATTAGCAAAAATGCTGCTACACACAGAGAAAAAATAGGCATAGCTAAAAATACAGAGGAGGTACTTGTTAGGAAACTGATCAAACAAGCTTAATTATGACCCCCAGATAAAGGGACTGCCATTAAGCCATTAAATTATCACAGATAAGACAGACGCTCAGGCACTGTCTGATGATAAATCACAGCTAAAAACAGCAAGGAAATCAGAGCTTGAACTGCTAATCCTTCTGAGGTTTGTGATGAGCACCAGTTCCCCTACTGTTTTGCATCTATTTATATTGCACTTCGAACCCCCAAATGGCCTCTGCTTATCTACAGCTCTAGATAATTTATGCCTATTGGTGTGTCACCTCACAGCAGAGGCTGTTATCAGGAAAGAGGAGTTTAGGAAATCTGATCCCTTGAAATGCTAATCCTCTGGAGATTACTGCACATAAACGAGTTTTCTGCCATGATTTACTTTTGTTTATTAGTAACAGAGATTAGGACTTTATGCTTGCCATTTCAGACAACTGCTTAGTTTGGGAATAAAGTGATCACTTGATGTGCAGGATTTTCACATATGAAGTTGTCCTGAGTCTAGCAGTCAAAGGCAAGATAGTAATTCTTCTTTATATGTCATCTCTTAAAAAGATTTGTAAATATTTTTTAGCACATGAAAGGCTGATCTTTAATGCCTCATTCCTTAGACCCTAATCTAGAAAAGCATCTACCTACAATTCTGTGCAATTTTAAACATGTGGATCATCATACAGTAACTTTGATGGGATATTCTTGTCCTTATATCCTAGCTGTACTTAAGCACTTTGCTGGATCACATCCCAGCAATGAGATGCTCTCTGGTTTCATTCAGCAATGATGGGTACACTCCATGCTGAAAAGGTTAATGATGAGAAAGGATATGTGAGTAGGAATTTCATTTAAATGCTCTCTCCCTTTCTTAATGCTGTTGAACTGCTAAGAAATCTTATCATTCAGCATTTGATGGGGTTATTTCCTATATGAATAACTCCCAAACCCATCAAATTCAAACATGCCTATTAACGTAGTATAATGAAAGCTTGAACTGCAGGCATATAATGTCGCTGAAAATATGTGGATAAACACATAGTTGCTAAGAATTTTCAATTTCCTTTTTTGTTGTTGCACTCAGGTTCAATAGTCAGACTGGATGAGATCACACCAAGTGACATGACTGATTACCAATTAGCCAAGCATACTGATGGTAGCTGTTGGTGGCAGCTACTGAGATACAGTACTATGTGTCAAAGAGATAAGGAGATGCAGGAAATTAAGTTGACCTTGAGATTTCATTATATTTAACGTCACCTAATGGCACTTGATATTTTTAAATCCTGGTTACATTCACCTCACCAACTCCATTCCATCTGGAAATTATTAAAAAAAAAAAAAGTTTCAGAACTTGTGCATTTTTTTTTTCAGGGGAATACTTCACTGTAAAATGCATATGAGAGCAGTCTGGAGGGAATTAAGTGGTGAAACTAGTGCCTGCTATTCTCAAGAGTGACAGAGGGGCTATTTCATTACTTTAAAGCACACATTGTATAATTTTGAAGTTATTTCTTAGGTCCTTTGTGGGAATGCAGTTAGTCAGCACTTCTGCTAATCTTCTCCAAAAGCATGAAAGTGAAGAGTTGGAAAATAAAGCCATCACTAAAAAAAGCCAAGGATGGACGCAAAAAGGCAAGTAAGAATGCAGATCGCATCTCTCAGTGTTTGTTTTTGTTGAATTTCATAAAATTACATCTTTATACGTGGGAAAGTTTCTGTGAAATTTTGATTCAGATATTGCACAAAGGCAAAGGTTTGCTTAAATTATTTTATTCTTAACATATCTCTAGTTTCTGAGAAAAGAAACAAAGACCTTTTGACAGGCTTCTCTACATCAAATTGTGAATGTGTGCTTGAATATCTGTGTGCACTCATGAATAAATAGGTAAAATTTCTCGTAAACTTAAAGACAGAGCTTTTAAGTTTTTGCCCAAGAATTTTGCCTAGTTGCACATAAGGAATTATGCACAGCTCTGGTGATAATTAAAATGTGATTACACAAATATCCAAATCCTTCATTTTCTATTCACCATCAAAATGAATGTACAGTTTTCATAACTGTACAGATAAAATATAATTCTGAATGGACTAATGTGGCAATTTCTACATTTTTATTTGGCTGAGATTAATAATATTAATATGTTTAACTAGATTTAAACTTAATTTGAATAATCTACAAAAGCCTGCATGCTTATCTTTTTCAGTGAGTCTTGCCTACGTTTTCTATAAGCTAGAAGCCAAAACTATAAGTTGTGTTTTCAACATACATTAGAAAATATTAGAATATAAAGTTTTCAGAAAAAAACGTGATCCATATATTTTTACCTATTAATTGGCAAATTCTTGACAATATAAATAATAAGAAATTTATTATAAGAAAACTGTATATCTTGAACTGCCTAAAGAAATTTCTGATGGCTCTAGCAACCAATACCTACTACAGTAGTGTTTGAAATATTCTTGTCCAAATTGGTATTAATTATGGTTGACAACAATGCATTTTCTAAGTTTCACTTAGCTGAAATATTTAATGATGCATATAACCGACTCCTTGTATTTATTAGAAAAACCTGCCTCCAAACTGACCATCTCAATTTGTTTTCCTTGATACTTCAGCTTTGATTAGAATTGCTGTCCATTGGTTAAAAGTTCATTTGTAATATTAAGTTTGAGAGACTTCCCTGGCTATTCATCTACACCAAGGCATGCAGCATTAGCAACAAACAGGAGCTGGAAGTCATGGTGCAGCAGGAAAACTATGACATAATTGCTATTGCAGAAATATGGTGGGAAGACCCACACAACTGGAGTGCTGCAATGGATGGCAAAAAACTCTTCAGGAGGGGTAGACAAGGATGGGAGCATTTTGATCACCTAGAATGTAATGGTGGTGATGTTAGCATTGAGTGTTTATGAGTAAGGATTGAGAGAAAGGCCAAGGATTATGTCATGTGAATGAATCTCTTAGAAACCACCCAGCCAGGATGAAGAGGTGGATGAAATATTCTACAAGCAGGTAGGAGAAGTCTCACATTCACTGGCTTTTGTTGTCATGAGGGACTTCAGCTTACCATATGTCTGCTGGAAATGCAACACAAGATAAAAGATGATCTAGGAGGTTACTGGAGTGTCTGGAAGATACTTTCCTGACAAAATTTCTGAAGGACCTGAAAAGGGGTTCTGTTGGACCTGTTGTTTGTGAACAGGGGAGGAATTTGGGGTGATGTGATGGTCAGAGGGCTTATTGGGCACAGACAAAATGAAATAATAGAGTTTGCAATTCTTGGAGAAGAAGAAGAAGGTGTGGGATCAGAAGAGCTTGGCCTTCTGGAGGGCAGACTTTGGCTTTCTTAGGAGCCTGGCTGAAAAAGTCCCTTGGGAGGCAGTCCTGAAGGAGAAAGAAATCCAGGAAGGCTGGATTCCCTGTGCTTTGAGAGAGAAATCTTAAAAATAGAGGCACAGGCTGCTGCCACCTGGCATAAATTTTGGATGTGAGGAAGAAGACCATCCTGGCTTAACAGAGAGCTTTGAGTGGAAGTCAGGGAAGTCAGGGAAAGAGAGTTTATGACCTTTAAAAAAGGGGCAGCCATTCAAGAAGACTACAAGGATGTCCTGAGGTTATGCAGGAATAAAACTTGAAGGGTTGAAGCCCAACTAGAACTTAATTTGGCTACTGCCATAAAAGATAATATAAAATGTTTGTATAAACACATCAACAACAAAAAGGAGGCTGCAGAAAATTTCCATCCTTTAATGGATGCAAGGGGAATATAGTAACAAAGGATGAGGAAGATTCAGAGGTAGTACTTCAGTCTTTAATAATAATAGCAATTGTTAAGATGCTGGCTGGTAACCTGCCCTCTGAGCTGAAAGAAGGGGAAGGGAGCAGAATGAAGCCCCCATAATACATGGGGAAATTTTCAGTTACCTGCCACACCACTTGGTGCACACAAGTGTTACAGGGCCTGGATGGGATCCACCTAAGGGTATGGAGGGAGCTGCTGGAAGAATTCACTAAGCCGCTTTCCATCATTTTTCAATAGTCCTGGTTCACCAGGGGAGCCCCAAATGACTAGAGATTAACAAATGGGACACCCATCTACAAGAAGGGCTGACCTCAGTGTTGGGGTAGGTGTTGGAGCAGATTAACTTGAGCAAGATCACATGGCACATGCAAGACAACCAATGGATCAGGCCCAGCCAGCAGGGATTTAGGAACGTCAGGTCTAGCTTTACCAAGTGGATTGCCTTCTCTGACAGAGGGACCAGTTTAGTGGGTAAGGGAAAGGCTGTGGATGGAATCTACTGGGATATTAGCAAAGCCTTTTACACAGTTTCCCACAGGATTCTCTTGGGGCAACTGGCTGCTCATGGCATGGACTGTATTTGCAGAGTAAATTGCCTGGATGGCTGGCTCAGAAAGTGATGGTGAATGGAGTTAAATTCCATTGGTAGAGAGTTATTAGTAGCATTCCCCAGAGCTCAGTGCTGGGGCCAGATCTGTTTAATCTTTATCAATGATCTCAATGAGGAAATTAAATGCAATGTCAGTCACTTTGAAAATCTCACAAAGTTAGGCAGGATTGTTGGTCTGCTGGGGGATAGGAAGGTTATACAGAGGGATCTGGTCAGAGTGGATCAATTGGCCAAGGCCCACTATATGAGGTTCAACAAAGCAAAATATGGGGTCCTGCACTTCAGTCACAACAAACCCATGCAGCACTGCAGGCTGGGGCTGAGTGTCAGGCAAGGTGCCCAGCAGAAAAGGACAGGAGGGTGCTGGTCAACATCACGAGCCAGATGTGTGCCCAGGTGACCAAGAAGGCCAATAGCATCCTGCCTTTAATCAAAAGTAGTGTGGCCAGCAGGACTATGGCAGTGACTGTCCCCCTGCACCTGCCACTTGTAAGGTGACACCTTGAGTATGGTGTCCAGTTCTGAGTGCCTCACCACAATCACATTGAGGAACTGAGGTGGATCCAGAAAAAAGAAACTAAGATGGTCAGAGTTGAGAGAACAACTCTAATGAGGAGCAGCTGAAGGAGCTAGGGTTGTTTAGCCTGGGAAAAAGAAGGCTCAGGGAATCTCACTGCTCTCTACAACTGCTTGAACAAAGATTGTAGTGACAGGAGGCTGGTCTCTTCTCCCAGGTAACAAGTGGTAGGACAAGATGAAATGGCTTCTAGTTGTGCCAGAGAAGGTTTAGGTTGGGTACTGGGAAAAATTTCTTCACGGAAAAGGTTCTCAAGCATTTGAAAAGACTTCCTCAGGGAAGTGGTGGAATCATCATTCCTGGAGGTATTAAAAGTTGTGTTGATGTGGTTCTTAAGAACATAATCTAGTGGTGGATTTGGCAGTACTAGGTTAAAGGTTAGACTCAATCTAACCCTTTTCCAAACTAAATTATTCTCATTCTATGATATTTTTCTGTGAAAGTGCAAACACATGTGCAAGTATTTATGAGAGAGAACATGAGCATAAAATAAATCAAGGTCCTAAAATGTCAAAGAAAATTCACTAACTAAGGCTTTTCCTTTTATTTTTAAAGATGTTTTTTATATTTCTTTAGTGTGTAATAAATTGAGAATTCTGGTATTTCAGAGGTTTGGAAATCAGTACTTTCAGAAAAGTTAGAGTCCCATAAATGGCTTCAAATTGAGATCCCAAACTTTTGGAAATCTTAGAGCAAAGGTATGTTACAGGAAATGTTTTTCTTTAAGAGAACTAGAAGAGATTTTTTTTTCCTGAAGAATCAATCAGTCATTTATCACTTCCTAAATCTGGGTTTTGAAACAGAAAAAAAAGATATAGAGGTCTTTCAATAATGGAGGTGTAGTTTACAATCAAAACTCAAGTAAAAAGACATTTTTCATGAGTAAGCCTGCCACCAACAACCAATGAAGTCTTCAATCGTGCACTACATAGAAAGAAAACAGCTAGAAGGGGCTGGTGACATGGACTATGAGTAAGGAAGGGGAACTTTTCTAGGATCTGGTGCAAACACACAATATCAGAACTGGCACAAAGTTATCACTTAGATGGTTTTGGACAAGTTTGAAAACAGAGCCTTCTACAAGCTCCTTCATGCCTCTAAGTATATGAGGCCTAGAAAGAGCTTTACTGTTATTTGGTGTCAGTGAATAAAAATCCACTTTATTTGCCATCTTGGCATTGTATCCAAAAAGTTGTGCCTGCCCAGTACACAGCAGGAAGGACAGGCTGACCTGGGATTTGCTATGAATTTTTCTTTGAAAATTTCCTGTGAAAATTTCCAAGTTTCTGTTCACTGTCTTTTATTTTATTGCTACCTGACATTATTACTCAATTTATAACTATTAATTAAAAAGTAGAACCCATTAATGTAAATATCAGCAAAACAAAAAATGCTGAAGCACTGGAGAGACTTTGCCAACATATAAATCTAACAAATTGATAAAGTAAGAAAATTACAAATGTGTGAACTAGCCTGTATTAATATAGATACATAGATATAAATGGCAGAGATAGCAGTCATTCAGAGCTGTTCTTTTTTAAAAAAATCACAGGGCAGATTGATATGATAGTTTGCAGATTTTTGGCTTATTAGTTCTCAAAGTTCTACTGATTCAGAGAAAGATTTACAGGCACCTAAGATGTAATGGAACAAATGGAAATTCATTATCCCAAACCTCCTCTGGCAGCTGGTTCACTTTTGTAACTGGCCAGATTAGTATAGATATATGTTTCAATATAGTTACTTTTATAACTACAGAAAAATAGGCACAGTACATAAATGTGGTGTGTTTGTTGGGCTGGTTTGGTTCTCGGTTTGTTTTTTTTTTTGTTTTGTTTTGGTTTTGTTTGTTTTGTTTTTGGGGTTTTTTGGGGTTTTCTTTGTTTTTTTTTTATTTTTAATATTGGCAAGTGGAGATATGTCTGAAAATAAATAAATAAGTAAATAAATATGGTTGTTCTTTCTCTCAAATGTTCAGCATACAACTCAGCTTGAGAAACACTAAATGTCAGTCATGGTTCACTTATGTTGCTCACTCCTGTTCCCCACTATGTAAGATTTTTGGTATGTTATGACTCATAGGGTCTACTCACCTGTCTACATTTACATACTGTCAGTATTCACATGCTAACATGGGTCATGGCACAACACTTGTGTAGACTGAGCATAGGTTTTGGAGAATTGCAAGAATGCCATTTCAGTGAAGGTAATTTATGGGTTATATAGGGTGAGCCTTTCTCACAAGCAAGTTTAACAGGTCTGCAAAGCTGGGATTCAAATTCTTGTCACTGCTTTCACTGTTGTAACTTAGAACCCAGCTTAGGCTTGCACTAAAACAGAAGTAGTTAAATAGAGCTTTGAGTGCTCATGCTGACAGGGTAGTTCCCCAAAGTCCACTCAGTTGTTGCTTAACCCTGAAAATTCAACATTCACTGGGCTAGAGAGAAAGAGGAACTGTCACCTCAGCATTGTAGTTTGGTTCTAGAGCTCACTGCAGGAAACAGTGGGATCAACAAGAGAAAGAGCTGCTGTGGGAGAGATGCTGAAAGTCTTACCTCACAGCATCTTACAGACCCATGAGTAAGGCGGCGTTGAAAAATATACCAATACCAGTACACCTCTTCCTGGTTTAATTGACCCCCTCTGGATGTTTCTTCTGTTCATTCAGACTGTACCCTGCTCAATATGAAAGAGTTGGTGGAGGTTGTTGCTTAACACCCAGGTTTTCTCTTTTAGTGTAGAGGGACGTGACTAATCTGGGTTTACAGCTTCTGCAAGGAGACAGGACCTCTAAGAAGTTAAAGGCATTCCTAGATGCAGTTTATGGATCTAGCCCATAGCAATTTTTCACTCTGAAAGTTGTATAACCACTCTGTCAGAACCAGAAGGCAATAAGAAGGTCTAAAATCTACTTTTAAAGTTTCCAGTTAATAAAACATAAATGACAATAGTTTGAAGTCCTCCCTCCCCCAACCTTAAAAATATAGAAGTGAATTATAGCAATTGGGCACTTAAGTGTATGCAAAGATTCCTGGACTGAAGCATGAAATAAAACAAAGGATTTAAGCAAAAGTACTTTTATTAGTAGTAAAGGGAAATGTGATATCTAAGAACTGTCAGATGAGAAAGTTTGATACAAAATGTTTTTTATAAGTTAAATCAGTAAGGAACTGCCTGGAAAGAACTGCAAAATGATTTCACAATTTTCAATGCCCTTGGCCATGAAGGTTTGATGAAATCTGATAAAACAGAAAGAACTGAACAAGGGATAAATAAGTCTAACTGTACACACACAGGCAGGGACTACAAATTAACTATTGCTTGAGAAGAAAAAATAAGGAATTAACATCAGACATCTCTGAAAATATCAAGTCAAGCACCCAGTATCAAGTAAAAATGTGAAACAGGATATTTGGATGATTAAGAAAGAAACTGTAAACAAAATAGAAAACATAAATATATATATATATCACTGTATAAATACACTGTATCGCTATGTCACTGTATAAATACATCATACACTCTTATGTTGAATAATTCATGCAGCCCTGGTCATTCTACTTCAGGGGAAAGAAGGGCAAGACAGAGAGATTGACAGAAGAAGGAAGTAAATTCACAGAATATAGGACAAATCCAGACTACTCATCATAGTGCACCGCCCTGATTTGGGAAGCATTTGAACTGTACATATTGGATATAGAGCCCTGAAGATGTCTGGAAGTCAACAGCTGAAGGTGTCCCTAGTGTGTAGGGATCAGTGGAAGCCTTATAACAGGACTGTAGCCCTGCCAAGGCACACAGCCAGGGACACATGGCTGGCTACGTGGGCTTGTGGCTCGAGCCGGTGCCACTATTCTTACTTTATGCACAAACAAATGTCTTCTTGAAAAAACGGACAGACAATATCAGGGAAGGATTGTGAGGAGAAGAATAGGCAAAGTTAGAAATTAATATATAGGCAAAATAACCATGCGGTCCTTCAATCTCAGGATACATTATAATAGTTTGGTTTTTTTCAATCTTTTTCCTGTAACACCTTGTGGCTACTGAGGTAGCTGGTATTAAATCCCTTCCCAAATCATGCATCCAGTTCAGTGCCTGAATCCAGAAGGTAGTCAAACAACATTTACCAGAGGTATGCCACATTTCCCAGTGGAATTTTTTTATCATTTTTTGGTAGCAGAGGGTGGTAAGGTGCCACACAGCTGAATCCTCTCTTAGCACCAAAAGGTAGGTATGGATAACCTCCATATCTGTTATCATGCCATAAGCAGTGGCAAAATTATGCAAAATCTGGAGCTTGGCTAAATAAAATTTGTAGAAGTATTACCTGTGTTTTGATATTGCTTTATGTTGTGTCTCTTATTGCAAAAAGTTGTATGCAACTGAGTTAATGGAGTTCTTTGAAATATGTAAAAATGATATGTAAAAAATCTGTATTATGGGGTGATACTACGATACTACTTTGCAATCCCATTTTTTTTTAATGATAGATGGATCGTTTTTGAGCTTTAACTTTGAGCTACGTTTAATTGAAGAATAATTTAGGCAGGGAAGATTTTGGTAAATTGACGCCATGGCTATAGGATTTAAATCCAGTATTATTTCAGTAACAATGGAGAGAAATTACTGAGGTGGGAATTATTCTTCAAGCACTGCTGAGCATTGAGTTGACTCTCTATACCTCGTATGGTCTTTAGTAACCAAAGTTTTTACATTGACAGAGAAGGTCTTGTAAACCTCATTGCTAAAATGGTACCCTGAGATGACAAAAGCTTAATTAACTTAAGCAAAGTTCAAATTGAGGAAAATTAAAAGAAAGTGCTTCACCATTGCTGGCATTTGAGAACCCAATAAGCCACCATTTACCAAAATCTTCAAGCAAATGATGGACAAATCCAACCAGTTAAGGATTTTTGGTAATATTTCAGCTATGACTTTCAGTTGCCTCCTCCTCACTCAGACAAATTATTTGAATCTTATCCAGAGTCATCAAGATATTCTTAAATGCAACCATTGTCTCCATGAGACAGTACTTCAATCATTCCACTGCTAGAAGAAACCAAAAATGGGCGTCATATTGATAAGGTGTCACAACAACCAACTTGATATCACTCTGGTGTACATTCAAGATGAATGACTCATGAAAAGCTGTGTTACCCTGAAGGGGAAGAAAAATTTACCCAGTTGTCCTCTAAAACTCACAAAAAAATATAATGCACAAGTACTTATAATAGCCTAAACATCAATACTTTGCAGTCAGAAGTACCAAGTGAAAAGTGTCTATATATGCCAAGGTAATAGAATACTTCATTAACAGCAGTAGTCTCTCAACTGTCATACCAGTACATCTGCTAAGCTATAACTATGTTCAGAAACAGTTTCACTGGAGATGGAAAGATCTGAGCCTTTCCAGCATGCTTTCTGATAAGCCTTTCCAGGCAAAATAGAAGAGCTTTGAGGAGGTTTTAAGTGGAGACAATCTGCAGAAAAAAATGCGACTTCCTGTAAGTAGATCCAGTTAAAATTTCTTTAAGTAGTTGGCAAAATGCCTTTTCTCAGGGAGACATAGAAATTGGCTTTGCTCTTTGCAGACTAATCATTAGACACGTCTGGTCACAGAAGCAGAGGAGAAGGAAGTGAGGAAGAGATTAGACTGGCCACTTTTCAGCTTTCTTACTCCTGAAGAATTCTTACCTTGGAAATCAGGATATTTTAAAATGTCTGACAGACCGAACATGGCAATTTGGCAATTTTCCTGTTTCCTTCTAAAAATACCAATTTTCAAAAAAAAAAAAAAAAAAAAAAAAAAGGAAAAACCAGTCCTATATAATTAAAATAATTCCCAATTTTATCAGAAATTTCATGAAAAGTTATAAAATGTATTTATTTTTTCACAATGAGCAAAATCCCCCTTATATTTTTCTGTAATAGTGAAATGATTATTTTCAGCATTTAAAAAAACCTGTTAAAATATTCTTTCCTGTTTCCATTTCATTGTGAGTGGTATAATTTCTGCTTCTTTCTGTTCTAGAATGAAAGGACATTTTAAAATGTCCCAGATTGGCTGGAGCATTATAATTTTGCTGAGTATTTCTCAACAGGGCCTATTTGTAAGCAGAGGCAAAGACTCACATAGATTCATCTGCAGGAGTATGACTAACAGAATGCTGCCTCTTGCTACTATAAGCAGTATCAGTAGGAGTAAATCTGCATCATCCCAGCTTAAACTTCTTCCCCAGCAGGATCTTTGGAAAAGTTTAGTTAGCTGCTTCTCCTTCTCCTTTGCTCTTCTACATACATATTTTATGTATAAGAGGGGAGCTAGAAAGAAGATGGGGAAGCAGGGTTATGTTAGCTTGAGGAGCTTCCAGGGCAGGCTTCCAGGGCAGCTTTGCTGGCTCTTCTCTCCCTAGCAGCATCACCATGTCCTGCTTCTCCATCCTCCTGAAATCATCATGCTCTTCAGATGTGGTCTTTCATTCTTGTCATTAGTCATAATCCTCAGTTTGTCAGATGTGTGTTCTGGCCTCTCCCATACACCTCTGTTTACTCTTCCTCCTGTTGCCAGTCTGTTCCTCCCTTCTTCTCCATTCCTTTCCATGCTTCTTTTCTACATTTCCATTCTCTAATCCCAACTACAGTCCTTATGGGCTTTAAAAAAATGCCTCATAGCGTTCACTGTGCCTCCAAACCAATCTCATGATCTTATGGTTATAACTCTTGTTTTGCTTCCCCTTTCTGCTTCCTTTGTCTCCTGCCATTATGCCATTTCTATTCAGGCTGCCATCTCTTCTGGAAAGGGATTTTTCTTGTTCTCTGTTTTGCAAAGCACCTGGCATGTTTTTGATTCTGTCAAACAAATAATAACAACAGATATGAAATTTGCAGTGCAGCAGAATCCTGATATCAGGAAGTAACAGAGGCAAATTACACTATCATTTTCATTGCCATGTATACACCACTATTTGACAAAAATTCTCATTGACTGGCTAGGTAAACATCAATAAACTCAAAAATTCCCAAGCAAACACCTCTAACATGAAGGAAATGTAGTTGTGTTTCACACTGGATCTCAATGAACCACAGGATTATACTTGACAATTTCAGTATTGGAAACAAAGGAAATAAATGAATGAGGTGCATTTTTTTCAGATGGGGATTGGGGTGTAAAATTAAGTACTGGGAGAAGATGTAAATAACTGTTTAAAACAGAGAAGCAGGACAAGGGTGGAATGGGTGTGTTCAATTTAATTGCTTAATTAAGAAAGCATACAAAGGTAGATAGATTCTAGCATGTAAGCTAATGAAAGTAGACTCTCCCTTAGCCCAATATTATCAGAAACTCTAAGTATGGCTGAAGAATCTTATAAAATATTTTAACTGACTCATCTCTGCCATTATATGATATTAGGCACCTGAAGACAATGTTTATGTTACTTGTGCTGCTAAAAAAATCCCCAACAAAACAAACTCAGAGCTTAAAAAGGAAAAGAAAATAATAAGATGTGAATTTTACTGTATATTTAGTGACAGACTAGTCATATGAAATCTCTAAACAATATAGCTTTAGCACTAATGGATGTAGGCCAGGACCGAATGGACATTATTTTATATATGGCTAGAAATCTCTTAACTAAATTATTTGAAAATTCCTGGGAGGAAAGCAATTTGTTACAGACATAGAGACAAGCCAATGTAGCACTAATACTAAGGAAAAATAAACCAGCAGAGGAATATCCCCCTACTATACCAACCAATATTCTTATGGTTGATTCCAAGTAGTATCTGTCATTCCAGCACATGGATTAGATTATTTAACAGTGTGAATCAGAGGGAAGAGACTCATTCAAGAGTGATATTAACACATCATTGCATGCCATACATCTCTGTCACCAAACTGGAAAAAATGGGAGCAGATGTTTTATGATAAACCGAGAAGAGGATCTGACATTATTAATAGCCATAATATCTGAGGCTTAACAAACAAAAAGAAGAGCTAGAGGAAGCAGTCTGATGGAGGGACAGAAAGTTTTCTTCTGTCTCTAGTAAAGTGTCCTAGGGACTAATTTTACATGAAGGGAAGGTATTAACTAAGCTAAATCTCATTTCTATTAGTTTTTTTTGCACCTGCCTTTTGAAGCTCTGGTAATGCATGGAATGCATGAGAAAAGAATTCATCAAAAAGGCACACTGAGGAGAAATCTTTTCAAAAAGAAAGAACTTTTTTACTCTGATAGGTGCTTTTAGTATTTTGAAGATAAGTAAGCCTTTGAGTTAGTAAAAATGATTGACGTGAATTTATTCAAAGCTAAAGGTAAATGGTAGTCAAAAATGGCACTTTGATGCATAGGTATTTAAAACCTCGAGTTACATTTGTATTGGCTCTCTCTCTCCTGATATCTTTTGGTTAGCACCAGAACAAAGGTCTCCAGATCACGAGATTAATGAGACAGGGTACAGGGCCATCCTGGACTGTGGCTCATCTTTACTCTGGGCTGCCACTAGTTCTCAGTGCCCAAGTACCAGTTTCACCAGAGCAGAGCCCAGGTGCAAGCTAGCAAGTATGAAACATCAACAAATGGGAGATGAGGATCCCTGTGCAACACATGGTAAATCAATGAGATAATTTCCTTGCATCACTATGACCCAGATACTCATTATCATAATGGTTCATTTCTAGCTGCAATGCTGTCCCATGTCATTCCAAATTTGATTTAGATAGTCTATCTCCCTGGAAAGAGATGGAATCCCAAAATGGTTTTGGAAGAACTGAAGGCCAGTCAAAGACAGTAGATAAAGCCTCTGAAGTGAGGATAGGGCTTCAGTTTTTGGTTACTACATCTGCATGGTTGGATTTAGTACTTGTTTATCCAGTCTCTGGTACATGCCAAGGCCATATCTGAAATTAATAATGACAGAAAATGTGCAAAAGTTACTACCCACACTGTAACTTCCACATAAAGGAAACCCCACAAGAGCTAGCTGTCCGAGTGTTGTGGGTAAGCCTCCATGTATTCCAACAGGAAATCAGGATGTACCAGGGATTCGCAGCCCCTAACCTTCTCTGAAATTAGATCCCTAAAATCATCCTTTCAACAGGAGATACATGTAAAGAAGGATCAAAGAGATCACATGCACCTTATCTAACAGTTGAGCAGTGTCAGAATGATATGGCCAAGTGTGGTGCCTGCAGATTGAGATAATAGCTCTTCTGGGAAAAGAAGGCCACTCAATGTATCCCAAGAAAAATCTCCATTTTACACAGAACAACAGTCTCCTCATTCCCACAGAAGTGTCACAAACAAGATTTTTAGAGGAAGAAGGAAGTGATTTCTGAAAAGGAAAGGTGCATCAGGAAGGGAAGGGATTGTACAGTGCAGGAGGTAACTTCAGAGGTAATTTTGGACTAGGCTTACCCTAACCAGCCTTTTCTCAGGCAAGCAGTTGCAGCTCAAAGTGTCTGGCAACATATGAATACCAATATACAAATCTCTCATTTCCCACACAGAGGCTGAAAATATCATGTTGGCCTTTTTGTAATACCTTCCCACAGCCCAGTACTGTAGAGTCAGTTTTGGTCTTTCTATGCCTTTCTCACCCAAGAGATACATAACATTCCCACAAGTTCCAGAAAATTAGGTCATTCATCAAGTCACAGAAAAATCAGGTGAGCCTTATCCATAAGGATGACAGACAGGTATTACATGTACATCCATCAGCATCCTAAACCATGGATAGCCATCGGACTCAGCTATTAATAAGCATGAAGGGAGTCAGTCTGTTGTCTTGTTCTGGAATTTATGCTAAAAGGGAGAGAGAGTGAACCCAGTAACAACTGGATGTCATCTCTGTGAGCTCTCTCCCTACTTGTAGCAAACATCTTCTACCAATTTACATTATATTCATCTGCTTACTAATGCTCACAGACCTTAGCTAACAAGGACTTCCAACACCAAAAGGCTTTAAATTAAAAAGAATAGCAACAGCACAACGGAACTTATGGTCTAAGCACTGCCAAATATAATGTCCTGTTTTGCAAAAATATGCTGCAATGGTTTAATGACACATTTGCACATACATAAGTCTTTGCTAAGATATCTGGCTTCTGTTTCTGTGGTAGGCAAAACAAAAGTTTCTTAACTTAGACCTGAAAATTCAACCTTAAATATCATATATATATATATATATATATATAAAAATCTTAAATTTAAATAACTTGTCAGCATCTGATGCTAAAAAAAAGAGATATATTCAGCTTTGCACAATTGTATTACATATATACAAGTGTAAAACTGGTATTAGCTACTTTAAAGGCTTATTTTTTACAGATTTTTCTTCAGTTTTCAATAATTATTAAGATGCTTTGCAATACTGAAAGCAGGTAAAATGTCTAAGGTATATCTTCTTGCTTTTTCAGCAAATAATTCAGAAGCAGATTATACAGGTCAAGCATTATTTTTCATATGATTTTCAACAGTCCAGCTATATTAATGTCATAAAATCCATAAGAAATGTTTATAATATTACAAATGAATATGAAGAGACTTTCATCAGGAGTGCAATATCACAAAAGGTAACTCTTTACTCCTGCTTCCCTGACATAATACCTTCACCAAGTGTTGGTTTTTTTTCTGCCATTCATCTCATTATTTTAAATACACTCCACTAGCTTGTAACACTGGTGTTAACTGGGCAGTCCACGTTAGCCTGATATTCTGCTTTTCTGTATTCAACAACTCCCCCCCCTGTAAACACACTTCTTTTTCTTGTGTGCTTTGATTTGTTTCGACCAACACTAATGACTTCTGCACTTAAGAGTGGTCTCCCTGACTCTTAGTTTGTTGGTTGTAGATAGACATTGCTTTTGTTGCTGGGATAGTTAATATTCCTTCCTCATGATCAGCTACTTACCCTGCAGGGAAGCACAGGTGCTGCTAGGTAAGTATTAACGACTGATGCCAGCTGGGGAGAAATTGAAGTAGAGCATAGCACTGTAAAAAGCTTCCTACCTAATTTCCTGGGAAAATATCGCTCAAAGGCAGGTCTGCACAAGGAAACAAACATGGACAACTGCAGGGGGAATTTGCTGTTGGGATACTCCAGTAACTACTGCAAGAAAGGTACTGTCTGGGAGTCACCCTGCTGCTAGGAAAGCAGTTTCATGGGATAGGAGGTGGCTAGTGGCTAAGACTGGCAACAAAGAGCACACAGCATAATTGGAATGCTTTTGCCAGCAAGTAGAAGGCATTAAAGAGGATTCGCCTCTTGCACAAATTTGGGTAATTTAGGCATTGAGACAATTATTTCTCTTGAAAAGACCACTACAAAGAAATGCCTGAAAGCTATTTTTTTCCTTACTTGCCCCTATTCCTGCTATTGGCAGTAGATGAACAGAAGTGTAGGGAAGCTATGTAGTAAAGAGCAGCCTTTCCTTCCACAACAGCAATGAATCATTTCTCCCTAGCACTAAGTGATTAAGGCCCAGTAATATTAAAGCAGAATCCTCATTAGGAATACCTCTCAGTACCTTGATGGCCGCATTTCTTCAGGTAGGCATATTGTCTTGGATTTGAATCTAACCCTTTCTTTTTCTCTGGCAGGCCATGAGGGTACAAATATTGTCTACTGGCAAAGGAGACACTGCTATTTTGTGTAGATTAATATAAGGAATGACTTTTGGGTACTCCAGTGAACAAACCAGGAGAGAGACCTGGAATGAAATGGCCTGAGGGCAAGAGCTCTGCAACTTCCACTTTTTGAACAAAATCCTAATCACCCAATTACTTTAAAAATACCATTTCTGAGTGGCCTTCAGGAGGTATCTGGGTGATTTTACTGAATTTCTTCCAGGCAAATCAGATTTCTCATGCAAGGTACCATGTGAAACATCAGGGGAATAACACATTTAATTTATGACTGAAAAGAACGTTCTGGAGAGAAGAGATCTGAGATTCTTGCACTTTCTTGCTGTTAAGCTACACATGTATTCTTGGCATAGGCTGTTTGACCCTGAGAAAAGGAAATTAAAATGTTTTACAGTAGACGTTATAAATGGACATGCAGCCCTTCCGGAAGCCAGTGGAAGTTGGCATAGTAACACTGGTTCAACAACAGTCAAGAAATTGTCAGAGTAATGTTTCTACAAACATGAAATGAGAGGGATCAATATGGATACTATCTATCTATCTATCTATCTATCTATCTATCTATCTATCTATCTACCTCTGTATCATTCAGTATAGTTTCTTGCAAGATAGGTTTGAATGTTAGAGTAAAAATAATGGATGATTTTTCTTCTCAATGAGACAGTATCTTTGGATCAAGATGTTTGTTCCTTAATGAAAATTCATGGTTTTCTTCATAATTCTAAGGAAGCAATCACAGAATGGGTCAGGTTGGAAGAGACCACCCTAGGTCAGCTGGTCCAACCTCACTGCTCAAGCAGGGTGTCCTAGAGCACACAGAACAAGATTGCATTCAGATGGTTCTTGAATATCTCCAGTGAGGGAGACTCTACATCTCTGGGCAATAAAATCACAAGATAATTTCTATTGCACTCGATCGATCCTACAGACTCTCATTATTCCTTCTGTTTTGTTTTGGCACGAGAGAGGAAGGCTTTAGTTATGGACTTGGGGCTACAGTGTCTCCACTTTATAAATTACTTGACACACTCAGAGTCATGGAATTCTAATACCAGTATCACACATAAGTCTTTGGGCATAGCTATGGCTCAAAATGTGTTTTTCACTGTTAGCCATGTTATGATTCATCAGATGACCTCTAAGTTGTAGTTTTTAATTATTCTTATTAGCAGCACAGTTCTACAATTGGTTATTTGGTTCAATTAAATGCAGAAGCCTTGGTCCGTGGATGGATAGATTTTCTATTCCTGATTTAGCTCTTCTGGCACCAGGCATTATGTCTTGTTTTGTCCAAAATTCATTTGGCTGGCTACACAAGTTTTGCCTGGCTGTATCACATCTTTTTTTTCATAGTCTATCAAGACATCAGTTATTTTTTAACTTGTGGTTCTTTTTTTGGTCATTCTAATTAGACATTAATTTCACCCAATTTGTATGGTATAAGTGCTAAAATCTGCTATCATTATACAAGACTTAAGGAGAACTACTGTAAAATCATCTGAGAGTAAATATCATCATAGTTCATGTCTTATTTTCAGGCTTTTATTGTAAAATTCTTTCATGTTTCGATTCAAGTCTGCTTGAATGAGTTGTGTATTACCAGTTGCTTTCCCATCTGTCTCAATTTAGTCTCTTTGACAAATTCCAATCTGGCCTGAAGAAAAATCAGAGTACTGAAACCACTCTACATTACAATATTAAGTATATTATATTAACAGTGTCTCTTACTTAAAAAATCTTCACACTCCTTACTCCCCTGCCATCAATGTCTTGTGGAGCCCTACAACTTAGACACTGTGAATGACTTCACAGTGTTCTCTTTTTACTCCCTCCCATCTTCTGACTTCTCACCACGTACCAAAGTGAGGGTTTTCATCCATAATTTCTAACATTTTATAATCTTGCTGGATGTAACCTACAGGGTGTACACATCACTCCTTTCACTTTCAAACTGCCTAGCCCTTACCAACCCTGAAAGTGCTCTGAGAATTTCATGGATATTAAAGACACATTAATTTTATCCCTTAGCCTGTCCCAACAGATTTGGCTCTAAATGCATGTGTCAATTGTTTTAACTTAAAAGTCTCCAAAAAACAAATCCAGAGGAAAAACTCTCACAAAAGTAGCTTGCATTCTGCCATTACTCTTTCATCAGGATATTGCAGATTTCATGCCTATTTTTCAAATCCCTTTATGGAATGTATTACAAAAATGAGCAGCCCTATATTCCCTCCCTAATCCATTTTTGCAGGAACTATAATTGCAAAACTGCTTATTTCCAAGTAAACAGAGGTCTGCACTATGCAAACAATAAAGATCCCTGTTTAAAAGTAATTGTTGGCTACATCTGAAACCCTTAAGGGAATGTGAGAAAAAATATAGGCTGCAGCCCAGGATTTCTTGTTTTACTAGAAATTTGTTTTAGACTAAGTCTTTTGAGTAGTCTTGCAAATCTCAAATCTACCATATGCAGGTCCAGTACAAGTTAGTAGAGAAAAAAATTCACCTGTTTCCATATATCAGTTAATTGATCAGAAGTACAATCCCAACAATACTCCATCTGAAGATGGAGAAAACCTGTGATAGTTGCTCAGCAAATCATAGCACCAACTCTGAATACCCCTGCAGCACCTGCTGCCAGAATGGCTCTTGGCTAAGAATTTGTATTGCACTTTTCTAAAACAGCATTTGTCATTCTGTATGGGAACTGTTCTCTTCCATGAGAACCTCAAATGTCACTTGTTTAAAATAAAACAAATAAGAGAAACAATACAGCCAACAAACAAAACCCACCAAAGACCAAATGCATATCATGAGCACATCAGTTTTAAACCACACGCAAGGAGGCAATGAATTAAGGATGTTTTAGCTCTAACATGTCACAAACATACTTTTAAAAGGTGAAATGACCATTTTTTGCCTGCGCTGCCCTTTATTCCTTTCACACAGCCAGTGGACTGCTTCATGCCATTACTGGGCAACAGAATGTTGAGGGCTGAACCTGCCCTCATGGCAGGATGTCTCTGTATGGCCTGGCATTACGGCTGTAGTGACACGATCACCCTCCCAGCAGCAACCCAAAAGTCATGGAATTTAAGTCACTCTCAAAATTGCTATATATGAATTACTTAGAAAATTAAGGACAAATTATTATTTTTTTTTTATTTCAACTACTAACCAATATATGTAAAAAAATA